>OX465405.1:5066541-6333177 GCA_950005105.1 Lycophotia porphyrea | reverse complement strand
ACGAGTTTATAGCTACAGAAATAGGAATGCTGGTTGTCACATCGCAAAGTTTTTTTTAGAAAATATATTCGGGTTCGTAGAGTTTTGTATGGAAGTCTTAGTTATCTCCACTAGATAAGTTATATGGACCGTGGTGGAGATGGCCCAATGTTTCTCAAAGAGAGGAGGCCTGTGTCGCTGCAGTGCGAAATTCATAGGCTTTATAATGATGCAAATTAACCTAAATTAATATACTGTATAGACTCATATTAAATACCTGATATGATTTATAATTAAGCCACAAACAGGTGGCTCACAAATACATTTCATAAATCACCACCTATCTTTGAACCACGATTTTTATCACCTTTGATGTGCCGCCTACCGTCAAACTGTTTGTTAACATTACAGTTAGAACCAAAACTGGTCACTGAACAAAACCTTTTAGTTAAGTAGTTTAACTAATTTTGAAAAGAGATAAAATATTATGATTCAACCTATTTTAACGAGACCATGGGTGTTCTCGTTAAATTATAATGATTGGAAAAGTGAATTGCAATATTTGTTTTTTTTTATTATATTTGGGTTAAGGGGTATCATATTAAGCAGTACTAACTGGGTTGTGGATGTCAGATAGGCAGTCGCTCCATGTGAAATACTTATATTCAGCTGCATCCGGTTAGACTGGAAGCCAACCCCAACATAGTTGGAAAATGGTTAGGTAGATGATGATTGCTTCTGGGTAGCTAGTTTAATCTCTGATAATATAATTCGTCCCATAATTATTAAGTAAGATTCTGCAACTACAAACCTGTTTCGTGCCTTGTACAGCACCTTATGCCGTTGGTCCCGGCTTTCCTTTGTAGATCTTTGACAGTCGTTACAGCCCACCCCAAAGTAGTTGGGAAAAGGCTTGGCAGATGATGATGATGAATTATGATAGGTAAGTTTGGAAGTTGGTGACCTTTTTTTTTATGGGAAATCATCAAATGACTCCTCCTGCTCTAGGTTGAGCAGAAGGGTGTATTCCCGTTGATCCCACCGCCCGTGACCCCACTGGTGGGGTCAGCGGGCATTGATTTAAATAATCAAAAATTGTTCCCGTTAACCGGTCACGGGCGGTGGGGTCAACGGAAATTGATAAAATGACTAAAAATCATTCCCGTTGACCCCACCAGTGGTGCGGGACAGTGGAGGGACTGTTAGACTTGTACTGACTAAAATCCATCCATGTTCCTTCCTTGCCCTGTGTTCCAGGGCCGCGGTATCTCTTTCAAACTGTCCCTGGAAGTTGCGACCCTAAAATGTAAGTTTACAGTTCCGAAACTCACATTCAGATATAGGCATGAGAGTAAACTAACTATATACATTAATAATTAAAAACTATTAAACTAAAATAAATAAACTAACTACAAACTATAAAAGGGCATCGAAAAACTCCTCCTCAACGCTGTCAGCTGGTAATGTTTCCAAGAGAATGGCGGCGTTGTCACGTTGTATAACCACACAATAAAGAAGAAAAGAGAGCTAACCGCAACTCCTTCAATTTTTACTTGCGGATATCATCATCATCATCATCATTTCAGCCGCAAGACGTCCACTGCTGGACATAGGCCTCCCCCAAGTGTTGCCACATTGACCGGTCCCGTGCGACTCGCATCCAGCGGAACCCCGCAACCTTCACCAGGTCATCGGTCCACCTAGTGGGAGGCCTTCCAACGCAACGTCTTCCGGTTCGCAGTCACCACTCCAGAACTTTACGGCCCCATCGGCCATCCGTTCTGCGAGCAATGTGGCCTGGCCACTGCCACTTAAGTCTGGCAATTCTTCGGATATCAGTATTACCTATAAGAATGAATCACTCCACATCCCCCGAAATCACCATTCACAATATTTTATCACCACTCAAGTGATTTATTTTTAACTGCTTCTTTCCCACATTAAGGAGTCGATGTTGAGATTACGGTTATCTGCGTAACCCGCCGCCCGCGGGCGACCACTCATCTTCAAACCTTTTGTTTTACTTTAACCGCTGCTGTTAAAGCTCTGAGGATTTAATTGAGATATTTTTTGAGGCAAGTGAAATGTTGGTTCAAGATACTTAAACTACAATGACGTTGTGATTTTCGTTTTGTATTTTGTCATTTTTTAATTACAATGAGTTACAAAGAAATGAATACAGGGTGTAAACGGACTCTTCACGAAGCCGTTAACCAAGCATTATGTACATCAAACTAAGTAGTAACTTAGTAAGTAACTTTACGCAAAAATAATTGCAACGACTTTTTTTCGGTGTGAAAAATCACGTTTTACGGTAGGACTCCATGTAACGCATTCAAAACATCGTGCTGCTGGATGGATTGAATAGGACGAGGGTTGTGAAGGAGTCTTAAGAAAAAAAAATACATTAAAAACATGTATTTAAGAAAAAGAAACTTGGAAAAATGTTAGAACTTTGACACCCAATACCTCCGTAACTAGAAGTTCCCGTGTATGGCCTAGAACAAAAACTGATCGCAATGACGGGGAGAACAAAGTACCTTTCGGTTTCGTTAAGTCTTTTCATACCCTTTATGAATGTGGATGGCAAAGTAGAGGAAGAACAAAGAAACGATGAAAGGGATCATGAGATGATGACTAATGTAGGAGTATGCAAGAAGTCAACGAGGCAAGAGAATGATGATGATGTAAGTTATGAAGAACACAGACAATACCATAGAGCACTTATACAGGGTCTAAACAGACTCTTCACGAAGCCGTCAACCAAGCATTCTGTACATCAAACTAAGTAACTTTACGCAAAAAATATTGCTGGGAAACGACTTTATTTTTTGGGCTGAAAAATCACGTTTTACAGTAGGACTCAACGTAACGCACTCAGAACATTGTACTGATGGATGGATTGAATAGTAAGGTGTTCCTGGAGGTATTTAAAGGAAAAATCTTACATTAAAACATGTATTTAAAAAAAAACTTGTGAAAACGTTGGAACTTTGACCCCCAATATCTCCGTAACTAGAAGGTTCCCAGGTATGGTCTAGAACAAAAAAATTATCGCAATGACGGGGAGAACAAGTGCCTTTCGGTCTCGTTAAGAGTCTGTTTACACCCTTTATATTTAACAATTTATGTACCCAATAAACACAGAAATGAAGATAGGACAATAGAACAAAGTTGCTACTAATTACTAAAGAAATCTCATGCAGTATACCTGAAAACAAGCATTGTAGCATCTCAAGTTTTTAAATAAGACTAAACACCCTGATTTAGTTATGAAACTCATCATTATAATCTCAAGATTCTTAATTTATAAATGTACAACCTATGTACTTTCAAACCCACATTCAAAAGCAATTCATTAAATAATTCCAACCAAAACCAAACACAACCTGAAACTAAACATGACACCAACTAATAAACGTTAACATAAAATTAACTTCGACTAACTAAGTTGCGCTTAATGAATTTATACTGTAAATAGCGCACAGCTTCTAAATATAGCAAGCACTTGTTAACTACTACCCACACTTGCGCGAATTAAAACGCCATATACCACCATACACGTAAAAACAAGAAAATCCAACGACGTCATTAAATAGTAATTAACTTCAGCGATCTAGATGCGCCGGCGCACCCCACCTATGCGGCAAATCTCCCAAGCCACAAATCGACGCTTATTACGACAATATCAATAACTGTCATTGCGCCCAATCATTATAGTTTCGTCTCGTTTACGCGAAACAACAGTAATTACTTCGCCATTACCTACATCTCTTTCGAACTCATTAATCTAAAGCGATGTAAGTAACGAACGACTCTTTCCATTTCTTTCGCGCGAACGACTAGCGAGGCTGGGGTAACGTAGCTTACAAACATACGTCTGTCTCCCTCGCACTTGCGTTATACTGTGCTCGAAATAAAACCTTCAAAAGAATATTTTTTTCTTAATTACACCACAGTTACATTTCCAAAATGACAAGAGTAAAGTGTCTTGAAAATTTGAAATTGGAGCACTCCCCACCAAGCGTAGGGATTCGTTAAGTCGCTCGCGCATGTTTTTTCAACGTAAAAAAGAAAAATAAGGCTCGCGGGAAAGAGAGGCTTAGTTGGTTTTTATAGTCGTTCTCCCGGTGCGCCGGCGCACGGAAGTATCGGAGCTTCAGGATCGAGCCTTAATCTCATTCTAATAAAAAGCTCACGCATAAATTGACGCGCTAACATTAGTTTTTAAATTATAATAGTTTTTTTTTTATTAGTTTTTTATGAAGATCCGTGCGGTATTGTATAGTTGTTGAATAATGCCGGGCACGTGTGTTTTATCGTTATTTTTACTGTCACAATTAACATTAATTTTGTGAAGTAAAGTGTGAAGGGTTGTTTTTATTAAGTTATCATTAGGACTTGGACGTTCAAGCTGTGTGGTCGTGTTTGCTTATTTTTTTATTATTTAAAATGGATTGATCAATAATTGTGCTTCGATAGTTCAAGTGTTTAATTTGATTGTTTTGGAAAAAATATTTTTAAGCTATCAAGATGTTTTTAAGGTAAGATTTTTATTTTTATTAAATCATTTTTAATATTCGTCATTTATTTACATAATTAAATCATTAAAATGATTAGTAATAAGAGTAAAATTGACTAGTATTTTGTATAAAAACATTGAATGACCATTACATAATTAATACTTTTAATTATTTGATGGTCATTAAATATTTTTGACACAAAGCTTTCATAACATTTTGTTACCTTATAAATTCATTATTTTTGACAAATTTTGCTTTTATGCTTTAAAATAGAATCAAAGTTAATTTACAACTTTAATTGATTAATTTTGAAAACATGATGATTAGTGCGATTTAACTCGAAGTTATTATTTTATTAATAAAAAAAATACGCTAAAATAAAAAAAAAACGGGTACTTTTCCGTTTCAAAATAAAATAGGCTTTGCAAAACGCTTCAGCGAACACAATCAAAGTTTCTTCTGGCACAAAAGTGCTAACCATTTTTCGTCAACCATTGTTTTACATAACTTCAGAAAACCTTCATACTATTATCGTCACTAAACCTTTTATATTAGAGTTGTTTACAGCGTGAATATATTTGCATGTGTACACGTATTTAGCTACTGGTTATACGGCGTACAGTTAGGTAATGTGCCAGACTTGTAACCTTGTATGGAAATATATCTGAGTCTAAATATTACGTAGTAAGAGATCGTGATTTTCCTTTAGATGTAAAAGGATATTTTTAGTCGTAGCTACGTGTATTTGTAATCTCGTGACGCGCGTGCTTGATTTTTAAGAAAAGGGTGAATCTTGGCGTACTCTAATGATTCCCTGGCGCAATTTATTTGAAAAAAAAAATTTACAAGCAATAATGAAATATAAAATTTAACTTAATTATAAACACATTAAACTAATAGGCATCACTTTTGGCGGGCTGGTTCCGAAATAGAGAAATTTACAATTTTGTGGGCATGGGAATCAAATAAATTGCGCCAGGGGAATCTACGAATTTCAAGATTCACCCAAAAGCGTGCGTGATAAAAAACATCAGCTTTTCGTCGATTTTTGTTTGATATCCTTACATTTCATATAGGGTGTAAAGAGACTCTTCACGAAGCCGTCAACCAAGCATTCTGTACATCAAAGAAGTAACTTTACGTAAAAATTAGTGCTAGGAAAGGACTTTTTTTTTGGGCTGGAAAATCACGTTTTATGGTTGGACTCGATGTAACACACTCAAAACATCGTACTGATGGATGGATTGAATAGTAGTGGTCGTGGAGCTGTTTAAAGTAAAAATCTTACATTAAAAACATGTATTTAATATGAAAAAAAATAGTGTAAAGTTGAAACTTTGACCCCCAATATCTCCATAACTAGAAAGTTCCCAGTATGATCGAGAACGAAAAAGTGATCACAATGAAGGGGAGAATAAGTGCCTTTCTGCTTCGTTAAGAGACTTTTTACAACCTGTATTAACATAAAGTAGATCCACCTTTTTAAATCTTAATCTATACTATCTACAGGGTGTAAGGGACAGCCCTCCACAAACTGATGGGGTGAATTCAGTATATCATACTAAGACCGCACAAGAAATTATTTCAGGAATATTATGGGAATTCAATAGATTTGTTTTATTTCCTCATACGCAATGAAAACTACTGAACGAAGTTGAATGCAATTTGGAACACAGATATTTTATAACCTGGATTAATACTTAAGATACTTTTTATCCCGATAGTATGTTCCCATGGGACAATTATCGAACTCCACGCGGGCGACACCGCGGGCATAAAACTATGTAGTTAATAATAAAATATCTTGGTGAAAACTGAAACAGTTCTTTGAGTAGCCGGAAAGCTTTTCTTTGTATTATTATCTTTATCTTTCTAACAAGATGTTAAAGTCCACAACTGACTCCAGGTTTCCTTCATTCACTACATAGAGAGGTCAAGAAGGATGTTCTCTTAACTGCCATGCGTAAAAGATAGATTAGTGTCAGCAACATATATTTTTGAGAGCCTTACGGTGCTATGTCACGGATAGAAATTTGTTGTTTTAAACATTATTTTCTCAGAATAACATGGATGTTTGTAATTAAAGATGCAGTTAATTCTATTAGATTATTAGATACTCATAATATCTTTTTAAGCGACATATCTTATCTTACCTTATCAAATTCAGTTTTTCATATTGCGATCCATTTCAAGTTAAACAGAAACTGATACTCATTGAATTTCAAATTCATTTTTTTTTTTTTTTCATTTTGAAAATAGTTATTTTTCTGTTCGTGAAAAGTAACTTTTAACAAAAATAGAGATTTTTTTACATAGTTAAAGAATTAATTAAGATAGTTAATTAGGTACTTCGTATAATTCCTACTTTCACGGACATACTGATTCAGAAATAACCCTGTCTCTACAAAACTAATTTGTTTATTTACTGCCACGTTGGGCTAGTGGTTGTAAGTGCGACTTTGAGCATGAGGTCCTGGGTTCGGTCCCCGGGTCGGGCAAAGTGTTATTGAGTTTTTCCATCAGGACTTTTCTCAGTAGCAGCCACGGAGTCTAGATTCGTGCCCGGTTGATGGCAATAGGCTCGCCCCTGTTATACAAGAGACTTAAACATAATTGGCGAAATATGGTTTGTTTTTTACATGTTACGGGAAATCAATCATTTTCCTATTCAAACCATTTTAGTTAAATTATAAATCTAAATATATTATAATATAAATATCTAAGAATCAAAGAGACCTCAAGTGTGAAATATCTCACATACAATTTAATACCTTATAAGGTTACAATTCAAGCCACACACATCGACCTTCTAATTTCACGCTCAAAACACGCGCGCACTATAAAATTTGTGTTAAAAATGACTAGGAAAACAAAAGTAATTGAACACAAGCACGCACTTAATTTACGAAAACTTGTTAAAAACAAGCCAAAGTGTTCCTTGTTTGTTTTTAATATTATTCAATTTTCAGGAAAACATATTTTGCGGAAAATGTATTACTAACACTTCGCCCGCATCTCCATCCGCTAAAATTGCGATAGATCGACTAATATGCATGATATAAATAAATATAGTTTATAGCCAACTAGCTTTTGCCCACCGTTTCGCTCGCTTTAATTTAGAATTTGACATTTAATTCAGTTTGTACTCTGCCTGTAATAATACAATTCAATCATGGTTCGAAAGACACGTGGCGCCATCTATCATCATAATTACGTTATTGTTGTTTTCCTCCAGAACAGTACTTCTTTGAAAGGTACACTATGTCCTTTTCTGTACACCTGACAATTTATATGCAAAATTTCAGAATGATCGTTTCAGTGGTTTAGGGGTGAAAAAGTAACAAACTTACTTTCGTATTCATAATATTATATATTAGATATATATTTAAGGTCCCATTAAAATAGATCTAGACTAAGACGTTTAAAAATCATTCAGACCACCAAAATAAGGACACTGGTAAAAAAATAAATAAGAAAAACGCATTAGATAACTTACAAGAAAAAAAAAACAGTTATCGAAAATACACTAAAAATGACGGAAATTTATTATATTAAGTCAAAATAAAATCACTTGAATCAGTGTTTTATTTGCACGGATATCTTTGCTTAGACGTATTGAACGCTGTGTTAAAATTTGTCCATCTATTTTAATGGGACCTTATATTATAAGGAAGTAAGGATTTTCAGGCAATATTATGTTGTAAATAACTATTATAAATCTAACTAAACTATAAATAAATCTTTGAAAAACCTGTAAATGAACGCCCAGTATTTTTGCACTTACAGATTTCCGTGAAATCATGACCGTTAAGAAGAGCATTTTTCTTATTTTGTACTTATTTTCATTCCTAAGAAGAAAGTATTGATTGAGTACAAAATGTTAATATTTTTTAAAGTTGAGTTTTCGCCTGAACTCTTATGGTGTGTGGACTTCCAGTCTTGTAGCCTGTGTAGGAGTAAAAATAATCGATACTGTTTTCTAATTATGACAGAGCAGAATAGACTGAATAAGGACTAATAGACGGATAATAAAATTAAGGAAATAAGAACCACGAATAAATTATGCTGAAGAGATAATTATATTTTCTTTAAACATGGTTTCTCATAGCACCGATAATATTTGCAACAAAAATACAACACTGCCGGTCAAGATTATCACAACACATTACCATCCACAGCCGTACAACACCAGATGTCCACTAATGTATTACGGAAGAATTTAAACGGTCGACTTACAGAATTCAGCGTGAAGCGTTCACGTCGTTACACGGCTCAGTATGTAAGGAATGCCAGTTTTTGTGGCCAGACGTGTAAACGATTTTACAGATACATTCTTGATTTGATATATTTAAAAAATAGGGCCTGTACTCCGGAAGTTTTGATGAGGTCATCTTGGTGTAGAGAAAAAAAAATAATGAGAAGTACTTTGTGTCCTCTTTGGATTTTGGTAGACTATTTTTCCCCATAACTTTATATTAGTTACTAAATAATTATGTAAATAGTAATAGATGCTTCGGTTGATATCCTACATGTTACTAATATTATAAATGCGAAAGTTTGTTTGGATGTATGTTACTCTTTCACGCAAAAACTACTGACCGGATTTGGATGAAATTTGGCACACAGATAAGTGATAGCCTGGATTAACAATGGGTCACTTACCGAACTCCACGCGAGTGGAGCCGTGAGCAAAGCTAGTTCATAATAATTATATTAGGGTTTATTGCTAGTTCAATATTGGAAGAATATAGTGTTTCTTTTTAAATCATTAAAAAAAAATTAAATAACTTTTACCCGAATACTAAATAAGAGGAGAGATCTTGTTTTAAATAGCTATTATCCATTTTATCTTTAAATCCAAATAACTTTATTGCTACACACCTTTGAGTTTAGTGTGACATAACGGCATTGAATCTCAGAAATTATTTCTCATCATAAGTACTCTGTACTTTGCAATATATCTACTAAATACCGGATCCAAGTTTTATGAAAGGTTAACATCAGTAACAAAACATTGACATTGACATTACCAATTGCATTAGGTACCCAGAAACCTTGAATGCCAACACATCATACAAACCTCAATAAATATGACAAATCGAATGAACCCAACCGCATCGATTAATCATAACAATTCGCTATTACGCCAATCGATCTTCGAAAACAAACAAAGTTCAATCGAATTAATAATACTGGCTGGTCGTTTCCCACAATCATATTTAACGATTGTAAGAAGAAGAAAAAAAACGTCTAATCACTTTGAGGTTTGAAAAAGGAATGAGGTATAAAAAGGACTCCCAGGTGAGATGAAAGGGCCGCGCCTGCGCAGTGCGGTGCTGCGTCGGGTGTGCTTGCGCATGTTAACATGCCGCGGACGGACGGAAAGACACTTCCTTACATTATTTTTATTTTATTTATTTGTTTTGTGGGTAATTTATTTTGTTTGATTCAATTATGATGTAATAAGGTTATTTGTTTTGATTGACGCTTATTTGCCGGGTCTTTTTTAATTGCAAGTGCAATAATTAATAAATAATGTAGATTAAAGTGAATTAGGTGGTGCAACTTACGGGACGAGAAATAATAGAAAAGTTTTTGTAATATCTATCTGTTTATTACTTTTTCTTAAACTTCCTCACTGGGTGAATTTCTATTTCTTATTATGTACCCATTTTTTCATGCAATATCTATATTAAATCATATCAACTATCAATCAACTATCAACTATGAATCATCATCAACTATTAACTTCAACTATGAACTTCATCAACTTCAACTTCAATAAACTATCAACTTCAACTTCAACTTTAGCTATCATCAACTATCAATCAAGTAATCAACTAAATATTATAAAGAGGTAAAATTTGTTTGCAAGTTTGTATGTACGGGTAGTCTCCGGAAGTAATAATCCAATTCTAAAAATTCTTTTACTGGTAGAAAGAATCATTATTCATGGGTGCTATAGGCTATAAAATATGTTTATATCATGCGTATTAGCCGAGCTATCACAATTTTTGCGAACGAAGTCGCGGGTTAAGTGCGAGTGGATAGATAAAATAATTTCGCACAAAGGGTTTTCCACAGAAAAACTTCAATTCTCAAAATTGTAGAGCAATAACTTTCTCATAGGTACTTGATTCTCAAATGGTTCCCAATCATTCTCTTTGCAAGAAAAAATATGAATAAAACAGCACGGCTCCCGTTTGCAAAGTAATATATCAATACATCCTGCGCGTGCGACGGTTACATAAAGCTTTTAATACGATCCGCCACCCCACTTAAGTATCTCAATCGAGTGTCCTTGTATTTCTTATGTCAATGAAGTTAAATGGGAAATAAACATTTTGGTTTAAAGAATTTTCATTCTTATTGCGGTATGAGGAATAAGTCGAATTCGTCTTAATACGAAATGAGAGAAAGAGATTATCGCTCCATCCAGCGTGACCATCGTGGTCTGATGGTCTCCAATCAATATCACGTCTACCCATAGTGTCACTGGTCTATAGCTAAAACTCTAAAAGCTTAAATGATTTTTAAAGCATTACACCACTAACTTCAAAAACGGTTGCCCTAAACACGGCTTACATATAAAAGTTTAAAAATGATAAGGACTGTCGTTCAAAAAGACTCCACCAGAAAATCAATAAAAACAAATAAAAAACCTCCATCCAAATCCGTCGTAGCAATAAATCAATGGACCCTGCGCACGCGCCGGTCAAACGTCTTTTGAACGAAGTGTGTATGATATTAGGGCCTTAACACCTCGCCAAAAACATCACCACAATTCTGCTCTTATCTCAATTTTTAATGCCCCCTTCTTCCATACTCTTTCTCAAAAGTCCTTGAAAAAACAATCATAAAACTGCATGCGTGACAAAAAATAAGAAAAAGAGTAACAAGAATAAACAAATCCTTTAGCAATAAATCAAAACATGCTGCGCGCGCGTCGATTACACAACATTATGCACCGTGAAATTATTATGTCAAAAGTTGTGTTGGTAAGTAGATGTTATTGTGATTTGTGTTCTAAATTGTAACACCAAATCATCACGCCTGTAATCCCCGAAGGGTTAGGCAGAAGAGTACCGTAGACTACAGACAAACTACCCTGTACAACACCCGTTAGTTGTGTTTAAGTCCCATGTAATAGGAGCGAAACTTAAAAGTGTTTAAACGTTACTAAGAAGCAGCCACGGAGTCTAGATGGCAATAAGCTTCCTCCCTATTACTTACTATTAGGTACACCAAAATCAAAATCAAATTCAAAATATTTTATTTCACATAGGCCCAGATGGGCACTTATAAAACGTCGACAAAATAAGTGCACGGTTCGGTTGGTTGTTTTCTATGGAGAAGAACCGGCAAGAAACTCCATGGTTACTCTTTTCAAATAATTTGGTATTACAAAACTTCTCTGCTTAATCCTTCGGGGATTACAAGCGTGATGTTATATTAATTAGCTAGCCCTATTTATTACTTCAACTTATGAATTAAATAAACAATACAAAATCGTAGATTACACGATAACACACCAAGCAAATTAACCCTTAACCTTTTGAACGCCATTGTCATATATAGGTGACAAGCAAGCACGTGCCCTGTACGCCCAACGACACAAATATGTGACAAAATGGTAGGTGAAATTGTGGCTTGGTATCTATACCAAGCCACAATTTCACCTACCATTTTGTCGCGTGCGTTTATGCTCTGGCGTTCAAAACGTTAAAGCGAAACCGGAACCCGCCAATCGTCACCTTATAACAACAACATAAAGGTAATCTGTCAAAACAATAAATCATTTCAACCTATCCGCCGCACGCGCCTCTTACAAAAAACCTTCAAATTCATGACCGTTTACAACAAACTAGAAACAAACAAAAAAACACTTGAAAAGCGAATCCATCAGAACGATAAATCAAAGTATCCTGCTCATGCGCACATTACACAACTTCGCCGCAAGATCGCTATGTTAATACGCCAGTGACAAGAAGTGCGGACACCTGTCCGGAACGGTGCATCCGCGCATTGTCTCACATCCTAGAATCAGGAATGCTTTCTATTTGAATCTTTTTCTTAGTAGATAGGAGGAAAAGTTGGGGTTAGGTGTCGCGTTTTATTGTTTCCTGCATTTGCGTAGGTGTGAATCAGACCACCTTGACAATTCTTGGTTGCAAAGCAATGGATGAATCACGCAGATTCAAGCTTTTATAAAATGATCATCATGTCCTAGGTTCGATTCCCGGGTCGGGCAAAGTGTTCCAATCAGGAATTTTCACCGTAGCAGCCAGTTATGTTTAAGTAATAGGGGACGAGCCTATTGCCACCAACCGGGCACAAAAAGATACTCCAGTCTGCAAAAGTTTGTTATAATGATTGAAAATATAAATCCCTTTCTCCATTGCGCAGATTCGAGCCCACAAAATCAACGAAAGGCGCGAGTAAGATGCGACGTGACCTGATCAATGCAGAGATCTCCAATCTCCGGGACTTGCTGCCTCTCCCCCCATCTACCAGGCAGAGGCTCTCACAGCTGCAACTTATGGCTCTCGTCTGCGTATACGTTAGGAAGATGAATTATTTCCAACAAGGTGAGTGACTAATGAGTGAACTGGCATATCAAAAACATGACTGTACATCATGGTGGTAATTTTTTAAATTATAGTTTTTTGATCGGATCGCATTTAACCACTACCTTACCTGGTGGTATGAGGCGATATGGTCAGATCAAAACAATCATAAAATGCACTTATGTTCATTATCGACGGGTACTAGAAATGTGAAATTTTATGTCCTTAATCACGTACTTTTTTTACTGATAGAAAGTCCCACCGGGAACATCGCTTGTACTCCCAAATCTTTGAAACTACGTCATAGGTCTCCATGGCCTCAGAAATCATAAATTAACGATCCATCATCAGGAATAACGCATAGTTAGAGGCAAATTACGTAGGAAACATGAACTTGCGTCGACAATATTAGGATGTCCGTCGTTTGCAGTAATTGAAGAGATGGTTGGCATATGACGTAATATCTTGCTGAAAAAATTACAGATTTAAAACATGACAACATTTTATTTATTTAACAATATATGTCCACACTATTTAAAGAAAAGAAGAGAGGAACAGAAAGATAGATACAAAGGTGAAACTTATACCTAAAGAAATCTCATTAAGCATGCCTGCTAATGCTTCGAAGATTAGATTTTGATACCAGATAAGCAACAATATAGATCAAGCTAGTTAAAATTCAAAAGCACAATTACTAGACCTCTGTCAAGAGCATTTCATTGACAGTTGTCGACAAACCAGACAGCTGCTTTGAACCTTAGTCATACTAGACTGCAGAAGTCGCCAACCTTTTTTTTGATCAGGGACCATTTTGATTTCATTAGCATTGACAATGCAGGATGCAAAAGCGATCGACGTGACCTCGGAAACTTTAGCAACACCACCTGAAATAGAAAAGGTTTTTTTTAATCCATTCTTGCAGAAATAGGACTAAGTAAGTTTGTCGAATTTTACAGAAAAGCCTAAGGGAATCTTGTAAGAGCGAGTGAAGCAAGCTCGAAGGTTTTAACACCCCGGCGGCGGCGTCTGATAGGTTATCAAAGATTCTTGAAAGAGGCTTTTTTATTGTGTTAACTACCAGAAAACACAAAAAACGTTCGCAATAAACGTTTTGACTTTGACTTTAACTTTGAATTTGATCAATAAATCTTTGAAGCCTTTGCGGACCGTAAAATCCAATTCATTTCAAACTCAAACTCAAAAGCATTTATTTCAATTAGACCCTTACAGGCACTTTTGAAAATCGGAAAAACAAAGAAGGCTAAGCTACAGTCACAGTCACAAGGCATAATAACTTGTGAAAGTACTGTAGTTGCCCATTCCAAAGCGTAGATCTCTATGGAGAAGAATGGGCAAGAAACTCCATGGACACTCTTTTCAATCAGAATATTATTACAAAATCTTGGTTACATCATTCATGTTGAGATTATACATGTATGTGAGAACGATGTAAAAAGGCGGGCGAATTAAGAGCGTCCAGAGTAAAAGAATAAATCAACAATAATTTAAAAATAAAGTACTTAATTAAAATAAACCGTGACAGCTAAGAGATGACCAGTCCCAACTGACAGCGCCCGTTCACGAACATAACGCATGGATCAGCGCCATTCAATTTATTTCAAGTAGGTCAGTTACAGACACTTCTGAATTTTCGAAACAAAGACAACAATGAAATTCAAACAGTATAGTCCCAGTCACAATGCATAATAACTGAAAGTACTGTAATTGCCCATTCCAAAACGTAATTGCTATGGAGAAGAACGGGCATGAAACTCCATAGACACTCTTTTAAATTAGAATATTGTTACAAAAACAGATTCCAGCTTTTGCGGACCTCTGTTGGTGTGCGGACCCTAGGTTGGGAACCAATGTGCTAGAGAATGCAGAACCAGCCCACGCGTATTTGTGATCACGTTATATAACAAAGTGTAGGTCAGTAGATTAACTAGATCGATGACGTTGACTTTGATGCTGTGATTCATGCGAATAACAGCTAAGATTGTGAGTTATTAATATTTATTATCTTCGATGTAATCAGGATGTTGATTGTTGTCAACAAGATTGTTTGTTTTGTTGTCAGGGTCGCTGTTAACGGCTGTGTTAATATGATCACTTATTGTAATCGATTTCCAAGCGTTTTGAAAGTCTACAAAAAATTTCAACGGGCTAAACGGCTTTGTTTAGAACCTGAATTACACCTAATTAGATTGTTTTTTTTTTAATAAAAGGCCATACTAGCTATTTAATATTTACATGATCAAACTGTCGTACGAGTTAACATCTTTTAAATTACCTTGCATTAAAATAAAGGGGTTGCAAACTATAAATCCGTTATTGTCCTCCTGAAATGGTTTCAATCCTCGTAACAACAGAAATACTTACATATGTCATGAACTTTTAATCTTCCCTTTAAAAAGAAGATTCTCATTTTATTATTTTATTTAGAGCATTGTGTTAAAGAATTTAGGTAACGATTGCTTACCAAATTCTCTATCCAATACATTACTATTCATTTCATCATCTACCTAGCCAACTATGTTGAGGTAGGCTTCCAGTCTAACCAGATGCATCAAATGGAGTGTATTTCACATGGAGTGACTGATTATTATCTAATCTCCAAAACCCACCCAGTTACTAAGACACACGACAATATACCTAGATAAGACAGTACCCCTTGGTAAGACTGATTATGAGTTTACCCGTAACGAAATTATATCCAGTAAGCAACGTGCTTTAAATGTTTTATTCCAAATAGCTAGCACTTGTATTCTTAATATTAGATTACATTATTTGGCCAAAGAATTAGCATTGCCATTCAACGTGGCAATGCTGCCAGTCTTCTGGGCACGTTTCCGGATGACAGCGATGCGGAGGAGTACTTTGACGCCTAAGTGTCCTATTGTTGTTGTTGTAAATATGTAGGTACTTACTCTTAGTCTTCCCTTTTTTTAGCATTATTTTGTTCTATTTATAACCTGTACATAAAATGTAATTGATATTAGTTAACTCTTTTAATTAATTTTTAGTAATTACATTCTTGTATCTAACACTAAAGTCTGATACGATAGTTAACAAGATGTAGATAAAGATCACTAATCAGACAATTCTGAGAATCAATTGCAGATGCCTCAACAGAAAAAAAGAAATAACAGACAATCAGTGGTCATTACATGATGCATTGTGACGAGAGTTTTTTTCTATTATTAATGTGTTCAAGGTTACTATGTGATTTCTTGATAGAAGCTGATAGAGAATTCGGGTATCTTGGTCCAAGAAAATCATTGACTAGGTTTATTTTTTATTTTTTGCGTAGTTATATGTGGCTGCCTGCGTTCGTATATTAAAAATCAGGTAGTCAAATTTCCAATCAGTATCAAGTTGCCAAATCTCATTTAAGCGGTTTTGATTGGTAGCAAAATGTAAATAACACTTAAATTCGACTTTCCAAAGCTTTATTTTGAATAGCAAGTCTTGTACTGTACTTTTGAAAAGGACGTAAAAGGACCTTCGAATGACACTTAATGCATATATTCGGGTTGAAACTATAACACTGTAATGAAACTAATCATTTAATATAATATAGAATTATCTTAATTGATAATGTCGTAATGACAAAGAGCCTGTCCCAATGGACAGGCTCTTTGTCATTACGTGATAAATTTTACGAATACTGTACAATTACAGTATTCGTAAAATAGATGAATTATAATAGGCTTGTCTTTATAACTGCTCTGACAGATGATCTTACTGTCGTGTCTTTCCTAAGCTATTTGACCAACTCTATATTAATAACGAGTAGAATGATAATATACGTAAAAAAAGTTCCCTAAAGAAAACTTAAAAAAAGGTAAAGTTAAAGTAAAAAAAAAAGTAAGTACTTAAAGTTAAAGGTGGGTTTCCTATTTCAGTAACCAAGCTTCCATTTGGATGCTGAAAAGTTACAAATCATTGAAAATAATTAGCACTTTCAACAGTGTCATATCTACGTCATTATATAAATAATTATCTACCATTTGACACAGAATGCTAGCATAAAAATTCTCAAATTATTTGAGTCACTAAAAACTCCCAGGACATTAAAAACGCAGAAACAGTTAGCTACGTAAACAAACATTATTTCAAACACTCCCATCTACAATTTCATCACATTCAACAGTTACAGCCCCCGTTTCACGACAAAGTCGTGCGTCTGGTTCCTCTTCATTTTCATCATGTAATATTTCCTCCGGTAAAATTCTCATGCCCCAAATCTTGAACAAACTCATCACGTCTCATTTATCCTTGATCTCGGAACATCGTCTCCCCAACTTTTTTTGAGCTCACCTTTTGTCACGAAAAGGCATATTAAGACGTTTAAAATGCATTTAGTTCGCTATCTTATCTACAGTTGCTATTACTTCACCCATAATACCGTCTTTCTTTCTGTTTTAGTGTTCAAGAGTCACGACTTTACCTATCAGTATCAAGAACAACCGACTCCTACACCTAATATCGGATTTTCTAAGGTTTGTTTTTTAAATTTTGTTACTAGTTTTATTTTTATGGCTGTTTGCCGTGACATAAAGTAATGCTACAATGTTTTTTCAGGCTATGAATGGTTTTATGATGATGATGACACAAAATGGAAAATTGTTATACATATCGGAAAATGCGGCGGAGTACTTAGGACATTCAATGGTAACTGCTATAATTTTCAAGTCTATAATTTACATCGCTGGATCGTAATTTAGAACAGATTTCTAATAGCAAATTAATTTTTAGGAAGATCTTCTAATACACGGGGACAGTGTTTACGATATAATAGATAGACAAGACCACCAGACAGTCCAAATGGAGCTAAACAGAGGGGGTAACGGAGAGACTGAAAATGTACCAAAGAATAGACATTTCTTCTGTAGAATGAATGTGTCAAGAAATGCCAGAAGACAAATGAGATTCGGCGACCAAAAAGTAAGATTTATGATTATGTTTTGTATTTAAAACCGTATTATTGTGAAACTTGAATCCAGAAACTGTATATTTTTCAAACACTTTTTCAGTTTCTTTTAAGAGTTTGTATTTATAAGATTATATATTTAGATACTGTTATTGTCCTATCTGTTATTTTTGTCTAGACACTCTCACCCACACTATATTTTGTTAACATCATTCAAACACAGTTCTTTTAGTTCAAAATTACATATCGATTAGCTGATTTGTGTTATATTTGACTATTTATTTTCTCAATTTGCAACTAGACATAAACTCAGTGGTCAGTAAAGTTAGTGTTAGTTTGCAGAAAGTAAAGAATTTGTCGCTTCTTCAATTAACTAAATGGATTTCAAACCCAGATGGTATTGCTCTGGAAAAGGCGAGGCAGATGATGTGGTTTTTTTGGTTTAGTTCTGCAATGATTGCACACGTATTTGCCAGATTTTGGAAGCTGTTCAGAAGACCGCGCCTCTCCTATTTTTAAGAACTTTACAATTCTAATCTCAGTCCAAATATTTCGAATTTGTGTATCGTTTTTGACATTAATAAGAACGGAAAAAAATTATTGGACTCACGTAGAACCAACAATAAAATGATAATTATCTCTCGATTTGTCGTTGTTAATAGAGATGACAATGAGACTTGATTTCAACCGTCTAACTATGGGAATTGTCCTGTAGAAATCGTTAACAGTGACCAATTTTCAGGTAGTCCTCGTTCGCGGGCACTACGTGTCGTACCTGCCACTGTGTAGCCGCAACGAGCCAGTGTTTCTGGCGATGTGCACGCCACTGGCCATGCCCGAGACGCGCGAGTGCGTGGTGCACGGCGCCACCAACGTCTTCACCACCGTGCACGCCATGGACATGAAGATACTACATATTGATGCCAAGTAAGTGCCTACAATCAATAATAACAGGAAACGAATCCCAAGGACCTTTTACGATGATCCAACCACGTGAAGCAACACCAAACCACACTGCAACAAGCCAAAGACTAACATAAATGAATAGAGATCGATAAAATCGACAAGAAATCGATGTCCACCATTTTATTATAAGCGGTGAAAGAAGACTTTAATACTATTTTGGACACTGAAATGAAAGTCACTGACAAGATTATAATTATGGCTTAACATACAGCATAAAGTACTTAGAAGCGAGTCATAAAGTTGGATGCAAATCTAAAATCGCCACAAAAAAAAACTGTTACATTCTGTGCTAATGACTAAAAACATTCCTGAATCTACAATCCGCCAAATACGGTGACATCCAAAATTAGTCAGCCATGACACATTACTGACTTCCCTGAGACCAGACAATCTCTGTTGGACATCCTAACATCCAACCAGACTCCCAACACCACAGATATTGCAGAAACAAGTGAACGAGCAAAAAGTATCAACACAATTTAAAGCCATCTCTTTGGAGGAGATGAGAAAAAACATCTCAGACGTGGTAGAAATACCAATATACCGACTAACGGTACATTTTAATCTACTTTGTGACTTAGATTAATTGATACTTTGTACAGTCAAGTTTGAGCAAAATATTTTTAAAAGCACAATTTTGATGCTGAATTAATAATCTGTAATCGATTTTGTACATTAACGCGGCTAGTTTAATTAGATTTTTTAATTAAGAAATCTTCGGTTACAAAAGTTTTATGGATTAATCAATTTGGGGGATTGATGTTACACTGATCTTCTGACTTGATCTTTGCTTTCTTTGTTTAATTTCAATGTATTAACTTGCTTTGTTTGTTTCAGCGGTGAATGGTATTTAGGATGGAAAAAAACAGAGTTAGCGGATGTTTCGTGGTATCAACTCATACACTGGGATAGTTTGCGAGAAGCTCAAAGTAAACATAGATTAGGTGAGTAATTTATTTCATAACATATTAAACTGTGGACAGACTATTTCGATCACTGTTTTAAACTTTCACGGTTTACAACTTAACTTATTGCGTCATTTACTATCTTCCGTGATTTTTATATATTTTGAGCTTTCTATAAGGAATCCACAAATTCTTGTGATACTGTGAGTGAGTTTTGCTGTGATTTAGTGTCGAGTTTCAAAATTGCGCGTAGCAAAAGATAAAGAAAGAGGGTAGACAGATTTGTCTGCTCCAAACAAGTTATTTCCATCTAGTTATTTCCAGTTATTCCATCCGCCTTCTCCAGTAAACCCGATCATGGCACTTGTAACCACGTTGAAATATTGGGAGCTCAAAATATGCAAATAAAAACCACGGAAGATGGAATATCTCCCGTGGTAAGTGACAATATAAGTTAAGACTATTCCGATGTTTGAAAGTGTAAAAAGTTTCATAGCTAAACTGTTTTAGTGTGACGGGTAGATTTACACTCAGGGCGATTCCCGCTGACTAAAATGCCAGTTGCCACCTCTATATGAATGATAAGTAGTCAGTGGCCAGAAAGTCTGACAACGAGTCTAACTAAGGGGTATCTTATTCCAGGGCTGCGGGCTGTTCGAAAGAGATACCGCGGCCCTGGAACACAAGGGGCAAGGAAGGAACATGGATGGGTTTTAGTCAGTACAAGTTTGACACTCCCTTCCGCTCTGCCCAGAGCGGGAGAAGTCATTTGATGATTTCCCTTCGTTAAAAAAAAAAGAAGGGATATCTTATTACCCGGTATGTAGGTACTAACTGGGTTGTGGAGGTCAAATAGACGGTCACCCCTTGTTAAATACTGGTATCAGCTGCATTCGGTTAGACTGGAAGCCGACTCAAATATAGTAGGGAAAAGGCTAGGTTATGCTGATGAAACATAAGTGACAGGTTTAATAACGTAATGAAAATCAATCAAACTTTCTCTCCTGAAATCTCAAAGTTCAGTATGTAATACTGAACAGGATATATTTGTTTAGAATCAAAAGCAAAAACTAATTGAATTAGAGAGTGTATCAAGTGTTGACAGGCCAATTATAAGAAATCACGTTACTTTTAAACTTTTTATACACACTACTCAATATTGAGTAATATTTCGAAACTGTATGTATATACTAGTATGAGGAACTATAATTGGGTTTAGGAGGTCAGATAGGCAGTCGCTTCATGTAAAATACTGGTTTTCTGCTGCATCCGGTAAGACTGGAAGCCGGCCCCAATAAATTTGGGACAAGGCTAGGCAGATGGTGATGATGTACAAGTATGAGGTACATAGGTAGGTAGGTGTAGGTAGTATGGGTTACATTGAAGATATCCAATCGAAAAGTTACATTGAAGGTCCATCGCCAATGTAAATTCTAAAAAACATTGGTCCTCTAAAATACATTTGTTTTGAAAATCTACCATTGATAAAAAAATGTTGCTGATAACTCCACATTTTCAACTTTGGAAAAGTCAAACAAGATTCTTCCTTTAAAAATTGAAAATTATTTAATTTAATGCAATGTCTGACATAATTTCTTTAATTTATTTATCATTGTTTCTAATATCAGAATCAATCTCTAAAACACAATAAAACCAACTGACACCTATGATTGGCAAAGGAAATCAACTATCAATAATAATTATTGTAATTCATACTTTAAATTATTAGCCTCAGACTACAATACACCCATTATTGTCAAAAGAGCTTATTAATAATGTAACAATTATTTAATGAATCATTGTAAAACTACCACGTTGGGCTAGAGGTCGCATACTGCCCCGGTATGGGCTTGATCCAATAACTATACAGCCTCGATCAGAGGCCCAAATACAAGCGCGCGATTTAAATGTAATGTAAATAAGTCGATTTTTGAATCGACAATACAATTATCCTATAGCATTTTAGTTAAATCGTTTGCTACAAGCACAATCAGGGGGTATTCCGCAAAGCGCAATTATTTTTGAGCGCAACCTACTAAGCGCAACTAAATTATTCCTTAAAGCGCAACCATTAGTGCTCACAAATTCAAATTGTTCAAATAGTTGCGCTTCGAGGAATAATTTAGTTGCGCTTAGTTGGTTGCGCTTTGAGGAATACCCCACAATCAGTATCATCCATAGACATGAATAAATTCTGAAAATTTTATATGTGAAACTAGTATTTTTCAATCGACGTATATGCGTTATGTTTACACCGCTCGCTCATGGTAGGGCCTCGGATCGAAAATCGTTCTATTGAGTTTTCCAACTTTTCTGTAGGTTAGCCTCCCTCTGTCTGTATGCCTGCCCGTATAGCATGGCATTTAAGTAACTCCTTCTTTATTAAGCTCATAATCATCTGCCTAGCCTTTTCCCAACTATGTTGGGGTCGGCTTCCAGTCTAACCGGATGCTGTTGAATACCAGTATTTTACATAGAGCGACTGCCTATCTGACCTCCACAACCCAGTTAATATTGGGTCATATGGTACCTCTTAGTAAGACTAGTTGTCAAACTTTTTGGGCCACTGACTATCTGTAACCACTGTTAAAGATGTACAAATGACAACCGGGACCAACGGCTTAACGTGCTTTCCAACGCACGGAGGAAATTCGGTATGTAATGGGTGGTCACCCATCCACAGACTAACCTAGGCAAGCACGGTTTAACCTAAAGGTCGACCCGAGCGGCTGTTCGTATTTTGCCACGAGTTCCTCTAATTAGCTCCTCTTTTTTTATTAAGCTCACAGGTTCTCTATATAGATATCAGTTTTATCGTCATTAGGTAGATATCGACACTCATCAAATTTGCGGAGTTTTTAACTTAATTTCATCTGAATTTATTTTAATAATAATAATACCTCGGTACCGGGGCTGTCTTGTTGGCCTAGTGGTTGCAAGTGCGACTGTTGAGTTTGAGATCCAGGGTTCGACTCCCAGGTCGGGCAGTGTTATTCGGTTTTTCTCAGTAGCAACCACGGAGTCTGGATTTGTGCCCGGTTGATGGCAAGAAGCTTGCTTCCTATCACATGGACTTAAAACATAACTGGCGAAATGTGGGTGTACTATTAGGTACACCTCTGCCAAATCCTTCGGAGATTACAAGCGTGTTGTTATGTTATCTTATTGTTAAACATTGTTACAGTAACGCAATCGGAACAGGACAAATGTTGCATATTGCTAGTAAAGTTGCAGCAACGAAGCGGACAGTTTCTCTGGGTGCATATGGTGTTGCAAGTGAAGGATGCAACGGATACACCTCGACAGTTTATTGTTGCAACCAATCAGATTCTAAGGTAAAATTAAATAAGAATAAATTAACTTTTTTTTCTATCAACATTACTTTAGGAATAGGTTGTTTGGTAATTTCCTTAACCTACAGATTTATAATAGTCTGTTAATACTATTTCAAATTGTAGTTACTTTGAAAGTTGTGTCCGATTAATCATAATTAAATATTTATAATATAAACTTTACTCCTATTTAAACTTGTTGAAAGATAAATATTCTAACAGCTGTATAAACTCTCAGACAGCAACATTTAATTAGTTTTTTGTCTACATTTACGTAATGTTTAGTCATTAAGTTTGAAAGTAGCAAGGATCTGTCTGTCTGGTTTGCTTAACTTCATCAACTTGACACAAACTCTTCTTCATTCTCCGCAGTGAAGAAGAAGCAACAATAATGCTAGCAAACTCCTGGCTCTACCAATACTATGGTTACCAGAATCAACCATGTGGTATGCTGGACCCTCGCTGCCAAAAGTTCTTCCGACGCGACCAATGCTACCAGGAGTACCAAGAATATCCTTACGTGGAGAACCAGGAGATGGAGTACCCTGGGTACCACGTGTCTTCGTATGTACAGCCGAAGGTTTTAGAAGATTATAGTGGTTGTGAACGAGTGTACTCGGAGAGAGGACCAGTTGATTACTCTACGCATTCTCCTCAGTCTACGATAAGTGAAGAGAGGTAAGGGTTGTTTAATTTAATGCATGGGTTCGATTCCCAGGTCGAATAAAATGTTATTGGGTTTTTCCATCAGGAATTTCGGTCAGTGGGTCGTCTTAGGGGTGGATTTAATAGCTGCCACGGAGTCTGGGTTTGTGCCCGGTTGATGGCAATAGACTCGCCCCCTATTACATGGGGCTTAAACATAACTGGCGAAATGTGGGTGTACTCGTTAAGTACATCACTGCCTAACCCTTTCGGGAATACAAGTTGTGATGTTATGTTTTAACAATAGAATTCACAAAGTTGTTAAGTACGTTTTAATTAAGGGATAAAATAGGAACTTTATTAAGGCTATTTTGTCTGGAGGGGAAATCGGGAATAATTTACACATGCGAAAAAATATAAAAAAAAAGTTAATAAAAAAGATTGTCTTCGTTCTTACGTTATAATCTAAAATAGTGGTAAGTATAAAACTGAACACAAAACTCGTAAATTAGCTTTGCTGTAAAATATAGCCACTAACAGAAAAATCACCCAAAACTACGCAAAGAAATAACTTATCACGTTAAATGCACAATTTACACAATAACCAAAACAAATAGTAGGACTAAATCAAAAAAGAACAAACAGACGGAGGTCAGTTCATACAATTTGTACCCGTCATGTCACACCAAGGAATATAAATAAGAAAATCATCACTCCGTCCGTCCGGCTGTCCGTCTGCGTAATTTGACACCTTTCATTACCATATTTATTGTAAACTTACCAACGATAATTTACCATTACCAAACTCACACAGCCACCTTATTTTACCAACAATAAAGTCTGCTTTTCAATGTTTTAGTTTTGATTTGTAACAAAGATAAGGTGGTTAATGTAAACCAAATATGAAAGGCTTAGGCTGAAAAGGGTTTAAGTCAGTTTTAGTTTATTATTTTGATGTAGTTTCGTATTGGTTTTGACGCGCACGGCGTGTTTGTGTTTAAGAAGAAAATTATTACAGAGTTCGTAATTATGTGTAAATAGTTTGAAGTTGATAGGTAAATTGAAGAACTTAGAACGTTTTAAATCAACTGAATATATTTTGAACTATTTACGAACAGGTGAACAGGTAGATTGCTCAAGTTCCTACCCAATAAAGTACTACGTTTTTATAACAAAACCACTGAAAAGATTTAATTTTTTTTTTTAAGTTCGGTTTAAACAATTAAAAAATAGGACATTGAAATGCTTTAAAACACATCATCATCATTCTGTTGGTTTTCATCCCAATTCAATTGGGGTCGGTGCAGCATGTCTTCTTCTTCCATACTTCTCTTTAACTCGTCATCTGATCACACACCTCCTTTCTTGCCATATCATCCTTCACACAGTCCATCCATTGTTTCTTTGGTCTTCCTCCATTTTTATACCCGATCACATGAAATGCTTACGAAAAAAAACTAAAAAGAAAAGAAACTGTTTTCACGGAAAAGTCTATGGAATTATTTTGTTCAGTGCCTAAGTATGGTATACTTTGTAGTTTTTATTTATCTTCTTAGGCATGCACAGTTTAATAGCCCATTCATATTTAACGCTCTATGAAATCCAATATTCATCGTTACACAGTTTTATGCTAGAGATAAAATGTAATTTTCTATTATTACTGTTACTCATTTGTTGCAGACTCCTGCTAGGATAGAGAAACCGTAAATGTTATAACTGCAAAAATAACTATGTGTGTGTATCTGTCTGTTACCTTTTAGCGCCTTAACGGCTGAACAGATTGTGATTCATTTTTGCACACAGATAGACTAAGAATATAGGTTACATAATTATGCTGAATCGTTGGTCTAGCGGTTGCAAGGGCGGCTGCTGAACCAGAAGTCTTGAATTATTCCATTAGGATTTTTACAACTACTAGCAGTAAAGTACACCAATCGAGGAGGTTGTGGCTTCATAATTTAAAATGTAAGCCACACTAACCAAGCTTGCTCCGTGGATGGGTGACCACCCATTACATACCGAGTTCCTTCCTTGCCTTAGAAAGTTAAACCGTTGGAACTTGTAATACCAATATCCAAGGGGTATCGTATTACCCAGTACTAACAGGGTTGAGGAAGTCAGATAGGCAGTCGCTCCATGTAATTTATTGGTATGGTAATTTGGTGTTAACGTTTGTTTATTTCATTTTTTTTTTTCTAATTGCTGGGCTTCCGGTCCTGGGTTCGATTCCTAGGTCGGGCAAAGTATTCTTGGGCTTTTCCATTTTCTCTTTTTTCCCCGATTGATGACAATAGGCTCACCCCATATTACATGGAACTTAAACATAACTGGCAAAAGTGGGTGTAGGTTCTATTAGGTACGCCTCTTCCTAACCCTTCGGGGATTACAGGTGTCATATTATGTCGTATTCAGCTGCATCCGGTTAGACTGGAAGCCGACCCCAATATAGTTGGGAAAAGGCCAGGCATATGAGTAAGAACCACTTCTACCTAACCCATAAGTTTACAGGTGTGATATAATGTCACATTTTAACCCATTAATAGGTTAGTATCTATGGAATAATTTCCCATCTTCACCCGAATGGAACCGCGGGCAAAATCTAGTTAATATCATAGTATTTTTAACATAGAACTCTTACCTTAAAACAGATAATTAATTATCTAGAATTATCATGAACAAAGATAATGGTGTGCTTAAATCCGGCCAAAGTAAGCCTATACCCTGATACGTGGAAACATTGGGGGTCGCCACAATAGGATCAAAGGGTCGGCTTAAGAGTTATACGTGCTCATGTTCGGACAGGAGTGGTTTCGGCTAAAGATAATAATATTTCCTTGTTAACTTTCGACGTTTTTGGGATAAAACCAGTTCATTTATTGTTATGGATAACCGAGAGATGAGAGAGACGACGAGGACCTTTATATTAGGTTCTCGTCGATCTGGATGTAATATCGAGTCCACTGACGGTCGACCAATTTTCAACCTTATTAATTAGTACATAAGGGTGAAAAGTGGCAGAAGGGTGAAAAGTGGTAGAAGGACGGAACTTAGTAGTAGGTACTCGTGATAACAAATAACTTTCGCGAAAGAAACATTTTTGAAGTGAAAACTTCTTTAGGCGCGTTGGGCTTTTTTGAGATGGGGAAAAAACATTAAAATGGCGACACCGTTAGACGACCTCTTTTCTGTTGCACAGTTAGCCGTATTGGTACATATTACAAGCCCAAAACAATACAGTGTATAATCAATGTATAAGTAAAAGACTTATCCAAAAATATTTTCTAAAAATAATCCTGAATCGTGAAAAAAAATAGTTTTCACTTCTGTCGGCACTCCCGGAGTGGTTGGACTTTTTATACTTTTAATTTACCAACAATCTAAACATGTAGGTTTGTAGGTACACTGCTTACGTACACCGACAACTAGCTAACTAACTAAATAGCTCTGTAAAGCCATTTGTTACAGTCGCGAATCATATTTAAAAGTTTATAGTTAAAATTAGCCTACTATATACTCATCTGGGATAAAACAAGCCAAGCCTCCTTTTTCTAACGGGGATTGTTACCATAATAGACCACTCGGGTCCTTTGCGGCTTGGCATTCAAAAAGATGTTGTGGTATTCACAATTAAATATGTCTTTGAATTTTGGGTTCCAGGATATGCCTTTGGTGATAAAAGAGGAGAGTGCACCAAAACTGACCACCTATTTTACTTCCAGATCGCCCCATCACTACGACCCGCCATCAGATATAATCGTGAATAGCAATATGTACATGTATCCCCATCATGGCAAGAGGGAGTACTATGAACAGTATCCCAGGGTCAACTATCATGTACAGGAACCTTGTTCTAGTACTGTCGTTGAAGGTAATTTTTATGTTTCTTTTTTAGGGTTCCGTATCTCAAAAGAAAACAAAGAACCCTCATACACTCACTTTTTGTTGATTGTTCTGTGAAGTCCTTTTTCGATGAAAAGGTATTTATTTGAATAAAATAAGACAGTATTGTTGGTTTCATGCTTATTGAACGAAATAATAAGCAGAACCTTTTGTTAAATAGAAAGGAATAATAAAAATATTTGCTCCATTTTTATTCGTTGAAATATTTCTGAAAAAAGTTTTTGTTTTAGCTGCGTAAATGTTTATAAAGATTCGTCTGTAAATATTTTATAATACCAAATTAAAATAAACATTTTCTTCTGCTAATAGTTTTTTTACTATTACAATTCCACCTGATAAACGTTAGCCTTAAAAACACAGAAACAATAATAATTCGACGTCAATTTTTTTAAATAAAACCATTTTCGTTCAATCACAGGTATGGAATACCCCAGTCCGAAGAGAATGCGGCTAGCCCCACCTCCCCTAACCCTCGAAGAAACAGATGGAATGGACCGGTGGAACCCCAGTCCACCCTGGTCGGATACTACGCTCAAAATCCCCGACTACACCCAACGGTTTACCTATAACCATATGGTGCCAATGCCTCCTGAGAGAGCTATGGTTACATAATATTAGAGGATTTTTTGTATGATAAGTAAAATAGGTACAAAAGTATGATAGGAAAATTTTCACGACTTGTAAAGTTGGTTTTCATATTACGTAAACATAGGAAGTGATATTGGTTAGTTTGATTGTTTTCTTAAATGTTTTTGACCTTCAAAATTGGGAGTTTTTATTGAATTAAAACTGATGTGAAATGTTATTTTAAACATACTTTTTCACCGGTACGTTTACAAAAATGTTTAACACCAAACAAAAATGTTTGAAATCAATGAAAACTTTTGACAAGAAAAATGATGTAGTGTATAAGAGTAAGTACCATGTAAGTAAATGAATCCGTCCTAAAGACAGCATGGCTTATAAAGGAGACTGGCCAATTTATATGTGAAGTTTACCAAAAGCGATTCGATCAATGGTGTTAATAAACCAATGTTGCCCTGTCTCCTTTTAATATAAATTCTAAGAACCTAAAAAATTTAAAGTAAAATGTTTCATTTTTTATTTAAAAAACTGTGTTTTTCGCGTTGCATATAGCGACGGACTATTAGATGTAGTTATGTTTCTTCCTATTTCAATGCATTTAAAATTGTTAGATTATTTTAATTTCTCGGTTTGATATTTTAGCTCAAATGTAACGCCTTGTCCTCAAGTTTAAGTGGTCAATATGTGGTGTATTTGGTGATTTTTAACCAACAATGAAGTTGTTTGAGAAAGTACATTAATCAATAGAACCGTGGGTGTATTTTGTTGGCGTTGGCCAACCAATTTTAGGAAAAGGGCAAGCGTGTAACAGTATTTTATTTTTAAATAGTTTTAAGATAATGTATAGTGTAAAACATAAGTATTGGAATATGGTTCCGTCCAAATATTTTTGCATTCCAAAGGAATAGATAAGTTTATATTTCGATGTAAATATTTCATAATAGTGGCATTTATGTAAATACTAAGTTTATTCTATTTCAAATTGTCTTTAGCGAAGAATAAGAGAAAATTAAATAAATAAAGAAATTGATAAGTTGCAAATATCACGTGTTTTTAATTTTTGGTTCACCAAGTTTAAACATACCCAAAAAAGTATAGAGAGAATATTGGGAATATTGGTACAATAACGGTACACAAGATAGAATTTCATCAAACATTGAGTGGTGGTCACAGAAGCCTTTTTTAAGTTAAATCGGCTTACGTTTGGCCGCAACTCACCTGATGTGAAGCTATGGCGACGTGGCCTAGGGTGGAGCTTGCCTAGAAGAAACCGAACCACTTGGACTTTGGAGAGATCTAGATTATAATGACTTAACATTTAACAGTACCTAAGAAAAAAAGGAAAATCCTAATCCTCGTCAAAGCTTTAGGATAGCGATGTAAGTTAGAAGAGCTTATGAGCTTGAAGGACCTTCAGTTACCGAGATAGCTATCATCATCATCATCATCATCCACACACCACGCTCCATCCACCATCACATCCACCACGCTCGAGTTCACCCACTGCTGGGTATAGGCCTCACTTTGCTTGTGCTAAACTCCACGCTCTTGTGCCAGCCTCATCCAGGATATTCCCGCAATGGCAACAATGTCGTCTGCCCATCTTGCCGCCGGACGGCCAACATTCCTCTTTCCATTCCTTGTACGCCACTCGGTCACAGCTGTATTCCACCTGCCATCACCACGCCTTGCTAGGTGTCCTGCCCAACTCCATTTGAGTTCCATAACGCAATTTCCAATATCGAAGACCTCCGTACGTCTCCGGATTTCGACGTTTGGAACTCAGTCTATTAGTTTTGTGCCGGTCATTTAACGCTTTATGGCTCTCTGTGCTACTTTGAGTCGGTATACAGCCTCCTGTGGGAGTGTCCACATGTCAGCACCGTACGTCATGATGGGCAGAACACATTAATTATAGAGACGGGTCTTCAGGCAGTGTGGAATTTTGGCTGATGTCAGAAAATCGTCCAATTCGCTGAATGCAGCCCACGCTAGCTGCTATTTGTCTCGATACGTCCGTTATTAGGAGTTTGGGGTATTTTGAGACACTTTTTGATTTTACTGCTGTGACTACCCGTCGCGACAGTTGTTAGTCGTTATAGCATGGTTACACTATTCCTCAGCGCTATCAAATGCTACAGGGACGTCCGACAAGATATTTTGAAGGTTCCGAGAAATGAAATTAAATAAACAGACAACACAGGCGGACGACCCCACAGGTTTCATTCAAATGTTTTACCTCTACTTAATTACTTAGTCATAACATTACGCCTTTAATCTCTGAAGGTTAAGCAGAGGTACACCTAACATTACACCCACAATTCGCCAGTTATGATTTTTAATGTAATTGGGGGCTAGCCTATTGCCAACAACCGGGCACGAATCTAGACTCCGTGGCAGTTACTGAGAAATTCTTAACGGAAAAACCCAATAACAATTTTCCCGACCCGGGAATCGAACCCTCGTGCTCAGCAGTCCAAGCAAACCAACGAGGCAGTCAATTACTTAGTCTTTGTACTAATCGTAAAAATACTGTTTGATGCGCGAAATACAAGGTCATTCAAGGATCTCAAGGATAGCCATTCCTAGGTTGCTGTAAACATTATTCTTCATATCTTAACTGACTGATAGATCTGACTGTTAAAGTCTTGGATAAGAACTTAACTCCCTCGTCACCATGTCAAAATGGATACTTGGATTGTTGCCATCACTTAGTCAAATTACATTTTTACATACTACTTCGTACCAAGAAATCCTGCATCAAACATTTCCGATTACCATATCCACAAAGCCACTTCGACTAGATGCCACAGAGTACTGGGTAATCCATCCTACCATTCGTAATCCGTACCGAATGACGTGTTCTTACAAGCAGAATGTCAGAATGTCATTCTTCCTAGAACAATGTAGAACAAGCTATAGGTACGCGGTTGAAATTTCAACTCAAAGGTAAAATATGTGGACAGTGTGCAAGTGTTCCTAATGCCACCCATTAGCTGTTTTAGTACTTGCATAAGTTACTTGAATTATATTTAAATGTCTAATGCGTGCGAATTACATTAAGGATACAAGCGTTGAAGTTCTTAATAGATGTAATGCGCTTAACAAACAACCAGTTTATAATGAGCTTTGAAAGGAGTATTGCTTCCACCGGTATGGCCCTGATTTGTTGGGAGGTGGGGGGTAGTGAAGGTCAGGTTGTAATGGAGGCGCTATAGCTGTCAATCAGGCAAAAGCTAAGCCCGATTGTGTGTGGTACAAGTGATGAAATGGTAGAGATTTTTGGATTTTGCTTGTTGTATGTATTAGGTTTGGTAAATAAGTGATCATTATTGAGAATACACGAGCTTACTGCCGTATCTATTACGTGTTGTCAATTCAATTTTAGTAGGGCAATCGGAGGCCCTATTTGCGTTACGTTACCCCTGTGCACGAGCGCTCGCAGCATTATTTTCATATTTTTTTTGAGAAACGTACCAGTAATATCCCGCAAAGATAAGAATAAATTCTTCAATTTTATTAAATATTACGCTTTTGTGAAACCTCTATTTTCAATTCTAAAACCATGATCGTGCTACTTAGTGGCTCTGGTTACTATGTTGCATAAACAGGCTGCTACCCAATGGAAAATGGCCATTGGTTGTTCAAAATGCTAAAGATACATAAATTGCATATATAATATCCATGGAATTTTAATGTTCCAGAAAACAAGAATTCCAAATCACAACCGCTTTAACCCTATACCTTTCACCCAAAAAGCTCGAGTAAAACTTTGATCCATTGTTATTTCAAGCTTGTCTGACTGCGTTCAGATGAATTATTGATGCCTAGGATACATACGTGATTCTATATCCCAAGCTAACCTGCACTGTAACGAGGCACAAAACACGGAGACACCACTAAGAAAAGAATAAAAAAAGTTTGAAACCATATTTGAAATATTCGATTTACGAACGTAATTTTGACAGTTTTTTTTTTTTTACTAAAATTTTTTTGGTTGTTCCATTTGCGAACCGTTGTATGTTATGATCGCATGAATATCAAGATGTGGGTAATATGTTCATTTATAGAATTAATAATGCTTTAATGCGTCTCACTTTGTCGTGAATGGTGTTATTGCTAGATCGTAAGTTAGCTTTTTGAAAATATAAAACACTGCCTCATTGGTCTGTGGTCGCAAGTGCGACTGCTGAGTATCAGGACTTGGGTTTGATTCCTGGGTTGGGCAAAGTGTTTTTGGGTTTCTCTGTCAGGAATTTCTTAGTAGCAGCCACAGAGTTTGGACTTGTGCCCGGTTGATGGCAACAGGCTCGCCCCCTATTGCATGTGATTTTATCATAACTGGCGAAATGTGGATGACCTATTTTAGGCACTTCTCCGCCTAACGTTTCGGGGATTACAGGCAAATGTTATGTTATATATGTTATTTTGTACGTAGGCGAGATTGATAGCTACTAAAAGGTTATGTTAGATTTTGATTGGAATTGAATATACTTTAAATTAAAAAAAAAAAACAATGTAACAAGCTGCGAGAATTTGTAAACTCAATTTAATATTATCCGTTATTCTGTTCGGAAATAAAGAAAACGAAATACAATATGCTCTATTCCAGAAATAGAAATCATTGATTATTTGCCAACAATATACAGAATATGATGGTAAATTTGATAAGCGTCCCGATACATTCTACCAACTGTAAGTACCTATTTATCTTTTTCAACTAACAATAAATACAAAGAACATCTTCTCTCACTCAAACGTAATTTACAATTGTCCACAACACCTAAGAATCTCTTTAAAATACCAACATTACAGTTACAGCAGTTAAAGCCTACCTTACAGATATTGCTTACTGATCATGATCAATAATGAGGCTTGCTCATTGGTTCATTACTGCATAAAACATGCCATGCTAGAGAGGGCCCACCGGTTCGCATTAGCCTACTCGTTAGTGGAAAACAAATTAATAAATTATACCTTAGTAAGGTTTTCCGATCACACATTGCGTGGGAAATGTGGATACTCAAGCTAATTTATTTAAACGGGCCGTAAACAACTGAAGTGGTAGGGTGAGCAGTTGGCCACGATTTCGTAAGGTGTTGCTTCATAGTTGCGTGTTTTTGAATTGAGTTGTAAAATTGGGGTATTCCTCAAAGCGCAACTATGATTGAGCGCAACCAACTAAGCGCAACTAAATTATTCCTCGAAGCGCAACCATTAGTAGTGCTCACAAATTCAAATTGTTCAAATGGTTGTGCTTTGAGAAATAATTTAGTTGCGCTTAGCTGTTTGCGCTCAAAAACAGTTGCGCTTTGAGGAATACCCCGTAAAATTGTGAGCTGATTTTTCAATCGCTCCAATATGTTTATCCAAGGAATCATTTGAAAAAATGCATGTGGCTGAGATGAGAATGATAAGAGGGATGTGTGGTGTAACGTGAATAGATAAATTGAGGAGTGAGTCATAAGAGGAAGTCTGAAAGTGGCGTCAGTGACTGAAAAGATGTGTGGTAATTGGTATGGACATGTGATGTGGAGGAATTAGGAAAATGTAATGAAGGAAATATTGAGTGTGAATGTAGATAGCAATAAGAGTAGAGAAAGACCAAAGAAACGATGGATGGACTGTGTGAAGGACGATATGACTAGAAAGGAGGTGACTGTTGAGATGGCGAGTAAAAGAGAAGTATGGAAGAAGAAATCATGCTGCGCCGACTCCAGGATAAGGCTAGGGGAATGATCATGAGTGATTTAAAAAAATATATATATCTAGAAAAAAGATATCTGACACTGGAAAAATAGCTTTGAGCCCTTTTTAACACTTCTCAAAGTTGAGTACAATTTGTACATACGGTGCACTCCATGAATTTTCTAAAAGAAAATGAATTTATGCTCAATTAGGGTTGTTTAAAACTAATTTAAATCGCAGCTTTGTGTATTAGCAAACGCAGTTCTTCCCAGTGTAGTAAGTACTTGCTATTTCCTTATGCAAATATTGTAATTGAAACATGAAACGCGAAACGATATCCGACGGTGACTATAATATTTCCAAACGTTGTTTTTATGTACACATGAAACATTTAACAGAAAAAATGAAACTGTAACACGATTGGTGCTAAAATGTTGTCTGTGGAGCACATGAAAAAAACATTATCTTTAGATGTATATACGTAAAGGTAAATGTAATGATTTACTGGTTTTATATACAACTTATTTTTTACAATGGTACCGGATTACACCATTTCTAGATAGAAGTAAAAAAGGTAATTTTTATACTATATACACTACGCTATTACTTGGTATATTATAGGTTGGTCTGTGGATGGGTGACCACCCATTACATACCGAGTTTGCTCCGTGCCTCGGAAAGCACGTTAAGCCGTTGGTCCCGGCTGTCATTTGAAGATCTTTGACAGTCGTTAAAGTAGTCAGTGGCCCAAAAAGTCTGACAACCAGTCTTACCAAGGGGTATCGTATTTCCCAGTAGTAACTGGGTTGTGGAGGTCAGATAGGCAGTCGCTCCATGTAAAATACTGGTATTCAGCTGCATCCGGTTAGACTGGAAGCCGACCCCAACATAGTTGAGAATAGGCTAGGCAGATGATGATGACACTACGCTATTACTAGCGACCCGCCCAGCATTGCACGGGTGCAATGTAGATACTAATGTACATATAAACATTCCTCTTGAATCACTCTATCTATTGCTAAAAACTGCATTAAAATACGTAGCGTAGTTTAAAAGATCTAAGCATACAGACAGTGGGAGCGACTTTGTTTTAAATTATGTAAAGATTAAACCCTACTACCAATTACTGAAACTTTATTGTTTAATTTCAGACCAAATAAACATATTATCTTATTTAGGATACCAATACTTTTAAGGATGGTATTCTTAAAATATGCTCATAACCAATAGATAGCAACACAGTTGCTCAAAAAAGTTTCCCAGTCCACTACTTCTCTTATAATACATAAGTGGAAACAATTTCGACTTATTTGACTGTTATTCGAAGGTCAGTAGACATTTGTATGCACCTAAAAACGTTAATATATAAACAAAATTGGCCGTATCCTAATCGTTAGCGACGTTGAGTACTTTATATGATTCGTACGTACCAAAAATATCAATACAAAGAATGTTTACATTGACAGAAAGTTTATTTTTAGGACAAATCTCAGAAAAAATGTCTTTTTGCTTATGTGAATTTAATTTTTTCATCATAAAGTCAAGGATGAATAGCCTGTTAGTTATTAAGCCATAAGTCCTCAGCTTTTAACCAGAATTTTATAAATATTTGCTCATTGCATTCAAAATATTTGGGATTTTTCGTCGTAAATTGGAGACATAAGTTCGGCCCCCGTTTCGTTGCACGTATTGAATGTAAAAATAATGCAATTTTAAAACACTATTGGATTATTTTAAGAATGTTGGCAGTGAAAAATTGACATTGATTCCGGATCTACTTAAAGAAATTTTACTTACCACAAGTTTTTACTGGACCGTTGAAACTCTACCAACCTCTTGGAGCTCGTGGCTAAATAATAACAGCCATTCGGGTCGAGCTGCTTCAGGTTAAGCAGCGCTTGCCTAGGTAGATCCGTGGATGGGTGACCACCTATTACGTAACGAGCTTCCGCCGTGCCTTGGACAGCCCGTTAAGCCGTTGGTCCCGGCTGTCATTTATGGATCTTAGATCGTAGTAACAGGTAGTTAGTAGCCCGAAAGACTGATATCCAGTCTTACCAAATGCTGAATCCGGTAAGACTGGAAGCCGACCCCTATATAGTTGGGAAAAGGCTATACAGATGATGTTAAAACTCTACCGATGTTAATGTAGTCAACTTTTGGTGATTGATTTATTTGAAATGACTTCCTAACACGTTAAACGCCATCATAGAAAAAAGTTTTTTTGTAAAAAAAAAAAAAATCTTGTAATTTATGTATTTTATCAAGATATGTATGTATACTGTTTTTCATAAGAATCTGCCGTAGGGTTCCGTAAATATAACAAAAAAAACCCTTGAGGTCACCGGTGGACCCCCATGGCGTTCAACGTGCTAAACTTAACGTGAAACGATGTTATTTAATTTTAGAAATAAATAGAGTATTATTAACTCATCTACCACCCAGTGCAAGTGTGTGGTCCTGACGAAGCTTGAACAGTGTTCCATCTACTAGAGTGGCCCAAAAAGGCTGGGAAACGACTTTTTTTTGGGCTGAAAAATCACGTCCTACATTAGGACTCAATGTAACGAACTCAAAACATTGTGCTGATAGATGGATTGAATAGTAAGGGGGTCCTGGAGGTGTTTAAAGTAAAAATCTTACATTAAAAACATGTATTTAAAAAAAAAATTGTGAAAAACTTGGAACTTTGACCCCCAATATCTCCGTAACTGGAAGGTTCCCAGGTATGGTCTAGAACAAATAAATGATCGCAATGACGGGGATAACAAGTGCATTTCGGGTTAGTTAAGAGTCTGTTTACACCCTTTATTATAAAACAAAATCCTCCGCCGCGTCTGTCTGTCTGTTCGCGAAAAATTCACAAACTACTTTTTTCTATGATGGCGTTTAACGTGTTAGACGTTAAACGCCATCATAGAAAAAAGTTTTTTTGTAAAAAAAAAAAAAAACTTGTAATTTATGTATTTTATCAAGATATGTATGTATACTGTTTTTCATAAGAATCTGCCGTAGGGTTCCGTAAATATAACAAAAAAAACCCTTGAGGTCACCGGTGACCCCCATGGCGCGATAAAGTAAACCAGATGAGGTCACCGGTGGACCCCCATGGCGTTCAACGTGCTAAACTTAACGTGAAACGATGTTATTTAATTTTAGAAATAAATAGAGTATTATTAACTCATCGACCACCCAGTGCAAGTGTGTGGTCCTGACGAAGCTTGAACAGTGTTCCATCTACTAGAGTGGCCCAAAAAGGCTGGGAAACGACTTTTTTTTGGGCTGAAAAATCACGTCCTACATTAGGACTCAATGTAACGAACTCAAAACATTGTGCTGATAGATGGATTGAATAATAAGGGGGTCCTGGAGGTGTTTAAAGTAAAAATCTTACATTAAAAACATGTATTTAAAAAAAAAAATGTGAAAAACTTGGAACTTTGACCCCCAATATCTCCGTAACTAGAAGGTTCCCAGGTATGGTCTAGAACAAATAAATGATCGCAATGACGGGGATAACAAGTGCATTTCGGGTTAGTTAAGAGTCTGTTTACACCCTTTATTATAAAACAAAATCCTCCGCCGCGTCTGTCTGTCTGTTCGCGAAAAATTCACAAACTACTGCACCGATTTTTATGCTGTTTTTACCAACGGATAGAGTGGTGCTCGAGGAAGGTTTTAGTATAAAATTCGTCAAAGTTTTTGTTGCGGGAACGGGATCAAAATTTCATGATTACTTTTGGTCATGATAACCGACAACCACGCGGGCGAAGCTGCGGGCATCAGCTAGTGTTTTATAAATGCGAAAATAACTGTTTGTTTGTTACCTCTCTTCTCTTCCATTACTCATCATCTCATCAGATTCCTTCTTTCGTGCCATATCATCCTTCACACAGTCCATCCATCGTTTCTTTGGTCTTCCTCTACTCTTATACCCATCTACATTTATACTCAAAACTTTCCTCACAACGTTTTCCTCATTCCTCCGCATCACATACCCATACCACGACAACCAAAACAAAAACTATAGTTTCGTGTGTATCTATTTCAACCATTAGAATACATTAGTAAAACCTTATCACTCAACATTGGCATCGCCTTCACGCATATCTCACTCACAATCAGCGCTATAATACCGCCATGCCTTGAAACTGCCATAAACATCAATGTAAGACCAGCCATACACCAGGGTGTTAGATAAAAATGTATTAAAATGCACTTTACGACATGACCGGCGATATGTATGATAAATATTCATGCAAATATAGCCATACATCCTGGATTCTGCTTAAAAAGGAAAATATCAACGCGGTTGGATTATGTGACAGTTTGAATGGAGTTTTACAGATTAAGTGGCGCGGGGTGTGATGGCGGCGTCATTGTGGAATATGTTAGGAAGTGTGGATTGCACTTATGAATGATTGAGTGAGTGCGTTTGCGAGGAAAGAATGGGTTTATAGGAAATTATTATAGATTGACACGTAGCGTTGGTAACGTGGTATTGAAATTTATTTGATGACTGGAATCGGCTGTTTTGCGATCTTCTTTGTAAGAGAGTGATTTAAAAATAATAAACTGAATTTACTTTTTGGATTTTTATCGCTTAGAGCAATACATAAAAGATAATTAAAAGAAATATTGAAATTGGTATGACTTCCTAGAAATTAGGGTGTGATGGGAAGTAAATGTTTGGTTGCAAAACCGATATTTTATTTATTTATCGATATTTTTAGGTATTGTGTAATTTTAAAACCCATAATGTAACAATTATTGATTGAAAAGAGTGTCCATGGAGTTTCTTGCCCATTCTTCTCCATAGAGATCTACGCTTTGGAATGGGCAACTACAGTACTTTCACAAGTTATTTTACCTTGTGTCTGTGACTGTAGCTTAGCCTAATTTGTTTTTCTGACATTCAAAAGTGCCTGTAATGGTCTAATTGAAATAAATGCTTTTGAGTTTGAGGTTACAAAAATTAATACCAAAAAAATCTTTATCACAAATTCGACCGAAAATCGGCTAAAAAGTAAAGCGAAACGTTCATAATTATTATAATTAGGGCGCAAAAATGCTGCCCCTCACCTCACAAGGGTACCAGAGATGCATACTAAGTGGATTACCGTCAAAGAAGACGATTCCTTTATTCGTGTTAATCGAAATGGAGTCGATATTGAAAACAATCGACAGGGTAGCGCACGACTCGACAGCTTTATTGTAGGGATGTGACTGTATGCTTAAATGTCGATAAGTAATTAGAATTTATCGACTCGGTACATTTTATTGTCAATCATGGCTTCACAAAAATGTAATTTTTGCAAACGTTTAGGTAGGTTCACGAATTTTTTGTGCATGCAATGCTTTACTAAATCTTCGTGTGAATCCAACTTTGTTTAAAAATAAATCAGGAGTCTCCAAGTTGCCAAAGTTTAATATTTTACCTCGGCGCCCTAAGTGGAAAAAGCAGAATTTTTATAATAATGTTAACACATAAGAATTCATTTGAGAATCCAGTTCCACATAAATAAGATGTTGCAAAAGGAATGAGAATTCTGAGGTTTTGAATTTTAAGTTTGATTATATTAATTTTGGACCAATATCCAAATCCCACCAAATCGTAACACGTGAACTTTGTTTTAAGGCTGCTGTCTCAAGAATTCAATGAGATTCTCGACTTCTTACGAAGTGAATACTGCTGAATCTTGTGCATGGAAAGGATTTTAAATTCTCAAAAAATTTTCGTCATCGTTTTCGGCAAAGTATTTTAAAAACCATCAAGTGCGCTTCAAAAGATTTGCCGTGAAAATAGACTTTAACTGTTGTAAGACAAAAGCTCATTCGATTTTTAAAGAATAAGTACTTAAGATTAGTTTCCGGAGAATAATAAACAGAAGCACCTCACGGCGCCCCTCTTTACTTTCTTAGCCGCAATAGGGCGCCGCGGCGCACAGTTTGGGAACCGCTGAAATAAATGAATCCGTGCAGATATCGACAATTTTAATCGCTTGTCTTTCTACTTTTACATGTTGTCTTCGATGTCCTAATTTCATTGGATTTTCTTTTTCAATTTTGATTTCTTCAAATACCTTGGATAAAGTGCAATGAAGAAGACTTGGCTACGAATACAGACAAACTGAAACAAGCATCTGTGTGTCTCAATCTCTCGCTCATCGTATGTGAATTTAATTGAAATGTCCCGTGGATTAATTTTTCTTTACCCGACTTCTAAAAAAGGATGAGGTTATGAATTCCACCAGATTTTTTTTTTTTTTTCATAAAAGTAAATCGATTTTCCCGTCATTACGAACCCGATTTAGGTCATTCTTATTTCATTTGGTAGAAGCAACTCGGCGGTGGTCCCATATAGATTTTATTCACTTTGCTTTATTATTTTATGAATTTTCCTCTATAATAAGCATTTTTCTTCTTTCTCTATGTTACATAAGCTATGCTCGATCTAGGAAAATAAAGTTCTATAAAATAACTATCGATAAACTGTCAACGATGCGACTCATCACTATTCATTCATACGCACGCACGATTTTCATGTCATTTGCCACGTGTTCAGAGCGTATACACGACTTTAGCTTACTCCCTGAATTAGAAATGATTGAAACAATATTATTCATTTTTACCCTTTCCAATTCTAATTGTTTAAGCGCACGCATTTCATAACACGTGCCAAGAAACGCAACTGAATTTAAATCGATTTAAATTTAGTGATATCGATTAAAATACAAAGGATGTGATAACGGTTGGTCGATAATATCGATGTTTTGGTACCGTTAGGGACGTGAAACAATCGATGTTGCGGCATGCTTTGTAATAATCTAATTCGGATGATGATATCAAAGGATTGGTTTGATTTGTTAATTAAGATCTCAAAGGGTTTTCCGCCCTCACCTCCGTTATACAATGAGTTTTCATATTAATGTTACAATAAACAAACCGCCGTACCTACTGTAACTGTTTGCTTTTGGATCGAAAATATCCGGTTGGTCGTTTAGTACAATCCAAGTTCAAGCATTTATGATACTCACTATTACTACCAGAAAAATCCTGCTATTTAGATATTATTATAGAAATAGAAATCCCATATACCTCTGAATATGGTAACTCCATTGCTTCCGTCACTGATTTTACGTTTCGATGTTGCGAATGATTGCGTTTAGATGTTCAGATTTAATGAAATAATTGTTTCTTCTATTTTTACTTTGTGAAGCTTAGTAAAAAAAGATATTACATGAAAAGGAAACCCTGTAATTGCTTCATATAATGTGCATACTTTCATTGATGAACGCTTCTGAAATTAGGAGAGCCCCAAACTGCCAATCTTCTTTCCCCTGTTTCGTCACCGAAAAATTAAAGTTCATTCATTACTTTCACATCACAATCAACCAAAATATGGAACTTTGAATAATATGAATTGATAGAAAATTTATTCATATTTTTGTTTGCAAGATATATCGATAACATTCAAGTTTTGCAAAGAACCGCACAGAAAGCTCTATAATCTTTGGCCACATAAGGAAAATGTTTTTTACTTCCTGTTATATTTCATCCATATACGTAACCGGTGACATGGACGAAACAAAGGGACATTAAACTTTCATTTAAAACTTAGTAGAATATTTTGCAAAAATGAGTAGATAAAATGCAATGATAAACGAAGCTAACGACGTTAATAATAGAGAGTAATTTTCATCATAAATGGGAGCGAAGTACCAAATATTCACTAATAAATATATCTAGCTTTGTTTGTTTATTTATTTTGTAAAACATCTAAGGTGTTTTTGTTTGTAAGGCCAAAAAATTTTTTTTTCTTTCTTTCTAATTATTGTGAAATAATGCCGTTGGTTGCGTTTGCTTGTCACAAAAGGCGATACTACGAGGCGATTCTTTGCAACTGAGTACCTATTGGTCCCAGGGCTGCGGGACTGTTCGAAAGAGATACGCGGCCCTGGAACACAAAGGGGAAAGAAAGGAACATGGATTGGTTTTAGTCAGTACAAGTCTGTCACTCCCTTCAACTCCGCCCAGAGCGGGAGAAGTCATTTGATGATTTCCCATCCGAAAAAAGTACCTATTGGTAGTTCTTTTATTGGTAAATTCAAGGGATACGTAGTATAAATTTATATTTTTTTCAAGAAAACGTTATGATTCGAGTTTTTGTAAAGTAATACATGTCAATACGGGTTCAACGGTCAGTGATAGTGTAGTTAATCTTTGAAAATCTTTTAAAGATTTGATTTAATTCATGTCTGTGATGAGTATTCTGCTCTCTGTCCCAAAAGCTGTAGTCTAAGTGACCTCTGGACTGCCACTGACAATGAATGGAATAGTACTATCGACACAGAGAAAACATACAACATATACAAGGCGTAAAAGGACCCTTAACGAAGCCGCCAACCAAGCATTCTGTACATCAAACTAATTAACACTATGCAAAAATGGTAACACTTTCAATTTTTTTGGTAAAAAATAACGTTTTACACGCTCAAAAAATTGTGCTGATAGATACATTGAATAGTAAACGAGTCATTGAGGTATTTAAAAACTTGTATTACGACTTTTTTTTGTTCTGGACCTGGTATGGTCCAGAACAAAAACAAATATAGCAATGCCGGAGAGAACAAAGTGCGTTTCGGCTTCGTTTTGGGTCTCTTTACACTCTTTATCTTTTTTTCATCTAATATTTATCTTGACTCTATATATGAATTGAAAATCTTTCTCAAAACAATAAATGCATTGAAACGAAACTAGGCTTCTTATATTAAGCCTTAGATTTTGGATCATTTTTAGAGGCATTTTATGATTCACCATGAACATCATAACGAGTAGTGCCTACCGCAAGCAACCACTAGTGGTCCATTGTTAGAGATCGTGGGAACAACAGGTGGACTCGTGGGTTGTTATCTAATCTGATAAGACGTAATGTGACAGTTTCACCAACGATACCAAAGTAAGACGCACGCCTGTTTAGCGAACCTCCCTTTTATATAAGTAGTTTACTTATTTTCCTGCTGTTTAAATAGATGTTGTATTTTTACTGGACTGCGACGATGCCAAGAGGAAGGGTTATGATTTTTGCAGTCTATGTAATATTTATGTTTGTGAGTGGCAACGCCGGGAAGGATATACGCTGACCTTATTGGTAAGGTTCTTCAGAAAGGTCAGGTGCGTAGTACTAGCAACCGGCGTGCGTGTATAACCAGATGTATGAATGTGGACGATGCAAAAGGAGTATGTAAGGATCGTAGCAAATGGCGTTAGGTGGTTTCTGCCTACCCCCATGGGAAAAAGGCGTGAGTTTATGTATGTATGTATGTTTGTGTTTACGTATGTTCCTCCGTAGCGCCAATAGTAGTAGCGTGAATAAGGTGTCAATCGATTCGTTATTATTATGGCCCGGGCAACATAGGAGGAGTCGATTTTACCTTGTAAACCCCGAATTTAATTAGAGCGTGATTTTTAGTAGTCAGTTTTTTTAGTTGTCGTATTATGCCACACAAATTATTATTTTTATTAACTTAATTTTTTAGATTTTCATGGAGTAGTGTAAATAGCGCAGGATCTAAGGAGACTGGCAAAATGGTTTCTAAGTGGTGGACCCAGCTTCAGCATTCGCACAGGACAAAACAATAAAAAAAAGTGTGTGTGTACTAATTTACGCAAATAAGAAGTTATGCTTCTTTGGAGTATAAAACTAAAATGTTGACTAGCTTACTTCAGGGTGTATGTTGACTAGCTAACTTCAGGGTGTCGGTTTTTCGTACCGGTGTGCGCGCGCATCTTAAAAATTTACTCTCATCATTTTTTCCTAACGCGACAAAAGAAGTATAACTTCAAAAACATGTCTCTTCAACAGTTAAAGGCTCTAGTTCCATACGGATCGATCTAGTTCGATACATTGTAATATTTTGTTTGACTCGTTGGTCTTGTGGTCTTAAATACTTAGCTTGGGTTCCTGGCTTTGATTTCCATGTATTTCTTGGGTATTTTCATCATGCATTTTTCATTAGTTCTCAGTAGTCTTACAGTCTGGAATTGTGTCCATTTGATGGCCTCAACACCTATTACATGGGACGTACCTTACGAAGTTTGGGTATAGCAGACCCCTCTCCCCATCCCCTCAAGGAACCCAGTCGTGATGAAATGCGTTTAAGAAGCGTAGAAAACAGAAATAATTGGTTATTTTTTTAAGTGAAAACTTCTAGCGAGTTGGGCCATTTTTGAGATGGAAAAACAATTGAACTAGCGGTACCATTAAACGATCTCATTTTCGATGCACTTTTAGCCGTATTGCTACATATTACAAGCCCAAAAAAATACAGTGTATAGTTAAATGTATAAGTAAAAGTCTTATGCAAAAATATTTTCTAAACATAATCCAGAACAATGAAAAAAAAAATATTTTTTTGGATGTACTTAAGCCGTATTGCTACATATTACAAACCCAAAAAAATACAGTGTATAGTAAAATGTATAAGTAAAAGTCTTATGCAAAAATATTTTCTAAAAATAATCTAAAATCTTCAAAAATTTAAAAGTCTTCAGTTCTGTCGGGACTCCCGGAGTGGTTGGGTTTTTTTATTGTTAAGAGGCTGTCAAAAGAGATGCCATAGCAAGTGATGATGACTTACGATACGTTTGCCCGCAACGTGGCTAATGGGAAGCAATGATGTGGACTAGGGTGGAGCACGCTTGCTTAGAAGAAACCGATCCACTCGTACGTTCAGTGCTCTGCATTACTTGACCCCTCTTACAAAGAAGAATGGTGAAAAAGGCAGTCAGGTAAAGCAGGACACTGACGTAGCTTAAAGTGATCCAAATCGAGGAAGAAAGAAGCCGGCAGTGAATTCCACAGACTGACGGTTCGTACAATATCTTTTTTTTTCGGATGGAAATTCATCAAATGACTTCTCCCGCTTTGGGCAGAGCGGAAGGGAGTGTCAGACTTGTACTGACTAAAACCCATCCATGTTCCTTCCTTGCCTTTTGTGTTCCAGGGCAGCGGTATCTCTTTCGAACAGTCCCGCAGCTTCGTACAATATCTCAGTTTCTAATCATAAGGAGGTTTTGGAGTCAATATAGTAAAGTGGCGTAATTGTCATGTTTGACAGTTTCTACTTTACTGACAGCAACCAGTTGTCTCTTATAGGTAGAATACGCTCTTCTACCGTAATTTATTTAAATGTAGTTATCTATTACAGCAGTGACTTCATAGGTACAGACGCCAGCACATCAAGCTACTACAATATGTCAAATTTCTTAAATACATTTTCAACTTTATCTCTAAAGTATTAGGTTCAAGGTTGGTTGCGAAAATCTAACAGTTTCGGGTAGGTTGACCTGCTGGCGTCTGTACATTGTAGATTATTTATTCTTTTCGTTTACCTATTCTAGTCTTGTTCCCAGTGTCCGCTTTTCCTGTTAAAACGTCATCTGTCCCGTTAGTCCATCGAACTTAAAATTCATGTGTATTTTCAATGATAGCGTATACACGCTTAGCCGCTAATTTAAGATGTTAATTTAGTCTGCTTTAACTGTTAATCAAGGATGAGGATTATGGGAATCGAATTGTCTTAACCTTTATCGGAATACCAACTGGATCAAGCCCTCCTGCGGACCTGCAGTGGCCCACCTGGCTTCGAAGTCGGTTTAGAGTCTTCTGGGTGGGCCGTTGCTGACAGTTGGTGACCCGCTAAGAGCTTTTCTGCAGGCTCAACATATTGAGCCGGCGAGGGATTTCTGTGGAGCCACTACTTTATATCACCTATGGCAATTTGGTTTTGTTTTAGTCTTGAATAATTTTGACAACTATGTATAACCATAAGTTTTTGTTAAAATTACCTACCCCTGGAATAATCTGGTAATAAACATAACTAACTAGCATACCTACGTATTAAATTTATTTAATAGTAAGCTTAACAAGAATAATAAATCTAGAAATGTCAAATAAGATGACCACTTGTTAATGTCAGTACATACAGTGACATCTATTGGCTTTTGCGTGCAATTCAAATGTAAAGAGGTTCCCTACTACCTTGCCATTCGGCCAATATCAACGATGTAACAAGGTGCGTTGTATTGAGCACAGCCTTAGCTTAACTAAGTTGAAACTTAGTGCCGGCCTGAATCCAGAGATGGCGCCACTCGTTTTGAATTTTGTCTCTTTAAAAACCTTTTGAGAAGATGAATTGAAAAAGACTTTAATAATTTTATTTTGAGATGTTTGTAGCTTTTTAAGATGAGTTATGGCAGCGCTTCCCTATACTTCGGTTAAATAATCGAGATGTGGTTTAACCATCGAGTTATAAATAGTATATCTGACCTGTAGTGGGAGACATCGGACAATTCCTCTGAGTGCACCGGTCAGTGATGATATCTTTCTTCTTACTTTCTCAATGTGAGGTTTAATTGTAAGTTTATCATCAAGAATAAGACCTAGATATTTCTGAGTATTTGTTTTTTATAATGGTTTATCGTTTTTGTTTAATTCAACATAATATGTATAAAGTTTTTTTTTTTTGCACTAAATGTCATGTATCTGGTTTTACTAGCATTTATAATAAGCAGATTGCTTTGTGCTTCTACATATACATACCCTATACGGTCTACCAAATATACATAAAAAAAAAACATAAAAATCGGTCGAGCCGTTTTGGAGGCGTGCGACCGCAAACGATTTATTTCAGAAATCCCCACCGATAAATTTGCACTAGTGGACACCGTGCCACGAGATTTTATATACATACAGATTAAATATGTGGTTATTTAAGATAGTTAATATAGAATTATAACTTACTCATTTTGAAGACTACTTTAAAAAGTCTAGAAATTACAAGAAAGTTTAAACCACTCCAGACAAGTTAGCTTTTCTTTAGTCCTTTTATTCAGAAATAGATGTTAGGTACCTAATCGAATTAAGGGGACACCTTTTTGACACCTTGCCTTGGACAGGTCTTTTGTCCAAGGCAAGGTGTCAAGGCAAGACAAGGTGGTAAGGTATTGTTTCGATCTTCACACAGGAGTTATTTGGTCGACTTTGAGATCAAGTCAAGATTTAAGAGGAACTAGGCCGCAAGAGCAAGGGAAGCGAGTAAGTATTAGCCGCAAGAGCAAGGGAAGCGAGTATTTTGTTTTTATGTTTAATTTAATTATAATTATTTTATTTGAGTTTTATTTATATTTTGTTTCAATATCACTTGACATAATTTGTTTCAATTCAATTTAATTTATTATTTATTTGCATTAATTATTTCAATTTAATAATTATATTATCACTCAATTTTATATTTTAATTCGTATTCATTTGGAGAGCTGCTACTAACATAGTCTTAATTTAATTAAATTGTTACTAACAAAACTATGGACATTTAGTCTGAAATACCGTAAAACGGGGTGAATAGGACTGCAGGGGTGAATCGAGACAAAATTTGAAAGGGATTTTAAAGATGAATTGATATAATAAATGTTACCAAAAAGAACTCTTTTTTATTTACTTAGTTATACTTAATTATTTAGAGACTTTGTTGGTAACATATCATATCAATTCAACGTAAAAATCCCTTTTAATGTTTGTGTCTATTCACCCCTGCAGTCCTATTCACCCCGTTTTACCCGGTAAACATTTTTTTTTATTGGACCAAATATCAATGAAATAACCAAATTACACACAAGGTTCAATATTTAATGGCAATGTTTACACCACTAGAAATTCTTACTGCGTCCTTGATTTTGGCGATAAAGGACACTTTCTTTTCTTTTTTTTTCTTTTATCCAAACACACGACCGGCAGTTGAATATGTAAGGATTACTTCACCTTCGTATACAGTACTTGCTTCTGCCCAGATTATTACGGGCTGGCATAACTCTGTACCTATTTGCCAGTACTCTGAAACGAATATTTGAACATTAATGTATTATTGTATGTAAGGATCGTAGCTGGTGGCGTTCTGTGATTTCTGCCTACCCCAATGGGAAAAAGGCGTGAGTTTATGTTTTTATGTAAAGTATCAAAGTAAGAAATATAATGACACGATGATGGTGAGACGCGCAAGCAACACGTATGTAGTTACAGAATTAAATTATAATCATTAAAATCATCAATACAACCCTCTAATTTCGTTAAACCCCATTGAATGAACTTTTTCATGAAATAGTTATAGAATGGGGTTGTTTTGGCGCAGGGTTGATCCAGGATCCAAAATGAATAAAATCTGACTCCAAATTATTGCGTATATTCTGATTTTTCAATGGTTTATTTTCAAGGTTACAAGAGTGTTAGCTATGTCGAAGATGGCGTACGACTGGCGAACGAACGCTAAGAATGAATGTCCTGAGCCCAATGATGATGTCATCGAGGTGCTCGAACAGGGGTTAAATTAACGAACGTGCTAATTGCACGAACCATATTTTTATCAATATACAACCTGACACTGACCTGCAAATTGCATTAAACAAAATTTTAATTTCGCAAATGGAATGATGAAATCAAAATCAGTTGAAGTTTACTTGTGAGGGGCATTCATAGGCACAACCCGGTGGAAAATTCAAATATGTAGATATGAATATAATGAAATGATTACCTATATGAAGTGCAATACAGCGGTGTTGCGCTAAAATATTAACCACGTATTGCAGTTATTATAACACTGAATAAGAGGCCCTAGCACTCGCGGTGTGAACGTAACGTAAATATTAAATATTTTAATATATATATATATATTCATATTTTTTAAGAATATAATTCATATCTATGGATGATACTGATTGTGATTGTTGCAAAAATTTTAAATATTAAAATGGGATAATAGTTATTTTATTTTCGATTATTTATTTTTAACAGCGTATTTACGTTACGTTTACACCGCGAGCTCGTTATGGGTCATAAGGTGTTGTAACAGTTATAGACCATTTCCGTTTTGTTCTGGACCATACCTGGGAACCTTCTAGTTACAGAGATAATGGAGGTTCAAAGTTCCAACTTTTTCACAAGTTTTTTTTTTTTTAATAATTATAACCTTACTTTACTGTTTAATGCATCCTTCAGCACAATGTTTTGAGTGCGTTACATTAAGTTTTACCGTAAAACGCGATTTTTCAACCCAAACAAAATCGTTTCCTAGCAATAATTTTTGCGTAGAATTAATTAGTTTGATGTACAGAATGCTTGATAGCCGGTTTCGTGAAGGGTTCATTTACGAGTACACCGCGTATTTGACAGCTATTTAAAACGTCACCAACTATCAAAATTTCCCTTTTTTTCCCATGGGAAATCATCAAAAGACCCCTCACGCTCTGGGCGGAGCGGAAGGGAGTGTCAGACTTGTACTGACTAAAACCCATTCATGTTCCTTCTTAGCCTTTGTGTTCCAGGGCCGCGGTACCTCTTCCAGACAATCCCGCAGCCCTGGCAGGTATCGGTCCTGAGGGATCTCTTACGGTGTGCTGACATCTCTTTGAGGCGCGCGTGGAACACGAACGCACCGTCATGTCGACACGGCAGAATGCACCTCCTTAAAATGACTAAGAAATTCAGTAAAGGTTTGTAATAAAATATTAAATACTTACGACCTTGCATCCGGCAGTTGACGCCATGCAAATGACACTGGTCGTGAAAGCTGGCATGCATATTGTGGTCGTCTCCACATACCCAACCGCCACCAGGGGTGCAAGCCATTCTTTTGTAGCAATGAAATGACGCAAAAAGGTAATCATACTGAAATCATAAATTCATAACTTCACTCCTGCTATCTCCGAAGGGTTAGGTAGAGGAGTAATTAATAGTGCACCCACATTTCGCCAGTTATGTTTAACCCACCAACTGGGCACAAATCCAGCCTCCGTAATTGCTATTGAGATATTCCTGATGGAATAACCCAATAACATTTTGCCAGACTAAATTAGGGAAAAAACCACCACGAAATTCTTGACATATGGCCAGTGAATTTATTGTTAAAGAATTAATACAATCCACTGCTGGACATAGCCTTCCGCAAGCTGCACCACAGCCCAGTCTGGCTTAGCCAATTCTTTAAGGACGTCGATCCATTTAGTGCTCTTCGTTAATATGATAAACTAGCTGGTTCCCGCGCCCTTCGTAAACGTAAACGTTATTTGAAAAATGAACGTTTCTTTTTGAATCGAATTTTGTTACCAATTTTAAGGGTATTTTTGAAGTTATACTTCTTTTGGCTTCTTTCGACGACCTTGTCAAAACTGCAGGAAGTCGCTGGATGCAGGTGGCATTGGACCGGACACGTTGGAAATCGATTGGGGAGGCCTACGTTCAGCAGTGGACAGCAACGGGCTGATATGATGATGATGATGACTTCTTTTGGCGCGTTAGGGAAAAATGATGAGATTAATTTTTTACGATGCGCATGCGCACCGTCACGAAAAACCGACACCCTGAAGTTAGCTAGTCAACATTTTAGTTTTATTCGCCAAAGAAGTATAACTTCTTACGTGCGTAATAAGTACAGTGTCATCGGGAAGAATGGAAGAAGAATCGTGTTGCGCCGACCCCAAATACACTTGGTGTTGACGCCGTATGTGTTGACGCCTGAATGTCAACTGTCTGGCAACACCATTAACAGCAGCCGCGGCCAATCGCGACCTGTGACGTGATAATACGTCAACCAATGGTGTGACCGTGACACCAATACCGCAACGCCGCCGCCCGTGGGATACTCGAACACTCACTCGAAACTCGAAACTCGCGAACACTCACTCGCTCGACCACCATCTTACCATCTACACGGCTCGTTTTATTTGCTCCTAAGTGTGGAATGGGACATGGGCAGGATCATCTGATGATGAAGTTTGGTTGTAGGAGGTAATCTAAATACAATGTACAACTAATGGAAAGCAAAGTGCCCCCTTTTTTTTGGGATGGGACGTCATCAAATGACTTCTCCCGCTTTAGGCAGAGCGGAAGGGAGTGTCAGACCTGTACTGACTAAAACCCATCCATGTTCCTTCCTTGCCCTTTGTGTTCCAGGGCCGCGATATCTCTTTCGAACAGGTTCGCAGCCCTGGCAGGTATCGGCCCTTGCGGGCCCCTATCTCTTTGAGACGCGCGTGGAACACGAACGAGCCGTCAACACGGCCTGTTGTCATAAGACGGACGGACGGCGACTCACCGTCCACAGGTCCACATCGACGGTGGCCGGAAGCCACCACGTGACCCCCCGACGACCGGGGCGTCTCCCGCGGCGGCTGGGACGTGAGGTTAAAGCCGAGTGCCTTAGGATATGTTTCGTAGACGATGAAACCGCGAGCATAAGCTTGTGTAAAAATTATACAAGTAGGTACAACAAAACAGATTATTTATTTATTGAATTTTAACCAATTTCACACGTGGTTTGTAACGTATTGCACCAGTTTTTAATACAGGGCGGTCAGAAGTGCTTGCGACACGGACATGAATAACCTCGAAATCATTGGTCCCATGCTCCTTATCGTACTTGATTCTTGTGTCACATACGATTTGGGGCACCGGGGTAAAGAAATCTGAAATTAGTGCTTTATGTTAGTTACTTTTGATAAATAACAGTACGGAATATATATTTCGTACTTTCTGTTCATATTTTAAACTAATTAGGTACAGTCGCCAGCACATCAAGTTACTACAAACTGTTACAAATGTTGCAATACAAATTTTCTCATTTGATTTTGAAATTGACCTGCAACATTTTATGGTTTAAAGTCATTTTGAGAAATTTGACAATTTGTGGTGTACTGGCGACTGTACCTAACCTATATTCCCGCCTATCTTTTTTTAAACAAAGAACACAGTGCATTAAACACACACTGGTTATGCCAAAGACCTAAGTTCTTTTCAAACCTTTTTTTTTGGGACAAGTTCCCCTTAATAATATGTATTGTTTTTTTTTGTCAGTAAAAAATAAAAAGATACTAACATTTGCCACTCTTACAGTTGCTTTTATACAGGGTGCACATATCTTGAAACTCGGCTAGCCAAGGTGTGTTGGCGTCATAGCCACACACTTTTGATCCTCTGGCATTATCAGCATTCTTGGAGCAGATTGTATACATGCTACAGTAGTATTGTTTCGCACGATCGTCCGTCAAATCAACGTTTGTCTGAGGAACACCGACATTTACACCCAAGTTAAAAAATTGTCAATTTAAATAAAACTGCAAAGCACATATCAAATTCTTTCCCAAAAACTAATTTGTGTTTAACTCAGGTATTTCCCTCACTAGCAGTGCTCAGAGCAAACGAGTCCTACCCCCATCTTCAGAAACGCTTCAATTTGATTTCGATCAGTCTATATCTATCCCGGTCGCTATCTTAGTGCGAAAATAAACCAGCCAAGTGCGAGTCGGACTTGCTCATGAAGGTGTGTCATTGTAGTAGGGTTCCCCCTTTAATTTTTAAGTTATTTTTATATTTTTTTGTTAGAGCGGCAACAGAAATAGACATTCTATGTTTTCCTTTATTTATTTATATATATATTCTTTACATTTTTAAATATTTAAATATAAAACAACATAAAAAAAACATTTAAAAATATAAAATAACTGTATTATATTCAACTGTCTACTTACTATAGATCATGAGATACAGCCCGCTGAAAGACAGACGGATGGACGAACTCACAGTGGAGGCTTTGTAATAGGGTTCCGTTGGTTACCCTTCGGGTACATAACCCTAAAAAGATAGCATTAGGCTTTCCGAATCAAAATCTCGAACCGAGCGTTTCTAAATATAGAGGCTGGGCCTTCATTCTCGACCTTCGTAACGACGCTGTTGCAAAATACCGATCGCTATAATAGTAACGAAAAAATTCGGTTGCCGTGACCATGCTTGCGAAAAGCGCAAGCCTTAACATTCAACATACCAAGCAGTTGCAAGATGTCGGTTTGCTATCGAAAAACGTATTCATAGTTCGAGTTTTTTAATGGGGAAAATTGGAGAACATGGTTCAATAAAAATAATTGCTATATAGCGTAGTATGGGACGCCCCCTATCTAGAAGGACCGACGAACTTTAAAAAAGAGGCTGGAATAGACTAGCGTCGCACAGTTTAGGAGATGTCTATGACCAGCTGTGGACTGAAAAGATAGGTACAGACGCCAGCACGTCAGGCTACTACAATCTGTCAGATTTCTTTACTAGATTTTCAACTTTATCTCTATGACATTAAGTTCAAGGTTGGTTGGGAAAATCTGACAGATTCGGGTGGGTTGACGTGCTGGCGTCTGTACCTATTTGGCAAGTCTCGTATACTCACATCATAAACGGGACGAGCTCGTCGTTGAGGTCTCGTTTCCACATAATATGAAGTTGCAAAAAATGCTAAAATTGGATATTTTAATTATTTAAATTATGGCAAACGAAAAAAACAGGTGTTAATTAAAATAACAAGTAGTTGTCCCGGGTCTGGCTGTTTGTGTATGTGAGCTGTTTAAATTTTTTAAACGGACCCACGATTATAGTTGTATATAAACCGTTTTAAATCAAAATCTGTGGTTTAAAACCCGTTTTAAATTGGTTTAAAACAGTTTAATACCACGACCACGTGGGTTGTAGATAGATTACGAATTAGTTTAAAAAATAAGTAAAAAAAAAAATAAAAAAATGTGAATTCATATATCATACTTATACTACTATTCAGGATTAGACATACTGAAAACTATCATGATATGTGTATTTATTAAAATATAACGGTAACACCGCATTTCATCTAGAATAACATACCTACTGCTAACTACTGTTTGAGACAATTAATTAGTTCAAGTAGATTTAAACAATTTAAATGAATACGAAAATATTAAAGGAATAATTCCACTTTCAAACTGCGTCTCTAGTTTAAATGGAAAAATCAAAATTGAATAAGGAACATTTTATAAAATGTGTTTTTTACCAACGGAACCCTATTACATCTTTATTTTAGTAATTAATATACATTAAAAATACGGGGTGAAAGTGACACCGACGCGGAATCGGTTGCCACGTATTTAGTACACCATTCTGAGCCCACATAAAAATGTTTAATCGGTTATTAAAAAAAACAGGGACCGAGCAGGCACTTTTGAACCGATGAAAAATTTCTATGTAGAGGGGCTTTTTATTTGTTCGGATGGGAAATCATCAAAGTGACTTCTCCCACTCTGGGCAGAGTGGAAGGGTGTGTCAGACTTGTACTGACTTAAACCCATCCATGATTCTTACTTGCCCTTTGTGTTCCCGGGCCGCGGTATCTCTTTCGAACAGTCCCGCAGTATGTGCGGAGGGGCTTAGAATGATATTGTACTGAGTCCGTAGTAATATAAGATCTCAATGTACCATAATATACTGAGAATTATATAAATATAATACAATAAATACAATACAACCGTATTCGTGTCGGTGTCGATTCTACCCCGTATAGTAATGGTGCTTGTCGATTTTATGTTTGTCTATCGTGTTAATAAGGTTGATTTTAAAACCTTTTTATTTTAATTTTCTTTGCTATATCCTAAATTGATGTGGTCTAGATCCTAGATCACTTCGTGTACAGCCTCAGTGGACTACAGTAAAAAAAAAATTGGTTGTCAGTAAAGTTGGTTTACGGACGATAGTTTAACGTGACAACGTATAGATGCGGCGCATGCGTACAAGGAGCGTAACGGGACAATGAGCGTAACGGGACACTAACGGGACACTTTTTCGTGCATGCAGCCGGCGTTCATCAATGTACTAGAAGTTATCACGTCAAAAACATTTTAAACCGCTAATTGTTTTTTAAACCAAAAATACAGCTTGAAACGTTAAAAATCCGTTTCGCATTAGAAACCGAATCGAGTAATTTCTAGAGAGAGGCAACATTTAAAAAAAAATACAAATCCAGTTAACTAACGGTTTCTTTCCTGTGAACAGAACATCGAAAAGTTTACAAGCTTTTTTGGCTCATCTCTGGCATTACGAATGAAAAAAGTGCATTACTTGATGCACAGACGCTCGTAAATTCACCTTAGTATACCCAGATTTTGCCCGTTATGTTTAAGTCTCATGAAATAGGGGACGAGCCTATTGCCATCTACCGGGCACAAATACAAACTCTTTTTTATTTTACAACTGAATAAATATTTTTAGTTTTTCTTACCAAAAACAATAGAAAATAATAAAGGATTCATCATTATCAACCACTATGTCTCTTAACAACGGAAAAAAGTCTAATTAAACTAAAAAAAAAACTATTACACGCCAATTTAAGTTTTAATCAATCAAACCTGTTGTTAAATTGATTGAAAAATATTAATTGATGATATAATTATATAGGAAAATTTCTTGGCCATTATTATTTCCTTTATTTATCTTTATACACTTATTGATTGCATTTTTAAATATAAAAAATAAAACATTTAAAAATATAAAAAATTGTAGCCCACCAGCATTGGAACAGGGTCCGAGCTACCGGTCGTCAGGGTTCTTGAGAGAGAAACCTCTTAACAATACGCGCCGTGTCCAGAAGTACTGCTTTCTGGATCAAGCCCTTAATCCAGCTGCCAAGTGAGAGCATCCTCAGATGTTGTTCGAGGCTATTGGCTATTAAACCAATGGCCGACACGACTTTCTGCACAATAACTGCTGAACTCACGTCCCATATGTCGACAACCACGCGAGCCAGATCTAGATACTTAAATTGCTTAAGGTGGTTGCGTCAGGGTAGCCCGCAAAAATCAAATTTTCTTACGTTTTTTTACAATTTGCAGGTCATTGTCAGGTTGTATGTTCATGAAAAATAAGTCGCGCCAGTAACACGTATGCAGTTACAGAATCAATCTGATTCAGAATAAATTTGATTTGAAAAGTCATTCAATAGAATGACTTTTTTATGAAATATTCATTGAATAGGATTGATGATTTTCACGATTGTAATTCTGTAACTACAAATCAGAATTAAAATCGGAATCGAATTCAACACAAATAAAAAATTAAATTAAATTAAGAATTAAAGTCAAAATTAAAATAAAAACTAAAAATTAAAAACCAAAGTTAAAATCAAAATCGAAATCAACATCTAAGTTAAAATTATTATTAAATTAAAATCAAATACAAAATTAAAATCAAAAACAAAATTACGATCCAAATTAAAATCAAATACAAAATTACAAACTAAATTAAAATCAAAAACAAAATTACGATCAAAATTAAAATCAAATACAAAATTACAATCTAAATTAAAATTAGATAAACATGCAACCCTCAACACTAAAATGATTTTACAAGTTTTTGTAAATAATACTTCTGAACTTACCAAGGGAGTCAGAGTGCACATCTACGAGATCACTGTAGCTGTTTAATCCTTTACATAGGCGGGGGATCGGCGAATTAGAACCAAGTAAGGTTCTGCGAAGAGCAGGACGTAAGGGGGTTATAGGAGCTCTTGGGCTTTTGGTAGGCACTCGGAATTTGATCCTGCTCAATAATTGGGGACAATCAATTTTATTTCTCAAGATATATTTCCCAATAAAAACCTCCTCTTTTGTAGGGATATCATCTTGAAATGCAGAAGTCTCTCTTTATACTATAATTTATTTTTAGCTATCCCGGAAGAGTATTCTAAATGCCACAGAAATCGTTTTTGAACCCTTTCCAATCTTAGTGTGTGGGTGGCATAGTGAGGTCTCCATACAGTGCTGCAATATTCTAACGAGCTACGAACCAAACTATTATAAAGCAGAATTTTAGTTCTATTGCGTCTAAAACAGGTAACATTTCTAGTGACAAACCCAAGCATTCTAGAGGCTTTTTTAACTACATTTTCAATGTGGGGTACTAATGTTAACTGCCTATCGAACAGAAGTCTCTTATCTGTTCCACCTCCTGTACTAAACTACCACTAATGTAATAAGCAGATCGTGTAACTTTAGTTTTTCTGGTGAATTTCACGTGGTAGCACTTGTTAATAATTAAGCTCATACCATTTTCATCACACCACTTTACCAACATGTCAATATTTTTCTGAAGGAACTCAACATCAAGGTCTGACTTTGCAAAATTTTAAATCGTCAGCATACATGTAACACTCAGAGAATTTCTACTCATTTACGAGATCATTACCAAATATCCTTGTGGGACGCCAGATGTAACCTTGTAGAGGCTTGATTGGTAGCCATGGAGCGTAACAAAGAAGAAACGGTCATCGAGATAGGACTTAAACCAATTAAGGAGGGAACCAGTGATGCCGTTAGCAGCTAACTTATGCAGAAGTTTATTATGAGGGACGCGATCAAAGGCCCTACTAAAACCTGTGTATATCACGTCGACTTGTTTCCCAGAGTCAAGAGCACTCGTTAGGGTAAATATGGCATCAGAGGTAACGTGCTCAAACTTTTAGAATCTTATTTGGAAAATAGAAGGCAAATAACTCAGATCAGTCAAATAAACGCAAAGTCGAGAACTGAAGTAGTATACTCCTTTAGTTCCAGAATACTTGCTTATGGTGTGCCGCAAGGTTCTGTATTGGGACCATTGTTGCTTATATGTTATATCAATGACTTCCCCCAAGTAATCAGACATCAAATGTCCCTTTTCGCTGACGACAGCACAGTTATCTATGACACGAACAACACAGAAGACATAGAAGAACAGATAAACACTAGCCTTGGTTCTATTATTGATTGGTTGACTGCTAATAACCTTATTCTAAACCTCAATAAAACTAAATTTATGAATTTTAAACTAAGACAAAATGAAAAATCGCGCGTCCAAATAAATTATAAGGAAACTCAAATACTTGAAACAAATGCAACAAAATTTCTGGGGCTTTTTATTGATAACGATATGTCATGGAGAACTCAAATAGACAATGTATGTGGAAAACTTAGTAAGTTTTCCTATGCTCTTTATATGCTGGGTAAAATTGTAAATAAGACCGCACTACTGGCGGCCTATCACGGTTATGTTGCGTCTACTCTGCGGTATGGACTTATATTTTGGGGTAATGCCTATAACGTTCATGATGTACTGATCGCACAGAAAAAGTGTATTAGAGCAATATGTAAGATAAAATCCACAGAATCACGCAAACAACATTTTAAAAATTTAAAAATATTAACAGTACCGTCACTCTATGTTTATGAATTATGTATTTTTGTCAAAAACAATATGTACTTGTATAAATCTGTTGAAAGTCTACGTCGCTCAGATAAATTGCACACATTCCCTACTAAAACAGAGTTTATGTATAAAAGTGTATTTGCAATGGCACCAGATTGTACAATAAAATACCTAAACGAATTAAAGAGTGTAAAAGCCTCAATGAATTTAAAAACAGACTTTCACAATTATTGATAGACACAGTATATTACTCTGTTGGTGAATTTCGAAATGACAAACTTTTATAATGTTGATATTTTATTAAATTTTTTATTTATATTGACATAACTCTGACATTTCATGCATGTAATTTTAACTTTAATATTGACATAGATGACATAAAATTATGTAATATTATCGTTTGTTTGTATAGTATTGTTTGTAATGTTATGTTGTGTAATTTAATGATTTTAATTATTTAGTGAACCAAATTGCATTGTTATTTATTGATTTTGTTAATTTATTATTATTTACTTTTTGAAGCAATTTAATTTTATGTAAGTATCTAATTGGAAAACATTTTGTATGCCTAACGGCGGGACATATATAGTTTCTGAATTTTATTTATTATACCACCTACTGTTTACTTATGTTCACAAAATAAATGAATTTGATTTGATTTGATTTGATTTGAGGGTTTCCATGAAAGTCTTTCGGAAGCTCTACTGAGGTCATCGAGCATTGTACTGATGTCCTCCATGGTTTCATTCATGACCACTATATCGTCGGCAAACCGAAGGTGAGAGATGTACTCGACGTTGATGCCTAGCCCTCTCAAGTCCAGAACCGATCCGGTTGAAGAGATCCTCCAGTGAAGTGGTGAACAGTTTCGGAGATATGACGTCTCCCTGTCTCACACCTCGTTCCGGAAGGATAGACCTATTTTAGCTCCGAACACTTGCCGTCGTCTTAGTGATCACAGGTCGTAATCATCATAGATTGTTGTGACAGGATTCCCACGACCTCTACCGTCACCAAGCTGTCGAAATTGCGCCGGTGGGATGTTAGGCGAGGTCGAAATTGGTACAAAAAATAAACTTGTAGTTGCCATTGGTGGGATATTCGACCCCAGGGCCCGGCGGCGGCCCGAAGTCAGACTGCCATGGTGGCGTTTTTAACACTTCAACACCTCGATGTATCGATAGTCGATTTGGCACCGTTGGAGAGACTGCAGCACAGCCCAAGTCTCGATCGAATCGAAGGCTTTCTCGTAGTCTACAAATGCACGCTACGATGGTACAGAATCCTTCATGCGCGACTCCGACTCGCATTTGGCGGTTATTTTTTCTTTCATTGTGATTAGATTACGGCTATAATTTCTGGGAAGTTTTGCTGGATAATTTAATTTGAACGGGCATAACCCTCCTTTTTGCTTCGCCGTAGTCGGGTTTATAGACCACGGACATAACTCGTGTTAACATGAAAATAAATTAATGGTAAGTACTGATGTAAAATTGAAAGGTTCTGCTGTACTTTTTTTTTTCGGATTGGAAATCATCAAATGACTTCTCCCGCTCTGGGCAGAGTGGAAGGGAGTGTCAGACTTGTACTGACTAAAACCCATCCATGTACCTTCCTTGCCCTTTGTGTTCCAGGACCGCGGTATCTCTTTCGAACAGTCCCGCACCCCTGGAAGGTTCTGCTGTACTCGGGAATAATCGCATGCAAAATATGAATTTTTGCGACACCAAAAATTGTTTGTAATTTACAGTAGTGAAAAACCAATTGACATCTTAAAGAATTTATTCCGAAACAATATTTGTATAATTATATAATATTGATATTGAAAATATTTACGATTTGACCAAAAACAAAAAAAAACAAACCAAATAATTATTTATTCCGAACAACAAGGTCCTTAAGAGTTAGTGTATAAGTACTTCAGAACTATGTTAGTGGTAAGAATGATTAAGTTACATTCATTAACACACGCATTAAAAAAATAATTGAATGGTGTTACCATTCAATTATTTACAAAATATTTACTGCGCGTGTGTCAATAATTTATATTACAAAGTAGCTACACTTCTATGGTAAGAGTAGCCTTTATTTTGGTTTTATCTTTCAATTTTGACAGTGCTTTCAAACGGTTTCCTTGTTTTAATGCTTTCTTGCCTGTTTGAACGATTTTAGTAAAATAAGTATTAGAATACTCGTCAAATTTGTGTGTTGCGTTCGAGTCAATGAAATACGGTGTCAAGTACTCGTCATAGAACCTGGTTGTGTGTTCACATCTGTACCAACTACCTCTTATATAAACTGGAACGAAAATTAAAAAGGACATTATGCAGTGGCCTAACCACAAGGTTTTTTGTTTAAACTGGATTTTAAAATAAAAACTTGGAATCTTCTCTCATACTTTCGGATTTGGCCATTCATGCCCACTTGGAAAATGACTCTGCGGAGCGTTTGTAAACGAATACAATGATGTCACTTGGAGCGTTTATAAACGTATACAATACTGTCAATGTAATGTCATTTTAAGTTTGACATATTACTCTCCGCTAATGGCCGTTGACCTGTAACTGTCCGTGCTCAAAAAGATTAAAATAAATTTTATCTTACTGCTTTGTTTACTTTTGCTCTAAACCAATAGACTCCGCATAGATATCATACTAATTATCAGTTGTAATTCTTGTGACATTCACACAATTCAAATATTTGTGCCGAAACCTCTTCATGCAGTGTTTGGTCGGTGCCTTTTATATTTTCTTTAATTCTTCAAGACCCGGATTTTTATATAGAATAGCATAATGCAACGCAAAAATAAGCACTATCGATGAAAAGGTGCTATAATATGCAATAACACTATAAAAATAGGATTTTATGTATTTGCTTAAATGTGCAAATGCATGTAATCCGATGTATACTGAAAACATTGATACTTACTACTACTTCCACCATAGAGGCAGTTTAAGTGAAACATGGCGCAAATGTTTTTGAATTCAGCGGTATTCCATTGAACTATGTTAACGCCACAGACTCTCTTGCTCCCACCGCATCGCTCAAATTCGTCACAAAACATCTCTGAGAGCATTTGTAAATCCTGTTATCATAAATTTACATACATGCATACAAAACTCACGCCAGGGTAGACAGAAAATAAAGAATGCCTGCACACAGAATCTTTTAAGAGTAAAAGGTGATCGACCAATGATATAATAATATAAACTATAGATTCGTTACCCGCGCTCTGTAGTGGCAACAAGAATGGAAGGTAATTACCGCACCTCTATTTAGTCGCGTACTAACCAGTGCCGCGGCGGTACGTGATATTAAAATAACTTGTGTGAATATTCCTCATAGATCAAACAACCTGAACGTATACTACCAGTGTATCTTAACGGAGTATCTTTGAGTCGGGTCTCTCAGTTTAGGTATCTAGGGCATATTGTGACCGAAAGCCTACATGATGATACGGATATTGAGAGAGAGTGGAGAGCATTGTCGGTGCGAGCTAATATGTTGGTGCATAGGTTGGCGCCGAGTACAGCACAAGTACAGGTAACATTGTTTACTGCCAAAGCTTTTACACCAGCGCCCTATGGACCAACTACACGCAGCGGGCCTACAATGCTCTCAGAGTTAAATATAATAACGCCTTTAGGATTTTGGTGCGTCTGCCTCATTATTGTAGTGCTTCGGGCATGTTTGCCGACGCGAGGGTTGATGACTTTTATGCTATAATGCAAAAAATGTCAGCCTCACTAATTCGCAGAATTCGAGGTAGTGGCAACGGAATCCTGAGCAGGATTGCGGATCAACCTGTATCGGCAGTGGTGGGAAGGCCCATCAGGCTACACGTCTTTTGATGAATTTTGTTTAATTTAATTATTTTTATTCTATTTATTAAAGTTTTATTTACATTTTGTTTCAATATCACTTGACATAATTTATTTCAATTCAATTTAATTTATTATTTATTTGCATTAATTATTTAAATTTAATTTGTTATCAATCAATTTTATATTTTAATTCGTATTCATTTGGAAAATTTCTACTAATATAGTCTTAAGTTAAGTAATTAATTTGTTACTAACAAAAATATGGACATTTAGTCTGAAATAAACAATATTTTTTTTTTATAAAGCAAAAACCAACGTGTTCTGCAGGACCATAAGTTATCGGAAAGCCCCGAAATATCCGGATACCCTGCTTTGAACAAGAATCGGAACCGAAAAAAACCAGTTCCGAAAAGAAAATTGCCGGTCTTTGATATCCTACTCAGGAGTCGTGCATGAGTTTGGGACCAACGAGGCACTAAAAGAAGTAATATTTTTGTCAAGTTCTAGACAAAGGCCTTGCAATGCACAGTAGGTACATCTGGTCGGTTAAGAGTCTTCTTACACCCTTTATAGGGTGTAAGAAGACTCTTAACGAAGCCGAAAGATACTTGTTCTCCCCGTGATTGTGATAATTTTATTGTTTTAGACCACGCCTGGAAACCTTCTAGTTACGCAGGTCCCTAATACCTGCGTAACTAGAAGGTTTCCAGGTCAAGGCCAAAGTTCCAATTTTTTCCAAGTTTTTTTAAAATACTTGTTTAAGTGTAAGATTTTTACTTCATGCCCCTCCTCGACCCCCGTTCTATTCAATCCATCCATCAGCACAATGTTTTGTGTGTGTTACATTGAGTTCCACCGCAAAACGTGATTTTACACCCCAAAAAAATTGTCGTTTCCCAGTAATAATTTTTACGTAAAGTTACTTAGTTTGATGTGCAGAATGCTTGATTGACGGCTTCGTTAAGAGTCTTTTTACACCCTGTATGTACGTGGACTAAGCAAAAGGAGTATAGTGGCATCCTAGCAGGCGTTGTTCTGTACTTGACTTCTGACTACCCTAATGATGTAAAAAAGCGTAAGTAAATGTATGTATTGGTAACTCACGAATGTCGGTGGAGCGGGGTCGAATTTGTACATAAAATTGTATTTTGTTTCCACTTGATAAAAAATTGTGAATAATACTGCAAATTAATATATTTATGAGTTAATTAGCTACATATTTAGAAAGAAAAAAAAAATTGACAAGTTCATAGTCCTTACCAAAAACAATTGAAAACCATAAAGAATTAAATAACAAGCAGGGATGTTCCATATTTTATAACAGTTAGGTTTATTTAACAACAAAAAACTATAAGTAAGGTACACGTTATTTTCAGTTTTAATTAATAACCTGCTTCCAAACACTTTCTGTTAATGAGCATTCATACAATACGCTCTGCGTGAAATCTGTAAAGTAATTACAAAAATATTAATTAACTAGTTGATGATAAAGGAAGGTTGTATTACCACTTGTTCATCGAAAATAACAGACATTTCTCGGTTTCGACGTAATTCTGTCAAACGAGCTAACCCCCAATCTATTACTAATTCAGTTAGGTTCAACATTCTAAATATGGTATATTAACTATCAAAAATAATCAGTTCCATCTTCATCCAAAACGTAATCTTCTTAACGTATGCTTGGAACAGATTTAAAATTACCTCGAAAACTGGGAGAAATTATGATGTGGGCTGGTACATTATAACAGAGCAACACTCATTTTAAGTATGATAATGGCTTAAAACATTTATTTCAATTATAAAATCATTTACAGGCTCTTTTGAATTGTTGCAAGGAGTCGGCCTGTCAGAAAGGCAAAGCTCCAGGCCCAGAACTCAAATAAGAAGGCGCATGGTGCAGCAGGATCGAGGTGACGTCATCCCTCCCCCACTCCCCGGTGATACCCCGTTCCAGTCAATTTGTAGGTGTGTAGCCCTTAACACTCTTATTTAGACTTATGTTATGCCTTCACATCACACATCATATCATCAGCCTACAGCAGTCCATTGCTGGGGTTCTTCAGTTGCAATCTACTCAGCTCGATTCTTGGCAACTCTCATCTGGCTGCTGCCAGTCACTCTGCGGAGATCACCGTTACACCGAGCTTGAGGGCGATTCACATAAGGCTTGCCGTTCGCGATCTCCACTTCAAAAACACGCCTACGCTAGCGCGGTAATCGGTTCTACGACAGTTACGGCCAGCCCATTGCCACTTCAGCTTGCTTATTCTGTGAGGTATGTCAACCGACAACTTTGGTACTCTAATCTGTGGTTTTTGGTTGATATCAATTCCCAAAATACTATTATGCTATTATATTCTGCGCAAAAACGAAAAAACCTCACCGGCATGCATGTATAATCTCAACAAGAAACAACTGAAAGCTGTATACCATAAAAATATCTCCTAACATTAGACAAAAATTACAGAAATTAGAAACAAACACGATTTTAATAAGGTTTTCCCGAAAATGTTACATGACAAACATATTATACGGTGAACGAATACCTAATTGACACTTTACGACCTTTTTTGTTTGTTTACAATTTATACTAGAATTTATTAATTTGATATTTTATTGTAATGTTTTTTTTTTAGTGTGTTCACAAATTGAATTAGAATGATTTAATAACGTGTGATAATATAATATTACTAGCTGACCCGCGCAACTTCGTTTGCGTCACATAATGCAATTAAATAATATTGCGACTACCCTACCCTACCTACCCTACCTACCCTACCTACCCTACCTACCCTACCTACCCTACCTACCCTACCTACCCTACCTACCCTACCTACCCTACCTACCCTACCTACCCTACCTACCCTACCTACCCTACCTACCCTACCTACCCTACCTACCCTACCTACCCTACCTACCCTACCTACCCTACCTACCCTACCTACCCTACCTACCCTACCTACCCTACCTACCTACCTCCCTAGTACCTACCTACCCTAGTACCTACCTACCCTACCCTACCTACCTCCCTAGTACCTAGCTACCCTACCTACCTCCCTCGTACCTAGCTACCTACCTACCTCCCTAGTACCTACCTACCTTAGCCCTACCTACCTCCCCAGTACCTACCTACCTACCCTGCCTACCTACATTCCTAGTACCTACCTATCCTACCTCCCCAGTACCTACCTACCTACGTGACGTGGGCTATCAGTTGCGCTAATTTATTTAAAAACGTTTTTATTCATATTTTTTTTGCGTGAACGCGTTCGTCGGGATAAAAAGTATCCTATGTCCGTCTCCCGGTTCTAAGCTACCTCCCCACCAATTTTCAGCCAAATCGGTTCAGCCGTTCTGGAGTTACAAGTGGTGTAACTAACACGACTTTCTTTTATATATATAGATTAGTTTTTTTGTTTTTTTGATAATTTATTTTAATCAGCATGATAATTTATTTTAATCAGCATGTTTCAATCATCAAAATAATATTTTTACGCCGATGACGGCTAGACATAGCGTTCATTAATAATTACAACATTTGTATAGGTACAAATGTTGTACATACCTAAGTTCAACAAATAAAAATATTTGTATTTGTATGAAAGATGTAACCAAGATTTTGTAACAATATTTTGATTTTAAAAGAGTATCATGGAGATTCATCTCCATAGAGATCTACGCGTTGGAATGTGCAACTACAGTACTTTCTCAAGTTATTATGCCTTGTGACTGTGACTATAGCTTCGCTTTTTTGACATTCCTAAGTGCCTGCAATGATCCTATTGAAATAAATGCTTTAAGTTTGAGTTTGAAATGAGCGCACAACAGTAAGTACCGTCACGGACCGTCATGAAAGTCTTCAGTTTTGATACGTTATTGGTGTCATAGTGCAAGTAAATATTACATGCTCGCTTTATAAGGTAAGTCTTGCCAACCGCCGCCCCTGGCAGCAGCCGCCTAGGCATGTCCGAGCTTTGTACAGTGTTGTTAGGATCTCCCAGCACTTGCAAGACATGGTCACGCAGGCGCTATCTATGTATTGAAATAAACAAGATGGCCGCGTTCGTTTACTTAACCATGTACTAACTTTATTCTAAAATCTTACCATGTTGAAAATTACAATTTACTTTCACCATTGTGCAAAAATTCGGGAATAGATTCCTTCGGTTTTCTCTTATTTCAACTCCGCAGACTTTTCCGCCTTCAGCATTGTTACAGTATTTTGCGCGCCAGCACCACCACTTATTGATGACCTTGGCGTGACCTGGCTCGAAAGGTGTTGGTACAGGTTTCCCCCTTCTCTAACATAAAAAAAAAAATAATAATAATTAAAGTAACAACTTTACTGTTCTCTCAGTATAGATCATGAGCGTGCGCACGTGTGTGTGTGTAATGTTCTTCTAGTCTAACTGGATGCAGTTGAATATCAGTATTTTACATGGAGCGACTGCTTATCTGACTCCCACAATCCAGTTTACCAGTTACTGGGCACTTGGTAAGACTGGTTGTCAGACTTTCGTCCTTCTGTCTACCCGTAACGACTGTCAAAGATCTACAAAGGGGATCGTGGGGATCGTGTTGATATTTTCATTTATAAGCAAGCCTTTTGTTATTTGCAGAGAACAAAATATTATATAATCAGTTAACTAATTACCAAAGAGATGTAAGATTCTACAGAGACGCTATTTGAAAAATATGTCCCCATGTGTCAGCGAGAGCGTTTTTTTTTTTTCGGATGGGAAATCATGTAATGATTTCTCCCGCTCTGGGCAGCGAAGAAGGGAGTGTCAGACTTGTACTGACTAAAACCCGTCCATGTTCCTTCCTTGCCCTTTGTGTTGCGGTATCTCTTTCGAACAGTTCCGCAGCCCTGGCAGGCATCGGCCCTTGTTGGCCCCTCCCTGTTTGCTGACAACTCTTTGAGGCGCGCTTGGAACATGAACGCGCTGTCTACACGGCCTGTCGTCAAAAGACGGACGGACGGTGAGCTAGCCCATTACTCACCGTCTACAGGTCCGCGTCTACGTTGGCCGGAAGCCACCACGTGAACCCCGACGCCTGGGGCGTCTCCCGCGGCGGCTGGGACGAGAGGTTCTCTCCCTCTCACGCTCCGCCTCCTCCTTCGCTAGCATGACTGCTTCGCAGAAGTAGGTGACGGTGTCCCATTCCCTCTCGCTCCAGACCATGGATTGAACCAGGTCCGGACGCGATAGGTCGCCGCCGCTGATCACCGCTACGAGGACACGGCGATGCTCCGCCCAAGCGGAGCAGACCTCCATGTCAGCGACGCCTTACAGCAAAATTCTCTTTCGTTTTATGCAATTTGCATGTCATTGTCAGGTTGTATGTTGATGAAAAATGAGTTGCGCCAGTAACACGTATGTAGTTACAGAATCACAATCATGAAAATCATCAATATAACACTGTAAGTCCATTTAACACTATTGAATTACTTATTCATGAAATAATCATTGAATAGGGTTACATGAACTAAGAGGGGACTAGACCAACGATGTAACTGCGTACCAAAAATATTAAACAATCTTCGTCCAAACAAAAGCACACTCGGGGTCGTACTAAGTGTGTAATCATATTCTACCAGACGCGAAGGGGTCGAATACACCAGTTCAAAAATTAAACACATTTTTTTAATATTTTTTATTTATGTGAACTCATCTTTGTCCAACGGTGGCAGTTTTTCACAGGAGGTGTCCACAGTTTTAACATAAGCTGAAATAAAAATTAAATAAATGTTTTAATGAAACTGTGTTGGTAAATTATTGAGTACAAACTCTGTGAGAGTCCTGACGCTCTATGAATCTGTTTGAATAACTATTTGCTAATTGCCAAGAGTATACAGGGTCTAATTCAATTCACAAACAAAAACCCGCTGATGTCTAATAGTACGTCATATTGATCTCCGCTACGTAGTCTTGCTAGCTAATTTCACAGGAAACGGTTACATGCTTGTTTATAGTCGGATGATAAAAATTATAATGCAATAGGGTCACCCCCTATTATATGTCTGGCGAAATGTGGGTGTACTATTAGGTAAACCTCTGCCTAAGCCTTCAGGGATTGCAGGCGTGATGTTATGTTAACAGAAAACCTACTGGTATTATAATAGCAGTTATATTCCATGATGTCACAGGAGTCCAAGAACCTCCTTGCATGTCCAGTATCGTCTACACCACACTTTTCCTTCGCATCGTGGATGCATGTCTTCGCTTTATAGCACGTCTGAAATTATTAATGCTTAATTAATTTGGCTTAGTCAGGGAATACCTCAGGAGGGACCCACTCAGGGTTTTGATTTGATCAGGCCTGACGAGGATCAAACCAGGGATGTTATGGAGCTCCGTAACCGTAACCGAAACTATCGGATATACGAAATAAAAATATATCCGTAACCGTATCCGTTTCACAAGTTTCGAATAGTTTCGTATAAGGGCGGAGTATAAATAAAACGACATGTTTTGACAGCTTTTTGTTTCAACGCTCTCGCTGCACGTGAATCTTGCAGTTTGTTTATTATTTCTAGTCATAAAATAACCTCTTCCATAACTACTTAGTTTAGTTTTTTTTATTATATCCGTAACCGAAACTATCCGAAACTAACGGATAGTTCGAAATAATTACATATCTGTAATCGTATCCGAAACCGAAATAATTTTATTCCTATATCCATATCCGTATCCAGATCCGAAATATCATATCCATAACATCTCTGGATCAAGCAATAACTTCAAACACATAGGAAACTTCGGAAATATGCATCTTAGAATCCATAAAACAGTTATTTAATTAAAAACAATCATATTTTGTGCATTTCTCTGTATAGAATAGATGAATAAGGAATTAATTCATAAGTACAATAAAACTACTTATCCATATTTAATTAATAAAAAAATCACGAATATATACTACCTATTGAATTTGTAAACCAAAATCACGCGCGTTTTTTTCTGAAGGGAGAATTAAGTATAGAATATGTATAGAATTGTAGTTTTAACCGACAAAACAAACTTTACACTAAACAGTTTTGTCAAAAAGTTTTTTTTCGATAAGAACATTCGGTGGGCTGGTTCTCTTTTGCATAATGACGTCCAATTGTGAACGGATTCTGTGTGAACTTGACACACTTAATTTAGTTCTGATGATACTACAATATAATAGGGACCTTTTTTTTTTAGGATGGGAAGTCATCAAATGACTCCTCCTGCCCTGGGCGGAGCGGAAGGGAGTGTCAGACTTGTACGGACTAAAGACTTCATTGCCTTTTGTGTTTCAGGGCCTTTCTTGGCTTCTCCCGCTCCAGGCAGAGCGGAAGGGAGTGTCAGACTTGTACTGACTAAAACCCATCCATGTTCCTTTCTTGCCCTTTGTGTTCCAGGGCTGCGGTATCTATTTCGAACAGTCCCGCAGCATATAATAGGGACCTGGAGTTGCATCAGATACGAGAGCTCCTCAACACAGTTTTTTATCTTGTGAACTTGAGAAGTTCTGGCCTAATTGGAGTATGACCGTCATCGAGACTCTGACTACGGAGATTTTTATATTTCTGGTGGGCGAAACTAACGCGAAAAAAGTTGAAAATTTTAAGTAAGTGAAATTACTAGTAAGTATAAACTAAAAGCACAACTTCCCTCTCATAGAGAGGAGGCCTGTGTCCCAGCAGTGGGAACATTAAAAAAAGGCAGATGATGATGATGATGATAAACTAAAAGGTGGCACCAAACAAATAACCAATGAAGATCAATTTATGAAGCAATTTAACGTCAAAACTTAAGGTGAGGTGACGTAGTGGCCAAACCGGCCAGTACACAGACATCGAACGTTTTAGACGTGGCCTTATTGCCTGGAACACAGTTGACAGGTATTTTACGCCACACTATAATAAAGCTTGTTTGGCGTCGCCATCACAGGTTTAATTTCTTGCTTAAAAGTTTTTCTATACTAAATATTTGTACCTACTGCTAATTTCATGGGATAGATCGGATCTGACGAGCAGGCGAAACAAATTCATCATTATCTGCCTAGCCTTCTCCCCACTATGTTGGTGCCGGCTTCCAGTTTAACCAGCTGCAGCTGAATACCAGTATTTTACATGGAGCGAACGCCTATCTGACCTCCACAACCCAGTTAGTACTGGGTAATACGATACCTCTTGGTAAGACTGGTTCTCAGACTTTACGGGCCACTGACTGCCTAACGACTGTCAAAGATCTACAAATGACAGCCGGGACGAACGGCTTAACGTGCTTTCCGAGACTCGGAGGAAACTCGGTATGTAATGAGCGGTCACCCATCCACAGCCTACCACCATACCTAGGCAAGCACAGCTTAACCTAAAGATCGACCTGAGCGGCTGTTATTATTTGAAGGAACATAAAGTGCAAGACTAGAAGAGTCATGGGGAGAAAGAAGCCTTTGCCCAGCAGTAGTATGATGTAGGCTAACACTAACAGGAAGTACTAAAACCTGAAATTTTTAGAAAGGGTGTAAAGACACTCTTAACGAAGCTGAAAAGCAATTGTTCTTCCTGTCATTGCGATCATTTTTTTGTTCTAGACCATACCTGGAAACCTTCTAGTTATGAAGATATTGGGGAGTCAAACTTCCAAATTTTTCACATTTTTTTTTTAATACATGCTTTAAATGTATTTTTTTTTTCACGACCCCCGTACTATTCAATTCGTCCATCAGCACAATGTTTTGAATGCGTTACATTGAGTCCTACCGTAAAACGTGATTACTTTTCACCCAAAAAAAAAGTCGTTTCCCAGCAGTATTTTTTTGCGTTAAGTTACTTAGTTTGATGTACAGTCAGCAACACGATGTGGGTCCCACTCTTGAAAGCTACTACGATCCCAACTGGGGTACCCAATTGATGCAGCCCACCGTAAATAATGCTTGGTTGACGGCTTCGTGAAAAGTTCGTTTACACCCTGTATATTTTAACCTCCTCAAACTTACTTTAGTAGTTTCTGATTGCCAGACGAAGACCATCAATACGACTGTCACTGTTAAACAAAATAATTTCGTTATCATTAGATATAGATCTTGCATTTTACGAACACTTTCGATCATTTCAAATTGTACCTTGATACAATGAAACAAGAGTCACACGAATCGTGCGACCAATGAGTTCGAGTGTGAGTTCAATGAGTTCGCGTAGTCGCGTTCCGCGCGGGTTCTACCGTCGGTGTGGCCAGAACTTTATTATAAAGTTGGTAAAATAAAACGTGCGGAAACGTGCGTTTTTGGTCGGTCGCCATTATGTGGAAAGTGTGCGATACTGCGAAGTATGCCTGCTGGTGCAGCGACACAAAAGGTTTTCTGCTAAATAGAATGCAACGAAGCATCAGTTGACATTCCATTTTTTCTAATAGATTCAAGGGTTAAAAATATAAGTTTTTGTAAAAAAACTTATTAAATTAAATAAATAACTAGCTATTTATACATACAAGTACTCCTCTCCATCGCTGCCATGCGGGAACGTACACAATTCGTACGTTGAATAGCAATGTGTGCGTTATAATAGACATAATTTGAAGTGAACATAATTCATAAACATATGATTTTCATGGTAGATCCGGGAGGTAGCTGAAATCTGTTCGCAAAAATCTGGCATAAAGTCACCTGCCACTGCTATATAGGTCCTTAAGTGGTGCCTTAAGCCCCTATCATGAAGTGGCTAACTAACATGCACTAACCACACGAAAAAGAAAAAAAAGATGATACAATTACAAAAAACCAGGTAACTACTTATGACAAGGCTCACCAATCGAAAACGTGACGAAATGCATTTTCAAAACAAGTATGTTAGGTACGCCCAGATAGAACTGCCAATAACAAAATACTTTTCTTTTTAAACAAATATTTTTACGAGTTATTTATATGACTTTATTCAATTGAATTTTATATTGTAGGAAGCCCATTTTGATATGAAACCAAATCTTTTAGTTTGTTACTGTAACTTCAATCACTGTTTACAAAATCGATGATCCACTACATATAAGCAGGTAGCTTAAGGCGATTCTTGCACGACACCGCTCGTCCGCGCGGATCTCACGTCGCATTGGTTTGTATGAAATTTCTTTATGTCATTTACACACACGCACACTGCGCGACCGAGCAATACCTTTGCTTTGCCTCCGCCCGACCGCACGGACGAACGGTGTCGTGTGGGAACCGCCTAACTTATCTTTAAACCAGAATAATTACCTAAACTTTATTTTCTAATTTGCACACGCTCTTAATTTACCTTTGATACGAGTATATTGGACAAAGTGGAATTCAAGATCTGTAAAAAGTAAAATAATTTCATTGTTTTCTTTTTAAATATTATTATTTGCTTCGAGCGGAATTTTTATATTTTGTACCCTGCGTCTTACTCCTAACCAAATCGACGAATACGTGAGCATCGCGTTCAAATTTCGCTCGTCTGTTCAGAAAACCGGAAGGCCCTCACCTCGACCCGACCACGCATTTGGCTTCCAAAACGCGACAGTCGCGAGATCGCGCGACTGATCGCTTTGGTTAGGTGCGGCCTTAGGTAGGTATGTGTTTTACTCACGCATTGAGACATTGGTACCTGTATGATAAACTCTGTATTATTTTTCTTTTGCAGGATTTGGATTTAAAAAGTATAAGGTTCTATGTAGGTAATGAAGCACTGCAGTAAAATATTGCATCAGAAAAGATAATTTTACTATATGCGTCCCTCTACAAGGCTTATTCTTACTGCAACACTTTTGGGAATATTTGTGGGACAAATAGAAGCAAAGAAATATGGTGTATGTATTTAATTTGGACTTTTTTTTTATGTGACTCGCTCAGATACATCGGGTACAACTGGAAGCCTAACCCAAAGTAGTTGGGAAAAAGGCTAGGCAGATGATGATATTCTCGCAACATGTCATAAGTCATATAGAAATAGGTATTTTGTGGAAATCAATATTTCACGAGAAAATTGCTTTTGAATTTTGCAGAACTAGATATAAAAAAAAATTTACACTCGTGTCTGTACATACATACATAACGCCCTATTGCCATTGGGGTAGGCAGAAACCACAGAACGCCACCTGCTACGATCCTTATATACTCCTTTTGATTCGTCCACTTTCACTGTTCGTCTGTACACTGCATAACGTTCAAAGCGATGTCTGCATGTCGAACACAGTTCTACTGAGCAGACAGAAACTAACTATACGTATGAGTCAGTAGCGAAGGGTCAATTTTTGTAAGAGGTAATCCGGAGTATATATCTTTAATGTGATTATATTATTTGTCTATAGAATACTGACTGTGCCATTTTTCAAAGGGAAGCCGGTAGGAATCGAGTTCTATGTTACCTTCGCCACTGGTATGAGTAAATAGCCTTTTTTTTTTCGGATGGGAAATCATCAAATGACTTCTACCGCTCCGGGCAGAGCGGAAGGGAGTGTCAGACTTGTACTGACTAAAACCATCCATGTTCCTTCCTTGCCCTTTGTGTTTCAGGGCCGCGGTATCTCTTTCGAACAGTCCCGCAGCCCTGGCAGGCATCGGCCCTTGCGGGCCCCTCCCTGTTTGCTGACGTCTCTTTGAAGCGCGCGTGGAACACGAACGCGCCGTCGTCAAAAGACGGACGGACGGCGAACTAGCCCATTGCTCACCGTCCACAGGTCCGCGTCTACGGTGGCCGGAAGCCACCACGTGACCCCCGACGCCTTGGGCGTGTCCCGCGGCATCTGGGACGAGAGGTTCTCTCCCTCTCACGCTCCGCCACCTCCTTCGCTAGCATGACTGCTTCGCAGAAGGAGGTGACGGCGTCCCATTCCATGGCCATGGATTGGACCAGGGCCGCTGAGTAAATAGCCTCTGCTATACATTTCGTTAAACACGCAGTCACATTCACCTTTTAAACATATCATTCAATAATATAATACTTAAACAAATACAAATAAAAAGCAAGGAAAGAATGAATGACTGCCTCTATGATCTAGTGATCGACTGCTAAACAGCTAAACATAAGGTCCTGGATTCGATTCCCGGGTCGGGCAAAGTATTATTGGGTTTTCCATCAGGAATTTCTCGGCAGCAGCCACGGAGTCTGAATTAGTGCCCGGAGGATGGCAATAGGCTCGCCCTCTATTACATGGTCAAATATGGCGTATATACATAATTGACGAAATGGGGGTGTACTATTAGGTACACATCTGCCTAACCCTTCGGGGACTACAGGCGTGACGTCATGTTATGTGGAAAACAACAAACTTTGAAAGATATATATTCACCCTTGGCCATAATCAGAACGAATTCCATGTTGTTTTTTAGTACAAGTTCAAAAATACTTACCAAATGTTTACCAAAACCGTCCCATACAATTTTCATTCAGATGCCGAAAGATTTATATAGCGTCATCATCATCATCATCATCATCATCATTCTCTCGCCCCTATTCCAATTTAGGGTCGGCAGGACACTCAACATACAGCACTGTATTTTGATATTTTGTCTAATTGTAAATACATTAAAAACTGTCCAAGTTCGAGTCGCGCACGAAGGGTTTCGTACCATAATCCGAAAAAACCTATTCTCATATGGGAACCCCCTTTAATTATTTATATTTTTATTATTTGTTTATTTATTGTTTTTATTTATTGTTTTTTTTTTTATTATTTATTTGTTTGTGTTTATAGCGGCAACAAAAATACATCATCTGTGAAAATTTCAACTATCTAGCTATCTCGGTTCATGAGATACAGCCTATAGTATTATAATAGTATTATAGTATAATAGTGTCCCATTTTACCCTTTGGGTACGGAACCCTAAAACTGAAGAAAAGTTCCCTAAAAATCGTGTAGTTGAACATTAATATGAAAATAACGTTACATTTTCAGATACCATGCCTAGATGCAGCGGTTTGTGCGCATACTAAAAAACGAGTCTGCGGCATAATAAAGAAAACGGGGCAAGTGCGATGGTTCATAGACAAATGTGATATTCTAGAGTTCAACTGCGAATATAAGACAAGTAAGTACCTCTTCTTCTTCTTCGTCAGAGCGATCGTGATCATCACGAAGTGACTTCTTTAGGGTCAGATGTGATTCGTTCGCCACATCTCTCTGTTGGGCGACATCATCGGTACGCTCGTGCAAGGGAAGGTCCCTTGTTTAGCCCGAAGTTCTGATGTCGTCACAGCCAAGTCGCCTCGAATTCGGTTATTTCCTCTAGTAGCAGTAGTCCGGTTGTCAGTCCGGTTGACCGAACTAGTGCAATTTACAGTAGCAGAAGTTCGGTTGAAATATAACACCGAACTACCGATACTCTTTAGTAGCAACAGTTAGGTTATAACTCAAACTCAAACTCAAAAGCATTTATTTCAATTAGACCATTACAGGCACTTTTGCATGTCAGAAAAACAAAGAAGGCTAAGCTACAGTCACAGACACAAGGCATAATAACTTGTGAAAGTACTGTAGTTGCCCATTCCAAAGCGTAGATCTCTATGGAGAAGAATAGGCAAGAAACTCCATGTACACTCTTGTTAATCAAATATTTGTTAAAAAATCTTGGTTACATCATTCATGTTGAGATTATACATATGTGAGAACGATGTAGAAATATGTACACGTTAAGAGCGTCCAGAGTCAAAGATTATATCAACAATTTAAAAACAAAGTAAGTAGTTAAAATAAACCGTGGCAGCCTAAAGATGACCAGACCCGTTACATATAAAAATTCAAATCTTTCCTCTTTATAATATTATTATATTATATTATAAGCATTAGCATTAGTATAGACTTAAAGCACAAAGTACAGAGGCGGACTTAATGCCATAGGCATTTTCTACCAGACTCTCTCTCTCTCTCTCTAGTCTCTCTTTCTCTTTTTTTTTTTTTTTACCAGTCAACCTTTGGGTGATGGAGAGACAAACAGTGGTAGGTGTATAAATCTGCAAATATTTTTTTAATTTAAGACTAAGATGAACATATACTATGATAATGATGATTGTTAGGTTTTTCTATCAGGAATTTCTCAGAAATAGTCATGGAGTTTGAATTCGTGCCCAGATGGCAAATTGGCTCTCCCCCTATTACTGAGGACTTTAAGCATAACTGTTGAAATGTGGGTGTATTATTAGGTACACCTCTGCCTAACCCCTCGGGGATTACAGGCGTAATTTTATCTTAATTTATTAAAACTACTTCCTCAGTCTTTTTTTACTGTTTCAGAATTCATGAAGACAAAAAAATCTTACTGCTCACATGTACCACCACTATAACAAGACAACACATTAACTATGTTATGATGATGAGTCATTCCGATAAGAAAGAATGAAAGGCTTAAAGCTGGCGTTTATTAAAAAAAACATGAATTACAAAATCCAACTAAACTAGAATATTTGATTCAAAAAACGTATCATAATTTTGGCTGACATGAATATACTACGGAGAAATCTGAAAGAACAGAGAATTATAAAATTAATAAAGGATTCTAACAAAAAATAATAACACACATAACCCTCCTTTTGGGCTTCGCCGCAGTCGTGTAAAACTCAGAACAGCATCCAATTGCAGAACAGGCTTTTAATCACAATCCAAAAAATGTTGAAAAAACAAAGTCAAAAAAAATATAGATATGCATGATATTAACTACAGTGAAAGAGTTAAGTAACTTACTGTATTTCCAATAACAGTTGACACGGAGCAAATGGCAGAAATTTTCAAATCTTCCGTACCCAAATTCGTCATCAAATCCACAAACCGGATCCTCTATGTTCTGGCATAGTAACGCCATTGGACACCAAGGATTTACTTTGTTATCATCACTTTGCTGACTTGGACTGACCGAGGGTTCACCTCCAAATGACCGTCGGGATCCGGGCTGAAAAGATAGAAAATTTCATTTAAATCTTCAAAAACTCGGTGCATTCACCTGCCTATTTCTAACATATAATCATTGAAACTTTAAAAAAAGATCTTAAGAATGAATTTCTAGTTCTACAAAATTTTCTATCGTTTCAACCTTCAAATTACTTTAGGAAAACACAGACATTTTTTAACAACACAAACATATTTATTTTGTATCCCAATGACATACTAGTTAAGATCATCTCTTGCAATAAAACCTGTACTAATGAATTGTATTTTTTTAATGCTAGTACTTTAAAACGTTACAAGAGAGTCACACTGCACTTGCCTGCAACAAAGGTAAATTAGTGACGTCTTCAATAAGAGGTGTCGGATCAGTGTCACTGTTGTCTTTCATTATCAAATCTTTGGCTAGCTTGCCATATTTAGGAATATTCTTCCCGAGTCTTACCACAGGATTGTCTCTGGAGTTGTCTCTGCTATTATTGTTTCTGCGTTTAACTTGAGATACCTCTCCAGGTTCTGCTTTAGTAGGTAATTTCGGTTTTTCTAGACCTTTGCTCAGATTTTCAATAAGTTTTTTTATCATATCACCGCTGCTGTCAACTGCTTTTACTAAATGTTCAAGCGCTTGATTTTGATGCATTAGTTTTTCTTCTATAAAACTGTTAAAACTCTCCAGCGAATTTTCATCGTTTTCCAAATCTCGATTGATGACGACAGCCTGTAATAATAGATGTATAGTGAAATTATTTTTTGTTTTTCAGTTTACAAGGATCGAAGCAACTGGAAGTCATGGGGAGAGGCCTTTACTCAGCAGTGGGATGACGCAGGCTAACAGTATCAGTATCAGTTTACAAGAAAACATTTATAGCATTTGTGATTCCTATTTTCACTTACCGTGTTTCGACCAATAGTTTTCCCAACAAACTGATCATTTTCCAAAATATCAATCTTTGCCATGTTTGAAGAAGCAGTCATTGCCAAGACCACAAAAGCTGCAAATATGAAAATGTCAATTAGTTTTAGTCATTTTTTTCTAATTATTTCCAAATGCTTGAGAAAAAAAAAACACAGTTCGAATGAATAATTAAGTATTCACTATTCTCCGTAAAATTACGAAGTGAACACAAACAATCTAAGGAAGAAGGACTGTCCATACTATGACATGAGGATTGATAGTCTTCTTTACTGACTAGTCTATGGACAAATGCAACGTGTATACGTTTGACGATGGTGTGTAAGAGCGCGGTGCGCACAGTCCGACCGTAGGGTGACTAAATCTCGCGTGGGTGCACAGAGCGGGTGTTCGTTCTGGCTGTATTGTTAAATTAATCGTTCGAAAAGATGTAGCATACACCCACGTCCGTTAGCACTGCTATTTTTCCATACAGATTCGCGAATGTGCACTCGCGCGAGTTTTAGCATACGCCCAAAGTCCCATTTAGTCAATAACCTCATTAAAATCCTTCTAATTACAAACTCGAGTGCATCATCCCATTGGATGTCACCAAAGAACTTGGTTCTTTCGTTCACAAATTGATTGGAAGTACAGAACCAGTCTCACCGATAACTAAGGGTCTCATGATGCGTACGTAAGATCCGGGGCGCTACAAGTAGGCCGTTCGTGGTGCTTACTCCACTTATAGTGTTGGTAATTGACAACCACTGGTAAGTCGTTTTGATACTTGCTATTTTTATTCAGAGACTAGTTGTCCCCTGCGGCTTCGCTTCCGTCAACGGGCTACCCTACCTACCCTTCATACCCTACACTACACTACCCTACCTACTTATCTATGTTTTTTGTTTTTATACCTTCCCTGTATTCGGAAGAACAAAAAAAAAATCACATAGGTCCAGCCATTCTCGAGTTTTAGAGAGACTAACGAACAGCAATTGATTTTTATATATAAAATATAAAAGTATCTTCATTTTTAATTGTACTCAATGCACGAGAGATGGAAAGAGTGGTGGGAAGCCTTTGCCCAGCACTGGGACACCGTGGGATGTTAACATACTAATCATAATTAATGCACAATGTGTGAGATGACACGTCGTTATACATACTTATACCAAGGATTGTGTAGTACAGCCATTTAAAACGCCAACAGCTGTTCCATATAAAAGTGTAATAGGTACGTACGTACATGGTCAAAATATATGAAAAAGCTGAATTATCATCTTTTGTGGAATCTAATAGGATCTGGTTCTTGCTGATTTAAAATATAATTAAAATACATGGTAAAATATTTTGTTTGAAATTGGGTCACACTTTATTTTATCAGATTAAGGATAAACTACAGATTTAAACGCAGGAATCAGTTTAAACGGTGTAAACAGCCCATTTCGATTCAATACAGGATATTCCTTACGTCTGGTGTGTCATTAGCAATCACCGTCATCTCGTTACATTGATTACATCCTCTTTAAATGTTTAACATTCACTAGTACGCAAATTATATCGATTTCTGCTTACTTAAAGGTCACTTGTACCGAGAAGGTGTAATTCATTTTAATTGTGTGGGTTTAACTTAGCAACTTGCAGTATTACGCTATTTGCAAACTAGACTAATAGTTTTGTTTCAATAATAATTGGATTCTGGGTTTAATTTATGCATGATGTTAGCAAAATAATGCCATAGGTATTATTGCTTCTGTTTATGGTGTAGTTAGTGCTTAACTGGCTTTTCATGCCGTCAAGAAATATCACTCAGGCATGCTGGTTTCCTCACGATGTTTTCCACCACCGAAGCAAGTGATAATTATACAAACCGCATATGAATCCGAAAATCAGAGGTGCGTGCCTTGGGTTCGAACTCGAGACCTACGAGTGGCAGTCCGACGTTCACACCATTAGGATATTACTGCTATGGTATTATTGTTAATATTTCAATAGGCTTGCCTATATTAGGTACAGGCTGAAAAAAATGGCGAACTAGTGGATATAGGTGGTTGGGTGGTGGGTACTATGGGTGGTGTACTACATGGGTCACCGTTACGGGTACACCTCCTAACTCTCCGGGAGTAGTAGGAGATGTTATTTGCATTATTAATAACTGTTTATTATTACTTATACCACTATTATTTTACTAAGTTCATATAACGTTTCCTCTGGATTTTGTTTCAGGAAATTCAAAATAATTGTATCATCATCATCAGCCTATAAATGTTCCCACTGCTGGGAAACAGGCCTCCTCTCTATGAGAGGGATTGGGCTGTAATCCACCACGCGGGCCCAGTGCGGATTGGTAGATGTCACATGTCTTCGAATTTTTGGTTCTAGGACATGCCGGTTTCCTCACGATGTTTTCCTTCACCGTTTTTGAGAGCAGTGGTGATGAAATAAATTACACAAAGTAATGCGCGCCTGCCTGGGTTCGAACTCACGACTTAATGTTCGTAAGTCGGGGTCGCTACCACTGCGCCACCGCTGCTCTCAATAATTGTATACCTACCTTTAACTTTTTCATCCTTTCTCTTCTTCAATGACATATTTTATTTGTCTATGTGTTTGCAAGTCTAATAATTGTTTTTTTTTTACTGAAAACTAATTATTGATAAAAATTGCTACTTTTGTGAAACGATCAAGACCACTAGCGCGCCGTTCACCTCTCCAATATAATTTACAGTTATTAGGTATGGCTAATTGAATTAGGGACGTTGATACGCCTTTCTTACTTTCAATTACAATAAACCATATTACAATCTGCACGCCAAATAAACGTTAATAACCAAATCATATTGTTTTCATGAACATAAGAAATATCTAAATTAATTTTTAAATTTAATTTGCAATAGCTGCGGGAATTTGAACGCTGGGCTGTGAAGGAATATTTTTTCGTTATGAGATTTTGGCATTATACAAGCTAGTGAATGGTGGTTTTAAAATGCTGGTATTGTGCTACCGATTACTTGGCATAGTGCTAAAGTAGGAATATAGCTATGAAATCTTTGTAAATTTCAACAGTGCACTTTTATTTCGGTCTCGTCAAGTGTTGCTTAAACTTTTTATAGTAGTATTGGTTATAAAGGGTGTAAAAAAGAAACTTAACGAAGCCGAAAGGCACTTGTTCTCCCCGTCATTGCGATCATTTTTTTGTTCTAGACCATACCAGGGAACCTTCTTGTTAAGGAGATATTATTATATCCATCCATCAGCACAATTTATTGAATGCGTTACATCGAGTCCTACCGTAAAACGTAATATTTCAACCCAAAAAAAAAAGATCGTTTCCCTACAATAACTATTGCGTAAAGTTACTTAGTTTGATGTATTTACAGAATGCCTGGTTGACGACTTCGTGAAGAGTCCGTTTACACCCTGTATAGATACTCGTTAGTCTAGTGCAGCAGAGCATGCGGTCCTGAGACATAAACCTACACTTCTGCTTAACTCTTCGGCAATTACAGCCGTGATGTTATGTTGTGTTAGATAATCGTGCTCAATATACAAGGTGTAAATGGACCCTTTACGAAACCGTCAAAATATGTACATCAAAATTTTTAACTCTACGTAAAAAAAATTCCTGGGTAGCGACATTTTTTGCAATGGAAAATAACGGTATGACTAAATGTAACGTACTCAAAACATTGTGCTGATGGAAGCATTGAGTAAGTAATACAGGGAGGCATTTAAATAAAGTTTTAACATTAAAAAAAAAAGTTGGAATTTTGACCTCCAATATCTCCGTAACTAGAAGGTTCCCAGGTATGGTCCTGAACAAAAAGAAACTCTCAATGACGGGTAGGACAAGTGCTTTTGAGCTTCATAATTTTTTTTTAAACACCCAGTATTTTAACATACAGTAATCCCTTAGCTTGTCTAATTTGGTAAGTAACTCAACTCGTAACTCAATAGTTTTTAGACTGTCAAAACAAAGTCGTTTGATATTTAGAGTTCGGTTCAACTAAATACGTCGAAATTCATCTTGAACGCACGTCCATTTTCAAAGCCCTTAATAAAAGAGCGTAGGCAGTCAATGAAAAATATATTTAAATGAAATCTGCCAAGTGCGAGTTGGGCTAGACACAAAGAGCTCGATACCATCGTGCAGCTTTTTTTTTTAAACGCAGTAGGTGCCAGATGTGGCGTTTAGTTACGGGGAAAGCCTTTGCCCAGTAGTGGGACAACATAGTCTAATAAAAAAAAAACCACTCCGGGAGTGCCGCCAGAAGTGAAAACTTTTTTTTTCAAGATTTTGGATTATTTTTAGAAAATATTTTTGCATAAGCCTTTTACTTACACATTTGACTATACACTGTATTTTTTTGGGCTTGTAATATCTAACAATACGGCTAACTCTGCAATGAAGCGGTAGTCATTTAACGGTGTCGCGAGTTCAATTGTTTTTCCCTGCCCAATGCGCCAGAAGTTTACACTTCAAAAACATTACACGCTGAAAAGAACACCTCCCTCGATTTTCTTATTTGTTGTTATAGCAGCCATGGCAATATACACTTTGTGAACATATCAAGTGTACCCTGTCTGTGTGCCTTTTACAGTTCAAAAGAAACAGCCCAGTGATATCGGACGAACAGACAGCGGGTTTAGTAAAAGGGTCACCACTTTTGGTACGGAACCCTAAAACATAGCAATATTATTGTTTATACCAATACCTTTTCAGGCTGATATTGACTCACACCCACATTTAAGATATTTTCTCTGAACATGTTCACTAGGATTTTAACAACCACTATACGATGACCCATCGGTTGAACGTATATAAAAGAAATGTACGAACAATCTTGAGTGGATAAAGATTGGTTTATACTGGTGTGTTACACCCACGCAAGCGCCAGTAATATTCTTGTTTTTAATAATATTTTTGGGTTTTATCTACTACTCGTATATATGTATATTATTATAACAGTATAATGTTTTTACGTTGTTCTTCTTAACAAAAGCCCTGCTTTGCCTTGGTTAAAAATAAATTAATAGACCTGAACCAGTATAGGTACTAAAGGTAGCCATAAAACTAGGGTGTTCCTGACAGGTTTGCCTGTACAGTTAACCTGCACAGGTAAACCAGAGCGTGTAGGTTGCAAACCTGTGCAGGTGTGACCTCTACGCAGCTCAAGCTAAAGGTAGCCATACACGCTAGGGCGTACCTGACAGGTTTGCCTGTACAGTTAACCTGCACAGGTAAACCAGAGCGTGTAGGTTGCAAACCTGTGCAGGTTTGTCCTCTACGCAGCTCAAGCTCACCTAACAGGTGTACCTGTCAGTTACACCCTAGCGTTTATCTTTACCTTTTTTTTAAACTTGTTAGGTACACCCAATACGAGTTCATACAAAAACTAATGGCACTAGATATTAAAAAAAGATAGGAATCTAAGTAAAAATAATCACCGAACAGCCAAAACTAAAACATGGATCCCATTTCAAATAAGTTTCTATTATTCGTTAATCTAGGGCGCATGAATTGCAGAATTTCTTTTAAATTCTCTCCGCTCAGTGGAGCTTAAGTTTCCATTTTAATGCAGCCTCCAGCCACAAAAGAAGTCAGGGAAACACATGAGGGTCACTTCCGAATGAGCTAGATTAAATATGTATTATAAGTGTGCACTAGGGCCATTTTAAAGTGTCGCTTGTATAAAATAATGTTCAGGTCGGTTGTTTTGTTCAATATTCTCTAAATTGACAATGCTTTTATGGGAGGAGAACTTACTAACTTTTTATAAATTAAACAAATGTTAGAGGGGAAGCCCGCGAAATTTAAATGTTCTTACTTTTTTTACGCAATTAGCAGGTCATTGTCAGGTTGTATGTTGATTAAAATATGATTTGCGGCCGTTACAAATGTGGTTTTACAGAGTTATAATCATTAGAATCATCAAAACAAACCCTTTAAGTTCATTATAATCCAAAAAATACAATTAGTTCATCTGTTAAAATTAAATTAACAGCTAATTACCAACGGAACTAAAGACTCGATTGCTGTACTTTACCTACCTATGTATGTACATTAGCTGTTATTACCAGTTTGCTTTGCAGATAACAACATTCTGTTCCTATAGACATCAGTTGAATTAGTTAAATATGAATAACAAACTCACAGATAATGTTGTTTATTGTGTAAAAAACTATAATAGTTAATAATTATTTCTTAACACACTGGTTTGGAGAAAGTAAAGAATGCAACGTTGCAAATTATTGCAATTACATATTTGGCAAACACCCGGCTGCTTTTGATAAATTAGCACATAATTTGATATTTAGCCAAATATGAATACTTTACGCAATTCATAAATAAAATGTTTCGAATTTATTGAGTCATACAGTTAGTAAGACTGTTTTCTTGGAATTGTTTGTCTGACGTCAAAAATGGCGTCGTTTGTAGACTAGCTAAATAACCCTGGCATTAGACGATTTGTCAAAGGGGAGCGAAATTCATAGACTTCTTAGAAAAACTTCGTCATTCAATACTAACCAAAAAATATGGAAGGGAATGTGTCATAGCTTTTAATTTTTTGCAGTCTATTGCTTATTTTATTTTTCACATTTATTTTTGTTTATATTCATTTCTGTACTTTTTTATTTATTTAGTTTATTCGTCGGTATCTGACCGTGGCATTATTTGGCCCTATCGAGTTAATTAGCCCGTGGCCCTATCAAAATGCAGCACTGTGATATTTTTTTTTAATGTTGTAGCGCTATGTCCTTTTGACCTCGAACACGACCAATTGAGTTTAATATATGTCTTATTATTTAATTATTTTCTTATCGTTTTATCTTGTGCGAGTAAAATAAATACTTTTTCTTTCTTTTGTTTTATTTCTTTCTTCCTAGAAAATAATTTTGTTGATTGCCTAGAAGAAAATGCCTTTAATAAGGCATAAGTCCGCTTTTGTACCTTTTTTCGAGCGATAAGTTTAAATAAATAAATTGATAATTGAAACTAAAGGCAGAGAAACTACAGGGCTGTTTGAAAGAGATACCGCGGCCCTGGAACACAAAGGGCAAGAAAGGAACATAGATGGGTTTTAATCAGTACAAGTCTGACACTCCCTTCCGCTCCACCCAGAGCGGGGGGAGACATTTGACATTTGATGATTTCCCATACAACAAAATAAAAAAGGCAGAGAAACTACAGGTCTGACAAATTGCAGCGGTTTGGGTTAGCTATAGATTGCCAACCGACAAACTATCGCTAACCCCAACCGCTTCAGAAGTTTTGTTGCAGGTGCAGTGAGGCTGTTGAAAGTTTGGACCGTTTTCCTCGATTTATTTTAGTATCATTCGTTTAAAGATTTGGTCCGAATTCAATATATCTTTACTTCTCTACCAATTATTTCATGTTACGTATATCCTTACCCTTACTATATATATATATATATATATATATATATATATATATTATAAACGCGAAAGTTTGTATATATGGATGTCTGTTACTCTTTCATGCAAAAACTACTGAACGGATTTGGATGTAATTTGGAACACTAATAGTTTATAACCTGGATGAACACATAGGATACTTTTTATCTCGATAGTATGTTGTCGTGGGGATTAAGCTAGTAAATTCATAAACTCACGCCTTTTTACTATGGGGTTAAGCTGAAATTACCTGCGACGTCTTAGTTCGTATTTGGTCATACAGACGCCAGCAGGTTAACCTACCCGAAACTTTCAGATTTTCTCAACCAACCTTGAACCTAATGGGTTCAGAGATAAAGTTGAAAATCTAATGAAGAAATTTGACAGATAGCAGTAGCTTGATGTGCTGGCGTCTGTACATAGAGCATAGGTATTACATGCATTATGCATTTATTTTATAATAAATCCTTGCATACCTAGTCCTGACTACATAATACGCACTTGTTAATAGTAAAATAAATGAATATGAATAAATGACGTAAGTACATAATAACAATGTAACAACATCCTGTGATACAATACCCTACATACATTCACAATGAATTGTTCGTCAAAAATTGAGATCTAGGTCACAAGTTTTTGATGTCGACATTGAAATACCAAAAAAAGGAAATGGTTTAATACTTTATTTATTTATACTAGCTATCGCCCGCAACCTTCGTTCGCTTGAAATTTTATAAATATTACGTAATATTTGAATCGGATTTTGTTACCAATTTCATGGGTTTTTGCACGGAATCCTAATCCTTTTTATGAAATAAAATTAGCCTTAGTTACTCCTTATAACATCAGCTATCTGCCAGTAAAAGCTCGTCAAAATCAGTCCAGCGGTTTTGGAGATTAGCCGGAGCAAACAGATAGACAGACAGACAAAAATTTTAAAAAATGTGTTTTTGTTATAAGTGCCGTATATATTTAATTAATATATATATAAAGCTTATTATAAAGCTGTAATTTTGATGTTACAAACAGATATTTCAATTTTATTTATTTGCATGGATGAATATCGTCAGTTTTAAATAAGAACCGTTTTGGAAAACGTATATATCATCATACCATGAAAAGATTGTGGTGCCTTGACGCTTCTGAAGAATACTCATCTACGCTTACTTGGAAAAAATTGCATTGTGTGCCATAAATCGAACTTTTTATTCAGTACCAAACGTTTAACGAAACATATAAATGATGTATTTAGTAGATTAATAAGATACAAGTAGGCCACTGCAAGGACTAGTTAGCAAAATAGGGCATCGACCCGTCACACATCCGAAGAAGTGCGAAGTTTCTTACTAATAAATGATAAAACTCCGTAATGTGTACCCACTGTGTAATGGCAGCATTTGGGAACGAAAAAAGATGCCAAAAAAAGTTTAAAAAAAATTTGACTATCAAAATTAAAAGCAGAGGTGGTATCCTCTTTGGAAAAACATACCTCCCGTACGTGTCGTAATGGCTACTAATGTTATGTATACACTCACAATGGTATACACTTTTTATTTACACTTTTTATGCACAGAAAACTTAAATCATCATCATCATTTCAACCGGAAGAAGTCCACTGCTGGACATAGGCTCCCCCAAGTGTCGCCACACTGACCGGTCCCGTGCAACTCGCATCCAGCGAATCCCCGCAACCTCCACCAGGTCATCGGTCCACCTAGTGAGAGGCCTTCCAACGAAACGTCTTCCGGTTCGCGGTCGCCACTCCAGAACTTTACGGCCCCATCGGCCATCCGTTCTGCGAGCAATGTGCCCTGCCCACTGCCACTTAAGTATGGCAATTCTTCCCGAACGCTGCCCAGCCGAGTCAGATTCGACGATTGACCTCTTTCGCGAAGTTAGACCTGCCTAACTGGACCGTTTGTCCCAGGTAGACATATTCGTCTACAACTTCGAGTGTAGAGTCTCCGATCTTGATAGGAGCGGGTGATGAGTGGAAAACTTAAATGAGATTTTTTATTTCCATGAAAAATGGTAGATTATGGTCTTTCAAATAAAAAAGGTTCTACATATTTCCCTTACTTCCTTCAGCATGCAAACTTAAAATGAAATAAAAATACCTACTCGTAATTTAGGTACCTACGTATTAACAAGTTTAACAAGTCTATAAAAAGTCTATTCATACAAAAAATATAAACAATGTCTCTTAAACTAGGAAACCTATATCTGAAAATGAAAGATTAATATATTCCTGACATAGAGACAGTGAGCTCAGTAGGTGGTGGTATTATTTAATCCATAAATGCTACGTTGATATTACACAAGTGGTATACGTGGTGGGTACATTATTGGAACAGCCAAAGTACCTGCACGGGCGTATATTTACAAAATGCTGCTGCTTTCAAGTAATTTCCGGAAGTTTTGCTAAACACCTAGACAATGGTGAATGTTCTAGACTTTAGTTAGGTAAACACCTTGTGGTGTCACTCATTGTGCATCCTTCGACGGAATAAGTTTTGTAGATAGCGTATAAAATGGCTTCCAGAAATGTCTTTGGTAAGTTTTTTGTTTGTATCTGAACTTTATTTTCTTCAGGTTTAGATGGGTATTTATTTAGCAGAAAAAGTATGTATTTGTTTATTAACTCAATGTATATTAACATTTTTCACCATACATATAAGACGGACTATCCGAGTACCCATAAAATTGGTCAAATCGGTTAAATAAGACAGAAAGTCATCATCATCTGCCTAGCCTGTTCCCAACTATGTTGGGATCGGCTTCCAGTCTAACTGGATGCAGCTGAATACCAGTATTTTACATGGAGCAACTGCCTATCTGACCTTCACAACCCAGTTAGTACTGGGTAATACGATACCTCTTGGTAAGACTGGTTCAAATAAGACAGAAAGTGTAGTATACTTATTACTAAAATTGCCATTTTTGTTAAATAGGTCCTGTCCTGTTTGATTTTAGGTGTACCTAGTAGTACATCCCTATTTCGCCAGTGATGTATAAGTCCCATGTTATAGGGGGCGAGCCTATTGCTATCAACCGTGCACATATCCCACTGAGAAATTTCTGATGGAAAAACACTAAAAAGTACTTTCCACTACATTTAATTCAGAAAATGGAAAGTAAAAAACTCATAATTAATTGTGTGCAATTAATTGCAACCACGTTTCCAACAGAGTGTTAAAAGTTTATAAATCTCTGACCGTGCGGTGGCAGATTGCCAAGTCTGCGTAGGCTGTGTAGCAGCTGGTCTCCTCCGAATAAAAGGAATGAACGGTTTAAGCTTTGACTTGTAACATACAATAATTCTTAAGCTTCTAGCAAAAATTGGTAAAAGTACAGTACCTGCTATCAACTGATCAAAATGGATTTCTTTATCTAATTTCCGGTCTTACATCACGCCTACAGGTATATTCTCCGAAGCAATGGATAAGGAATGTACAGTCATGAACAATATGTATACATTTTCCTAGATTTAAAAACAATTTTCGCGAAAAATAACGACTGTAAATTGGAGATAGGATCTTTTTCATAAAAATATGTGTTCCCTAGAATACTACATTCGCAACAACGTGATATTTAATCAGTACAGTAGGAGAAAAACACTTATAAAAGTTATTAAGTGTTAACATATTGGTGCTCATGACTTTACGTACAGTAACACCTATATTTAGCGAGTTTTGTTTCCCATGTACCTAATAGGGGTGAGCTTATTGCCATCATTTGGGCGCAAATTCAGGAGCCACACTTTTCATTTTATTTATGTTTACTTTTCATTTCTTTTTAGGGTTCCGTACCCAAAGGGTAAAACGAGACCCTATTATTAAGACTCCGCTGTCCGTCCGTCTATCTGTCTGTCTGTCCGTCTGTCACCAGGCTGTATCTCATGAACCGTGATAGTTAGACAGTTGAAATTTTCACAGATGATGTATTTCTGTTGCCGCTATAACAAAAAATACAGAATAAAATAAATATTTAAGGGGGGCCCCCATACAACAAACGTGATTTTTTGTCTAATGTTGTATAGATAATGGTACGGAATCCTTCGTGCGCGAGTCTGGCTCGCACTTGGCCAGTTTTTTTTGTGTTTATTACCATGTGGAAACACTGCCAGTGGAGGATACGGAGGAGGCCTGTGTCCCAGCAGTTGGGGCACAAAACTATTCTGTTCCACATTATATCCATATTTTCCTGTCTCTTAAAATGCAGGTCTCCTAGTTTAAGAGACAGGGTTTATTATTATTTTTGTATGCAGAATTTTTGTAAACTTAAATCTTCGGTGCACAAAAAAACTATATTGTTATGCTTATTGTGGTTCTACCACCTTGTTTTAAACTGTGTCGGTGTATCACTTGGATAAATAAACAATTTTATTAATGTATTATATTCTAATTCATCTTATATTTTCAGTCATCTGCCTGTTTTGCTCTATCATATTTATGACAGAGGCCCATGGACCCCCTAAGGAGCGAGACAATGAGGACATCGCAATGGGGCGGAAGGTAAAAAGAGTAATTTTCTCAATTTTTTACTAGCACCTTATCCTTTGTTTTATTAGATTTAAGCCAGGGAGTCATAAAACCTGTTCTTTACAGGCGCCTTTATTAATCATTTTAATATCAAGTCTCCTATATATTTTAGCTACGTAGACTAATCTTGCAAGTCTTCGCAACGACTTAGACCTCTGATTTGTAAATCTCGTATTGTACTTTGTGAAAAGTATCATTATGTAAAATATTTCAAAAGGCTGTCAGAAGGAAGCTTTTCTAAATGTGAGTTTAACCATTGACGTCGACACACAAAATGAAGAAGAAGAAGCACATGATTATACAGGGTGTAAACAGACTCTTCACGAAGCCGTCAACCAAGCATTATGTACATCAAACTAAGTAACTTTATGCAAAAATTAGTGCTGGGAAACGACTTTTTTTGTTGGGCTGCAAAATCATGTTTTACGGTAGGACTCAATATAACGCACTCAAAACATTGTGCTGATGGATGGATTGAGGTGATTGGTGATTGATGAGGTGTTTAAAGTAAAAACCTTTCATTAAAAACATGGGTTTAAAAAAAAACTAGTGAAAAAGTTGGAACTTTGACCCCCAATATCTCCGTAACTAGAAGGTTCCCAGGTATGGTCTAGAACAAAAAAATTATCGCAGTGACGGAGAGAACAAGTGCCTTTCGGTTTCGTTAAGAGTCTGTACAGGGTGTCTTACACCCTTTAGAATAGCCAGCCTAGAAATTTCATACAAAAGTACGATACCTACGTCAAAATGTATGAAATAACCGATTTTAATTTTGAAAGAAATAAAAATCAAACCAATACACCATGTAAAAAAGAAAGGTCCGACTAACTCGCAGAAAAATAAAATTATGCACAATAATTATGATGTTAAAAGGACTGGGCAGGTCACATTTCCAGGATAGGTCAGGACAGATGGGCCAAAATCGCCACACAGTTGGTGCCTGACGACGCTCGTTGTCACCGAGGCAGGCCCAAGAAACGCTGGCGTGACGATTTGGACTCGTTCCTGATTCATTGCCCTAAAAAGGCAAAACACCGGCGGTTGCCCTAAAAAGGCAAAACACCGGAGTTTGAAAGGAATGTGGGAGGCTTTTGTCCAGCAGAGTTACAGAACAGGATAAAAAAAAAGTGTGTGAAGTATAACTTCAAAAAAAATTTTTTGGGAAATTCCCACAAACCTAAGAGTAAAGATATTAATATTGCATCTGTAACATTGCTACTACATAACATAAAGTACTAAACTAACATAAGTTCTGCACTAACAAGAGCATGTGTTCGTAAACGACCATTTTGTAGAAACTAGTGCAAGTGGTAGCGCCACAGCGTTGTTACAGTTTGGCAGCTTGCCATAGTACCAAGTGATCACGATGTTAGGATATTGTTTAGTGATCGTTCTATGGTGTTACCAGTTCGCTTACTCGCCTTCGGTACATTAATTGAGATGTAACAAAAGTCATTTTCTTTTTATTTATTCTTTAGTGTTAATTAAGTGTGTTATTTCACTCCTTCTGAGTTTTCCTCTCGTTCATAGTAGAATCATTTTCCAAAACATTGTTATAGTAATGCTTTGTGTAATGAACTAATGATTTAATTGCGGACAAATCATATTTATGTTGTCTTCAAGAATTTTAAGTATGCTTCAAACGTAAACAGTGAGATGTCAAACTAACACTTCTCATTACAATTTAATTAAACACGCATTTGCGTTTACTTTGCCCAAAATCTCGCTTGTGGATTAGTCACTATTAACATGACATGTTATGGTATTCTGTTTTTTTTTTCCTTCAAGTGCTCTTCAAAAGTGATCATGGTCGCAAACGGAGGTAGCAATGCCGCCTAATTGCAAATGCCACGTATGATTCTATGAAAACGCTTCCGTTCTTCGCGTTACCGCTTCAGTTTATGCCAAATTGTACATACGCTTTCGAAATAGCACCTAGATTACATATTTGTTATTGTTTTAATCACAGATGGGAGCCAAATGGTGCAGCATGGCGAAGGTATGTAACCACGACCGCGTGCCGATCTGCGGGCTCAGCCATGCTGGCGACATCATGGGCTTCAGGGACCTCTGCGATATGTTTGACTATAACTGTATTCGGAGGAGGAGTAAGTATGACATGTATTTTCATCATCTGCACAGCAGTAGCGAAGGATTAATTTTTGTAACAGATAAGCCGGAGTACATATCTTTAATGTGATTATAATGGTTGTCTATAGAATACTGACTGTGCAATTTATCAAAGAAAATCCGGTAGGAATCGAGTTGTATGGAACCTTCGCCACTGCTGCACAGCTTTTTCCAACTACTTGGGGTACGATTCTAGTCTAACTGTATCATCATCTACCTAGCCTATTCCTTTTACATCGAACGACTGCCTATCTAACCTCCACAACCAAGTTAGTACTGGGTAATACGATATCCCTTAGTAAGACTGGTTGTCAAAATGTCGGGCCACTGACTACCTGTAACTGTTCTAGTTTAAATAGATGCGGCTGATCTATTAAGCTCCATGCCAGTATGTAATATCTTTTACTAGCAGTGCCCCGCGGTTTCACCCACATAGTTCCCGTTCACTTGAGAATACGGGGATACAATATAGCTTATGTTATTTGCTGATAATGTAGCTTTCCATTAATGAAAGAAGTTTTGAATTTGGTTCAGTAGTTTTTGAATTATATCGTAACAAACAAAAAATCAAATCTTTCCTCTTTATAATATTAGTTTAGATTTACTTAATGTCACCTGTCAACAAGCAATACTGACTAGGCATCACCTGAGCACACACGGCAGCACATCAAGCTATACAGTTCCAGTATAACATGGCCTGGCATTGTATAGATTTCCCGTAGAATGAGACATCCACATTAACTGGTTTTGTATAGCTTGATTGGTGACCGTGCGTACATTCGTTTTGAAGTTTAACTGATCTATCAGTTTCCGTTAGGCACGTTGAAGTGACCACTTTTAGCAATTATATAACAATTTACAGTGGTAAGTTTAATGAGGGACATAATTTAAAAGGCTGGATTACGTACGGTTCTTATAAAAATAATCAAATTTAACTATGTAACGTCAAATTTTTAGCTTCTGTAAACTATAATTGCTATAAATAGGTTCGTACCTAACACAACGCCTGTGGTTCACCTTTAAGGTGCAGAGGCGTATATTACTCCTACAAAGGAATTAGCTTGCGGCCCGAATCTGGAGTAATGAGAATTTTCTAATGAGAAATCTCAACATAATTTTGTTCTACCCACGCTCAGTGACTAAATAAGATATGTTCTATTTTAACAGTATATCATTTAACTAACATTTAACGGGAAATAGCCCGCGAAATTAATGTTTTCTCACGTTTTTTACAATTAATATAATTAATAGTGTCAGGCTTTATGTTGATTAAAATATTAGCGTGGCGCTTCTTCTTCGTAGCGTTCTGGCGCTTCCACCTTAAGCTACGCTTGCCAAGTTTGATCCGTGGATCAAACTTGCATATCCCTCCGTTCCGCGAAAGCACGGTCCAGTGATTCAAAGATCTTTGACAGTCGTTACTGGCAGTCGAAAGCCTGAAAGTATGATACCACCAAAGGGAGTAGTGTTATCCTGTAATGGAGTTGTCGAGGTCAGATTGACAGTCGCTCCATAAAAAGATACTCATAGAGCATCATTGGTATTCGACTTCCAGTCTACCTGGATACACTGTCTATCTCAGATAGTACAGTACTGGTGTTAAGTGTAAGTCTGGTTGACCATTATAGACTCATCATCTATAATAATTGATTTATTTATTTGTTTAAACTTCATGTACAATAGCGATACATAAGCGGATTTAATGCCACAAGGCATTCTCTACCAGTCAACGGTCATTTATAGGTAATATCATTTGGTAGCATCAGCTGTCGATCCAAGTGCAGACGTAGATAGATCGAATGTCGGCCATGTTGATTGACGCTCGGTTAGCTACGAGAACGATGCATTAAAACTCGTATGTGTGTGATTGTGAGTTAGGAAAATGCAACCTTACGTGCTTTCTTTAACGAATTAAAAGATGAGTTTGAAGGATTTATTCATTGTCGAATTCAATTTAACTGTCCAGTAAAAAATCATCATCATCATCATCATCATTGCAGCCAAAAGACGTCCACTGCCGGACATAGGCTTCCCCCAAGTGTCACCACATTGACCGGTCCCGTCGGACTCGCATCCAGCGGATCCCCGCAACCTTCACCAGGTCATCGGTCCACCTAGTGGGAGCCTTCCAACGCAACGTCTTCCGGTTCGCGGTCGCCTCTCCAGAACTTTACGGCCCCATCGGCCATCCGTTCTGCGAGCAATGTGCCCTGCCCACTGCCACTTAAGTTTGGCAATTCTTCGGGCTACGGACGGGATACGTCGGTAACCTTGGTTCTCTTGCGGATGTCCTCATTTCTGATTCGATCACGCAAGGAAACTCCGAGCATAGCCGTCTCCATTGCCCTTTGGGTGACTTTAAGCCTTCTAATGAGGCCCATTGTGAGCGACCACGTTTCGGTCCCGTATGTAATCACTGGCAACACACACTGGTGGACTTTCGTCTCCAGTGCACCGGTGAACAGTTTCGGAGATATGACGTCTCCCTGTCTCACACCTCGCTGCAGAAGGATACGTTCCGAGGTCTGGTCCTGAAGTCGGACTTACATGGTGGCGTTTTTGTACAAACCGATACCGATAGTCGATTTGGCACCGTTGGAGAGACTGCAGTATAGCCCAAGTCTCGATCGAATCAAAGGCTTTCTCGTAGTCCACAAACGCTAAACAGAGAGGCAGGTTATACTTTTCGGTCTTCTGTATAACCTGCCGCAGCGTATGTATGTGGTCTACGGTGCTAAAGCCTTTTCAGGAACCGGCTTGTTTGGGAGGCTGGAAATCGTCAAAGCTGCGCGCGAGACGACAGCTTTAATATCTACAACAGGTTCACTGGTTGACGTGTATAACTGCCCATTGAACCTCTCGATCTCCCTCAAAAGCTCAGATTTGGCGGATACGATCCTGCCATCGTCGGTCTTCAGTTTTGCGAGCTGGCTCTGCCCAATAGCCAGATCTCTTGCAAATACCTTGGAGCCTTTGTTCCGCTCAATTGCGTCTTTAAAACGCTCGGTATTAAAGCTGCGGAGGTCGCTCTTCAAGGATTTAGAGATCCGTCTATTTAGCTGCCGGTATTTCCACGCCTCGTCTGAAGACTGCAGGATCATCTCACGCCGCTCCTTCATGAGCTTGAGAGTATGCTCAGAGAGTTTTTTGTTCTCGTCTGCAAGACGTGTCTTGAAGAACTTAGACCCAGTCGTATGGACAGTTTCCACGAACCCGTCGTTATATTCGTCCACTGAGCTTCCTAGGCACTCGAAACAATTCTGGAGTTCAAGCTGAAAGCTCTCGGGGTTTTGGATCTGGATCTGTGCTGGACGGACCGTAGACTTTATCAGTCGAGACCTTTCAAGCTTGATATTGATTTTCAATGTGTCTGTTCAATGTGTTCAGTAAAAAATCGTGACATTTTAATTAGAATTTTAAAATGGTAATGGTAGTGCTGCCAGCCTTTACGGTACTTTTCTTGTTTACAGCGATGGGGACGAACTTTTGACGCTTCCTTTTTTAATTCCTGCTTTTGATACATGTACATATTTTATTATTACTTAGGTCTGAATAGTAAATAATGAGAAAGTTAATAAAGAGTTTTCTGAGGTATTCTTAAATTATTTACTTTGAGTCTGACTTTTAGAGCAAATCACAAATATTTAAAAACTCACATCTCTAGTTACTATTTCGCGGAATCAAACCAAAAATAGATTAACTTATTGGTTATCGTCGTCTCTGTATATCTCAAAACATCAGGATGTCTGAGCTATTCCTGTATTCCTAATCAAAATCTATTGTGTAGTAGGCAATACCGTTAGTTTCTTGAGCACGTTACCGGTTGACAGAGATCAGGAAGAATTTTTTGACGCTGTAGATCGTAGTTTATGATTAGTTTAGTATATATAATATAGTATATTATTGCTTTTATTTCTAAAGTTAAATGAAATAACAGATCTAAATAAAACCTTTGTATAGTTCAAAAGATCTAAGAAATCGTAGCTAGACAATAAAAAAAAGACGTGTGGCACTCGGAGACTGCCACGGTAAAGCTATTGCATAGCATTTTTATCAACTTATGTAATTATAATTATTTATTCACTTTCGTAGTGCCAGATATTTACAAGCCTAGGTTATTATTTTTAATATACTGCTGGAGCAAGGAGGTTAGGTTGTATAGGTTTACTTATCCAACCTAACCAACGCGTTAGGTTATTTTCGTTACGGAATTTCTGGATCCGGTCTCCACGCTCAAGGCCCGCGATAGAAGCTATGCAATAGCTTAAAAGTGACTCTTTATAGATTCCTGATCAACATTAATTCATTTCAGATTACAAGCAGACTGCGTGTCCCGACGACCGTTCTCTCCTCGCCGTGTCCCGTCGACCAACCAACAGTTACTTTGATGACTGATTACAAATCTTAATTTAAACCTATTCCATTTGAATATTCCAATTTATTCCATTTTATATTTAGACGATTCATTCATTAAATAAATGTGTATTACAATTGTATTGTGCGTTTCATTCTTAATGTTAGATTTTTGAATAAAGGATAAGGGCCTGCGCAGACGACGGGCTTTTGTCCGCCCGATAGAAATGTCCGTTCCTGTTCATTGGTTGTTTTGTTGTTTTGTCATCTATTGGTTAACTTCTATTGGTTGTTGTAAATTGTTCACGGACAAATGGTCCTTCGTCTGCGCAGGCTCTAAGACTTTGAAATATTTGGCGAAGATTGTAACTTTGATGGCTTATAACTCGGAAACGTGATGCTTAAGAAGATTTGGTCACACACAAACCTTTTTGAAGTAAAACTTCTTTACGCACGTTTGACTTGGGGAGTAAGCTGGTGAATGCGTTACGAAAAGTTACGTTACGAGGCGAACGAAAAAAAGTTAAAAAGACGTCTTACTTCAGTCGTGTGGTCTAAAGCACACTCGTTTTTTTTATATCAGTTATTGATTAATATAGCTATGTGCGCGGCCGCTTTTTAGAAAATAAAATGGCGGAAGTTAAGCAGGAGCACGCTCGCTTCATACAAAAATATTCCAACCCCTTTGGATATTAGGTATCTTTCTACATAGCACTATCCTAGATGTTTTCCAATACTTGAACATACATTGAAACAATTTAAATTTATGGAATTAAGTTAAAAGGAGGTGCTTATGTATTCAGCCAGCTTCTTTTTTTGTATATTTATGTACAGTCAACAAAACAGATAGGTATGCAGGGTCGAAAGATATAATTGTTTTTTTCTTAAAAACCGATCGATGTTTTTGAATGAAATTAAATGAAGAAAAATAATCAATTGGTTAAATTAATTCAAATTTCATTTGAAGATGTGCAACAGTTTCTAAAAAAACTAAAACTATATATTTCGAACCTGCATACCTATCTGTTTTGTTGACCTGATTTCTCCATGTTTACACGTTCGATTTAAGTGATATTTATAATTTGCTTTAAGAAGCTTGCGCGGTGGTACCATATTAATTTTATTAACTTTACTTCGGTACTTTATGAGTTATCCTTAATAAAAATATGCATTTTTTTTCTTCTACACCTACGTGGACGATGTGCTAATATCTTCTAGTTAAATTACGTTAAATTCATACTTGACAAGAATTCGTGTGAGATACCTACCACATCTAAAAAGGTATTTTTTTAAGTTTGTATTTATACATCTTAAAATGAGATTATTACAGCGAAATATCAAACTTCTGTGTGGCAGCCCGGGGCTAAAAGATGGGACGAGCTTTGCACTTTAATAAAATAATTTTCCTATTTTTATGAACATAAGTAAATAGCTCTGTGACCTTTGCCCACCTTTGTCTTATTTAAGTAAAGAAATGCTAAAGTTGAGATTTCAGTAATGAATTCTATTTAAAAAACAACGCAATGTAGTTTGAAAAAAAAAACAAAATCATGAAAAATAAACTATTGATCGAGAAATTTTGTATTTTATTCTTAAAACTAGCTGATGCCCGCAGCTTCGCCCGCGTGGTTTATATACTAAAACCTTCCTCGAGATCAACTCTATTCATTGGTGATAACAGCATGAAAATCGGTGCAGTAGTTTTTGAGTTTATCGCGAACAGACAGACAGATGCGGCGGAGGACTTTGTTTCATAATATGTAGTGACAAAACATCAGATTCATTTTTTGTTACAAAATAGTAGTTTTAAAAGTTCATCATCTGCCTGCCTGTTCCCAACTATGTTGGGATCGGCTTCCAGTCTAACCGGATGCAACTGAATTCCAGTATTATACATGGAGGACTGCCTATAGCGACTGCCGGCACCCCTTATAGACTGGTTGACAGACTTTCGGGCCATTGACTACCTGTAACGGCTCTACAAATGACTGCCGGGTCAACAAACCGTTGAGATTCCCGAGGCATGGAGGAATCTCAGTATGTAATTGATGGTCACCCATTCACAGACCGACCTTGCTTAACCTGCTACGACAGTTGCTTAACCTTGAAGCTCAGCTAAAAGTTAAATACCAAAATAACCTACAGATTCACTCAATCACGTACCTACCTACTTTAGAAAGTTTCCTATTTCTAATTTGACTTTTACGTGGATTTTATTATCAATCATTTAAATTTGTTTGCATACACGATCTCTCAGATGTATATCAAGTCTTGTGGATTCAAATACTTCATAAAACATCAATACAAATTGGAAATATGTCGGAGAGTAAGTAGGATGCGGATTTTTCCTATGGTATCTTCTTTTCCAGGATAGTATTGAGTATGAATGTGGATGGCTATAAGTGTAGAGGAAGACCAAAGAAACGATGGATGGACTGTGTGAAGGATGATATGGCTAGAAAGGAGGTGACTACTGAGATGACAGGTAAGAAAAAAGTATGGAAGAAGAAGACATGCTGCGCCGACCCCAATTAAATTGGGATAAGGGCAATAAATGATAATGATCTTCTTTTGCAGCTTCATCATCTATCTATACTCTCTACATACATATAAATACAATTGGAGTGACTGTTTGTAATATTAAAATAACCGCTTTTTACTAAGTGCATATGGATGTATACACGGTACATATACTAAAACAAAATTTTTTACAATTTTCGTCTGTCTGTCTGTCTGTTGATGGGACTTTAATTGGCAGATAGCCGATATAACAAGGAGTAACATAGGCTACTTTTATTTTAGATAAATAATTAGGGTTCCGTACAAAAAGAAAAAAAAAACCCTTAAAATTGGTAACAAAATTCGATTCAAATAGGGAAGTGCTTATAATAATGGGGATTTTGTAATAATAATTTCACGCCAACGAAGGTCGCGGGCAACGGCTAGTCCTTAATAAAGTTGTTAAAGAAAGAGTGGTTCGACTGGGAGCCAATCTTAACATAGTTGGGGAAAGGACAAAGAGGCGATGAAGATGTATTTTCACATTATTTAACCTGGCGATAGTAGGCATGTGGTACCATGTGTGTGCAAGAGGAATGAGGATGGATGGCTTTAAGAGTAGGGCAAGACCAAAGTAACGATGGAGGGGCTGTGTGGTAGGAATAATATGGTTGAAAACGGAGTGAGATATAAAGACAATTCTTTCTATATGCTGCTGCTGATATCTGTTTCTTTGAAATGATTATCTAATATGCTGTCCAATTTTCATCGGTAAATATATCATCAGTTGAGTTTAGCACCCATTAATGCCATCTTATCTTCTGTCGGCGAATTTTGTTGCTAGATTTGGTATACTACTTCTCTTGGGGCAAAGTAGTATCTTAGACTGCCCACTCCTGCAGTTCAGTGGCTAACTGAGGACTAATAGAGGAATTAAAAGAAGAAGGCATACTGCATCAACCTCAAATAAATTGGGATAAACGTATGAGAATGATGAAGATGAATAAGATACTGCGAGATTAACCCTCTTTCTAGCCCGCGGCATAGAGTACGTTACTACTACGATTTTCCCACTATTCTAACTATTTCAACTTCTACATTGTTATTTTGGTTTGTGATACCGGTATTCCGAACTTCCTCATAAACCATTATTAGTTCGTAACTTCGTAACTTATGTTTATAATTTCCCAGAAATATACTATTGAAGGTTACAAACATCCTGTGATTATACTCAGTTTTGATCAACAACTTACTGGTGTTACGTGCCATATTGTAGATAGACGTTGCGTTCCAAAAGATCTGTGTTTATTAAGTTTAGCAGTAATGTTTATAATTAAAGGAGTTTTGTTGTTAATTTTGCAATTAATACTGTTGGGTGATTCTCATATTGCTGTTGATAGATCTCATCTGGTAAGCTGAATTTAATTGTAGCTAACGTCTTAATTTTAAAAGGAGTTTAATCAACCCCGGTATTGACTGCCTCGTTCGTCTAGTGGTCGCAAGCGCGACTGCTGAACATGAGATCCTGGATTCGATTCCCAGGTCAGGCAAAGTGTTATTGGGTTTTTCCATCAGGATTTTTTTCAGTAGCAGCCATGGAGTCTAGATTTGCGCCCGGTTGATGGCAATAGTACTACCTGGATATACCGTCCTCTTTTACATGAGATTCATATACAGCGTGTACCAAAAAGGTGTGGTCATATTTGTGGGTATGATACAGATCATTAAGATGAACAACTCTCTCCATTGGACCCACAACGTAGCTACGAAAAAAAATGTGGCTGTCTCTTACATTTGGATCCTAATTATGTGCCTGTTTTAGTAAGTTTTGCTTTTTTCAGACTGAACTGAAGAAGATATGCGAACACGCTTACTCTTGCTTCCACGACACGGTCATTGTCTGTGGCAAGTCCGTCAATGAAGCTAGGACTTTCTTAGACCTGTGTGATTTATACGAGTATTCCTGTGAATTCACCATGGGTGAGACATATTAGCTTTGTTACATGTTGATTGTAATGGGGACTTCGCATTGGCAGGTGTAAGGTGGAACGCCATCCGGCTAGGTGGAGCGGCAATCTCCGTGGGGTGGCTGGTTGCAGCTGGATGAAAGTTTCCAGAATTGAGCTATTTCAGTGGCCTATGTCTAGTCGTGGGTAGCTCTAGAATGATGTTGAGACATAGTTTAAAAAGTATTTACTTAGTCTAGTCTGTAGTCTTAGTGCTGTGTTACTGCCTCGTTGGTCGAGTGGTCGCCAGCGCGACTGCTGAGCATGAGGTCCTGGGTTCGATACCCAGGTCGGGCAAGGTGCTATTGGGTTTTTCGATCACAAATTTCTTAGTTGTAGCCCCGGGGTCTGGATTTGTGCCCGGTTTATGGCAATAGGCTCGACCCCTATTACATGGGACTTAAATATAACTGGCCTAATGTGGGTGTACTATTAGGTACCTCTACCTAACCCTACGGGCATTACACTCGTGATGTTATGTTATGTTTACTGTCTTAGTTATGTAACATACTACTCATCTATTGCATTTTTGAAACTTTTTATGGGACTGTATAACAAAAATAAATGTATGGGAATGAAGCTACCGAGAAAGTATGTCAGAAACAATTTAAAAATGGTTGCCATCTGTCTACGAAAATTTAGGAGTGACGTCATTTGAACAAATTTTATATTCATAATTGCTTGTTTGCTGCCTTGTTGGTCGAGTGGTCGGATACGCGACTGCTGAGTTTGAGGTCTTGGGTTCGATTCCCGTGTCGGGCAACATGTTATTGAGTTTCACACCACAAATTTCTTAGTAGCAGCCATGCAGTCTGGATCTGTCCCCGATCGATGGCAATAGGCTCGCCTATTATATGGGACTTAAACACAACTGGCAAAATGTGGGTGTACAATTAGGTACACCTTTACTCAATCCTTCGGGGATTACAGGCTGTTATGTTAATTGCTTATTTTAGGAGCAGAAGGCGAATGACCAATATTTACGTTTTCAGTTTTCAGACACGTAAAAGAAGAAGAAGGCATTTGTCCAAATCCAAGGGAATTGCAACCAGGCGTCGGATAATTTACTCAATTTTAAGATTTTTAACCAGTGATGACCATCAAAATGATAAAAAAAATCAGCTGTCCCATACAAAACTTCAATACCTACTCGACCCAAATGTATGGGACAGCTGATATTTTTTTGCGATTTGAATGATGGTCCCATGGAGAAAGTTGTTCAGTTTAGTCATCTATACCACACCGTTCAATATGACCACACCCTTATAGTACACGCAGTATAAACAGTAATGCAATAATACTAAATATAATACTATACGTAACATCAAAAATCAAAATTACAAGAATAAAATATTCACAAAGGAAGTTGTTTAATAAAATCTAATTTCCCCTTTTTTCAAAATCACGTGGGTTTCATTTTCCATTTCCGATATTTCATCAACGGCCGTAAAAAAGTTATAATATTTTTTTATGGTCGCAGTAAAAAAAAAAATATTATGACTTCATTTTTAACTTTGAAAATGTACACCTACTACATAAAAATAATATGACGTATTACAATGATAGCTGTTTTAGGTAAGTTAAACCTCTCATACTTAAGTATTAACACTGTAACATAAAAACATTGTAATAACTACAATCATAGTTTTGAAGAAGAGTCACCATGGAAATTCCTGCCGGTTCTTCTGTATGGGAAACGGTCGATCCGAACCGTGCATCTTTTGTGGTTGTAATTATGAGTGTTCATATGGGTTTATGTGAAGTAAATATTTTGATTTAAGTGGGAAGCGCCAGGGTAGCCCGCGAAATTCAATCAATCTGACACTGACCTGCATATTGCAAGAAACGTAAGAAAATTTGAATTTCGCTGGCTACCCTGAAAGCGCTAGCTTTCACCATAACTTATGGCAATTAACAAACATGTAAGTCAACAGAGAGAGAGAGCAGCGGTGGCCCAGTGGTAGCGACACCGACTTACGAACAGTAAGTCGAGTGTTCAAACCCAGACAGGCGCATTACTTTGTGTAATTTATTTCATCACCACTGCTCTCAAAAACGGTGAAGGAAAACATCGTGAGGAAACCGGCATGTCCTAGAACCAAAAATTCGAAGACACCCACCCACCACGCGGGCTCAGTGCGGATTGGTAGATGTCACAACATCTACCAATCCGCACTGAGCCCGCGTGGTGGATTATAGCCCACTCCCTCTCAAAGAGAGGAGGCCTGTGTCCCAGCAGTGGGAACATTTATAGGCTGATGATGATGATGAATGTACAATGAATCCATCCACTGGATGCGAGTCGCACGGGACCGGTCAATGTGGCGACATTTGGGGGAAGCCTATGTCCAGCAGTATGATGATGATGATGAAATCCAAATGGTTCTGATTATTTCAGGTATTGTCATATTTTTAATATCATCAATAGACGCCCACAGTGAAACTATGAAAGTAAGTAGAAAAAACACCAATAATATTTATTACTTATGCTCTTCTTGTTGTATCCCTTTTATTTATTTATTTTTTCGGATGGGAAGATATCAAATGACTTCTCCCGTTCTAGGCGGAGTGGAAGAGAGGGTCGGACTTGTACTGACTAAAACCCATCCATGTTCCTTCCCTGCCCTTTGTGTTCCAGGGCCGCGGTATCTCATTCGAACAGTCCCGCAGCCCTGGCAGGCATCAGCCCCTGCGGGCCCCTCCCTGTTGCTGACATCTCTTTGAGGCGTGCGTGGAACACCAACGCGCCGTTCTTGTTGTATCCCTTAGTTTTTATTTTATTTATCTGAAGTTCCGAATCAACAAGTTACAACTTACAAGTAGTAGGTGGAACTGTCGTAATCTTCAGACTTTACGTAGCTAAGTATGTATAATGGTTTAAGATCAAAACTCGCTAAGTACAGACACCAGCATATCAAGGTACCCGAAACTGTCAAATTTTCCCAATCAACCTTGACACTAATGCTTAAAATCTACTAAAGAAATTTGACAGATTGTAGTAGCTTGATGTGTTTGCGTCTGTGCCTATACAAAACATCACCACTAAACGTGATTTTTATATTTAGGTAATAATATAAACCAATAACTTGTATGGTGGTGCATACTGTAAACATAATTGGAATATAAATAAAATAAAAATACTATTTTTATCCACTACTTTATCATAACACACTGTTTAACTGAAAAAAGTGAGAAGAAAGATGTATCTCGGTAAAGAAATCAATTTTCCCACAACATTCGTAATTTCATTTACAAATCGGATAAGACCTTAAAAGCTTGAGTGGTTTATAAATCCTTTTTATTACGGAGAAAATAGGCTGGAATTTGTTTTTTTTATAAAACCAGTACCTACCTACCCTACACCTTTTAACTGGCGCAACATCACTACTGCCTCGTTGATCTTGTGGTCTCAAACGCGACTTCTGAGTAAGAGGTCCTGGGTTGGGTTCTTAGGTCGAACAAAGTGTTATTAGATTTTTCCATCAGAATTTTTTTAGTTGCAGCCACGGAGTCTTGATTTGTGTCAAGATGATGGAAATAGGCTCTCTTCTTAAGATTCCCATGTTATAAGTAACATGATGTTCAAGTCCCATGTTATAAGTAACATGGAACTTGAACATGTTTAGGGAAGACATCGTCACACACTTCTTTGTAGCGCAATACCTCTTTAGGTTGGGTCGGCTCTCTTAATTTTCTGGCACCAGGACAATCTGTCCTAGGTGGTCGAGTCGGGCAGTTCTTCCTTCAATAGGAGTTTTGTCGTAACCAAAAGTATTTGGGGAAAACATAATAATATGTGATATTATAAAGGGAGTAAAAAGACTTAACGAAACCGAAAGGCACTTGTTCTCCCCGTCATTGCGGTATTTTGTTTGTTCTAGACCATACCTGGGAACCCTCTAGTTACGGAGATATTAGAGGTCAAAGTTCCAACTTTTTCACAACTTTTTTTTTAAATACATTTTTTTAATATATTTTTTTACTAATACGCCTTCACGACCCCCGTACTATTCAATCCATCCATCAGCACAACGTTTGAATGAGCAACGTTTACATTGAGTCCTACCGTAAAACGTGATTTTCACCCCAAAAAAAAAAGTCGTTTTTCAGCAATAATTTTTGCATAAAGTTACTTAGTTTGATGTACATAATGCTTGGTTTATAGCTTCGTGAAGAGTCCGTTTACACCCTGTATTATCTTCGCATCCGATTTGTATCAATTCCCACCTCTCGATATTTCAACAAAAAACAAAATATATTCTATATCTTATAACATCAGATTCCACTACAACGATTTCTCGATATTCGTATTTCTCGGTATCAAACGACTATCGAAATATGTAATAAGAGATCTAGTAAATAACTAACGCGTTCCCTCTTTACATATTTATTAGAAGACGCCTACTCCGTCCGTTATTTCATTCATCTTTTAACATTTACTTCGGGTGTAATCTCAGAAATATACTCATATTATATGTATGATATTCTTCGTTAAAATTGGTTTTCCTTTCGAACCAGACTTTGTTGTTATATGGGTCATTTGCGCATGCCTTAATAATGGTTTGGGACGAGCAAGATTATTAATTATGAGCGCTCAGCTAATCTACTTTAAATGTATGATCTGAATTTGACAGATCGTTAACATAGGAATAGGCATGTCTTTGCTCATTCTATATCTACTTACTATGTTCCTTATGCTTGGCTTGCCCTTATAATCTACTACTCTTCATGGTGTAAGGGTTTCTGAACCGTCTACGCGCCTTATGGGCTTGCCGTATTGTTGCCCCCTAGGCATGCCAGTGTGAGTTCTTAAACCTAGAGCTAATCATCTAGAAAACGGAAGATATCTCTGATTTTCCCTCATCCGTGTGTCACTGCGGGGGGCCTACTGGAAACCAGCGCTGTGTGTGTTTACACCCAGCATATGCTGAGTTGGTTACCCTTTCGTTATGGGCATGCTCAGCGCAGTTGAGCTGTTTAATTAATTGTTAAGCTGTGTGTTGTTATTTGTTTATGTATGTGCTGCTCTTTTGTGTTGCTGCTGTCCATTAACGAATAAATGTATATTCTATTCTATTCTATTTTTTATTTTATGTTTTAAATAATTCTAGATGGCTATTTGTATGATATCCACAGAAGAATAGAAATACTTTAGTTATTATTATCACAGTTATGCCTGAAGGTGCTTTTTTCAAATCTTCAGTCCACTATTTTCAACATCTTACCATGCTATTTTCAAATTCTAGGGGTGCTATTTTTGACGGCTTATGTCGTTATTTCCAACGAATCATCGCTTTTTATCACCAACTTCAAACAACAAATCCTACAAGTATTATTTTCGCTTCTCGCTTACAGCTCCTACCGCCTGTGATAAACGATTTTCCTAGTACATTCACGAACACCAATATGTAAACACTTACAAAAGTTTTAAAAGTGTTTTCCTCTTAATGTTCTGATTAAAATAACATATTATTAAGAACAAAGTATTCTATATAGGATCTTTTTTCAAATTACAATATTCTTCAAGTCACAATCGTTATTTGCTTTTAAATTTAGAGAAATGTATACATATTGGCGCTCGTGACTGTACAGGTATGTAACATTGTAAGACCTCTATGGTTTAACACATTCGAGTCGGAACGGAACGGGGGTGCGTTTCGTAGAGCACATGTGCCATCCCACCATACTTATTGAAAGTGGAGTAGTGAACCCTCCAGGTGGGTTCCCTACATCGCGAGTGCGACTTGAGCGAACCGACCAGGTGTGGTTCAAGCACTGAAGGTGATATTTAAGATTCTATTTATTTTTTACCCATTTTGATTCTGAATAAAGACTTTAATTTTTTTTTATGCTTGTATTTGTAACAGAACGAAGAAGAGTGCAAGGTAGCAGACCTGTGCGTCCACGACAAGGTGCCGATGTGTGCCATAGATTCGTGCGGGGAGATGAGAACCTTCATAGACACGTGCGACATGCATGAGTTCAACTGCGACAGCAAGAAAGGTAAATATATACATAACATACATAACATCACGCCTGTAATCCCCGTAGGGTTAGGCAGAGGTGTACCGAGCGTGTGTATAGGGGGTGAGCCTATTGCCATCAATCGGGCACAAATCCAGAGTCCGTGACTGCTTCTGGGTAATTCTTGATGGAAAAACCCATTAGCACTTTGCCCGACCTGGGAATCGAACCCAGGACCTCATGCTCAGCAGTCGCACTTGCGATCACCAGACAAACGAGGCAGCAAATAAATACATTATAATCAATAATCCAGGAATATAGTATTTACTATCGGTGGATCAATGTTCCACTGCAGATCAGAGACAAAATGAGCGTATATCACGAAAATAAAATGTATGTATAATCAGCCTATCATTCATATCACCAAGACGGCACGGTTGGCGCAGTGGCTGAGTGTTTGGCTACTGCGCTGCGTGTCGCGGGTTCAATTTCCGCATATTTGAATGGCCTACAGGGAGTTGTTCTGGGTCAGACTGTTTGTGAATGTCAGTTTAAATATTTTTGAACCCCCCCACAAAATTGGAGAAATTCTTAGTGTGGGGCAACTTTTTTTTTATTTTAGCCACCAACTTACTTTTGAAGCGATTACTCAAATTATGCTTTATTTTCTTTTTTTTTTCAGATTTCAGGCAGAGACCGATTCACGAATGTTGGGTGACGTGTAAGAGAGGACGCTCATTCAAGAAGCCAGAATATAGAACTGACTGTAATATTAACCAAAAACCTAATGGCTAGGTACTTTCCAATAAAAATCTTGAAAAAAAAATTTTTTTTTTATTTTACATTACGCAAAATGCAGTATTATGGTGCAATTCGGAAGTCAAGCAATGCACCATGATAAGCTCAGTCGAATTGATGCACGGCATCGGTCAATGTGGTGATACTTGTGGGAGGCCTATGTCCAGCAGTGGACGTCTTTCGGCTGAATGATGACTTAACTAAAATGCAAACGATTTTGATCGGTAGCGTGCCATCAATAGCACGCGTACCATTGATTCGCCATCCTCGTTTAGAGTCTAGAGGACCACGAAAAAATAGTATTCTATAATGCGATGATCTTCTTAGCGTATCGATGGCAAAAAGTCAGCATGGCAGTAGTATGTTTAGCCCAAAACTCAGCCACGCGAACCCAGCGCACTGATGCAGTAAATCAATCATCAAGAGTGCAGGTCATAGGGCATGCATTGCAGGATGGAAGGTGCGTCATTGTTTGTGGGGAGACGCCGCATATGCACTTGAGGTCTGAGCCGTCCATGATCCCCCATTTGCAGAGATTGTCTTTGCTCCGGCCGACTTGGGTTCGAAGTCTGTTAAGGGTTTTCCAAGTCGGCCACGGCAACTCGTGCCCGACTTGGAAAAGGTGGAAGGTTCTCTGATAGATCGCTGGAATTGTCAGGGCATTTAAACCGCTCCCGCCAGAAATCGCATCTTGCTGTGGAGGCGTTGAAATTGACTGGGCTAGCTGGGCCCACGAATGCGATAATGAAAAAGAAGGATATCGAAATGCTTATATCAACCCTGTGGAAATACGAAACCCTTTGAAATCGATTGTCTTTTGTCAGACTCCACTCCAGTTTTTATTTTCAGGTGTAGATCTTAGTTTATCGACGTTGCTTTATCTTATTAAGAATGGAAAGAAAATGGTCTAAGATGGCCGGCAGACTATACTTAAACATAACATAACATCACGCCTGTAATCCCCGTAGGGTTAGGCAGAGGTGTACCTAATAATACACCCACATTTCACCAGTTATGTTTAAGTCCCATGTAATAGGGGGCGAGCCTATTGCCATTTTTTGCTATTGTGAGACTATACTTATTTTCTGATTTACAAAATGTGGTAAAATATTACTAACGTTTCTTCAAGCCGAACACACTTTTTGTCAATAAGAAAATAAGTAAGGCCTGGCGGTCCTATGGGAACTTAAAAAAACATCATATAAACAAGTGAAAATCTAAATTTAAAGCCACATAAATTCGAACTATCTTTATTTTAACGTCAATCATTTCCAATTGGATAAACTATAAAGTTTTCGGACATTTTATTGCTTTTTCTATAGCTCAATAAAACTTTCAGGAGTTTTATTAAATTGAATTTCGTTTTCGTACTTTAGAACTCCACGAATTTTAAAAATTCATGTCGAATGTGAATAAAATGGTTTTTCATACAAACTGTGAGGTTTAGAATGTTTCAATATATTTTTGTTCTCATAACTTTTGTTCTGACTTTAGTAAATGATATTTACGCTCATGTGGATGGAGCAAAAGTAAGTAAAATCATATCTATATAACACATTACATCACACCTGTAATCCCCGAAGGTTTAGGCAGAGGTATATCTAATAGTACACCTACATTTCGCCAGTTATGTTTTAAATCTCATATAATAGGAGGTGAGCCGATTGTCATCAACCAGGCACAAGTCCGGACTCCGTGGCTGCTACTGAGAACTTCCTGATGGAAAAACCCACTAACTCTTTGCCCAACCCGGGAATCTAACCCAGGACGTCATGCAAATGAGAATTATATCTATGGTAACTTATTTTAAATTGATGTAAGTACCGATTGATAATTCGGGACAAGGTGTTGCTTATGACTTTGCACGTATTTCGTCATTTTTATCATACCAAATATCCGGGGTAAAAAAGAGCCAATATCCTTCTCTAGATTCCTGGCTATTTCGTGTTATGATTAATTTCATAACGATTGGTTCAGTGGTCAACACGACCACTGGGGCGAGAGTATTGCTATCAACCGGGCTCAAATTCTGACTCCGTGACTGCTACTAAGATGAAACGGCCTAATAACACTGCCCGGCGTGGTAATGGAACCCAGGACATCAGGCTCAGCAGTCCCGCTTGCGACCACTAGGCCATCGATGTACTCGTCTACTTAATACAGGGTGTAAACAGACTCTTCACGAAGCCGTCAACCAAGCATTCTGTACATGGAACTAAGTAACTTTACGCAAAAATTATTGCTGGGAAACAACTTTTGTTTTTGGGGTGAAAAATTACGTTTTACAGTAGGACTCAATGTAACGCATTCAAAACATTGTGCTGATGGATGGATTGAATAGTACGGGAGTCGTGAAGGTGTCTTAAGTAAAATAAAAACATTAAAAAAGATGTATTAAAAAAAGAACTTGTGAATAAGTTGAAACTTTGACCCTAATATCTCCGTAACTAGAGGGTTCCCAGGTATAGTCTAGAACAAAAAAATGATCGCAATAACGGGGAGAACAAGAGCCATTCGGCTTTGTTATGAGTCTTTTTACATCTTTTATTAGTGCTACCTATAGTTATTATTTAGATATTGATACATGCGCACCAACATTCTAAAAATAGGTAACCTCTACTTACAAATACTAATCTCTTTCCAATATCACATTGAAAAGCTATTACCATATTTTTGATTTATGGGACAAATGACAAACGAAAAGGTCAATTTGTTAAAGGTCAAAGAATAAAGTGATCAAATCACAGATATTATTTATGAAAAATGTCTGATTAAGTAAATATTCATTCATAAATATGAATTTTAATCTCACTTGGATGGTTATTATTATCGAATGCCTCGTTGGTCTAGTGGTCGAGCGACTGCTGAGCACGAGGTCCAGGGTTCGATTCCCGGATCGGACAAAGTGTTATTGGGTTTTTCCATCAGGAATTTCTCAGTAGCAGTTACGGAGGCTGGATTTATGCCCAGTTGGTTGCCATAGTCGCCCCCAATTATATAGGACTTAAACATAACTGGTGAAATGTGGGTGCACTATTAATTACTCCTCTGCCTAACCCTTCAGGGATAGCAGGCGTGAAGTCATGAATTTATGATTACAGTATGATTACCTTTTTGCAACATTTCGTTGCTACAAAAGAATGGCTTCTTGATCTATGATGTATAAAGACCCTTGTTGCCTTTAAACCACCCACATATAACGTACCTACAAAAGAGAAGATGGCCTTTACAAAAATATTAGTAAAACTACATATATGGTTCTGTGTGGAAACATTCATTTTCCAAGGCTTCGAAAACTAGATATTTAAAATAATTTTCACACTTTTAAGTCCTCATAATTATCTTTATACCTTATATTATTCAAATCTTTACTATCTTACGGCACTTAGTCCTGAAGATTACTCCTGTTTATAATAACATTTTGTACTATTTTATTTTCTGCGTTTTAGTAACTAAGCATAAGCAGTTGGTCATCTATCAATGAACTTATTGCTTGCAGTTGGAAGAAGAATGCAAGATAGCTGACATATGTCGCCACGACCAGGTGGCGATATGCGGCATTGACTCTTGTGGAGAGATGAGGACGTTCATCGACACCTGTGACATGCATGAGTTCAATTGCGACAGTAAAAAGGGTAATATAATTATTAAATAACCTTCTGTATTTCTTCAAAGAGCAGCGGTGGCCCAGTGGTAGCCACCCTGACTTACGAACAGTAAGGCGTGGGTTCGAACCCAGGCAGGCGCATTACTTTGTTTTGAAGGAAAACATCGTCAGGAAACCGGCATGACCTACAACCAAAAACTCCAAGACATGTGACATCTACCAATCCGCACTGGGCCCGCGTGGTGGATTATAGCCCATTCCCTCTCATAGAGAGGAGGCCTGTGTCCCAGCAGTGGGAACATTATAGGCTGATGATGATGATGATTTATTTAGGGAGAAACTATAGAAAAACCTTTAAACTGTCCTGATACCTATGAATTCCGTACCTCGGCAAGCATGTTAAACTGTTAGTCCCGCCTGTAATTTTTTGATGACAACCAGTCTTAACAAAGGTTATCGTAGTAGCCAGTACTAAAAAAATATGATTTTATTTAATCCATCAGTTAGATTATCGAAAAATATTGGATACGTATTTTTTGTTTTATCGAAGATATAATACATCAAAGATCATGAGTGGGGGCTTGTGACGTCAGTTTCCCGGTAAAAAGTGTACTGGTATAGACGTCACACGAGTTTTCGACGCACTATATCGTCTTCATTTTTTGTTTACGTGCAAAAAGAAAAATTACGTGTCCAATATTTTTTCACTGACTAATTACATTGGTAAACTACCCTATTGGGTTGTGGAGGTCAGATAGGCACAGACACAGATATGGAGCGAACTCCATGTAAAATACTGGTATTCAACTGCAACCGGTTAGACTGGAAGCCGACCCCAACATAGTTGGGAAAAGGCTAGGCAAATGATGGATAGCTATGAACATATCTCGTGGAAGTACTACTCCAGTAAGTCCAATAAAAGTTTTTCCAAACACGCTTCCGATAAATTGGATGTCTATAAAATATGTATAGGTACGTACCTATGTTAGTAGAATCTAAGAAAGAGATTTCTTCTACTCTACAATCATAGTTTTCACAAGGAAAGACAAATTATGCTACCTACGATCGAACGTCCTAGGATAAAATTGAGACACAGTTAGATCATAAAAGTGATTAAGACATAAAGGGTGTAAAAAGACTCTTAACGAAGCCGAAAAGCACTTGTTTTCCCAGCCATTGCGATCATTATTTTGTTCTAGACCATACCTGGGAACACTCTAGTTATGGAGATATTGGACTTTTACACAAGTTTTTTTTTTTTAATACTTCTTTTTAATGTATTTTTTTCACTTAAGACACCTTCACAACTCTCGTTCTATTCAATCTATCCATCAGCACAATGTTTTGAATGCATTACATTGAGTCATACCGTAAAACGTAATATTTCACTCAAAAACAAAAAGTCGTTTCCCAGCAATAATTTGTGCGTATAGTTAGTTTGATGTATAGAATGCTTGGTTGACGGCTTCGTGAAGACTCCGTTTACACCCTGTAGAATAGGATCCTTTTAATCCCCGTAGATCGATCCCGTAAGATACCTCCCGACCTTCACGCATACTCGCAGACAAAAGCTAGTCTTGCCTAAACGACAAAACCATGTCTACCTAAGTAATGGTGTAGCAATTTTCAGCACTTGGGTGACGTATTTAGAGCCCAGACCGTGGGGCAAAAAACTCACTATCTTTTACATTCAAGTCTCCTCCACAATATACTTACTAGAACTGCTTCTGTTTAAGACCCCATTCATGTGAACTTTTAGTACTCTACTTAAGAGCTATTTTCGAACAATCAGAGTCTCCAATCGCAAGAGAGTAAAGAGACTGCTTTGTTTACGACTTCTACGTTTTAAAATGGCTGAAGTTGGGACGAAAATAGAACCTTTTTCGATCTAAGATTAGATGGAATGAGTTTCAGATTAACTAAAACTGGTGATGATAGCTTGGACGAAGTGACGTAGAAATGATGATAATTTAATTTGACAACGCTGTTTCGATCTTGATTAGGAGTAAATGATGGTACACATTTGAGAGGCGAGAACGAAAGATTTATAAAAACTTGCTGCATGCACCGATCGCATATAGGTAATATAAGACAAGGGCAGGAAGACGATGAAGGCCTGGTTTATTTCTGGAAGCCGACCTCAGAAACTGGCAGAATATGATGAGTTAGGACGCAAACTATCCCTTTTAAAGTCCCTCGGTCACCACAAAAGCTAACTATGGAGGTTTCCTAGACTACTAAGTCTAGGTACTAGAAAATAATCTAGAGAAGCCTATAAAACTTTTTGGAATGATGGAATTATGTCCAGAAAACCTGTTATTTCTGCTAATAGAATAAATTGTGCCATCTCTCACCCAATATATTTGTGCCAAGCGACATTTTAAGTGATGTTTTGGCACTGAAATAGACAATATTGTCTACAGCTTGTTATGAACGTTGTTGACCCAAACCAAACGGCTTATATAAGTTTCATGACGTCAGTTAACCTATTTAGCAAGGATTTTAGGACATGTGACTTGGGAGGTTGTATGAAGGGGATGAAACCACGAGCCACGTGGATGAAGTTTCGAAGAATCGGGAAACTCCACCCCGGTGGTGTGTCGGGAAACAATATAGAAACATGTACTTTACAATGTGTACTTGTGCAACTGTAAAACAACAACGACTAGATGATTTTTTTAATCCAACCCAGATTCAGATGTATCTACTGGGTGAGTTGTTAAACGTAAAACTTTAAGGGCGTGTAGTACCCACTAAAATGAATAACTTTTACTATAGGACCGACCATGAAAATATACAGGGTGTTTGGCGCATGGACCGACACAATTTTTCCATGTATTTGGGAGGTCATTAGCTAGGTTAAAAAAGAAAAAAAAAAAACAAACAAAAAAGTTATTTCGAATTAAAGGAAACATTTTGGGCATTTTTTTCATTTAAAAAAAAACATATGTAACCGTGACATTTGGGACAAAGGGTGTATGGGTAGAACCTAGCTAATGACCTCCCAAATATATATATATCATCTGCTCCATACACGTAACTTGAAGAAAATGTAGGCAGCAGCAGATTTTTTTTAAATCATATTTCATAGTTAGTTCCATAGTGAAAGTTGCTCATATTTATAAGTATTTCACTCCGTTAAAGTAGTAGCCACTTTTAACTAAATAACCTGTATAAATATAGTCAGTATTTTCTACCAATGAATACAAAGGGATCAGCTCGAAATAACCCAAGAAGAATAATAACATCTGAAAATCAATCTGAATTTATAAAAATCTACATATTTGTTGGTGTACAAAAAAGCATACTAAGTCTATCTTTCTACGATTCTATAAACGCATTTCCCCGTATCGCCTACGCATAGTATGCATAAATTTAAAGCAAGGAGATATAAATGTACCTTGCACCATGCGTATGGCCGAAGTTTTAGTTTAAATCTTAGACGGAATTAGCTTTGCTCAAGCTGGAACCATCCTAGAAGATATCAATTTCAACTGAAGCCCCGATAAAAAACCATTTTAAGTAAACCTTCAGCCAAACATGAAAATGAAAGAAAATACGGACAACTCTAAGCCCTATCGAGATCCTACTATACTAGACGCCCACGACATTCACCCAATACTATTGTTTTAGTTAAACCGAAACTTCAAGTAGGTATGTATTCTGAACGTTGAGATATTTGCGGAATTTTTGTATGTGTCGTTTGATGTAAGAATTCAACCTATGAGAGCGAATTTGAAGAATATTTGATCAGAGATGTTAATGTTGAATATTTGATCTCATCGTGGAGAGAATTTTCAAACGAAAATTTTGAACTTTAATCTATTCAAACGCTGTAGTTTAAGCCCCATCTCTTTCATGTTTTACGTTTTAAATGGGTTATTGGCATTTCTTTATCTTGGTTCAGTTTAGATTATGGGCCGTAGAAGGAATATAAAAAAGAACGAAGCGGAAATAAAATAATTAAAATAATATCTTGGGACGAAGGAAGCATATTGTTTGGGGCGAACCAGGATTTCGATATGTGGGACAAAACTCAGTGGAACGAAAGAAGAATAAATCAATTAATGTTGTATAGTTTCTTTAAGTTCACTAAGGGTGATTGTCACTCGAACGTCAATTTAAATTACTCATTAGCTAATAAGCTGGACTCTAATCTGAATAAAGTATCACCAACTGTGACTCCATCGGGAGTCCAGACATACTGTGGCTTATCACCCATACCTTGTCAATATTCGACACATTCGACCTAAACGCTTTGGTGCAAAAGCTGATGTAAAAGTTTGACTAACATCACAAAATGCTTGGGGTTCAATAAATAATGCAAATGCAACTATTTCAGTCATCTTATGCAAATTATATTAAAAGTTATTGTTATGACTCTATCCGATCAGTCTTAGGCAATTCAATAAAATGTGAATGTTAGGTAAGGTTAGGAGCCATAAACATTTCGATATTAATAGATTGTAACTTAAGACTGCAATATTATTTATCATCTACTGTTTTGTAAGTGGGCACTTATAACAATTCACCAACCAACATATTGATTGGCCTGTTGGTCTAGTAGTTAGTGACCCTGACTGCTAGGACGGAGGTCGTGGGTTCGATTCCCACACAGGACAAATCTTTGTGCGATGAGTACGATTATTTGTTCTGTATCTGGGTGTATAATTTATCAATAATATGTATGTATTTAGAAATATTAAGTATGTTTATCAGTTGTGTGGTTGCCATAGTACAGGCTCTGCCTAGTTTGGGATCAGATGGCGGTGTGTTGGTTGTCCCAAGATATTATTATTAGATATTATTATATAATATGGCCCGCGTGGTGTATTGTGGCCACTAGCTCTCACATCTTTGTGGAGGTCTGCGTCTTTGCAGTGGTAACGTCATATGCTAGCTTTTACCTGCGTTTTTACTTGCGTTATTGTTAAATAATGTTTATAAAAATAACCTTAACGAAGCCGAAGGACATTTAATTGTTTTCTCTATCACTGCGATCAATTTTTATTCTGGACCATACCTTCTACATTTTAAACCGTTTGATGAACAGAATGCTTGGTTGACGGCTTCATGAAGGGTTTGTTTACACCTGGTTTAGCCTATGATACTCGGGGATATCGGATACAGCAGCTTCCCATTCGTGAAAGAGTAGTAGTTCCGAAGAGACCGCCTACATCCATAGTTCTTTTCTTCTTATCTTTCTTCTTCTCTTTGTAATAGATAATAATTATATTAAATACTTTTTTTTAATATTTTTTTTACATAATTTTTGTTACTTAAAAATAAAGGGTGTAAAAAGACTCTTAAAGAAGCCGAAAGGCACTTGTTTTCCCCGTCATTGCGATCATTTTTTTGTTCTAGACCATAAATATCTGGGAAAAGTTGGAACTTTGACCCCCAATATCTCCGTAACTAGAAGGTTACGGAGATATTGGGGGTCAAAGTTCCAACTTTTTCACAAGTTTTTTTTTTTAATTTCGTGTTTTAATGTATTTTTTTACCTTCACGACAATCAATCAGCACAATGTTTTGAATGCGTTACATTGAGTCCTACCGTAAAACGTGATTTTTCACCCCAAAAAAAAGAATTGGTTTCCCAGTAATAATTTTTGTGAAAAGTTACTTAGTATGATGTAATAAATGCTTGGTTGACGCCTTCGTGAAGAGTCTGTACACCCTGTATTTAAAAATGTAAAAAATAAGTTAGACAAAATGAATAAAGGAAATAGTAGTAAGTAATTTTAGTAATTCGTTTAGACGATTAATTTTATCTGAGCCCTTATTAATTTCTACTGACTGACTATTCTTTTTCCAGACTACGTCCAGAAACCCACCCACGAATGCTGGGTAACCTGCAAGCGAGGGCGAAGCTTCAAGAAACCGCTATACAGAACCGATTGCAACATAAACTCTATTTAAAACAACTATTTTATCAAAAATATTTTTTAATAATAACAATATTTCTAATTTTTACAAAAAAATATTGAACAATAACTTACAGAAGTACTTATTGTTCGAGATCACAGATTTTTATTGACATTCTTAAGGTACGGTTCCGCAGGCGAGCACTACTGCAGACAGCAGTTGCAAGGCCAATCGCTACGGCAGAGAGCAGGGACACGACTGTTTACTATTCATCATCTGCCTAGCCTTTTCCCAACTATGTTGGGGTCGGCTTCCAGTCTAACCGGATGCAGCTGAATACCAGTATTTACTATTACTCTATGAAAAAATCAACAGACAACATTGTACCTTCTATGGACGAGTTTTTATATAAAACATATAGCAACCAGTCGCGTCTGAAACCTGAAATAAGTCTAAATGATTAATGACTTGAGTAAAAGTCATTATTTGTGACACGATTTTTATCCTCTACTTTAGTATTTGCTTGAAGTTAGAACTGTCAAAGAAAGCATTTTTGACGGTGCGTACTTCTTCCAAATTCTTGTCTATGGCATAAAATGTTTGCATTAGAAATAACTTTAACTTGACTATAAATACGAGTGATAGTGTGTCGTAGCGATTGGACGGCTTTGCAGCTGCGATTTACGATTGCAGTGGCCTTTTGAACTGTTCCTTTAAACTAACTTATACCTATTCAAATTAAAGCCATCAGGCCAAACCGGTTTACCTTAGCATGCAATTACAATTATTTACATAAATAACTGGAATATAAATAAGTTTTACATAAATAAACATGTTTAGAAATTGCATAATTTTAATATGACTTAGAATATCTTAATTTACTTTACAACTAATTTATTACTATACATTTCTTTCTACTTAAAATATACAGGGTGACGACATATTCTACTATTTAAAATTATGTTGTACCATGAAAATAACTTCCTAAGATGCAAAAAAAAACATATTTACAAATGTCCTCTCCCAAAATTCATCTAAGATCACACACACTATTCGCACACATAAATTCTTCTCCAAAATCAATGCCTGTCCAAAAATCCGGCATTCTTCACAATGTGGTAGATGCTTTCGCGAGGAATCTTCTCAGCTTCCCTTTCAACGACCTGCATCTCCTTGTTGGTAAACCAGGACTCCTTAGCAAGTCCTGCAGCTATATGGGGGTTGTCATAAAATTGGCTGGACTTCAGAAGTCCCCGAGGAAGTTGAGCTTCACTGGCAGCGTTAATTTCCACTGCTGGGTGAGGATGCACTGCGGCGAGTCCTGGTGATGCGTATTGCACTCCAATAGGCTGGTATTGCTGGGCGAAGAACAGACTAGGTCTGGCTTGAGCCATCGCCAGAATGGCGGCGGTGATGATGAAGAAACGCATTTTGATCTGAAAGAGAATTTATGATTAATGGAGAAGATAGTTATTTTGAGATACGTCAAAAATTTAACGTTGTTGTGTGCGAGTTGATTTAATAACTCATTATCTGTCTACCCTTGGTTTATCTTACTTTTAACGTTTTGAACAACATTGTCACATATAGGTGACAAACAAGCGCGTGCCCTGTACGCCAAATGACACAAATATGCGACAAAATGGCAGGTGAAATTGTGACTGCGACGTCGCAACGCAACGTGACGGAGCAGTGTGGCTTCACTCTTACAGGATATCTTCCGTGATTAAACATTATTGTTAGATCCATTGTTACTGAGCTCCTGATATATCCCGTAGGTGACAGTATAAGTTTATCTTTTAGCGGATGTCACGCGATTTCATCAGCGTAGTTCCCGTTCCCGTAGGAGTACGGGGATAAAATATAGCCTATGTTACTCGCTTATCATGTAGCTCTCCATTGCAGAAAGAATTTTTCAAATCGATCCAGTAGTTTTTAATTTTATTCGCATATAGTGTAGATAATGTGGTTTAAATATATTTTTTATATGGGAAAACTAGGTTGCTTTATGTAGAAAACCTTAGAACAGTAATTACCAATTAATATCAAAGATTTCTTTGAAACCATTCGATCTCACTTTTATGATCTCACTTTTACATGTTTCTATAACTATATGTTTTAACAGGCGTTATTTATTTAAAAAGTACAGTAAGTGAACCAAAGTCAAACCTACATTATTCATATTGGAACGTAAAGCGTAACATATTCTAAATGTTATAGGTACCTTACCTATTTATCAATAAGGTAAACACACAGGGTAAACAAGAAAGCTAGTGTGGGTGGTTCTCCAGAACTTGAACAAGTTAATAATTCAACTTAAACTGACAAGGTATTAGGGTCCCGTCCTATTACTCACCCGTGAAAGACTTCAGTTAAATTTATAGGCACTGAACTTATTATTTTTTATCCAAAATCTTATGAACCTATTGTCTAAATTAATTTTAGAGAAAATACTAAAGCACCCATTATACAATTAATTTTTTAAACCGACGAAAAAAAGGAGGAGGTTCTCAATTTGACACGTATATTTGTTTTTTTTTTATGACCACGAATAACCTTTACAGAGAATTCGAATGATTTTTTTGATTGGAGAGCGTATATCTTAAAGTTGGCCCCATATATTTTGTTATTATTTTATTAAGACTTCAAGAAATTAACAAGTTCCAATTAACTTGGAATTTTAATGTGATAAATAAAGATTTCAGTTCTATTCTGCTAACGGGGCACCTACCCCTTCATTTTGTATAAAGCTATAGGTCGTCGTATTATCAAAAGTGTTACAAAACTTTTCCACTTTTTTAAACTTTTCATTTATTTAAGATCAGCTTCAAACCACACACATCAACACCCTATTAATAAAAAATAATCCAAATCAAAACGCACAGAGACACAACACAAAAAAAAAACGAACGCAACACTACACTTACAATAAGTTTCACGGTCACAGAATCAACGCAAGCGCAAGACGGTACTGCGCGCGGGCAGGCAGTGCAACCAATATATAGCCGGACCAAGTAACCTTCTGAACGCTTCCGGGACAGCTGGTTGGGAACGTCCAACTGTATTGCTGACAAGGATTTCATATACGTTACATTAGTAAGCCATTGAGATGCGGATCATGAGATTTTGTAGGGCTGTCGAATGGATTAACTGTTCGGCATAACAATTATTATTGTATAACTTACGTACTAAATAATAAGAACCTTAAAACAAAAATAGAAATGGTCAATTCAGATGAAGAAGACAATGGTACGATAAATCTGAAAGCTGTTTGATAAAATTAGCAACAAGGTAGTGATAGAGAAGTAGAAGTATTATAATAGTTATAGATTCTGATGAATGAAATGATTAACTTTAAGAAGCAAGAAGAACTTTTTTGAATATACAGGGTGTAAACAGACTCTTCACGAAGCCGTCAACCAAGCATTATGTACATCAAACTAAATAAACTTAACGCAAAAATTAGTGCTGGGAAACGACTTTTTTTTTTGGGCTGATAAATCACGTTTTACAATAGTACTCAATGTAACGCACTCAAAACATTGTGCTGATGGATGGATTGAATAGTAAGAGGGTTCTGGAGGTGTTTAAAGTAAAAATCTTACATTAAAAACATGTATTTAAAAAAAAATACTTGTGAAAAACTTGGAACTTTGACCCCCAATATCTCCGTAACTAGAAGGTTCCCAGGTATGGGTTAGAACAAAAAAATGATCGCAAGGACGGGGAGAACAAGCGCCTTTCGGCTTCGTTAAGAGTCTGTTTACACCCTTTATCTAAATCTCACAAAATGTTACCCATTCCGAAGTAAACATTGTTCACAAAGTTCCAAAACTGAAACATCCTAACATTTATTAAACCAACCTGTTAAGTACAAAATACAATTTTCTGATCCCAAACAACCCTGGAGAAAGTTCGTGCAACATGTATTAAAGTATTACAAAAGTCTGACATGAGTCGAGTCGTGTTTACAAATGTGGAGAGACTAATATTAGGTACTGCTTTATTTACTTTGGATATTGTTTCTTTGTTAACGGTATTTCATCAAGAGTTAACAAATCTGACGCATCTGCGGAAAAAAAAAAAAACTTTACAGAAAAATGAGCCTAATTAAGTTCATTTTCCCAATTCCCCATTTCTCAGATGCAACCTTTTTAGAGAAGGGGACAGAGCTTGAGGGGGAGGGAACTTATTTTTTTAGCTTCATTTTCAGAGGGAAGTATGTGAATCAGGAGTGAATTGCAGAAAAATCGGAAAATGGCGATTCTTAGGAAACTATATCGAGAAAAGTACGTTATGTGCTTTAGGATGATAATGATGTGAAAATGTTACTTGATAGTTTGTGATTGGCGTTGTTGGGGGCGCATGCCATAAATTGAATGTAAGAAGCACATGAGGGGTCGAAGTCGCGAAGCTCTTAAGAGGAAGCAGTCTGTGGGATTTCCCGCTGGCTTCTCAAAGGTTGAGTGAATCGGTTTCTTCTAGGTAAGCGTGCGTCCTAGGCTAGGCTGTCCCTAGGCTGTCCCTAGGCTGTCCCTAGGCTGCGTCATCGATTCACATCAGGCGAATTGTGGCCAAACTCAAGCCTATTTAGCATTCAAAAGAAACTTGGGACGGATCTTTCTAGCAGTGGACATATTTTGGCTATAATATAATGATGATGATGATGATTTCAAGGGTAAGATTTGGTAAACTCACACTCATTTGGCTCACTAATTAGGTTTTGCTAAAGTCACCAACAACCACTCATAAATAAAGTTATAAATAAAACAAGAAAAAGCCGCAAAATTTGTAAAAGTCAATTGAGATCAATTAAAACCAGTTCTGCTTTAAGTCCAAGGTTTCAATTATTTTTGTACAGACGAAACAACATAATATAAACTGGTATGGAATGTAATTTACCAGGAAGATACAACAGATACATAAAAAAGTTATGTTACCATAAATTATATTGAATTCAGTCATAATTACAGCAAATAATAAAGAGCAATGTATAAAATCATGCTTGATACATATTATGTAGGATGAATTGAGTATAGAAGAGAACTATCATCCGCAATATTATGCCTTATAAAGACGTTACTAACCTTACTTAGAGGAGCTCGTGGCTAAATAACAGCCGTTCGGATCAATCTCTAGGTTAAGCCACGCTTGCCTAGGTTGGTCTGTTCATGAGTGATCACCCATTACATGCCGAGTTTCCTCCGTGCCTTGAAAAGCACGTTAATTTGTTGTTCCCGGCTGTCATTTGTGGATCTTTGACAGTCGTTAGTCAGTGGGCCGAAGTCTGACAACCAGTCGTACCAAGGGGTATCGTATTACCCAGTATCAACTGGGTTGTGGAGGTTGCTACATGTAAAATACTGGTATTCAGCTGCATCTGGTTAGACTGGAAGCCGACCCACTGCTGGGAACCTCCTTTCTGTATTCATCATCATCAGCCTATTAATGTTCCCACTGCTGGGACACAGGCCTCCTCTCTTAGAGAGGGAATGGGCTTTAATCCACCACGCGGGCCCAGTGTGGATTGGTAGATGTCACATGTCTTCGAATTTTTGGTCCTGGGACATGCCGGTTTCCTCACGATGTTTTCCTTCACCGTTTTTGAGAGCAGTGGTGATGAAATAAATTACACAAAGTAATGCGCCTGCCTGGGTTCGAACCCACAACATACTGTTCGTAAGTCGGGGTCGCTACCACTGGGCCACCACTGCTCTCTATTGAGTGGGCCATAATTCACTACCTGGACCCCGTGCAGGTTTCTAGATACCTTCCACAACTCGCTTAATAACCAGACTAATTCAATTATAATAAAATTATATTACATAATAACCTACCTATTATGCTAAGCATCATTATGTATAAAGCACCAGTGTTTATATCATCTTATCCTCGACATTAATACCGTATCACGTGAGAAATCTCAACGCAACGTAACAAGGCTTTTAATACGATTTGTTACAACAGGCGTACTATGGAAGTATAATTTATATTGTTTAAATTGAATACTTTATTAGGTTAAACTAACTATATACATTGATAATTAAAAACTATTAAACTAAACTAGATAAACTAACAACAAACTATAAAAGGGCATCGAAAAACTCCTCCTCGACGCTGTCAGATGGTAATTGAATTAGGAGATCTGTGGAAGGGATTTACGAAAATCTAACTTTACGAGTACTTACTAGAGATTCTCTCTCTTACTGAGATAGGGAGTAAAGCCAGAGAAAAGATGGATAGATTGTATGAGGAATAAAATTGAAGGAGTAAAAGATGTCGTGAAGAATAGGCCAATGGCAGGAAGATGATGATGACTTTACTTAATCAACCAGAATCTAATCTTTCAATGGTTGGTGAAAACTGGAAATACGCAATGAATTAGGTGTCACTTAGTTTTGGTGAAAACGGGCCTCAGGCATTGAGTAAGGTGTCACTAAGTGTTGGTGAAAACATTACTGGAAGTGTATAAAGAAAATAAAAACTGGCCAAGTGCAAGTCGGCCTCGCGCACGAAGGATTCCGTACCATAAACCGAAAAAAAAACACGTTTCTTGTTGTTTCTTTCACACAAGAAACGTGTTCTTTTTCGGTTTATTATTTCCCTTTATTATTAAACATTTTTTGTTATAGCGGCAACAGAAATACATCATCTGTAATAATTCGAACTGTCTAGCTATCACGGTTCATGAGATACAGCCTAGTGACAGACAGCCAGACAGACGGACAGTGGAGTCTTAGTAATAGGGTCCCGTTTTTACCCTTTGGGTACGGAACCTAAAAAGCAATCAGATCCTTTTTAAACTAAAATTAATAGTCAGTAGCATGTCCACGGCTTTAAATTACTGCTTTACACCGGCGAGGCATTGACTCTATCAATTTTTGACATTTCGCAAGAGAGATAGAGTTCCATTCTTCTAAGAAAACGTCGTACAGGACACCAAAGATGCTCTATTGGGTTAGGTCTGGGCTGTTAGCTGGTCAATCTAAGACAGAAACTGATTGCGATGTGAGAAATTCCTTGACGGTGCGTGCAGTATGCTTTGGATCATTGTCGTGCTGGAATGTCCAAATAACCGAAAGCACGTCTTCGGCATAAGGTAACATTGTTTCTTCCAGTATATTTTTTTATTGGAATTGATACATAACTATTTACTTCTATCAGCTTAACAGGTCCAACACCATGTCCAGAAAAGGACCCTCAAATTTTCACACTATGCTTTAAAGTCTAGTCTGTCTGTGTACTTAGGGTCGAATGCTTTATTCGGAGGGCGTCGTATGAGGTCCCATTAAAATAGATGGACAAATTTTAACACAGTGTTCAGTACGTCTAACCAAAGATATCCAAGCAAAAAAAAACACTTATTAAAGTAATTTTATTTTGACCTAAAATAATTAATTTAGTGTTTTTTTCTCTTTTTTTTTTACCATTGTCCTTATTTTGGTGGTCTGAATGATTTCTAAAAGTTTGTCCATCTATTTTAATGGGACCTTTTATATCAAATCAAATCATTTATTTCAGATATCACTATCCATAATTTTGTTAATAGGCACACTTAAAAATAAAAACAAAACAGAGACCAATAAAGATAAAAATTAAAATAATAGATATAAATTAACTTAGTACAATAGTTTTCCTATCAAATAACTGTCTATGCTCCAAATTAAAAAATTAAATTAAAATATTTTAAAAATTATGGTCATTTGAGATGCACATTATAAATTAATAAAAACATAATACATTAGATACACAATATTCCCTACAAATTAAAAATTCTTAAAATTAAATTGGCAAAGTCACATTAAATTACAAATTTAATGTGACTTTGCCGCCTCGCTGTTTCTTTACGCCTTGGTGCCGCTTGCTGTTCTCCTCATCGCTGTCACTGCGGTGAAGCTGTCAACAACCTCGGTCACCACGGCCTGTCATGCAGCCGAAGTGCGGGCCGTTTTGCACGGCACGCAAATATAAACGACATTATCCGACGAGCTCTTGTCACCGTCGGCGTCCCAGCTGTTTTAGAACCCAATGGCTTGGCACGCGACGATGGCAGGAGACCGGACGGCATGTCTTTGTTTCCTTGGAAGATGGGTAGGCCTTTAGTGTGGGACGCAACATGCGTCGATACTCTTGCGCCATCCCATCTTCCAAGCTCATCGTGCTGTGCTGGTGCTGCCGCTGCGGCTGCAGAGAACCTCAAGCGGCGTAAATATAGAAACCTGTGTGGTAACTATATTTTCGAGCCGTTTGGGGTTGAAACTCTAGGGCCGTGGGGTCCGAGTGCTCATAGCTTATTTAAGGAAATTTCGAAACGCCTAGTTGACGCTTCCCGTGACCCAAGGGCTGGCTTTTACTTTGGCCAGAGGCTAAGTGTTGCCATACAACGTGGCAACGCCGCCAGTCTCTTGGGCACATTACCATCTGACAGCGTTGAGGAGGAGTTTTTCGATGCCCTTTTATAGTTTGTTGTTAGTTTATCTATTTTAGTTTAATAGTTTTTAATTATCAATGTATATAGTTAGTTTAACCTAATAAAATTACATTAATTACAAATTAAATTTAATTAATATCGTTTTCCATCAGAACATACCGTGTTTATTTTAGTCTCGTCAGAAAATAGAATATTTGTCCACTATCTAACTGTCCAGTTTTCATACCTGTTTGCAAAGGCTTGCCTATGGCACCGTTTCAACATGGGCACCTTCCTTACTAACCTTTCGTGCAACTTTTCTTCTACCAAACACCGCCTTTGAATAGTGCGTGCCGAAATTACTGAAGGGTTGTTTTCACTAAAATATTCTTTTCTCAGCTCATTAGACCCTTTAAAAGGATTTTGTTTTGCCAAACGAACTATATTTCGATCATCTCAACGAGATGACTTTCTCTGTTTAGGTACACGCGGAACATTTTAAAAAGTTTGATACGTGGCAAAATGCTTAACAGCGTGGAAAACCATCGTTTTTGAGCATTGCAGATGGTCGGCTATCTTTTTTTATACGACCAATTCTTTCGGAAATTTTATTGTTACTTCCCTTGTAGATTTATCACAACTTTTATTTTTCCATGAACCAATCACCTTTAAGATTTTTACAGCACTAAATGGCGCCAAAATTATACGAATAGTCCAACAACCACAGACCAAAAACTACAGAGCCACAGAGTGGCCTCTATTTAAATTTGAATAAAAAAATAAACTATTCAGCGTTCTTAATTATGTGACCAGCCAATAAATAGTAATACTAGGTTTATATTTAATATTATCTATTTATTTTTAGCGAATCCTGCTATGTATCAACGAATCTACCGCTAGTATGAAAAAGTTTTGAGATACCGAAAGAAATACAAAAAAATACATGCAATTAGTCATACTTGTTACTTTGAAAAATCTTCCCGCGTTCTTAATTATGACCAGTTGAAATCTGAAAACGAAATTCTCAAAACAAAATCGAAAATAATAAAAAATACTCAAACAGAATTGAAATTTTCATTTGTCAACAAGTGACTTTTGAGTCTGTAAGGGTATTTTTACACCCATTAATTATTCTACTTCATTAAGTAAGTCAGTAATCATTTATTTTCAAAAAAATAGCCTAGACCAAATCATAGTCTGCAGTTCACAACATTTACTATCTAGACGAGTATAACCTCGGACTTGACCGGCTGGTTGAATGCCAAACCGTAGCTCACATGACTCGAGTATATTTCAAAATGTTTTGCAAAACTACTGCTGTCGCCAACCTTGTCATTTGAATCGATGTTTTGATTTGTAATAAACTTGTATTTGTGAAGAAGCGGTGATTACATTATAATATGATTTTGTGGCCATTGAACCCACTTTTTAATTTGTTGGTAACAACCCATAATTTGTTTTGTTATGAAGATACGCTATGTTGATGGATGGAGAGGGAGAGGAAGGTCAAAGGAAAGATGGATGGATTGTGTGAGCAATGATAGAGTGATGCCAGGTGCGAGTCGGATTCGCGCATGCAGGGTTCCATACAATCGTAGTAGGAAGCCCCTTTCATTTTTGATTTATTTTAATTATTTATTGTTATAACGGCGGCAACAATAAACATTTGTGAAAATTTCAACTGTCTACCTTTTACGAATCATGAGACAGTCCGCTCACAGATGTGCGGACGAATGGACGGACAGCGGAGACTTAGTAATAAGGTCTCGTTGGTTACCCTTCGGGTACGGAACCCTAGAAACGTGTTGCACCGACCCCAAGGACAAAGGCAGGAAGACGGTGATGATGTGGGCGTACTATAAGCACACCCACATATCGCTAGTTATTTTTTAAGTTTCAGGTCATTAGGGGGTGAGCCTATATTCCGTGGCTGCTTCTGAGAAATTCTCGACCAAAAAACCTAAGTACTACAACTAAAACACAGGTTGACTGGTAGAAAATTCCTATCTGTATCATCTTGTCTTTGATATCTATTTACAAGTTGATGAGCTCTTACTTGAACTCTTCATATGTCTATGGCATGTGACTTTGAATTTTGCAAAAGACATTTTCTCTAACGTTACTCAAAAATCAATACCTATATTATTTTGCATCAATAATAATTCAAGGTTGATATTGCACCTTGAGGTTCCAAATATTGTTACTGCTAAATATTAAATCCTTCTCAATGTTATTTCCTATATTACTAAACTTACCTATCTGATGATGATGAGGATATTCTGATGGGGTACTTCAGTGATATGTTATGTATTAAAAAGTAGCTATTACATTGAGTCTTACCAGGGGCGGGTTTGCATTTGTGCTTTTGCGGTTGCACAACGACACGCTTTGCTTCTGCTTTGCTTGGTAGTATAGATGCAGGCCTACCTTACTACTTCCCTCAGAGGCGGTAAGGTGGCGGGGCTTTGAGGGGGAGCGCTACAGTCGTGTAGATCCTCAAGGCAAGTCTGGTGGTTCCTCCTTCACGTGGTTGCCGCCCTGTTCTTGGTCTAATTCCTTAAGAAATAGACGAAACAAAAACCGCCAGGCGCCCTTTTTCCCCAACTCCCGAAAGCCAACTCCCAGGCCTAGGGAAACCCTAACCCCACTCCCATGATCCCATGCCCAACACCTTCCCTCCTTTTCCCTTTTCTCCCTTCGGTCCATGAGGAGGGGTAACCTCAACTCCGAAAAAAGCCCACAAACCCTTCAATGCAGAATGTTAAAAAAAATATTCCCCAGGTGGGTCCCGGCAATGCCGGGGAATCCCACACCGATTCGTCGGTCAGCCTCCACCGTAATCTGGGGGGGGGCAACAATCTGCCACCTAGTGCCGCGCCTTCCGCGCGGCAGGCTGCTTTAGCGCCAACAACTCTGGCTGCGGCTCACGCGCCACCAAACCCTACCCTGGCTGCGACCTCTGCGCCACCTGACACGACGGCTGCGAACCCTGCGCCAACCGACACGACGGCTGCGACTTCCGCGCCCAATACACTGACACCCGTTTTACCTTCCACGAGGGCCTGGCAACAGAGCATCGTTCGGAACAGTAAAACGAACAACCCTGACAATGACACCGACAATGCACGACTCTCCAGTCTTGACGACGAACTCCGCATGCTGGCGCTCCAGCGCGAGAGGATCGAAGCAAGGCTGAGGGAAATTGACTCTGGACGCCACGGAACGGGAAAGGAAGTGAAATCCAGTGGCTCCGACTTTGTCTCTGTGGACGAAGTACGCACGCTTAAACGCAAGTGCGGAAAAATCCGGAGCAGAGAGAAGGTCCTCAGCAGCCGTTTGTGCAAAATCCGCGAAGGCACTAGCCAGCGCGATGCGCAGACGGCTGCTGAAAGAGAAGTACGCGACCAGCCGCGAGTACGCGAAGGGGAAACCCAGCGCGAAAAGCAGCCGGACGCGGAAACACGCGGGCAGGGACCAGTACGCGAAGGGGAAACCCAGCGCGAAAAGTCACTGCCTGCACCAGGACCATCCGGAGGACGCGACCAGTACCGCACCGAGTCGACCAAAGACCGACACCGACCCAGACAAAGGCGAGGCAAGCGGTCAGGATTGACACGCAGGGTATCCCTGGCACAAAACCCAGTGCCACGCTCCTCGGAGCCACAACCAGGACCAAGCGGTCTGGGTAAGGCGAAGAGGGTGCGCCCGGACGACACGGCTTCGCCGAGCACGCTCCAGGGGGACGCCAAGCGGGTCAAAATCCAGACCGCTCAAGGGGAGCAGAGAACCTACGCACGGGCCTCAAAGGATATTCCCGCGCGGCTCGCCGTAGCGATCTGCCTCTCGCCTCCATCCCGCGACATGACCCCTGACGAGGCGGAGCATATCAAGCTCAGCCTCGAAGACCTCGTCATGGACACCGACCCCTCCAAGCCGCTCCCGGCCTTCCGCGGTTACCCACGGGTAGCGGACGGCACGGTTCAGATGTGGTGCGAGGACGACGGCGCCCTGACCTGGCTTACTGAGAATGTCCCGAAGATTAGACTGCCTAACACAGACGCGACCCTAAACGTACTGAAACAGTCCGACGTACCGACCCGTGTCCGAGCAGCGCTTTTCGTGCCCAGATATAATGGGGACATAGCGCGGCTCCAGAGTATTCTGATTCGTCAGAATACTTGGTACGACATAGGGAGGTGGTCACTGTACAGGGCGACTTCAGTCGGTGGAGATAAACATGGGACTTTTTTGACCCTGGGTATCCCACCGGAGGAGGTCGTAAAGGTCTTGGGGAGGGAGCGGCGGGTATCGTACCTTCTTGGGTCGATATACGTGCGCTTTTTCCCCAACACCCCACCCTCTGACACCCAGACCGAGACCACAGACCTTGCACAGACACGACCGGGACCGACGGTAGATCTGACCATGACCGGACTGGAGGAGGAGATGGCCAGAGCGGCGATGGCTGATGCCGACGCCGTGAGCATGCCTACCTCACCACCAGGGTGGACAGAGCACCCGTTCGCCTCCTCACCAACACTGAGCGACGGCCGGCATGGGCTGGAGGACGGGGGAGACCTATCCGATGGATCCGTCTCCTCATAACTCCACTCCACCGCCGCCGACGCCCACATCCGCTCCCCTAAACATCATCCAGACAAACCTCCAGCATAGCCAGACTGCCACGGCTTGCCTACGCAGGGCGCTGGAGATGAAACCCCGAACCATCGCACTGATCCAAGAGCCATGGATCCGAAATAACAGGATATGTGGCCTTGGAAACATTGGAGGTAAGCTGATCCTCGACACACAGGGCACAGAAAAACCGCGAACCTGCGCCTATATACCTAAAGATGTACCTACCACAATACTAACACAATTATGTTCCAGAGACCTGACGGCCGTCAGGCTCAAAACTGACGGCGACGCACCTGACATCGTCCTAGCCTCGGTCTATATGCCAGGCGAAGATGTAGACTGCCCACCAAAAGAGATGGCCGACCTGGTAAGGTACTGTGAGGACGCCAACCTGGACCTGGTCATCTGCACAGACTCGAACGCCCATCACCCGCTTTGGGGTTGCCACAAAGCCAACACTAGAGGTGAGGTATTATGCACATACTTATTCTCCACTAACCTTAACATCGTAAACCGTGGCTCGGAACCCACTTGGGTCACAGCTCGCGGACAAACGATAATTGATCTAACGCTGGCTTCAGAAAGCGCGGCAAAACTTATATCCAACTGGCACGTATCCAACGAGCCTTCCTGCTCCGACCATAGAAGGATTCGTTTCTCAATAGAAGCTAACACAAAAAAACCAAAACCTAGGCGCAATCCGCGCCGCACCAACGTGCCCGGCTACAGGCGGCTTCTGGCCACACTGCTAACACGGCACCAAACACCCCTAGTTTTAACGGACCCCAAACAACTTGAAGACACTGTAACAAAACTCTCAGAATGCATAATAGAAGCCTATCATGCCTGCTGCAAGCTACCAGAGCCAAACACCAAAAGTAAGGGGAACTCTTGGTGGAATGCAGAGCTCAGCAAGCTCAGGCAAGCGATGCGCAAACAATTCAACAGAGCTAAAAACTCCAGGCTCCCAGAGGACTGGGACCTATACAAAAAGACACAATACTCCTTCAAGAAACAAGTCAGAACCGCCAGCAGGGCGGCCTGGCGGAAATTCTGTGAGGACATCGAATCAAACAGCGAAGCCGCGCGAGTAAGGAAGATCCTATCAACTGATCAGGATCGCACCCTCGGGCCGCTGAAAAACCCAGACAACACCTACACAAAATCAGACTACGAAACTAGCAAAGTCCTCCTGGAAACCCACTTCCCAGGCTGCAATCTCTCCGAAGATACAGCATGGACAAGTGAGCCAATGCACATTCCAAATGGCCTGGACTGGTCCAGAGCCCGTACGGTAGTAACCGCAGAAGGAATAAAATGGGCAATCAAAACCTTCAAACCATACAAATCCGCAGGCTTAGATGGCATTTTCCCGGCCTTGCTGCAATGGGGTGTAGATGCCCTAGCGCCATGGCTGGCTGTCACTTTCCAGGCCTGCTTAGCACATAACTATGTACCACTCCAATGGCGAGAGGTGAAAGTCATTTTCATCCCCAAACCGGGCAAATCTGACTATACACAACCCAAAGCGTACCGACCAATAAGCCTGACTTCCTTCCTACTGAAAACCCTCGAGAGACTCTGTGACCGACACATTCGGGACGGACCTCTCCGAGAGTTACCACTCCACAGGCAACAACACGCCTACTCCACAGGCAAATCGACAGAATCCGCACTACACAGTGTGATCTCAAAGATTGAATGTGCAGTAGACTCCAAAGGATCCTCACTAGCTGTTTTTATTGATATAGAAGGAGCTTTTGACAAAACCAATTTCCACAGCATCAACGCAGCCCTCGAGGAACACGGCGTGGACTCGACCCTGCGAGGATGGATAACAAACATGCTCAGGCTGAGAGCCGTGCAGATAACGGTAAACGAAACCACCAGAGCCATCGTGGCGAAGGGCTGCCCTCAAGGGGGCGTCCTCTCGCCACTGCTATGGAACCTCGTGGTAGACACCCTTATTAAGCGTCTAAACGACAAAGGTTACTTCACGGTGGGCTACGCCGATGATATAACCATAATAATAAACGGCATACACGAAAACACACTGTGTAATCTTATGCGCCAAGCCTTGAAGATAGTAGAGGACTGGTGCAAGGAATATAAACTAGCAGTGAATCCTACCAAGACAGAACTTGTCCTCTTCACAAGAAAAAGGAAGCTGGCAACCCTACAGTTGCCACGCTTCTTTGGGACCACCCTAAGCCTGTCAACTGAAGCCAAATACCTGGGCATCTATTTGGACAAACAGCTGAATTGGGCAAAGCACACCGATTACATCACCACAAGGGCCAGCATAGCCCTATGGCAATGCAAAAGACTGCTAGGAAGAAATTGGGGCCTAAGCCCCAAAATCACCTACTGGCTATATACTACAGTCATCCGACCAATCATCACATACGGCTCTTTAGTTTGGTGGCCCAGGACCAACCTGAGCACCGCCCAGAAAGAACTCGAGAAGCTACAGAGATATGCATGTGTAGCAATCACTGGAAGCATGAGGACAGCACCCACGGCCGCTCTACAGGTGATGCTGGGGCTGCCACCTCTACACCTCGTTGTAAGAGAGGAAGCAACCCTAGGGATCTTCAGGCTAGAAGTATCCGGCACCCTAAGTAACGACTCCAGAATAAAACATACACGCATAAAGGATGATGCAATCAAACAAGAGCCTATGATTGCATCACCCAATGACAGAACCCTGAAGGCCCACTATTTTCAAAAACACTATAACATTGAGCTCACAGCGGAAATGTGTGACTACTCAGGTCCACACGAGCTAAGGATCTACACGGATGGATCAAAGACTGATGATGGGACAGGTGTCGGAGTTTTCTCTGACGACCTAAACATCAAAATATCCAGACCCCTGGGAATGCTCAACTCTGTGTATCAAGCAGAGTGTGTAGGCATTATCCAAGCGGCACACGCCATAGAAGCTAGGGGAGTTACGGATACCCATATTCGTATACTTTCAGACAGTGCCTCAGTTCTACAATCCTTAAAGAGAAACCAAATCACATCAAAATTAATACTAGAATGTCACAATGCCCTAGAACGTGTTACGGTGCTAAACCGCAACACTGTGACACTGCAATGGATTAAAGGACACAGTGGATCACTCGGAAACGATGCGGCTGACGAACTTGCCAGAAGGGGATCCAGCACAAAGGCCATCGGACCCGAACCCATTGTGCCCTTTCCGTTTAAGCAGTTAAGGGGCTGGCTAAGGGAACACACTAAGACACAAGCGGGAATATGGTGGACCTCGACACCAGGGTGCAGGCAATCCAAGGAGGCTATGCCATCCCTGGATGCAAAGCTGACCAAGCGCCTTCTGCGCCTGGATAGAGATAGCCTGCGACTGGTGGCGGGGACCATCACTGGACACTGCTCACTGAATAAACACTTCCACACCCTAGGAATCACGGATAGCCCTCTGTGCAGAGCGTGCATGGAGGCGGAGGAAACGGTGGCGCATGTGCTCCTCGAGTGCACCGGTGTCACCCAGATCCGCGAGGAGACTCTTGGTACACCGAGATCCCTCGCGGATGCCCTGAGAAGACCACGAAATCTAATCTGCTTCTGGAGGGAGGTGGGCTGGTTGGAGTAACGGCCACTATGGCTCACGCACAATGGTCCACCTTTAGGGACTAAGTGCGGAAACCAAACCCTTTAGAATAGAGTCTTACCAGATATCGTGATTTTTCACCCCAAAAAAAAAGTAGTTTACCAGCAATAATTTTTGCCTAAAGTCACTTAGTTTGATGTACAATCGAGGACTTTTCCGCCTGATCACCACAAGTTCATTTTTGCTTGCACACACAACATGAAGCGCTCTTTAGGGGGGGGGCGCCGGGGCGCCTCCGCATGATTCCGTTTACACCCTGTATAACCTTTTCATGAGTAATTTATCGTGTAGGTATTGAAGTTTTGTAGGAAACAGCTGTTTTTATTTTAACCGATGAAAAAGTTTTATGTGTTCAGAAAAATGTACTGAAAACATTGTAACTGTTTGTGCGGGTTTTGTCGGTCTCCTCAAACACCCTGTTTTTTTTTAATACATGTTGGCCACCCACAACATGTTCCTTACACTAATATACAACGTCATTAATATCTAATGCGCAGACCATGTTATCGAATGCCCATAGAAACTCAATACCGAGACCTAATCGCGTTAGAACTGCTAAACGCACTTAATAGACAATCTAAAGCTGATTTAGTTTCCACTCGCCTTGCGAAGTTACCTCTTGGTAACTATAGTAAATTATAGTTCTTGTTCTTCTTTCGTTCATTAAAGTTAAACTTACATTAATGGTGACATTGCATTATGGTCATCCAAAAATAAAAAGGTGACGCAGGAGAAAAGTACATGGAAGGATTTGGGGAGGCCATTGCAGTAAGACATAAAAGGCTACTGAAAAAAAATGTGTAGCACGCTTTTCTTAGTAAAACCAGAACAGTTAACATGTAACGTTGCCCACGAATCATCTTTTTTATTCAAAATTAAGTAGAACACCAATGTGTTTGATGTATAATTTCAATATCTGACCTGTATATTTTCAAAATCCTGAACTGTAATTTATGGTAATCATTAATAAATAAACTAAACTAGATAACGAACGATTCTTAACCCATATCAAGGATAGTGAAGTGCGAAGAAATATTTTCATAATTCTTTCTTTGAGCATCGTAACTCTCAATTTTATTATATTCTTTATTGCAGCTTGCTAAATGATTACCCTAAACATTAATATGAGGAACTCATCGATTCATAAACGAACGAATCGCTGGCAGAAGCAATAAAAACAATATCAGAATCATTAGCAAAAAACTTGACTACTTCGAAACGCCTTCAATAGACAATCAAGCGCAGAATTAGTAGAAGCTCGCCTTCCGACGTCGCCTTAGGCTCCGTTCATTTCCGCGCCATGCTTACCGCTTCCGATAAACTGTCTATATCCGTTATAGTCATAGACAGAGTATAGGTATAGACGTGTTACTAAGTATTAAGGAGAAAAGCATACAGTAGGCCTCTCTATGCTTGTGCTAAGCTCCACGTTTTCGTGTCATCATCATCCAGGATATTCCCGCGACGGCAACAATGTTATCTGTGCAGATTAGATACAGTAATAAGGGTCATTTAATTTTTTTCTCAAAACGGCGGTGGTAATCTTCAGGAAACCGAAATGTCCTAGAACGCATAATTCAAAGACATGTGACATCTACCAACCCGCATTTGGTCAGCGTACTGGATTATAGCCCACTCTTGGCTGATTTCATTAAGAGTAAATGCAAAATCTGGGTACTTATAATTCTTCGACTTCATTTTTGTCTGTCTATCGGTCTGTCTGTTTGTTCCGGCTTATCTCCAAAATGACTGAACTGATTCTGACGAGACTTTCAAAAGTATATGGCAAATAATATAAGGAATAACTTAGGCCCTTTTTTTTGAAAAAGGATTAAGGGTCCGTGCAAAAAAAACTGGCCAAGTGCGAATCTATACAACACAAGACTAAATTGCGGTTTACGATTACTGACGTATTAAAAAAAAAACTACTAACTAGATCTCGTTCAAACAAACTTTCGGTGGAAGTTTGCATGGTAATGTACATCATATATATTTTTTATTAGAAACCTCAATACCATTTTTGAAGACCTATCCATAGTTACCCCACAAGTGTAGGTTCGATGAAAAAAAAAATTTGAGTTTCTGTTCTAAGTATGAGGAACCCCCAAAATTTATTGTTGTTTTTTTTTCTATTTTTGTGTAAAAATCATAATGCGGTTTACAGAATGCAATCTACTTACCAAGTTTCAACAGTATAGTTCTTATAGTTTCGGAAAAAAGTGGCTGTGTCATACGGACGGACAGACAGACAAGCATGACGAATCCATAAGGGTTCCGTTTTTTGCCATTTGGCTACGGAACCATAAAAAGACTTTTAAATTGTTAATTGTTAACAAAATCCGATTAAAAAAGGGAAGTCATATTTTTACAATAAACCACTCGGACGGAGATCGCCCACAACAGCTAGTTATAAAATATATCTAGAAATACGTCTAAGACGTAATAAGGACCTGCATCGATCTCTTCCCAATGACCTTTACACAGGCATCCAGTGCAGCCAGCCAGCCCACGCCACACCCACGGGCTTAATATCGCGTTCTACAAATAGGTTGGATGGAAATGTAGTCATTACAGTGTACCCGGCGTAGCATGTGTTTGGGAACCTGGATGAAGCAAAAGTAGTAGGTTAAAGGTAGCTTTTGCAATTTCTACCTTCCCCCCTGGGAAATAGAATGACTTTTGTATTTGTGTAATGTCGTTGTGTGATATCTATGTGATAAGAATCGATACCAACAAAGGGCCAACTTATATTTTCTACTGTAAATGGTTAAAACACTACTGGTACTGTATAAACATTCGTATCTCGAAGAGTAGTTTTTAGGGTTCTGTACCCGAGGCGTAACCAACGGAAACCTATTACTAAGCCTCCGCTGTCCGGCCGGACAGACCGGTCGTCCGTCCGTCTGTCAGCGGGGCGTATTTCATGATCCGTAATAGGCAGACAGTTAACATTTTCACAGAATGTGTATTTCTGGTGCCGCTATAACAACAAATAATACAATATACGGACTCTCACTATTATGATCGTACGGAACCCTCCATGGGCGAGTCCGACTTGCAATTTGGCCGGTTTTTAAAATAACATCACGCCTCTAATGCTCGAATGGTTAGGAACAGCTATACCTCTGGTTTCAAAGGGCCATATTTCACCAGCTATGCCGTGGAAACAGCTTCACGAGTAAAATTTTTTTTGATTGGATATTTTAGTGACTTATACAGGGTGTAAGACCCTTCACGAAGCCGTCAACCAAGCATTATGTAACGCAAACTAAGTAACTTTACGCAAAAATTATTGCTGGGAAACGACTTTTTGTTTTGGGGTGAAAAATCACGTTTTACGGTAGGACTCAATGTAACGCATTCAAAACATTGTACTGATGGATGGATTGAATAGTACGGGGGTCGTGAAGGTGTCTTTTGTAAAAAAAGTACATTAAAAACATGTATTTAAAAAAAAATCTTGTGAAAAAGTTGGAACTTTGACCCCAATATCTACGTAACTAGAAGATTCCCAGGTATGATCTATAACAAAAAAAATTGCAATGACGGGAAGAACAAGTGCCCTTCGGCTTCGTTAAGAGTCTGTTTACAACCTTTAGATGAAAAAAATTATATGATGCAAAACATCGCTTCGTTTTTTAAATTTTATAAAACAGACATTACGATTATTTTTTAGTACATTTGTCATTAATTAGTACATCATCTGCATCCCTACTCCAAACACAACACCTGTTCGGGCTAAGCAAGACCGATTATTTAAAAACAGCGTGATAGTGTCCCGGTTACAGGGCAACTACAACACTGCCAGGGCTGCGGGACGCTGCCAGGGCTGCGGGACTGTTCGAAAGAGATACCGCGGCCCTGGAACACAAAGGGCAAAGAAGGAACATGGATAGGTTTTAGTCAGTACAAGTCTGACACTCACTTCCGCATTGGTTCTGACCAGCTCGTACTGCCGTCTTCTGCGAAGCCTACCGCGTCGCCTTCTGAGTGTGTCAGGGCTCCACAAAAGTGGTTATTTTGGCCTACAGCACGTCGGGCATACGGTAGTGGTCCACTTCGGCTCTGTATCGAAAGATTTGGGCTCCTTGCGGGGAGGTCCTTGCCCAACAGTGGGCTGACACTGGCTAAAAGTAACAAAAGACATTACAAGACGCACTTCTAAATGCATCTGGTCTTACAGAGGTCGAGCTACTAAACACCTACAAGCTTGATTGCCACCCAATAAAGTTAAATGAAAAACCTCTAGAAGTCTTAACAATGACATCAATCAGCCACAATTTATTCGCTTGAAGCCGCTTGCCTTCGCTTCGTGCTCATTTCCGTCCGCTCCGGGCTTCCGTCGAAGTAATGACCTACTTCCGCATTTGCTGTTACTAACTTACTTACTTATTGATGTTTGACGTCTTTATTAAATTTTGAATTTTATTGGCTGTTTTGAATTTGTCAAGGGATTTCTTTTAAACAATGACAATGGCTTTTTAAGGAGCTCGTGGATAAATAATGACAGCCACACGGATCGATCTTCAATGTTAAGCTGTACTTGCCGAATGTGGTTCGTGGAGAGAGTATACAGACAGCTAGGGTGTAAAAGACATATTTTAATACACACTGGGAAGCTTGAGTATGTGTGCAGTTAGGCGTGGTGTGGTGCGTACTTCTGTGTGAGCATACGGCGCACTAAGAAATACAAGGCGATGTGCCTACCCCTTAACAATTTATCGTATTAAAACTAAGATTGTGTTCCCTTTCCATGTTGCAATAATTATATATGTTAACTAAGAGCTGTATCCACGAGAACACTGCCGACAAACTGTCCTGCAGTATGGCAGAAGATTTTCTTTTACCCACATATGTAACCTTAGCTTGAAAAAAAAAAAAAAAATAAGCGAAGCTACATTTTAACGCGGGGGGGGATTGAATAATTTTATTAACAGCTATTTGTGTTCCATTGCTGAGCAGAGGCCTCCCTCCATTCCTTCCACTTACCTCTAGCTGGCGGGAAGATCTCGACCCTTTTCTCTTTTAAAAAGATCTGATAATAAACACCACAGTCCCAAAAACGAGAATAAACAAATGACGTCAGCAAAATCCTGCAAAATAACCACCTGATATAACTGAAAAGCGTTCATACTAAATATAGCCTTCCCGCATTTATTTCCAACTTCATATTTTAATCCTCTTACACAACACAATAATATTATATTTGCACAGCTACTTTATATTTCATGCTGGATTGTATTCAACACAATGTAAAGGTTACTGAATAAATGACTGAAAAATTGAATTGAAACACAAAAGGCTACTAAAATAGAATTCTATATAAATTCTCATCATTCGTATTGCATTTATGTAACACTGCACAGTGGTAAATTCACGAAGCAGGTGAGGCCAATGCCCAGTGGCACGAATGCAGGTCAAACGATGTACACCTACAAATACATACATATGTATGGAACGTTGCGACATTTCGTGTGTTGTATTCGGACGAGAATTTGTGCAAGATTTAGTTTATGAGAGCTTAAACTTATATTGCAATACCAAATGATTTGAAAAGAGTAACCATGGAGTTTTTTGCCGGATGTTCTCCTTAAGGAACGACAAACCCTAAATGCGCACCTTTATTCGATGTTTTATATGCCTGTGTGTAATTAAAAATATTTTGATTTTGAAAGATGAAGGATTAAACTGAGGTATCACTTTGGGATTGGAACTTTTATAGACATTCAATCATTAGACTTGTTTATCCATTTTTCCATTAATCGGTTTAATAATTTTACCGTGATACTGATATAAAGAAGCGTTTTTATATGTATATATTTTTTTGTAATTAGCCTATATTGTCCCACTGCTGGGTAAAGGCCTCCCCATAGCCTTATACTCTTCTCGACATGCGGTTCTCACAGGCCAATCTTTCACAAACGCCTCTAAGTCGTCACGCTAGCGTTTTCTAGGCCTATTTCGGCGATACCCGTCTTCTGACACCCACTGAGTGACGAGTCTGGCCCATTATATTTTTTACATTAAAATATTCTCATATATAAGGTTTTTTTTTTAGTAATGAGAAACTAATACGAAGAGAGGAAACTAAAGGAGTAAATAATAGCGAGACGTTTGACAAAGGAGAATGGAAGAAAACACGTGTTGCGCTGACCCCAACTAACATGGGACAAGGGGAGGATGTTAATGATGAATGAGAAATGAATACGACGGTTCTTATTATCCTTTGGCGTGCTTGCAATCAGTTTGTCAATTCCTTCACGACCGTTAAGTATTAACAACTCTATGAATAACTGACAGACTGCCTCGTTGTTCTAGTGGTCGCAACCGCGACTGCTGAGCATGAGGTCCTGGGTTCGATTCCCGGATCGGGCAAAGTGTCAAAGGGTTTTTTCATCAGGAATTTCTCAGTAGCAGCCACGGACTCTGGATTTGCGCCCGGTTGATGGCAATATGCTCGCCGTCTATTACATGGGACTTAAACATAACTGGCAAAATGTGGGTGTACTATTGCATAAAGTAACACCTCTGCCTAACCCTTCGGGGTTACAAGCGTGATGTTATGTTAGGATGTTGTCTTTGAATAAGTCCGTTATCAAATTTTCCAGCTATACTTTGATTAAATCAATACCTACCCACTATCCTTATTCAATTCCATTTCCGTTGACAACTTCTATAAAAGCTGTCAAATATCCTCAGCTTAGCTACATCCAATATGCATAACTTTTAACCCAGTTTCGCGTAAACATCAAGCTCTATAGATAAGTAATCTATTTGCATGTCCTTCGCAACGGACCTCCGACGTGACTCAAATACGCTAGAGCTTTCGTAATATGTACTGTTTTGTATTAAACAAACGGTTTGTGACATCAGTTGACTTAATCTTGTGTTTGTTTCTTATGAAATGTTTGGGTATAGCTCAAAAATACGTTATTGAGTTAGTTCCAGCAGTTTTTTGTAGATCATTGTCAGTCTGTTCTGGTAATCAGTGACTCGAGAATTTGACAACCAGTCTTACCAATGGGTATCGTGACAGTCAGACTGGTGGGGATGTCCGGGAATAAAGGGTAGTAACTGGGTTGTGAAGGTCAGAGAGGCAGTCATGTAAAATACTGGTATTCAGCTGCATTCGGTTAGACTGGAAGCCGACCCTAACATACTAAGGATAAGGCTAAGCAAATGATGATGTTTGGTTGGTGAAGCTTGCTTTACAGGTTGAGGTCTAAGGAGATATTGAATCTCTGCACTTTGGACTAGAAATCCGAAATCAGAAACTATTTGTAAATATTTGTTTGTTTGTGTAATATAATAATTTTGTGTGTTTTGTGTCAGTGTGTTTATTGTTTGTGTGTCTGTTTTGTTTTTTTATTAGTGTGTGTGTGTTGACTTTTAGTCTACCGATCACAATAACCAACCTGAGCTCTGACGGCTGACTTACAGATCACAGTATAAAATAATTTTGTAGACTTACTCGGTTCCCCCCCCCCCCCCTCTAGGAAAACAGATGGCAGTTTTGTTTTATTCGTCATTTATTTTGTATCTTTTTTTATTATAACTAATATTGTAATAAGTGTAAAATATATTTCCTCTTTTTTTAATAAGGATTTTTTAATTCTGTGAGCTTAATGAACTGACGTCAAATAAACATTATTCTTTCTTTACTTTGTTTAAGTAGAGGAGCTTAAGTTCGTTTTACCAGCCTGTAATGTTGCACTACTGGGCAAAAGCCTCCTACTCCTCGATTCTTCCTTCTCTACATGCGTCTACCATTGCAGGTCAGTCCTTCGGCACGATCCATTTTAACGTTGAACCACATATTTAAAAATAAAAGTATTCGAGCAAAAGATACCTTTTATTTTTTAGGATAGAAAATCATCAAATGACTTCTCTCGCTCTGGGCGGAGCGAAAGGGTCTGTCAGACTTGTACTGACTAAAACCCATCCATGTTCCTAACCCTTTGTGTTCCAGGGCCGCGGTATCTCTTTCGAACAGTCCCGCAGCCCATTAAAAAGATCATCAGAAAGATGCCTTCAAAACAGAAGAGCATTTTTGCCCAACGTAGACAAGGTCCAAAGCTAGCCAACATCAAATATTTAAACAGAACTCAGGAAAAAAACCACCATCGCGTCTTGAAATTGCGCAACTTTACCTTTACTTACCGCTAACTTCGCCTTCAACAGGAAACCAATAACTTTTCAAAGCTTCGTATTGTTTCATTTGAGACTATTTTTATGTGCCTACATCTATAGGATCCTTTTTCATTGAGCTGTACTGGAATTCCAGGATGTTTAGTACAGTGATTCCTTTGTAAATTAGTTTCTTTTGGAGAACTACTATTTAGGATATCCTGTACATGTTCAGGTCGATATTATATCGGCTCAGCGGGTTTCGAAGTCTAGGCCCTGGTTTTTCCTTAACACTGGCGACGCTTCATTTCTGATATTTAAGCTAGATGGCGTTGTTTCAAGTTTTTACTTCTGCTGGCACTCCCTGAGTGCAACCTGTTTTTTTCTACATAGTTGGCTTGCGTTTGGTCTTTCAACTCCTTGATGTGAAATGCTGCCTAGGGTGCAGTACGCTTGCCTAGAAGCAACCAATTCACACGAAGTTTGAAGGGATCCAGATTAAAATGATCAGGGAACAGAGAAGTCGGCCGTATATTCCACAGACTTTGATATTTATAGACATCCAATTTATTGGAAGCGTGTTTGGAAAAACCTGAGTTTTTTTCCACAGTTACTCCCTTACTAACTAAACAACGAACCAAAGAAATACAGAAGGTTATTGAATAATGCTCCATTTTTCCTGGTACTTCATCATCATCATAATTTCAGACTGTTGCTGTCCACTGCTGAACACAGGCCTCCCCAGCGACTCCCTGCAGTTTTTACAAGGTCGTCGGTCCATCTGGCAGGTGACCGTCCCACGCTGCGCTTTCCAGTGGGTACCGCAATGCCGTAATGCTTTACCTGGTACTTAAGTAATACAATTTAAGCTTAATCTTTAACTTGTGTTAGTGCTAAACACGCTAACTTAGCTTTAATTTCGACAAGCATAAAAGTTCAAAAGTGTAAGACACGAAATTTTTTACCAAGAAAACAACACCTATATCATATAATTATAATTTTCTGTTTTCTAAAAGTTCTAACATTGAGTATTACAAAGTAGGTAATAGTAGGTAAACGTTTTTTCTTGATAATAAAATGACAAATTAAACGTAAATTGTGAGAAGAGAGATCTTTCAAGGAAATTGCGCAAAGGCTCTGTGAAAACCTTTCATCTAAAATGAAATATTTTTTTAATGGCACTATCCTTTTTGCCGCCACTTTCTGAACGACACAGAGAACTTCAAGGCCTATATTAGGTATAACTATTTCACAAACTGTTTGTCACTCAAAAAGTATTGAAAAAAACAAAGATTTAGACAAAATGATACTTTATCAGCTAAAACGATTATGGAAAAGTCACAATTTTATTTGATTGACATACACCACAGAAAAGCTTATGTCAAATGCTGTTGAAAATTATTGTTAGTAAAATATTATAGTTAAAAAAAAAACAACAACAAAATAAACAACACGCTTACACAAAAAAACAAACCAACGACCTTTTTAAAAGCTAGATCCGCCACACATACCAACTCATAAACATGTTGATACACATAAAGTGATGTCATTTGATTTCTCGTATTCTTCTTAGCTAACCCTTTCATTTGATACCCATAGTATAAAAATTAAGTGGTCCACCATCTTTGGGAGTCCGCTACATTGGACTTGGAATAATGTTACTTAGCTATTCATGCATTGTCATCCAAACTAAACATGTTTGCAAAATTTCATCTCAATCGGAAACCAAAAAGTGGGTCAAATTTAACTTCTAAGATTTTTTTAAAAGCGTATTAAAATACGAAACGCTTTGAAAGCGAATATCTGCATCCTCTTGTCGTTTTGCAAAGTTAAAATAAACAAGTGAAGACGGTTACTTATTTGTTGTTAACAACTTTGACAGTTAAAAAAATTAGTCAGTTTATACCTCATTCATGGCCTTGAGCGAAACAAATTGCGACGCGAATTAAGTCAAAAGAGACGTACGCCTGACCTTTTTCCTTTCGCACGAGGATCCTGTAACACACGTCGCTATGACTATGCGCTATGCTATGTTCTACACAACTTCTTTTTATTTTTAGGGTTCCGTACCTCAAAAGGAAAAAAACGGATCCCTGACAGGATCACTTTGTTGTCCTTCTGTCTGTCTGTCGGTCCGTCTATCTATCAAGACCCTTTATGTCGGTAAAAGGGAGTTCAAATTTAAACCATGTACTCAAGTCGACAGTACCTTGAAGCTGCGAAAAAATCAAACTTCTAAGTTAACGTAAAAAAATACGGCCGTTTATGACGCAAAAATACGTATATTTCGACACTCTCAACGAAATCAAAATATATAAGATACTTCCCGTTGACCTAGAATGATGAAATTTGGCAAGAAGCAATGTCTTACAGCATATTCAAGGAAAAATCTGAAAACGGTAAATATGTAGTTTAATAACAAAATACCTACAAGTTTATACGGAACCCTCGGTGCGCGAGTCCAACTCGCACTTGGCCGGTTTTTTTGTCCTGATGCTGCTGCTAGTCACTTGTGGTTCGTGACTAAGAGGTAAGGAATAGAATTCTTCTCACAGTCCTTAAAACCTTGCATAACATTATCTTATCCCTTCAATTAAACATACAGCACATACTTAGGACCAGTGAAACGATTAACTTGACTCTCAAATGTAAACACTACAAGTTCGACAGAATATCGACAGCATACGATTATCGCTTTAATTGGTACATTTAGCCGTCTAGCCACTATCTAAATAGATTCTGTAATTAGTTCCAACACTGGCTGTGTTGGTTAATCCGAGTCGTTGATTGGAATCCTGAGTGCAGCGAGGGATTTTAGCTCGCAAAAGACGAAAATACCTTCCCCTAGGAGTAGTGGTGGCTAATAAAGCATATAGCAAAATAAAGCACCGTGCTTATCATTATAGGAGTATACTTACTTGAGGTAGTTTTTTACTACCTCAAGTAAGTATACTCCTATTATGAACTCCAAATGGCTTTCGTTCTTTTTTTCTGTTGAGACAATTTTTTTTCTGATGGAAAATCATTAAATGATTCCTCCCGCTCTGGGCGGTGCGGAATGGAGTGTCAGACATGTACTGACTAAAGCCCATCCATGTTCCTTCCTTGCCCTTTGTGTTCCAGGGCCGCGGTATCTCTTTCGAACAGTCCCGCAGCTTCTGTTGAGGCTTCAAATTTATATCACTACCAAGTTTTAAGGGATCATCAGCAAACGCAAGACTAAAGACACGATGGCTTGTATAAAAATCACATATAGCTTGAAAAGGGGAAGATTACTAAGACGATGGCTGTTAAAAGAGGACATGGTTACGCCGACCACATATCAGTTAGGTTAAGCATTTTGTGCAGGAGGGCGTAAAAGGGTGTCTTGCTACCCAGGGCTGCGGGACTGTTCCAAAGAAATACCGCGGCCCTGGAACACAAAGTGCAAGAATGGAACTGTCACTCCCTTCCGCTCTGCCCAGAGCGGGAGAAGTCATTTGATGATTTCCCCTCCGAAAAACAAAAAGGGTTTCTTGCTACCCAGTTATTGAGATCAGATAGGTAGTTCCCCTGTGTAAAATACTAGCCGTCCGTCAGCTGCATCCAGTTTTTTTTTTTTATAGCCTTTAATGTCCCACTGCTAGGCAAAAGCCTCCCCATATCTTTCCAGGTACTCTTTTCCTGCGCCACCTCGAACCAGCCTTCGTGGTGCGCGTCTCGGTCATCTCGCCACCTCTTTCTGCAGCGCCGTCCTCAGGCATCCATTGTGTTGAAACCTTTGCCCAGCGGTCATCCAGTTAAGCTGTAATAATAGTGGAAGCTGACCTCAACATAGTTAAGAAAAGGCCAGGCTTATGATAATAATGAGCAGGAGGACGTTAATATTACTAATAGAGACTGTTTACCTACTTCCAATTTTAACTTTAGTATCTTGAATAAATTAACCTTTTTCTATAAATAAAATGTTATATTAGCCCTGTGTACCTCAGGGCCTTTCCAGTTTAGACATTATTCTCCATATAAAATTGTGCATATGTGTATCAGTGTCTGCAACTATAATATTAAATATTTCGATTAATACTGAAAAATTAATTTGGGCACATTACCAGCTGACAGCGTTGGGGAGGAGTTTTTCGATGCCCTTTTATAGTTCGTTGTTAGTTTATTTATTTTAGTTTAATAGTTTTTAATTATTAATGTTTATAGTTAGTTTATCCATTTGATAACCCAAAATAATTTGATAAATGATTTAATCATTTATCAAATAATTTTGCCAGACATTTTTACAAGCCACGTGAAGGCAGCATTCACACCTCCATAATTAACTATTGCTTTTAAAATGTTAAGGCAATAAATAAGACGTAACAACGTGAGCCATTATGAGATGATAAATAGTTTTTAAGATAAAGATAATTTTATAGTTTAAAATGTATTAATTAAATTGTTGTTGCGACTGATAACATCTATTATTATTAGAGATTTTTTCTTCGAAGTAACTCATCGTGATTTTTTATTTGTTAATGTCAAGAGTAGGCAAAGAGTGGTAATAAATATACAAGCACTTTCTCTTTAAAAAGCTTATAACAATATCAGTCTACTGGCGATTTTTCTTTAGCTTAGGTAGCTATGATATACTTAAATGATTTTCAAACTAAATATCATTTTATCAATCGCTCAAAACCCAAAACCAGGTAATATTGTGAGTACAACGCATAAATTATGCAATATATCGCCAACACACAAAGGGCCAGTAAATCTCCACCGCACCGCAACACCAATCATTACCCGTCAAGTCACAGAACACTAGCACTAGGTGCAGAAAACTGGCTCCTGATAAAACAACCGAAAACATGCGCACGCACATATAGACGTATATACGAAAATCTCAGATAGTTGCAGTGCCTAGACAGCTTGTTTATCAGCTTTAACTATGCCGGAAAACTCAAAAATGTATTTATTTCCAACATATCTCGAATTCTGGAACATAACCCGTAAATATGCTAGTACTCCTTAACCTATGTTAGTATAATTGACTAAAACACACAATACACTTACAACGATAAACTTTAACTAATAATACTTAATTATGCATCTTGAGTACAGGTGCTCCATCAGGTGGTCTTCAGTCTTGCTAGCAACAATGCTCAGACGACTGTTTGTATTGTATACGTATTGAATTGACTAGAGGTACCGAAAAATTAGGTCAGTTCTGATATCGTAGTAGTTTTAAACCAAGCTTTTATTTCCGATTGTCTTTTGTCTAAGTCGAGAAATGACAACCACGAAATTGTAACTAGGCCAGAAAGCCATCCAGCCAGCCAGCGTCATTCTGCGTGTGCGTTTTGCTCGTTGTCCGGAGCAGACTTTCTGATGCGTACTTATTTAATGGTGACGTCAGCAACGGTTGCAACATCTAATTCGCAGAGCAATTCCGCAGCTCTTTTCATTTCGCTATCTGCGATCGCAACAATTGCGGCCTTGACATTAGCTTACCTAGACCACTTGACTGCATTGTTACTAATCGTCATATAATTTTTGAATTTTGGATAAGTCTTGCAACAAAAAAGGAATTAATTACATTGAGCAGGTTCTTAGTTTTTCCTTAACACGAAATTGGGCAACTTGTAGGAGGAAAACAGTATGTTTACGATAGTTATATTTATTATACATAGGTCTAAATGCCTAGTTAGTGGTTAGTCGTCTATCAACAAGCATCGCGAAGACGAACGGCGAAGTTCAAAGTTGACTGAGACAGACTGGGTGTGGACCTCATTTTTATGCAGCTGAGTTTACATTAAACTAAAAATTAACATAACTGTATGCAACTGTGTAGGTTTTACCCCAAATACACATTCAACATATCAAATCAATTCCAAAATTGTTACAACGAATTTGGCAGTCGACACTATATTTTGCCATTTACCAACCATCGATCCGGATTTGCATTCTAATGCTAACAAGGCAAATATTCAGACACAATGAAACACCTAACACAAAATGAATAAACTTTTTATGATTTCAACCTGAGCATTGATGAATGCGCATCTAAATGTTAAAACAACTAGCAGCCTTTATACATCTCATGAGAAGATCAATGTCTGAGATCTTAGATGCAAAATACGAACTCCTTTGTCAAAAGCAGATCAAGTCAATGTCGTGATCGCAGACAAATCGTTACTAAGAGCCGCAATTAGTATTGCGAACTAACCAGGCTCACGTACAACGAATTTAAGGTCGTTTAAGATAATCTGCTTTTAGAACAATATGGTTACAACGTTGGTCTTTCTTGGGATTATATTGTAATGATGAACATTGTAGATAACTTTATGGGAAACCATAATTGTGAAACCCATAGTTTTAAACGAGATCATATCATTCTGGCCAGTTTGATTACATTAGAATTCAACAGTCATGAAATATATTTGCCTCAAAAATTTGGTTTTGCTTCTGCAGCATATCTGTCATGTTTTTTACTTATAGGATCGAAAAAAAAACAAATTCTTTTCAAAATTTAATTTTGAAAGTCCTCCTAATTATCAATTGGAATTCAAAACTATACACTATAACTACTACATGTAAAATATATTTCCGAATGAATGAACAATTTATTTAATTTACCCATACGACTTTTGCATCTTTCTAATTGACCTACACAGAACTGTATTAATAAAATCGTCGTTTTCGTCTTTCCATATGATAACCGGGTATAAAGGCCAAACGTTTTCTAGCATATGTAGGATTTTTGGGATAATGGGTAGTGTCCCTTAACATTTTTACTCTATCACCGTATCGTTCCCTGAGCATTTGAACGAAATCTCTCGTTTCCCCCACTGCTGTTGTTTCCCAAGTTGACGGCACAGAGCAGTGATGACAACGTGGTACGTCCTTGCGCTTTGTAGTTGTAGCTTCGCTAGTAATTTTGGTAGGTGCTTCTGTTGTATCTTCAGGGATTGTATTTTCATCATCATTTAAAACATTTGCATCAGTTAGCATAGTTAAATTTCTTGCAGCATTTTTTTCAGTAACAGTAGTTATATCTTTTGGTGTGTCAACAATAGTAATAACAGTTTTTTCAGTGGGAGTGGTCGTTGAGGCTTGAGTAGTAATTTCACTTGTTTGACGAGTGGTTTCTGTTTCCTCTGTTGTCATCGTTAATGTCGTCGGAGCTACAAAATTAGTAGAAGTATCAGTCTTGTCTTTAATTGTTTCAGTAACTTTTTTGGTACTTGTTACTTTAGTGGTTTCAGTTTTAGTTCCTTCAGTACTTTTAATTGTGCTTACCTTATTAGCAGGAGGAGGAGCAGACGTGGTTGTCGTAGTAGTTGTCTCCGCATTAGCGAAGTCGCTTTGGGTACACTGAGCTTCACATACTTTAGCATCTACTTCAACATACGCTGAAATTAGAAAATATTTATAAGTTGAACCTTTGTCAACACTGATCTCTTTCATTATTTAATCTTGTGCGTTCTTACTTGTATTATAATCGCAATTGTATTCAAGCAAATCACAGACATCTAAAAATAGTCGGTGACTGGAATCAGCTTCAAGATTACCACAAACTGGTGTCCATGTGTGGTTGCAAATTTTTGATGCAGTGCATTCATCAAAATTCTGTAAGAATACCCAGGAATAAGTGTGAAGAACTCTTGATTTTAATAACAGAGTAGTATTTTTACTTGATCATACCCCGATGAAATGATTGATTGTTGGTTGAAAGAAAAGACAAACTGAAATGAGACACATTTTTTAGTATTTTCGTAGTAGTGATTGAGAAATCCACACAAGCGAACATTATAAATAAGTTAAATTAAGTTTCAATCACTTACTTAGAGCTATAAGAAGTTCAACAAACATTTTTCGACTTTACTTCATTGTTGAACGAGTTTTCGTTTACTACTTTTAATTGGTTTTACATTTTAAAGGAATGTCATGTAACAAACGGATTTGTTTAACTCTGTTATTATGTAATTCAGAAAACGTATTGCTACCAATTTTTTTCTATTAAATCGCTTTAAACCAATCGTAACCTCATAGTAGCTAACCGTGAAGAATTGAATCCTGTTTGATTGTGAAATTTTTCAGCATTTTTATGACGTGTGATAAAATCCACGAGTAAAAATGCTTTGATAAGTTTAAGGTGATTGAAGCAATTTGTGTTTTCTTCATCATATTTCCCTTGATCTCTGTAATAATGGCTTGACTAGAATTTATATCTCTTAAAAATGAATTCCTATCCTCAAAACAGTTTGGGTAGAAAGATGTAACTATCTAAATAGGGTGGGTTATTTACTGTCTAGACCTAATGAATTTTTAGTAATCAAAAGAAAGCAAAATTGTTAAAAGATAACTAATCACGACGTCTATTGAAGTGGGTTTCTTATTCAGAAAAATTTAATATGCAGTAAGATCCTATTGAATTGAAGAAGACTGACGAACATTTTCTTATTTCAATTTAGATTATAGCTTTACTAACTGCTGCCCGTGGGCCGTGGCTTCGTCTGCCTGGACCGGAACCAAAAATACTCCATGTTAATCTAGGTTAAAAACTATCTATGTGTTCATCTAAATCTGTTCAGTCGTTGTTGCGTAATTGACTAACAAACATCCAAGCAAACAAACTTTCGCATTTATATTTTTTATGATAGTAGAATGATCCGAATTCATAATATTGTTGAATTGTCGAATCTCCTTGATACACTGTGGAAGGGGACATAAGGGTAATTAACTTTTACCATGGCTTCAGAAGAAACATTATTCTAAAAACCAGAGTTGAAAAATTTCATCGGTTTGAACGAAAACTGCTGTTTAATTTTCTCACTTTTGCAGTTTCTGTCAAACCGTCGAACAATGGTAGGTAATTATGTATTGAATCCATGGTAGAAGTATTAACTGACAAACATAATTTTATGATTTATTAATATAAGTGTGTATATATCTCTGTAATATCCTCTGGGCGTTCATAATCAAAGGTTGGTATTTATTAGCCTGGTTACTCCAAAAAGTCAGAATCGAAGTCCGTAGTGATGAGTGGAGCCTTATATCCTTTAATGACCTTGTATACCAACTTCCCATTTTTCCAGACTGTAGCTTTTTGCAAGATTACCGTCCCAATTGTTCCCGTTCGAAGAACCTGTACAATAGTATTTTTTTACAGCATATTCACACAGTACTGCCTCATAACTGGCGAAATGAGGGTGTACTATGAGGCACCTCTGCCGAACCCTTCGAGGACTACAGGCGTGATGTTATGTTATGTTATTCGTACACTAAAACAACTTTACTTTTGTTTTAACTCGAAAAGGTGCCATCGAAGCTACCACCTTCTTGTACCATGAAAACAAAAACAAACAAAAAAAAATGATTTTCCATACATGTCCATTTGAGATGTGAAGGTTTTGAGAAATGTATGGAACATCATTTTTTTCTAATAATTGCTTTCAAAGTTCGTTGTCTTCTTTGTTACTGAAAATGAATTTCGAGGACCTAACTCAATAAGGCATCAAAATGAAGCAAAATGGTATATTCGAAGGTATATTATAAAAACAGATAAAGATTCGTATCTCCTCAGTTACCTGTGTAGTTGGTTTGGACGTAGTTGGCTTGGCCGTAGTGCGTTTTACAGCCCTTTTTTTTGTTGTTTTTGGTGGCGTGTGGGCATTCATTAACTCTTGAAGGTCTAAGGAAGGCCAATACTGATAGAGTGTTGGACGTGGCAATTTCTCTTTTTTCTTTCTTTGACAAGGGGCACAAGGGGTAGTGTCATCAGTCCAAGGCTTGTAACTCCCAGTCTTCCACGGTGTATATCTCCTTCTGTCTTTCCAAAGTGTGGTTAGAGTGTTACGAGTTTTTTTTGTTGCAGTTCTTGGCTGCGTGTAATATGTTGTCTGGTCTCGGGCTCTCACATTTGGTTTAAAAGTCCGCATCATTCTTCTACCGTCAGCGTAATAGATATAGAAGCCTTGGACTCTTGTCAATAGCGATGGAAGGCTTTCACAGGTCGCACCACCAAAACATTGCGTGTAATTCGTAAAAACATAACCTGGAATCAACATGCAACATGATCAACTGACACAATTAAAGAAATTGCTAAAAAAACAATAAATTAGTATTCTAGGTATTCTATTCTTGTCACGCGAAGAAAACGCATACGCGTCAGTGTCGCTTCACGGGAACGCATTGCTATTCTTTGGGTTTTTACAGAAATAAATTCTCAATAACAGCATAGGTCAGGTGGAGATTCATTGAAGACATTGCAGACCTTGATAAAATGTGGATAGGAATGTAAATGTGGTACTGGTCCACAAACTATGGGGCACTTAATATCTTATCCTGCGTGTCCTGTTGTTTGTTCATTACAGGAACTGATGGACACTTCTTAAGGCACTGAACTCGTGGCTCAGTTCTAGGCCGGCACAATTTAGATTGCCATCGACACGCTAAGAAGAACCATAGATTTAGACTATTGCTTCGTTGATAGCAAGTTTATCAATCTCTCTGTGGTTCTTACATAAAGAGCCAAATATGAGAGTAGGTTAAGTATAAATAAGCTCTTCATCATCATCATCATCATTTCAGCCGAAGTCCACTGCTGGACATAGGCCTCCCCCAAGTGTCGCCACATTGACCACATTGATCTTCGGGTTACGTCGGCAACCTTGGTTCTCTTGCGGATGTCCTCATTTCTGCTTTGATCATGCAAGGAAACTCCGAGCATAGCCCTCTCCATTGCTCTTTGGGTGACTAAAGTAAGCGTTCTGATGAGGCCCATTGTGAGCGACCACGTTTCGGTCCCGTATGTAATCACTGGCAACACACACTGGTCATAGACTTTTGTCTTGAGACACTGCGGTAAGTTGGACGAGAAGATATCACGGAACATCCCGAACGCTGCCCAGCCGATAATATGCTAGATGAAATCAATAATATTGGAAACAAGAATGGACCTAGAATTTAACCCTGTGGAACCCACACAGTCCTTATAAACTTGATAGTCTTTGTAATATAGGTACTTACTCATATTATTGTCACAATTATACTCGTGCATATCGCATTCATCTATAAACAATCTAGTATGTTTCCTGTATTCATAATAGCCACACTCAGGGATCCACGTGTGATTGCAAATGTCAGCTAGAACACACGCGTTTACCTCCCCGAACTATAAAAGAGCATGGTTTGTTACGTAGAGTCAAAAGCCTTACCAAGGTCAAAACTCAAATAAAACATAACATGTTACCTAGTAACTTGGTGTTTGAGATCAGATAGGCAGTCACTCCATCTAAATGGTGGTATTCAGCTGCATATGTTAGGACTGTAATGTATTTTACTAATTTCAAAACGAAAGGGGTTGGCTTAACCGGATGCAGCGTAATACTAATATTTAACATGGATTGACTACCCATCTGACCTCCACAACCCCCGTTGAACGCCATCGACAAATGTGTCGTGGACATAATACGGTACCCCTTGGTAAGACTTACTGATTGTCAGACTTTGTTTTATGTTGTGGTGCAAGATTTAGTAACAATAATTATTCCTTAATTTATTTTACTTACACATTTTGAAATATTAACATATAAAAACCTTAAAAAAATAGTAGCCCATCGGCTTAGGACACAAGTTCCAATTATTTCTTATTACCATACTTTGTTCCAATTGTATTCATAAACAAAACGAGGCATTTAACCAATTTGGGGGATAATATACTGGATAAAAATTCCAATGTGAAATGCCTTGTCGACAAGGCTATATACAGGGTGTTTGGCGCATGGACCGACACAATTTTTCCAGGGATTTGGGAGGTCATTAGCTAGGTTCTACCCATACACAAAAACAAAAAAAAAACTAACAAAAAAAAGAACAAAAAGAAAAACAAACAAAAAAGTTGTTTCGAATTAAAGGAAACATTTTGGGCATTTTTTTTTAATCATATGTAACCAACCGTGACATTTGGGACAGAGGGTGTATGGGTAAAACCTAGCTAATGACGTCCCAAATCCCTGGAAAAATTGTGTCGGTCCATGCGCCAAACACCCTGTATATAGCAATCTTACCGGAATAAAATGTTGTCTCGATCTCAGAGGAATAAATACGACCACTGAAAATTTAAGAAATATTTAAAAAAAGTTAAACATATTTTGTCTTAACTCTGTAGATTTACCTATCTAGTGTGTAAACAGACTGCTCGGTTGACGGCTTCCTTCATAAAGCCGTCAAACAGTTTAAAAACTTTTAAATTAGTTTTTCAACGTCAACATTTTATACTAAGGTTCTCATCAGTAGATATATACTATCTTTTAACCGGTCTTTAACCTACCTAGTAATAAATATATGTAGGTATAATTAATATCCTTACTACGGAATAAAAAATCTCTTCTTACTTGCCAGAAAGCTCAGTAACTTTACCATTTTCATTCATTTTAACATTATTTTGTCGTTACAAACACTATTATTTTATATCAGCAGAAAACTGGAAAAAAAAATATTTTTAAGGCACACTACATTTCAATTTTAAACTTAATACGACAAGTATTAAGTATAATCGATTTTTCAGAACGTAAAATAAAATAAAAACTGTTTACAAGAAATTTAAAAACAGTAAAATATTGTAAATAGGTAAAAGAGTATGTTTATTTGGTCATAAAACGCAGTCACACCGCTTAGAATACTAGCATTTAGCTGCATCTGGTAAGACTGGAAGCGGAACCCTACATAGTTGGGAAAAGGCTAAGCAGATGATGATGAGAATATTGAATTTTTGATAGTAAAAACGTAAGCAACATCAAGTTCTCATCTCAAGATAAAATCAAATCAAATGAAGGCCTTACTATTACGTAGTTCGACTACTTCCAACTCACATAAGTTCATTAAAAGAAATTCAACCATATTAACCCTAGCTACTAATATAATAATGTTTCTCACAAATTCTAGTACCCTAGAGAGTAACCGATTTCACAATAATGAGGATAATTTTGCGCACATTTTAACATTACCACTTTGCGTTCCAATTATTTCTTCAGCTTATACCTGAGTTTGAGAAATACGTCTTCCTTTGACAACGGGTACTTTATAAATGGTGGAGGTACAGGATAGAGTAAAGGTATCTGGCAGGTATGTTTTCTTTTTAGGGTGTGTGGGTATGGAGCTGTGTTGTGTCGCAAACTATGTTCCTCCTCATATTCTGTCCGCTGAGCCCCAAGACATGCAGCAAAATCGACCTCTGCGCTATCACCGACGAAGAGTTGGAGGTGGCGAAGTTTTGACCTATCATCATCTAACTAGCTTTTTCCCAAATATGTTGGCGTCAGCTTCCTGTCTAACTGGATGCAGCTGAATACCAGTATTTTATATGGAGCGACTGCCTATCTGATCTCTGTGCGGTCTATAGCGTTCCCACTGCTGAGACATAAAGGTAGGCCGTAATCAACCACGCGGGCCCAGTCCGGCTTTCATATTTATAAAAATAGTTGTCGATCAAAGCATATTGATTTTTTGACAATATTTACACACTTACCAAAGCCATATCTTCATACGTACCTAACAAACCAGTAAATCGATATACGTTCATCTAACCAAGGTCAAACTGACCTTAACAACGTTTATACACGTTGCAACACTGCGTTCATTCACTGACAACACCGAGGAATGTTCAAAAGGTCAGGATGTCGTCGTAAACGATATTTGATGGCAATGGCTGTTCACGTAAAAGAGGGTTCGACCTGTTTATAACTGGGTGGCTTCTGCCCGCGTATTCGCCCATGGTGGTCGAAAATTATCCCATGGAAACTACTGGCATACAAAATTTCTATTTTACGTCCTAACTCAGGTCATTATAATCTATTCTTGTGCTTACATAAAATAGGCTATTCCTTACAAATACACCTGTGTTGAGAAAAATAGTAACTTTCATCATAGATAAACGGATGATATTATAATCTTCTTTGCAAATCGATCTGCTTAGTCATTGGTCGTATAATTAAACGACAAGACAAGGCCATCTTTAAACAGTAAGTGGCTCTTAATTAATAATGGTAATTTACAGTTTAAAATATCTTCACCGTCAAAATTTCTATTCCACGTTGCGCAAATTAATAACAGTTTGCATCATAGTCGAGCTTAAACACAACATTGGGTAACTAACCGACACATCTACAAAGGAAGATAATAAGGACAGAAGACAGTATTATCATAATAATAAATAAATAAAAAAGCCTTTATTCGCTGACCAAAATACAATACATTTTAGCTTCATCATCATCATCATCATCATCAGCCTATAATGTTCCCACTGCTGGGATACAAGCCTCCTCTCTTAGAGAGGGAATGGGCTATAACCACGCGGGCCCAATGCGGATTGGTAGAGTCACATTTCTTCGAATTTTTGGTTCTAGGTCATGCCGGTTTCCTACACTCATTTTAGCTTATGTGAATGTAATCTCTATCTATACTAATAACAAAACAAAATAAAATAAACAAAATCTAGTTGATAAACGACTTAATTCTAATATGTAAGTTATATTAATATCTTCAGCAACCAGAATGTTGGTCAGGTTGTCCTTCGACATAGGCCTCCCCTAGTTTCTTAACTCATCTCTGTCACGAGCTAATCTTCTCCATCCTTTTGGTAAGTCATCTTCCCATCTCTTTATTTGTAAACTCAGTATTAATTAACTTTAAATAAAGAACCCTACCATAAAATTTAAGACGTATTTTATTGACCATCCAGGTCAACAAGACCGCTGCTCTCATGCGTTAAGAGCACAATAAACAACAATTCCTCGCTTATAGCGCATAGGCATTACATACAAGATATAACCGGAATCTTCACAAAGCCGTCAACCAAGCATTATGTACATCACACTCAGTAACTTTACGCAAAAAATATTGTTGGGAAAACAACTTTCTTTTTTGGGGTGAAAAATTACGTTTTAGGGTACGACTCAATGTAACGCATTCAAAACATTGTGCTGATGGATTGAATAGTACGGGGGTCGTGAAGGTGTCTTAAGTAAAAAAAAAATACATTAAAAACATGTATTAAAAAAAACTTGTGATAAAGTTGGAACTATGACTCCCAATATCTCCGTAACTAGAAGGTTCCCAGGTGTAGTCTAGAACAAAAAATTATCGCATTGACGGGGAGAACAAGTGCCTTTCGGTTTCGTTTAGAGTCTTTTTACACCATTCAGTATTATCAGCCAGGACACAAGGCTCCTTTTTATTAGAGGGCTGCAATCCAGCAAACGGGCCCAGAGCGGGTTGGTAGATGTCTGCAAATACATGTCTTCGATTTTTTTGTTCTAGGATACGCAGGATTCCTCACGATGTTTTTCTTCACCGTTTTGAGAGCAGTGGTGATGAAACTAATCTGCTCACGCATCATGAGATCGTGACACAATACCAGTTGCATCACTACTCACCATCATCATCTGCCTAATCTAGCACAACTATGTTGTGGTCGGCTTCCAGTCTAACTGGATGCAGCTGGACACCAGTAGTTTACCACAACCCAGCTAGTAATGGGTAATAAGATACCACTTGGTAAGACTGATTATCAGAATTTTGACCCACTGATTTGTAATGGCAGCCGGGACCAATGGGTTAAGTTCCTGTCAGTTTCGCTGTTTGAAAACAGAAAACACTACTTTTTCCAGCTAAAATTTCTCAATAACCATAAGATACCTGGTATGTTTTTTTTTATATTTAGTAAGTGTACGAATTTATATTTTGATAACCACTTAACATAATTAAGAAAAATAAAAAACAAACATACGTTTTTACGTAAGCACGAAACGCCAGGTTTTTTCAATAGCTTTTTTGGCTAACTGGTAATGAATTATAATCTGAAATAATACCAGATACCTTATGATTATTGAGAAATTTGAGCTGAAAAAAGTAGTATTTTCGGTGTTTAGAACGCGAAATTGATAGGGACCCTTAGCGTGCTTACGCACACGCCTACACGTATGCACGCTTACGTACTTGGTTTACGTGTGTACTTGAGCTTAGTTGCATCACTATCTCAACTGAGCCTAAACGCACATTGACACTTGACACCGCTCCCACAGCCCAGTTCACCTCGAGATTGACATTGAGGAACCACATGACTGGCGCACTTGAATATGTATTACTTCCGTTTATTCATGGCTTCCGGATTCAGGTTAATTATTAGCAATTTTATACATGATATGGTGCATAGAGTAATTAGGTGATGAAGTTTAAGATTGAGAAATAATGTATTATTATGAAGCAAATTATTGAAACGTGGATTGTGTCACGTGCATTCGTCATAGGAAACGCACGTTATGACGATTCCGACTTGCCAATTAAACACTTATGATTTTATTTATCAAATAGATTTTGCCCGCGACTCGCGACTTCGTACGCGTGGCATTTACAATCTACATAGTATCTATATATGTATATAACATAACATAACATCACGCCTGTAATCCCAGAAGGGTTAGGCCGAAGTGTACCTAATAGTACACCCACATTTTGCCAGTTATGTTTAAGTCCCATGTAATAGGAGCGAGCCTATTACAACCTATATATTTTTTTTTATGATTATATATAGCTTATATTTTTAGCTAAGCATCTAGCAGTAGAGCGGTGAAAACTGCGTTCAAATCCATGTAGTGTAGTTTTTGCGTGATGCGCATACAGACAGACAGACAGATTATGTTTTATATATATTTTATTTGTCAGTATCTTCAATGTACAGACATCGGCCTGTTACAATTATATGTTAGATTAGATTAAATATGAATGTATTTATCCGTCTAAAATTGTATAATGATCTGTTTAACTAACTGGCATATTTTAAATTGTTTCTTTTTTTTTAATGTAATCTATTGACATGCCACTTTAATTGTAATTGCTTGTTTATATTAATTTTGTACGCCATATATTGGCAAAAAAAGTGCACATATTTATATATAGACAATATTCTATCTGTAACCATACCTATGTTTAAGAACTTAAATGATTGATTGATTGATAATAAAACGTACAAACGCCTTCAGTAAACTCAATGCTTACAGCTGCGATGAAACCGGTAGCTGGTACGAAGAGATTTTGGACAGGCTTCGGATCGCGGGCTTTGATAAATATTTCGGTATATTATCTGCCTCGCTAGTGGTCGCAAGTGCGACTGCTAAGCATGAGGTCCTGGGTTCGATTCCCAAGCCGGGCAGTGTTATTAGGTTTTTCTATCAAAAATTTCGCTGTTGCAGTTACAGTGTCTTGATTTATGTCCGGTTGATGGCAATAGGCTTGCCACCATGCGACTTGAGCATAACTGACGAAATATGAAATTGATTAGGTACGTATACGCGAGATGTTATGTTATCTGCAAAAGTCTGGTGTTCGACTTCGGGCCCACAAGCTATCCGCACCTAAATAAAAGTAAAAATGACGTCATTACAAAAATATTTGATGATATGAATAAATATGTATATTATACATACATGTAGCTGTTGTTTATCATGCTATCTCGATAGCGGCGATTATATTATCAAGACACTTATATTTAATCGTAGAAATGTTTACATTACACTACACATTACAAAATGATTCACTCCATAGATAAGTGCGCCACTAATTCCCAAAAATCACTTTCGATCTTTATGGACCTACAAATAATCCTTTATGAACAAACAAATAAATAAAATTGAAGAACCTGTTTTTAATATCAAAATAACAGCATTTTACTGAAGGCAAACGAAATAAAAATAAAATATACGGCACTTATAACAAAAACACTTTTTTTTGTCCGTCTGTCTATCTGTTTGTTCAGGCTAATCTCCGAAACGGCTGGAGCGATTTTGATGGAACTTTTACTGGCAGATAGCTAATGTTATAAGATCTAACTAGGCTACTTTTATTTTAAAAAAATTATTAGGGTTCCGTGCAAAAAAATTAAAACCCTTGAATTTGTTAACGAAATCCGATTCAAGAAAGCAATTAATATTTTTAATTTTAACACACTTTTATTAGCTTGTTTCAACAGCTAGTATCATATAAGTTACCATGTTCTAAAAACTGTTGGCAACCAAATCAGCTTAACCTTTTGACCGCCAGAGCATAAACGCACGCGCGTGCCCTCCACGCAAAGCAACAATTTCACCTACCATTTTGTCACATATTTTTGTCGTTTGTCGTACTGGGCACGCACTTGCTTGTCACGTATATGTGACAGTGGCCTTCAAAAGGTTAAACCTGTTAGTAAGCCACCAAACACTTCATCGTGTGTTTTAACGACAGTGTTATGTCACCTCACTAACATGACCACTCCCTGTTTAAGAAAAGCTATTCCTGGACATTTCTTCGCGTGGGTGTTTGTTTGTCTACATGGGGGTGTGAAGCAGGATGAATGATAAGCAACTTCAGTCTGGGGCTCTTAATAATAGCAACTAGATAGATGGGTAGTAAAATTAAAGAGAGTGTGATCAAAATAAAGAGAAATGATATGAAATATCTGACATTGCACCAAAAGAAGAATAATTTAAGAAGAATGATTTCTTACTAAATTATTTTCTAATTTATATCCTAACAATGATGATATTCAAAATGATATTCAAACTTTTGAGTTAATTCTGGGTTTTTTGTGTTCTTAATAAATTTTTCGATAACAAGATTTTGTAACAACATTTTCCATGGAGATTCTTCTTCTCTACGCTTTGGAATGGGCAACTGCAGTACTTTCACAGTTATTTTACCCTGTGATTTGGACTGTAGCTACATCTTTTTATTTTAGACAAGTCAAAAGGGTCTGTAACTGATATATTTCGTCGCGGAGTGATATTTTATAATTTCGTATAAATCGATAAAACTAATTGAAATTGCAAAATATCTGTCAGCTTTTTGAGACTTAAGATACCTATGTTAGAAAGTCTAGTTAGTTTCCTAGAAACTCAGTTCTGGAAGTTCGTAGGCCGTATTTTCGTGTGACAGTTGCATTTGACTTGGTTTTCAAATGAAAGCCTACCGCAATAAAACTGGAAACCGTCATGATATAGTTATATGAACAAGGTTTATCTGCTTACCACCGATAGAGTCTAACAGCATTACACAATTCAGTAATCTTTCTTTCTTTTCAATTCTATTACTATCGAAATATGTATAAGGTTTTTCAGTACCTACTGGTTTTGTTTTGTTTATTTTGCGTATCGATCACAAAATATAAAAAGCGAGTTTCAAAAATTTTATACAACTATGTATAGTCTATCTAATCTATCTTTGTATAAACACTTACCACAGAAAAATAAAAATAAATTGAAGATCGCTTCAGATTGTTAGGTTTTATAATAATTTATATAAATCTTTAAATTATTTTAGTCGTTTAGTGGGACATTTTATTTCTTACACTGGCAACACCCGTGTGAACATATGACATTGAGACATGATGTTTGAGGTTTGGGCGACTAACTCAGCATATTCGGCCAGCATCGAATGCGGATGTCTTATCTGTGTAGAAAGAGAAAATATAAGTACCCTTGAAATAATATTAATGTGAGTTTTATTATACTTCTGTATTTAATATCTAATCTGATGGTTTCTACAAGATTAAACATAATATATTCTAAGACCTCCGACCTCGTTAAATAAATGAATAAACAAATAACTAATAGTATTACATTCCTAGACTAAAGTCAAGGTGTGAGTGAGTCATTAGAAGAAATGTTGATTTAAGAGCGTGCATTCTAAAAGTTGTCAAATATCTAATACTAGCTGCGGCCGTGGTGTTACCCGCGGTGAAAGAGTTTGCAACTACAATCTGTCACTTTAATAGATTTTCAATTTTATCGTTATAGGGTTCTAGGTTGATTGGGAAGTGTTCACAGTTTTGAGTAGCTTGATGTGCTGGCGTCTGTACATTAGGTGAAACTTGAAAAAAAAAGAATGACATCAAATTGTCCAGAACATTTTTTTCATGTTCTTGGTTATTTTGATGCAAAAACCTGGTTAAAATAAGCTGTGCCTAATGCACTTTTTCTACCTACTACCCCTTATACTTCTTAGTACTCTACCCTACCTAAACTACCTGCCTACCTACCTTACCCTACACTACCTACCTACATGTCTACCTACTAACCTAACCTGCCTACCCTACCTGCCTACATCGTTTGAATAAACAACACCTTGAATTTATGCTAACCTGGTACTTTTGGTCGCCAAAAGATGGTTTGTGTCAATATTCGGGAAATCATATCAGCATTTTTCCGGCTATCGCAAAACCTATATGGTAGTTACCGTTGACCAAGAATCACAACGTTTGGCAAGAAGCAATGTCTTACAGCACATGTAAAGGAAAAAATCTGCAAACCGCAAATATGTGGTTTAATAACAACATACCTACAAGTTTATACGGAACCCTCGGTGCGCGAGTTCAACTCGCACTTGGCCGGTTTTTTATTTGGTTTCCACAAATTGGGAAAAGAATAGCCAAGTTTTGCATGAGTTACATCCATATTTGTCGGGAAATCCTTAAAAAAGACCGCTAAGATACGCAAAAGTTAAATTTACAAATGGTTGCGATTATAGACAATAAGAAAAACATAGGTACAAAGATTTTCAGCGTGTATATGTATAATAGCTAGTCAGTTACAGGTAGTCAGTGGCCCGAAAGTATCCCAACCAGTCTTACCAAGGGGTATTGTTTTACCCAGTATTAACTGGAGGACAGGTAGGCAGTCGCTCCATGTAAAATACTGGTATTCAGCTGCATCCATGTAGACTGGAAGCCGCCCCCAACATATTTGGGAAAAGGCTAGGCATATGATTCTGTTGATATAATATAATAGCTAGCGATAAAAAAATAATGAAAGGGCTTTAAGTACCTAAGTAAGGGCTGTAAGTAGTTCCAGGGCTGCGGGGCTGTTCGAAAGAGATACCGCGGCCCTGGAACACAAAGGGGAAGGAAGGAACATGGATGGGTTTTAGTCGGTACATGTCATCACTCCCTTCCGCTCCGCCCAGAGCGGGAGAAGACATTTGATGACTTCCCATTCGAAAAAAAAGGGGCTGTAAGTAGTTTTGTATTGACTATTTGATTCCATAGTAGAACGATACATAGGAATTCATAAGTCAGTCAGGTCATGTTTTTTCTGACCCCGGAAACCAGACCGACAAGAAATTCCTATACAATTTTATTATGTATGTAGGTAGTATATTATATACCCAATTACATAACATCACGTCTCTAATCCCCGAAGGGTTAGGCAGAAGTGTACCTAATAGTACACTCACATTTCGCCAGTTATGTTTTTAAGTCCCATGTAATAGGGGGCGAGCCTTTTGCCATCAACCGGGCACAAATCCAGACTCCGTAGCTGCTAATGAGAAATTCCTGATGGAAAAACCCAATAACACTTTGCCCGACCCGAGAATCGAATCCAGGACCAGAACCTCATGCTCAGCAGTCGCGCTTGCGACCACTAGACCAACGAGGCAGTCAACCCAGTATACCCAATTAAAAGCGACGATAATTAATTAAGAATTATTATTGCTAATTTTGTAAGGAACGGGCTTAATATTAATATACACATGTAAATAATTAAGCGTAATTAATTTGAGATTGAAGAAGAAATTCTATTTCAGTAGGAGTATGACATTTAGTACACAAAATAATTATTTTACCCGCCCACAACAAACTACTTAAAATAAAGGTAGGTACTTTTTATTTTACAGAGAAAATTCAGGTTTAATAAGCTACTGTTTATACAAAAGTTTCGAGAAATAAACAGTAATTTTGAAAACAGCTACGAGAATTAAGCATTGTTATATTTTTATATGGCACCCACGCCATCGCCCACACAAACACGCGCAACAAAGAGAGAGAAGATTCTACGTTTTAAATATCAATTTAAAACGTAATATTTTCAGTTCAGAAAATTATATTGTTTTGGTAAGAAAGCAGTGAAACTCCATTTGTTATTTTAAAGATTAATACCAATTAAGGGCAAGTACGGTTGCCGACGTGTTCATGTCCAACTCATTACGTAACTCCCACCTACCGACGCGGATTGATTTTTGTTAGCATCTCCCTCTAACCGCGCATGCGCGATAACTTGACGCACACACCCTTAACAAACTGACACACATCGACGCACCCTCCAACTTTATCAAACATAGAATTTCGACTTTAGGGAGATTAGATAAGGTGGAGTATCGTTCGGTGTTGTGAACAGTTGGTATTTTTAGACAATACGTGCCTATTATGGCGAGTACCGTCGCGCCCTCTCCCATACAAATCGGGAAACCTCGTCGCGGAAGGTTTTCCACTTTCTGTCTATATTTTCTATAAAATATCCACATTTTTACATCACAGTTTCGGCGTCTTTTTACACTAGTTCGTACGTCAAGTCACTGCGTGTGTTCATGGGGTTGGATTTAACGTAAAATAGGGGTTTTTTGTTGGGAAAGGTGTGACTAAAAATAGATCACTGCCCGATATACTTGTAGGGAAATCTAGTGAGAGCTTTTCATTCATAAATTACATTCATTTGGTGTCGGGCAGTGAAGTAATACAGTTGAGAGAAGCGATTTGGCTGGTGGATGTTATAGTTCGGTGATAAGATTGAAGTGCTAACGGGGATCGATAAGCGGGCCACTGCCTGAATTCATCTTTAAAGCAGAAACAACAGACAGAAGAGAAAAATGTAAGTTTTTATTCATTTTATCTTCGATTAAATTCCAGATACTCCCATAGATTTTAATCTGTGTTTGAAATACATGCTAGTGAATACAACATTGCTGATTCTGCGTGTCATTTTGTACTTCGTTTCAAGAACCGTTCGATAGTAGGACGCTTAAAATGACTTATAGATTTTATAGATATGCAACCTCCTTGGGGCTTCTATGTTTGTCGATAATATAGCAATATTTTTAGTTTTTTATTGAAACAAATGAAAAATTAGAATGTTTTTATGGATTGATTCGAAATTTAAATAGATTCGATCTGGCCAGTGATAGTTTTTTTTTCGATTTGCTCATGGCTGATATGCAAATGACAGCAAAAAAGGAACTACGTCGTTCATTCGACCAATGGTTTTAGTATGGAGATTCATGTTGATATGGTCAACAATGGCGCCTCATTTTTCTGGTGCAAGGATTTGAATTCTGTTCTTCTGTAATATGACCGAAACGGTGACATATCATCATCTTGCCGAGGAGCTCGTGGCTAAATAATAACTGCCGCTCGGATCAATCTTAAGGTTAACCCACACTTGCCTGGGTTTGTCTGTGGATGGGTTCACCCACTATGTACCAAGTTTCCTCCGTTCCTCGGAAAGCACATTAAGCCGTTGATCCCGACTGTCATTTGTAGTGTCATTCGCTACAGGTAGTCCGTGGCCCGAAAGTCTGTCAACCAGTCTTACCAAGGGTTAATACGTATTTCATACCCAGTTTCCTTCATGCCTTGAAAAGCACGTAATCCGTTGATCCCGGCTGGCAATTGTAGATCTTTGACAGTCGTTACAGGTAGTCAGTGGACCGAAAGTCTGACAACCAGTCTTACCTAAGGGTAATCGTTTTACCCAGTAGTAACTGGGTTCTGGGCGTCAGATAGGCAGTTGCTCCATGTAAAATACTGGTATTCAGCCACATCCGTTTAAAATGGAAGCCGACCCCAACATAGTTGGGAAAAGGCTAGGCAGATGATGAGATGACGGTGCAACAACCCAATTTTTGTGAACTATAAAGTATATTACTACATCTAACAAAAAAACATATTATTTCTAGACAATTCTTCAAAAACAAAACAAAAGTAGAACGTTGAAACAAAACACCATCGAACTACGTCACAAAACATAACAGCTGAGTTACAAAGATCGTTCCAACCCTAATTGCCGATGTAGTTTCGCGACACAACCCACAGGGAAAGCTAAAGTCGATATCTACGTAGATTGCGCCCGCATGCTCGCTACTTTAGTTCTGTACGTTCGTGTTTTGAAATTTTAATGTATCTAGCTATTGTATTGTTCAGGCTTGGCCAATAAGAGCGCGTTACTGACTTTCCGATGACGTTGATAGTGCGAGCGCGTTTTAGGGTTGGTTGTATGATGTTGCCAGCATTGGGTTTTTTGAAGCGCAGTTTCTTTTTTTCTTAGATTTTAAAGACATTCATAAAGTGGCCAGTCTCGTTACTTGTATTAGGGAATATTGAGAGGTACGCCCACAAAAGTTACTCCTAATTTTGTCTAGTTGTCAGACTGACTAGTTGTCAGACTTTTGGACGTTTCGAGGGTTGGCAACATTAACCTTTTGAACGCAAAAGCATAAACACACGCGTGTAACGTCCACACCAAGCCACAATTTCACCTACCATTTTGTCACATATTTGTGTCGTTTGGCGTACAGGGCACGCGTTTGTTTGTCACGTATATGTGACAATGGCGTGGAAAAGGATAACCAATAATTCCAAAACACAACTTCTAACCTGACACACTCGATTAATTTAAATTTTCTGTAAAATTATATTTTAATTTGCTCTGAAGTCAATAAAGTGTATAGTCATTGAGTTGGTTAATTAATGACGTCACATGTTGCTATTGTCATACAAAATGTATGGGGAACCGCATTTTGACAGCTCGAAAAAGTATGACGGTTGATGGTGCAACTAGCGTATTGTTACACAGCTCTTTTTATTATTGTTATTTTATTGTTCAATGTTTATCATTTTCAGTGATATCTCCTTTTATCAATAAGTCACTCAAATCGCTATCTTACTTTATCACTCCTGAAAATCCATCGCTAGTGCTAACAAAATATAAAGGGTTCATTCATCTATATTTATTATAACATAACATAACTTCACACCTGTAATCCCCGAAGGGTTAGGCAGAGGTGAACTTAATAGTACACCCACATTTCACCAGTTATTTCCTCGTATATAACTATGTGGGGTGTCTATCGACAGTTCTTGACAATGATTTAGAGGCTTAAGTATTTTTTTAGTCACTGGTTGATGAGATATTCACTTCTAAAGCCGTAGAAGTAGCCGAAGTACTTTTAAAGAAACTTACTTTGACATTTAGAGTAAGATTAAATAATTCTGGTGGTTTTAATGAGATATGATATTTAGTTTTTAAGATATGGGACTTTTTCGTAAAACTCCAGCACTAGCTAACTTTGGTTTTCATTAACATAGTATGAAAAACAAATTTTGATTTGCTGTTGAGTGTAAACATAAACATCACGCCTGTAATCCCCGTAGGGTTAGGCAGAGGTATACCTAACAAATGAAACATAAATGATCGTTAAAAAAGTTGTTATTATATTGGTTGGTGCCATGAAACACTTTTTGAGCGTGCCCGACTCGCACTTGGCCGGTGTTTTCTATGACTAAGCGCCTGTGTGAGAGCAGCGGTGGCCCAGTGGTAGCCACCCCGACTTACGAACACTAAGTCGTGTGTTCGAACCCAGGCAGGTGCATTACTTTGTGTAATGTATTTCATCACCACTGCTCTCAAAAACGGTGAAGGAAAACATCGTGAGGAAACCGGCATGTCCTAGAACCAAAAATTCGAAGACATGTAACATCTACCAATCCGCGCCGGGCCCGCGTGATGGATTATAGCCCATTCCCTCTCATAGAGAGGAGGCCTGTGTCCCCGCAGTGGGAACATTATAGACTGATGATGATGATGATGATGAAGCGCCTGTTACTTTCACTGGCAAAACCCAAGACTGATAATAAAATAATAATAATTTCTTCATCTCACGAAAAACAATATCCCACACTTCAACACAACAAAAGATATCCACAAGCCCCATTAATTCGACATTTGATCCTAATTGGCAAGCCTCACTGGTCTAAAGGTCAGGATAGAGAGCCTTTGACCTATTATCATGAGCTTGCCAGCTTAATATTTTAAAATAAAGTGGCAGAAGAAGCGTTATGTACTGAATTCTCGAAATAAACTCGACATTTTAAAGCGAAGTTGTTGACTGGTTAAAAGGTCGGGTTAGATCCTCTTGGACCTTCAAAATTGCTGAGTAAGATGAGTTTTAAAAGGGTTGAGGTTGTTATTATTATATGAAAACATAGCGCTAGTGATCGTAAGTATAGGTAGGTAGGTGTAAAAGGGACATCGTCGCACAAACAAATACCACGTGCTCAATACATCGGTCAAATACCTAAACGAATTTAAGAGTGTAAAAGCCTCAATGAATTTAAAAACAGACTTTCACAATTATTGATAGATGAAGTATATCTGTTGGCGAATTTCTAAATGACAAACTTTTATAATGTTGACATTTTATTTTATTAATTTTATTTACCTAGACATTTAATTTTTTTCTTATATTGACATAACTCTGACATTTGATGCATGTAATTTTAATATTGATATAGATGACATAAAATTATGTAATATTATGGTTTGTTTGTTTATAATGTAATATTATTGTTTGTAATGTTATATTGTTTAATGTAATTTGATGATTTTAATTATTTAGTGAACCAATTTCAAGTTCAACCTATACATGGATAGTTGTTTGACAGATTTAAGAGAAAGTGAGTGTGGATTGAGGATGAATGAGTTGCCTGTCAAATGCCTTCTGTACGCAGATGATCAAGTTATTCTTGCATCTTCAGCGGAACAGTTGCAAGATATGGTAACTGTAATGAGTGAAGCATTTAAGAGAAAAGGGATGAATGTAAATGTGAATAAGACCAAGGTTATGGTGTTTGAAAGAAAAGAGGATGTATCGGTGTGTGATGTGAAAATAAATGATAAGAGTGTGGAGCAAGTGAATGAGTTTGTATATTTGGGCAGTATGTTTACAAGAGATGGAAAGATTGACGAAGACGTGGAAAGGAGAGTAAATGCGGGAAATAAAGTGAATGGTGCTATACATACGATTGTGACCAACCAGTCGATGTCAAATAAGGCTCGTCTGGCTGTTCACAATGGTGTGCTGGTGCCTACACTTATGTATGGAAGTGAGTGTTGGGTATGGCAAACGAGGCATGAAAGTAGAATTAATGCTGTGGAAATGCGTTCCTTGCGAAGCATGTGTGGTGTAACTCTGAATGATAAAGGGAGGAATGAGGTTATACGGAAACGTTGCGGCTTAAAAGAAGATGTAGTGACAAAAATTGAAAAAAGTATGCTTAGATGGTTTGGTCATGTGGAGAGGATGAGTGAAAGGCGACTAACAAAAGGTATTTACAAGGCAGATGTGAGTGGCAACGCCGGGAGGGGACGCCCTAGAAGAACATACGCTGACCTCATTGGTGAGGTTCTTCAGAAAGGTCAGGTGCGTAGTACTCGCAACCGGCGTGCGTGTATGACCAGATGTATGAACGTGGACGAGGCAAAAGGAGTATGTAAGGATCGTAGCAGGTGGCGTTCTGTAGTTTCTGCCTACCCCCATGGGAAAAGGGCGTGAGTTTATGTATGTATGAACCATATTGCATTGTTATTTATTGATTTTTTTATTTATTATTTACTATATTTTTTGAGCAGCGGTGGCCCAGTGGTAGCGACCCCGACTTACGAACAGTATGTCGTGGGTTCGAACCCAGGCAGGCGCATTACTTTGTGTAATTTATTTCATCACCACTGCTCTCAAAAACGGTGAAGGAAAACATCGTGAGGAAACCGGCATGTCCTAGAACCAAAAATTCGAAGACATGTGACATCTACCAATCCGCACTGGGCCCGCGTGGTGGATTATAGCCCATTCCCTCTCAAAGAGAGGAGGCCTGTGTCCCAGCAGTGGGAACATTAATAGGCTGATGATGATGATGATGATGATGTTTTTTGAAGCAATTCAATTTTATGAAAGTACCTAATTGGAGAAACATTTTGTATGCCTAACGTCCCGCCGTAGATAGTTTCTGAATTTTATATATTATTGGTATAATGTATAATATATAAAAGTGGTCCTACTGTTTACTTATGTTCACAAAATAAATGAATTTGAATTCCAAACCATTTTTATGGGCAATTAAAAAAAACAGATATTTCCTACAAAAGTGCCTACACAGTCAAATGTATGGAACAGCTGTTTTTTTTTTTAATTACCGTTAAAAATTTCTATTTGATTAATGACTTCGTTGGCTTCCCGCCAACGAAGTCATTAATCAAATAGAAATTTTTACTGGGTTCAAAGAAACAACATCCTTGATTGATTAACGAACATCCGAACATACACTTATACATTATTTATATTCTAAGTAGGATTTTCGGTCTGATATGACGTCATTACATGTCAGCCAAATCGACTGTTCACAGAGAAAGCAAGGTTCTTCAACTGTCTAGACATTGCTACTGTTTCGCTAATAGAGTTATGGAGCCAAATGTTGATCGGCTATTATGATATGAGTATATATGGGTCATTGTCCTCACACATGAAGTCTGAAAGGTTTATAAGTTAAACATACTTTTGACATTGCGATACTACAATTATATAGGGAGAAAATTAATTGGTATACAATTGACCATTTTGAAGAAAACTGTCTCTTATTTTTTATTTCTAGAAAACCAATGGTTCATTGTGGAACCCAAGCTGTTGCAGATTGTACGCACAATGGCTGAACAAGCTATAAAACATCATCATGAACAGTTTCGGCGGATCTTTCATTGTACAGAAAATATATACAAAGCGAGGCCACACTCTGTTATACTGGAAATGTAAAGCTTGATGTGCCGCCGTGTGTACGAGGGGTTCCGTCAGAGACAACAGATGGGAAACTTAAAGATCTGTCATTATTTTTATACAATAAATCATGGGTTTTATTAGAGAGAAGATGAATAGATGAAACAAGACATGCTGCGCTGACCTCATAAAAATGTTCTTCGGCGTAGATTTTCAATCATCATCATCAGCCTATAATTTTCCCACTGCTGGGACACAGGCCTCCTCTCTATGAGAGGGATTGGGCTATAATCAACCACGCGGGCCCAGTGCGGATTGGTAGATGTCACATGTCTTCGAATTTTTGGTTCCAGGACATGCCGGTTTCCTCACGATGTTTTCCTTCACCGATTTTGAGAGCAGTGGTGATGAAATAAATTACACAAAGTAATGCGCCTGCCTGGGTTCGAACCCACGACTTACTGTTCATAAGTCGGGGTCGCTACCACTGGGCCACCGCTGCTCTCGATCGATTTTCAATATGATTAAATATTTCATCAGATAGTAATCAACTTATTTCTAGTATGTACCTAAGATCAGAAAGAGCACACAGTAACAGAAACTCAGGCACATACTTAGGAGTTGGGGACTACATGCGGCTTTACTGGGGTCAGATGAAGGGTTTCTTCCATTCAGTTCGAAACCAATGTCGGTCGGTGATCTCCGATTATGTGGGGTGACATTACCGCCACCAGTCGTTCGGAAAAATTCTAATTTTGAGCTAGAGGCACGTTGACCCTGGCCTGGAGTAGTGTGGAGTTTCAACAGAATATGAGAGGTTAATTTATGCTGGTTTTGTTACCAATGATTTGCATCATAGCATTCTAAATAATATACGTTTGCAGCTGAAATGCAGTCACGACTGCAAATAAATAAAGGTTTGAGCATTTGGTGGAAAGTAAGAAAAAGCAAGTAAATCCTGTTCAGATGGAGATTCGTAGATGACTCTGCGCTGGAATGTAAATGTGGTGTTGTTCCGATAAACGATGGGACGACACACACACATGATATTTGCCAGGTCTGTTGTTAGCACATCACAGGAGCTGAAGGACGCTGCTGGAAGTGCCAAACTCATTTACATTGTCATCAACACGCTAAAAAGAAAAATAAAAAGGTTTCCTGGAAAATTTCCAGAAACGTAAAACCTCAACAAATGTCCCATTCCCCTATACATTACTCATTTCGTCAGACCCGCACAAGCGAATTATTAATTAAATACAAACAACAAACACACTGTTAATAAAAGTTTCATCCGAAAACGTGTTTCTCAAAGTTTAGAAAGGTTCTAATCACGAAATATTCTGGAACCTGTTGAGACAAGTTTTGTTAGAAGTTAGAATTGTAACAAACTGTGGGGAAGTTCAAACAATGGCATTGTTCTGATATGACTTCAATGGTGGCTTGGAAAGATGGCCATTGACTGTAAACAATGGCACTTAGACTTGAACAAGGCACTGTCACCTTTCACTCTACTGGGGAAGACCAGAGTTTTGGATATTTCTTTTTTAAATACACTGTCATGATTTTTTGTTGAAGAAAAACATCGTGAGGAAACTGGCAAGTCCTTGAACCAAAATTCCGAAGACATGTGACCTCCAGCAATTAGTAGGTACTGGGTTCATGTGGTGGACTACAGCCCACTTTCTCTCACAGAGAGGAACCCTGAGTCCCAGCTCTGTGAACGTTATTCGTTACTTTTGCTACTTCTCATATCTATGCTACAGACCTTTACATTTACCACATTTTATGGAAATAAAGAGGAGCTCGTGGCTAAATACCGACAGCAGCACAGGTTGATCTTCAAGCTTTAGCCGCGAAATAAAGAAGAAAAATAAACTGAAATCTCGTCAACCAGATACTCAAAATAGAACAGAATTATAGAACTATGTTAATAACTATTCGTTTCTTTTGTATAACAAGCAGTACTCGTAACCAACTTTAAAATAGGAAATTCTCATCATTGCAAACTCCGCTGCAGATTTTCTTTATATAGGTCACTACCCACTTACTCACAATTCCGCGAAGAGGATTCAATGCAGGAACGTAATACGAACTTTGAGAAACACTGAATTGAATACACTTATGACGAGGTACAGATTATAATTAGGTACTGACGCTGTTTGAAAAAATTATCAAAGAAATGAAGTATTAAGAGGATGGATGTGGATAATCCATTTAATCCTTTTGTTCAAAGGATAATGGCAGAAATACATGTAAGAGCTACATAATTTCAATTTATTCACTAACCCGCTTTGAGAACACGTGGTGGATTATGTTTCTGTCAAAAAAGAGGTCTGTGGCTAACTGTGGAAACATTATAGGTCGATTGTATTAATAGCAGAATCTGAACGACCTGTCACTTCCAGATATTAGATATTTTGTGAATATTAGGATATTGATTTATTAATAATTAAACTGACTGCCTCGTTGGTCTAGCGGTAGCGAGTGCGTCTGCTGAGCATGGGGACCTGGATTCGATTCTCAGATCGGACAAATTGCGAATTCCATCAGGAATTTCTCAGTAGTAGCCGTGGAATCTGGATTAGTATGTACACAGTTAATTACTAAAGGCTCGCCCCCTATGACATGGGACTCTTCAACATAACTGGCGAAATTTGGGTGTTACGGTGTTCTATTACGTACAGACGCCAGCAGGTCAAGATACCCGAAACTGTCAGTTTTTCCAACCAACCTTGAACCTAAGACTTTAGAGATAAAGTTTAAAATCTATTTAAGAAATTTGACAGTTTGTAGTAGCTTGATATGCTGGCGTCTTTACAACTCTGCCCAACCTTTCGGGGAATACCGGCGTGATGTTATTATGTTAATATTTAAACTTAACCTTTCAGCCTATTTCATTAACATCTTGGTTAATTATACTGCTATTAAGTAACGCAATCAAATTAATGTCAGAAGCAAAAACGCCTACATTTAGAGATTCTCACACCGTCTCTGCTCCCATTCAGACCTGTTATTCAGCAGGTTGAGGGTATAATTAACTCCTTGGAATACGACAGGTCTTATGATAGAACGCTTTGTCCTAACGATATGGAAATCTGTCAGCGACAGATATCTAGAGAAATGTTGCTTTTATAGGTCTATCTGAAGTTTCCGCAGTTCGTCTGTATGTTTAGGTTAATCCCTGAATATGCAGGATGTATTTTGATCATGTTTTCACCATCACTGTGCATTTTGAAGAGCTATGTAATCAGTATTTTAATACCAAGACTCGCACCTCTGATTTTTTGGATTCATGTGCGTATTATATAATTCGGGGAAGGAAAACATCGTGTGGAATCCAGCATGCCTGAAATATATTTTTCGTCGGCATGTAAATCCAAGTCAGAAACCCATGGGCGGCATAAAACCCTGACACCAGGTAAGACACACATGATAAAGAAAGAAGAGTATTTCGATTCCTTCCTTTTTATTTTGAAATAAAGTCTTTATGGGATTGATCAAAATCATAATGAGAGCATCGCAACGATTTGGTTTATTGGTAATATTAAAAGTAAGGAAATTAAAAAAAAATAACTTCACATTTATTATTGAAATACAAATATTCTTTTGCGATATTCAAATATTTATCGTCCCCTATTTTTCATCATGGTTGCGCTTTGAGGAATAAATATATAATATTTTTAATTCGAATTTATGAGCGCAACTAATGGTTGCGCTTCGAAGAAATATTTAATTGCGCTTAGTTGGTTACGCTTAAAAATAGGTGCGCTTTGAGGGATACCCCCTCTGCCTAACCCTGCGGGTATTACAGGCGTGATGTTATGTATGTATGAATAAACTTTCTAAGAAAACCTCTTCGAAATAATTAAAACTTTTATTACAAGATTAAAATCTAGGCTAACGCAACTAGTTCTGATAAAAGATTATGAAGCTGTAAGTCTGGGCAACTTTAATACCTACAAAGAGGAAAATGAAGGTTCTACTTTTTTATAAAAATAACCGGTTTATCCGTCAAGAGCCATCGTGATATTAAACATTGCTGAAAAGAGTTTTCTGTTAAGAAAATGTTTTGAAAATTTTATTAGTTTGGAAGCTACGCGCGTTTTAACGTAGTTGCGCATTCTTCCATCTTTTTTATTTAGAGAATGTTTCTACTTTCTTCATAAATGTAGGCAGATTTATTGTAAAAGCAAGTTATGTAATACTTCTAGGGGTTTCGCATGTAAACGTATTGCCGTGTCGTGTTCTATCTGTGTGCCAAACATCAAACTGCGTGACGACAGATAAAGTGACTGTCGCATTCTAGATATTAGTATAGAGTACCTGGATGACCTCGGTAACACGGATAAAACTATGTTTTCTAAACTGAAACCTAGCTAGATCGATTAATCGCCCCTGAAACCCGCTGTATGCTAAATTTCATTAAATTCGTTGGGACCGTTTTCGAGATTCAGATTATATATGTACCCAAGAATTGGTCGTTTAAGGTATTAGATAGAGCTCAAAATATAATTAGACAGAGCTCAAAATATAACTTACTAATATCTATCCGCAACTTTGCCCATGTTAAAAAATCATGGCAAAAGGCAATAAAGTTACAAAAGCATTAAAATAAAAAATAAATTTGAAATCTGATGAAAGTTTCAGAGATTACTCTTTATAATAAGTCATCATCATCATCAGCCTATTAATGTTCCCACTGCTGGGACACAGGCCTCCTCTCTTTGAGAGGGAATGGGCTATAATCCACCACGCGGGCCCAGTGCGGATTGGTAGATGTCACATGTCTTCGAATTTTTGGTTCTAGGACATGCCGGTTTTTTCACGATGTTTTCCTTCACCGTTTTTGAGAGCAGTGGTGATGAAATAAATTACACAAAGTAATGCGCCTGCCTGGGTTCGAACCCACGATATACTGTTCGTAAGTCGGGGTCGCTACCACTGGGCCACCGCTGCTCTCTGGTCTTATAATAAGTATAGAAACATAATCATGTACGGATAGAAACAACAGCTGTAACAAAAGTCACATTTTTATGAACGAAAAAATACAGCTGTTTCTAAAAGGTTTCCTAAAAATTCAGGCGTAACATGTTACCTGCTATGTTGATCACTTATAAGGGACTGAATTCTATTTCTACGGGGTCCGAAAAGGTAAAAAAAGGTTCAGCCACTGGAATATCAACTATAAAATCAGTCCCGCCTACCGCACCATTTTATCAGTCTGCAAAGATCATAAAATTTATCAGATACTACCAAATATCACGTAACATGGCATTTATGGGGGTATTACTCAAACCGCAACTATTTTTGAGCGCAACCAACTAAGCGCAACTAAATTATTCCTCGAAGCGCAACCATTTGAACAATTTGAATTTGTGAGTGCCCTAAGGAATAATTTACTTGCGCTTAAAAACTAAAATGAGCAGAATGAGAATGAACTTAAATGGGGTACCATTTATGAAGCGAAATAAAAATAATGAAGCAAAATCTGGTCACCAAGCACTCTTCTTTATGGAATTACTAGTGACCCGCCAGTGCCTCAAACGGTTTTTACAAAAAAATCGCGCCTGTTTTCTTATTGGATCTTTGAGATCAATACTCATGGTTTAAATTCTTAAACCTGATCCTATACGCCCGCCGGTTGCGAATGCTACGCACTGGAGCCTTCCAGAAGAATATCATGACTTGGCCTTCACCGAGATTTCTTTACTACACCTTTTTGGATAATATTACTAAATAAAAATAGAAAACGCGTCAAAACTGTTGTGGAGTTTAGATGAATAAAGTCGTAACACAGAAAAACATGCAAAAGCGACATAAACTTATAAAAAAACCTGCCAAGTGCGAGTCGGACTCGCGCATGAAGGGTTCCGTAAGAGGGGAGCTCCCTTTAATTTTTAATTTATAGCCGCAGGCACACACAGGCAGACGGACGGACAGTGGAGGCTTAATAATAAGATCCCGTTGGTTACCCTTCAGGTACGGAACTCTAAAAATAGAGTAAAGATAGGACCACAACATCGCACATGATCCAATGACATTTTGTGAAGCGATATAAAAAATAATGAATCAACAAAAGCGGTACACCGACAACTCTAGTAAATATCAAAGTTCGTATGAAAAGCTTTGATGTTATTCAAAATAAAGGGATGTTTTCTTTATTGATTGTTGAGCCCATTGTGAATTCTCTTGTCATTAAGGAAAAATTTCGATTTATCAATGGGGTATATTTTCATTGTAAACGTTAGGGGCAATTCAACAGAAACAGGGTCATGTTTTTTTTTTGTGAATGAGTTTAACTGTCTGGAAAATCTTGTTAAACAAAACCTTTACAGGGAATCCTTACCTTTATATAGAGTAAAACAATAAAATATTAAAAAGATTTTTGAGGTATACTGAAGCATTTTCTTGGGAAATAAAAGGACGTCTTCTTCAGGGCATTCAACAGGGCATGTGAGGTTAACTAACATTGTTACATTGTGTGCCTATCTTAGATAGTAAAATATAACATGAAAATTATATTTTTACATGGATTGTTTGGCTGCTTAAACTTACGTCGCTATTTTTCGTCTATCTCCTCTGACAACGTCGTCATTCGACCGAACAAATCAATGAACAAAACAAATAATAAATAAAGGAACATCATGCCTGTAAGCCCCGAAGGGTAAGGCAGAGGTGTATGTAATGGTGCACCTACATTGGCCAGTTATGTTTAAATTCTATGTAATACACAAATCCAGAGTCCCTGCTCCCGGCTGCTATTGAGAAAATCCTGTTGGAAAAACCCAATGACAATTTGCCCAACCCGGGAATGGAACCCAGGACCTTTTGCTCAGCAGTCACGATTGCGAACACCTGACTAACGAGGCAGTCTAAATAAATAATATAAACTTGAATTTTTTTGTATCTTTTCCTTAAAAAAATTCTACGTCATCAGCACTTATGATTAAAAAATCTTATTTATATAACAGTATTGTAGCTTGACCTTTTTTAAGCATTTAAAGGCTTTATTACAATTATAAGTTCATTGACTCGTTCAAAGAGAATTTCTCTTTCAAAGGAACAAACTATAATGTCTAACAAATTCAATTTCTTTTTACGCAGGGCGGTCAAAAGCCTGATAATGGAAGGCTGATTTTTCGCCGCTTTTCTCCATTTCGATGTACAAAGGATATTTTGTTTTATTGTTCGTCTTTTAAACGTTGATGGAATATTAACTGATAAGATAGCTTACACCAAAACAAAGTGTTTGAAATTATTAGTACAAACTACATTTTGTAAACGATGTTTAAGGTATCCTGCCTTTTCACCAAATATTCATTTTGACAAGCGACGATTGGCAAAAACATGGTTGGTCATTTCGTCGTTTTACAACAACGAGTTTGGCAAATAATTCACTTCAAAAAATATTTATCCGATAAACTATTATTTGATTACGTATTTATTTATTTAATACTTCAAGTACAAAGTACAGAGGCGGACTTAATGCCGTAGGCATTTTCTACCAGTCAACCATTAATTGTTTGTCAACGTATTATTTGACAAACAATTTATTAATTTTATATTTATATCATCTCGTAAAACAATGTTTTAAATAAAAACTTTTTTTTTTTGGAATTCATATTACACAATTACCTAAAAAATCAACTAATTACAACATTACATAAGCACAACGGTAATTTTAAGTAATGGAACAACAAACACTTTAGGATTCAAGAGCGAGCGAAGTGAGCTTGGGACTTGGGGCACCCCGACGTTAGGTTTGGTTAAGTTACTTTAAAACCTGCAAACAAAAATAGCCCCACATAACAGAGAGCCCCACGCAGCGGGGCTATGTCGACTACGCCAATTACAAATTATGGTATTTTGAACCATTAGGTAAGTCAGGCGTCAGGTATGTGAAACTTTTAATTTTAGATATTTTAATACGTACCCTGATGATCACTTTGGACTGGTTTATTGTATTAAGGTTAAACGAGATTTTACGAAAAGAATTAAAATTTTAGACGAAAAATTCATAAATGATTAAATATCATGTGATACATAATTAGTAAAGAGAAATGTTTGCCAAATGAATGCTTGTAAAGGATTGTTTATAAAATAAATAAGGAACTTCGTTCCAAAACTTTGCGGGATAAATTATTTGTGAAATAAATACGAATATGAAACGTTGGTTTTAAATTAAAACTTTATCAAAGGAGTTTTTGAGAAACATTAGTGAACCGATTTTAAACCCCGACCAAAAAAGATGGGTCGGTCCAACGACGCGACGACTCTTGGATCAAAATAGTCTACGTAAATTAAACGTAAAGGGACAATGTTTAGACATCATTTTTTTCTTTTTTTTTGTGTCATGATTTCTTTTATATCTATCTTGTTGTATTTTTGACACAAATATGGTAGAAGAAGACATAGTGCGCCGCCCCCGAATGAATTGGGATAAGGGAATGAGAATGATGATGTTGTATTTTGAACACGACTTGCATTCATTTTCTAGATTCTATAGCACATTTATATTTTCTTTACATTTATTTTATTTTTATTTTATTTGCTTGAGCTTGGGACTACGCTGTCTTCCCTTACTTAAGTACTAATGCTGTAACATGCTAATATTTTAATACCGAATGATTTGAAAAGAGTAACCATAGAGTTTCTTGCCGGTTCTTCTCCATAGGAAACGACCAACCCGAACCGTGCACCTTTTTGTCGACGTTTTAGAAGTGCCCATTTAAGCCTATGAAAAAAAAAAAATTGAGTCTGATTTTGATAAAGTTTACATCATGTCTGTTTCTTCCTGAAAGAATAGGCAGAGTTGTACTGTTAGTACCGACATTTGACCAGTCACAATTTTAAGTCCATGTAATAGGGACGAACCTAACGCCATTGGCATTGACACAAAACCAGACTCAAAATGACTGATTTAAACTAATAATAAACACCACATGATCAGAATCCAATAAAAATTCACCACATCACGCAACACGTTTCCTTCTTCCATTCTCCCCTGTCAGACGTCACGGCATCATTTACTCCTTTCTCTTTCAAATCAGTTCACACAATCCAGCCATCTTTTCAACATTCATGTCCTCTATGTTCTTTGTTTTTTATGTTCTTTTAGTCACATGCGTTAGAATCCAATAAAAAATCCGCGTTTTTTATCATTTCATAGCAACTCAATCTCATTATCGACCCGTCTCTCATAACTATACATAAAATACAAAATATACTAGAGGACTCTCACGAAGGCCGACTTCGCATTTTGTTCAAATAGATCAAAAGTCGAGCTCCGGTGTCGGATCACAGCCTCCGGGCACCGGCTGTGACCCCAATTTGCCAAATTTTACGGATGTTTCTAAGTTCCCCGAATACGGCGTATTAAACTGAAGAGGAAATACTGCTATTTCAATCTTGGTACGAAGGTGGAAAGTTTACGGTTCAAGACTTAAGTATTTCAAGATTTTCTTCGAAAATGAATGTAATGGAATGTTTGGTATGACAAAATTAAAACTAAATTCGATGTTTCTAGATTTTTCAATACAATCTGAATTAGATGTGATAACCTATGTTTTGTGAAATAGTGATTCTTGTAAGATTTTCTTTGTTCGTAGTTTATTGTAGAACACTTATAGTAACACAGCTGCTCCCGAGTGGCTGAAGTTTTCTAAAAATTAAAGAATTATATGTTTGTGCTATCCAGGGATACTTGAGAATTGATAATCAATGTTTTAAATAAAAACTTTTTTTTTTTGGAATTCATATTACACAATTACCTAAAAAATCAACTAATTACAACATTACATAAGCACAACGGTAATTTTAAGTAATGGAACAACAAACACTTTAGGATTCAAGAGCGAGCGAAGTGAGCTTGGGACTTGGGGCACCCCGACGTTAGGTTTGGTTAAGTTACTTTAAAACCTGCAAACAAAAATAGCCCCACATAACAGAGAGCCCCACGCAGCGGGGCTATGTCGACTACGCCAATTACAAATTATGGTATTTTGAACCATTAGGTAAGTCAGGCGTCAGGTATGTGAAACTTTTAATTTTAGATATTTTAATACGTACCCTGATGATCACTTTGGACTGGTTTATTGTATTAAGGTTAAACGAGATTTTACGAAAAGAATTAAAATTTTAGACGAAAAATTCATAAATGATTAAATATCATGTGATACATAATTAGTAAAGAGAAATGTTTGCCAAATGAATGCTTGTAAAGGATTGTTTATAAAATAAATAAGGAACTTCGTTCCAAAACTTTGCGGGATAAATTATTTGTGAAATAAATACGAATATGAAACGTTGGTTTTAAATTAAAACTTTATCAAAGGAGTTTTTGAGAAACATTAGTGAACCGATTTTAAACCCCGACCAAAAAAGATGGGTCGGTCCAACGACGCGACGACTCTTGGATCAAAATAGTCTACGTAAATTAAACGTAAAGGGACAATGTTTAGACATCATTTTTTTCTTTTTTTTTGTGTCATGATTTCTTTTATATCTATCTTGTTGTATTTTTGACACAAATATGGTAGAAGAAGACATAGTGCGCCGCCCCCGAATGAATTGGGATAAGGGAATGAGAATGATGATGTTGTATTTTGAACACGACTTGCATTCATTTTCTAGATTCTATAGCACATTTATATTTTCTTTACATTTATTTTATTTTTATTTTATTTGCTTGAGCTTGGGACTACGCTGTCTTCCCTTACTTAAGTACTAATGCTGTAACATGCTAATATTTTAATACCGAATGATTTGAAAAGAGTAACCATAGAGTTTCTTGCCGGTTCTTCTCCATAGGAAACGACCAACCCGAACCGTGCACCTTTTTGTCGACGTTTTAGAAGTGCCCATTTAAGCCTATGAAAAAAAAAAAATTGAGTCTGATTTTGATAAAGTTTACATCATGTCTGTTTCTTCCTGAAAGAATAGGCAGAGTTGTACTGTTAGTACCGACATTTGACCAGTCACAATTTTAAGTCCATGTAATAGGGACGAACCTAACGCCATTGGCATTGACACAAAACCAGACTCAAAATGACTGATTTAAACTAATAATAAACACCACATGATCAGAATCCAATAAAAATTCACCACATCACGCAACACGTTTCCTTCTTCCATTCTCCCCTGTCAGACGTCACGGCATCATTTACTCCTTTCTCTTTCAAATCAGTTCACACAATCCAGCCATCTTTTCAACATTCATGTCCTCTATGTTCTTTGTTTTTTATGTTCTTTTAGTCACATGCGTTAGAATCCAATAAAAAATCCGCGTTTTTTATCATTTCATAGCAACTCAATCTCATTATCGACCCGTCTCTCATAACTATACATAAAATACAAAATATACTAGAGGACTCTCACGAAGGCCGACTTCGCATTTTGTTCAAATAGATCAAAAGTCGAGCTCCGGTGTCGGATCACAGCCTCCGGGCACCGGCTGTGACCCCAATTTGCCAAATTTTACGGATGTTTCTAAGTTCCCCGAATACGGCGTACTTCGAACTGAAGAGGAAATACTGCTATTTCAATCTTGGTACGAAGGTGGAAAGTTTACGGTTCAAGACTTAAGTATTTCAAGATTTTCTTCGAAAATGAATGTAATGGAATGTTTGGTATGACAAAATTAAAACTAAATTCGATGTTTCTAGATTTTTCAATACAATCTGAATTAGATGTGATAACCTATGTTTTGTGAAATAGTGATTCTTGTAAGATTTTCTTTGTTCGTAGTTTATTGTAGAACACTTATAGTAACACAGCTGCTCCCGAGTGGCTGAAGTTTTCTAAAAATTAAAGAATTATATGTTTGTGCTATCCAGGGATACTTGAGAATTGATAATCGTTTTCAAAGCTTTTCTAGTTTCGTCAACGAGTTTCGGCATGGTTCGGATATAATTTTCAGTGACTTAGGCATTGAATTGTAAAACCTCAGGATAATAAAGAGCCTTTGCTATCTAAAAGGCGGAAGGATATCGAAAGGTTATATATTAGATTAGGTACATACATACCTATGTAGATAAAAAAAATGCAAATTCAATAAACACAAAAACACAATTTAAATTCCCAACATTGATCAACAGTGAATCATTTTTAAATCAACCTAGATGACTGTATAATAATGAATTTTACACATTGAGTTTTTATTTTATAAGCTCAGTAGTACCTAATGGTTTCACTGTACCTAGGTACCAACCTAACATATTTATTTGTTTTTTTTTGTATAGAATCACTAGGCATGATATAAATATTTTAATACTTACTTAATTATTTGCTGACATTAAAGTCTTCAGTTCAACCCTAAACTGCTCTGTAGGTCAAATCCGCCAGTTTACAAAGTAATGTGCCCTCGTATCGGCTCTTAATTCGAATACATCTCATGTTGCGAGAGTGAATGACCTATCGATCACAATGGCCGCCACGCGCAACCTCAGTAGCGAACCTATCAGTTTTATGAAGCCAATTAATTACTGAAGTGATATAGGTTATCTAGGAAACCAGTGTACTCTAGGGAAATAAAACAAACTGATGAGTTGAGACTTTGAAATAATCTAAATACTGATCGATTTTGGCTCGAGCAGATTTATGCACTAAACCAACGAGGCAGTCGTGCCTCGTTGGTTTAGTGGTCAACTGCTGAGCATGAGCTCCTGGGTTCGATTCCCAGGTCGGGTAAAGTGTTATAGGGGTCAGAAATTTCTCAGTAGCGGCCACGGTTTCTGAATTTGTGCCCGATTGATAACAATAGGCTCGCCTCTTATTACACGGGACTTAAACATAACTGGCTTGGCTAGCTGGTTTGATTAATAATGTGTCACGCACGCTACGTTTTTTGAGTGGGATAATGTTCCACTGCTGGGACGACACAGACCTGCTCTCTGTGCGAGGGAGCGAGCAATAATTCGCCACGTGACCTTAGATGGGGTTGGTGGGTGTCTCACATCTTCGAATGATTTCCTTTGCCAATTTCAGAGCAGTGGTTCAGAAATAAATAATTATGATTTCATTTTTGAGTAATCTAATCTAATACGGATACAGTATTCTTGATGTACCTACCTCTACGGGATAAATAAAAAAGAGATCATCCTCTTTTACTAATCCCGCAGAGGTACGTACATATACAACATATGGATGTCGTAAAATAAGTGAACTTATAGTTTTGATGAGATTTTTCTCAAATACGTGATTCAGATAGCAGAAAAACTCCACCGACGATTATAGATCTCATCATCTGCCCTACAACATCTACAACAGCAGCGGCTGCAACTGTATTGATGCAGCGAAATATAAGTATTTAACTCAGATACTGGGTAATTCGTAACTCCTTCGTAAGACTCGTTGTCATACTTTCAGATGACTGGCAAATATCTTCAAATGACAGTCGGGAACAACGGATTAACGTACTTTCCGAGATATAGAGAGATGTCGATATGCAATGGTCACCCATTCTCGGAAAGAACTCGTCAAGCGTAGATAAACCTTCGATTGACCCCTACATAATGGGCTGCGGGACTGTTTGAAAGAGCTCTGCCCAGAGCGGGAGAAGTCATTTGATGATTACCCATCCGATAAAAAAAACCCCTACATAATCAATACTTCTCTATGGGATGAATTACAGCCCACGCTGTAATCCTCCAAGCGGGCCCAATATGGTTTATTAGATGTCACATGTCTTTCAAACTTCGGTTCTACATGTTGGATCGACCCTTGCAGCTGTTATTATTTAGTCACGAACCCCCCTCCCCTCCTCCTCTTTTATAATATGAGATGACATCATAATATCCAATACATAACACCCTCACATATTGCAGGGCGACGGAAGGCGGACTGGCGCCAGGCGGCGAAGGAGACATGCCGGTGGGCGGGCCCAAGACGCCGCAGCAGATCGCAGCCCAGCGCCGGCTGCAGCAGACGCAGGCACAGGTCGATGAGGTAAGGACGTGTTTTAATGTAAGCTTTTGTATAATAGTGTAGTAGGTTGTACAATATCGGGGTGGTGCTGCAATTCCACCTCCAAAGCGGGTTTTTGGCGGATAGCTAATATTATGATAACATGGATGTTTTGATACGCTCATTTTGAACAGCTTCATTTGTGACAGAGTACTATCTAAATGATAATAGGAAGAATAATAGAACCAATAGTAAGAGATGATCAGTCACGAAGATCAATTCCGCGTATTCTTAAAAGGCAAAAGACTGGTAACTTCTGGAAATGTTTTAAATGGGTAGCACCGTAGGTACTTATAATACTATCGACCAGTTTATTTAGGCTCAACAAATCCTGCTGAGGATCCACCCGATCAAAAGAGTACCAGGGGTCGCCATGTTGCTAAAGTTTGCGTAAAAGAACAACTTGAAGTTTCATGTGACACTGTAAACTGACAGATTCTGACAAAAACAACGGACAAAATCATTTTAATTAAAATTTGGATGTCCCGCTAGATGAATAAATAGTCCACGCTTTATTTACACACTTTATTTTTCTATATAAATATTTATTGTGTATAGATTAGAGGCGTGAGTCAGAGGCAACGGAGTGTGACATTTGATCTCGATTGCTGTGGGAGGATGGTTTACTCTCTGCCTCCCTCGTCCATTCATTCGTTCATTCATTATGATGTTAGACGATGGTTTCAGGATGAAAATATGCTCTTTTAAACTGAAGTCAATTATGCTTTAGTTAGATTTCAATATCTTTATTCTGAAAGCAATAATAAAACTGAATTACATGTTGTTATAGTTTTAATCGGAAACTATACATCCGTTTTTGAAGTGAAACTTCTTTATAGACGTATGGGAGAATTTTTTTTGACGTATCGTCACGTTTTTCGGTTACGCGCCATGTTGCTTTTTTATCAAAGTTTAGTATAGTGACGTAAAGAATATAATGTATCATTATTGATGAAATACAACAATAGCAATGATATTATAATAAGAACAATGATAAAATAAATTACTCATTAATTGTATGCATGTCTATAATAATAAAATAGCTTTAATTTAATACGGAAAAAATTGTTTTTCTTAAGGCTTAAGCCTTATCTACCCCATTTTCGTGAAGTTGCAAATAGTAGAAAAATGATATGTCGTAAAGAAGTTTCACTTCTTACCTGTGTACTCTGGTACACACACATATTTTTTTTTACATTGAAGACTATACAAGGTGTAACATAATAAACGCAAGACCTCCCGTGTGGTCTCTCGGACCAAGAAACTGATCAACTTTTGTTCTACAAGTTATTGAAATTCGCAAAAAAAAATTGGACTTTGTGTAGGAACTGAGGCGATCAGCTGATCAACATGTATGGTAAAACTAAAAAAAAAGTAATGAATTTCCAAAAGTCATAGAACAAAACTGGTTCACTTTCATGGTCTGAGACACCACACGAGAGGTCTTGCGTTTATTATGTTACACCTTGTATATTATGGATCACGATATTCGTTATTGCAAGTCAGAAATCAATATTTTAGTACAAAGCAAAGCGTTTTTTTATGCTGACATATAGTAAAAAATATTAATTAATCAAAAACCGGCGACCTAGTGACATCCTTGACAGTTACTTGTGACGTTGGTAACTTTCAGATTAGTCATTCTAGTTTTGGTTGAGTAGTTAGTGGGGTGACTGCTGAGATGACGAGTAATAGAGAAGTATGTAAGAAGAAGACACGCCGACCCCAAATAAATTGGGATAAGGGCAGGAAAATGGTGAGTGATGAGTTAGTGAGCAAGTGAGTATTTATTTAAAATAACTAGCTGATGCCCGCGGCTTCGCCCGCGTGGATGTCGGTTATCGCGACCTAATCATGAAATTTTTATCCTGTTTCCACAACCCATGGAAACCATGGGAAAAATCATTTTGCTATATCTCAAAGGGTTTAGGCAGCGTTTTCGTTGAAAGCTCCCAGACGGCTTATGTTTTTCAGACACCTCCAACAAATATAATTAAATTTTAGCCAATGTATACAAAAACTTGACAACTTATATACTAAAACCTTCCTCGAGAACCACTCTATCCATTGGTGAAAACAGCATGAAAATCGGTGCAGTAGTTTGAGTTTATCAGAACAGACAGACGGACGCGGCCGAGGAGTTTGTTTTACAATATGTAGTGACTGTTGTTTCTTTCCTGACTTCAGTTATTTATATGCTGATTTTTTTTGGATTCAGCGTTTTCGTTCCATAAACGAAGGATGGATTATGTGAGGAATGATATGAAAGAGAAAGAATTAAATTATGCCGTGACGTCTTACAGGGGAGAATGGAAGAAGAAAACGTGTTGCGCCGACCTTAAGTAGAATGGGAACAAGGGAAGCAAGATAATGATGATGAGTGTGTTTATTCCACCTAGATAGTAGGTATTATTAAAATACTAATTTATTTACAAAATAAAGGACATAGAGTACCGTAGTGAGTCAGAGACAAGAGAGCGTGACATTTGACCCCCGTGGCAAGTGTGGGCGGGTTATTTACTGTCCGTCGACACGCCCAGTCGCCCCTGTCAGTTCTGCGATGTTGTGGTATAGATTAACTTATTACTCCGTTATTATAAAAATATTGTTCAGTTGATAGGTTAGTTATCTTTCGTCATTCATTATTCTCTTGCTCTTATCCCAATTTATGTAAGATCGGCGCAGCATATCTACTTCTTTTTTTTGTTATCTTTATCTAAGCCAAAATTTAAAAAAAAATGGGTTAATAATGTAGATACAATTTACGCAGTCAACAAAACAGATAGGTATGCAGGGTCGAAAGATATAGTTTTCGTTTTTTTAGAAACTGTTGCACATCTTCAAATGAAATTTGAATTTATTTAACCAATTGATTATTTTTCTTCATTTAATTTTAATTTCATTCGAAAACATCGATCGGTTTTTAAGAAAAAAACAATTATATATTTCGACCCTGCATACCTATCTGTTTTGATGACTGTACATTATGTAGACAACAGTTTCTTGTTACGTTTACGCTCAGCGCAGGCAAGGTAAACACCGCCATTGAAATTGATAGGTAGGAATTTATTATGACAATATATTTAAAAAAAACTTCTATTATTGTCGAAATAATTTCAATAATTAATTAATAATTTCATCGTATCAACCATATATCTCAACGCATTAATTTTAAAAAGACCAGTTACCAACATTTAAATCAATAAGATGAAACTAAATTCCAATTCAGACAAAATGCATAAAATAACTGTAAAAGGACTACAGTTACCCACTCCAACGCGTAGATCTCTACAGAGAAGAATGGACTCCTTCTAATAACAAAACACATTCACATGTCCACTACAGGTGCACCATAAACTTTCATTTACAACACAAAATGGCCAACGTAATCCCAAACGCCACTGCTCGGAGACTCGAAGCAGGAAATTAAACGCCTGTCGAACGACCAACTATTTGCTATTGACACTAGCGAAACGACAGACGGGGGTGCGTTGGGGGTAGGGCACAAACAAATAAACAAAGATAAAAGTTTTACTTACGAGGAACTAAAAACATGGGGAAAGATGTAATTGAAGGAGAGATACAAAGTGTAAATAAACCCTTCTCGAAGCCGGCAACCAAGCATTCTGTACATCAAACTAAGTAACTTTACGCAAAAATTATTGCTGGGAATCGCCCTTTTCTTTGGGGTGAAAAATCACGTTTTACGGTAGGACTCAATGTAATGCACTCAAAACAATGTGCTGATGGATGCATTGAATAGTGCGGGGCTTGTGGAGGTATTTAAAGCAGAACAAGTACCTTTCGGCTTCGTTAAGAGTATTTTTAATTTATTATGCTTTCAACATACCAGAGTTCGTAATGATTATGCAGTAGGTTTTCCCGCGGCTTCGCTTGTGGTATGGTCGGTAATTATCCGACGGGAACGTATTAAATATGGCCTATGAAAAGGGATATTGTAGCTTACCATAAGTGAAAGATTTTTAAGCTATTGCATAGCTTCTATCGCGGGCCTTGAGTGTGGAGACCGAATCCAGAAATTCCGTAACGAAAATAACCTAACACCTAGTGCCTAACACGTAGTGTAAGATATTGACAAGCCTAGGTTGTATAGGTAAAACCTATACAACCTAACCTCATAGCTCCAGCGGTAGATTAAAAAGAATAAAAACCATATACAACCTAACCTAGGTTGTATAGGTAAAACCTATACAACCTAGCTTACCTCCTAGCTCCAGCAGTAGATTAAAAATAATAACGTAGGCTTGTCAATATCTGACACTACGAAAGTGAATAAATAATTATAATTACATAAGTTGATAAAAAATGCTATGCAATAGCTTTACCGCGGCAGTCTCCGAGTGCCACACGTCTTTTTGGAATCAGATGAATAGTTTCGAACATTCCAAACATACCTTTATGATATTAAGTACAGATACAGTGTACATTAATTAAGTACAGACGAATCAACATGATAGGTACTCGCATTATGTTTCGCTCCTCTAATTTGCAGAAACCTTAGAGGTACGGGAACCCTTACAGCTTCCGTACCGTACCCTTGATTCTCAGAATTTATTAGGAAGTTATACTTGTATAAGGAATTTTATTTTCAGGTAAAAATACTATGTTCATATTTTTAAGGCTTTGCGTTATATGAATACCTTGTGTGACGACCTTCTTTGATCTTCATTTTTATGTAATCGTATCCATAATTATATACCTACTCTTTCAAAAATACTCACAAACACATTGATTTATATGAAACATATTCTATTTTTTTGGTACATATTACTTAGAAACTGCTTCCAATAACAATAAGAAACAGTTTCTTTTCTTACCTATATTTCAACGGAAAAGCAATCTCATTCCATCTTGAAGAAATCTCAATTTGATAAAAAGCTTTACTTAGATCCGAAGATTAAAGTTCCATAAAGTTCTTACTATAAGAACGGTTTCTCAAGCCCAGTCTCTGACGTCATCGAGTCTGCGCGTGTATCTAATCATGTCATCTTGGGAGAAATAGCTCTTGGAATTGAGGCAAGGGTTTGCTGATATCCTATTACCATGCCCATTATGTATGATTGCGAGAGTATACGATTCTTGATGAAGTCATCTAATGATGCCCTAAATAGTTTTAAAACGAAATATAGCATAGGATACTGATAAAAAAGAATATTCTAGGTGATTTCGGCGTTGTTCTTTGCGTTTGATAATAAGTTCTTTTCTGATAATGTTCATCAAAATCTTTGTGGCATAAAAGTACTCTCTCAAAGAATCGCTTTCGACTATATTCTAAATCTTTTTGAGGCTGAAATTGTCTATTTCGTTCTACTTCTGCCATTATTTCCTTCTCTGACGGAGCCTCATCTACTTTTCCTCTGCTATCTTAATTTTGACATTCGATCATCGTTTTGACGACTTGATTAAAAAAAATCGTAGCTTTAAATTAATTATGACATTTTTAATTGCAGGTGGTCGACATTATGAAAACAAACGTTGAGAAAGTATTGGAGCGAGATCAAAAACTCTCAGAACTAGATGACCGAGCCGGTAAGCTTAATTCTTGTGCCGAAATAAAAAATACTTTATTTCAGACCAAAAAAAGCAAGACAACTATCTATAGAGTAAATTGAAGTCAATGGACATTAGCAATTATGATAATTATGACCAAAGAAACGATGGATGAACTGTGTGAAGGATAATATGACTCTTCGTCGTTCTTTTACTCGTCAGTAAAAGAGAAGTATGGAAGAAGAAGACATGGTGCGCCAACCCCAAATAAATTGGGTTAAGGGCAGAAAGATTATGGTGATGGTGTTGGATATTAGCAAGGAACAATGATTTTCATTACAGATGCGTTGCAACAGGGTGCATCGCAATTTGAGCAACAGGCAGGCAAACTCAAAAGCAAATTTTGGCTGCAAAATCTAAAGGTAAGGTCTTTGAAAGTATTATGTTAGGAGAAAAACATTTAAGGAGACTGTCGTTCAAAGAAGCTCCAGATAAATTTTACTTTTGCAGGATCGAAACTAAATCATATGAATTAGCAGGTGGTAAAAATAACCTTTGAAACAATTAGTGATAAAAATCAAAAATAAACACTTGTACGTTTTAAATACAACTTGTCCGTGAAAAATAATTTTGTGTTTAGGCAATGAAAAACAGAGCTAAAGTTTGAGACTATGAAAATTTAAGGCTTTAATCGCATCGATACAAAGCTTATTCGAAATTATTGACATGAATACACAATAGAAAGGTAATCGAAATTGGTCTTCAAATGAAAGGGAACACTCTGTTGCAATTCACGAAGCTTGATAAGACAGCATCGATATTTTTCTGTCCAGTCTAAGATAAACTTTGCTGGGCAAAGGCCTTCTCCGTTCCTTCCACGAACTTTTATCGCGCCACTTCGAACAAGCCCTCGCGGTATACATTTAGGTTGCTTCGCTACCGTTTTCTGGGCCGGCCTCGGTGCGTCAGCCCTGTCCATCTCCTGGGTGGAGACTTTTACCCAACGGTCATCCTTACGGTCGCCTTTAGCACTTAGTAAAAGAAGTAAAATAAAGTTTTCTTCGGACTCAATTGCAATTGCAACATCGTTCGTGGTAAAACGTATAGCTTTATTGGAACAATATTGGGCATACTTGAAGTCATACGCATTATGTTGGATGTAATATACATAAGGTCTTTTAATATTGGTCAGCCATAATGACCATTGGCCAGGTTTTTTAATACCCCCTACTAATATGTTTCTAAACCTTCCAGATGATGATAATCGCAGCCGTAATTGGAATCATCATCTTGGCTCTTATCATCGGTAAGTAAATATAATTCAAAGAAATCAATACACATATTAGTAACATCTATGTTTTGTTACACATTGTATTATTAAGTTTTTAGACTAACCATATCATTTTTTTTTCCGCATTTTCAGCCAACTTTGTGTGAACAAGTTTCGGTAACCGAAGTTTAATTTAGAAGTTACTTGTTATAATGTTAATGAATACTTAGTCTATAACGTATGTTGTTATTTTTAATTACGTTACTGGTACTAAGCCTATTTTGGTAAGTGGGCAAGACGTATCGTTTGTCGTTGTTGATGATATCAGTGTTGGCTTTGTCTGTTCTATTGTCACTTCGTATATCTGTCTCTATCGAAGAATTTTTCATGCCGTTTCAATATCTTCTAGTTCATACTATAAGTTTGCATTCACATCGGTCTTTGAGACTTCAACTCAAATGGTCTCACCTGTTTCGTTTTCTCTAACTTGATCTAGTTTTAAATCTTTGATCTTTAAGGTTACAAACTTATATACCTTTTAGTTGTCAATTGTGATGATTTTCTTTAATTTATCCCTGATGTGAATAGTAACTTATATATGAAATTCAGCTTTATTTTGCAAATGTGTTTACTCTTGTGTCTGGGATTGCTCTTGTGGTTTAATTATATCTATTATAAACAAACATTATGCAAAGACTTAATGAAAAATTAGAAACTAGATCTTAAATTGCTTGATATAAAACGTTATTCTAGTTTTATCCAAGAATGCGATGCTTGTCCCAGATTTACCCCCAATTTAGTTCTGCTTTACTTAAAATAAGCGTTAAGAATTAAAATATTATTTCCATGAATAGTTAAAATATATATCGAGAAGGGACATGCTTTAAAATTAAATATGAAAGAAAATGCTTAAAACAAATGATATCGATATTGCTGTATCGGTGGTGCTTTTAACGCTTCTAACAATATGAACATGAAATTGAATACGGCCTTACAAGCCGCGTGCAAGAATAATAATGTATTCGGAAACCCTGTTTTCTCAAGCAAGAAAAAGTCAAATATTGTCAAAACAGACCTTTAAAAACAATAGTTTATTATATAACGTTCATACATAATTTATTATCGATCATGATCACATTATCAAATTAATCATCGGTGTGTGTGTTCAATCATCACAAGTTTTTCATCATGATCATAAAAGATTTGCATGACGAAAAGAACTAAAAAAAAACCCAAAATAATTTGTTCTGGTGTGTCGTCTTTTCAATAAAACTTACTAATTATTGCACATTAACATAATTAACATATTCGTACATATTGTGAATTCGTCTTGTGCTGCTATAATATTTTTTTTCTTTGAATTTGATTATTAAGGTTTTTTTAATATTTTCTAGGTCTGTAAACCACCTATATGGACGATTGAGGCTGAGGTATGGATTAATAACAGGTACTTATTATTTCTTGGTAATTAATTAACGCCGAAGAAAGGCCGTCAAAAAACACTTACAAAAAACATCTAACCTCTTGTTCCTCGTTTTCTTACTGAGGAAGTAATTAAGAGGGAAGAAATAAGTATAATTATAAAAATGATAATATTAAGCTGCGTGAAAAAAATGTTTATATTTATTTAATTTTCAGGAAACAACATCCCAGCTGCCGTAACATCTGCAAGAACTTTGAAACAACTTTTATTTTTATTCCCTAGAAATTAGTGTTGTTATTAAATGTCCTCTGGATAATATCACCAAAATATATCCGATGTTTTGCCTACTGAATATCAACTATTTATCCTATCAAAACTTTTTGTAAATTTCGAAATCACGCGTCTTTGACATGATTTCTTTTATATCACTAACAAATGCTCTGTGTAATACGAAATATAGTATTTTTAGATGATCTTTCTTTGTTATAAATTTTACCACAGAAATTAAATTTTTGCTATTAGATAAGACTTATCAAAAATACAGTAAAATCTCTTGAATATTTTTTACTTTTTCGAAAAATAGGATGTTTCATACAAATGCAATGGTATTATTTCCATTCGGACCAAATTTCTTGAGCATTTATTTGGGGTAATTTCTTTTTATACTTTTAAATTGTTGAACTTTGATAATATCTACTGTCTACCTATACAAATATGTTTATCTGCTTGTAAATCCTACCACTTTAGAGGTGTTATATGAATAGATATACACTTTATAAATATCGGTCCATTTATGAAATGGACTATATCGTTTGGGCTAGTTTCTGTATTCAAAGTTCCAAGTTATCACAAGTAAAATGTAACTACAATTTTGATAGCATAGCGTGTATTATTGGGCCCATGGTAGCACCACAGCGGTTAGTAAATTGTTTACGTAATATGTTTTAATCGCTTTTATAGCTGTAATCTATAACCGTGATCTCTATTTGAAACGAAAAAGTTGTACTTAATCAAATTGTTGTTTGTTTAAGTAAAGTTAAATTAGAATATATTAAGGACTTGTGCTATCTTGCGTTTTTACATAAATTGTAATCGTAACTGGCCGCCAATATTTTTAAAAATATATAATCTATTCTGTGTAACTACAGCAAATAATGCATTAAATATCTTTTTACTGTGTGTGTATTAATGTATGTAAAAACAGCTTTGTAGTTAGAAATTGTAAAAATTCACACTAGATAATTAGATGTTTCAAATAAATAGCAACTCATTAGTTTATATTAATCATATTATCATGGCTGACTACATTTGGTTGCGGTCCGCAGACCGTCTACATTTCATCTTTATATCATTTTACCGAACACTGTAAACTGCACTGCACCATCGCGTCTGCGATAACGACTACTTAATACAATTACCATGTAATAATAAAACGTAATTAAACGCGAGCTTCGACCGAATGTAGTTATGCCTTTTCATAAACGGTATATAGAATAATAGTATTGTGTGGGACGATTGGCATGTGCCCATTCAATCATATAAGATGGAAAATATGAGAATAACATTATCATATTATTAAAATCGGTTCTCCGTATACATAGGTAATATATTCATATCATGTATAGAGACCGATTTTTAATTAAAAAAAATAAGTAAGAAGCACTTCGTTATTGTTGACAGTCTCATTAGGGAGAGAAATTAGATTGTAATTATAAGTATGACGTCACGGTTTTGAAACACAATATTTTGAACTTGCATCACTAACTCGCGGGGATTTTTGTGCGTTTTCTTGCCAGTATCATGAACGACTTTTTAATTAATCCAATCATCTTCAAAGTAGTCTAAGCTTCATATTTCTACTACCTTATCATCTGAACGCCTAAAATGCCTAGACATAAAACTAATGTAAATAATTTTCTTAAAATAAGATCGACTATGAAGATGGCGTAATTTTGACTGTAACACCCTTTTGAAATAGTATTGTTGAAAGAAACAAACATAATTATTGTTTTCACAGTTCATGAAGTGGTGAAGGTACCCTAAACATACAAAGGGTATTCCCAGAGCCGGAGCGGAGAAAATCATTTTTATGTAAGAACTTTTAATATTGTGTTTCAAGAACGATGGTACCAAAAATTCACTGTAAGGTAAAATGATAACACACCAGAAGTATGTTATGGGATTAGATAATAAATTGGCTGTTACTTATAGCGTTGTTTACTACATTGTGACGTCATCATCAGTCAACGTTGTTGCGCTATATATTTTAAACAACATTGTAGGTAAGCCGTAGCTATAAGCATTGTAATGAGTATAATTAAATAAAATAAAAATGTTGTAACTGGAAATTTGTCTTATTTATTTAATTAATCTATTGAACTTTTTTGAGTGCGGCAATTCTCCATCTTGGGTTTGACGAAGAGATCTTTCGGACTGTAACTGACTAAAACCACACGGTGTAGCTTGGGCCGGAGCACTTGCGCAGTTCGTTGTTCGTCCGCCTACCTACCTACCTAGATTTTTTGCTGATTCCGTTTTTCGACAAGACGTCACGACATGATCAGGAGGTTCACACACTTAGAGCAGTAAGGCATTTAGGAACTTTTAGGCATTTAGGCGATTAGGCATTAAGTTAATACAAAACAAATCAAAGTTCACCACCTTCGCCTTCACCAATTTGGAGCATCCAACGTAGGTACAACGTGTATTTCATTCATGTCCCCGTCATGCCCCCAAGTTCTATAAAAAGTTCTCTATAAAACAAAATACAATTTCAAGAAGGAAGAGATAAATCAAAATGTTCTCTGATGATTAGTAGTAAAACTATTCAATCAACATGTACCTACGACTTTAAACTTTTCAGTTTCCGCTGAAAAAATAGTCAGGTTAGGATAGGCACAGATGGTGAAACATCGTCAAGTAGAAGATTGCTACACGTCGGGGGAATCACCACACGACCCTCAATAATGAGGAACACGACACGAGGAGGAGGAGGTTATCTCGTACCTGATCGTTGCCGCGTTGATATTTGATATAAAATAGCCCTTAGTTATTGAATACAAGCCATCATTTAGCATGTCTGGTTTCTTTAATATCTAGGGCCATGAGTCTTGCCCAGTGTCCCTGTTACGCCCTACCATATCCTGCTACACTGACAAGAACTTGCAAACTCATATATCACGGAACTGGGCTCTTTGGCACATGGTCAATGGAAACAATATCCCTACAGTTATCTAATTAAAAATACAGGATAATGCAAGACGAAAAATGGTCAATAATTCTATCTAACTCTTTTTTTCCTCAATGTTCAAACTAGCCAAAAATGTAACTGCAGCATACAGTTACATTTTTGGCTAGTTTATATATAAGGAACTTTTTTCACCAACCTCTTTCTTTATCGATTGATGAAACGTAATTTGTGGATGATCCCGTATCAAAATTACCAGCTCAAAAAAACTGCTGTCACTGTTAGCTACTGTCATAACCTGCTGATAACGTCAATATCATTCTATACGTGTCGAGTGGCGTAAAATATTTGAAAACCAATTGATTTATAACAGAAATACTATTTAAATCTCAAATTTCATTGAAGCACTTGTAAATATACATACCGATCATCAATTTCTTTAAGGTTAGGATTTAATATTTGTTGTACAACTTTGCGAATTACTGTGAAGAGTTTCACAATATTTTTTCACAGCACCGACTGATCAAAGGTATGTAGGTATATTTTTCTTTTAAACTGAGTAGCTATACGCTATAACACCAGCGACACATATTAACGTTCCTAACCATTGTCTTTTTCAAATTTTTAGACAAGAGAAGTTATGATAGAGTTACCTCGGATAACTAGAGCCCTGAGGGCTCACACACAACTTGACAAGCCACGATGTTTGAAACCGATTGTAGATCCAACAAAGCCGATACTTGTAAAGAAAAAGCATTTACAAAGGTAGTAATATCTAATTGTTGTTTTTTTTTTTAAATAATTTTTTAAAGTTTTGTGTACTATCAACCAATGTTTTTTTTAACCGGAATAATAACTATATTGTGTCGTTTAGTTTTTTGAACGACTTCTTTAACTATCGTCTCAGTCAAGTGTCATAATTTAGAAAGAAATAACAAAAAAATAAACATATTTCAGGTTTAAATCCTACACAGACATTTACAACTATGTGAAACAGAATGAGCCAAATTCAGCTGAAATACTGAAACTCTTTCCAAAACTAAAGGATGCCTGCAAACTCCTGACGGGAGACCAGCCAGACGAAATCATAGAAGATGCCACAGTGATGAGCCTAAGGATGTTTCTAGATCAGGATATTGTGATGCTAAAACATCTGTCACAGTTACGGCAAACTTTCGGGGCTGTGATGTCTGGTACCGCAAATAAAATTTGTGAGGTGTGTGTAAATAATATTATTTAGAGCGACTTCATAAAAAAAGAGTGAACGATAGCATGACGCTTGACATGGGAAAGTAGAAGAAAAAAGTGTTGTACACCGGTACAACATTTTTTCTTAAGTACCAAGAGATAAGGATAGGAAGACTATGTACGCTAGATAGAAAATATATCATTCCTGCTCTCATAGACCATTGTGAAGACCTCACCACATAGGCAAGCATATTAAAGCGGTTTTCTATGCTTTCAAACTCCTAGCAAGATAAACAAATGGTTAATAATATGTGTTTCACAGATTGCTATGTTACTGATAATTAAAAGAGAAAATAAACTGTGTGCCAGATTGTAGATTGGATTTTTATTGGGTCTAATTTCTGTTCTTGCATTTAGTTCTGTAGGTTTTGCCTACCAATGCATGAATGTTTAATCTTTGTATTCTGTCAACAATGTCACAAGTCCAAAACAATGGTCTAATGGTCTCAGTGTCATTAAATAACACAGGTTTACATTTTCGCATTACAGATAGTAACAAAAATTTCTGAACAGCTGAATGATGATACTAAAGACTACATAAGAGCTGAAGAAGCTGAAGCAAACAAGGAGAACATCAAACTATGGGGAGACCACATTCAATGTCACTTTATACCGTACAAACCGGCCAAGAAACCGCTGGCCAAGTTGACAAGCAAACCAGCTACAGCTAGTGCTTTTGTTACTGACTTTTCTATGAAGTATAACAGTGAGAATGTGGCTAAAGCTAGTCAGTATAAAGTTACTGCAGCTGCTCCTGAGTCTAAAGTAAGTGTGTCTTACGTGGTCTTATTGTAGGTATAGTAAATATTTATTTAGATGATTATAGCAATCATCTAACTACTATACTTTTGGAAACTGTCAAATAATCAAAATTTTCATTGTAGTACTGCTGCTTACTTTGTGGTTTAAATAAACCTCTTTTCTTTTTTGGAACAAACGTGAAAAAAGCTACTTTCCGAGGCACGCTGGGACGACCGGTGCTCATGAAAAACAAACAATACTTTCTCAAAGAGGGAGCCTTTATCCCAGCAATAGGATTTTAAATTTTCTGGTGTTTTAAATACATTATACTTATAATTTACATTACAGTTTGGCAAAACCTGGCTAGAAACAAAAGTAAAAGCACAATATGAGAACACATCAGGCATATCGAGCACAGACATCCTTCAATCAATCATAACATTGCTGAACTCTCCCCGAAGTAATGATGAGATGCAGAATGATTTATTTGAGTTGCTTGGCTTCGATAAGTTTGAGTTCATACTTGAGATTCTGGAGCATAGGACAGATATTATTAATAGTTTGAAAGCACCACCAACTGGTCCTACGTTGTCTGAAAGTGAGTATTGAATATCTAACTATTCTCATTTCAAAAAGCCCTTTTTGTCTGCCTGTCGGTCTGTTTGTTTCGGCGTATCTCCGAAACGGCTTGGCTGATTTTGACAAAACTTTTACTGGCGGTTAGCTATATTATAAGAGGTAACTTAGGCTACTTGTATTTTAGAAAAACGATACGGTTCCGTGCAAAAAAGAACCTTAAAATTTTTAACAAAATCCGATTCAAATAGGGAAGTAATTATATAAGTAATTTTTTAATAATTTGACGCGTACGAAGGTCGCGCAGAATAGCTAGTTTTATAATATTTTCCCTTTAATTTTCAGTTCAAGCAATACTCCCTGAAAACAAAATGCCCCAGTACCTATGCCAAGTGTCAGTGTTGTCTGAACAAGAGAAGATGCTAGCCAAAATAGTGAGGAAAGAAGAGAAGAAAGCTAAGAACAGGAAGAATGATGACGAGGATGAGGAACAAGAGATCAATATTGGGCAGTTGAGGGCTAAAAGGTAGGTGGAATATTGGTGCCGATTCCCTTGTTTACAAACTAAACTAAATTTAAGTTGAGTGCATCTTTTTCTTTTTATTTCATTATGAAAAGGACAGAAGATAAATATTAGTTTAGTCCTGTCAAATTAGTCGTGTTGACTAATTTGACAGGACTAAACTAATATTTACGCAATTTGTTGTAATTTAAATTTTAGTAGTGAACTTTTTAATCACGTCTAAACTTGTGTCAGGCGCTGGTTAATTTGACAGGACTAAACTAAAATTTCTCTTCTGTCCTTTTCTTAATGAAATAGTAAGAAAAAGATGAACTCTTTGGTTTAGTTTGTAAACAAGGGAATCGGCACCAATTCAAGGCTTTTGAAGAAGATGTAGATTACTTTGATTGATATTTTTATAATTATTTTTTACCCAACCGCGGCGAAGGCAAAAAAGGTAATGATTTTTACACATTAAAATGGTGATCCTACTGTATAGACCTCTATTGCTAACAAAAATTGTGTTAATTAAACAGAATTTGAATTTGATGACCAAATAGTGATAAAAAAACGTACATTCATTTAAGAGTGTCAACAACCCACTGTTTTAAAAGTAATTTTTCTCTTATTAAAAGTATTATAACTAACTAGTTTCTGCCCGCGATGGATTTCCGAAATTATCCTATAAACCGTTAAGGTGTGAAAAGGTAACAGACGGACAAACAGAGATTCTTTCCCAATAATAATATAAGAAATGTGAAAGTTATTTCGATCTTCCAATTATATAGGTATGACACCAGTTGGCATAATTACAATTTTATTTGTTTTAGTTCTGATGTAATGATTACTAGATACTGTTTGACATTTTATTTTGAATTTTATAATTTTTTCTTAATTAAATAAGTGTAAGCTTAGAATGTATTATTGAATAAATAAATAAACAGGTAAAATGAAAGCTGGGACACTTTATCAAGTTTTCAGATAACAAGTTTTAATGCCACATTACGTTACTTTTCAGGTTAGCTGAGTTATCAAAACCAGTGGTACCATTTTCTACATCAAGATCGTCAAACAACGACCCAATTCTACAGAAGATTTCGTATTTCCAAACTAAAGTGCAATATCCCAATGTTTATGATTCGACCATAGATGCTAAAAACGCAGCTGGTAAGAAATCTGTTCATACTTCGTACCGTATTCCCCAATGGCAAATATCTAACACTTCGCTAGTATTTCCACTTGACAAAGATTTCTGCACACAATTTGTGCGACATAAGGCACAACATCTTGTCTGAGTTTTAACGGCTTAACGTGCTTTCCGAGGCACGGAGGAAACTCGGTATGTAATGGGTGGTCACCCATCCACAGACCAACCTAGGCAAGCACGGCTTAACCTAAAGATCAATCAGAGCGGCTGTTATTATTTAACCACGAGCTTCTCAAACCACACCCAAAAAGGTCACAAAACAGTTCAAGACAATTATTTACCATAATTTGATTTTACAGGGTTCGTATCAGGCCTTAAATTAATACTTCCCGAAAACGCTATAAGAAAAGACAATAAAGAATATGAGGAGGTAATAATACCTAAGAACGATACTTCACCGCTCACTGTTGGAAACCAGCGCGTGCCTATTGCTGAATTGGATGAGGTGAGTTAACTAAAAATTTTTGCGGTTTTTTTTAAATTCAAAACTCCCGCACCCACGATACAGGAGAAAGTCTAACATCAAAGCGACGTTTTTTTTTTTTAAAATGTCTTACCTGTGGGAATCGTATCAAATCAAATAAAAAATCTGTTATTTCTTCAGCAAAGCAAGTGCCTGTATTGGGAGACTCCGCTTTTTCATCTCAAATTTGAAATTATTAACCAGAAACTAGGTTGTAGAGGTCAGATAGGCAGTCGCTCCAGGTAAAGTATTACCCAGTAACTGCCATGGGTTGTGGAGGGCAGTCCTCCAAAGGGCTGGTATTCAGCTGCACCTAGTTACACTGGAAGCCAACCCAAACATATTGATAAACGCTCGGCAGATGAGTCAAGTAAAATGGCATATCAGTGGCCCCATCATATATTTTTTTTCAATAAAGGCTACATCTACATAATTCGGATAAAATTTCTAACAAGAAAATATTTATTCACAGATCGGTCAAATGGCGTTCGAGAACATAAAGGAACTAAACAGAATCCAGTCCGTAGTCTTCCAAACGGCATATAACACTAATGAGAACCTCCTGATTTGCGCGCCGACCGGAGCCGGTAAGACTAACATAGCGCTACTGACTGTGGTGCATCAGATTAAACAGCATATTGAGAACGATGTTATTATGAAAAATAAGTTTAAGGTGAGTAATGAAAAACGATGCCATTATTATTTTTTAATTATTCCCGCGATATTGACCAATGACCTTGATGACCAGCATACCGGTGTATGCTGGTCATCTGGGACGGCAGGGCAGAGTATTTTATCTTTAAACCAATGTAAATTCATGCGTGTGGTAACACGATACAGATTCCTATCCGTTGATGCCTTGCCTTAACATTGGAATCCCCTACCCTACTACCCTCTCCACCCCCTCTCTTGTACTCTACCTTTACGAGCTTTATCTACGCACGTTTGTGATAAAATTGATAAACTAGAAAGAATGCTATAAATGCTCAGAGCTGTATGCCTTTTCAACTGTCTGCACCATGAACTGAAGTCGAAATTTCATATGTTAACACTACCACTCTGATATCTTCTTTTGACCTAAATACCGACCTCTCTGTCTCTCCAGATAATCTACATAGCCCCAATGAAAGCTTTAGCCTCGGAAATGACAGCGAGTTTCGGTAAACGCCTGAAAGGACTCGGGATTTTAGTCCGGGAGTTGACAGGTGATATGAAACTGACTAAGACTGAAGTACAACAGACGCAAATGATTGTCACTACGCCTGAGAAGTGGGATGTTGTGACTAGGAAAGGAGCTAGTAAGTATTTTTTTATAGATGGCACTTAATTGTGATTTCAGCTACTCACCTACCTATCTACCAACAATGAAGAATCATGATTGTCATGTCAAGACAAAACTCAAAAGCATTTATCTCAATTAGACCATTACAGGCACTTTTGAATGTCAGAAAAACAAAGAAGGCTAAGCTATAGTTACAGACACAAGGCATAATAACTTTTGAAAGTAAAGCGTAGATCTCTATGGAGAAGAATCTTTTCAATCAAATAATAGGGTATGTGACAGGAAGTCAAAATAGTTACTTTTTTATGAACTGTCAAAACGCAAAATGTGTACGTGATTTGTATGAAATAGCACGTTGTGACGTGATACTTATTTGGGATCAAATGTAATACTTATTATCAGTAAATCCAATTTTACAATTATATTGTCCCCCAATATTTAATTTCTGTACGGTGATGGTAGTTTTTAAGATGAGTGGCCTTATTTCTACGTATTTTTATATTTTATTTTTGACCTTGTCAACTAGCCTATTGTTACAAAATCTTGGTTACATCATTCATGTTGAGATTATACATATGAGAGAACGATGTAGAAATATGTGCATGTTAAGAGGGTCCAGAGTATAAGATTATATTAACAATTTAAAAACGAAGTAAGTAGTTAAAATAAACCGTGGCAGCATAGAGATGACCAGTCCCAACTGACAATATGGCGGATGGCGTCGATATTTGGGGATAGTGTCCCTCCTGTTGCTCTGCCTACCGCTTAATCATTAATTAAATTATGTAATAAGAATAGTCGCTCATAGGAGGTCGTGGCTAAATAAAAATAGCCGCTCTGGTCGATCTTCAGGTTAATCTTGCCTAGGTTGATCCGTGGATGGGTGACCACCCATTACTTACCGAGTTTCCTCCGTGCCTCAGAAAGCACGTTTAGCCGTTGGTCTCGACTGTCAATTGTAGATCTTTAATAGTTGTTAAGTAGTCAGCACCCCGATAGTGTGGCAACCAGTCTTACCAAAGGGTATGGTATTATCCAGTAGTAGCTGGGTTGTGGAGGTCAGATGCAGTCGCTACATGTAAAATACTGGTATTCAGCTCGAGTCCTACAGAGCCTCGAATGAGGCTCACGAATACCTCAATCTCTTAACCACACTGTTTAGTTAAATTTATGTATTTATGTAGACACAAATACTTAACAGGACATTACATTAAGATAATATTTAAGCAACTTATTAAACTAATTAAAATGCTAGTATTCAGCTGCATCCGGTTAGACTGGAAGCCGACCCCAACATAGTTGGGAAAAGGCTAGGCAGACGATGATGAAGTGCCATGCCTTTTCAAAGAATTTTTGGTTGGAGACCCAATTCCAATCTCAATTTTCCATTCCAGCTGACACAGAGTTAGCATCAATAGTAAAACTGATCATCATCGACGAGGTTCACTTGTTACACGGCGACCGCGGGCCCATAGTCGAGGCGATTGTCGCACGAACGCTGCGACAAGTTGAGTCCACGCAGAACATGATACGGATAGTCGGCTTGTCTGCTACGCTGCCCAACTATTTGGATGTTGCTAGGTGAGTCAGAATGTTCAAATTACATGACATCACGCCTGTAATCCCTACGGATTATCCCTGCCCTTTGGGTGACTTTAAGCCTTCTGATGAAGCCCATTGTGAGCGACCACGTTTCGGTCCCGTATGTAATCACTGGCAACACACACTAGTCATAGACTTTTGTCTTGAGACAATGCGTTAAGTTGGACGAGAAGATACCACGCAACTTCCCGAACGCTGCCCAGCCGAGTCGGATTGACCTCTTTCTCGAAGTTAGACCTACCTAACTGGACCGTTGGTCCCAGGTAGACATAATCGTCTACAACTTCGAGTGTAGTCTCCGATGTTGATAGGAGTGAGTGTTACATGAGCATTCAACATGACCTTAGTTTTGTCCATGTTCATTTTAAGATCCACTCTTTCGGAAGCTCTTCTGAGGTCACCTAATAGTAGTAAATAATAATAGTAATTTTAACTGCGCGATGTAGGATTTCGATGTTTAGTTCATCATCTATGTCATAGATGGCGCTGTAGTGTTTTTTTGCTCTAAGTTGCTGTAGTACTTTTTGTAGTTCTGCTACAATAGTAATAAGAAGGGGCGACTGTTTTTCTGACTTCCAAAACTTGAAGGGTAAGCCTGGTTAGATTTTTAAGCTTTTCTTAAGAGCCAAATTGCAATTCGAAGTGAAGGAAAAAGCCGTCAAAATATTGTTATCTCTGTTTCACACTTTCCGGCGCATTGCATAAAAATATTACTGTTTTTAATATAGAACAGATGAGATGAAAACAGATTATTTATACTGTAAAAATGAAATTCGTTTTAGGTAAATATAATGCAAAAAAAAAATTGAAACCTAGGTAAACACTGTCTCGTTCCGAATAACAGCATAAACATAAATATGCTTAAACTGAAAATGATTTTGGTATTACGTTTGTATGGACAATTCATCGTCCGCCCCTTAATATTTTTGCCAATCTTTATTTACAGATTTTTACGAGTGAACCCGAACATCGGTTTGTTCTTCTTCGACTCTCGCTTCCGTCCAGTTCCTTTGGAACAACAGTTCATTGGTGTTAAGGAAACCGGCAGCGGTGGCGGTTCACATCTTAGACTGGTACTTACTTTTGACATTTGCAATACTGTAATGGCTTATTTTAAGCGTCTGTCCTAAAGTATCAGATAAGAAAAAAACTGGAAAGTAGGGTCAATTTATACTAGCGCAGAGTCGCATCAAAGCGTCTATCCAAAACTGAACATAACCAATTCAACCTTAACTCCACAGCGTAATGCACACATTACTTCTGTGATTTAAAAAACACGCGCGCATTCTTCGGAATTCGCGCGTCTGCGCGTGAGCAACGCTGATTGGTGCGCGCGCATTCTTCCGTATCCATGCCCACTAGCGAACCTCCGCGAGTCAACTGGCAAGTGATTCAATAGCACTGCTGTTGATGCCCATTACTATTACTACACGTAAAAGAGTGCGCGCGTATTCGCCAGAATACGAGCACATTCGTGCGGCTTCGCTTTAGTTGTAAAGAATTTGACGCTTCGATGGGCTTCGACTCTAGTACTAGTATAAATTGACCCGTACAGCAGTTGGTTACAGTTCCGTTGGAGTTGAGGAAAACGGAGAGAGCCATCTAGATCTAAAAAAGAACAGTTGTCCGCCAGTATTTTAGTTTAATGTGGAGACATTAAATAAATTGATCGAAAAGAGGTGCTCTATGATCAATTTACTGCATTTAAAAACCTGTAGGATCATTTCATATTCTATGTTAGATAAATCTCCATTAATTCGCTACAGGCCTACTTAAATCGGACGGTGCCTGAAGTGGCTGCGCGGTGCGGGAGGACCTTGAAAAAGTTACCAATTTTTTTTTTTTGTATATTTTAATAGAAACAAATTTCTTTCTTAAGTTTCAAACCCAATGCTGTTGGCACCCGTCAGTAGAATTAAATTGAAGAGTGAAATACTCAACTAACTCAGGCACCGTCTAATTTAAGTAGTGGGCCTGTAGTTTTTCTTTTTCGCCCTACGAAACACTTTAAAATTTCTCAACACCGCAAAACTTCCACAGATGCAACAAATGAACGAAATATGCTATGACAAAGCGGTAGACATGGTCCAAAAAGGCCACCAAGTTATGGTCTTCGTTCATGCACGTAACGCCACTCACCAAACAGCCATGGTCCTCAAAGAATTAGCTCAGAAGAAAGGCCATCTGAAGCACTTCGAGCCAGAAGATTCGGGCGCGTTTCTTAAAGCCAAGAAGAGCATTAGCAGTAGTCCTAATAAACAGCTGGCTGAGTTGTTCGCAAGTGGGTTTGCGTGTCATCATGCAGGCATGTTGAGGAGTGATCGGTAAGTTTTTGCATTACCTGTATTTTTATTTTAGGACTTGAAAACAAGAGGAGCAATAGCAGTTTTTGTTAATGGGTGTTAAAATGGCCCTTATCGACGCCGATAGGCACTTGTTCTCACTGCCATTGTGATATTTTTAAGCTATTGCATAGCTTCTATCTCGGGCCTTGAGCGTGGAGACCGAATCCAGAAATTCCGTAACGAAAATAACCTAACACCTAGTGCCTAACACGTAGTGTCAGATATTGACAAGCCTAGGTTCCTAGCTCCAGCGGTAGATTAAAAATAATAACCTAGGCTTGTCAATATCTGACACTACGAAAGTGAATAAATAATTATAATTACATAAGTTGATAAAAAATGCTATGTATATAGCTTTACCGCGGCAGTCTCCGAGTGCCACACGTCTTTTTTTTGTTATAGACCATACCTGGGAACCTCATAGTTACGGAGATATTCGAGGTCAAAGGTCTTTTTCACAAGTAGTCGCCTTGCAGTCCGTAACGAATTATTCAAAATCTGCACTTGTCAAGTATTCCGTAATTTAGTTCGACTAATGATATTGATTGCAGAATAGTAAAAAGGCGAAAAAAATTGTCCAATGCTAGAACTTATAAAGTTTTATAACTTTCTTTATTCAGAAACATGGTCGAGAAATACTTCTCAGAGGGCCACATAAGGGTGTTAGTTTGCACCTCCACGCTGGCGTGGGGTGTCAATTTACCGGCGCATGCGGTCGTTATTAGAGTGAGTATTAACTTCTAAAGCAGTTAAAATAAGGGAGAAAGATAATGTTAAAAGTAAGATAGACTAAATTCTAGCTGCAGTGCATGTAATATTTTCTATCTTTGATTTTGTGACTTAACATTATTACCACAGATTTTGCATTAAAATGCATAATTTTTCCATTATAAAGATTCCGTCTTGGATCTTTAGACTAATAACCAAACGGATTGAACCAAATCCTTCATGATTTTTTATCACTACAATATAACATAAATATGTTCTTTATCATCATCTGCCTAGCCTTTTCCCAACTATGTTGGGGTCGGCTTCCAGTCTAACCGGATGCAGCTGAATACCAGTATGTTACATGGAGCGACTGCCTATCTGACCTCCACAACCCAGTTAATACTGGGTAATACGATACCTGTTGGTAAAACTCGTAGTCAGACTTTTTGGGCCACTGACTACCTGTAACGACTGTCGAAGATGTGCAAATGACAGCCGGGACCAACGGCATAGCGTACTTTCCGAGGCACGGAGGTAACTCGGTATGCAATGGGTGGTCACCCATCCAAAGACTAACCTAGGCGAGCACGGCTTAACCTAAAGATCGACCCGAGCGGCTGATATTATTTTGCAACGAGCTCCTCTTGAAATATTTTTTATTTTATTTATTCGGGAAATATGTTCTTTATAAATAGTTACAAATCAACTGTAAACTCAACAATAATGTCGTAATATTCATTCGCAGGGCACAGAAATTTACGACCAAGCACACGGCACATTCGTAGACCTAAGCATACTGGATGTGCTACAAATATTCGGTCGTGCGGGCAGACCGCAATTCGACACGTCTGGAACGGGCATCATTATAACTACGCACGACAAATTGACGCATTATCTCAAGTCAATGACCAATCAGTTCCCGATTGAGAGCAACTTCATCAATTTGTTGGCGGATAATTTGAATGCTGAGGTGAGGTTTTATTTTCTACGGGACAAAAAACTATGTCATGGAGGCAATGTGGTATTTGTTAACAATTTGTTGTTAAAAAAAAAATGGAGTCACTATACAAGGTCCAAGGGACTTCGACGCGGTAGCTTTTGTGCCACAGTTAGATTCCTGTTCACAGATAGTCATCTAAGTCTTCTTATAAGAGACATTAATGTTTAAATCCTTCTTTCAGGTTGCGCTCGGCACAGTCACGAATATTGATGAAGCGGTGGAATGGCTCAGTTATACATACCTATTCGTGAGAATGAGGATCAATCCACAGGTAATTTTCAATCACATATATTCAACTCAATGTTCAATTCAACTCAAGGTTGGCACCGCTGGTTGTGTATGTGTGGGTTCGAACCCAGGCAGGCGCATTACTTTGTGTAATTTATTTCATCACCACTGCTCTCAAAAACGGTGAAGGAAAACATCGTGAGGAAACCGGCATGTCCTAGAACCAAAAATTCGAAGACATGTGACATCTACCAATCCGCACTGGGCCCGCGTGGTGGATTATAGCCCATTCCCTCTCATAGAGAGGAGGCCTGTGTCCCAGCAGTGGGAACATTTATAGGCTGATGATGATGATGATATATGGTAAACTATGATATGGAAACGATACCTGCAGGGCTATTGGCTATCTTTTTGATCGGCGGTGACTATCAAGCTTCAGTTGTACACCGAACTATGATGGCAACTGAGAATGTCATAATATTGGTATTGCGTATCAGAGTGGTCATCACGTTACGGTGGCTAACAGACCGGGTACGGTGCTCTTCGTGTCAGTACTTGACGCCCAGGTCTAACGTTTGTATGGATTCGAGCCTCACACGGAACAAATATTTATGGCCTACAGGTAGTTGTTCCGCGTCTGACAGTTTGTGTATGTGAGTTTATATGTTTGTAAACGCACCCACGACACAGGAGAAATTCATAGTGTGTCAAATTCACTTTAAAAAAAAACGATTCAGTACAATTCATGACACAAGCATTGATAAAAACGCTCTCGCTTGTTTTCTTTCTAGTTTATGACTTTAAAGCTATGATTTTTTACAGTTAATTAAATATCAACCTCTTCTATGTCCCTATGTTTTCTTTTTTGATGATACATAATCTGTATAAGCACTAGAACCATTAAAAAATGCTCAAAATTGCCTATCTAGATCGCCTGTCAACAGAGGCCTAGTTCAAACGAGGCCAAAATTGACAATTATAATGAAAAACGAAAAACATAAGGACACAGCATATATCCTTCTTATTCAGTTTATGAAATATCTTTTAAATTGGTTGAATATTGGAGGAGGAAATAGTCGAGAGCCAAACCTCGAATTATGACTTGACTATAGTTGTCCTTATCGTACCAATGTCGAAATCACGCTCGCAGAGCGACAGCAATCATTTTTTCAAATACCTACCGTGTTTCCTCTTAAAGATTTTATATTAGGTGCTATATTTTTTTAGGTATACGGCCTAACATACAATGACGTGCAAGAGGAACCGATGTTAGAAACCAAACGACGTGAACTTATAACAGCGGCCGCTATGCAGCTGGATAACACACACATGATACGCTACAACGAACGGACAGGACAACTTAATGTTACTGGTAAATATAACTTAACTGTAACTTAAGTAGAAACTAAACGACGTGAACTTGTCACAGCGGCCGCTATGCAGCTACAATAGACCACAGTCACATGATATAATACTGCGAACGGACGGGAGAACTCGATATTACCGGTAATGTTTTTGGAGGATAATGAGAATAGGTTGTAAAGTTCTTCTTCCCCCATAGAAAAGGGAGGTTCCTCCAACCAGACGGGTGTTATGTCTGATGCTATACTTACTATTCTTCTTTAACCAAGTTCGCAATATTTGTCTGTAGCTAAAAATGTTTTTCTTATTGTATATACAATTTACATGAATATAAAAATATTCATGTAAATTGTATTCTTTAATTGTCACTGAATAAATGGTTTATCTAATTATCTATCTGATGGGCTACTGCCCGACAGTTGTTATCGGGTTCTTCTATATAGTCTTAAGTCGCGGATAACTTTACTTGCGCGATCTAGGAATTAGGTGTACTTCGCTGTTTAGTTCATCATCTGTGTCGTAAATGGCGCTGTAGTACTTTTTGTTCATTTAACCGTATTGAATGACTTTTTCATGAAATATTCATTGAATAGCGTTACATGAACTTAGAGGGTTGTATTGATGATTTTCATGATTGTTATTCTGTAACTACATACGTGTTACTGGCGCGACTCATTTTTCATCAACGTACAACCTGACACTGACCTGCAAATTACAAAAAACGTAAGAAAATTTGAATTTCGCGGGCTACCCTGACGCAACAACCTTTATTCAGATAAATTAAATATGTAGGTACATACGTATTTATATAAATAATGATGAGTTATTTATTCTATTATTTATTTATTCTTTTGCGTTTCATAGATTTGGGTCGCACAGCCAGTCACTACTACATAACCTGCGAGACGATGGAGGTCTTCAACACTATGGTTCGCAAGTCTATGACACAAGGATATGTGCTCGAAATGCTCACTAGGTGCTCAGACTTCCAGCAGCTCAAAGTAAGTTATTTTTGGTTATCAATAAGATAACAGCCATACGGGTCGATTGCAAGGTTAAGCGGCGCTTGACTAGGTTCGTGGATGAGTGGCCATCTATTACATAACAAGTTTCATCCGTGCCTCAGAAAGCACGCTAAGCCGTTGGTCCTGGTTGACATTTTTAGATCTTTAACAGTTTTGTTACAGATAGTCAGTGGCCTGAAAGTCTGACAACCAGTCGTACCCAGCGGTCCAGATAGGGAATCGCTGCATATAAAATATATTCAGCTTCATCCGGTTAGACTGGACGCCGTTGGAAAATGGTTATTTAGCCACGAGCTCCTCCGATTTCAACCATTTATGATTATTAATTCTAATTATAATCTTGGTTCTGAATGACGATACCTAACTGCACTGCTACAGTATCCAACTTTAAGCAACAAGAGTATTTCTTTCTTACCTTACTTCTCACTATTTAATTGACATGTTTTCATCGCTGTCCCCATTTTTTTATTTTTTTTTTACGGATGGGAAATCATCAAATGACTTCTCCCGCTCTGGGCAGAGCGGAGGGAGTGTCAGACTTCATCATCTGCCTAGCCTTTTCCCAACTATGTTGGGGTCGGCTTCCAGTCTAACCGGATGCAGCTGAATACCAGTATTTTACATGGAGCGACTGCCTATCTGACCTCCACAACCCAGTTACTACTGGGAAATACGATACCCCTTGGTAAGACTGGTTGTCAGACTTTTTGGGCCACTGACTACTTTAACGACTGTCAAAGATCTTCAAATGACAGCCGGGACCAACGGCTTAACGTGCTTTCCGAGGCACGGAGGAAACTCGGTATGTAATGGGTGGTCACCCATCCACAGACCAACCTAGGCAAGCACGGCTTAACCTAAAGATCGACCCGAGCGGCTGTTATTGTTTAGCCACGAGCTCCTACCTAGCTCCTCCTAGGGAGTGTCAGACTTGTACTGACTAAAACCCATCCATGTTCCTTCCTTGCCCTTTGTGTTCCAGGGCCGCGGTATCTCTTTCGAACAGCCCGCAGCCCGCTGTCCCAACCCTCTAGTGAAATAGAGCTTTTACAATAAGAGTTCAACTTAACATTTGTTTTATAAAATAAATTCTCCCAGGTAAGAAAAGAAGAGCTAACAGAGCTATGGAGTCTCAAAGACCAGTACTGCGAGCTTCGCATAGAAGACCCGCCGGAAGATATACATTGGAAGATTAACATACTACTGCAAACTTACCTGTCGAGGGGACGCGTCAATGGATCGTCGCTGCAATCTGATCTCAATTATATTAGTCAGGTTTGTTAAAAGACTGTCAATTCAAAATATACCTTATTTCTAGTGAAATAAGCTTTATTACTGCCTCGTTGGTTTAGTGGTTGCAAGCGCAATTGCTGAGCATGAGGTTCTGGGTTTGATTCCCAAGTCGAGCAAAGTGTTATTGGGTTTTTCCATCAGGAATTTTTCAGTAGCAGCCACGGAGTCTGGTTTTATGCCCGATTGATGACAATAGGCTCGCTACATATTACATGGGACTTAAACAAAACTGGCGAATTATGGGTGTACTATTAGGTACACCTTTGCCTAAACCTTCGGGGATTACAGGCGCGATGTTATGTATATAACCTTTTCCAAAGGGCCCACCAGGACAACCTGTAGACATTTCTTTTTGCTATTTTTTCTCTTTGAGGACTAGTCGAAGTTTTTGTTTAATTATTTGCAAGACGAAGTCACAGATGTGCGTGCATAAGTAAAATGGCATGGCAGCTTCTTCGTCAGTGTCCAAAACATTATCTCCTTTGCAGAACGCCGTCCGCATAGTGCGAGCCCTCTTCTCTGGGCACAAACCCATGGGCCGAAGGGTATTAGCCTCGTCCATATATGGTAACTATGATATGGAAACGATACCTGCAGGGCTATTGGCTATCTTTTTGATCGGCGGTGACTATCAAGCTTCAGTTGTACACCGAACTATGATGGCAACTGAGAATGTCTTAAACAAAACTGGCGAATTATGGGTGTACTATTAGGTACACCTTTGCCTAAACCTTCGGGGATTACAGGCGCGATGTTATGTATATAACCTTTTCCAAAGGGCCCACCAGGACAACCTTTAGACATTTCTTTTTGCTATTTTTTCTCTTTGAGGACTAGTCGAAGTTTTTGTTTAATTATTTGCAAGACGAAGTCACAGATGTGCGTGCATAAGTAAAATGGCATGGCAGCTTCTTCGTCAGTGTCCAAAACATTATCTCCTTTGCAGAACGCCGTCCGCATAGTGCGAGCCCTCTTCGAAATCACCCTGCGCAAGAACAACGCGTACATGGCCGGCCTATACCTCAAAATGGCGAAGATGATGGAGATTCAAATGTGGGACTTCTACAGCGACATGCGGCAGTTCAACTGCTTCACTATAGAGACGTTGAAGCACATCGAGTACCCGATGTTGAAACCCGACCAGATTCGGGATATGGATTGGAAAGAACTTGGTAAGTCATTGCTGAAAGTTTTCTCGTTTGATGCGAAACACGATTAATACAGTGGTTTTATCAATATTCAGCTATACACATAATCGGTATTATAATACCCTTAACGAAGCCGAAAGGCATTTGCGATGTTTTTTGGTCTGGACCATACCTGGGAACCTCCTAGTTACAGAGATATCGGGGGTCAAAGTTTCAACATTCACTCAGTTTTTTTTTTTTAATACAAATTTTAATATTATAATTTTACTTTAAATACCTCCACGACCCCCATATACTATTCAATGCATCCATCAGCACAATGTTTTGAGTGCGTTTCATTGAGTCCTACCGTAAAACGAGAATTTTCAGACCAAAAAAAGTCGTTTCCCAGCACTAATTTTTGCGTAGAGTTACTTAGTTTGATGTACAGAATGCTTGGTTGACGGCTTTGTGAAGAGTCCGTTAACACCTTGTATTACTAAATGATAAAAAGTAACACTTGCTTTTCAAATCTTGATTTTCTCAACAAGATTGGCAAAATATTTTCCGTAGCGTATACATTGTCCAAGTCTACTGGTACGCTTATAAAACCAAGCTGACTAAACTGGAAACGCTGGAACATACTTAAATATTTACTTTTGAAGATTTTCGAGTGTAAAACACCCTGAAAATCATATCAAAAACAATTTAAAATGGCTGTATCTTTCAATCATTGTATTTTTTTATTTGCAGGCGATTTGATACGAAATCCGAAAAACGCCCGCCATCTGAAGAAGTGCGCTGACGAATTCCCGCTGTTAGAAATGGAAGCAAGTTTGCATCCCATAACGCGGACTGTGTTGAGGATACGGCTCTCTATTACTCCTAATTTCAAGTAAGTATTTGAATATACTAAACAATCGTCGTGTGTGAAACAATCATTTCAACAATATAAGACTTTGGGAGGGTAGTAAAAGAGAGCCCGCCTGTGTCCTAACAGTCGGATCGTCATACGCTAACCTTTATCTTTCTGCCATTATAAAAAGTTCTTGGCGAGCAGCAATAGGCTTACAAATAAATAGAGCAGTCCGAAGCTTCGGCTTCGGCCACATTCGGCCAAAAAACTCGAATTACCGAAGCCCCCCGCGCATCGCTAGTTCATTCGTTTTTAGGCCGAAGTAGTAAGGTCCGCATTTCGAAGTATTATTATTGACAAGAAGCAAGGTAATTTTATTCATCTCGCTAAATAGTATTTATGCAGTCAACATGAACTTAAAAAAAAACAATATTCACTTTTAGCGAATGTTGTATTGAATTTCTAAGGGTCATTAAACCTTCGGCTTCGGCGAAAAATCTACCTTCTTTCTGAGCTTACAAATGCTTAAAAGATCCACCAACCTAACAGATTTCTTGCAATACAGATGGAACGACAAATACCACGGTAAGGCACCCGAAGCGTTCTGGATATGGGTCGAGGACCCAGAGACAGACATCATGTACTACCACGAGTATTTCCTCATCACTAAGAAACAGGTCAGTGAAACTAAATGTTGAATGTGTGACATCGTGCATTAAAAGGGACTAACATAGGTTTTATTACAAGGACATTGTGGCTAAATAAAACATCTGCTCGGGTGATCTTCAGGTTAAACCGCGCTTGCCTGGGTTAGTCCGTGGATGTGTGACCACTCATTACATACCGAGTTTTTTCCGTGCCTCGGAAAGCACCTTAAGCTGTTAGTCCCGACTGTCAATAGTAGATATTTGACAATCGGTATAAGTAGTCAGTGGCCTGACAGTCTGACAACCAGTCTTACCAAGGGGTATCGTATTACCATTTTTTTTTTCGGGATTTCCATTGTGGTCCCATGGAGAAAATGGTTCCGTTTGATGGTCTTAATCACAGCCTGAAATATTACCACACCTTTCTGGTACACGCTGGATACTGGTTAGCAAAATAACCATTTAAAAAACTGGTTTGAACTCACATACAGCATGTATCAAAAACATAACCCTTCCTTGGCAGTCGGGTAAAAACGTGTGGTCCTTAAGGATGAAGTAAAGACCAGATACATTTGGGTCGAGACGGTCGAGTAGATATCGAAGATTTGTATGAGACAGCTGATTCATTTTTCGCGATTACGATGTTAATTCCATAAAGAAAGTTCAGTAAGATAATGTGAGTTCTTGAAAGATTTAAAAAAGTTATTGTGCTTAACGTTATCTTCAGAAGAATCCCTAGAATTTGAAATAACAGTGTGTCTGTATGTCTACAGGTGATAACGAATGAACCACAAGAATTGATAATAACTATACCGATCAGCGAGCCCTTACCACCTCAATACTACATTCGAGCGACTTCAGAAAGGTAAAATATTGTCCGAAAAAACTCATGAAATATACAAACATTTCAGACATTTTAATGGTGTGGTTATTTCACAGATGGCTAGGGTCAGAGAGTGTGTTACCACTTACATTCCAGCATTTGATACTGCCAGAAACACATCCTCCTCACACAGGTACAGTAAATCTCTATTTTCGACCTTATATGAATGGAAATAAGGTAAATTTGGCTTTCCTTGAAAAAAAAAACTGTCTCGAGTGGCCCTCACTGTGAGTTACGTAGATGAAATGTGCGATCATGCACAACTGTTCTTTGTGTACAGATAAAGTCAATAGTGTGCAAAGCTGTTCCCTAAAAGGGGCGATATCTGACCAATTGTACACTAGAGACGCGTAAAGATTTAAAAAAAAGTTTAAATATCATGCTGCAAACTCAGTACCAAATAAATTGAATTCATTTTGCATAAGCTTGTACCATAACGAAATATGACGGTCTCTAGATTCCTTAAAATTGGAAAAAATTACATTCAGGCCTCATGGAAACAAATGCCAGCACACAAAAACACTATTAACACGTTAACTGCCAAGGTATATTTTCTGTACCATCCAAATTTAATTTCTTACGTATTGATTCTTGGTTTATATTGAATAGTTATGTATAAAAGTGTTCCCTTTTCTTTATTTGGATAAAAGAACGGAAAAAAAAACCACATGCCACCGCGCACTGCGGTCAGTTGAATTTGATGCTTCGGTGTCAGTCACCGGTGCCTGACATGGCCTGAACAGATAGTGAGTCTGTCAGGCACCGGTGCCTGACATGGCAGTTAACGTGTTAACATCAACGATGCATATGATTCTGTAACAAAAAGCTTCATTCCTACATTAATCTTTCACAGATCTCCTAGAACTCCAACCACTACCAGTAACGGCTCTAAACAACCCTTCTTTCGAGATGCTTTACAACTTCAGCCACTTCAACCCCATACAGACGCAGATATTCCACTGCCTGTACCACACTGACCACAATGTGTTGCTCGGCGCCCCCACTGGCTCCGGCAAGACGATTGTAGCTGAGGTGGCTATGTTCAGGGTGTTTAATCAGTACCCAAATTGCAAGGTACAGTGTTTGTTTTTATTACGATTATATGACGTAAGCCTTACTTTGATTGATGTTATTGCCACGTAAACGAATACCAACTTTAAGCTACTATCAAGCAAGTTGATTTTAGAATGATAAGTAATGAAAGTCAAGAAAGTATAAAATTGTAACTCAAACTAAACTCTATATCTGGGACAGAAGACCAACTTTGCCGATAACCATATTAGTTTAGATGTTTGAAAACTAAATCAGAAACGCAATATAAGTATGTGGTTACCGCTCCACTATGGGAAATGCTAAGATCGCCAAAAGTCGCGGTTATAAAACGTGCGAGCGGGATGGAGAATACTTATTAGAGGATTTTTAAAACATTTGTATTTGGTCTCAATTTGTATTTATTTGGGCTGCAACGACTTCTACTAGACCAAATATAATAGATTTTATCGGTTATTCAAATGTGATTCTCAAATAAACTAATAATAACTTTCAGGTGGTTTACATTGCTCCTCTCAAAGCTCTTGTGAAAGAACGGATAAAAGACTGGAAGGTACGGCTGCAAGAAAGGCTTGGCAAGCAAGTCGTTGAATTAACAGGTCAGTTACCTACGAACAAATCTGTACCTTAGCCTTACGTTTATATCTGTGTTGTCACGGAGCTCAGTTTTGAAACTAAATTTTGAACTAAAAGTGTTGATGCTTAAAACTATGTATTTAACAAAGTTCATAACTGTGCCCTTGAAACCCTTTTTTTCGGATGGGAAATCATCAAATGACTTCTCCCGCTCTGGGCAGAGCGGAAGGGAGTGGCAGACTTGAACTGACTATAACCCATCCATGTTCCTTCCTTGCCCTTTGTGTTCCAGGGCCGCGGTATCTCTTTCGAACAGTCCCGCAGCCCGCCCTGGAAACCCTTTATCTAAAATTAATAAGATTTAAGACGACAGGCGCTTCCCGTTGATCACGGCTTTCTAGGTCAAACTTATAATTAAATATATGAACTTAAGGGAAGGGATCTGCGTCTGGAGGGAGGTGGGTTAGTTGGAATAACGACCGCCATGGCTCACGTACAATGGTCCACTTTAAGGACTAAGAAAACGAAACCCTAATATAGAATATATATGAACTTTTAGATCTAATTTAATAATCTAAATAACGTACTATATCATCAGAAAACGAAACCCTAATATAGAATATATATGAACTTTTAGATCTAATTTAATAATCTAAATAACGTACTATATCATCAGAAAACGAAACCCTAATATAGAATATATATGAACTTTTAGATCTAATTTAATAATCTAAATAACGTACTATATCATCTATTTTACTCTTCTAGGTGATGTATCCCCCGACATCCGAGCCATACGTAACTCCCACGTCATAGTAACAACCCCAGAGAAATGGGACGGCATCAGTCGCTCATGGCAGACGAGAAACTACGTGCGCGATGTGGCGCTCATAGTCATAGACGAGATACATCTGCTTGGAGAGGATCGCGGGCCGGTTCTAGAAGTCATTGTATCCAGGTAAGTTTAACGGCCTGACACACATACATCGGTCATAACGATTCGTGATTTGCAATCACTCTGATTGGGACAGGGGATCCCTTAGTACGGTACACCGTGTGTAACGTTAAACGCACGTTCGTGGCAACAATTCGAGTTTGATCACATCTTTATTTCGTACTTGGCAATATCATAAGTTTTCTTGTCACGATGTAGCAGCACTACATCGTACTACAGCGCCATCTGTGTCATCAATGAAGAACTAATATCAAATTTCGAAATCGCGCAGTTAAAGCTATCCGAGACTTAAGACTACATACAAAAACCCGACATCACTGTCGGGCAGTAGCCCACCTGACATAACACCCTTCAGGTCGGAGGATTATCCCTTTTCTATGGGGGATGAAGTACTTTACACCCTGTTCTTCATACCCCCAAAACGAGTCTCTTCACTTGAGATGTTTTGATGATCTCGTTAATTTACTATCCATCAACAATTTTACGCATGTAATGTTTCATTTCAGAACCAACTTCATAGAGTCCCACACTTCTCGAAGACTGCGTATCATTGGCTTATCCACAGCTCTTGCTAACGCCAAGGATCTTGCCAACTGGTTGAACATTGGAGAATTGGGACTGTATAACTTCAGACCTTCAGTACGGCCTGTGCCTTTGGAGGTATGTCGAGATAAAGATTTTGTTTACTCATTACTAAGGTATATTTTAGATTGGCAGTTTTGTCAAGTGCCAGACAAATATCCGCATAAGTCTAAAGTATTTTGAAACATTACTAATCCTTGCTTCTCACAGTAAAAAATGAAGGTTGACGCCAATAATTTCTAATTTTCAAGTAGCCGTAGCTCTGGTTTCCGGCAACTTTGGCACTTGTCGCAAAGTACGAATTGAATTATGAGCTACAATTAAAAATATATTCATTTACTGGTCTTGAGCGCAGTGGTGGCCCAGTGGTAGCGACCCCGACTTACGAACAGTAAGTCATGAGTTCGAACCCAGGCAGGCGCATTACTTTGTGTAATTTATTTCATAAACACTGCCCTCAAAAACAGTGAAGGGAAACATCGTGAGGAAACCGGCATGTCCTAGAACCAAAAATTCGATGACATGTGACGTCTACCAATCCGCACTGGGCCAGCGTGGTGGATCATAGCCCAATAGAGTCCTCTCTTACCTAAGTCCCAGCAGTGGGAACATTATAGGCTGATGATGATGATGATGATTGGTCTTACGCCCATTTTGGCCATAACTCTTTCATGTTGAAGAAACAAAACACCATAGACTCAAAAGCATACTTCCTCTCTCCAGGTACACATATCAGGCCACCCGGGCCGCCACTACTGTCCGCGTATGCTGACGATGAACAAGCCTACGTTCCAAGCCATACGGACGCATTCGCCCTGTGCGCCTACGCTAGTATTTGTCTCCAGTAGGCGACAGACTAGGTGAGTTTAAGTAATGTTTGTAACTATATTATGTTTGTATCATAACATTACGCATGTGGCAGAAGTATAGGTACAATGGCGGACACTCCCGCCTGATCACCACTAAGCTGGGCGCCTGATTCAAGTGAATTTTGTTTTAACTGATCAGGCTGGAAAGGCCGCCACTGTACCTAAAAGTACACCCACATTTGGCTAGTTATGTTTAAGTCACATCTAATGTGATCGAGCTTATTGCCATCAACCAGTCACAAATCCAGACACGGGGTCTGGATTTATTGTCCAGACTCCGTGGCTACTTAGGAATTCCTGATCGAAAAACCCAATAACACTTTGCCCGACCTAACAATCGAACCCAGGACCTCATGCTGAGCAGTACCACATGACCCTTGCGCATGGCAATACGTTTGTATCATCGATACTTATTTCACAATAACAGAAGAGATTACCAAGAGGTATCCTACCAAAGATAATAGAAAGAAGATTTTCGAAAGTTGGCAGGACCATTTAGACGATTTCGAAAAAGTTCTACAGCAGAAAAATTGTTTAATGAAAACATTTACTGAAACTTACTTTTCTGCTTTCCGACTATATTTTTTAAGTTTCATAAACTTGCATGCTTATACGCTGATTGTTGTAAAACTTGAGCTTTTAAGTAACAATCAGCAGTTACCATTCCGATACTCTAAGTTATCATTCTGCCTTCTTAAATACGAAACCAATTTCCAGATTAACAGCCCTAGATCTGATCGCGTACTTAGCAGCTGAAGACAATCCAAAGCAATGGCTGCACATGCAAGAGTCTGAGATGGAACAGATTCTTGCCAACATCCGGGAGTCGAACCTGAAGCTGACACTCGCATTCGGCATAGGCATACATCATGCTGGTCTACATGAGAGGGATAGGACTACAGTTGAGGAGCTGTTTATTAATCAGAAGATACAGGTGAGTTTCAGAAATATAAGGTCATATTTAAATTAGCTAGCGAAACTTCGCATACGTGATGTTTGCCTTAAACCGGCCGCGGTACAAATGCTGTCTCCACTAACTGGAATTGTTCCTTCCAAAAGTTCGTAGGACCATAGCCAGCCGCACCGAGAGGACGAAACTACAAACTGACTCACGCCCGCTATGCATAGCTACGTCTCAGTGCCCCAGAGGCTACCCCCAACAGCAAGATGTGATCTCTGACGGGAGTTGTTAAAGCTGCCTGACGGTTTCATCGAGTCATCTGAATGCCTTCCACCTGGGCAAGCTTTGCCGTGGCTGACTTGAAAATCTCTAAATAGACTCCAAACCCAAGTCAGCCGTAGAAAAGTCAATCTCTACAGATGGGTGTTCATGGAGGTCTGAGATCTAAAATGTGTATGCGGCGTGTCTCCAGAGACAATGGCCGACCTTCCATCTTGCGCGTCATGCCCTGACGCCTGCACACTTGACGATCTTATGACTGCATCAGCGAGTGGAGTTTGCATACCTGAATTTTGGGCCAAATATTACCATCGACACGATAAGAAAAGTTTAGATTTTAACATATTATTATGTCCTCCTTCTAGGTCTTAATCTGCACAGCCACTTTAGCTTGGGGGGTGAACTTCCCCGCCCACCTCGTGGTGATCAAAGGTACGGAGTACTACGATGGAAAACAAAAGAGATACGTGGACATGCCCATCACTGATGTTCTACAAATGATGGGCAGGGCTGGACGACCACAGGTAACTAATATGAATATACTGGTTAAGTTTACACAAGGTTTCCCCATCAGCATTCATTGTTTTTTGTCTTTCTCTAACATATTGTTGTTAACCTACTTTTATCGGCTATTTAAGTGTAAACCTTCCGATTACACGTGAAGGGGTAGAAAAACACTAATTTCTTATTTCGTCTAACCTAGGCGCTGTTTAATTTGACAGAACTAAACTAAAATTTATCTTATATCCTTTTCCTAATGAAATAGAAATAAAAAAGATGCACTCAACTTAAATTTAGTTTAGTTTGTGAACAAAGGAATCGGTACCAATGACATTTTTCTATCTTCAATCTATAGAACTAACCGTGGAGTTCGAGGAGTCCGAGGAGCTCGTGGCTAAACAATAACAGCCGCTCGGGTCGATCTTTAGGTTAAGCCGTGCTTGCCTAGGTTGGTCTGTGGATGGGTGACCACCCATAACATACCGAGTTTCCTCCGTGCCTCGGAAAGCACGTTAAGCCGTTGGTCCCGGCTGTCATTTGAAGATCTTTGACAGTCGCTAAAGTAGTCAGTGGCCCAAAAAGTCTGACAACCAGTCTTACCAAGGGGTATCGTATTTCCCAGTAGTAACTGGGTTGTGGAGGTCAGATAGGCAGTCGCTCCATGTAAAATACTGGTATTCAGCTGTATCCGGTTAGACTGGAAGCCGACCCCAACATAGTTGGGAAAAGGCTAGGCAGATGATGAATCTATAGAACTAACCAAATAGTACCATGATAAATAATTTTATGTTTGTAACCCTAATACTTTTTTTAAAATTCCAGTACGATAACGAAGGAGTTGCAGTAGTATTAGTTCACGATCAGAAAAAGAACTTCTACAAAAAGTTCTTGTATGAGCCGTTCCCGGTGGAGTCCAGCCTGTTGGATGTACTGCCTGACCACTTGAACGCTGAAGTTGTGGCTGGTAAGTTTATTTAACGGAAGATCCGATTCTTTGCTACCCTTAATCCCCTCATATCACACCTCACATAATCCATCGACCGTTTCTTTGGTCTTCCTCTCCCTCTCCATGAATCAACATTTATATTTATCTCTAATTTATTTGCAACATAAAAACTAATGAAAATAATACAAAATTCTTGTTCAATTTCAACAGTCTAAACACTCTTTTCTCATCCCAGGTACGGTCCAAACGAAACAAGACATTCTAGACTACATGACCTGGACGTACTTCTTCCGACGGTTACTCAAGAACCCGTCGTACTACAACCTGGAGAGCGTAGAGCCTCAGGATGTCAATTACTACTTATCAAATTTGGTACAGAGTTCCTTAGATGCTCTCGCCAATGCCAACTGCTTGGAAATTGAAGAGGTAGGATTACTTTAAACTATCTTATTTATTTTCCAGTGGTAACAACGTTTTTAGGACATTTATTATGTAAGCTACACCAAATACAGCTCGAAGTTTATTGGTAATTTTATTATAATTGTCACTGAGGAACAATGATAATTCATTGTTCCTCATTATTATTATTTGTATTGAAATCAAAATCAAAATCAAAGCATTTATTTCAAGTAGGCCAGTTACAGGCACTTTTGAATTGTCGACAAGATAAAAATTTAATGAAGCTACAGTCCCAGTCACAAGGCATAAAAACTGTGAAAGTACTGTAGTTGCCCATTCCCTAGCGTAGATCTCTATGGAGAAGAACGGGCAAGAAACTCCATGGAGACTCTTTTAAATCAGTATATTTTTACAAAAACCTTGGTTACATCATTCATGTTGAGATGGTACATTATGTGAAAACGATGTAGCAAGATGTGCAGTGTGCACGTTAAGTGTCCATAGTAAAAACAAAAAAAAAATAAACAATTCAAAAATAAAATAATTAATTCAGCCAGCGAAAGCCTACAAACCCCTAAACATAGGGAAGGGTTAGGCAGAGGTGTCTCTAATAGTAGGTACACTCTTATTTCGCCAGAAGAAAAGAAGAATAAGTTCATAATAAAAAAAAAAATGTCTTAACTAACAAATTACTTTAAACGGCGAATCGGGTACAGTTCGAGGATGTCTCAATTCCGCTGCGATCAGACACTAAATGTCTTCCTAGCGTCGAGCTGCGAACATCAAGGCTCTGTAGAAGCACGCTGTGGTGTTGGTAGACTTGTAACTAAGTCGCGTGATGCCCTACCTCAGGCGCGCTTGCGATTCATTTTATGTCCGTGGACCTGATACGAGTAATAATATTCTTTATTTCGATAATCAGGATCTCCGCACAGTCCACTGCACCTGGATGGGGCGCATCGCCTCCTACTACTACTTATCCTACAAGACGATGGCCCACTTCACTCGCAGCCTGCACAGTAACATGAACATCGATGACTTGCTGCGAGTACTGGCGGACAGCGACGAGTATGCCACGCTACCTGTTAGACACAACGAGGACATACAGAACGGGTAACTATACTATCCTGCTTTACTATCTACGACGTTTTCAAACACAAAATCCACTGGAAGATTTCGCTAAACATTGCCACAATGACAAAAATGTAGTGTAGCGCTTCTTAGTTAGTATTAAAATACACTGAGCTAGCACGCTAAGCTAAAAAATACACATCTATTAGGACAGCGCCACAAATCTAATAAAAAACTTAGAATATCTGGTAACACTAGCAGTCGCAAGCTAGACTGCTGAGCATGACGTCCTTGGTTCGATTCCTAGGTCGAGCATAGAGTTATTGGGTTTTCCATAAGTAATTTCTCGGTATCAGTTACTGAGCCTGGGTGTGTGCCCGGTCGATGGCAATAGGCGCGCACCCTATTATATGGGACTTAAACATAACTGACGAAATGTAGTTGTTTTTAGGGTCCCGTACCCAAAGGGTAAAAACGTGACCCTATTACTTCTGACTTCACTTCAACAGGCTGTATCTCGTGAACCGTGATAGCTAGGCAGTTGAAATTTTCACAGATTATGTATTTCTGTTGCCGCTATAACAAAAAATAATAAATATATAAATTATTCAATATTGAAAGGGGCTCCCATACAAGAAACGTGTTTTTTTTTTCGGTTTATGGTACGGAACCCTTCGTGCGCGAGTCCGAATCGCATTTGGCTAGTTTTTTTCTTAAGTACACTTCTGCCTAACCCGATGAAGATTACAGGCGTGATATTATGTTATGTTTCCCTACTTCTCTTCAGCGAACTATCCCAAGAATGCCGGCTTCCCGTGGACGCTTTAAGTCTGGACTCTTCCAACGTGAAAGCGTTCCTATTACTACAAGCACACATGACAAGGTTACAACTGCCCAACACAGACTACCTGACTGACACCAAGTCTGTACTGGACCAGACTATTAGGATATTACAGGTAAGACTAGATATCAGTGGCGAAGGTTCCATACAACTCGATTTCTATCGGATTTCTTTTGTAAAATGGCACAGTCAGTATTATTTAGGCAAATAATAAAATAACATTAAAGATATGTACGGCTTACCTCTTACAAAAATTGACCCTTCGCTACTGCTAGATATCGAAGAAAGTCTTAATTTTGGATTTTAAACTTTAACTTTATCATATACAGCTCAGTCTCTTGTAACTAACTTGTAAGCGTTTCTACTACTGTAAGCTCATATGGCTAGACTTCAATTAACCAAGAGACCTGGTGGCCTACCATGACGTCTTAAAGCAGGAGCAATCCAGTGTGAGAAAGAGATAGCGCTAGATGACCTGTATAGCTCTGTCTCTTTCCCACACTCTGATTAGCCCGACTTTAAGACGTCATAGTAACCCCAGCATGACAACCGTGGAACGGGGTTCGACGGAAGAATCGACGAAATGATAGAATGTTGGAAGATTTCTATCGGCGTTAGCATGGCGTTGTTTATAATGTAGAAAATAAAGGTTTCTTTTCTTCCGTCGACAAAAGTCTACAACGTCAAGCATGACAATTTTTTCTCTAGTTTTGACTCTTGGGGGTAGTAACATTTCTTCTCAACAAATGTCAAATAGCATGACACCTAGACAAGAATCTTTTTATAACTATTCTTTCTGTTTAATTCCTATCAATATAAAGATTTTATCAGACAATGCCTACTACCCATTTTCACCAACACTAAGTGACACCTAACTGATTGCCTAATTCCTGTTTTCACCAACACTAAGTGTTACCTAACTGAGTGCCTAATGTCTGGCTGACAACTAGTCTCAAACTTGGTTTTATTGATTCAATATACATACCTAGCTAAGAATCGATAAACTCAGAACTGAGTCTGACCATCACAACTCTAGCAGCAGACGCCTATAGAATAATAAATGGTCACTAATCATACCATTAATAATCAATAATCTTTATTACACAAGGGTGTTTAAAGTAAAAATCTTACATTAAAAACACGTATTTAAAAAAAAACTTGTGAAAATGTTGGAACTTTGACCCCCAATATCTCCGTAACTAGAAGGTTCCCAAGTATGGTCTAGAAAAAAAAATGATCGCAATGACGGGCAAAACAAGTGCCTTTCGGCTTCGTTAAGAGACTGTTTACACCCTTTATAATCACATGAAAGACATGTACACCGGCTTACCTCTTACAGAAATTGACCATTCGCTACTGCTATCTCCTCCACAGGCAATGATTGACACCTCAGCAGAAAACGGCTGGCTATCCGTCTGCCTATCCTGCCAGATGCTCATGCAAGGTATCGTCCAAGCGCGATGGCCGACGGAATCCCCGCTCATAACGCTGCCACACGTGGAATCCCAACATCTGTACATGTTCTCTCAAATGGCCAAAGACACTAACAAGCCTTGTAACATGCTGAACGGACTTAAAGTAGCTTGTATGAGGAATTATGAGCTGTTAGCCAAGTATATGAGGAGGGAGTTCGAAGAGAATCAAATTGAGCAGATACATAGAGTGAGTTTTTTGTTTATTTTTATTTTCTGACGCATTTACTAGCGGAGATACTGGCGGAACTTGTTAGACAAAACCAACTACCAGTGGCTCACATTGGCTCAGAAGGCCTAGAAGTCATGAGAAGTCTTAGCTTCTATCTTGTTTTTTTTTTGCGTTATTTTCATGCAAAGAGCAGTCGATGAAAACAATGAATATTGATGCCGTTTTGTATTTCAGTACTATCTACATTTTCATATGACAATTTACATGCGACATTATCATCATCAGTGGGTGATTCAGGCAGTGGCCTGAATTGACCCACTGCTGGATATAGGCCTCGCTTTTTTGTCCGTTCTTGAAGTTCCTGTGCCAACTTTATTTAGGTTTTTTGCCTCGATGCCAACATTATCGTCTGCCTAACTTGCCGCCGGACGACCAACATTACTTTCACGATTCTTAGATGCCTATAAAAAAAAATAATATGGATTAAAAAAAAAATGTTTTCTTTCAGGCAATATGCGACATGCCTACTCTGGACATAAAAATGCGCGTGCGCGGGCTGTGGTTCGACAGTGACGGCGAACAAGATAAGCGGGTACATCAGCCACCTTCCAGGGACCAATGGATGCCGCTACATGCTGATCAGGTACATACTTTGAAGTTCGAAGACGTGTATCCGTTTCACAATGTCCCCTTAGAATTTCCTACTAGTAAAATTAACAAATCAAACGAATTTGAATAGTATTATCATGTAGGTATTCGGCAGCTGCTCTGAAGTCTGATAACCAAGAGGGGTTTTACCAAGAGGTATCGTTTTACCCAGCAGTTTTATCAGAAGGCCATATTAATCGTAAAAACGATAACCGTTGAGGCCCGCGATTCTGAAAGCGTGAAGTGGGACGCCCTCAGGCTCAGTGGAGCGACGATCTCCGCAGGGTGGCTGGTAGCGGCTGAATGAGAGTTGCCGAAAATCGCGTAAAGTGGCGTGTGATTGGAGAGGCCTATGTCCGACGGTTGAGTGCTTGATAATGATGATTTTTAAGGTCAGATAGGCACCCGTTACACCTAAAATACTTGTATTCAGCCGATGTAACTGGAAGTCACTACGTAGTTAGGAAAAGGTTATCTGACCGTCACGACCCAGTTACAGGGTAACATGTATTTGGTAAGACTGGTTGAAAATAATAAAATACAATTTGAATCGTCTATCATTCTTCTCTCTAGCGTGTCGATGGCAATTTAGATTGAGTCTGCCCAGAATAGGGTATGTGACAGGAAGTCAAAATAGTTACTTTTTTATGAACTGTCAAAATGCAAAATGTGTACGTGATATTTATGAAATAGCACGTTGTGACGTCATACTTATTTGGGATCAAATGTAATACTTATTATCAGTAAATCCAATTTTACAATTATATTGTCCCCCAATATTTAATTTCTGTACGGTGATGGTAGTTTTTAAGATGAGTGGCCTTATTTCTACGTATTTTTATATTTTATTTTTGACCTTGTCAACTAGCCTATTGGGCTATTACTTTGGCGCCTTGAGTCTTAATGTAGCGCCACTACAAAAATTACTACAGCGCCATCTATAACACGAATGAAGAATAAACCTCAAAAATCTAAATCGGACATTTAAAGTTATCCGCGACTTAAAACTATATAAAAAAAACCGACTGTAACTTGTCGAGCAGTAGCCTACCAGACACACCACACGTCTGGTCGGTAGATCCCCCCTTTTCTATGGGGGATGAAGAATCGTACACCCTGTTCTTCAAACTTTTAAAATTATTTCTTTTCTCCAGGAATACACCCTTCTTCTAGAACTGAACCGTCGCGGCGGCAACCCTAACAACGTGCTCTGCCCGCGCTTCCCTCGCGGTAAGAACGAGGGCTGGTTCGTGACGCTGGGCACCGTGGATGACGGAGACCTGCAGGCCTTGAAGCGGGTGCCGGCTCGGGGCTCTGCGCAGGTTACCTTCTTTACACCTTCGAGAAGAGGTACGTAGATTTACATAACATCACGCCTGTAATCCCGAAGAGAGAGCCCAGAGGTGTTCATGAGCAGTGAAATGTGAACACTTACCAATTCGAAAGCAATTTTCTTCTGTATTAATGAAACGATTTACGATTTCATGGTGATAGTATTTTGGAAGCTATATTACAAAATAGGTCTTGTGTCAAAGTCGAAACCGTTACTGAAGTCCCATGTAATAAGGAATTACACTATTGCCATCAACCGACAACAAATCCAGACTCCAGGTCAGGTTTCCGACCACTAAACCAACGAGACAGTCCATAAAAATAATAGTTATAATACTAACCTATAGCTTTGATCTGAAATATGTTTACCTACTATGTTTTATCACTGTATCACCTTAAAGCATTTAGTGCACCTGTGTACAGGTATTTTTACTAGTGCATAAAGTTTTAATAATTAAAGATATATGATTTAAAATCACTCAAATCCTAATTTAATGATACCTTCTGATTACAATATTCTCCTCTCCCCAGGTCGTATAATCTACACTGTATACATCCTTAGCGACAGCTACATGGGTCTGGACCAACAGTACGACCTGCAATTCGAGATCATGGACCCACTACCCGCAGAGAACGTCGAGAGAGTATACGACAACATCGACAAGACTATTATTGAATGACACACAAAATATTACCCGTCTTTTACCTTAAATACGAGTTTTAAAGCCGCTCTGTCGCTACGATACTCCTTAGTGTAACAAAGACAGTATGAGATAATATTGAAGTGAAACTTCAAATGCGACTTCCAACAAGGTTGCGTTGAACGTTTAACGCAACAGTGCTTTCATACTCCCTCCATAGTAGCGTTAAACGTTTAACGAAACATTTTTGGAAGTCGCATTAGAAGTTTTGTTTAAAATTTAGTGAGAATTCAGCTGTAAATTAATAACATTGAAATATATGCAATAGATTTCATGTAAAGGAAATAAATTATTTATTATATTCATTGTTGAGTTTCATTCGATTTAAACCTAAGTTTTTGAGCCGTCCCGTCGTGTAGATTGAGCAGTATGACTACATAAATGACGTAAGAATCATCAAAATCGGCCCACGCGTTGACCCTTTGGCGCCAATAACGCCAGGCTGATAAACACATTACCCTTATCAGTCGGATAAAAAACAACTTATTCACGCAAACATATTTATCATACGCCAAATTACATGGCCACTTTCAAGTAGGAGAGTTATACAACACGGCTAGTCGTGAATCGCGTGCCTCTCGTGAAGAACTGCGGCCACAGAGTGTGACGGGGCTCGCATATTTATGTGGCTACTCTAGTACCCAGTGTGGTGTAGTCAGCAGGAGTCTGATGGAGTCCTTCCCCCTCCCCAGGGTGGAGAATATCCATGAGGATTTCCGCATGCAAATCATAACCCTTCCTTTTGGCTTCGCCGTAGTCGGGTAAAAAATAATAATTGGTGTATAACCTCATTTCGAGTTTATTGCCTCATGCTTATGCATGAGGTATTCTTTGAAACTCGAAATGAGGTTCAAAGATGGCGCCATCAGCACAAGTAGTGTACAATGTAAAGGTACGGTTCTCGTTCAGGCAAGTAATTTGCTGAAGCTGCGACCTATTTTCCGTAATTAATTTTTGGAGTTCATGGCTAAATAATAACGAATGCTCAGGTAAATCTTCAGGTTAAACCGCGCTTTCCTAGGTTTGTCTATGGATGGGTGACCACCCATTACATACAGAGTTTCCTCCGTGCCTCGGAAAGCACGGTAACCCGTTGGTCCCGGCTGTCATTTGTAGATCTTTGGCAGTCGATAACATTGCACGTCATGTGGTGTGGCGTAGTGTTAAAGCTATCTCTCATAGAATAATTTAAAACCATTACCAGTTTGAGAAAAAAAAGAATCACTCTCTCATTTCCTCACACACAATAGAGAGTTCTGTTGTATGTGAGGAAAGGAGAGAGTGATTGACAATTATTAAATTTGTGAGTATTAAAAAATATGCAAGGGTAGTAAATCAAACGAATTCTTACATTTTTATTTTTTATTTTAGTTACAAATTTCATTTGATGTTAATGAAATCTTTACAACAAAATCAAGAGTCGCTGTTCACTCAACTTGATCAGTCGATCTGCGATTCGCATCATTATAGTATACGTTTCGATTTTTTTTTGTTTTTTTTTTTAACAAACCTTTGTAGTGAGAGTGCGGACCTAAGCTACGGGTAAGGACCACTACCAGTCCAAATGTCACAATAGCAATAATTGTGTAAAATCCTTTAATTTATTTTACACTATTTTGATACATTGCGAGATGAAAATTTTGTTTATTTCCCCGTCCTAGATCCGCTTAATGTTGTTTGTCATATCCAGTAATGTCATATCCGGGTAAGTCTAATAACTGCATGTTTTTTTGTAAATATATCGCAGTCTTTAAATTATCAAGGTGTTATGATTTTCAATTTAAAAGCTATGATTAAGAAATCATAGCTTTTATGTCCAGAAATATTTCAATTTCCGGACGAATAACTTCAGCATATGCAAATATAGTGACATTTATGCAGAAATTATTTACTAATTACTAGGTACACTCTCTTGGAATGTTCTTAACCTAAACCAATCTGACTGATTTGTTCGCGACATTATAAAATATTATATTCTAATGTTTAGTGGTTGTCAAGGAGAAGGAGGCATAAATAGCTCTGCGCTTTCATTATACCCCTCCTCAAGTGTGACAACTTACGTTACCTGATACTAGTAAACTATACGAGTCAAATTTAATTACCTAGCTAGCAAAATCTCGACAGATATTATGGCCATCGATAACAATAAAACGAAAAAAAAATTGATGTGTTTTGGGGTCAATGACCGCATGCTACTTGGAATATAGTTATTTCTTTTTTGTGTCCGCAAAATAAATTAGGACCCAAAAAGAAAACGATTTTATTTCAATAGCAGCGGAAATTGCCCTAAAAACGTTATCAAATCATTTTTTTTCGTCGTATTGTGAGTTTCTATCGATAACCAACACGTGTGTCTAGTTTCGCTAGCTAATTCAATATGACTTTGTAGACAGTCTTAAAAAGACTGTCTATAAAGCCAGTACTTAAATAATTTCGACATAACCTCGAAACAAAGCCATAACAGTTTTACAGATTGTTCATTTTATCTAGATTAGTATTGACTGACTTTTCTTTGCTCCGATAGAAAACAAAAAAGGGATTTTCGACAACTTGAATTGAATGATAATAAGATTCAAGTTGTCAAAATATTGTATCTGAGCAATGAAATGTTTGTCATAAAATGAGCTGTCTGTGAAAGTGTATGGTTTTATTTCGGGAGCATATCGTGTTACATTCTGCTTAGCACAGCATCTCGAGTGTTACTGTTTGAGACGAGGCTTGAAGTGAAGCAGAACCGCCATTTTGGTTTCTTGGTCCTGGCGCTGTTGGTTGATGAGGGCGTGTGGCCGGCCACCTGTCAAATAAAGAATTTATTTTTAGAGATATTCTATGAAAGGCAAATGTACTTGTGTGGAGAGAAAAGGGGGGTTAATATAAGAAAACATTTCAATTTTTCATTTTTACTTCATTTGATATCAGCGCAGAATTTCTTCTTCTAAAACTCTATTGGTATTTCACTTCCTTTCAAGCCATAATCATCTTATTTCATACATTCCATCTATTTTACCATCACATTAACATTTATACTCAAGAGAAACAAATAAATAGTCACTCTAAACAGTTTAATTGTAATCATGTAAATAGATACTAGCCCCACTACCGTACTAATTCACAACAATTAGCTTGATCGAAATAATTTTTGTATTAACAAAAAATACATCGATAATATCCTCCTTCAAAAAAACATTTTCAAAATGTCTTGAAATAATGTAAACTGTAGATCAATGGAGTCAGACAGAACAATCACCGCCATTTTGTTTTTTAATAAAATTTCTACAAACATTCACAAAAAATCAACAGCACCCTCCTGGCAGAATCATTCACGCACCAAAAGACTTCAACAATGCCATTTCACGCGGCAGAAGAGGAAAATAATTAAAAGAAGTTCCTTACCTTAATTGAGAACAAAGGATTCACGTGAACCCCAGATGGGCGCGGTCGCTATGACGGCTCGAAGGACCAAGTCGATACACCCAGCGAGCGATGTAGTAACTCCGCCTGAAACCAGATATAAATAGAAATAAATATGTGTCGATAGATATCTAAAACCAAGATTGAAGTCCTGGCTTCGCACGGGTGAATAATACTAATGAGACATACCGTTGGCAAAAAAAAAAAATCTTTATTATAATAATAATAATAATTCATTTATTTCAGATAAATTCAATCCATAATCTTAATTAATTCACGTGTTAGTAACAATATACTTACAAACTATGTTAGTAATACACTGACAAAGCCAAAAACAAAAAAAAAAACAAAAAAACAGAACCAGATTGTGGCATCACTGCTGCAAGGTAACAGGCCCAGCCGAGACCTTGCAGCAATGATTCATAAACTTACAATCAAGCCTGCTCGCTATCATAGACAGGATGCTGTTGGCGCTGCCCCGTACCCTACGGACCAAGGATGCACACCGCTTCCGCATCACCGCGTAAAAGCAGTCCAAGTGAGCTTCAGCAAACATACCTGATGCGCTGCAGTATCGGGGCAACCCCATCAGCACCCTGAATGCGTTATTGTATTGGACGCGAAGGGCGCTGTATGATTTTTGAGTAAAATGAACCCACAGACTGCAAGTGTAGAAAGCCGTGCAATACGCACTAAATATAGTGCGCTTGACTTCCTTAGAAGCACGCCTGAATCTGCAGGCAATCATGTTAGCTCTCACACACAGCGCCCTCCGCTCCCTATCAATATCCTCATCATCTTTGAGGTCAGTGGTCAATAAGTGACCCAAATACTTAAATTGCTGTACCCTCACAAGGGGTTTACCATCTATTTTGACTGAGGGTACTGCTTCTGGGTATTTACCCCTGGCCCCAAAGACCATGACTACACTCTTCTTACCATTATATGCCAGACCATGAAGTCTTGCATATTGCTCGCAAGTGGCTACGAGTGTCCTTAGCCCACAGATTGACGCGCTCAGCAGCACCATGTCGTCGGCGTAACTAATGTTATTACAACACACGCCATCAACATGACACCCGACACGCATGCTGCTAAGCGCGCCAATCAGATCATTCACGTATAGGTTGAAAAGCGTAGGGGAGCATAACCCCCCCTGCCTCACCCCGCACTCCAACCCATACGGTCTAGATAGGGCACCTGCCCACCTCACACTATTGACTTGGTTTCCATACCAGTACTTTAGAGTATTTGTGACTTCTGGTGGCAAATTTACCTCTTCCATCTTCCTCCATAAAATGTCGTAGGAAACCAAGTCAAAAGCCTTGCTCAAATCGAGGAAACAGGCGTAAACTGGAGTGCAGCGATCCGTGTAGTACTTCACAGTGTGCTTCACACTCAATATAGCGCTGTCAGTAGATAATCCAGAACTGAAACCAAATTGGTTATCGTGTACACGTATATGACTGCTAAGTTGAGCGCTAAGCACACCGTCAAACACTTTCGACATGATTGTGGCAAGAGATATTGGCCTGTAATTGTTCTTATCACCCATATCACCAGTCTTATTTTTGACGATGGGTACCACTGTTGATTTGATCATGTCACTCGGCATATAAGCATGACCCAGACAAAAAGTGAAAAGCATAGCCAACACTCTTGGCAAATGCGGACCAGCAAATCGGAGATGCTCAATGCTGAGACCATCATGACCAGGAGATTTTCCTCGACGCATTGCGTCAATTCTGTTTGAGAGCATTTTAGCGGTTATTCTAACTCCTAGGTCTTTCCGTGGTTCAACATTGAGCGTCGACCTAGATGGGCCTAATGGTGACCGCACACTAAAATGGTCTACAAAAAGGTCAGCTATTTGTCTAGCATCACTCACGCCATCGACGCAAACAGGGAGTCCAGGCTTGCCCTTAAGTCTATTTGTATGCTTCCAAAAAGATCGAAAATCGTTCTTTGAATGCTGTGAAGCCAGAATATCCATTTTAATTTGAGTCTCATGATCTTGACACCACTTTAACCGAGACTTAAATATCCTTCTGGCTTCACGCATTTCTTCAAAAATACGTCCTGATGTCGGCATACCATTATCTAGCCAGCATAAAAATTTACGCCTAGCCTCCCTATGCGCGCCGCTCACGTGCATGTTCCAGCCCACGACTGCTCCTCGCTTTCTAAGACTTCCCTTATAAGTTATTGTCTCGGTAGCCGACTCGCACAATGCACTAACAATTTTACTATACATTGCATCTATTACACGAAAGTGGCGAGGGTCATTACAAGTCTGACCACTACACTCTCTAAAGTCATCCGGGAAGTCAATAAGTCGCAATTTTTCATGACATTTTGCCCTATAAGCACGAACCTGTTCTTGACTTCTTTCTCCCCAGATCACCCTATTCACTACATTGCAAACATTTGGTTGTTGAATCTGAACAAAACTAAGGTCACACATAATAATCAACGGAAAGTGGTCAGACCACTGCACGTCATATTTTACATAAGAATTCACAACAGTAGGTACGGCCGCCCTTGTAACTAAACAATGATCAAGCCACCTTTGCGATCCATGAGCATCACTAATAAAAGTGTGGGTATCCGAACCGAGACCTAACAACTCAGTGTCAATGCATGTCCATTGTTGTTCAACACAAAAACTTGAGAGTTCCGTATAAAATAATTCTGTAGGGTGCGAATTGAAATCGCCTAAAACATAACAACATTCTACGTTACAACTGTCAATAATTGCACTCACCGAGCCAAGACAGTCCGCGAACTCTGCCAGGTTAGATACGTCATCGGTCGGCATATAAACACTCACCACTAGTATAGATTTATTACTTAGCGCAATCTTCACAGCACAAACGCGTGGATTATGACACTCGATAACCGACACATTACTGAACATTACTTTCCGCCATAGAATAGCCACACCACCATAGGGCCTCCCACGTATTAGTCGTGACGCTGAATCCATACCTGACGTACCCGTCGAACTAAACTCATAGCTAATGGTATCCAAATATGACTGCTCCTCAGTCAGCAACCAGGTTTCTTGAAGTGCAATTATGTCCGCGCTGCAGCACAAGTCTTTTATGTAATCTGCCGAACGTTTTACATTTTTACAGTTAAATGTAACCAATGTGCATGTCTTACTATCCATTAACTATCGTGTTTGTTGAGCCGTTACCAGTACAATTTGCTTGCACTGCTGACTTCGGTTTAAAGTTTACAAATTTCCGAAATATTACGCCCTGAGGCCACAACTTATCATGAAGGAATGTTTGTACTTTCGATTGTGCCACGAAGAATTTGTAGGCATAGTGATCTGACTGTCTTTTGGCGTTTATTTTCTCTAATTTAACAGATACTTGCGTTTTCCTCATAATATAATTAACTATATCAGCCTCTGTCGCGCTTTTGTGCACGTTCGTTATAAAAATAGGAACATTCCTTTCGGCAGCTCGAAAGTTCTCTACAGAATCATTCGCAACTCCCATCATTCCCGTTAGACGGTTTTTCAAATTGTAACGTTTTTTCTTTTTAACTTTCATCCATCCTTCATCATCAATACGATTTTCTTTAAAACTCAGTTTGTCAACATCAGCCGCAGTTTGTTTACGCGGCTGCTCGCTTAACAGCTGACCGGCAAACCGGTTTGTTATCTCGTTAGGAACGAGCGACGTCGACACCGAGCGCGGACTACGTTTACCGCTAAGGCTCACTGTTGTCGCTTCGTGCAATAAGCTGCCGCTCTTGTTGATATCAGCTGACAAAGCGGTAACCATATTTATACTTGATATATTACTCACATTTGATAATTCCGGTACCATCAAGCTATCACAACGCTGAGTTCCAGATTGATTAAAGTCACTTTCATCCAACGTGCATGCAACTCTTCTTGTATTTTCGTTATGGTGGGTGGGTGGAGATTGCGACTTTGACTCAAGCAATACACATTTAAGGTCATCTAATTGATTATGAACACGACAAAAATAAAACATCCAGATCCGTTGAGCCGTCCTCAAGTGATGTTCTGTCATATATTAGCATCATATATTTGACCGTAGGCGGTCTACTACGCCTACGCCGTAGCCGCCATCTTGTCTACGCCGTAGGCCCGTAGCGCTACGTCTACGCTGTCGCAGAACTGATTCGCAGACAATAGAAATTACTGAGTTGTTTAGTAAAATCATAACTGAGAGTTTGCATGCCTTAGATCAGAAAGAAATATAACTGACTCAAATCCTATTAAGCTATTCTAGTTCCGGAAATATTTTCCCCTTTCTACTGCATTATTCGTAGCCGCCATCTTAACTACGCCGTAGTCACGAGTAACCACGCCTACGCCTCAATTCTTCAAACACTTTTCACACAATTTGACGGGGCGCGGCGCAGTAGCTGAGAGATTGCCTGCTGCGCTGCGTGTCGCGGGTTCAATTCCCGCATAAAATAAATATTTATATGACATATAGGTTTCAGGTCTGGCTGTTTGTATTAAGTGAGTTTAATTTTTGTAAACGCACCCAAGGTACAGGAGAAATTCCTAGTGTGGGCAACGTTTTCTTTAAAAAAAAAACAATGGGCAACAAATAAATAAATAACCGAATTAATATAGAAATGATACCGAAATTCCCGTTCCACGCCAGTTTTCCAAATATAAAAAAAAAATAACAATGCACTTTACAAATGATAAAAAAGCTATTAGAGTCACTGTTTTAGATAACAAAAGAAAGATCTAGACTACTAACCTTTGTGTGAAGTCAAGCCTACAGACGGGAGGCTGATCTCGGATCACGTACGGCTCGCTCGACGGCCGATGACGCAATGCAGTTTAGGGAAACGGGTAGTGCCGCACTGCAGATCCAGATTATACATAGGTACAGAAATAGGAGCTATACAACGGTTAAAAGCTCACGCACACATAGACAAGCTTCACGTACAGCAAGTACAAATGCAATTGCGACTAACATCCTTATGACTTAAGGTCGAAATCGCCGTAACTACGTGCCTATGTGTGCGTGCGTCTGCTGCCACTCACCGTATTTGGCCAACACACTGAACTTAACTTTAGTGCTACAGCGCATGTTCAATTTTATCGATCCAGGCATTATGTATATGATCCAAGTTATGGGTTAGTCCAATTTAAGTACTTACTTATAGGTTATATAGTTAGTTAGGTACCCCGCCCATCCTTTGTTCACCACAGTGGGCCAGCATGGCATGTTCAAGACGCATTTTGGAAAAATTTTGCTTTTAGATATTTATTTTGTACTTAAATATTACTTATTAATTTAATTTGCAATAAAGAGATCCGAAACCTTTATACGGGAATAGTTTTTCCCAAAATAGAAGAGCAATTGTATGCACACGTGTATGTAGGAGGCAAGGTGTGAGCAATAATTATTTGGTAGTAGTTCAGAACCGGAAAACCGAAGTAGCTCAAAATATGAAAAAGGAGTTGTACTACCTTCTTTTTCCCACTTTGAGCTAAGCTAGCTATGTACTTGGTTAGTTTTATGCACATCTCACGCTGCACACATTCGATAAACTGCTCTATAATCTTCAGGTTAAGCCACGCTTTCCTAGGTTTGTCTGTGGATGGGTGACCACCCATTACATAAAAAGTTTACTCCGTGCCTCGGAAAGCACGATAAGCCGTTAGTCCGGCTGTCATTTGTAGATCGTTGGGAGTCTACAACATTGCACGTTATGTGATGTGGTGTTAAAGCTTTCTCTCATTTATAGAATAAAACCATATTTCCAATTTAACAAGAAGAATTGAAAGAAGAATCACTCTCTCCTTTCCTCGCACACAATAGGGAGTTATGTTGAGTGTAAAGAAAGGAGAGTGATTGACAATGATTAAATTTCTAAGAATTAAAAAAAGTATGCAAGGGTCAAAAATCAAACAAATTCTTATTTTTTTTTTTATTTTAGTTACAAATTTCATTTGATGTTAATGAAATCTTTACAACAAAATCAAGAGTCGCTGTTCACTCAACTTGATCAGTCGATCTGCGATTCGCATCATTATCGTATACGTTTCGATTTTTTTTTGTTTTTTTTTTTTAACAAACCTTTGTAGTGAGAGTGCGGACCTATGCTACGGGTAAGGACCACTGCCAGTCCTAATGTCACAATAGCAATAATTGTGTAAAATCCTTTAATTTATTTTACACTATTTTGTTACATTGCGAGATGAAAATTTTGTTTATTTCCCCGTCCTAGATCCGCTTAATGTTGTTTGTCATATCCAGTAATGTCATATCCGGGTAAGTCTAATAACTGCATGTTTTTTTGTAAATATATCGCAGTCTTTAAATTATCAAGGTGTTATGATTTTCAATTTAAAAGCTTTGATTAAGAAATCATAGCTTTTATGTCCAGAAATATTTCAATTTCCGGACGAATAACTTCAGCATATGCAAATATAGTGACATTTATGCAGAAATTATTTACTAATTACTAGGTACACTCTCTTGGAATGTTCTTAACCTAAACTAATCTGACTGATTTGTTCGCGACATTATAAAATATTATATTCTAATGTTTAGTGGTTGTCAAGGAGAAGGAGGCATAAATAGCTCTGCGCTTTCATTATACCCCTCCTCAAGTGTGACAACTTACGTTACCTGATACTAGTAAACTATACGAGTCAAATTTAATTACCTAGCTAGCAAAATCTCGACAGATATTATAGCCATCGATAACAATAAAACGAAAAAAAAATTGATGTGTTTTGGGGTCAATGACCGCATGCTACTTGGAATATAGTTATTTCTTTTTTGTGTCCGCAAAATAAATTAGGACCCAAAAAGAAAACGATTTTATTTCAATAGCAGCGGAAATTGCCCTAAAAACGTTATCAAATCATTTTTTTTCGTCGTATTGTGAGTTTCTATCGATAACCAACACGTGTGTCTAGTTTCGCTAGGTAATTAAATATGACTTTGTAGACAGTCTTAAAAAGACTGTCTATAAAGCCAGTACTTAAATAATTTCGACATAACCTCGAAACAAAGCCATATTAGTTTTACAGATTGTTCATTTTATCTAGATTAGTATTGACTGACTTTTCTTTGCTCCGATAGAAAACAAAAAAGGGATTTTCGACAGCTTGAATTGAATGATAATAAGATTCAAGTTGTCAAAAGATTGTATCTGAGCAATGAAATGTTTTTCATAAAATGAGCTGTCTGTGAAAGTGTATGGTTTTGTTTCGGGAGCATATCGTGTTACATTCTGCTTAGCACAGCATCTCGAGTGTTACTGTTTGAGACGAGGCTTGAAGTGAAGCAGAGCCGCCATTTTGGTTTCTTGGTCCCGGCGCTGCTGGTTGATTAAGGCGTGTGGCCGGCCACCTGTAAAATAAAGAATTTGTTTTTAGATATATTCTATGAAAGGCAAATGTACTTGTGTGGAGAAGGGAAGGGGGGTTAATATAAGAAAAAAATTCAATTTTTCATTTTTACTTCATTGTATATCAGCGCAGAATTTCTTCTTCTAAAACTCTAGTGGTATTTCACTTCCTTTCAAGCCATAATCATCTTATTTCGTACATTCCATCTATTGTACCATTACATTAACATTTATACTCAAAAGAAACAAATAAATTGCGAAAAAATAAGAAACAATTTGTATTACTCCTCACTCTAAACAGTTTAATTGTAATCATGTAAGTAGATACTAGCCCCACTACCGTACTAATTCACAACAATTATCTTGATCGAAATAATTCCTTTTTAATTTCCTTCAAAAAAACATTTTCAAAATGTCTTGAAATAATATAAACTGTAGATCAATGGAGTCAGACAGAACAAACACCGCCATTTTGTTTTTCAATAAAATTTCTACAAACATTCACAAAAAATCAACAGCGCCCTCCTGGCAGAGTCATTCAAGCACCAAAAGACTTAAACAATTTAATCATTTCACGCGGTAGAAGAGGAAAATAATTAAAAGAGGTCCCTTACCTTAATTGAGAACAAAAGAGTCACGTAAACCCCAGACGGGCGCGGTCGCTATGGCGGCTCGAAGGACCGAGTCGATACACCCAGCGAGCGATGTAGGAACTCCGCCTGAAACCAGATATAAATAGAAATAAGAATGTGTCGATAGATATCTTAAACCAAGATTGAAGTCCTGGCTTCGCACGGGTGAATAATACTAATGAGAAGTACCGTTGGCAAAAAAAAAAACTTTTCTTTATTATGAACACGACAAAAATAAAACATCCAGATCCGTTGAGCCGTCCTCAAGTGATGTTCTGTCATATATTGGCATCATATATTTGACCGTAGGCGGTCTACTACGCCTACGCCGTAGCCGCCATCTTGTCTACGCCGTAGGCCCGTAGCGCTACGTCTACGCTGTCGCAGAACTGATTCGCAGACAATAGAAATCACTGAGTTGTTTAGTAAAATCATAACTGAGATTTTGCATGTCTTAGATGAGAAAGAAATATAACTGACTCAAATCCTATTAAGCTATTCTAGTTCAGGAAATATTTTCCCCTTCCTACTGCATTATTCGTAGCCGCCATCTTAACTACGCCGTAGTCACGAGGAACCACGCCTACGCCTCAATTCTTCAAACACTTTTCACACGATTTGACGGGGCGCGGTTAGCGCGGCGCAGTAGCTGAGAGATTGCCTGCTGCACTGCGTGTCGCAGGTTCAATCCCCGCATAAAACCGATATTTATATGACATACAGGTTCCAGGTCTGGCTGTTTGTATTAAGTGAGTTTAATTTTTGTAAACGCACCCAAGATACAGGAGAAATTCCTAGTGTAGGCAACGTTTTTTTAAAAAAAAAACAGTGGGCATTACCGAATTGATATAGAACTGATACCGAAATTCCCGTTCCACGCCAATTTTCCAAATAAAAAAAAAACAATGCACTTTACAAATCATAAAAAAGCTATTAGAGTCACTGTTTTAGAAAACAAAAGAAAGGTCTAGACTACTAACCTTTGTGTGAAGTCAAGCCTACAGACGGGAGGCTGATCTCGGATCACGTCCGGCTCGCTCGACGGCCGATGACGCAATGCAGTTTAGGGAAACGGGTAGTGCCGCACTGCAGATCCAGATTATACATAGGTACAGAAATAGGAGCTATACAACGGTTATACATAGGTATACAACGGTACTCACGCACACATAGACAAGCTTCATTTACAGCAAGTACAAATGCAATTGCGACTAACATCCTTATGACTTAAGATCGAAATCGCCGTAACTACGTGCCTATGTGTGCGTGCTATGGGCCGTATTTGGCCAACACACTGACCTTAACTTTAGTGCTACAGCGCATGTTCAATTTTATCGATCCAGGCATTATGTATATGATCCAAGTTATGGGTTAGTCCAATTTAAGTACTTACTTATAGGTTATATAGTTAGTTAGGTACCCCGCCCATCCTTTGTTCACCACAGTGGGCCAGCATGGCATGTTCAAGACGCATTTTGGAAAATTTTGCTTTTAGATATTTATTTTGTACTTAAATATTACTTATTAATTTAATTTGAATTAAAGAGATCCGAAACCTTTATACGGGAATAGTTTTTCCCAAAATAGAAGAGCAATTGTATGCACACGTGTATGTAGGAGGCAAGGTGTGAGCAATAATTATTTGGCAGTAGTTCAGAATCGGAAAACCGAAGTAGCTCAAAATGTGAAAAAGGAGTTGTACTACCTTCTTTTTCCCACTTTGAGCTAAGCTAGCTATGTACTTGGTTAGTTTTATGCACATCTCACGCTGCACACATTCGATAAACTGCTCTATAATCTTCAGGTTAAGCCACGCTTTCCTAGGTTTGTCTGTGGATGGGTGACCACCCATTACATAAAAAGTTTACTCCGTGCCTCGGAAAGCACGATAAGCCGTTAGTCCGGCTGTCATTTGTAGATCGTTGGGAGTCTACAACATTGCACGTTATGTGATGTGGTGTTAAAGCTTTCTCTCATTTATAGAATAAAACCATATTTCCAATTTAACAAGAAGAATTGAAAGAAGAATCACTCTCTCCTTTCCTCGCACACAATAGGGAGTTCTGTTGAGTGTAAAGAAAGGAGAGTGATTGACAATGATTAAATTTCTAAGAATTAAAAAAGTATGCAAGGGTCAAAAATCAAACAAATTCTTATTTTTTTTTTTATTTTAGTTACAAATTTCATTTGATGTTAATGAAATCTTTACAACAAAATCAAGAGTCGCTGTTCACTCAACTTGATCAGTCGATCTGCGATTCGCATCATTATCGTATACGTTTCGATTTTTTTTTGTTTTTTTTTTTAACAAACCTTTGTAGTGAGAGTGCGGACCTATGCTACGGGTAAGGACCACTGCCAGTCCTAATGTCACAATAGCAATAATTGTGTAAAATCCTTTAATTTATTTTACACTATTTTGTTACATTGCGAGATGAAAATTTTGTTTATTTCCCCGTCCTAGATCCGCTTAATGTTGTTTGTCATATCCAGTAATGTCATATCCGGGTAAGTCTAATAACTGCATGTTTTTTTGTAAATATATCGCAGTCTTTAAATTATCAAGGTGTTATGATTTTCAATTTAAAAGCTATGATTAAGAAATCATAGCTTTTATGTCCAGAAATATTTCAATTTCCGGACGAATAACTTCAGCATATGCAAATATAGTGACATTTATGCAGAAATTATTTACTAATTACTAAGTACATTCTCTTGGAATGTTCTTAACCTAAACCAATCTGACTGATTTGTTCGCGACATTATAAAATATTATATTCTAATGTTTAATGGTTATCAAGGAGAAGGAGGCATAAATAGCTCTGCGCTTTCATTATACCCCTCCTCAAGTGTGACAACTTACGTTACCTGATACTAGTAAACTATACGAGTCAAATTTAATTACCTAGCTAGCAAAATCTCGACAGATATTATGGCCATCGATAACAATAAAACGAAAAAAAAATTGATGTGTTTTGGGGTCAATGACCGCATGCTACTTGGAACATAGTTATTTCTTTTTTGTGTCCGCAAAATAAATTAGGACCCAAAAAGAAAACGATTTTATTTCAATAGCAGCGAAAATTGCCCTAAAAACGTTATCAAATCATTTTTTTTCGTCGTATTGTGAGTTTCTATCGATTTCCAACACGTGTGTCTAGTTTCGCTAGCTAATTCAATATGACTTTGTAGACAGTCTTAAAAAGACTGTCTATAAAGCCAGTACTTAAATAATTTCGACATAAACTCGAAACAAGGCCATAACAGTTTTACAGATTGTTCATTTTATCTAGATTAGTATTGACTGACTTTTCTTTGCTCCGATAGAAAACAAAAAAGGGATTTTCGACAACTTGAATTGGATGATAATAAGATTCAAGTTGTCAAAAGATTGTATCTGAGCAATGAAATGTTTGTCATAAAATGAGCTGTCTGTGAAAGTGTATGGTTTTGTTTCGGGAGCATATCGTGTTACATTCTGCTTAGCACAACATCTCGAGTGTTACTGTTTGAGACGAGGCTTGAAGTGAAGCAGAACCGCCATTTTGGTTTCTTGGTCCTGGCGCTGTTGGTTGATGAGGGCGTGTGGCCGGCCACCTGTCAAATAAAGAATTTATTTTTAGAGATATTCTATGAAAGGCAAATGTACTTGTGTGGAGAAGAGAAGGGGGGTTAATATAAGAAAACATTTCAATTTTTCATTTTTACTTCATTGTATATCAGCGCAGCATTTCTTCTTCTAAAACTCTATTGGTATTTCACTTCCTTTCAAGCCATAATCATCTTATTTCGTACATTCCATCTATTGTACCATTACATTAACATTTATACTCAAAAGAAACAAATAAATTGCGAAAAAATAAGAAACAATTTGTATTACTCCTCACTCTAAACAGTTTAATTGTAATCATGTAAGTAGATACTAGCCCCACTACCGTACTAATTCACAACAATTATCTTGATCGAAATAATTCCTTTTTAATTTCCTTCAAAAAAACATTTTCAAAATGTCTTGAAATAATATAAACTGTAGATCAATGGAGTCAGACAGAACAAACACCGCCATTTTGTTTTTCAATAAAATTTCTACAAACATTCACAAAAAATCAACAGCGCCCTCCTGGCAGAGTCATTCAAGCACCAAAAGACTTAAACAATTTAATCATTTCACGCGGTAGAAGAGGAAAATAATTAAAAGAGGTCCCTTACCTTAATTGAGAACAAAAGAGTCACGTAAACCCCAGACGGGCGCGGTCGCTATGGCGGCTCGAAGGACCGAGTCGATACACCCAGCGAGCGATGTAGGAACTCCGCCTGAAACCAGATATAAATAGAAATAAGAATGTGTCGATAGATATCTTAAACCAAGATTGAAGTCCTGGCTTCGCACGGGTGAATAATACTAATGAGAAGTACCGTTGGCAAAAAAAAAACTTCACTTTATTATGAACACGACAAAAATAAAACATCCAGATACGTCGAGCCGTCCTCGAGTGATGTTCTGTCATATATTTGGCAATTAATTTATATTAATATTGATTTAAGGAAATAAAATCGCCCAGACGGGCGCGGTCGCTATGGCGGCTCGAAGGACCAAGTCGATACACCCAGCGAGCGATGTAGGAACTCCGCCTGAAACCAGATATCAATAGAAATAAGTATGTGTCGATAGATATCTAAAACCTAGATTGTTCAGTCCTGGCTTCGCACGGGTGAATATTACTTTAATTAAAAAAATGAGAAATGCCGTTGGCCAAAAAAAAAAAACTTAATTTTATTATGAACACGATAAAAAATATATGTCCAGATCGGTGCCATCCTCAAGTGATGCTCCTTAATAATTTTGGCAATTAACTTGTCTACGCCGTAGGCCCGTAGCACTACGTCTACGCTGTCGCAGAACTGATTCGCAGATAATAGAAAAAAATACTAAGTTGTTTAGTAAAATCATAACTTAAATGTTGCATGTCTTAGATAAGGAAGAAATATAACTGACTCAAATCCTATTAAGCTATTCTAGTTCAGGAAATATTTTCCCCTTCCTACTGCATTATTCGTAGCCGCCATCTTAACTACGCCGTAGTCACGAGTAACCACGCCTACGCCTCAATTCTTCAAACACTTTTCACACAATTCGACGGGGCGCGGTTGGCGCGGCGCAGTAGCTGAGCGATTGCCTGCTGCGCTGCGTGTCGCAGGTTCAATTCCCGCATGAAACAAATATTTATATGACATACAGCTTCCCGGTCTGGCTGTTTACGGATGTGAGTTTAAATTTTTGTAAACGCACCCAAGATACAAGAGAGATTCTAAGTGTGAGGCAACGTTTTAAAACAAACAATGGACATAACCGAATTGTTATATAACAGATACCGAAATGCCCGTTCCACTTCACAAATGATAAAAAAAACGATTCTAATCACTGTTTTAGGTAACAAAAGTAAGATCTAGACTACTAACCTTTGTGTGAAGTCAAGCCTACAGACGGGAGGCTGATCTCGGATCACGTCCGGCTCGCTCGACGGCCGATGACGCAATGCAGTTTAGGGAAACGGGTAGTGCCGCACTGCAGACCCAGATTATACATAGGTACAGAAATAGGAGCTATACAACGGTTAAAAGCTCAAGCACACATAGACAAGCTTCACTTATAACAAGTACAAATGCAATTGCGACTTGCATCCTTATGACTTAAGGTCGAAATCGCCGTAACTACGTGCCTATGTGTGCGTGCGTCTGCTGCCACTCACCGTAATTGGCCAACACACTGAACTTAACTTTAGTGCTACAGCGCATGTTCAATTTTATCGATCCAGGCATTATGTATATGATCCAAGTTATGGGTTAGTCCAATTTAAGTACTTACATATAGGTTATATAGTTAGTTAGGTACCCCGCCCATCCTTTGTTCACCACAGTGGGCCAGCATGGCATGTTCAACACGCATTTTGGAAAATTTCGCTTTTACATATTTATTTTGTACTTAAATATTACTTATAATTTAATTTCCAATAAAGAGATCCGAAACCTTTATACGGGAATAGTTTTTCCCAAAATAGAAGAGCAATTGTATGCACACGTGTATGTAGGAGGCAAGGTGTAAGCAATAAATATTTGGCAGTAGTTCAGAACCGGAAAACCGAAGTAGCTCAAAATGTGAAAAAGGAGTTGTACTACCTTCTTTTCCCCACTTTGAGCTAAGCTAGCTATGTACTTGGTTAGTTTTATGCACATCTCACGCTGCACACATTCGATAAACTGCTCTATAATCTTCAGGTTAAGCCACGTTTTCCTAGGTTTGTCTGTGGATGGGTGACCACCCATTACATAGAAAGCTTACTCCGTGTCTCGGAAAGCACGATAAGCCGTTGGTCCGGCTGTCATTTGTATATCTTTGGGAGTCTACAACATTGCACGTCATGTGATGTGGTGTTAAAGCTTTCTTTCATTTATAGAATAAAGCCTTATTTCCAATTTAACAAGAAGAATTGAAAGAAGAATAGGGAGTTGAGTTGAGTGTAAAGAAAGGAGAGTGATTGACAATGATTAAATTTCTAAGAATTAAAAAAGTATGCAAGGGTCAAAAATCAAACAAATTCTTATTTTTTTTTTTATTTTAGTTACAAATTTCATTTGATGTTAATGAAATCTTTACAACAAAATCAAGAGTCGCTGTTCACTCAACTTGATCAGTCGATCTGCGATTCGCATCATTATCGTATACGTTTCGATTTTTTTTTGTTTTTTTTTTTTAACAAACCTTTGTAGTGAGAGTGCGGACCTATGCTACGGGTAAGGACCACTGCCAGTCCTAATGTCACAATAGCAATAATTGTGTAAAATCCTTTAATTTATTTTACACTATTTTGTTACATTGCGAGATGAAAATTTTGTTTATTTCCCCGTCCTAGATCCGCTTAATGTTGTTTGTCATATCCAGTAATGTCATATCCGGGTAAGTCTAATAACTGCATGTTTTTTTGTAAATATATCGCAGTCTTTAAATTATCAAGGTGTTATGATTTTCAATTTAAAAGCTTTGATTAAGAAATCATAGCTTTTATGTCCAGAAATATTTCAATTTCCGGACGAATAACTTCAGCATATGCAAATATAGTGACATTTATGCAGAAATTATTTACTAATTACTAGGTACACTCTCTTGGAATGTTCTTAACCTAAACTAATCTGACTGATTTGTTCGCGACATTATAAAATATTATATTCTAATGTTTAGTGGTTGTCAAGGAGAAGGAGGCATAAATAGCTCTGCGCTTTCATTATACCCCTCCTCAAGTGTGACAACTTACGTTACCTGATACTAGTAAACTATACGAGTCAAATTTAATTACCTAGCTAGCAAAATCTCGACAGATATTATAGCCATCGATAACAATAAAACGAAAAAAAAATTGATGTGTTTTGGGGTCAATGACCGCATGCTACTTGGAATATAGTTATTTCTTTTTTGTGTCCGCAAAATAAATTAGGACCCAAAAAGAAAACGATTTTATTTCAATAGCAGCGGAAATTGCCCTAAAAACGTTATCAAATCATTTTTTTTCGTCGTATTGTGAGTTTCTATCGATAACCAACACGTGTGTCTAGTTTCGCTAGGTAATTAAATATGACTTTGTAGACAGTCTTAAAAAGACTGTCTATAAAGCCAGTACTTAAATAATTTCGACATAACCTCGAAACAAAGCCATATTAGTTTTACAGATTGTTCATTTTATCTAGATTAGTATTGACTGACTTTTCTTTGCTCCGATAGAAAACAAAAAAGGGATTTTCGACAGCTTGAATTGAATGATAATAAGATTCAAGTTGTCAAAAGATTGTATCTGAGCAATGAAATGTTTTTCATAAAATGAGCTGTCTGTGAAAGTGTATGGTTTTGTTTCGGGAGCATATCGTGTTACATTCTGCTTAGCACAGCATCTCGAGTGTTACTGTTTGAGACGAGGCTTGAAGTGAAGCAGAGCCGCCATTTTGGTTTCTTGGTCCCGGCGCTGCTGGTTGATTAAGGCGTGTGGCCGGCCACCTGTAAAATAAAGAATTTGTTTTTAGATATATTCTATGAAAGGCAAATGTACTTGTGTGGAGAAGGGAAGGGGGGTTAATATAAGAAAAAAAATCAATTTTTCATTTTTACTTCATTGTATATCAGCGCAGAATTTCTTCTTCTAAAACTCTAGTGGTATTTCACTTCCTTTCAAGCCATAATCATCTTATTTCGTACATTCCATCTATTGTACCATTACATTAACATTTATACTCAAAAGAAACAAATAAATTGCGAAAAAATAAGAAACAATTTGTATTACTCCTCACTCTAAACAGTTTAATTGTAATCATGTAAGTAGATACTAGCCCCACTACCGTACTAATTCACAACAATTATCTTGATCGAAATAATTCCTTTTTAATTTCCTTCAAAAAAACATTTTCAAAATGTCTTGAAATAATATAAACTGTAGATCAATGGAGTCAGACAGAACAAACACCGCCATTTTGTTTTTCAATAAAATTTCTACAAACATTCACAAAAAATCAACAGCGCCCTCCTGGCAGAGTCATTCAAGCACCAAAAGACTTAAACAATTTAATCATTTCACGCGGTAGAAGAGGAAAATAATTAAAAGAGGTCCCTTACCTTAATTGAGAACAAAAGAGTCACGTAAACCCCAGACGGGCGCGGTCGCTATGGCGGCTCGAAGGACCGAGTCGATACACCCAGCGAGCGATGTAGGAACTCCGCCTGAAACCAGATATAAATAGAAATAAGAATGTGTCGATAGATATCTTAAACCAAGATTGAAGTCCTGGCTTCGCACGGGTGAATAATACTAATGAGAAGTACCGTTGGCAAAAAAAAAAACTTTTCTTTATTATGAACACGACAAAAATAAAACATCCAGATCCGTTGAGCCGTCCTCAAGTGATGTTCTGTCATATATTGGCATCATATATTTGACCGTAGGCGGTCTACTACGCCTACGCCGTAGCCGCCATCTTGTCTACGCCGTAGGCCCGTAGCGCTACGTCTACGCTGTCGCAGAACTGATTCGCAGACAATAGAAATCACTGAGTTGTTTAGTAAAATCATAACTGAGATTTTGCATGTCTTAGATGAGAAAGAAATATAACTGACTCAAATCCTATTAAGCTATTCTAGTTCAGGAAATATTTTCCCCTTCCTACTGCATTATTCGTAGCCGCCATCTTAACTACGCCGTAGTCACGAGGAACCACGCCTACGCCTCAATTCTTCAAACACTTTTCACACGATTTGACGGGGCGCGGTTAGCGCGGCGCAGTAGCTGAGAGATTGCCTGCTGCACTGCGTGTCGCAGGTTCAATCCCCGCATAAAACCGATATTTATATGACATACAGGTTCCAGGTCTGGCTGTTTGTATTAAGTGAGTTTAATTTTTGTAAACGCACCCAAGATACAGGAGAAATTCCTAGTGTAGGCAACGTTTTTTTAAAAAAAAAACAGTGGGCATTACCGAATTGATATAGAACTGATACCGAAATTCCCGTTCCACGCCAATTTTCCAAATAAAAAAAAAACAATGCACTTTACAAATCATAAAAAAGCTATTAGAGTCACTGTTTTAGAAAACAAAAGAAAGGTCTAGACTACTAACCTTTGTGTGAAGTCAAGCCTACAGACGGGAGGCTGATCTCGGATCACGTCCGGCTCGCTCGACGGCCGATGACGCAATGCAGTTTAGGGAAACGGGTAGTGCCGCACTGCAGATCCAGATTATACATAGGTACAGAAATAGGAGCTATACAACGGTTATACATAGGTATACAACGGTACTCACGCACACATAGACAAGCTTCATTTACAGCAAGTACAAATGCAATTGCGACTAACATCCTTATGACTTAAGATCGAAATCGCCGTAACTACGTGCCTATGTGTGCGTGCTATGGGCCGTATTTGGCCAACACACTGACCTTAACTTTAGTGCTACAGCGCATGTTCAATTTTATCGATCCAGGCATTATGTATATGATCCAAGTTATGGGTTAGTCCAATTTAAGTACTTACTTATAGGTTATATAGTTAGTTAGGTACCCCGCCCATCCTTTGTTCACCACAGTGGGCCAGCATGGCATGTTCAAGACGCATTTTGGAAAATTTTGCTTTTAGATATTTATTTTGTACTTAAATATTACTTATTAATTTAATTTGAATTAAAGAGATCCGAAACCTTTATACGGGAATAGTTTTTCCCAAAATAGAAGAGCAATTGTATGCACACGTGTATGTAGGAGGCAAGGTGTGAGCAATAATTATTTGGCAGTAGTTCAGAATCGGAAAACCGAAGTAGCTCAAAATGTGAAAAAGGAGTTGTACTACCTTCTTTTTCCCACTTTGAGCTAAGCTAGCTATGTACTTGGTTAGTTTTATGCACATCTCACGCTGCACACATTCGATAAACTGCTCTATAATCTTCAGGTTAAGCCACGCTTTCCTAGGTTTGTCTGTGGATGGGTGACCACCCATTACATAAAAAGTTTACTCCGTGCCTCGGAAAGCACGATAAGCCGTTAGTCCGGCTGTCATTTGTAGATCGTTGGGAGTCTACAACATTGCACGTTATGTGATGTGGTGTTAAAGCTTTCTCTCATTTATAGAATAAAACCATATTTCCAATTTAACAAGAAGAATTGAAAGAAGAATCACTCTCTCCTTTCCTCGCACACAATAGGGAGTTCTGTTGAGTGTAAAGAAAGGAGAGTGATTGACAATGATTAAATTTCTAAGAATTAAAAAAGTATGCAAGGGTCAAAAATCAAACAAATTCTTATTTTTTTTTTTATTTTAGTTACAAATTTCATTTGATGTTAATGAAATCTTTACAACAAAATCAAGAGTCGCTGTTCACTCAACTTGATCAGTCGATCTGCGATTCGCATCATTATCGTATACGTTTCGATTTTTTTTTGTTTTTTTTTTTAACAAACCTTTGTAGTGAGAGTGCGGACCTATGCTACGGGTAAGGACCACTGCCAGTCCTAATGTCACAATAGCAATAATTGTGTAAAATCCTTTAATTTATTTTACACTATTTTGTTACATTGCGAGATGAAAATTTTGTTTATTTCCCCGTCCTAGATCCGCTTAATGTTGTTTGTCATATCCAGTAATGTCATATCCGGGTAAGTCTAATAACTGCATGTTTTTTTGTAAATATATCGCAGTCTTTAAATTATCAAGGTGTTATGATTTTCAATTTAAAAGCTATGATTAAGAAATCATAGCTTTTATGTCCAGAAATATTTCAATTTCCGGACGAATAACTTCAGCATATGCAAATATAGTGACATTTATGCAGAAATTATTTACTAATTACTAAGTACATTCTCTTGGAATGTTCTTAACCTAAACCAATCTGACTGATTTGTTCGCGACATTATAAAATATTATATTCTAATGTTTAATGGTTATCAAGGAGAAGGAGGCATAAATAGCTCTGCGCTTTCATTATACCCCTCCTCAAGTGTGACAACTTACGTTACCTGATACTAGTAAACTATACGAGTCAAATTTAATTACCTAGCTAGCAAAATCTCGACAGATATTATGGCCATCGATAACAATAAAACGAAAAAAAAATTGATGTGTTTTGGGGTCAATGACCGCATGCTACTTGGAACATAGTTATTTCTTTTTTGTGTCCGCAAAATAAATTAGGACCCAAAAAGAAAACGATTTTATTTCAATAGCAGCGAAAATTGCCCTAAAAACGTTATCAAATCATTTTTTTTCGTCGTATTGTGAGTTTCTATCGATTTCCAACACGTGTGTCTAGTTTCGCTAGCTAATTCAATATGACTTTGTAGACAGTCTTAAAAAGACTGTCTATAAAGCCAGTACTTAAATAATTTCGACATAAACTCGAAACAAGGCCATAACAGTTTTACAGATTGTTCATTTTATCTAGATTAGTATTGACTGACTTTTCTTTGCTCCGATAGAAAACAAAAAAGGGATTTTCGACAACTTGAATTGGATGATAATAAGATTCAAGTTGTCAAAAGATTGTATCTGAGCAATGAAATGTTTGTCATAAAATGAGCTGTCTGTGAAAGTGTATGGTTTTGTTTCGGGAGCATATCGTGTTACATTCTGCTTAGCACAACATCTCGAGTGTTACTGTTTGAGACGAGGCTTGAAGTGAAGCAGAACCGCCATTTTGGTTTCTTGGTCCTGGCGCTGTTGGTTGATGAGGGCGTGTGGCCGGCCACCTGTCAAATAAAGAATTTATTTTTAGAGATATTCTATGAAAGGCAAATGTACTTGTGTGGAGAAGAGAAGGGGGGTTAATATAAGAAAACATTTCAATTTTTCATTTTTACTTCATTGTATATCAGCGCAGCATTTCTTCTTCTAAAACTCTATTGGTATTTCACTTCCTTTCAAGCCATAATCATCTTATTTCGTACATTCCATCTATTGTACCATTACATTAACATTTATACTCAAAAGAAACAAATAAATTGCGAAAAAATAAGAAACAATTTGTATTACTCCTCACTCTAAACAGTTTAATTGTAATCATGTAAGTAGATACTAGCCCTACTACCGTACTAATTCACAACAATTATCTTGATCGAAATAAATTTTGTATTAACAAAAAATACATCGATAATAACCTTCTTCAAAAAAACATTTTCAAAATGTCTTGAAATAATGTAAACTCTAGATCAAAGGAAAAAAAACAAAATGGCGGTGTTTGTTCTGTCTGACTCCTGACAGAACAAACTCCGCCATTTTGTTTTTCAATAAAATTCACACAAAAAATCATCAGCGCCATCCCGACAAGGTTATTCAAGCACCAAAAGACTTAAACAATGTAATTATTTCACGCGGTAGAAGAGGAAAATAATTAAAAGAGGTCCCTTACCTTAATTGAGAACAAAGGAGGTCTTGAACCCCAGACGGGCGCGGTCGCTATGGCGGCTCGAAGGACCAAGTCGATACACCCAGCGAGCGATGTAGGAACTCCGCCTGAAACCAGATATCAATAGAAATAAGTATGTGTCGATAGATATCTAAAACCTAGATTGTTCAGTCCTGGCTTCGCACGGGTGAATATTACTTTAATTAAAAAAATGAGAAGTGCCGTTGGCCAAAAAAAAAAACTTAATTTTATTATGAACACGATAAAAAATATATGTCCAGATCGGTGCCGTCCTCAAGTGATGCTCCTTAATAATTTTGGCAATTGACTTGTCTACGCCGTAGGCCCGTAGGGCTACGTCTACGCTGTCGCAGAACTGATTCGCAGATAATAGAAAAAAATACTAAGTTGTTTAGTAAAATCATAACTTAAATGTTGCATGTCTTAGATAAGGAAGAAATATAACTGACTCAAATCCTATTAAGCTATTCTAGTTCAGGAAATATTTTCCCCTTCCTACTGCATTATTCGTAGCCGCCATCTTAACTACGCCGTAGTCACGAGTAACCACGCCTACGCCTCAATTCTTCAAACACTTTTCACACAATTCGACGGGGCGCGGTTGGCGCGGCGCAGTAGCTGAGCGATTGCCTGCTGCGCTGCGTGTCGCAGGTTCAATTCCCGCATGAAACAAATATTTATATGACATACAGGTTCCCGGTCTGGCTGTTTACGGATGTGAGTTTAAATTTTTGTAAACGCACCCAAGATACAAGAGAGATTCTAAGTGTGAGGCAACGTTTTAAAAAAAACAATGGACATAACCGAATTGTTATATAACAGATACCGAAATGCCCGTTCCACTTCACAAATGATAAAAAAAAACGATTCTAATCACTGTTTTAGGTAACAAAAGTAAGATCTAGACTACTAACCTTTGTGTGAAGTCAAGCCTACAGACGGGAGGCTGATCTCGGATCACGTCCGGCTCGCTCGACGGCCGATGACGTAATGCAGTTTAGGGAAACGGGTAGTGTCGCACTGCAGACCCAGATTATACATAGGTACAGAAATAGGAGCTATACAACGGTTAAAAGCTCAAGCACACATAGACAAGCTTCACTTACAGCAAGTACAAATTCAATTGCGACTAACATCCTTATGACTTAAGGTCGAAATCGCCGTAACTTCGTGCGTGCGTCTGCTGCCACTCACCGTATTTGGCCAACACACTGAACTTAACTTTAGTGCTACAGCGCAGGTTCAATTTTATCGATCCAGGTATTATGTATATGATCAAGTTATGGGTTTGTCAAATTAAAGTTATATAGTTAGGTACCCTGCCCATCCTTTGTTCAGCCTTTGCTTTTCCACAGTGGGCTAGCGTGGCATTTTCAAGACGCATTTTGGATTTTTTTCCTTTAGACATTTATTTTGTACCTAAATATTACTTGTTAATTTAATTTGCAATAAAGAGATCTGAAACCTTAATACGGGAATAGTTTTTCTCAAAATAAAAGAGCAATTGTATATTCTTGAGTTCAGTGAACGCGCACACACACAGGTTTGTTAGCCAATCAGGTCCAGCGTTTGTATGTAGGGAGGCAATGTGTGTGCAATGTTTATTTGGTAGTAGTTCGGAACCGAAGAACCAAAGCATTGTACCAACAAAATACGAAACAAGTCATGTTAGATTTCATAGCACGTATTGAAGAGTCCATATTCCATATTCAGCTGAGTTTTCACTAAAACAAATATCAGTTTTAATACACTATAAATTAAGATGATTTTAGAATAATTAGAACTGTTGAAAAAACCATAAAAAACTCACTTGTAGTGTCAACTGAATAACTTTTAAAAAATCCTACACCTTTGTGGGTTTTTATAGTAAATTTCCTACAACCTTTATTTTTTTTTTATTATATTGCTAACGTAGGATATATAGATATTTATAACTGTAATATGAACTCAGACTTCGGGTTACCGAGCTAAGAGCTTGATTGTTTCGGAACTTTATATGTTATGTTGGTACTACTGCAGACTCTGGCTTGTTGCGGGCGGGCCGCCCTTTTCTCAAAAAAATAACTAGGCTTTCTTCCCTTTTGCAGAATTACCTAAATTTTATACTAGTTTTCATCATACTACATGAGTTTAAAATATATTAGGCATATGATATGTTATTTATTCAACTATTTCTTTCCTTTTTCTCTTGTTTGAATGTCATGAACTGCGCTTCCACATAAGATGAGCGAGAATGCGTAGCGAGGGCTGTGTGTGGAACTAATCAATACTTAAGCTTCTGTATCACATTTGAGCTAATCTAGCTAAGTGATTGGTTAGTTTTATGCACATCTCACGCTGCACACATTCGATAAACTGCTCTACAAGTGTTTACTGCAAGCTCCAATAACTTTCTGGCGCTTTTGTTTTCTTAGGCCAACCATAATGTATATTTATTTATTCAGGACTTTTCTTGTTCGGTTCCCAACGAGTCACACCCAATCGTGTCACAGTGACTCCTTAGAATTATTTTTTCCATCGAGTCACATTCACTGTCACACACAATGAGTCGTGTGCGTTTCGACCGCGCGGCCACGGCAATATTTAAAAAAAAACTATGCCAAGATTATGTAATAATATGTAAAAGTTGATTCCCAAAAACCATAAATTTGTCAAAGTTATGGTTACAAAGTTATAAGGGGTTGAACGTGGCCGCGCCATTGAAACGCGGAGAACCGCGCGGCCACGGAGATCTTTAAAACTAAGCTTTGCAGAGACCCGAAATTAAGGTAAGTAAAAGATTTAATTTGCAAAAAATTTGTAAAAATATAGAAAAAAATCTTAGGTTTATATTTTAGGAGCTGTAAGACTAAAACTCCATGGCTACGCCATTGAAACGGTGAATAATACTTTATCGCCGATGTCTCGCTGAAAAAGCATCGCAGACAACTGAAGTTTTTTGTAGAACACAGATTTCAATTTGTCGAAGTTCGTAAAAATACAACAAAAAATCATAGGCTTATATTTCAGGAGCTATAAGCCTAAAAATCCTTATGGCCGCGCCATTGAAACGGTGAAAAACACGTTATCGCCGATTTCTCGCTGAAAAATTATCGTTAAAATTAGACGTCTGTAGTCTTTTGTAAAATACAGATTTCAATTTGTCGAAATATGTAAAAATACAACAAAAATCCTAGGTTTTTACATATTATTACATAATCTTGGCATAGTTTTTTTTTTTTAATATCGCCGTGGCCGCGCGGTCGATACGCACACCAATGAGTCACTTGTTGCAACCTTTTTTACCAGGAGGGGTACCCTGTTGCTCATTGAAATATTATTATTCCGGTTACTGAACCGGAAACTGCGTATGAAGTTCATTTTAGGCAACTGCGCTAAAATGAACTTCATACGAAGTTTATCATGTTGCCCACCATACTGCAATTGCCAATCTGTCTATAGTTACACAGATTTGCAGAGCACTGACCTTTCACTGTATTATAGCTATTGAGAATTGAAGATTTTTTTAGCTAGAGACGTATCGGTACTTACGGAACTAAAACACTAGAAAGTGTCGAAGGGTGGGGGTTGGGGACTGTCTGTTTTTTTTTCGGTTGTGAAATCATCAAATGACTTGTCCCGCTCTGGGCAGAGCGGAAGGGAGTGTCAGACTTGTACTGACTAAAACCCATCCATGTTCCTTCCTTGACCTTTGTGTTGGAGGGCCGCGGGATCTCTTTCGAACAGTTCCGCAGCCCTGTTAATAACCCTTGATTTGATTTGGAACGATAATATCAGAATAAATTATCGCCATTTAATTGAGTTATAGGGAAAGAATGATAGGTAAATAATACACCGAACACAAAAATATTTATTTTTTTGGCGCTCTGTGATTCAGAGTCTGAACAATTGTACAACATTAATTACATTAACATTTATAACAAACAACTTTTAAAAAGGTCAGGTACCTACATTAATTAAATTATATAAAAAAAATCTGACCACGCAAGTATTATCAGGAAAGTCTTATTATTATGGGTCCGATATTCTGATGCACGCATCTGAAAGTACTTTTTTTACGGCATAGGCTACAAAAGTATATAAGCGGCTTCTTAAAAAATATTTTTCATTAACTAGCTGACCCTACAGACGTTGTCCTGTCAACTATGAATATTGAAATCGAATTGACCTACTACCTACCTAATACCTACTTATTAACTACCCTATCTACCTAAATTTTCTTATAAACAAACCTTGTCCTGACAATAAGGAACAAACAAAACAAAGAATCATCCAATTTGGTGCAGTCGTTCGGAAGTTATGCGCGTACATACATTTCGGCGATTCATTTTTATATATATAATTATATAGATAATATGAAATGTAGTATTCATAAGCAAAATAAATGTTTCTAATCTATTTTAAAAACAGGCTGACAATTTGTGGGAAAATATAACAAGTAAAAATTTATTACCACTATTTGTATTCAAATTTTGCTAAATATTCAAATAGAACCAAGTATTGGAACTTTCCCGTATTGACGCACTCTCATTGTCAACACTCAAACTCTATAAAATGTGCATCCGAACAACCGACCTCTAAAAATATACTACATATTTAGTTCAGACTCGGACCCGAGCTCTACTAAAGACAATAAGGACAAAATCTCTTTCACTGCTACTGCACTTTTATTAAAAAAATTTGGGCAGTGGATTTTGACCTTTAGGTCATCCACTGTTTTAAGCTTACATGGTTTTATAACTAAACTTACACTGAATAAGCTCAAGCACAAGTACTAATTAAGTTCAAGCACTCAGAATAATTGAAAATCCCGAAAGATATCCCATAAGTGACAGTCATCGTCATAATCTGCCTAGCCTTTTCCCAACTATGTTGGGGTCGGCTTCCAGTCTAACCGGATGCAGCTGAATACCAGTATTTTACATGGAGCGACTGCCCATCTGACCTCCACAACCTAAATAGTACTGGGTAATGATAACCTTTGGTTAGACTGGTTGTCAGTCTTTTTTGGGCCACTGACTAACGACTGTCAAAGATCTTCAAATGACAGCCGGGACCAACGGCTTAACGTGCTATCCTATAAGTGACAGTGTAAGCTATAATTGTTGTTTACCGTATAGAAATATTCAAAAAATCCTTTTTTTGTTTTATGTCCACAAGACTTACTTTTCATAAAAAACGAATGTAAATTCTAAAAAATCTTAATGCAACAGAAATTGTCAATTTTTAGCGATTAAGTACTTAAGTCTACAATCTTCTAAACTATTTTTTTTAAAGTAGTACACCGTAAATGTGATTTATAGTAGAAAGATTAAAGCTTTAGTTCAAAATTATTATAAGAAAAAGGTTTTTTCACAATAGAAGTAATTAAGGTACGCAAAAGACGCTCCTAGTTGTGGAGTGACTGGATAAAAGACACAAAGTGACTGCTAAAAGGAGCTTCTCCAGTCATTCCATTCCATGATATTAACTATTTTATCTTTTGATATGTCAGTCCATATCAAAAGATAAAATAGTTAATATCATAAATAGTACAGTTCAGGGGTTTTGTAAAATGATTTTGAGCCAAAAGCCTTCTAAACCACAACCATTTTTGACATTGTTTTAGGGCAGACTTAACAAATACATTGTATGATGTGATGTTTGTTTTGAATCGGTCGTCATAATTTTTTCTTGCATGGACATCATAAATCTTACTTGCATGGACGTCATAAATCTTACTTGCATGGACGTCATAATTTTTTCTTGAATGGACGTCATTTAAATCTTACTAGTCCATCTTACTATCCTTCTAGTCCAAGTCTAAAAAATAACTTGAAAGATTTTATTTAAAGCTGTTGGTTTCCTCAACAACGGAATAATTGGGACAAAACAAACAATCATCTTGTTGACATACAGAATAAAATTGTAGAAAAAGTATCACACAAGTACAGTAGATGTTTTTGTTGTTAATCAAGTTTAGTTTGTAGCTGGTAAGTACCTCCTAAGAAGTGAAACTGCATCGTCAGTTGTTCTGTGGTTCATTTGCTAGTCCGGATCCTGAAAAGGATGAATGTTATTTATGACGTTGGTGAGTTTTGTAATCGGTCAAATAGACGGCATGGCTTGGCGCAGTGGCCGACCGATTGGCGGCTGCGCTGCTTGTCACAGATTCGATTCCCCCACGGAACAAATATTTGTGTGGCCTACAGATAGTTGTTCCACGTACTGTTTTTTTATTATTCCTAGTATGGGGCAACGTTTAAAAATATATGTTTGGGATGGCTGGCTTTTCAGAAGTCTATACTAAAAGTTACATATAGAAGGCTATAGAGCCGCTGGTCTTCTTCATGAAGCTAGTACGACAGTATTTAAAATTTTGCTAGCCCACAACTTTGCTACTTGCACGGCGTTGTCAGTGGCAGCGCTGAGGCCACTTTGGCGACATGTTTAGGGGCACAGAACCACAGAGGGCAGTAGGTGGAACACGTTTAGCGGACACAGTTCCACATCCATGCATTAACTTAGTGCATTGATATTTACCTTAATGACGACGATTGCGGTTGCGACGGTAGTGCCGGAAGGTTCTAGTTACAGACCGGTTTGGACGCGGTGTCGACTGCATAACAGGGCGGTGAGCCCGGTGAGCTGCAGGCACTCTACGATGCGGCGCTGGAACATATATTGGAAGCCACTCTCCACCGTGGGCTTCGGGGTGGGGTTCATGCAGTAGCATCATCCCATCCTCTTCTCCATCTTCATTTTCTGCTTCAGACTGCTCTTCTTCTGCCGATAAGTATTCTTCCTCCTGAAAGCACATTTTTTATTTTTCGTTGTGTTATTTCCGTTCAGGAGTATTTGAATACAAACCAATATTATTTATTTATTTAAGCTTCACGTACAAAAGTGGTACATAGGCGGCCTCAATGCCACAAGGCATTGTTTTTGCTAGTCAACCTTTGGATTAAATAGGACAACGTTGTGCTACAAAAACTTGTATTAAGAAAATAACTTCTTGTTTTCGAAAATTAATATACTTTTATAGAAACTATTACACAAGTATAAAGAAGTTAAACGAATCAATACTTAAACAAATACAAAATAAACGTCGAGAAACCTAAAAATATTTATTACTAGCTGTGCCCGCGACGTCGCGTAGAATAGTGACTTTGGGCAGCATTTTTTGGAGATATCTTTTTACAAACCCTATAAACCCTTAAATAAAAATAAATGAAATATGCAAACAGTCAGTGTTATCGAAAGCAACTGTTACGCCTTGCACCTCCGGAATACGTGCAGTGTTTTTTTTTTTTTGCATGGCATCTCGCTGTTCAACCTAGCGAGGTTGTCGTCTATCTGTGACGACTATCCTGTGGGTGCCTTGAGTGTAAGGCCTTCAGCCAGGGCATAAAACTTACAAACTAAGCGACTACACGCAAAGGGCACCCCATGTTGTGTACGGGCCTCGGTTTAGGGCGTCGCTGGGGGAGGACAGCAAGGGGACAGGCTGGGTCTGATTATGATTATTTAGGGGCTGATTTAAAACTACAGGCTCAGCCGCGCGGGCTGGCTTGAGCAAGGGACAGGGAGGGTTTAGACCGAGATCTCGCGACGGGCCTCGACGGCGAGGGCGGAAAGACGATTGTTTGCGCTTCTTGAGCGTGCTAGTTTCCCTACTGCACTCCTGGAGGAGGGTGATAGTGTCATCGGGATCGACTGACTAATACACGAGGGCTCGTATCGGGTGGCCGATGCGGTCAGGGGATTACGAATCGAAAAAGCGCTTGGAGAGGCGCTTCATGAACTGCTGGATAGTGGTCATTTTTAGGTCTATGTGCAGACGATCAATGCGGGCATAGAAGAGGGCTCCCACGACTTGGCGTAAGAATCGGTTCTGGAGAACTTGCATCCTATAGAGGTACTTAGGCTTGGTATGTGCGAACACGACGAAGTCTGACAACCAGTCTTACCAAGAGGTATCGTATTACCCAGTATTAACTGGGTTGTGGAGGTCAGATAGGCAGTCGCTCCATGTAACATACTGGTATTTCAGTTGCATCCGGTTAGACTTTAAGCCGACCCCAACATAGTTGGGAAAAGGCTAGGCAGATGATGATGATGTGCGAACACGACGCGACGTAAGCGTACATCATGATAGGACGGATCACCGCGGTATAGAGGCGCAACTTGCACCTGAGGGACAGTTTGCTCTTTACCGTAAGCAAGAAATGGAGTCTGCCCATAGCGAAGAAAGGTCGGTCGCGAGCTGCAGTGATGTGGGGATTGAAGATCAGATGTTGGTCGAGTAGACTCCTAGATATTTGGCTTGATTCTCCCAAGGGATAGGCATACCGTACATAGTGATCGGGCTGGAAGCAGCGGCGCGGCTCTCGGCGCGCTTTATGTACCCAGGCGCAGGCGTGTACAACCTACAAACGTCCAGCCTAAGCTGAACCCTATTTCATATGATTGATGATATAGATCTGAGGTCAACTTACATTGGATATTATAAATTTCCGAAACATTATTTTTAAATTACTATTTTATATAATCATCATCATAATTTAATATAAACCATTATTATGAAGTTTAGTAAAGTTTCAGTCAATGCTACTGAACAGAGAAAGAATAGATAGATATAGATAGTTCAACAAATGTTCGACGTGATCGAAGCTCCAGAAGTGGCGAAATTTAAGGGAGGATTTTCCTTAATTTGTCACAACAGGTACTTTTTTGTATACCTATGGATTTTTGACAGAGAAAACGTGAATCGTGTTAACCTGGGCTATCATATATATCTAACATAGAGCTGTATAAATCTATAGAATCAATTAAATCTATTTTTCAGCATTGCCAGCCAACGTGGCAATGCTGCTAGCCTTCTGGGCACTTTTCCTGTTGTCAGCGATGTGGACGAATGTTTTGACGCCCTGTAACCCTTTTGATACTTGTACATATTTTTATTACTACTATAGATTTGTAGCTTGTAAATAATGTACATATTAATAAAATATAGATAGAAATAGATTATATTTTAATAATACCATTAAATCTTGGGTCACTAGCTCATCACCACTCATTTTTGGAAGTAAGCTAACCGCAGTTTTCAACGAAATTTTTCCCGAGCTCATCTCTTGTGCGGTTCCGCTTCCATTTTCAAACTTAAGTCTCTATTACAAGTGTTAGATTTTACTCACTAACTGCGCTAACTCCTCCAAAAAATTGCTGGACTTAGAAACTAAGGGTTTGTACCTCACTATTCTTCCCATCAAAATATTTGCCGTTCAATAGCTTATAATCTAGCAATAGATTCCCGCAATAACTTAACACGTTAGTTGCGACAGAAAATTCATAAACTTTTGGCGGCGGTCGGAACGAGCAAACATCGACCTTTCCGACAGTGCGTATCAGTCCGTTTTGACCTGACACCACTATATTCATTTAATCGTTCCGCACCGGCGAGAAAGATATAGTTTTCATCGTGCGCAGCAGCGGTAGGCACCGTGTCGGGCCGATTTTGGGTGATCTGCTGAGTAGGTGTTAAGCTGTATAAATAGTGATTTGATTAACCTGTTGGTCTAGTGGTTAGTGACCCTGACTGCTAGGACGGAGGTCGTGGGTTCGATTCCCACACAGGACAAATCTTTGTGCGATGAGTACGATTATTTGTTCTGTATCTGGGTGTATAATTTATCTATAATATGTATGTATTTAGAAATATATAAGTATGTTTATCAGTTGTCTGGTTGCCATAGTACAGGCTCTGCCTAGTTTGGGATCAGATGGCGGTGTGTTGGTTGTCCCAAGATATTATATATTATTATAGTGACGTAAATTTCACTTGCATTTAAAATGTCTCTAAACCAATAGATGACCATAAGCACTCGTCACAACACTTAAGTGCAAATCGCATTCACTTACTTCTGCTGTCGCGCCGTATGCTCCCGGTGAGGCCAGCATCTGCACAGCTCGCTGAACCTCTTCGATCCAAATCTGGAACCTTCTGTATAGCCGCAACGCCACGCCAATGACGACAACCACCACACATATGTTACATACGGTGGACAACAGCACCACGTTGATAGACGTTTGCTGCTCCTGTACAACCGTCGTCGTGTTACGCGAACCACCTGCTGCCGTCTTTAGATAACAAGCTCCCCATGGCCTGGGACTACCTAACTGACGCGAAACTGACTGAAGTGACTCCGACTAGCCCCCGGCTGGGCAAATAAGACGCTGTCCAGTCGATGCCATGTTGGGGGAAGGAGGGGTTAAGTAAAACATCGTGATGCGTGCTTCTCCATGAATCAACTAATGAATTCTCTTGCGTGCATGCTTGATGTTATTCTAATAAAACTACGAACATATCTTGCCCATCTTAACTTAAACTATGTGCTTTACGTGACTATGTGCTATACGTGATGTGCTGATGTATATCACACCACAGTACATTCCCGTCGGATAATTTACGACCTCCACAGGGAGAAGCTAATGTAGGTCTTCTTACTATATTTACTACTAGCTTTCGCCCGCGGCTTCGCTCGCGTTAATTTCGAATTTGACAATTATTTGGGTTATTATACTCTGCTTGTACTAATACTTATAATTTAATCATGATTCGAAAGACACGTAGCGCCATCTATTATCATATGAACATGTTGTTTTCCTCAGGAACAGTACGTTTTTTCAGGATAAAAGGTACCTTATGTTGTTTTCTGTACACCTGCCAACGTACATGCAAAATTTCAGGATGTTCGGTTCAGTGGTTTAGGCGTGAAAGGTAACAATCAAACCTTCTTTTATAATATTAGTTAGGATTACAAATGCTAAAGTTTGTGAGGATGGATGGATGTATGAACAAATTTGAGTGGATTCGATTTTGGCACACAAATAGTACATAGCCTGAATTATTAACACATAAATTATATAGTACTTATTATCCCGGTAGATCCCGTGGGAAGTTAACTAAACTGTACGCGGGCAAAGCCGCGAGCATAAACTACTAGGTAAAAAAAGTACTGAAGAAAGTACTTACCTCAACTGGTTCTTCTTCAGTGTGATTCTGTCCATGCCTTTTAAAAAAATGGCGTACGACCAAAACCGAAAAGATTAAACATACTTGCAATATCAAGTACAAGTACACGACAAGCTGCATGCCGTTTATAACGGAATCTGTGAAGTAATCGTTGAGAAAATACACAATCTCATTCAGCATTTTGTTTTCTGAAAACAGAAAAAGTACATTTTGATATAAGTGGGGAAACTTTGTTATTGCATTCGAGGTGGAATTAACACCCGAGCTGCAGGCGAGGGTGTTATGGAGCCGAGAACTGCAGTATTTTTGTCAGAAATGATGATGATGATGATGATGTTTGGATGAAGAAACTATGATTTAATTTGCTTTTTTCCGAGCTTTTCTTTCGCTAGGTTGAAGAAAAAGCAAAGGTATGATGCCGCTAAACAGCCGAATATGAAAAATAGAAAATTCAAAAATATTTTTGAATTTAGTACACAAATAAATATTAATTTGTTCATAAAAGTAAATATTTGTTATAAACATGTTTCTCATCTACGTTATTTTATTTATAAACACAATTTAAATACTAAAAAAAATATTGACGCCGTTAAGACATGACAAGACATAGTTTTCGTTTTTTTTTATCCCGAGATTTAAAAAAAATAATCACCGCCGACTACAGTCATTGAACTAATTTGAACTTAGTATAAGTATAGTTATCTGTGTAAATTTTTATTTCTGCACGTGTGCGATAAAATATTAAAAATCCACGCGTGTGAAACACATGACTTGTTGAACCTAATTATAGTGCGAAAAGAACCAGTTTTCGAGAAAGTGTACTGAAAAATATATCTTAGTGATAGATAGAGGATACTGTAGATGTTAAAAATTCAGTGTATTTAAACATGGTTGCAAATATTCTGTCTTTTTGCTACGATGTTTTTCTGAAACCCCAGTACATACGCAATAATATTGTAACAATATCTGTGTAATGTACAGTAGGCTGCATCAATCGGATACCCCAGTTGGGTACCCACATCGTGACGCTGATTGTACGTGTACAACTAAAAAAAATACTTACAGTTAAGCTGAAACTGTCATAGTATTTAAAAAAAAACAAGCCTCGTTGTGGCTGCTAGTGAACAGACCTGACGACGACTCTAAGGACCAGCCGGTTTCGCTCGGTGTAGCACTACGCTTTACCTGAAAGTAAATATAAACACACTGAAATACAAAATCTTTGACTAAATTGACGATTTATGTGACTCCTATAAGTCTAGTTCACGAATAACAAAGCCTTAAATATGGCAGTATTGGTTTAAGTTAGTGAGGGAAAAGAATGATCTAGAAGCCTACTTGTAAATACTAAACAAAAATACGCATTATGCAAGATGTTGGTCATGATTCCAAAAGATGACAGTAACTGGATTTTCTCTAACTGTTTTCATTAACCCATCAACTCAGCCTACTAAAGCCCACTGCTGAACAAAGCCTCATGCTGCACCACAGCACCATGTTCTCTGATTCAGCGACCTTTTCACGAGCGTCGGTCCAATTAATTGTTAACTTTTCACCACAAATAACAGAAATCGTAATGAACAGAAACAACTACAACAACATCAAAATTAAAAGAAAACAAATACCGTTTTCCGTTGTTCAGGAATAATTTAGTATTTCGGAAGGAATAACAATCGTGTCGGTGTCCCGCCGAGCGGATTGAAGTTCAACCCGTAAATAGTGCACGGCGCAGGTCCAATCAATCCTCCCGATATGTTTTACTGTGTTCAGTTTGCACTACTGACTCACTGGCGCGCCGCGGTACCTTGTTGGTACCAATTTGAGATTTGTCGGCCTCGAAAAGGTTTGTAAAAACGCCATCTAGCGGTAGTCATTAGGAAGCTAATTTAGGAAGTTGACGTTGCATAAGAACGTAAAGAATGTAACTTTTTTTTTTTTCAAAATGAAATCTGTGGTAATCTTGGAATATGAACCACTTAAAAAAAACTATAAGTACAGAGTTCAATAGCGTAACACTTGGAAAATATACGAAACGGATACCTTTTTCCGCAAGGTTCTTCGAAATTTGCCTTGTAGTTTCAAATGAGTTTTTCGTGTTTCGCCATCTGAAACTCGGCCTGCACTGTGAATATCAATCCAGCTGCAGCTATAATAAAAGTTTTGCAGACAACAGTGTGTGTTTGTGAAACAACACCACATGTACAAACCTTGGTAGGCCTCAGCAGGGATGATCAGTCTGTAATTATGCTAAAAAAATGGATGGATATAATTATACAAACGACCTTAAATCTTACAAACATTTATTACCACACCATAGAATAATTAAAATTATAATACAACAATAAAAAAAAACCACAGAAACAAACTAACTAAATATAACTAATTATAAAGAACAACAGCAATAGGACGCCTAGACGTCAAAGTTTTTTTTAGAAGAAGACTCCCCACTAAGAAATAATCTGAACTTAAAAAAATACCTACACCCCTTTATAAAATATTAAGAAGACGATTCTTATGAACACGACAATCCTACATTGTATATTATATGCAGTAAGAAACATCGGTGATGATATCTGAACGAGTTCCATGGATAAATTTAGTTTCAGATCCTTGACCCACAGGAGTCAATTAGGACCAAAATCAATAATGTAGGTCTACATGAGCACTGTTTTGCTTTGAGAAGGTTAGAATGGAAGTATCAGCAAGATTTATAAGACGTTCTGCACATACTCCATCCGCACCTGTATCTGATTTTACTGCAGCAGTTTCCATACTAAGGTTCATTCACCTGTGTTTAAAAAGTTAGTCACTGTTATCAGCTAGGCACTTACTAGGTTTAATTTAGTGAACTTTAGAACGATCGATCGATACATCTTTAGACAAACTATGATTGTTTTATAGATAGAAGTAGAAGTATTATTGTACGATCACTCAAGTAATGTAAGTTTGTAAATTTTTATAAAATATAGTCTTTAATAAAAACACAACCATTTTCATCAAAATAAAGCACAGTCAAAATTCCAACTTCAACCCTGAAGAAAAAACCTGATCCAAATCATTCCCAAGACAGAAAACTCTCTTTTGCACACCCACTGACCACATGACCCACATGACACTGACAACATTTAATTAATAATAATAATACATTTACATAACACACGGTCTTATCGCATTTTTTTTCAGAAAACCTTACAACTTGAAGAAAATTCAGAATTCCAGACGATTACTTTTTCTCTTAGGTGCTGGTTTTAAGTAATCGTAGTAGGCATCGACCTATTGAAGGAAAGAAGGCTGATATTATAATGAAATTAAAACACCCACCCTTAAAGTAGTAAAAACAAGCAGCTTTCATGGTTTTCGTACTTAAAAAACTTGGATTAAAAAATTCCAAGAAAAAAGTTGGTAAAGACGGCAGAGTTTTTAGGGGTACCGCCGGCAAAAAAATAGGTTGATTTGTAGTAGGAAATCTATCTATTTAAAAGCAAAGCTGCTCCTCTGAAACTGAAAGTTAATCTGAAATCCCATTGCATAGCTCACCCAATAAATTGGTATTAATTAATTTTTAAGGGCTTAGTAAATGTGCTACTTTTTTTTTAAATCCTCGACGACTTAGTTAAATAACGGCATGACTGTTTAAGTATCAAAACGAAAAAGATTCCAATTGTGAATGTGAGTATATTACTCAATTAGACTGCAGTTTTGATTAAAACATCGGCATCGCAAGAAGTGAAGGTGCATGGTCGTCGGTTTCTTGTGTTGTTCCTTTGCCGGTTTTATAACTGTAAAAGAAGAAGAAATTTAGTAGTCCGGTTAATAAAGCTGAGAAACGACGTTCACCTAACAATGGCTCAAATGAAGGCTTCCAGATATTGCGATCGTAATTTTGTACTGGACCATACCAAGGAACTATAGGGGTATGAAGAACAGGGTGTAAAGATCTTCATCCCTCATAGAAAACGGAGGATCCTTCGATACGACTGGTGTTGTGTCTGGTGGGCTACTGCCCGATAGTTGTTGTCAGGTTTTCCTATACAGGGTGGAAACTTTCAGTCGCAGTTTTAAGACACTATTAATAATTTTTCGTGAAATTTTGATCCCCATTAACATATTTTCAAAATAATATACAGTCAATAAGAAAACAGCCATTTTACACATTTTTTTATTGATGCCAATCGTTTTTATTTCTAATTGTACGGTGCGTACACTTGCAGAGATGTTGTTGAGGTTGTTGTTCAGGTTTGGAGCGCGTAGAGAAAGATTCACTTAGTTTCCGTTAGGTTTATAGCGTTTAATTGTGTTTACAATAAAAACTGTTGACGATTCCGTTCTCTAATGTTAGTCACCGCGTAGCAGTAATTGCACTCACCGATTTATTATGTTGTATCGGTATTTATAGAAACAAAACATGTACGTCAGTCATTTTAGGACTGTACATCTTGGCAACCCCAAAAGGAGAAATCAACGAGAAGAGAAAGGAAAAGCCATTACAAAGTTAATTAACAAAGTAAAAAGAAAAGTAAAAAGTATAAGTAAAAATAATAATTAATCAAATTGAAAGGCGATGTTCCTGCTCCCAGATCGAGGCTCCACTCGCAAGTCCTTTGTTGTTTGTGCTGCGCCTGTTTCTTCCTGGCACTCCGGTTTCTTGATAACTTGAAGTTCAATTTCTTCAGGTGGCTGACTAGCCGTTTTGTTATTGGCGTGTTTCGTGCACCTGTTTGGGCAACGATTCCTCCCAACCACCACAAGTGCTACTATGATGGCGGCTGTCAGCAATGAGTAGGAGACGGCATATTGGTGGATGTCATGACTTGTCATTGTTGGTGGTGAAGCTTCATTTTTCCTCTGAGTTACAATTTTTTCTTCAATTGTTTGAATTTCTTGATTGGTGCCTTTCGACTGAAGGATGTTTGGCGCATAGTGATATGTTAAGTTCACTATCTTGTTGATAGATGTATCAACTGTTGGAGCTGTGAACCCATAATCCATCTTCATGTGGTCTTTGTATTGACGTTGAGCGTAGATGGTCAGGTCAGTGGATTGCAAGATGCACCCCTGAGGTAATGTCACTATGCTTGATGATGAGATGGTTTGTGATGTCACGTCGTTGTTGCATATGATTCGTAATGAACACGTTTCGCAGCAAATCGCCAGCCAGCTGTTTTGTGTTTGTAGCTCTATCCAACTGTCCTTACATGACGCACGTTCTACGTCACAAGGTCTGCTGTTTCGATGTGAAAGCAGTTTTGCTTCACATGGAGCATCTTTGCTGTGTAGGTTAAATGATGGCAGGTTTTTCTTGCATAATAAATTCTGCGATTTTTGTTGTGTGCAGTGTTTCAAGTCATCTTCAGACATACTCATGTAAACGTTTTTCTTAAAGTTGACAGCGATGTACTTGTTTGATAAGTGCACATATGTAGTTTCTTTAGCAATCCTCACAGGTAAAGGTATAGCATTGTATATATCGAAATCTTCATTAGCTACTAGTGGGATATGTGCTTCGAACAGAAAATAATTTTCAGTAACTCGAGCTTTCACATTGATTAGTTTGTACATATCCTTTATGTTTTCTTTGTAGTTTTCGACTGGTAGCGATAGAGTTTTCGGAAGGTTTCCGGATATTTCCGTTAGTTTTTGCATCAGACGAACCGGAGCTATCAGATGAACGTCCACGTGTCCTTGGTAGACGTTTGTTAGAGTGTTGAACAGCATCTCCTGGAACGTCCTCAAACTGCTGATCAGTAGGTATGTCGTTAACGAAGCAGAATTGATATAGGTTGTGGCCGACAATATTTCCATTTCCGTTTCGATGGATGCTATGTTTGCGTTTGTCTGATTGATGAAGTTATCAATGAAGTTGAATTGGCGTTGAATATTCTCTTCACTTCGTTTTAGTACTTGGTTTTCAAGCTCTACAATAGTTGTTTGGTTCTTGATCAACTCGAGTAGGTATTTTTCGTTAGTTTGCAATGATTGAATGTCGTTTTGGTATTTCTTCGCAAATTGTTGGTCCAATATTCCAAACAAACTATTAGCCACGTAGCCGACTCCGTCGATAAGTCCCCGCTTCTTCCTGTTACTTAAGTGCTTGTGGGGATTGATAAGTATGGAGTTATAATAATTTAGAAGTTCCATTTCATGACTTAATTGTTCCATGGTTGACCTACAGTGTTGTAAGTTCGTTTTATGACACAGATTCTTGATGTTATCGAAATACGTTTGTGTACGATGAGTTCCTTCCCAGTAGTTTGTTAGATTGTAATACATCATCAATATCCATTCATCGTGCACTACTTGCATTTTGCCGACGGTGTCATAGTATATGGGCCGCTCGCGTTCCAAGTTTGTAATTTGAGTATTTAACGCCGGCGCTCCGCGCGTGCCATCAGTGGCGCTAAAAGATCCCGTTACAAATGTAAACAATGATAACATTGCTATTAGTAACATTGAAATAGGATTCCTTGACCTAGTCCGCCGTTTATTATTAGAATTCTGTTGAGGCTTGTTTTTCATGTCGTTTTCTTTGACCTCCTCAATTTCTGAGTTCAGTGGTAATGGCGATAATTTTGTTATTGGGCGTTTCATGATCCCTGCTTGAGTTTTGACGGTCGTAACTCGAACATATCCATCAGATCCTGGATGAGTCTCCAGTATACGACCTAGGGCCCATTTTCCCGGCGGTAGATTGTTTTCTTTCACCAGTACTACATCGCCTTCTTTGACGTTTTTAGAAGGCTTGTTCCACTTACTACGTGTTTGTAGAGTAGTCAGGTAATCGTTTGACCAGTTTTTCCAATATTGTTGAAACATATGCTCGGTAAGCTGCCACCTACGGCGTAAATCGATGTTATTTATGTCACTGTAATCAGACAGCGGCATGGATAATATTGGGCTTCCTGTTAGGAAGTGTCCAGGAGTAAGGCAGTTGTAAAATTCTTCTGGATCTTCAGTTAGCGGGCACAGGGGTCTTGAATTTAAGCAGGCTTCTATCTTTGCTAACAACGTTATGAACTCCTCGTATGTTAGTTTTTGGTCACCGAGTACTCGTCGTAGATGATGCTTCATCGATTTGACAGCAGCTTCCCACAGACCGCCAGCAGTGGGCCAGGCGGGGGCGTTGAAATGCCACTCCACCTCCAGTTTGGCCAGCTCGTTGAAGAGATCCGGTTTCAATAGTTGTCTGAACTCTTCGAACTCTTGACGAAGTACCTTCGCAGCGCCAATAAAGTTTGTACCACAGTCGGAATACATGTGCTTAGGGGTGCCACGCCTCGCACACAGTCTCTGGAAGGCTGCAATAAACGTTTCTGTGCTGAGGTCGGACACGAGTTCTATATGAACGGCTTTTGTCACCATACATATAAATATGGCTATGTAGCCCTTCGAAGTTTTGACGCCTCTACCCTTGTTGTGTTTGACATCAACATGACCGGTAAAATCTACTCCGGTGTGCGTGAAGGGTCGGCAAGGAGTGATCCTTTGCTGTGGTAAGTCTCCCATGAGTTGGTAGCCCTCTGTCTTGTTGAAGCGATGACAGCGTACACATTTTCGAAGTTGGTTCTTAACGGCCCGGTTTCCGCCGACGATCCAGTAGCGTTGTCTTATATAAGCCAACGTCAGCCGAGCTCCTCCATGCAACGTTGTTGAATGGGCTTCTTCTATAAGCAGTTGGGTAAGTCGTCCTCTATGCGGTATGATGATTGGATTCTTCATCATCCTGGGTAGGCTTGAATGTTTAAGGCGACCTCCGACACAAATAATTCCTGTTTTGTTTAAATAGGGATTCAATTTGAGTATTGCGCTTTTATTAGATACTGTTTCGTTGTTCACAAGTTGTTTGTATTCCGAATTGAACTCCAGTCGCTGCGTGTGCATAATGATACTTTTACGCGCTGCGCTTAGTTCACTTGTCGTTAGGTATGTAGTTTCTGACTTTGTTCTATTGCGCAAAATTGTAAGGAAGCGCGAAATCCATGCGATGACCCGGATTACTCGTGTCAATGAACTGTGTTTGTTCAATAAATTTGTTATTATGTTATTGTCATTGTTTTCTTGTGAAGGTTTTTTGACTTGAATGTGATTTATGCCGCCAAAATTGGTTTGGAAAGCGCATGGTATATCTTCCGATAGATCTTGTTTTGTTAAAAATTCGGGACCATGCCACCATAGATTGAAACTTATCAGTTTGCTTGGCAAAAGACCTCTTGATGCACAGTCAGCGGGATTCTGCTCTGATTTGACATAACGCCATTGAGCTGCAGGAATGACGCTTTTGATCTTTGTAACTCTGTTGGCTACGTACGTCTCCCATCTTGATGGTTCTCCTTGAATCCACGCCAGTACAACTTGAGAATCTGACCAAGCCCGTATTGATACGTTTCCATGGAACGTTTGCTTGATTTTCTCCATTAGATCAGCCAGTAGTTGAGCGCCACACAGTTCAAGTCTAGGTAGTGTTGTTTTTTGTGCCAGTGGAGCCACCCTTGTTCGAGCAGCTAGTAGAGTTATGATGGGTTGACCATGTTCATTAAGCACTTTGCTGTATATAACACAAGCGTAAGCCTTTTCACTTGCGTCACAGAAGCCTAATAACTCGACGTTTTCTTGTGTATTGCCAATCCATCTGTTTAACGTTATTTTGCTAACGCACGGGAGATCTGTTCTCAGGTTCAGCCACTCAGACTCGATGTTGCTGGGCACCTTGTCATCCCAGCTAAGTTTACTCATCCAGAGTTTCTGGAATAGTAGTTTGGCTTTGATCGTCACTGGGGAGACCCAACCCAGTGGATCGTAAAATCTTGATATGGCTGAGAGTAAAGTTCTTTTTGTTAGTTGTTTTGTGTTTTCAACAGGCCAGTTAAAGTGGAAAGTGTCGCTGTTTGGATTCCAACCGAGTCCCAATGTTTTTGCTGATTCTTCACCTTTAAAATCAAATATGTTTTGAGTTGAAATTTGATCCTCGCGTAAGTCTTCCACTATAGCTCGGTCATTGGCTGTCCACTTTCGTAGATTCATGCCTCCTCCTCTTAACAATTGGATTAGGGATTGTTGCAGTTTTTTCGCTTCTTTGAGATTGTTATGACCGCTGATGACGTCATCTACATAGCATTCTTCTGTAAGTATCTTGGCAGCTTCAGGATGTTTATAACCATCGTCAATGGCTAATTGTTTCAATGTCCGCATAGCTAGCCACGGTGCACATTTGGTCCCGTAGGTTACGGTACAGAGCTGATAATCGCGAAGGTGGTGATCTCGTGAGTCCCGCCATACAATTCTCTGTAGATGTTGTTGTTCTTTTGAGATCCAAATGCAGCGGTACATTTTTTCAATGTCAGCTGTGAATGCGTATTTATAAGTTCGCCATTTAAATATGAGAGCCTGAATATCTTTTTGTAGATTGACGCCCTTTTCCATGACGTTGTTCAAACTGACGCCGCTCGTCGTTCGTTGAGAAGCGTTAAATACAACCCTCAACTTTGGTGTTGTTGAGTTTTCTCTCAGGACACCGTGATGTGGTAAAAAGTAGATGTCAGTAGATATCTGACACGCAGGTTTCATGTGACCCAGATCTGCATACTCTTCCATGAATTGTTTATACATTGATGAAAGTTTTTCATTGTTTTCCAGCCGTTTTTCTAACTGTAAGAACTGCGAAACTGCAATTTTTCTAGACTTGCCTAGTTTTTCTTCGTAGTCTGGAAAGAGAGGCATTTTGACGATGTACTTTCCATCCGCTGATCTTCTCACCGTTTCTTTGTAAAATTGTTCGCACTGGTCGTCCTTGGGAATGTCTTTCGTGTTTTGAATTTCTTCATTCTCCCAAAATTTTGTTAGGTCCTCTAAGTCAAATAGAGTAGCATGGCAACCGAACGTTTGTTTCATCTTCCCGCATAAAATCCACCCAATTTGCGTATGTTGTGCAACTGGGGAGCTGTTATTGCCTTTTAATACACCTTCTAGGATAATTTCGGAATACACGTCTGCTCCTAGTAATAGGTCGATTGGTCGAGATACGTTGAAGTCAGGATCAGCGAGTTTCAAGTTCTCTAAGTGCGACCATGTACCTTTTTCGAACGTTCTCGTTGGCAAATTGTTTGTAAGCTTAGTCATAATAAGCGCTTGGGTCTCAAAACTATAATCGGAGTGAATCGATTGGCAGGTAAATTTCAATTTTCCCCTGCACTCTCTGGAAACAGAGCCGATTCCCGATACGGACGCGTTGATCCCATTCCGAGGAAGACGTAATATTTGTGCAGCGTTTTCTGTTATCAAGTTCACTTGTGAGCCTTGATCGAGTAGTGCACGCAATGTTACGTAGGTGCCATCTATGGATTTAACTTTTAGCTGGACCGTAGTCAGTAGAACTTCCATGTTGTCTTTATACAGATGGTTGGATGTTGGCTGTTGAGTTGATGATGAAGAGCGTTGCTCAATGTTGTTTTTTCCAGTCGTTGACGGGATGTTTTGTTTGTCCGAATTATGCAATAATGTGTTGTGTTTCAAGTTGCATTCTTTGCAGGTTTTCGTCGATTTGCACTCGTTGTTGCCGTGGCTGAATAGGCAGTTTTTGCACAGCTGCAGTTTCGAAACTGTGTCATTTCGTTTGCCGAAGTCCATTCGAAGGAATTTGTCACATTGGCGCAATACGTGACTTCCATTGCAAAATGGGCATTTTCCATGTAGAGCGTGATAGTTGTTAGTTTTATTTTGATTGAAATTATAATATTGTTTCTTCATCTGGGTTTGCTTGTTGAATATTTTCCCGTTAGATGATTTTTCTGGAGCTGCAGTATTCGCTTTCTTAGCTGATTTCATCGTTTCGTATGCCATGAACCGTGTTTCGAGGAAATACAGAAAATCGCGCAGATTTTGCAGTTCTCTGTGATCTTGGAGTTCTTTCATGTAGTCACTGAAAGTATTCGAGTCCAGTTTTTGTGACATTATGTGTACAATGATCGGATCCCAGTTTGACGTGTCAATACCGATGTTAGAGATGCCGTTTAGGCATTCGGTAATGACGTCATGCATCTTCTTCAAGTTGTATGAATCTGCATTTTGTATGATCGGCAGATTTAGCATGTTGTTCATAAATGAAGTAAACTGCAGGCGACGATTATCGTAGCGTTGATTTAGTATATCCAAACATGAGTTATAGTTTTCAGTACTAATCGTCAGATGTTGCACTAAGCGTTCAGCTTCACCTCGCAGTTTAGTCTTTAGGTGCTGCATTTTCTGGACATTGTTGATCATTGGGTTCTTATGTATAGCCTCCAGGAACAGGTCTTTGAAGGAAATCCACTGGCAGTAGTTTCCTGAGAACTCAGGGATTTCGATCTGAGGTGTTGATTTCTGGTAATGGACGGTGGACCAGATTTTAGCGTTGATTTTCCTCTTCAGTTCATCGTATTTCTGTTCGATGTCTGTAAACATTTGGTAATAATGCTCGTTCGATCCTTTAAGCTGGAAGTCTATTTCCCAGTGAAGTTTATCAATGGGATCCCATTTTGATTTCAGTGTCGTGAAATGGTCTTCCAGTTCCCATCTTTCCGAGGTAGTGACTACGTCAATTTTGGAGATAACACGGTATATCGCATTGAAGTTGCATTCTTGCTTGTTAAGCAAAAATTGAATGTTGTTGTTGTCGTCGTCCTCGGAAGTCCCGCCTAGGTCGAACTTAATGTTTTGTTTACCTAATGTCGCCAGTTTGTTAGTGATGTCCGTTTTAGTTGATAAGAACATTTCCTTAGTTTTCCCAAAGATGTCATCCTTGAAGTATGCTGTGTCCTTATCTTCTAGTTCCAGCATCAGTTGCATATGTCTGCTTTCGAAATCTTGCCATTGGTTTTCTAGCGACGACAAGCGTTTCTTCAAGTATTCCGCAGTTTTTCGTGATGCGGAATCCTTGCGATAGTTGACACATAATGTTTTTATGTTCTCGAAGCACGCTGACTGCAATTCAAGTTTTTCCATTGTTGTGCTTCTTGTTGGTATCGTTCTCAGGTCTGGCACGTCGTTGACGGTGACAGGAGAGCGTTGTGTGGTGTTGCGAAGGCTACTGCGTTGCTCGTAGCTTTCTCCTTTTCAAATCTTGAAATCGTTGTCTTCCTTGATTTGAAATGGTCAGTGGTACTCAGCACCCCTGCGCCTTAGCTACGATATTATGCGACTTCTCAATTTAACTGGGGCGACCCGCTTCTGGGAGACCAGCTAAACCGATTCGCTACCGTAAAGAGACACAAAGGCACCAAATATCCGGCTCGAAGGACCATAAAATGTACGGTGCGTACACTTGCAGAGATGTTGTTGAGGTTGTTGTTCAGGTTTGGAGCGCGTAGAGAAAGATTCACTTAGTTTCCGTTAGGTTTATAGCGTTTAATTGTGTTTACAATAAAAACTGTTGACGATTCCGTTCTCTAATGTTAGTCACCGCGTAGCAGTAATTGCACTCACCGATTTATTATGTTGTATCGGTATCTATAGAAACAAAACATGTACGTCAGTCATTTTAGGACTGTACACTAATACTGATCAAAAACTTCTATCAGACCAACCCAGGTTGGAGTACTAAAAAAGTCCGAAGTTGCAAAAATATCTGCTTTATGCTTTTTTCTTAAATAAGATGGGGTGGGCTGATGGTATTGGTCCACAATGAATGGCAAAAAGATATTAATTGTGCACAAATCCAGGCTCTGGGTTGCTCAGAACTTCCAAATAAAAAACTAAATCTTGCCTGACCTTGCTGAGCACTCGCACTTTCGACTACACGCCCTATGAGACAGTCAAACAAATATTCATAACACTTTTGAGTCGAAGCCGCCACTTGTAGCTCAGAAGCTAAGATCAACCACTCAGTATTGACATTGATAAACTTACCTTATACAGTCAACACGGGCGGACCCCTACGTTGACGAATCGTGCTTGCGTAAAGATAACCAAGCCTTGGAAGCTCCTCCTGAAAACATTTAAAAAAATATTCGTCACTATGTTTTATCTCTTTACGAAATAATTGACTTAGATCCACACAGTGATAGAGGTCCACAAGCTATGAAGCCTTTTTTTTCGGATGGGAAATCATCAAATGACTTCTCCCGCTCTGGGCAGTGGGTTTTCTTGATTTGAATGTGCCCTGGCGGTTAGGAGTATGTCATGCTCACTCAAAGGTCTCGCTGATGGCGGCGCGTGTGTCGGATCATTTAGTTCCCTTCAAAATGGTTGAGTTGAATGGTGCTTATACATTCATCATGTTCGTGAACGGGCGCTGTCAGTTGTGACTGGTCATCTCTTGGTTGCCACGGCTTATTTGAATTAATTATTTTATTTTTGAATTGTTTATTTTTTTTTGTTTTCACTATGGACACTTTTAACGTGCACACTGCACATCTTGCTACATCGTTCTCACATAATGTACCATCTCAACATGAATGATGTAACCAAGGTTTTTGTAAAAATATACTGATTTAAAAGAGTGTCCATGGTGTTTCTTGCCCGTTCTTCTCCATAGAGATCTACGCTAGGGAATGGGCAACTACAGTACTTTCACAGTTTTTATGCCTTGTGACTGGGACTGTAGCTTCATTACATTTTTATCTTGTCGACAATCCAAAAGTGCCTGTAACTGGCCTACTTGAAATAAATGCTTTGATTTTGATTTTTTGATTTTGCAGAGCGGAAGGGAGTGTCAGACTTGTACTGACTAAAACCCATCCATGTTCCTTCCTTGCCTTTTGTGATCCAGGGCCGCGGTATCTCTTTCGAACAGTCCCGCAGCCCAAGCAATGAAGCCTGATATATAATATCACAGCTGCTGCTATGTGTGCTGCTTGGGCTGTCATACGGCACAAGCGACCTCCGAGTGGTACAGACTCTCTCTCGTACATTAACTCATGAGTTATTATAAATTTATGTATTGTTTAGAACACAGGATGCATTTAATAATAAAAGGTGTTTTGTACTCCTTCAATACAGAAGATACCAAAGTATGCGAGAAAGTCAGATGAGTAGTGAGCAATCGTAAAAGAGACGAAACTCTTCAAAACCGTATTTTTCTAAAATTCGATGAGCCGTATTATTTATTTAAAAGTTTGAGCACAGAGTACGGAGGCGGACTTAATACCATTGGCATATTCTACCAGTCAACCTTTGGGTCTACCAGAGACAAACAGTTGGTAGGTGTAAATCTGATTGTTTTTCAGGGATATATAAAATACTATAAATATAAATCAAAATATATATAAATACAATAAAAAAGACAAGCAAATGAGAAAAAAACTAACGTTTTGACGACACTGCCAGCTTTTCACAAACGTGGTCGCGCCTGCCGGCGTGTCAGCCACCTAGGTATCTTATCTGCTGTAAGATTTAACAGAAATAAATAAGTAGGTACCTGGATAGTTAAGTCCATATATGCAATTTCGAACATTTCATTCGTAATTTTTGGTATCATCCAGAGAGCGGGCACTCTTGCGAAGCTGAGCATCGGTTCTTGTATCCAGAATGCCAACGTGACCTCCGTTATGATAATCAAGGAAGTCATTATAACCGCCCTTTTCACCATTTCAACCATCATTGCAAAAGTAAACATTGGCAACATTGTGGCGTGGTGTGTTGTAAATATGTGCGGGGAAACCTGTAATGAGAAATTAAACTTATATTTATATAACTGCTGTGAGTTTCATATTCAGGTTAACAAAACCGCAAGAAATTTCTTTTACTTTTTCTTACTAAGGGCCCGTTTCACCACGCCCGACTGGCCACTACTTACCGATTAATTTCAAAAAATGGAACAGAATTCGTATGAAATTATCTGCCAAGTAACGGAAACTCAATCGCAGGTTATGAAACAGGCTCTGAGGGTCAGTTTTTCAATCTTCAGATGTATTTCCTGAAAACACAAATAAATATTCTTTACTTTGCAACCTTTACTTTAATAAGAAAGTAGTTAGAGTCCGATCGAAAATACTTTTATTTCGACGAAACGGTTTGTACTTTCAAGAAAACGCAAAAAATGTGTTTTTGTTCTTCCACAGGATTTTTTGTTAAAAGTAAAATAAATACAGGGTGAATCTTTTATTCCTTGAATTTTAACCGTTTATACTTAAATTATACATAAATAAACTCTGTAATACAAATTTTATTAACACAAGATCTGTATTATATCCGAGAAAAACAATGTATCTGCTTTCCCTCTGTAAATCCACTTTATTAGTTGTAACGATGGATTGATTTTCCAGAACTTAGCTTTTTCAGCTTCTGCGTATAAGTTTATATAAGTACAAATTTATATTTGAAATAGATATTTGGACCGATCGTCACCGAAAACCAATAAGGAAATTCCGCCATTCTCTCGAAATAATAACAGGCTAACTAAAATCGCAGGATTAAATCTCAGCCAATACTTCCACTTACAAATCATTATTACCTAGAAGCTTCGTCAAACAAAAATCCAGTAGGCATAATGATAATCACAAATAAAGGACATATTGAAAACTGAAACTTAAATCGCAGAATAGATATGTTTATTAATTTAATTCATAAATAAAAGTACCTACCTGAGTCTGTTATGTTACACTCGTTTCACATCAAATTCGGTTTTAAGAACGCCAAACTGCCTCACGAAGGACTTATCGATCATCTCCCAAGTTATATATTACATAAATGCACTAGACAAGTGCAGATAAATTAGAATCAGGCAAGTACTATCTAAAGGTGTTCCCACAAACACGCCGCTAGCGTTACCATCAATTTTCACTTTTAAATCGCTTTAGTCATTTATTAAAGCGGCAACTCGGGCTTTTGTAGGTGCACCTTTAATTTAAATAAATGGTTATGTTAGCACTTTCAACCTAGAAACAGCTTGAACACTGAGGGTGAGCTCATAAACCGTCTTCAATAACTAGCGATAGATAGATCTCATACAGCTCCTACATCTAAAGATTGAACCGGTCTATTTCAAATAGAATTATGTATATGACAACATATTACCTATAAGTCCCTTTTAATTAAAAAAATACCAATAGCAAAAAAGTATAATCGAGGAAAGTTTATTTTGTATATTAATGCTCCATATATGTATCAAATGTACTACAAAAGTAGAAAGAGCAAAACCTGGCAACACTGTATTTAGGTCAAACCACACTGAGCCACCCTACAACTTTTCTGTTCTGCTTATACTTTAGAGAAATCATTATGCAATAGCAGGCAACAAAAGAATGAGTGAAACGATAGGGTGGGGTGAAAGAGTAAAATTGTCGGGTTAGAATTGGTCCTATAGTAGATTCTGTGAATGCAATCACCCCTTTAACTATTCACGTAATTATTATTACCCAGACTTTATTGAGCTCTAGCATTTCAACTGCGACTTCATCCGCAAAAATTGTGATAGCTCGGGTAATATGCATGATGTAAACATAATTTATAGCCTATAGTACCCACGATTAATGAAGCTTTCTGCCAGTGAAGAGTTCTTTCTGACAAGAATTTTTAGAATTGGATCATTAGTTCCGGAGATTACCCCCTACATACAAACATTATAATGTTAGTTAAGTTATTGTTTAAAGCGATGTAAATGGCGAGTAAAGGTGGTCTAATATTACACAAAAAGTCTTCTCCTATTCGTGTCGACGAAAATTAAATCGATACGAAAACGACGACGAAAGTTGGAGTCGGGGTACGACCCGGTTTGTGCCCGGTTGATGGCAATAGGCTCGTCGGTATTACATGGGACTTTAATATAACTGGCAAAATGTGGATGTACTAATGGGAACACCTCTGCCTAACCTTCGAGGATTACAGGCGTGATGTTAATTAAGCTACTTTGAGACATTTTTTTTTTTTTTAAACAATTGAATTCGACACAGTTAAATTAAATGATGATTTTCGTTGCGTAGTTAGCCTACATATTACAAGCCCAAAAAAAATCAGTGTATAAATAAAGTCAAATGTATAAATAAAAGGCAAATACAAAAATATTTTCTAAAAATAATCCAGAATCTTGAAAAATATAAAAAAAAGTTTTCACTTCTCTCGGCACTCCCGGAGTGGTTTTATTTTATTATTATGAGCCTGATGTGTCCCACTGCAGGGCAAAGGTCTCTCTTCCCTCTTTCCATTTTTCTGTCAGTGGCTATTTGGGCCCAATCCTTTTGGTAAGATTCCAGCTCGTCACGCCATCTCCTTCTGGGCCTACCGCGTCGCCGGATTCTGTAATTTGGAACCCAATATTTGGCCACTTTCGCCTAATTTTGATTCCAGTTTAGACATTTGAGACATCTGATATGAGAAAATAGATGAGCATTACGGTGGGATCAAATAATACAGAAAAAACTTGCTTTTACAAACATTTATTATCACCCTGTTGAGCAGTAAGTCTAGACATTTATGCTATATATAGATATTATTATGATATTGATATATACTTAAATATTATTAAAACACTTAGAAGATGTTTTCTACTGAGCTCCACAATCGTACATAAATTACAACTGAATTGACAAGTGCAATTGAATTGACTAAAAACTTTGTATTATACAATGTTTATCTTTTATAAATTAAATTTTAAATATTATTGTACAATTTAAATGTAATTCTTCAATTTTTTTTTAATATTTTTAATTTTGTTAGATTGTAAGATCCAAAGTTGGATATGGTTATGTGGTTATATGGTTGAAATAAATAAAATAAAACCATAAAATGAGGTCATTGTGCTCTGTGTATCTAACTAATAAGTGCGAAAGTTTGTGACGATGTATGGATGCATGTTACACTTTCACCCAAAATCGGTCGAACGGATTTTGGTGAAACTTAGCACACATATACTTTATAACCTGGCCCGAACTCGGCGCGAACCCTTTCAGGAATAAGTTATTTAAATTTCACCTTATCTATGTAGTAACAGAAAGGTATTTTAATGATTTCTTATTGAGTAAGCACGTTAGAAGCAGCTCAAGTTCGGGTCCAAGGCTCCCATGCATCAAGGACCAAAGACTGATTGTTTAGCTCCGAGAAGGCCCAAGGGAATCAGCGAGTCCTGTACCACAGCCTGTACGTCGAGGTGACTAGGTTCCACTTCTTTTGCTACAATATTCATGTTTCCATACTAACAAGTTCAAAAGGTTTAACACTGAGTTTAATTGAATGATAGGTTGGCTTAAATTACGATAACGACTAGACAAATAGACACCTATTATATTAAGTTAGAAAAATGATTTTTTTTTTATAGATAACATGTACACGATAACTTTTGTGTGAAGAAATAAGTTTGTAAACTTTTATAAAATAAAGTTCTGAAAAATTAAGCTCTTAAACACAACCACTGTCGTTCAAAATTCCAAATTCGATTCCTTTAACTAATAAAAATACTGATATGATAATAGCAATAATTATTTTTTAAGGGCAGAAGGTTCATATTATGATGAATGAAGGAAACCATATTCTATTGTCTATGTAATCTACGTGTGTTCCGTATAATAACGCACTAAGGATACTGTTCAGGTTGCCGTGGCGATATAGCGCGTCAAAGATGTTTGCGGGAAGACATATAAATACGTAATAGAACGCTTCCGTGCTTGCTCGTCTTCGTGGCAGTACCAACACTATCTTGAGTGTATTCGCAGATAGATGGGAGTCTCCAATGCTCCACACCGAATAAAACATGTATGTATGTCTTCGAACACTAGTAATTAAGACCATAGTTACTAACTCTGTGGGCGTATCCCGAAATAAATGCTATAGTAATAATAATGATCTACCTTTATAACTAAAAAAAAAACAGTTTTACTAAAAAAACAGTTTTCATTGTCTACCAACTTACTTGACAGAAATCAGTAAATATAATATCTACTAGTCTATGGAAGCTGCGCCTAAATTGCAAAACTCACACACAATACCCTTCATTTTGAAAGAAATTCACGTTACATTGCTTTCTAAGTTTTAAGAAGTCGTCTTCTTAACAAAGTAGGTAAATAACATGTAGAATAAAACGATAAAAAAATGAAGTCTGTAAAATATTGGTATTCAGCTGCATCTGGTTAGACTGTAAGCAGGCCCCAATATAGTTGGGAAAAGGCTTGGCAGATGATGATGTTGTAAAAATGAAAGGCAACTGCGTTTGGGAGATTATTAGGCAATTAGGCTGCAGGCTTAGTAATAACATCGTCAGAAGAGAAGCTGCATGGTCGTCGGTTTGTTGGGTTGTTGCACTGCTGGTCAGGTCCCTGATCAAAAAGAAGATTTATTTAGTACTTCCCGCCGCTGGACAAACGAGGCAATCAAACAAATATTTGTTCCACGTGGTAGTCGAACCCGGGACTTGTAACGTAAAATGAATGTAACACAAATAAGCCGTCCATGGAAACGAATGCAATGCAACATGTAATGTAACACAATAACAAGGACAACAAGTGTTACATTTCATGTTACGCATCACCAATTTGTACCATATCAGATCAATAACTAAGGTAACTGTGGCATATGTGGGTCTTGACGAATGTACCTTAATAACCACGCACATCTGCTGATCTCCTCCTGGGCCTAGGGTTCTGGCTGTTGTAAATATAACCCAACTGCGGGCCCTCCTTCTGAAACAAGTAAAAATACAGAGAAAAATTTAATCACCTGCATCCTAACCATAAACCATAATCGTGAAAAAAATATCGCAATGACGGGGAGGACAAGTGCCTTTCGGCTTCGTTAAGCGTCCGTTTACGTGCATTAGATGAGCAGGTGTAACAGAGACTAAGTTCAACTTTAAAACTGGATTTGCTGTACTAGATTAAAACACGTTTTTATCAATACTAAGCGTCACTTTAATGTAACGTAATAAAAAGTACACAGTTTTTGCAAAGGAGTTTAAACATTTTGACCTGCCTAAATTTCGACATTTTATTTAATTTCGAAAAAGGAACCACGCATAAAGCGCAGGCCACACCGCTAACTAGCGAGCATGCGAGGCTGACGACAGACGCGGCGACGCATCGTTTTACGTCTTTTCATAGTTTGGGTCACATCGCGAACGACGAAAAGGCCGAAACTAAGTATGAAAAGAGCCTCGCCCGCCTCACTCGCTCACTAGCTACCTGTGCTTAAAGCCTGTACTAATCAATAGCTGGTATCAATACAAACAAGTACATATTCAATGGAACAAAATCTTCTAAAACATTCGAAAATATCAACTACCAGCTTGTGATTAATACAGGTTTAAAACGTGACTGCTACTTTGAAAATAAAAGAAAATGGCGTACATTGGGCAGGCCAAGCTTTATACAAAAATATTCAAAAACCAAAAAAACTTATTACTTACACCTGGTTAGAGCAAACGAGCATTAATAAAACAAACAAGTGGTACCCACCTTGTTCTCTGCCTTACAAAGGAAATAGTTTGCAACTTTCGGTACCATATAACACATGGTGAAAATTCTGCATATGCCAAACATGACGGCGTCGCATTTTATGTATCTCAACATAGCATCCGATATCGAATACAAGAGAAACATGACGACGACCCTCTTCAGCTCTATAACTACTACAGGAAACATCTTCGACCTAGTTCCGTAGACCTGTAATTTAAGAAAATACATTCGTTGTGAAAAAAGTAACTATTTTTTATTGTTAAAGGTGCATAACAAACCGAGCAAAATGCACGGTTAAGCATTATTAACCCAAAAAAATGCACGGTCCCCATGAAAATCGCCATGCATGTGCAACTTAATTTTTCAACATCGTTTCTTAAATGTAATTGCAGAAAACATATTGTTATTGGTCATCACAAGCTAGAAATTCTTATAGCATTAAAATGTTTGCAGCGTCTGTAATGCAACAATAGGAAATACATGAACAATTAAAAAACAAAAACTACTATCTAGGCATTACCTACGTATACCACTATACTACTCGACCAAAAGGCACAGTTGAATACGTAAATTGCACTTAATAACTAGAGATTTATTTTAATGTTTTTTTTTTTCTTTTAAATGTCAATCTAGACCTTAACAAACAAGGTCAAAGTGCATTAACCAATATAAGCGTATATTTTTTGTTAGTAAAATACCTTTAGAGTAGGCTGCGAGCAGTGGTTGGACAACCAGGGGTACTGGTGGTGGTGACTCGAAGGACCAGCTCGGGCACTTCGCTCTCTGCCACTGTACTAGCCTCCAACTGAAAACACAAAACACATGCTTTACATAACATACCTTTACTTTAATTAGGGAAGCTTTAATTAGGAAATAATCACTTTCTAGCTGTGTAGAAATAAATCTTTGCTGACTTGAAACTGTTGACAAACAAACACGAATATAGAACCTACCGAAAAATATCTTAACGTTAATTCGTTCAATTGGTACTTAAATGAAAAGACATACCTTAGTCTGTTTTCCAATAGTTTTAGAAGAGGAACCACTAACTGCGACACAAACGATCAATCAATAGTCTCAATAGATATAGCTATACAAGAATCTTTAGGTACATGGCCAAAATAGGAACTAAAGCCGCCAGATTGCTTTTCCAATACATTTCACAAAATATTTATTAACAGCGCCTTTTTGACAACTGCCACTCCAGCATCAAAACACCCTTGTAACACTGTACTACATATTATTATAGTACACTAGACAGGTGCAGATAGATTATACAAACAGAGTAAACAAGTACTAACCAAGGGTGTTTTCACAACCTCGCCGACAGCGTTACCATCCATTTTCATTTTCAAATCGCGTCAGTCAGCAACAATTTGTGATTATTTGACAGCAGTTCTCTGGGGCTTACGTGGATGCGATTGCAACGCAAAACAATAAAATCCAGCCGAGAATTTATATTCGCATTTACTTGCTGCCTTAATATACTAAATATTCCTACTACAACAGTAGAAAAGGCAATTTATGGCAACACTGAATTAGAGCCACACCCTACAACTCCCAGCGCTCCCTACACTTTCTGATCTGCTTATAGGTACCTACTTTGGCGAGACGATTATGCAATACAACAAAAGGCTGAGTGGAGCGATATGTATAAATACTTAGAGTTATGTCTGGGTTGCGATTTGGGGATACTATTATAGAATAAATAACAGGGCTCAGCCCTTCAGTATAGCTTTGAGTTCTAAGAGCGAGCTGCCGTCTGCGAGCGAGCCTTCAGGATACAGAAGCGTGCTGTGAGAGAAATTACACGATCACCATGAATGCTACCGCAAGACCACTTTTTAAAGACTTAAAATTAGTTTAACCCAGAAAAACTATTCATTTAAAATACTGCTATTCAGCTGTATCCGGTTTAAACTTGAGCTGGCCCCAATATATTCGAAAGCGGGGGGACAGATGATGTTATTTCCCAGACTTTGATGTTCAAGGCAATGTAAAGGTCTAATCAAAGTGGTGTAATAGTGTGTGCAATGAGTTTATAACAGATAAACCAAAAAAATAGCTAGTTTATGATAAAATGTTTGATGAGTAAAAAAGAAAATGAAAATGTGAGCAAGGATGTACCAGGTGCTGGTCCATCCAAAGACATAAAAGGAAAGAGTGTTACTGTAAATCCCCACAGGAAATGAAAATAAATAGAAACAAAGCGGTTGTTAAAGCCAATAAACAAAATCAATTCGAAATCTTTTTATTCATTAAAACCATAATTTAATTACAGCTTAGGAGATCCGATATCACCGGCTTTCATCAGACGGAGGACCACAAGACCCTGATAGCCTCCATTCGTTGGCTTCTTCACGTAGATAGTATCGAACTTGTCCATTTTCCTCCTCAACTTAGCTTCGATAATCTTTATCTCCTCAGCAGGAAACATGTGGCGAGCAATAGCCAGGCATTGCGAACGACCAAACAGCGACTCAACTTGGTACATTTTCGGAATCCAGAAGTTTTTAGATGTCCCGATGTTAGTTACTGAGCCATCTACAAACTCGCCCTGGTATTCATTCGCGAAACTCTTTGAGCCAACAAACTCTTGCAGGATTTCGTTGAGTTGCATCATTTCCCGCCGCAAGTTTCGAAGCTGGGTCATCACTTGACCAGGTTCCAGTTTTGAACAGCTCATCTGGTTATCTCTGGATGTAACTCGTGAAAAATCTGTAAAATAATAAAACATTTTGAGCTTTAATTTAATGGAATGTTTCGATTCTAAACGCGAGTTTATACGAAACAGTAACCTCTCACTCTCTTGTTTATTAATTAATTATAAGTTCACTATTTTGTCATTGCTCGCCCGACATATGGTTGCCAGACATGGTCACTGAGAAAGGAATACGAATAAAGAATCGCTACTTGACAACCTAAAGTGCAAAGAAGCATGCTTGGTCTAAAACTATCAGATAAGGTTAAAAACGTCAAGATCAGAAAAATAAAAAAAATAATAGACGTAAGGAAAAGAACAAAATTACTCAGGTGGCATTGAAAACATTTGTAGGATGAAAAATAAATAACATGTGGACAAAACGTTGAACAGAATGAGTACCAAGATACAGGAAAAGGAAAAAAGGGAGGGAAATGGAAAGACATCTTCAACCAGAGAGCATGGCATAAGGGTCCACCCCTTATGAATGCGGGGGGCGCGGCGCGGGAATGAAATGTATGGAAGGGTTTAGGAGAGGCCTACGCCGCAAAGGCGACTACTACTAATATAAATTAACATTTTTATCGAATATTAAACAAACAACTTACACGTAATATATTTTAAAATATTTAATAAATATTAATGGTTTTAGGATTGCTGTGGTTTAAACCAAAAAGGTAGTCACATTGTTATTTGGATGGTCTGACTGCCATGTAAGCTTAGCTAACAAAGTAAGGTAATGAATAAGTTCCTACTTAGGCGCAGGTTAGACTGTTGGTTATCCTGGTTCGAAGGACCAAGACTCAGGTGGTGTAGCACGTCTGCGTTGTTGCTAGGGGTGAAGGCGCGGCGGCGTGGCGGCGAAAGCGCTGAACAGTTCTCCGCCTGAAAAAAAAGAAATATTTGGTCTAAGAATTTGGTACGAAAAATATATGATCTATAGAAATCAATTGCCGGATGACTTGTGAATGGTCCGACCGATTTGATTGGTTTTTCATCGTGTTCGTAATTGTTAGGACAGGGTTTGTTTGTAAGGTTTTTTTTTAATATTATTAAATAGCACCCGCTCGAAGCCGGGCGGATCGCCAGTTTTTATATAGAAATACATATGTAAGTATACAGTAAGTGACACCGTATTTTTTATTATTGGGAAATTAATTTTAACTCTACACAGCTCTAGCCTAATAAAAATGGTGAGTCATAAAAAAAAATAGATATAAGACCGAAATTTTTAATCACATCTACGTTTTCCTATCAACAAATAAACAACAATCACCAAGTTACTACACAAATAACTAACAGAAAGCACAAATTACATACCTTTTTCCAAGTTAAAAACGAATTGGAGATCAGAAACAGAGAAGCTGCCACAATGACTAATGGCGATTGCAGCTAAGGGCGCTCCTGGAGTCCTGCAATGCGCAGGTTCGTCTTGTCCTGCCTTAGTATGATATACATGCTGCATATTTATATTTTGTTCAACTACAGGATATTGGGATATGTTTGATATCGTAATAAATTACGGGAGATTGGGTAACCAGTTATGCGTTTAGACCAAGAATTATGAATATTTACTGAGAGTAATGAAATCTTTTGCGTTAGGGTGCAATCCTAATTGTGTTATGTAGTGTGTAGTATTTTACATGAATAGTTAGTAAATCTGTATTCAAAACTCAAAAAAACTCAAAAGCATTTATTTCAATTAGACCAGTTAGAAAAACAAAGGGGGCTAAGTTACAGTCACAGACACAAGGCATAATAACTTGTGAAAGTACTATAGGTGCCCATTCCAAAGCGTAGATCTCTATAGAGAAGAATGGGCAAGAAACTCCATGGACACTCTTTTCAATCAAAATATTGTTACAAAATCTTGGTTACATCATTCATGTTGAGATTATACATATTTGTGAGAACGATGTAGAAATACACAACGTACGTAAGACGTACGTACGTAATGTACGTTAAGAGCGTCCAGAGTAAAAGATTAATGAACAATTTAAGAAAAAAATAAGTATTTAAAATAAACTGTGGCAGCCTAGAGATGACCAGTCCCAACTAACAGCGCCCGTACACGAACATGACGCATGCATCAGCCCTATTCAGCTCAACCATATTGAAGGGAGCTAAATGACCCGACACACCCGCCACTATCAGCGAGACATTTGAGTGAGCATGACATTCTCTTAGCCACCAGGGCAAAATCACGTCAATGAGAAAATAACTAAATGTAAATGGTAGCTTTACAATACACAGTACTCACACATGTGCTATGTAATTATTAAGGGCGTAAACTGACTTAACGAAGCTGAAAGGCACTTGTTCTCCCCGTCATTGCGATCATTTTTTTGTTCTAGGCCATACCTGGGAACCTTTTAGTTACGGAGATATTGGGGGTCAAAGTTCTAACTTTTTCAAAAGTTTTTTTTAAATACATGTTTTTAATGTAAGATTTTTACTGTAAACACCTCCACGACCCCCTTACTATTCAATCCGTCCATAAGGACAATGTTTTGAGTGCGTTACATTGAGTCCTACTGTAAAATGTGATACTTCAGCCCAAAAACAAAAGTCGTTGCCCAGCACTAATTTTTGCGTAAAGTTACTTAGTTTGATGAACATAATGCTTGGTTGACGGCTTCGTGAAGAGTCTGTTTACACCCTTTATAATACTAAGATATTGAATCTATACAATGCTAAGATATTATTACAATCTTCTGCAGCTTCCACAATAACTTCACATGGTAATCAATTAGTTTGCCCCTATGGTTGTGGAGCAGGACCAGCATTGAGCCAAGCATATTTATCATCAATGTAATCCCCCAACTTATAATATGCTTGCCTACAATTTATATTATTTTATCTCAACATTAGAAATTACAGGCACTGGTATATGCACAATATTATATAGAGAAAGGTGTCTGAAGTAGGAAGGTCACAGATCCTCCCCGGTTTAGATATAACATTTTATTCAGAGCAAAAAAAAAGTTTAGATAATCGAGATAAAATTGAAAATAGGTAAGCAAGTACTAAAAATTATTTTTTTTGGAAATTTACATACATAAAATAAAATATGGAATTCACATGAAAACATAAACTTACTGAAACATTATGTATGTGTAAATCATATTATACCACTAAAGTAAATACATAATAGAATAACCACGAACTAATTATGACTCCCCCTCGCCCTATTAAAAGTTGCACGTGACTTACAAATTACTTGGAAACTCGCTATGGAAGGGTTAAAAACAGGAAAAATGTACACCAAAAAGTTATGGAAGTCATACAAAACGCTGCCCCTAATGAGCGGTACTTCTCAAATCAATTAAGAATTAAGGAAATATTGCTCAGCCGTAAAGTTTCCTCAAGATTTGTTTTTAAAGCAGTCCCTAATTTTATAGACACCAAAACCACGTATATGCTTAGATAGTATAGGCGGGTACTTACCTACATAAGCTTTTCTCCAAAAACAGCCCACTTAATAAACACACCACACTAGCTTATTCTTGGCACCAAATAACACTTTTATATAATTTCTTTAAAAACCATTCTTCTTTTATTTTCATTTTTGCACTTCAAAAATAAGTATAGTAACTTTGGTAATGGCCGGAGTGATTGATACACACAACTAGGCATTATTTTAATTAAATAAGTATTAAGTAATCCTTGAGTTGCTTCGACGGATAACTAAACGCGAAAGAATCAAACAAAAGTAGTTTGCCACGTTTTATAAGAGAACAAAAGTGGCGCCACCTGGTGTCACTAACATGAAACATGACATTTCGCCTTTATTGTCCAAAAGGGTAGGCAAAGTACACCCTCCCATATAGCCAGAAAATTTAATCTGTATCAAAAGAAAGGATATTTAATAACAGTCAAAGAAAGCCTGAGGCTCTTCATTATTATCCATCTATCAAGATAGGATGTTATGGTTACTTTTTTACTAGTTTAACCTAACTTTTACTTGTTCCATATCCCACTTATACCAACATGCAAGACGTATAAGGACCATCGAAGTCTCGATCTAAACTTTTTTGGGCGCCTAAGCTCTGCATAAATATAATTAGTATATAAATTTCCCACTACAGAATTCTCGGTAAATAAATTATTATATCAGAAGATGCAGCCCACCATTTCTCCAGCCCTTATTCTAATTCATTTGGGGTCTTATTTAGTTCTCTCGTTAGATATCATTTTAGTAGTTATTTTAGTAGTCACCTGCTTTCTAAATATTATCTGGTCTTTCATACGGTGCATCCGTCTTTTGCTTACACTTACCCTACTTGTATATCCATCCAGATTCACACTCAAAACTTTCCTCAAGACATTTTCCTTAATCATGAGATATAAACTGACCTTCATCTTTAAACTTTTGTCAGCTCTGGCAAGAAGGGCGTTGCCCCCAAAAAAGGGACACGGCATTTTGCGACCTAATAGTAGCTAGCGTGTGTCTGGGTCTACCTAGACTTGCATATAGCACACTGCGGATTATCGACCGGTAGTTGTGACCTGCGCGCTGCATGAGGTCGGTGGGCGTTGCACCACCCCGTCGTGCATCGCCCGGTGCCGGACGCCGCAGTGCCGCACTGCGCCTCCGACTGCGGAACTGAGCACCACGATTTACTAACCAGTCCTGAAATCCGAGAAAAGCTTGGTGAGTTAAGAAGGTAGGTGTCTTCCTTTAGTATTTCCTGCTTGTTTCAGTGGTGAAAGTGTTTAACAGTAAATTAATCAGCGGTTTCAGTTGAAATTAACTTCACATTATTAGGCCCCGCACACCTCGGAACCTTGGTTCTTTGGTGGAAGTTTTATTTTACCTCATCTCTTCTAGTACGAACAAAGAAACAAATTGCTTAACATTTGAATCAATACATTTTTTCGGGAATCAGCAACCATCGACCTCCCCCCTCCAACTCCCCCCGGACCCAGCCCTTTTTCTAAAATCAATTCGTCTAATGCTGTTCTTTCTTCGGCAGCTAGCAACGTGTCCTCGCTCCGCCGCCGCTTCTGCGTGCGTGCGGAGCGGGGAGAGCCTACCTTCATCCTTCAAGTCACCGGAACATGGGAAAATTGTAAGTAAAAATTGAAAAAATTAAAGTTTTATATTTTTTTTTAGTTTCACCTCATCTCTTTTAATAAGAACGAAGAAACAAGTTGCTTAACATTTGAACTAATTATTGGATTTTTCGAGTATCAGTAATTACACCTCCCCCCCAACCCCCCCGGCCCTTTTCTAAATACAATTCGTCTAATACTTTTCTTTCTGTCTTCGGCAGCTAGCAGCGTGTCCTCGCTCCGCCGCCGCTGCTGTGTGCGTGCGGAGCGAGGAGCCTCCCTTCATCCTTCAAGTGATCAGAACTCGGGAAAATTGTAAGTACTTTTTTTTTTTTTTACACGTTCCATAAGCAGCCTCTTCTACGTGTGAATGAGGTAAGTAATTGTCATTTGCATTGAAGATCGACATCACGCAGGTATCCGGCTGACGGGTAAATCTACAGAGTACGATGAATTGTTTTATAGGTAACGCATGACAGTTTTCACAGCTTCCGACATTTTTTTTTATTTAGTTTCTATTCAGCAGTTTTATGAGAGCACGATGAGTCGTTAAAAAGAGTCATTGTTTGTAAAAGGTGATAAATTCGTTGGTACTTAGTAGCAAGCGCCACTGCCAAGAATCCTCAAGTCCTTGGATCAATTCCAAGGTCAGGCAATGTTATAGTTTTTTTTCATCAGGAAGACTGGCTTGTGTGGCTATTTGATGGCAAGACTATAGACTCAATTACATGTGATTTAAACATAAATAGCGAAAGCTGGCTAAGCTGATGTACTGTTCATACCTCCATTTCTGCGTAACCCTTTGGGGAATACAGGTGTGTTAAAGTATACAAGGATTTCTTTTTCTTTTCCAGATGTCACCTGCAAATGCAGAGCTTCACTCTGATTTCCTGGCCAGCATTCCTGCAGGGAAATATATCATCTCATATGTTAGCAGTCTCTCAGATGCTATATTAATTAAATCGGGGTAAATAGGGTTGTTATTTGTAAGTGTTCTTCCCGGGGTCACTTCCTGGGTAAAAACTTTTAACAAATGGCTACCCAACTTGGCCGTATTAAGCGTTCTTGTAACGTTTAAATGCAAATACCTGAACGTGTTTGCTATTCATCTTCCTCAGAATCCCCCGTCGTATATTACAACGCGCTCGGGTAAAGACAACTCTGATCATGAAACCATGACACACTGTATGATTTCACATCAACATACAGTGTGACGTGGCATCGTGATCAACTTGCATTTATATGCCAGACTCATATCTCATTTTTAGACCCAAAAATGTGATATAGGTACACACGGATTTGTAAAACTGACAAGAGTATCTAAATAACTTTCACAGACGCGGATCCAAAAGGAGGGGTGCTGAGACCCCTCCCCCCAAAACTGGCAAACGCCTTGTTTTGGAGCTCTTTTTATATGGCTTGAGGCTTGGATGCGCGCCTGAACTTCAAAATAAACTGTGTTAGTTAATAAGGTTGACGTAGTTGGTATATTTATCTTTTGTGTGTTCTCATATATAATCATTCACATCGTAAAATATCTCTGGTGTATCTTGGAAATCATTATCAATGTAATTTTATGAATACTATAGTTCTGTAAGGCATCTCTGGCGTACTTTAAGAAATAAGAGTAAGTAAGTTAAAATAAAAAAAATAATAAGTAGGTAATAGTTTGTCGTTTTATTTTAAAATAACCCCACGAATGGCCAATTAACGAGAACGACGTAGAGACGCTCGAAGAGAGGATGGATACTTGTACCTCTCTTCGAGCGAATTCGAACCGAACCCAGGCACACATGCTCTATACTCTGTACAGTTTATTTTATTGCTACTGTTCCCAAAAAGATGAAGGTAAGCATCGTCAGGAACTAGCATGTCCCACTAAAAACCAAAAACTTGGACAACATAATGTGGTATCCGCCATCAGTGCCCTTCCTCACGAGAGAGCGCACGTAGCCCAGCTGTGGAAACGTGATAGACTGGGTTATGCTGTCTATTTTATGGTAACCGACCCAAGGCAATTTTGACAAAAGATCTTAATTTTTTTTTTTATTACAAGATGGGTCTCAAGTCACTTAGTACCGAAACAAAGCAATTGTTTGTGTCAGAGTTTTTGGTCCTTAGTGTCGTGAGGACAAAACAACACAAGTGAAGTTCGCAATTAATGCTTCTCTCAAATTATATTAAAATATCGACGACTCTTGTACTGTGTCACACTGGTGTGATCTTGGAGAAGTATAATGCCAATCGCTCTGTTTTATCGACAATATTTCGTGTTACAGGGTAGCGTGGTTCTTATGGCGCTTGAATGACACTTTTGACAGGACGCTGTTGGAAAACATCTATGAAATTGTAAATTGTATTGAAAAACCTACATGGCGATTTTAATTCCGATAAAGGTCACTAGCAATAAAAATAATGCAGCAATATGATTTGGTAACTTCTTTATCAAATATAAGTCATATCCACCAAACCTGTCTCTACCGGGAACACAGAATTGGATCATCTATAAAACAGTCTGTACACTACCTACCATATTCATATTTATATCTTTAATTGCTCAATAATTACATTACACACCATGGGAATAAAGTGATAAATAGGTAATCAATGACCGTACATACTGGCAACACCTTAGCGACAGTGGCCTCCCCATGTAATCCCCATAGCTTGGACAGGCAAGTGAAGTACGCAACTGGTGCTGCCTTCAAATTTTGTAAGCGGAACAATCGCTGACTTGCGCTATGTTCACACTAGTGTAGACACAGTACCGATTGTTGTCGCTAGATGGCGTGAGTTGAGTCTTACCAATCACTGTTTTACCTACCGTAAATAAGGGACACCGCAGTTTGGACAAAACTTAGGCTTACTCACTACAGTCCTTTCACATTTAGTTTACGTCTGACAGCAGCAACTCAACAACAACCTTATTTTATTGAGAATACAGATCACTGTTATTTGACAGATATGTCAGTGACAGCAACCGAACATCAGCCTACGACAATAAAGATCACTATCATTTTGACAGAGATGCCCAATCAGAAATAAAGGAATAGTAGAGCTTCATCTCTGTCACTCATACATGCTAGTATAACTGTCTACCTAGTTCCTCTTAGTATGAATATTTCTACAAAATTTACAAAGACTAGCACTACATAGCATACTGCGGAGTTTCGACCGATATCTAGCACCTGCGCGCTGCATGAGGTCGATGGGCGTTGCACCACTCCGCCGTGCACCGCCCGCGCCGTACGCCGCAGTGCTGCACTGTGCCTCTGGCCTCCGAACTGAGCTCCACGATTTACCAGCCAGTCCTGACTTCCGTGAACAACTTGGTGATTTAAAAAGGTAGGTGTCTTCCTTTAGCCTACCCTTCTTATTACATCTGAGGAAGTGTTTGACAGTAAATTAATCAGTATTTTTAGTTTATCTTCACTTGAAATTATAAGGCCCCGCACACCTCTGAACCCCTCGTTCTTTGGTGGAAGTTATTGTTTTAGATCCTCTATCCTTATCAGAAACAAGAAACAATTTGTTTCACATCAAAATAGATTTTCCGAGACTCGAAAATATAGCAGCCGCTTACTCATTCTGAGTTTCGACTCTTCTAATGCCTTTATTTTTTCTTCAGCAGACACCAGCGCTTCCTCGCTTCGCCGCCGCTGCTGCGTCGTGCGGAGCGGGGATGGCTGCTCCTTCTCGTCACCGGAACTCCAGGATGTTTGTAAGTATTTATGTTTTATTTGGCCCTTATATTCCTGTATCAACTCCAAGTGTAACGAAGAACGAGGCCGATTACTGATATGGTCGATCCAGCACTGCGCCAAGAGTTATTGTGCTGGATCCCAGTGTATTCTTTGGTAGTTTACGTAAGTACGACAGTCTTTACAGGTACCGTAAGACTTCCCCATTTCTTCACTCATACGTATATGTCACGTACCCAGCACATAAACGTGTGAAAATCTGCGGGAGCACTTTGACCTTCTATTTTAAGGTAAGATTTCGTTTCACAAGTGGCAGATGGAAAAAATAACAACCTCTGATTACAGTTTGATGGTTTTTGCAAATGAGTCGTGGAGAAAAAGAGTTCATAAAAGTGATAATGCAATATTTCAAGATCATAGTAACTTAATATAGAGTAGCAAGACCTTGCTAACCATGAGGTCCTGGGTATAACTCCTCGGCCAGCAACGTATTGAGTATTTCCATCACGAATTTTTCAGTAGCATCCAAAGTTTAGATCTGTGCCCAGTCGCTGGCAATAGGCCCGCCCCCATTTCATGCTACTTTAACTTACTTCACGACCTTTGCTTTAACTTTTCTTTTTCCTTTTCCAGAAACCTGCGAAGATGCAGCTACACAGGCAACCCGGTCACAACATCTCCGGCTAACTTACCTCGTCACAATTAGCTTTCACAGATTATTTAGATCGAGAAAATAAGTAATCTGTGAAAGCTGATTTCCTGGAGAGCGTTTTCGGAGGAAAATATGACAACTAATATGGGAGCAGTCTACCAAATGCTAATTTCACTAAATCAGGCTTAATGGAGAAACACAACTGCTCTTATTGAGTACTCTTTTTGATGACTCCATTCAAACAATTCAGGGGCTGTCATTATTTTGTAGGTGTTTTACCCTGAAGTTCTTTCGAGCTAAAACTCCTATCACATAATTACACCACTTCGCCAACAGGAACGTTCTTGCAACGTTTAAAAGCAAATACCTGAACGGGTTTGCTGTTCATCTTTCTTTACAATCCCCACTATATGAAGACACGCTTGGGTAATGACGACACTGATTGCATTGCATGACGTGATCAAAATGCATAAATATGCAACACTTATATCTCATTTTGAAGACCCAAAAATATAGAAATATCACTGGATAAGACATGAGTGTCTATGAAAATAGATAACTATCAAAGGCGCGGATCCAAGGGGAGGGGTTCTGAGTACCCCCTCCCTCCGAAACTGACAAATGCTTGGTTTTGGAGCTCTTGGTCCTTAATGACTTGAGACTTGGATGCGCGCCTGAACTTCTAAGTTGTCTATGATAATAGATAACTATCAAAGGCGCGGATCCAAGGGGAGGGGTTCTGAGTACCACCTCCCTCCAAAACCAACAAATGCTTGGTTTTGGAGCTCTTGGTCCTCGTGACTTGAGACTTGGATGCGCGCCTGAACTTCTTAGTACCTATGTTGGATGATATATTTATCGGTTTTAGTGGGTTATATTATAAAAGTATAACACGTAAAATATCTCTGGTGTATCTAAGGAATCATTATCTATGTAATTTTATGGGATTACATTAGTGTGGTTATACGATATCCGTGGTCCGTGTTTTTAAGAAATTAGGGTATATTAGTTTTAAGAAAATAAACAAATAATATGTAACAGTTTATCGTTTTATTTTAAAACTACACCACGAATGGTCAATTTACTAGATGATAATGCTCAAAGGGAGGTTACAGTTACAAGTATATTGGGTGTCAAAGTTATAACTCACATTTTACAAGTATTTTTTTAAATACAAGTTTTTAATGTTATAACGTTACTTCAAATACCTGTGCTTCCCCCGTACTAATCCATGCATCCATCAGCACAATGTTTTGAGTGCCACACCCACATTACAGTGTCATTTTTCACCCCATAAAAAACTCAAAATAATTATGCATCATTATTAATAATTACCTCATGATTTGATAAATGTGAATATAAAATTGAAATTCATCACTTTTAGCAGTTAGTATTAATTATTCACTACACTCGGAGCATTGGAAAGTGCAGCGTGTGACGGCCACCTGCCAGATGGACCGACGACCTTGTTAAAACTGCAAGGAGTCGCTGGATATAGACACGTTGGAAATCGATTGAGGCCTATGTTCAGCACTGGACAGCAACGTGCTGAAATGATGATGATGATAATGACCGTAACCTGTACATTTGGAAACAATAATATGAGATAAACTGACATAGGAAAAAGAAGAAGAAGAAGAAGAAGGAAGTAAGAAGTATCTAGGTTCAATGCCAAAATTAATTTTCTTTGTTACAAAACCAAACAAAAATAATCGGGTCATTTAGTTCCCTTCAATATGGTTGAGTTGAATGGCGCTGATCCATACGTCATGTTCGTGAACGGGCGCTGTCAGTTGGGACTGGTCATCTCTTAGCTGTCACGGTTTATTTTAATTAAGTACTTTATTTTTATATTGTTGATTTATTATTTTACTCTGGACGCTCTTCATTTGCGCGCCTCTTTACATCATTCTCTTTACCAAGATTTTGTAATATATTTTGATTGAAAAGAATGTCCATGGAGTTTCTTGCCCATTCTTCTCCATAGCGATCTACGCTTTGGTATGGGCAACTACAGTCCTTTTACAAGTTATTATGCCTTGTGTCTGTGACTGTAGCTACACCTTTTTGAAGTGAAAACTTAGCCTTCTTTGTTTTTCCGACATTCAAAAGTGCCTGTAAGGGTCTAATTGAAACGCCCGGGTGTTACCACTGGGATCGCCCAGAGGACACGGCGGAGCACACGATGGAGGTCTGCCCCGCTTGTGCGGAGCACCGCCGTGTCCTCGTAGCGGCAATCGGCGGCGGCGACCTATCGCGCCCGGCCCTGGTCCAAGCCATGGTCCGGAGCGAGAGGGAATGGGACGCCGTCACCTCCTTCTGCGAAGCAGTCATGCTAGCGAAGGAGGTGGCGGAGCGTGAGAGGGAGAGAACCTCTCGTCCCAGCCGCCTCGGGCGTCGGGGATCACGTGGTGGCTTCCGTCCACCGTAGACGCGGACCTGTGGACGGTGAGTAATGGGCTAGCTCACCGTCCGTCCGTCTTTTGACGACAGGCCGTGTAGACGGCGCGTTCGTGTTCCACGCGCGCCTCAAAGAGATGTCAGTAAACAGGGAGGGGCCCGCAAGGGCAACAGCCGTATGAAATGACATAGGTACGTTGCATCTTAAACGAATACTTAAGACTACTGTCAAACACGCAATCTTTTTGGATATTATTTTTTAATTTAGCAACAACCTAAACAATGAGGCAAGACGGCGTCACGCACACACACAGCAACACCTGAACAACAACAATAACAGCAACAGCCAACAAACAACAACATTAGCAACAACAACAACTGCAACAGCTGATAGGCCACAGACGTGCGCGCGCGAATTTCACATGCGAAAACATAGGGCAGTGAAAGACAATTAAAAAAAAATCTTTGGGAAAGTTGTTTGTTATCACGTATATAAGTACGGTCACAAATTACCAGTCACCCTATATAAAGGGTGTAAAACGTCTCTTAATGAAAACCACATATTCTGTCCATCATGGGATATTTTTTTTCTTTTAGATAATACCTGGGAAACCGCAGGTTCTGGAGAAAAGACCCTGTATAAGTTACTATCTAGCCTGCTCTGTCCAATTCCTGGGTCCCTCGACTCCTTCCATTCTCGCCGACCCGCGCGTGCTCCTCCCAGTTCTGATGGAACCCAACCTGTTCGTCCCACGCAGTTTGGCGGCATGCGGCAGACATATCCTGCCCAGTCTCATTTGAGTAAAAAAGTTGGATTAATTCAATTAAAACAAAGGAATAATATTTACATTTTTTTATTTTTATCTTAATATGCATAAATAACGTATCTTTTATCTATAACTTTTATTATATTATATAGGTACTAATTATATTATTCAGTATTTACACCAGAGATACAACTGAAATTTTTTTAACCTACCTATGCCTGCGCTGGCGCGCACCCAAGTCTCGGGCCCTAGACCAAGAACTCCAAAACAATTATTTGTTTGTTATGGAGGGAGGGGAGTCCAACTCCCCTCCCCTTGGATCCACGCCGTTTGATAATTAGGTATCTACTTGCATATAGGTACAAATACATAGATAACTATCAACGTCATATCCGGTGAAATTTTCATATCCGTGTGAATATCTCATTTAGAAAATGAGATATATTTTTTGCATTTGAATGCATACTGATCACAACATTGATGTTGTATAATGCTGCAATCGGCGTCGTCTTTACCCGAGCGCGTCGTAACATACAATACGACGGGGGATTCTGAGAAAGATGAACTGCAAACCTGTTCAGGGGGTTTACCATGACAGACATGACATGACAGCAGTTGGAATTCCAGTGTGGCAAAGCGACAGAGCTATACAAGTCGTCTAGCGCCATCTCTTTCCCACACTGGAATGACAACTGCTTTAAGAGTCATGGTAGGCCGCCTGGTGTTTGCTTTAACCGTTACAAGAACGATTTCTAAACCAAGTGAGAATAACTTGTCTAAAATTTTCCAAATGACGTGTGAGCATTTGGAAAACTTACGTTGGGAAAACCACAGCAAGTTAAACCTCAGCATTTTGTCACACCAAATCGGGGAATAAGCCCGAAGTGATGAAATGAGTGAGTGCGAGTGTGTAAAAATGTGAAGGACATTGAGTTGCTACTGGATATTTAACTTTCAGCCGAGAGACCGAAAGTTGCAAATCCCTTAACAATCAAAACCCTTGCGGTTTCCAAATCTCCACTATCGACATATCTCGCAAGCAGCACATTGGACCTCAGTAACCAGCTTTCACAGATTACTTATTTTGTTTCAAAATAAATAATCTGGGAAAGCTGGTCCTGAACGCGTTACATCAGGTTTAGCCTATCCGCTGGAGATGTTGACACATTAAAGGGAAAGAAGTGCTGGCGCGAAGCTTGCTGACGGCTTACGACGACCTGGGACCTGTAAGGAAAAACATTACTTTAGAACATTGAAAATACGTCCTCAAAAAAGTGGAGTGGAATCAAAGGAAATTTCGTGTCATGACTGTGAATTTTCTTATGATAAAATTTAGAAAAGTATCGAGGTATAAACTGCTGTGGTGATATACATCTACAACCCTACCTAAGAACTTCGCTCCTGATGTCACGCAAAATTTACTTAACGCAAGCAACATCCACAAGATTAGCATAATTATAGTATGACACTTTAAATTTTGCAGTTCAAAGTGGCGTTGCTTGTGAATAAAATATGCATCATTATGTTACACTTGGCACAGATGCCAGCACATCAAGCTACTTCAATCTGTCAAATTTATTGTATACATTTTCAACTTTATCTCTAAAGGAAGGAAAATCTGATAGTTTCGAGTAACTTGACGTGCTGGCGTCTGTATATTTATTTTAGTACTCCGTTCTCCCGCCTGCACTTATGAGTTGGTTGTAATGTACACACAATAGCCTGACAAGTACAGTCAAATAGCTCACTAGATACAATACCACTCGTCCGAGGACCAGCACAACCACGCGGTGTAAACATTTTTGAATCGAAGTAATCGCATTTTCCCAACTATGTTGGGGTCGGTTCCAGACTAACAGATGCAGCTGAATACCAATATTTTACATAGAGCGACTGCCTATCTGACCTCCACAACCCAGTTAGTACTGGATAATATGATACCCCTTGGTAAGACTGGTTGTCGGACTTTTGGGCCACTGACTACCTGTAACGACTGTCAAAGATCTGCAAATGACAGCCGGGACCAACGGGTTACCGTGCTTTCCCAGGCACGGAAGAAACTCGGTATGTAATGGGTGTGGTCGCCCACCCACAGACCAACTTAGGCATGCGCGGCTTAACCTGGAGATTGATCCGAGCGGCTGTTATTATTTAGCCACGAGTTCCTCTTTTCAAGATAGGAACAACATCAAATATACAAAACATCAAGATTTCTAAAGGTTTTATATTTCGTTGTATATTTCATATTTCGTTTGCAAATACTTAATGAAATAAATGCGATTACTAAACAGCTTGCAAAATATAACGGCAAATTTATTAATAACTATCGAAATAATCAATAAAACAGTCAAACACGAATCTATGCCACAATTTTACATTGACAGTGCCTTTGCCGTCTTGAAGCGGCAAGGACGCTATCACTCCCGATTCATCATCATCATTTCAGTCAAAAGACGTCCACGGCCGGACATAGGCCTCCCCCAAATGTTGCCACATTGACCGGTCCCGTGCGTCTCGCATCTACACGGGCCCAGTACGGGTTGGTGGATGTCACATGTCTTCGATTGGCCGTACAGATATGGAAAATAAAAATAAATCGGATACAAAATAAAATAATAAATAGGTACATACCCAAGAGGTGGTCCGTATCCCGGTGGGGTCTCAAAGAAGATCTTCACAAAAGGCTGGCACACAGCTCACTGGAATCACGAAAAAAATCATAAATTAATACTTAATTACGAACCAACACTAAGAAATTGTTAAGGGATGATAGAATTTTTCCATTTATAAAATAATTACGACAAAAAGGAAATCACGACCCTCACTTTATCACTAAAATACAGGCCGGGAAAATAGCAAATATAATTCTTAACTTAGTTTACGGCAATATGGCAATAGACCCGCCCATATTAAGTGGTATTTTAGATATAAATGGCGACATGTGGGTGATGAAAACAGGTACACCACTGCCAAAAGCATTCGAGTATACGTAGTTCTTATCTTCAACACTAAATGAGTGATAATATTAAATAAACAAGCACTTCCTACTACTCACCTTAAAAAATCAATAAATAATTAGCAGAAGATCCGAATCGTGGCACCCCGGTCCAAGGCTGAGGGCGCACTGAATGCACATCGCCAACGCCCATACCCCGTCCCGCGCGGAACTAATCAATACCTTGCGTCTGGCTGTATTAGGACCGTCGCACACCAAGTCAATGTCGCGGCCACAGTTCGGGACACTATAGCTGCAGCCACAAGCAATTGTTTTTTTTAATATTACATAACGATTGGCCAGAAAGAACCGCACGGAGAGAAGAGTGGAAAGCTATGGGGAGGCCTTTGCCCAACAGTGGGATAATAGAGGCTAATTAAAAAAAAAATTACATCACGCTTGCAAACTCTGAAGGGTAGGGCCAAGGTTATGTGGTCAGTTATGTTTACATTTCATGTAATTGGAGGCGAGCCTATTGTGACCAACTGCATTATATTATGCTGATGATGATGATGTGATCCGACCGATTTCGGTCAAGGCGATTACTTCAACTATATTATATATATTGCAACAAAAGGCATGAATTCAGACTCCTAACTGCTACTGAGTAATTCCTCATGGAAAATCCCAATAACAGTTTGGAATCCCGACTAGGAAGTTGAACTCACACCATCATGATCAGAAGTGTAAGTTATCGAGGTTGGACACAAAACTATAATATGTAAAGACATCAAGACGATAAAGTTAATTCCATATTTTATTCTATAAATCGACCGGCTGCATATAAATGCAGCCGGGGACGATCCAGTCCAGCGGATAACTTACACAGCAACTTTTTTTCAATGGTACTTTTTACATCTTACTAAAGTTCAAAACATTATAGATACATCGTTGCGAAGGCTGCCATCTAAGTAGTTTAGAAATGAATATTTTACCCCCTCTCATTCCCGTGATCCCCGTGGCTAAAAATGAAGTGACACGCGAATGCCACTCAGCTCCGTTCTGCAAGAGCATAAAAACTCTTTATTAGACCACAGCGCCATATATGCCAAAAAGGAAGAACTAGCATCAGAATTCTGAATCGCGAATATTAAAGTTATCCGCGACTTATATGACTATACTAGCTTTTGCCCGCGGCTTCGCCCGCGTGTAGTTCAGGAATTGCCCTCGGGATCTTCTCTGTGCCAAATTTTATCCCGATCTTTTGAGCCGTTCTGGCGTGATTGAGTAACAAACATCCATCCATCCAAACTTTCGCATATTTTTATAATAGTTTATTATGTAAGTTGGAAAGGACACCGACGCGAAAATGGTTACCACGTATTCAGTATATCGTTTGAAGCCCCCCACATTGAATTTTTTCATCGGTAATTATAAAAAAATCACGCCCCGCACGCCTTACGCAACATGCGTGCCAAAACTGTGATACACGTGTCTCATAATTTTAATTGAAGAGTGTGTACACCAATTTTAGGGTAGAATTTCGAAAAACCCTTTCTTAGTGTTCACAAAAAAATCACCCTTCAAATTTCATGTCTTTAGGACCAACGGCTTGGGTTGTGCGTTGATATATCAGTCAGGGGATGATTTTGGAAGAACTGTGATACACGTTATTCATAATTTTAATAGATGAGTTTGTACACTAATTTTCAAGTCAATCAACCCCGAGAATAAAATGTTTCACAAAAAATGTAACACCTCATTTCACCTTCTTAGGGGTGGAATTTCGTAAAACCCTTTCTTAGTGGACTCTTCACAAAGAACACTCGCAAAGTACACCCTCAAAATTTCACGTCTTTAGGACCACAGCGGTTTAGGCTCTGCGTTCAACACCCCATTTCACCCTCTTTGGCGTGGTATTTCGAAAAACCCTTTCTTATTGGATACCTACTCTTTACAAAGAATACAGCAGTTTTCTACTTTTGGGCACAATGGCGTTTTCATCGCACAATAAGTATTATATTATAATCTATTTAATTCCTACCTTGATACTAAAATCATGTAACTTGTTTTTAATTTTTAAGTTCACTTTTTTAATTAAATTTTTGATATGGCAGTCGTGTTTTTTTACCATTATTCATATTTTTGACAATTATTATGAAGTTTAGTAAAGTTTCAATCAATGCTACTGAACAGAGAAAGAATTGATAGTTGAGCAAATGTTCGACGTGAGTCTTGAAATTGGCATAACTTTTTTATTTATGAACCGATTAACATAAAACAAACACTAAATGTTAAGTGAAGCTAAGCGAAAACCACATCCAAATCGGATAAGCCGTTTCTGCGATTAGCGCGCACAAACGCACAGACAAACAGACAAAAATTCTAACAATCATTGTATTGGATGCTATTTGTGTTGATTAAGGTCCCAATAACATTTTTTCTCATATATCTTCCATGTACAGACAGCGATCCATTACATTTTTATTATATGTTATATAGAAGATAGAAGAACCCGACAACAACTGTCGGGCAGTAGCCTACCAGACACAACACCCGTCTGGTCGGAGGACGAAGAACTCTAAAAAAATAACCAGATTTTTTGAAAAAAATAACCAGATTTCCATCCGCGTATTTTTGAGGGAAACCCCATACGAAAATCGCTACAATGTTAAACATTTGGGTGAATTTTCCGAACGACGATTTTTTATATAACAACTACAACATACATTTATTTTCAGGCTACTTAGGCCCATAGATATATACCTTACAGACTAACATACATATCGCGCACTGTATGTGAGTTGCGGATACCAGCCCGTTATATAATACAATACATAAAGTTAATTCTATATTGGATTCTCAATGATGAACCGAGCATTGAAAAAAATACTGAGAGTGGAAAATCAATGGAATTTTAGCTTTGCCATGTATAACCATTGAGTTTGTTTCTAAAAAATTATATTAACTGTATTACTGTATTTACTGTACAAAATCATCCTACAATTTTCCCAGTACTGGGACACAGGCCTCCTATCTATGAGAGGGAATAGGCTATAATCCACCATGCGGGCCCAGTGCAGGTTGGTAGATATGTACTTACATGTATACGTAATTTTTGGTTCTAGTATATACCGGTTTTCACACGATGTTTTCCTTCACTATTTTAGGAGCAGTGGTGATTAACATTTATTTATTTATTTAAATAAATAAATATATTAAATATATCTCACAGAATAATGACCCCGCCATCATTCTCCTCCCCGTATCCCAATTTATTTGGGGTCAGTGCAGCGTGTTTTGTTCTTCCATACTTCTCTATTACTCATCATCTCATCAATACCTCCTTTATAACCAAATCATCCTTCACACAGTCCATCCATCGTTTTTTTGGTCTTCCTCTACTCTTGTAGCCATCCACATTCATACTCAAAATTGTCCTCATACCTCGCATCACATATCCATAGATAAAGCGCCCGTCTGGATTCAAAACCACGACCTAGAACACGTAAGTCGAGGCCATTACCACCTGGCCACCATCATCATCTTCCAGCCCTTATCCCATGTTACTTGGGATCGGCGCCACACGTTTTTTTCTTCCATTTGCCCCTGTCAACTGTCACGCAATCATTTACACCTTCATCCTTCATATCACTCCTCACACAATGCATCCGTCGTTTCCTTGGCCACCAATCTCCGAAAACTCGGAGTGAGATAAAAAATGGTAGCGTTAAAAATTGTCAATGCTAACGAGGACTAATAGTGGCGCCAACTGATGGCCGCCACTCCGTCTGGCTAGACTAGACTCTCAGTACGCGACAACGCTTAGCAATTTGATGTACACGCGCTACGCACGGCTAGATAGATATGATTCGTCTCACCCCTAAATCTTTCTTTTCTGTTTCAAGGCAATTCTCTCAATTTCCTGATAAATAACTCAGATTCATTGGAAGTCTGTGTAATGAATTAATGACGATCAAAAATGTGGAACTAAGAAGTAATTCTTTATTTTTATTAGTTAACTGAAAAATATTTCCCTCTATCTGTTGCTCCTTAAGTTGACTTCTATACTTAGTAAAAGACTTCCTAGTTAAGAAGTCTATTATTAAGTATAGAAGGTATTTTGATAAATCAAGAGCCGAGGGTCTACACAAGTAAAAATCACTTTCAAAGCGTTTCGTATTACTACAACGACATATTAATATATAATAGACAAACTTTTCGATAGGTAATGTCAGTCTTGCATATTTTAGAATGTTCCATAATCATTTTCGCTGATCGAATGTCGCTTTTTCTAGGCTCTCAGTACTACAGTTTTTTACGATAATAACTTTACTTTAAATACCTAAATTACCCGTTTACTATTTTATGCATCCATCAGCAAAATGTTTTGAGTGCGTTGCATTGAGTTTTACGGTAAAAAGTGATTTTTAGCCCCAGAAAAAAAAGTCGTTTCCCAGCAATAGTTTTTACAGAATGCTTATTTGACGGCTCCGTGAAGGTTCTGTTTACACCATGTGTACTCTCCAATTCCGATTTATGCTCATTACCTCAATGTAGTTACTGATATGAAAGCCTGGTATTACTTGTGCGAGAGAGAAGCTCAAGGATGTTCCAATGCTCACTGGCACGGTGGGCCTGCTCTAAACAGTAGGTATTACTGGATTCAATTCCTTCTAGTAATACCTACTGTGTTTTGTTCTTACCAAGCAGTATCGTATTACCCAGTACTAACTGGGTTATGGAGGTCAGATAGGCAGTCGCTTCATGCAAAATACTGGTATTCAGCGGCATCCGGTTAGACTGGAAGCCGAGCGCTACATAGTTGGGAAAAGTTGTGAGAAAAGTTGAGCTCCTTGAGTTATAAGTCGAGCTCACGATAACTGACAAATGCTTGCACTGACTGGACAGGTCCACTCAAATCTGTGTGGTTCTTTCTTCCAAAAGCCATCTCAGACACTAATCTGCATAGTCCTCATGTGAGAAAACCAAGATTATGTCTGGACTTTAAAAGAGACTATGACCTCTGAGTTTGTTTCGGCTGTGTTTTCTCAGAGTAGTCAGGTACGAAACACCGGCTCCATCTAGCTTCAAAAAACATGACGTGTAAAAGTGTTTGTAAAAACCTATTTGCAAAATAAACATCATTTATCATTTATCATAAAGCTGTACAGATGATGAGCAGATACGCTTTATTTCACAATCAGATTGATTGAGTTTGGTTTCAGAACAAGTTAACATCCTTTGGAAATATTGCCTTGACTCAGTTACTTATAAAATTAAACTGCAGTATCGGCCTACAATGGTCCCACAACTGGGACACCAACCTCCTTACCACGGAAGGGAGTGAGCCGTGGAATGGATGTTGAATGTCTTTTGTGGTTGACATTTTCGTTCTAATTTGGACTCCTGTATCCTTACAATGTATTCCTCCACAGTTTTGAGAGCAGTATAGTGATGTAATAACACACAAAATAAAGAGCATGTCGGCCTGAGTTCGGTTCAAAGGACACACGACGTTCAACCAGTGTCTGTCAAGCGGATGAAGCTGTATACCAGTATTTCACATGGAGCGACTGCCTATCTGACCTCCTCAACCCAGTTAGTACTAGGTAATACGATATCTCTCGGTAAGACTGGTTATCAGACTTTTTGGGCCACTGACTACCTGTAACGACTATCAAAGATCTACAAATGACAGCCAGAAGCCACGGCGTAACGTGCTTTCCGAGGCACGGAAGAAACTTGGTATGGCATGGGTGGTCACCCATACACAGACCAACCTAGGCAAGCACGGCTTAACCTTAAGATCGACCCGGCGGCTGTTATTATTTCCCCACGAGTTCAAATAAAACAAAAGACTATTACATATTTATTGTTTATTTTCTTACAATTGTTGACTTATAAACATACTTTTAAGGTATGTTCTGTGTTGACAATTGTTGCCTAACCTAATCTTATTACTAATTTGTGAAGATACACCAGAGATAATTCCACGAGACCACCAGAGATACGTGTCACCTTATTGACGACATGAGCTTCTCTCATCAATATATTTAAGAACACGGCTTATCTTAGATAATAATAAGTACTCAGATAACATTATGTATTCAGTAATATTTAACCATGTATACCCCAAGGAATAAATATATACTTTAACCTTATTTATCTAATATAGGTACTAAGAAGTTCAAGCGCGCATCCAAGCCTCAAGTCACGAGGACCAAGAGCTCCAAAACAAAGCATTTGTCAGTTTTGGAGGGAGGGGGTACTTAGAACCCCTCCCCTTGGATCCGCGCCTTTGATAGTTATCTATTTTCATAGACAACTAAGAAGTGCAGGCGCGCATCCAAGTCTCAAGTCACAAGGACCAATTTAAGAGCTCCAAAACCAAGCATTTGTCAGTTTTGGAGGAAGGGGGTACTCAGAACCCCTCCCCTTGGATCCGCGCCTTTGATAGTTATCCATTATCATAGACAACTAAGAAGTTTAGGCGCGCATCCAAGTCTCAAGTCACAAAGACCAAGAGCCCCAAAACAAAGCATTTGTTGGTTTTGGAGAGAGGGGGTACTCAGAACCCTTCCCCTTGGATCCGCGCCTTTGATAGTTATCTATTTTCATAGACACTCATGTCATATCCAGTAATATTTCCATATCCGTGTGTATATCTCAGTTTTGGATCTAATAAAAAAGAGATATAAGTGTTGCATATTAATGCATTTTGATCACACTGCATGCTGATGTGAGGTCAAAGAGTGTGCCATGATCAGTGTCGTCTTTACCCGAGCGAGTCGTAACATACGACAGGGGGACTCTGAGAATGATGAACAGCAAACCCGTTCAGGGATTTGCTTTTAAACGTTACAAGAACGATGCCTAAGGCCAAGTGGGGTAGTTATCTGTTAAGAATTTTTACCCAGGGGATGACCCCGGGGAACAACACTTACAAATAATAACCCCAGAATTGTCTGAATTGAGTCATTAAATCGGGGGCTAAATCACAGAATAAGTCATATGAGTAGTTGTGTTTAGCCATTTAGCCCGATTTAATGAATATAACATATGAAATGATATATTTTCCTCTGAAAACGCTTTCCAGAAAATCAGCTTTCACAAATTACTTATTTTTTAGAAATAATTAATCTGTGAAAGCTGATTGTGACCAGCTAGGTTAGTTTAGCCTATTAGCCGGAGAGGTTGACACCTGGCCGGTCGGGAGTGAAGCTGCATCTTCACGGTTATCTGGAAAAGAAAAAAAACTTGACATAACATGTAATCACACTTAATTCCCCGAAAGGTTAAGCAGAGGTGTACATACGTATAGTTCACTCACATTTTGCCAGTTAAGCCCCATGTAATGGAGCGCTAACCTGTACCCATTAGCTGGACAAGCCGGAGATATTCCTAATGGAAAAACCCAATGACAACTTACTCAACCTGGGTATCAAACCCAGGACCAAAAGGATTGTCGTTGTAGTTGTGATCTTTTAAAAACTGCAACCAGAGCGTGCTATTTTTTCATCCGCCCTTTACCAGATGAAATCTTAAAATAGAAGGTCAAAGTACTCCTTTCGGATCTTTTCACAAGTTGAAGTGTTCGCTACATACACGATATGTACATACCTTTGGGGAATTCTGCCGGTAACTGTGACAAATCTCATGCCAAACAATATTAGACTGTACCCAGCGGAAACCCCTTAACGCGGTACCTGCTCGATGTCGATCCTGAACGAAAATGGCAATACCGTACCTCGTTGTGCGTAACGCCTAAAGTGAAGCTGTATTAGGAATAGGGAGCACCAAAGAAATATAGGTACTTACAATTATCCTAGAGATCCGGTGACTCGGGCAGCCCTCCCCGCTCCGCACGACACGCAGCAGCGGCGGCGAAGCGAGGATGCGCTGCTAGCTGCCGAAGAAAGAAAAAAAAGCTTTAGAAGAGTTGAAACTTAGAGAAAGGGCAGAGTATAATTTCTGACTCTCAAAAAAACATAGATATAACCTATTTCTGTCTCATTACTTAGTGACAATAGATGAACTGAAACAAAAACTTCCACCAAAGAACCAAGGTTCAGAGGTGTGCGGGATAATGTGAAGTTAATTTCAACTGAAACTGCTAATAAATTTAATGTAAAACACTTTCACCGCTGTAACAGGCAATACCAAAGGAAGACACTTACCTCGTTAAATCACCAAGTTCTTTGCGAAAGTCACGACTGGTTGGTAAATCGTGGCGCTCGGTTCGGGGGTCGGAGGCGCAGTGCGGCACTGCAGCGTGAGGCGCCGGGCGGTGCACGGCGGAGTGGTGCAACGCCCACCGAGCTCATGCAGCGCGCAGGTCACAACTACCGGTCGAAACTCCGCAGTGTGCTATGTATTGCAAGTCTAAGCTTTATAGAAACATGCATATATATACATAACAGGGGTCTAGATAGGGCCAGGTGGCGACGGTAAAACGGAATGATGAGCAAAGACATTCACGCCATCTAGTGACCGCGACCACGACTGCAGTCTACACCAGTGTGAACAAAGCGCGAGTCGCGGATAGTTTAAATACGCAAGGTTATACGGCATTTGAGGGGAGCACTCATTGCGCACTTCACTTTAATAAATAAAAATAAAATTATTTTATTACATGCAAAATAAATTTCAAAAAATGCTAATGCTGAAGTACCTGTGAAATTAGTGGGGACGCCACTGTCGCTAGGGTGTTGCCAGTTAAGTACCATAAAAAGCGAATATATTTTAGCTTTTGATTTTATTGGGTTATAGAAAGAGATAGGAATGTTAACTAGAACATATGATTAACTGAGAAGAAACTCTAAAAACAGAACTTTGGTTAAAATACTGTCGGTAAAACAGAGTGATTGTCACGACACTTCTCACTCACTCTATCTAGCAAACTCCGAGTGCAGTTGAATACAGCGGGAGTCGTTGATAGTACCACAATATAGTATTTGAGGGCAGCACTTGTTATACGTATTTCGTATGGTTTGATTTGGCACGTCACCGTTGTTAAAGTATTGCCAGTCTATTTTCATTGCCAGCACCATAAACCCGATATAGTGAATTTTATTCACGTGACGTTCAATGTGTCTATTGAATAGATAATCTACAGACTGCTATAGACCATCCAACTTGGTTTGCCTGGTAATAGAATCGATCGAGTGACTCTACAGATATACGTGTCAAATAAGAATAGGAGCATCAATAACCTTGATCTATCAACTGTCACTTTAAAAGTACAGCTAGCAAAAAAAAGATATATAACTTGTTAATCATCATCATCATCATCTGCTTAGCCTTTTCCCAACTATGTTGGGGTTGGCTTCCAGTCTAACTAGATGTAGCTGAATACCAATATTTTACATGGAGCGACTGCCTATCTGACCTCCACAACCCAGTCAGTTCTGGGTAATGCACAGCTGATCTAGTTCACCGAGCATGCATCGCACAGGGACAAACTGAGAACAGACGGTCCTTAGCGTCAGGATCAGGACTAGTTAAAAGCGTTTAGGAATATTGCCATGGCTCGGATGCTTGTAAAAATACCAGCATGTAGAAACAATGGTGATTTTTGATATCCAAGCAAAAATAACACTGATTAAAGTGATTTTATTTTGACATAAAATAATTCATTCATTCATTCATTTTTAGTGTATTTTCCTTAGCAGATTTTATTTTCTTGTGAGTATCTAATGATGATTCACCGATGAGCTGGTGAAGGTTGCGGGGATCCGCTGGATGCGAGTCGCACGGGACCGATCAATGTGGCGACACTTTGGGAAGGCCTATGTCCAGCAGTGGACGTCTTTTGGCTGAAATGATGATGATGATGAAGTATCTAATGCGTTTTTCTCTTTATTTTTTTACCATTGTCCTTGTTTTAGAGGTCTGAATGATTTCTAAAATTTTGTCCAACTATTTTAATGGGACCTTATATTTACGCAAATTAATCGATTATGTTAATCTTTGGCGAATATATCTACACGTTAAGCTGTTGGTCCCGGCTGTTATTTATTGATCTTTGACAGTCGTTACAGGTGGCCCAAAAAGTCTGACAACCAGTCTTACCAAAGGGTATCGTATTACCCAGAACTAACTGGGTTGTGGAGGTCAGATAGGCAGTCGCTCCATGTAAAATACTGGTATTCAGCTACATCTGGTTAGCTGCGTGGGTTGTCCTTCAACGTGTGAGAACATTAGCGATGAAAAATATATATATTCATAATTTAATTTGACAACATTGGTCCAATGATAAGTAAGACAAAAATCTTCTCAAACTAAAGGCTGACCTTTAGTTTAAATTTTTGTTTTGTTTTTATATGAAGACTAGCTGTTGCCCGCGACTTCCTCCGCGTGGCTACCTCCCTGCCAAAATTCAAGTTTGTAGCACAAAAAATGAAGGACTTTCATACAAACTTGCGAGAGCCCTTAGACCTCCATAATCAGGCCTTGTCGCAAAATCCTTTCTTAGTGGACGTCTACTAACTATAAACTACCTTCCTGGCAAATTTCATCTTTATACGTCAAGCGGATTTCGATATTTCGTGATGAGTGAGAAAACGCGAAAGGTCAATTTCGCTTCTATATATTTAGATAGATCACAGCACAAGATTTTGAGATTTTCGGTAGTTTACGTCAATCCCCAATAGATCCCATTTCTCTTCCACCATCGTTTTCGCTGATAGACTGCACTTTGACAAGATCCTCTGGGTTACTAGGGAAGTGACCAGGGCACGTTGAGCTTACTTGATCCCGTTCACTGGTAATAAGGTAAACACTGTCAGACAGTCTCACGGCACTAAGTTAAAATCGTTAGGGATTATACCATGTCTCAGTTACTTACAACGGTTACCTACAACCCTACGGCTGCATCGTCACCACTGAGCCATCTGTACTGCAATGCTCCCAAATTGTATAATATTGTATAACGGGCTGGAGTCCGCAACTCCACGTCCAAGCGCGTATTTTGCGTGCGGAATGCTCCCAGGTCCTCGCTTTAATCCGTTATCGCTTTTCAAGTGTTGCTCATCCTGGACATTGTCTATCCGTGGGGTTTCAAATAAAGAAAAAAATATAGGTACATTTTAATTGTTTAAAAAAAATGTTTAATGGAAATATTTTTCATTATACACGATTCTTATTCTAATTTAAGGTTAAGAAGGTCAGGCGCGCGTTCAAAATTCTCGAACCAAGAGCTCCAAAACAAAGCATTTGTCAGTTTTGGAAGGAGCCCTCCTTCCAAAACTAATAAGTGCCTTGCAATTCCAGAGTATGCCCATACTCTGAACCGAGGGGTTCAGAAATGCTTTGTTATTATATATATAATAGGCACTCTTGTCAAATCCGGTCATCCGCACGACACGCTGCTAGCTGCCGAATTGAATTTAGAAAAGGGCAGGGGGGGGGGAGGCGGACTGACTGATTCTAGAAAAACCCAATAATGAGTTCTTGTTTCTTCGTTCTTAGTAGAACAGATGAGGTAAAACTAAAACTTCCACCATAGAACCAAGGTTCAGAGGTGTGCGGGTTTAGTTTCTCTATTTAATTCGTATTTTTCCATTACTTTATTATTCGTGTCGACAAAGTAAATCGTATTTTTATCTGAAGGGGCTAGGAGGTGCTAACATTTTAAAGTTCACCTCACTCGTTCTTGTATGCATGACTAGAAACATGACTGTTGAATCACCTACAGAAGAATAAGTCAACTTCAAACACTGTTTAAAGCTTAGCTAGCAAGACTCATTTAATGAGTGAAAGTATCTTTTGTACAGCTTCACGAATCTTTAATAATATACCTATTAGAATGATTCCAGAAATAAGAAAATTTAAAAAGACGCTCCATGATCTGTTAGTAAACAAATGCTACTACTCTTTAAAAGACTTCCTATCAGACAAATCACTACTCCAATACAGCCTCCCTCAGTCGTGATGCGTTCAATAGCCCGCTGATGTGTACCTTCTTGTGTTTATTTTTCTCTTTATTATAATTATGTGAAAATTTTAATAATTTAACAATTTGTAATGATAATGTATTTTTAATGTATTTAATTTAATTTAATTTCTATGTAATTAACTATTGTATGGACATAGCTGCTCACAATTTTATTATTTAAGACCTGTATTCTGTACCTACCTATGATACACAATAAATATTACGTAAAAACGTAAGCTCTCACGGTTTACAACTATACTTATATTGTCACTTACGGGACATCTTCTGTGATAGTTATTTATTTTGAGCTCCCGATATTTCAACGCTGTTGCAAGCGCCATGATCGCGAGTTGACTAAATTATCACGGAAGACTTATGGGATGTAAGTGACAATATAAGTTTAATAAGTCAACTTGTGTTGCAGTACATAAAGTGACGAATATTATAACCAAGAAAATCAACAATCGCAAAAAGGTGCTCACAATATTTTTAGAACTGGCTAAGGCGTTCCCATTTGAACTCTTTTACTCGTGAAACTAATAAAGAGAGCAGGGTTCAAAGAATTGCAGCTTGATCTTTTCAAAAGCTTTCTGACAAATATACTATAAATAGTAATAAATAGTGGTGATAATTTCAGTGACGATGTGCTGATTTTATACAGTGTGCTGAAAGGCAGAATACTCGGCCCTACGCTGTTTCTCATCTTTTTAATAGACATTTGCAATCTCAACATATCACACGCAAAAGGTTCGTCGTTTGCTGATGAATGATGATACAAGTCTAACCTTTTCGCTAATTCATAATATGCACAAGATTAGATTTCGATTAGAAAGAAACCGTTATTTCACCGTGTATACATTTCATTGTAGCCCCATACAGGCTTACCAAATCCGACCCTGCCTAGAAACACGAAGGGGAGCTAGGTAGCCTAGATATAAAGGTACAGGCTACGCCCGTGGGGCGCTGCGTGTGGGTGGAACAAATATATGGTGTTTAGATAATGTTTTGTTACGTGCTCATAGGTATGAACAGGATTTTTTGTATGCCTATAACAATTAATTTACTTACTCCAATCGGTTTTCCGAATGATATCTTCTGATGATTCTCCCTCAATAAAAAATATGATGCATAATTATCAACTTTTTAATATTGCGCTGGCACAGAGATCTACATTCTGTGAGACGGAGTGGGCCATATCCAGGGCATAATCCACCATGTGGGCTCATTTAGAATTTGGCAGATGCATGCCTTCTATTTTTTCGGTTCTAGGACATGCAGGTTTCCTCTCAACGGATTTAGCATTGAGCTTAAACAAAATTAATAATATTGGTATCGGCGCCCAATCTTAAGGACGAAAGCAAACGAGCGTCATTCTTTGATTCTGACCACACCTCGCGATTTTTTAACTAGCGCAATTCATTGTGTCGAAGTCGGTTGCGTAGTCAGCTACGCTACACACGTAGCATGCTACGGATTTCCTCGTAGCACATGTAGCATGCTACGAATGGTTCCGTAGCACCACAATTATGAAATACTAGCTATGTTTTATGAGTTCGGTAATGCCCCAATTGTACTACCAGGATAAAAAGAACAAATCACACCAAACCATATGATAATATATATCGTAATTGAGGTTATAAACTATCTGTGTGCCAAATTTCATCCAAATCTGATCGGAAGTTTTGGCGTGAAAGAGTAACAAAAATCCATCCACCTTCACATAATTTCGCATTTATAATATAAAGTAAGAAGTAAGATTAGTAGGATCTTATTGATACGTTTCCGTTTATATAATAAGGTAAAGTTTGAATATCGTTCTATGATGCCTTATTGTTCAGATATAGCTAAAATGAATTTAAACGCAGCACTTCTTCTTCCAAATCCGTTTGCCACAATAGAATTATATAAACATACCCTATAGCCGGGCATTGCCCCCTAAGATACAGGCCTAGCCTAGGGGACAGGCAAGAAACTACTGTACCTACTTGTTTACCTATGCTACTTGAACTTTGTGTGAACTATTTATTATTCAGATACTCATCATGTGACTTTTATGACATAAGGTTTAAAAAGCAATGACTCAGCAAGCACCTGAAATGCAACAACTATAACATTATTTTCTTTTTTTTTATTGGGACCACCTCGCCACACTATCCCCAAACCATTGCAACTGCTGAAAGCCACAATCAATAGTGGCGACCATCAGAAAAGCGCCGAGACAGTGAAGCTTGATGAAGTCCCAGAAAAACAATTTAACTGTCTTGAATACCACAACGAAATTAATCATGAAATAATAGCGGAGGAGTAGGAAAAACATAATTTTCACTCCCCTTCATATATTCTTTGGTTTATTTACTATTAGGTATATATACGAATCATCATCATCTGCCTAGCCTTTTCCCAACTGTGTTGGGGTCGGCTTCCAGTCTAACCGGATGCAGCTGAATACCAGTATTTTACATGGAGCGACTGCCTATCTGACCTCCACAACCCAGCAATACGAGACCCCTTGGTAAGACTGATTGTTAGACTTTTGAGGCCACTGACTACCTAACGACTGTCAAAGACAGCCGGGACCAACGGCTTAGCGTGCTCTCTGAGGTACGGGGGAAACTCGGTACGTAATGGGTGGTCACTCATCCACAGACCAACCTAGGCAAGCACGGCTTAACCTAAAGATCGACCCGACTGGCTGTTATTATTTAGCCTCGAGGTATATACGAATATTATGCTTATTTTAGAGAAGGCAAAGGCTTGCTTATAGCTAAAACCACATGGTAACACTCAACGCTTTAGGCAGAGGGCCCTATGCAGCGAATACGTACGTTTCAAGGAGAGTAACCAATAAAGTATTTTTTCTACAGTAGTTGTCTCACAACACTGACGGTAGAGGGCGCTACGGTTACCAAGCGAAACATACCAGTGCCAATTTATTACTACATTTGATTCCTCCAACACACGCGAGATGGCGCTGACCTGCATTATTAGTGAACAGTGTGTGAGGTAAAGGTTAAGGAAGGCGTTTGCCCAGCACTGGAATTTCCTAAAAAAACGTGGTCTCAATGCTTTCAAGTGTCTTTGAATTATTAAGCAATCGAGTTGGTTTCTTGTGCAATCTTATAATAACAGTGTAAAAGACATCAACGCGTGAACTGTTACCACGATTACAAAGAAAAGGAATCTGTTTCATACATTTTGAACATGACATGAACTTTACTACACGTTACGTTGGGGACATAACTGCCCGTTCTCAGACGATTCATATGATCCGAAGGAGTAAGCTTCTACAGATTAAAACCACAGGTCCTTCCAGTACCATAAGTCCGGGGGCCCCAAGGAGATATTCACACATTCACTGAAGTAAGCAAGCCGAACCGCTATGTGTTTGGTGATCAGTCGACTGTCTCCCATCTTTGGAATTCTTACCTTTTTAACAAACTGTGCTAATTAGAATCCTGTGATTATTTACCTATAGAAATTAATTACGCCATGTCAAGTGCTTATGAACATGCTTTTATTCCAAATTAAGAAAAGGACTGAAGTCATAACATCACGCCTAAATCCTGAAGGATATGGCAGGGGTGTACCTTATGTATGTATATCGTAAACACACATTTCGACAGTTACATTAAAGCCCCATGTAATAGAGGGGAGCCCTGGTGATGTTACTGAAACATTCCTGGTGGAATAACACTTTGTCCAACCCGGGAGTTGAACCCAAACCCTCATCATGAGCAATAGTATTTGCGACCACTAGATCTCCTTCTTAGCGTATCGATGGCAAAAAGTTTAAATATGTTTAGCTTAAAACTCAGCCACGCTGGAGAGACACCGCATACTCACTTGAGTTTTGAGCCGTGCATGAACACCCATCTGCAGTGATTGTCTTTGCTCCGGTGTGAGTCAGCTTATAGCTTCGTCCTATTGTTACGACTGGCTATAGTCCTGCGAACTTGAGGAGGTGCGATGCTGGACAGTGTACCGCATGCAGCAGTGATGAAGACAGTGACCGTACAGCATTCGTACCAGGGTTTTTTTAAGACAACCAGTTATTGTTCGGCACGTCTCATTAAAAGCTGTGTCCTCTAGGTGTGCGTGCGCAGAACGGTCCCATACTGGACAGGCATATTCACCAGCAGAAAAGCAGAGCGCCATCTCTGTGTTTACAGAACTTTTGCAGAGGCCCCCCAGTTGGTGGATATAAGGTGGCGTAACAGGTGATTTCTGGCATGCACTTTTAATTTTACGAGGTTTTTCGGGTGAGAACTGTACGCGATGGGCACCCCTTGCCAAGAGATGTTTAATTTACAACCTGCATATCTATTACGGAGATGGGACGTGTATGACTGCATTTTTAAGGGCTCCGGTTTCAGAGCGAGATAAATGAGTTTTACAAAAGTAAAAACTAACTTGATGGCATTAGGTAGGTACTGCCATCTGTTGGTACTGCAAACGAACTATGAATTGGATAGTAATAATAATAATAAAAGACGGAATATACTTATTACTATTTTTTATTATTTTATTACAGTTGAATAATTAATGACTTTTCAAATTTTCGATTAGCGATATTTTACCACATATTACGAATAGTATACATTTTACGAAGAGTACACGATCACATATTAATGAAACCCAAATCAAGTGCATTCGTCCAGTGGTTGCTATGGAGCGAAATAGCCAGATGATGTTGGCACAAGTGGCCCTCGGTAAACACAACCTATGAACATGCAAGATTGCTTCGGGTTGCATTACTAATTTGCTTGAAGAAACACATTATAGTAGTAATGTATTCCCTCCCGCATTAGCACAAGTCGAAATCAAACAGAAGATAGTATTTTTCTAGTTCAGGCGCGGTCCAAAATAAGGGGAGAAGCCAGATACTCCCAAAATAAAACCGTCTCCTTAATGGTAAGCTTGAGCTCTCACGGAACCCCGATCCGTGCCTGGACTAAATATAATTGCCATGAATAAAATGCTGGTGCTTGTCAGCATTTTATTCAATAAGTTAAAATACAAGAAGTATTATCTAAAGGCCGCTTGAATGTATTGTCCCTATTTAATTAGTCAGAAATTACATTGAATTTGAGGGCAATAAATTACCTACCGTCCCCGAATTTTGCACTCCAGGCAGCTCAACAGAATGGCATGTCCTGTCAGAAACCTTTTAAGACCATAGCGCACAAAACATTCCCAAGACTTTAATAAAATACTTCTTGTGGTTCTGACTTGTGTCACAAATTACCCGAAGCGTCCCCGAGGTAATATGTGAGACCGGAGTTGTTTTGGAGTTGTTTGTTTGCAGGTTCGTAACTATTTGGGTCCTGCATGTTGCATGACCGTCTTTTTGAGTGCGTCGACTGATGCATCGAGCGAGAAGAGGTAGTCCATCAGTCTCGGAGAGGAGTGAACATCGCCAGATGAGCCAAAAAACTGAAAAAATAAAAACAGAAATAAGACGTGGTTCAAGCTAAAGTCACTCATTGCTTATATGTAGAATGGGGAAGTTATGATCAAGGTCTTGAAGTCGGACTGATGATTTTTCTGCTTGTTTGGTAAATCTCCAATTATTGAAGGTTGTCCTGAACTGCAAATATTTCTCCAAGTATTATACGAAGGCACTGATACATTATCTGCACTAATCAATTAATGCTTAGAAACTTAGAATCATCGTCATCGAAAGTCAGGTCCAAAAGAAAGAATTCCAGGACGAACAAAATTAAAAGAAAATCTAATATAAGTGACGATTCGGTTATCCAAATTAATCCCAACTTTAAATTAAAGATTGCTTAAGCATAGGAATGCATCTTTGCAGGGATGAGGGGATGCGTCACAAGTGCAAAGGGGAGGGGGGTTATACTGCAGTAGTCACCCCGAACTCCAAGACAAACTCCTAGAGTGAGGCAAAGATTCAAAAGACGATCAAATAAAGCTAATTATCTTGTCAAAATGTATAAGTACATATTACTTCATCCCTATAATTTGTGGGTAAAAGATTGTGGGTGCGTTATTGTAGAGGCTCGACGGGATGTGTCACATATTCGCGGCATGTCATAAAGATTTAAAAAAATACCAACTGCAAGAGCAACGCTTCGGTGAAAGCGTAGCCATCAGAATAAATTGTTCAAAAAAACAAGTTAGCGATGCTTTTGATACAAGTAGGAAAAGAGATTCAGCCTCCACAATTATTTGGACATACATAAGTAAAGAGTTGGATCGTTTCTGAGGAGAGGGGGGATACGCCACTAGAGGGGGAGGGGGTATACTGCAGTAACACCCCCCCCCCCGCAACTGAATACCCCTGACCGCACGTATTATGTCAGAGTTACATAACACTATGCCAAAGCTCGAAAAGGGTAATGTGCCATATATTCCGTTTTGGATCCACCCACAACCATGCTTACCGTCCATCACTTCTTCTGCGTCTACCCACATCAGGAGTAATAATGATTAGAAAGCTTACGTCCATCCTTAGACGAAGGCTGCTGGGGGGCGGTGTGCTGGTGGCGCTGGCGAAGAGCCATAGGTAGCCTGGAGATAGGCCTCCCTACCGTCACACCAGGTGCTTAAGTGCAGCTTTGGAGAATACGAAGACTCCGTCTAAGGCCAAAGAAAAAAATGCATTATTTATACGTCATTATTCTGTATACGGCAGCTAAGGATCTAAGGATATACCCCCTTCCCCCGTCGTCACTACCTCTAGACTGTTGGAATTTTGCTATAGAAAACACAGTAGCATTAAAAAAAAAACACCTTATTCTGCTCCTTTTTCTCGACTAATCTTCATCATCTTCAAATTTATCAAGATTCAGGAATCCCTGAACAGGTTACATAATCTAAAAAAAAAGTAAGTAGGTACTTACCTAATAAAGACCGCAAAACGCGAAGTATTGCACCAAGAACTCGGCCAAACCAAAATGAAAAGAATCTACGTACTCACCTTTAGTCTCACGCCCAAAACCAGCAGGCCTCTTCTAGGCGACACCACCCATCTTCTGACTGAAGGAGCAACACGTCTTGCTCGGTGCACGGCAAACGACGCACTGTCGGTTGCAGATGGCGATGCGGCACGGGAACTAGGTGACCTAGATGCAAAGCGCAGGTCCCGTAGACCGATCGATAGGTACTGCGGCTGTAGGGGAGATGCCTAGGTCATATAGGTAGTTAGTTATGTGATTGAGAACAAAGTAACTAGGAATTTGCGGCAAATGTTGGGATGTGGGCGTAGCCGTAATAAAATCATGGAAAGTAGGCTTTTCCAAAAAAAATAAGTGTTCACACAAAAGTAGGCCCCAATATAATATAATGTAGGTAGGTATTTATTTTGTCACCAATCATCGAAACCAGAGTCTTAATTCATAAAATTAAAACCAATCTAATGGTTTTTTTGGAGAGCAGCGGTGTCTCAGTGGTGGCAGCCCCGACTTAAAGCAGTAAGTCGTGGGTCAGTGAGCACATTATATGATTATACTTATGCTAATCGTTTTTATTATACAATGGGATTAGATTTTACCTACATCCTAAGGTTCACTTGTTCTTTCATAATTATTATCTTTATCCTAAGTTAAGTTAAGATCTACCTAAGTCTATCCCTTCCAAAAATAAAAGTACTTAAGTATTATGATTTGTTATTTAAAACATAAACATCCGCCGCACATCATAATGTGTCCATAATCAAGAATCCGTCTGCTAATAGATCAGTCATTTATATTTATAGATCAATGACGTAATAATTTAGGTATTATTATGATATCGTTATTGCTCCGTAATCTTTAGATTATAATCGTTTTGTAAATAGCTACCAAGTCATAATATAGCTCCGGGACAGACAGCAAGATAACGCGCACATTTCCCCAGTTATGTAAACCTATGTAGGTAATAGAAGTCGAGAGTTTGCCACAAATGGAGCACAAAGCCTGACTCCCAGATTGACCGACTGACATTGAAAATCTCTGAGTTCTGAATTCAGATCATAAGGGTGTAAAGTGGTCGATCGCCAGTGTTTTCGATTGTACAGTCGCCAGCACATCAAGCTACCACACTGTGACCTTGAGCGCCTTATAAGCAACAACAGCGAGAATCGTGCGAAAGAGATAAATATCTTTTTGTCTGTTCTTGCTTGTAATGTTTCGTGCTGCAGTGCGTGCGTTAGGCTGTGTGCGTATGCGCGTCGTTGTGTAGAATAAGATACTTGCTATGCCAAAATAATAGTTTGGCGGATCGCATACTTGAATGGAATCGAAGTAATGGCATGGTAGTAAAAATAAATTGGCGGTTACGGTACGCCCGGCGCTTGTGAAATATCTATGTAATATTAGAAAAGGGGATTATTCCTGAGTAAAAATATGATTACCTACCTATATTTGGTCTGTCACTTAGATTATCGAAAAATATTGGATACGTATTTTGTGTTTTATCAAATCAATAAAAACTTATGAAGATATTAAATGCATCAAAGATCACGAGTGGGGTTGTGATGTCACTTTCCGGTAAAAAGTGTTCCGAAATGTGACGTCACACGAGTTTTCGACACACTGTAGCGTCTTCATTTCTTTTTTATGACTGACGGACTAATAAGTTTTTTTTGGTCAATATTGACGCTTTGCAATTTTGACGGATTGCGATTTTCATGAATTTGACTGATTACGAGTTTGACCATACGCGACGAAACGTATTCATAGGTAATTAATGACGAAATATGGAGTAAAATAATGAAAAAAAAATGGGTTTCTTTTCGTGTTTGCGTTTAATTAAATCAATTTATTTTTACTTTTATGATAATAATAATATTACATTAGTGGTTTCTTTTACAAGAGCCCTGACTATCGCTAGCTCGGACCCAGTTCCCGATACCGATGGGATTAAATGTTTTTCATATAATTTATTCATTATATTCACTAGCTGATACTCGGGAACTTCGTACGCGTGAAATTATTATAAAAATATACCACCTACTTACTACTATTTGAATCTGATTTTGTTGAGCTACGGGATATTATTTGACGTATCTTACATGATTTCTGTAATAGATAGTGCCTGTGGTGTTAGGAAGGTGTATTGGACGGTATTAAAAAAAATACTGTGGCGGCTTAGGCTAATGATAACTGAAGTAGGTATGTAACATTGTAATCACCTTAACATTGTATTAACAGACTGTAGCAGGAACGTTGATTATTTGTCAATATAATATAATATTCTAAATTACCCATGAACATGCAGCTCATTACTTGCGTGAAAGGAATAGGATAGGCACTACAAATAATTGGTTGGATTGGTCGTTTTAATTTTAGTCGCAACTAGCATAATTCACAGATACTACATTTTAAAATAACTATACCTATACCTTCGTTCTCTAAAGATTTATTTTGCTTTAGGGCAGAAAAAAAATACATTTCGTAATCTGAAATCAAAAATGAACTTTATTTTAATGGGAAAAGGTTGATTTGGCGTGGCATAGAGAGGGCATCATGCCATGACAGCGTCCTGTTTTTGATGTAAAATATAGGCGGCCTGTATCACAGAAGTGGTTCGTGGATGATTGTTTCATCCACGAACCACTTCTAAGAAAGTTCAACTACCTTTAGAATTGTTTTATAGGTGCCTAAGAACCACTCTCTCTAACTCTCTCGGTTATGTGACGCAGACGAAGTTGCGCAGCAGGGTAGTATCAAAATAAAATGCGACATAACAATCTTTAACCTTTTATTTTTAAACATTAATATTACTATAATACAATACTGAGAAACAAAAATACTCTAAATTAAAATATAAAACTAAACCATACAAACAACAAATAGGTATAAAACTATAAACTATACAAACAACAGAAAATATAAAACTAAACTGACCATACATTAAAAACAACTGGATCATATTTATATTTTAAAGCCGTAACTTAAAGTGTCACCAACAATAGCAAAGAAAACATTATCAAGAATGTAACAATGGTGCGAAAAGAAGTTAATATTTTTTTTATTACCGCTTTAGCATTATTGGAAGAATTATCCATACTAATATTATAAATTCGAATGTTACTTTGTCTGTCTGTTACGCCTCTTCATCTACAAAAATGACTATATTGTTTGCCTAGTCAAAATTATATTATTCCAGGCAAAAATTTACTCTTGCCTCCTTATGCGCCTGGTTCATTAATATTTTCTTGGCAGGGCGGCAGCATTTTTTCCGGCGTCCTTTAGGCGCCTTGTAACGGTGTCCATTGAAATCTAAAACAAAGAAAATTTTGTCAATTTCAATACTTACCGATTCTTAATTATGACCATTTGTACGGGTCAATTTAACTATAGGGTGACTGGTAATAGTGACCGATACTTAAACACGTGATTCATGATACTAACAAACAACTTTCTATATATATTTTTTTTATAATGATTCGCTTTTATCACACACATTACGGAGCGGGCTAGCCAGCCGCGCGGGTGCTCTGCCTAACAGCTGATAGGTCACAGGCTCGTGCGCGCGACTTTCATAAAGCTGTTGTGTTATTGTAATAAAAGTGAAAGCAAATGTTTCTTTGGGAAAGTTGTTTGTTATCATGAGCAATCACGTGTATAAGTATTGGTCACTAATTACCAGTCACACTATATATGAGTATGGGACAGTTTCAAATTATTCCTTTAAATATAAACATATACATAAATAGACAATCCGTCGAATTGAGAACTTCCACCTTTGTTGAGATAGGTGCTAAAGAACTGAAGCTTTATCTAATAGTAATGTCATTCACTGAGTCCAATACGTTTTGCTGCTGTAGCTTGCGCAATTATTAGGTATTGCTAGAACGTCCAGGCCACGCGGTGCGCGTAAAACTATGACTATAAAAAAATGTATACATGGACTCACATTGTATGCAGTTGAGAACACTCTTGTGCTTAAAAACGGATCCGCAGAGTGTGCAGAGACGATAGCCAACGTCTGCTGCCGTCGTGGCTCTCGCGTAAAGTTGGCGATGTTGCGCTTTGATGGTTCCGCTTTCATGCCACTGAAGCTGAAGCCAAAAGTAAACTGTTTTTTTTTTCCTGGAACGAAACAAGTAGCTATTGTTTATTTGCACATTATTACTCAATTGGCTACTTATATGCTTTCCTACGATAATTGCTAGCTTATTATTATTTACACACAAACAGCACTAAAAAAGCCTTATCCCTGCAATGTTTCAACAGACAAAAGAAGTGTCTAATTGCGTAGGTATTTACTTTAAAATCCAACCGGGTGCCGACTTTAAAAAAATAACAATAGCGCTTGGGACAGCGCGTAGTGTTAAAAACTTACTATACCGGGAACTCATTAGCAAAGAACACAACAAAATAGGTAGGTAAAGACATTTATGGGTGTTTCTCGTATTTCGTGCACATTCCATAATATTTATTTTCATAAGTTTAAATTACCTACTTACAACATTTATGAATTAAAATTTCATTATATTAAGTACTGAGTTATTGTTTTTTTTTTTATTTTAGGTGTAAAAGCTGTATTTTTGAATGTAGTTTTTTTATTATGGTTACTGTGTTTAATTTCAGCATGGATATTTTTTTATAAAAAGCAAATGTTTGGGACATTACTAAATAGACATCGAAGGAAATGACAATTAGTTAAGTTTTCATATAATTTAACTAGCGACCCGCCCCAGTTTCGCACGGATGCAATGTAGATACTAATGTGGGGCAGTGTGGAGTGATTTATATAGGTATATATAAACCTTCCTCTTGAGTTATCTATAGCTGAAAACAGCATTAATAAATCCGTTGCGTAGATAAGCAAAAGATCTAAGCGTACAGACAGCGGGAGCGACTTCATTAATAATAAAGGAGAGTTTATAAAAATATTACATAAGAACTTTGCCCCACAAAACCGTTTTCTCGGTTTATCTGTGGGAACGGAATAATAAGTATTAAAAATAAGGTTTACTAGTGCTGACACTTAATTTCCACTTTTTTGACTTATAAAGTAAGTAATAAATAAACAATAATATCTAATCTATGTAAGGACAGTAAATAAAGGAAATTTGTTTTATACTATGCAATAAAGAAAATAATTGTATTATTTTGACTTATAATGTTCCATGCATGTAAGCACAACTTGATTTGGTTTGGCTTTCTTTATGGGAATATAAATATTTAATGAACTATTCAAGGTTTTTGATCTGGACGAGTAATATGCACGAAAAATGAGAAACACCTTTATTCGTAAGATACGGTAGGCACAAAGTTGTTTAAATATTATGGTTTAGGGCCATCCACCGATAGAAGCAGCATACGAAAATTAAATTAAATTGGTAACAGTTTTCCAAATAATGTAACACTTTAATGTAATTATCTCACAAATAACATTAGCTCGTATCTATTTTGAAAGTTCTATAGAAAAACACCATTGACACATTTTTTCAATATTAGCTTTTGCTTATATTAACTTAAAAATTATAACTACAAAAAATATTACTCACCGTAATGCCCGTCTGTCGACAAATATCTATTATACGGCATCCACTCAATCGGAGCGCTATAATGCGCCCCCTTTCAATTATCGTTAACTGAGGCGCCATAATTAATCATTTAAAAAATATAAAAAGTTCGCCACACACTTCCACTAAGTAGCTACAAGCCGAACCAACTTGCTCCGCGAATTTTTAATGACTAGCGTTATGGACTAAGGGATGAATAAACGTGGCCGGTCGGTTGCGTAGGAGCAAGGAGGTGTGGCCTATTCCCCGTGAGGCATGAATTATTGGCTGCTAATTGTTAGTGTGCGCAACCATTGGGCAATTTTGGAAACGTTGAAAAATCCACCAATCACGCCAAGGATACTTTCTTTCTAACACAGCAGTAGCTGTTGTAGTTATAGATATGTATAGGGTTTACCTTGATGTGCTGGCGTCTGTACCTATAGACGCAGCAAAATTCTTAAGCAGCAGCAAGTTTTGCAACAGCAACTGCCGAGAAAGCAAATTACATAAATAGCTTACAGCATGCCCCTGCCAATGCAACGAGTAATTACGACGCAACGGTAAATACTCACGCGGACGGAAACAAGAGAAAGGGTCCGTTTCCACGTGGTTTCCACCGACCGGAAAAATCATCGCGCACTTTTTTGACGTCACTGAATTAAGTATACTAGTGTCAGATTGCCATTAACTATAAAATTAGGCGCCCGCGATTCTCGAGCGCGCGCGGGGGGGGACTACAGAGTACATTGTATATACAGGGTGTAAACAGACTCTTCACGAAGCCGTCAACCAAGCATTATGTACAGACGCCAGCAGGTCAACCTACCCGAAACACTCAGATTTTCCCAACCAACCTTGAACCTAATACTATGGAGATAAAGTTGAAAATCTATTAAAGAAATTTGACAGATTGTAGTAGCTTGATGTGCTGGTGTCTGTACATCAAAACTAAGTAACTTTACGCAAAAATTAGTACTGGGAAACGACTTTTTTTTTTGGGCTGAAAAATCACGTTTTACATTAGAACTCAATGAAACGCACTCAAAACATTTTTGTGATGGATGGATTGAATAGTAAGAGGGTCCTGGTGGTGTCTAAATTAAAAATCTTACATTAAAATAATACCTCCGTAACTGGAAGGTTCCCAGGTATGACCTAGAACAAAAAAGTGATCGCAATGACGATGACGGGGAGAACATGTGCCTTCGGCTTCGTTAAGAGTCTGTTTACACCCTTTATAGGGGACACTAAATTGTCTGCGTCAAATTTAATGCTTTATCCTTTTGACGGCTACGGACCTCCATGAACGTCAAATCAAAGCGCTGAAGACGCCACGGAGAGCATAGTCGACCTCACGCTTGATAATCGCGATAGTGGCCGCTCGACCAACATCGAGGCAGCCAAATGAGCCAAATATGATCACTTGAGAATTGAATGTGATAAGGAATCAAACGTACAAAATTAATTGTACAATCAATATTTATTATTTACATCAGTACAACCAGTAACAATAAATAAAATATACTCTTTTCAGTAAATTCAACCGCACTTCAGTGGTATTAATTTGTTATTGACAGCACCTTTAAGTCGCCGCAGTAAGAGCTATTTTCATAGTGCTACTGTTACCACCGAAATGCGCTTGCGGTGTCGATTTAATAAATATTTATTCATTAAGGCCCACTTGTAACACAAATAACTTAATGCGTTTAGCGCTAAACATATTTAAATCTTCATTCTTCATAAACTATCTTCAAACCATTGCTAGAATCAGAGCAATATTTTAACAGGGTGCATCGCACAAATGGTTACCACATATTCAGTACATTATTCTAAACCATATGGGGGCAAATAGAATTTTTAATGGGTAATTAAACCCACCCTGTCTTATTAGCGGTAAAAGAATTGAATGGTTTGTGATGCAAAGGAGCCTAAATATAAAAACATTTGCAAATGCTTTTTTTCTTATTTAATTTTTGTATGAAGCGCTATATCAGAAGACAGTCTAAAAGCATGATTAAGTTTTAAGTATACCAAAGGATGATTTTTACAAAAACCAGATTCTCTCATTTCAGTCAAAAAACATTAATTTATATATTTTTATGACATACTAACAGCTAAGAAAATAGACATAGACGTTTATTAAATACCAATATTATTATAAGATCATACATAAACAACAAACATGTCATATTAGTGAATAGTACAGAAAACTAAGTAAACGTGTTATACTTAACAATTTAAGTGAGAATACAAGAAAATTCTACACTTCTATTTTAAATCCAGTTAGTAAATAATATGCAAAACGGATACAATAATTGCATGGAAGATAGATCAATATTAACAACAGAGTTCTTATAATTACTATTCTTACTTTACTTGAATTACTTATGTGAAGTTTTAATGACAATTGATTTGTTTTAAACATTGTATAAAAATATTATTAGCCTCCTACGCTTCAAAACTATAGTTGCATGATTCTAATTCTTGATTTCTACTGAGATAAATATGTAAAAATCAAGGTTACATTCAGGTTCATGCAATTATAATTATGAAATATTTGCCTTTGATACAAAAATTACAACTTAGAATAATATGTTTAGAGCCATTTTGCAGCTGTCCTAATCACAGCGAACACGGTCTCACGGGTGCGCAATCATATGTCACAATTTTTTCAGAACCCCGTTGTGACTCATTCGCTTTGGTTGGGTCAAGGGGGTACAGTTTGGTAACATTAGTACATGTTAAGTAAGTCCATAGTAACCGATGGCAATGACACACTTGATATTAGCAATAACATTAGCTGATACATCTCAAGTGCTTGTAATTTAAGGTGGAAGCTCCAATGTAGCCAGCGAAATTCAATTTTATTTTGTTTTTTGCAATTTGTTTTATTGAAAGAGTTGTATTGATGATTATAATTCCGTTAATATGATGTATTGCTGCCTTTTTTTTTACGGATGGGAAATCATCAAATAACTTCTCCTGCGCAGAGAGGAAGGGAGTGTCAGACTTGTACTGACTAAAACCCATCCATGTTTCTTCCTTGCCCATTGTGTTCCAGGGCCGCGGTATCTCTTTCGAACAGCCCGCAGCCCTGACAGCCCGTAGCCCTAAGTATTGCTGCCTCGAATCATATTTTGTTAAACATAGAACCTGACACTGACAAAATTGTAAGAAAATTTGAATTGTGCACCCTCTCTTCCACCTTAACTGCACTTATACCCTTAAAACTGAAATAAAGTAATGCTAGATAGTGATGATTATTAGCAATTAGACAAACATTTATATGAAAAAAATGGGACATGAGACAAACATTTATATGAAAAAAATCAACTTCTCTGCCGTAAAATGTATGCCATCTTCATATTATACACACTAATTAACATCAATTATTTACATAATAATCAGGTGTTACAACATTACAGTATAACGCAAGCTTTGAGAAAGAAATGCAATTTTGACTACACCAATGTTTTCTAAGCCACTACTAAGTTATTGAGCATCAAAATTATTGTACTCTGTAGACTTGTCTTTGGTTAGCACACTCAAACAATATCACATATTGTCGGAGTGCCAGCATCCTGTTATTTACGTTTACGGTTCTCATACTCGATGACTCTGGCTTCAGACGCAATCTGCCTTTCCCTGTTTAGTATACCATCTAACTGCTCAGTGAATGCATCAAAGGAAAATTTCGTTTCAAATCTCTTTAAACCAGCTTCACCAAGTTTTTGACCTAACTCAGGGTTTAATACCAATTTGCTCATGGCATCAGCAAAGGATTTGCTACTAGGCTCACATAAGAACCCAGTTACTTCGTTTACAATAGTTTCTGTTGGTCCTCCACTGTTTACAGCTATCACAGGCTTCTTGAAATACATGGCTTCTAAAGGAACTATGCCGAAATGCTCATTTGATGGAGTATACACCAAAGCTCTGCAGTTGTATAATAGAGACACTTTCTCATCATCTTTGGGAGATTTCATAAACGTAACCTTATCTTCTATATCCAACTCTGCCACCAAATCAGTCAGTTCAATATAGTGCTCCATATTTTCTAAGTTGATTGGATCAAAGCCTCCTGCCATTATTAAATGCACTCTGTTCCAGTCAGCCTCATTCAGAATATGTTTTAAATGTTCAAATGCTCTTAGTGCTAGTTGCAAATTCTTTTTTCTTTCATATCTATTTATCGACAAGAATATAAACTTATCAGTTCCTACTGGAACCACCTCCTTCAATGGCTTTGGTGTTGTTGTTCTGAAGAATTCAGTGTTTATAGATGGGTAACAGATATCAGGTGTATCTTTGATCCTCTGGAATGCATCTTGGTACACTCTAGCAGTATATTTGCTATTAACTAACACTTTATCTGCTTGTGCTGTCGTCAATTCTTCGAGCCAATTCAATGGTGCTCTGTAGATCTTTTTCAAAATGCCTCCTTCAGCAGATAAAAGTTTATCTGGATGATGGCAATAGAACACGACGCGGTAAGGTCCTCGGGCCATTTTTAAGAATGGAATGCATAGAGATATGAGGTCGCAGAATATGAGCGTGGGCTCTTCAGCTGGTATTACGTACCATGACATGTAAACAGCTGCGTATACCATGCGGACGTAAGCACACGCGGCTTTGAACCTACCGAATAAAGAACGTGGTATCCAGTCGCCTACGACAGATACAGGAAAAGTACCGTCTCTCGTCTCCGCGAAGCAGTGTGTGGGGTCATGATGGTTCGTGTAAAACGCTACTTCGTGGCCCTTATTCTTGAAAGCCAATGCAGCATCCAAAACTAGCCGCTCGGCGCCACCAATACCCAAATCCGGGTGGAGAAATATTATCTTGACCATTATCGCACCAGTTTTAATACTTTAACACGTTATCACAAATCATTTAACCGTGCAAAATTAAAAATGAGAATTTGTAAATACGGCAAAATTCTGATTTAATGACACCTTGAAGTTTATCAGACTAGTGTTGCCCAACTATCGATAAGAAACTATTTTAAAATCGACTAAACTAGTAACCACAGATGTAAATAAGACAGTCCCTTGAACGGTTAGTCGACTTCGTCAGCAGCACTCAATAATGCGTCAATAAAATAAGAAAAACTAAAATGAAAAACATCTAATCACTTCAATACGTTTTTTTATAAATTCACAAAAGTTTCGCTGGCATTCCAAAATCTGTGGCGCAAACTTTGATACGAATAGGCCTACGGTTCAACTTCATTGAGTAGCAATAATTAATACAAAATAAACAGATTATTGACACAACTACCCATCATTATTTACCTAGCCTTTTCCCAACTGTGTCGGGGTCGGCTTCCATTCTAACCAGATGCAGCTAATACCCGTATTTTACATGGAGCGACTACCTATCTGACCTCCACAGCCTCCACAACCCAGTTAGTACTGGGTAAAACAAATACCCTTTGATAAGACTGGTTTCTTTTGGCTATAAAAACTCTTCAAATTAAATGACAGCCAGGATAAAAGCTTAACATGCTATCCAAAGCACAGAGGAAACTCAGCAGACATGGATGGGCTTGTGCCCTTGCCTAGGTCGGTTCATAGATGGGTATCTATGGACCAACCTAGGCAAGTGCTGCTTAACTTTAAAAATCAACCTGTGTAACTGTTTCTACTTAATCGCAAGTTCATACACCCATTTTGTACATACATTTGAAAAGGGAAACAAAAACTACAAAGTTATACCATCAGCAAAATGTATTTATGTTTTTCGATTATTACCAATATCATGATATAAAAGTATTAACAAAAAAATGGAAACACCATCTGAATCAATACCAATCATCATCAAATATACATAGATTGTAGACTGTTAAATACATATTTTACTGAAGGCTATCATATAAAAGAATAAGTTACAGTTCATCCTTCCTTTCAATTTTGACAAGATCAACATGGAATGTTAGCGTTGCAGATTTGGGGATTTTGGGTGGTGCTCCAGCCTCACCATAGGCCAAATGAGGTGGAATGACTAGTTTCCTTTGCTCCCCTTCACACATGCCTATCAAACCTTGGTCCCACCCCTTTATGACTTGTCCGGAACCCAAAGTGAAGGTTAGTGGGTTGCCTCGTGGAATAGAACTATCAAATTCAGTGCCATCGTCTAGGGTACCCTGGAATTAAAGATTTGATGAGTGAGAAGTACTTTTCAAAAAGAAATTGCATCTGGCAAGGTATTGAAGTACAGTTATTATCTAGCACATGGCCTTTTACGAGTTTTGAATGTCTGCATCGTAGGATAAAAGGATTAGAATAATAATTACCGTGTAATGCATGTGCAAAAGGTCTCCTTTTTTGCTTTTAATTGGACATTCACTGGGCCTTTTTTTTACCCCAATTTGCATTTTTTTGGGGGTTGAGTCGGCTACGACATGAGAAATTACACTCATGAAAATCAACACAAAGAGTGCAATTTTGCAGACTAATAAAACTACTGCCTTATTCATATTTCTTAGTTTGAAATAATCGCAGGTGTCGACACAGGAAAACTACTGATAATTATTTAAAATTATTACACAGCCAAGTCAACCAAATCAGACGAGTGGTCAATAAATAATTGAATGTCAAAGTTAAGCAAAGAGAATAGAATATCAATAGTGCTGTATTGTAAAAATAAAACTAATTACATATATTAACGAACTAGCACAGACAAATAGTATTATTACTAAAGGACAACAAAGGAGCCGACTAGCGACTGTTTATTTTTTGCTAGTTGACACTTGACAGGCACGTAGTGTCATGGAATGGGGTGATAACATAACATCAATATATCGGCAAAACTCCAGAAATTAAAGGTTTATCACTAAAACTCTCGCCATGTCGACTGAAAACTATGTTCTGCAGAAATACAAGAAACTCCTGCTCAACAGAGTAACAGTATTTTCAGTCATTGTTGAAAGTATTGAGAATTGTATACAAACTGAAGATAAAGCTGCCAAACATTATTTTCACAAAATTATGGTAAGTTGTTTATAATTTTATTCTAGTCGCTTTGTAACTTGTATATTTATTGTAACTACACTTTTCGGCACGGAAAGAATATGACTTACAAGTTTTCCCTCAAATAAATGAAGATGCTGAGAGAGCTATACCCAAAAAAAGAAAAATCATTAAATGTAAAAATTTTATCATTAAAATAATCTGCAATAGTCCATTCTATATCAAACGAATTTTAGTATGTATGTGCTGTGTATACCTACTAAAGTTTTGCGTGCGGTTTCTTATTACTTATGTTTTTCAGATACACAACTGGCAGGATACTCTGCATGAGTTGTTTGACAGACTATCTAGTTATTTTGGCTCTATCCTAGTTCCTGTGAACTGTTCAACACAGGGTGATATAGCCACATTCTACACCTCAAATCTAAATCTACTTTTAAAAATTATAAAATTTGACTTCATGTTTCCTTATAACAGAAACATGTTCAATGTAGATGTACTTTTTAATGACATATGTTCGTCCGACATCTTTGGATCAATGACTACGGTTGACGAGATAGTATCCGGTGTAGTTAGCCGAAGGTTTAGTGATAAATGCGAACTGGATTTATCCAATTTCTGTGATGACCCTGGTAAGTTATTTTTCAAAATTATTTAGGAATTATGATCTCACATTATACAATATAGAGGTACAATTCGGTCAAGAGTGAGTTGCTGATCTTTAAGGCAGCTAACAAGGTCACGGAGAGCTATCCAACTGTCTCGTTGAGTGGTTGTGTCTTGAACCGTGTTCTTCAATTTAAATATCTAGAGCATATTGTTACGGAGGATTTGAAGGACAATCTAGATGTGGACCGGGAGCGAAGAGCATTGGCGGTGAGATGTAATATGTTGATCAGAAGGTTCTCACGCTGCACGGGTTCAGTTAAAATAACTCTTTTCAAGGCATACTGTCAAGTATTTTACACGTGTAGCCTTTCGTCTAGCTTTACTCAAAAGACCGTTAATGCTCTTCGCGTCCAGTACAATAATGCATTCAGGATGCTGTTGGGGCTGCCACGCTTCTGCAGTGCCTCAGGGATGTTCGCAGACGCCCAGACTGACAGCTTCGCTGCAATCAGACGCAAGCGAGCAGCGTCCTTGTTGCACAGGGTGCGTGCCAGTACCAACAGTCACCTGAATGTCATTGTCAACAAACTGGATTGTCCTTTTATCTGGCATTTAAGTCAATTACATGCTCCTGTAAATATTAAGAATGTCTACTAACATAGTTGTTAAGTTTTTATGTTACTAACATCTTTGTATGTAATTGTTTTTGTACACTAACATAGTTTTTAAGTGATCTTCTACTAACATATTTTTATGGAATTTTATTCTGAATTAAAGAGATTATTATTCCGTTTATTCATTTATATATACACATTTTTTAACATTTTTAAATATTTCTTAAAAAATCCATATAAAAACATTTAAAAATATAAAAAAATAGCGGTCCGCCGGTGTCGGGAACAGGGTCCAAGCTACCGGTGGTTAGGGCTCCAGAGACAGGAACCTCCTCACAATGCGAGCCGTATCGAGGAGTACTGCCTTCTGAATCAGGCCCTTGATCCAACTGCCTAAGGAGAGCCTCGAAAGATGGTCGTCGAGGCTCTTAGCCATAAGGCCATTGGCCGTTACGACAATCGGCACAATGATAGCCGAGCTCACATTCCACATGTCGACAACCTCGTGTGCCAAGTCGAGATATTTTATTTGTTTCTCTTTCTCAGCTTTCACGAGGTTCTCGTCATGCGGGATGGTGACATCGATTATCATTACGCGGCGCGCTGATCGGTCTATCACCACTATGTCAGGTTTATTGGCGACAATAGTCCTGTCTGTAATGATAGACCGATCCCAGTACAGTGTGACATGGTCTTTCTCGAGAACTGAGTCGGGCACATACTTGTAGTACGGTACCTCAGATTCCACAAGTTTATATTTCAAGGCAAGTTGCTGGTGAATAATCCTGGCTACTTGGTTGTGCCTGTGCAAGTACTCGCCGTTAGCCAGACGAGAACAACCAGCAATAATATGTCTAATGGACTCACCCGGACGGTGGCATGCCCGACACACGTCAACCGTCCCGTCCTTCATAATATATTTCCGGTAGTTGTTCGTCAACATAACTTCGTCCATAATCGCACAGACAAAACCTTCAGTTTCCCCAAAGAGGTCACCGAAACGTAGCCAGAACACGGACGCTAGAAAATCTACATCGGGCCCATGAAGAGCCCGGTAGAAGCGCCCGTGAAGCTCCTTGCCTTGCCATACTTCCTTGCGGTCATCGGTAGTAAGTACTACAGGTTTGCGCCAGTTCTCTTTAGCCATGGACAGCGGGGTCAGTCCCTTGTCCACTGCGACCACATCTCGGTGCATACCCACATCGGTTTCTAAAAAATATTCTCTGAGACTGCACACCTCGCGGTTGTGGAGGGTCTTCGCATTTAAAAAGCTTCGACCTCCGCACTTCCGCGGGATGTACAGTCTCATCACTGATGATCGCGGGTGATGCATCCGGTTTGCCGTCAGCAGTGTACGGACTCTCCTGTCCAGGGTATCGAGTTCCGTCTGAGTCCATTTGAGTATGCCGAAAGAGTACATTATTATTATTATTATCGAATAATGAATCTCCCTAGCCTTCTCCTAATAGAACTGTGTTGAGGTCAACTTCTAGTCTAACTGGTCATAATAGAAATAGACTACCTATTATGACCGGAAAAAGAAATACTCTTAGTAAACTTAAATATTTTGTTTTCCAGAATTTGTTAGTAAGAAAATATTTTTTTACAAAATATCTCTTCTCGCCAACTTTAAAATACTGATGCTCAGAATGGGAAGAGACACAAAAATGTTAAACTTAAGCAACAATAATTTAAGGTATATAAATTTCATTATTTGTTTGATTTTTATTGGGTTATAACTTATAAACTATGCATTTCTTGTTAGGGCCCAAAGAAAATGGTAAATTTAATGTTATTATTTCTGGTTGCTGTCCTCAATTTGCTTGTAACCAGTTTTCTATCATAAAAAAAACATTTAACTGTAATTAATTATCTTTTCAGTCAAATACCATTAGATGTATTGAACTTTTTCATAAAAGCAGATTTGACAGCTATGAACTTCAGCAACAACAATGTAAGTTTTTTCTTCTTTTATCATTTATAATATGACATCAATGTTACAAATATAAGTCAGTTCTGTATTATTACTAACCTTGTGTATAAATTTTGTGAATGTGAATAATTATGAATGTACCTAATATGGATCTTGTGATATCTTATACCTTTAAACGAGCAATTCTTGTATATATAATCTGAATCTCGAAAACGGCTCCTACGTTTTTCATGAAATTTAGTATGCACGGGGTTTCGAGGGCGATAAATCGATCTAGCTAGGTTTCACTTTTTGAAAACGTCGTTTTATCCGTGTTACCCAGCGAAGCTCGGTCATCCAGGTACTCTAAATTAAGTTTTTTTTATTTATTTAATAATTAACTGGGACTGACAAAGCGACCTGTTTGCTTTGCATTGATTTTGCCCGCATGGATTTCGGAAATTATCCTAAGGGAACATACTACGAAAGTATCCTATCTTCCTATCATAGACGGTTTTTCTATGAAATCATTGAAAACCGTCGAGCCATTAAAACATGAACTCCGAAAGACAGTCAGACAGACAGACAGTTAAATTTACATTTAAAATACTGTTACGAGCTGGGTATGGGATAAATTAATTACCACCGATTACACAACAATTAACTTTAATAAACGCAAAACACTTAAAACTCAATCACAAAAATACACTATTGATCACCAGTCACTTAAATATCGCACTTCCAGTTCACTTCGATTCGCTTCGTTGTGTAGCCAAAATCAGACTGTCCGCTCCCGCAAACATGACGGCTATTTAAAGGTCGACCGATCCTTCTCGAACCTTCTCACAGTGGCACAATGGAACGTCATCCTTCGAGAAACTTCGACATCTTTCTCGAATGTTCTAGACAGTTCCATAGTGAATACTGTCCTTCGAGAAGTTTCCACAACTCTCTCGAATCTTCTCGAAATTTCTATACTTACTAGTACATTCTAGACTCGAGTCGTCTTAGACAGTTCAATAGTAGATCATTCGAGACTCGCATGTAATCTAGAAAGTTCTCGTAAAGTAACCGACGTAACAATATTACTGACTTCTAGTGTAAAATAATCCTTTATGATTTTACAGATCCCCTCAGTTGGAGAATTATCTCGAGTAAGTAGCAAAATAGAGAAACTCTGGCTGGAAGGCAATCCGCTGTGTGAGGACTTAGATCCCGTGTCGTATGTTAAAACTGTAACTATTAAGTTTCCTAGATTAACTGAATTGGTAAGTTTAATAGTGATAAAAAATTTAAATACATAGATCTTTCTATAAGTTCCTATTTATTTACTAGCCTATACTGTCCCACTGCTGGGTAAATGCTTCCCCCTATTAGAGAATGGGATACGATTGCAGGAAGGAAATACTTATTTGTAGTGCAACAGAAAAATATAATTTTAGACTAATGTTTCTTTGGTTGCTAGGACAACTTCAAGCCGTAGACAAGATATAGTTTATATTAAACTTATAGGTGTGCAACCTCTAACACCGCCCCTTAAACTTATCTTGAAATCATACATCGGTAGCCAAACCTAACTCGTTTACAAAATACTTATGTTTCTCTACCGACAAAGGTTTAGTTAAGACATCCGCCGTCATTTTGGACGTGGGCATGTAATTTATTTTTACTGCACCATTGCTGACCGCCTCCCGGACGAAATGATGACGTATGTCTATATGTTTTGACCTACCATGAAACATACTACTTTCAGTCAATTTCAAGGCCGACTGATTATCATTGAAAATACTTATTTCAATGTTACTACCTATACATTCGTGCAAGAAAGTTTTTATAAACAGTGCTTCTTTACAAGCATCGGAGAGCGACATGTACTCCGCCTCAGTACTCGATAACGCAACAGTACGCTGTTTCCTACTTTCCCAACAAGTAATAGAATTCCCAATTTTGAAAACATATCCCGTATAAGAACGTCTATCAATTTCATTAGAAGCCCAGTCTGCATCAGCAAAACCCGTCACTAATAAGCCAGTTTTCTTATAGGTAATGCAGTAATCTACTGTACCTTTAAGATAACGCAACACGCGTTTAGCTGCTTTCCAGTGGACATCGGAAAAGCAGTTATTGAATTGGCTTAATACGCTTACAGCGTGACATATATCAGGGCGCGAAGAGACCGCTACATACATAAGACAACCTATCAATTCTCGATACTCCAAACTGTCATCCTTTTCTTCAGCTTTGTTCAATTTTTGGCACTGCATTGGAGTTTCAACAGATTTGTAGTCTTGTATGTTGTATTTCTCTAATATCTTTTTAATATAGGCACTTTGATCTAGAGTGATCTTGCCATTCTCTTTCCTGATTCTTAATCCTAGAACTCTTTCTACAGGACCAAGATCTTTCATCACGTATTCTTTCATCAGCAATGATTTAGGTTTAGTTTTTTCCGCATTACAATTGCTAAAAATTACTAAATCATCAACATACAATGCGATAATCACAAACTTGTCGCCATTGCGCTTTATGTATACACATGGCTCAGAGACCAATCTCTCAAATTTGAGTTTGTTGACAAGAAAATGATTGATCTTTTCATTCCATGATTTAGGCGCTTGTTTTAGACCATACACAGCTTTGTGTAGTCGATACACCTTATTATTGCCTTTACCTTTTTCAAAACCTTCTGGTATTTCCATGAAAATGGTTTCTTTTAAATCACCGTTTAGAAAGGCTGTTTTTACGTCCATGTGGTCAATCTCCATGTCGTACTCCATAGCCAAAGCTAATACCATTCTTATGGTTTCGTATCTCACTACAGGTGAAAAAGTTTCAAAATAGTCCACTCCATACTTTTGTGTAAATCCTTTTGCCACTAGACGTGCTTTGTATTGTAATAGTTCACCGTTGAGCCCTCTTTTCTTCTTAAATATCCATTTGGTCTTTATTGGCTTTGCACCTTTCGGCAAATCGGTTACGGTAAAGCACTTATTGTCCAAAAAGGACTGATACTCGTCTTTCATAGCAGCTCGCCACTGCTTGGCTTCAGGACTATTCAACGCTTCTTCAATTGTTCTTGGATCATCACTGCCACAAGCTTCCCCCGTCAAAAAACCACTCAGGAAGATGTTCTCATCAGCTTCCACGTATTCTGCTCTCGAGTCATCTGTCTCAAATGAAACATCTGGAACATAAGTAGCGTCTGAGTGATGATCTGTGACCAAGCTACTGGTCGAAGCCTCGCTATCATTAGCATCATCAGTAGTCACAGAAGTTTGTTCTGACTCTGTTCTATTCTCGGATACACAAGGAATCTTAAGTTCTATAACTACATCTGATTCTTCTTTAGTGAAGTTCAGATGCTTGAGGAATTGATTCTCAATGAACTTAACATTTCTCGCAATTGTTAGCTTATAGCTCTCAACATCCAAGAGCCTGTATCCTTTTGTGTTCTCACAATATCCCGCGAATATGTAAGGTTTAGATTTGCGATCCAGTTTATTACGATTATTTAGTACAGCATATGCTAAACAACCAAACACACGTAAGTTATCTAAGTTTACCTTGTGTCCAGTGTAAATTTCTTCTGGAGTTGCACCTCTAACCGCCTTTGTAGGTGAGCGATTTTTAATGTACACCGCAGTGTTCGCAGCCTCAGCCCAGAACCGTTGATTCAAACCTGCTTCCAGAAGCATACAGCGCACCGCCTCCATAATCGTTCGGTTCGCGCGTTCGGCAACTGCATTTTGCTGTGGACAGTGAGGAACAGTAGTATGATGCCGGATTCCACACTTACTCAAACACTGCTTAAATCTCGTATTTATGTACTCGCCACCATTGTCGCTTCTCAGGACTTTAATCTTTTTATTAGTCTCGTTCTCTACAAGAGCTTTAAAAATCAAAAAACACTCAAAAACTTTGTCTTTTGATTCTATTGAATAACAAAATGTCTTTCTAGAAAAATCGTCAATAAATGTTAGCAAATATCTCGCACCGCCTACGCCTATAGATTTCACTGGCATAGGGCCGCACACGTCCGTGTGAACTAGTCCTAACACCTCACTTGCACGTGAAAAAGATTTCTTAGGGAAAGGTAAATTAGTAACCTTACCTTCAATACAAGCGATACATTGCTCGTATGTGGATACATCATAGTCGATACCAGCCGCCATACCACTTTTGAGTAGGTTCATGCTGCGACTATTCAGATGTCCAAGCCGACGATGCCATAAACCCTGAGATTGAACCTCTACCTGGGTACTTAAGGAGACGCTTACTGGCATACTGTTTTCGCGCGAAACGGAATTTATTGACACATCCCCAGTTTCTAATTTATAAAGACCGCATGCATCCCGTTTAGCTACAGCAACTGCTTTTCCGTTTTCGTAAATTTTACAAAAAGTCGATATAAATTTTACTTCAAAACATTTTTGTGTCAAAATACTGACAGATAACAGATTACATGACAAAGCACGTCTAGTGGCAAAAGGATCAAGTCAACTTTCTTTACAATCATTAAGTCAAGGTTGAAATCATCATTCTTCTGACGTTATTACAATTTATTTGTAATCTGCGCAGCATGTCTTATACCACACTTCTTTATTAGATATCATCTCATGGTACACCTCCTTTCTAGCCATATCACCTTTCGCATCTATCGTTTCTTTGGTCTTCCCTACTCTTAAAGCTATCACATACTCAAAGCGGTAACATAAAATAATATCCTAATATTTCTGTTTCAGGATGGGGTAAAGTTAAACCAAAATGGCATAGTATTTCCTTTCTTTAGAAATTATCTGTCCAATCCAGATAGAAAAACGAAAATGGTTGTCGAAAAGTTTGTGACGTTGTACTTTTCTAACTATGATCAACCTACAAAAAGGCGCAATAAGAGGATTGAACAACTCTACGATTCAAAAGCAAGCTTTTCCTTATCAACTGATTTCTCAGGTACATGTTTTATTAATGCTGCAAACATGTTTTGCATAATCAGAAAAACTTGCTTTCACCCGTGACTTTCTCTGCACTGATACAGTTTTTTCAATTCAAAGTTCAAGCTCGAGTCGATGTTCTATACAAAATTACCTAAATATCAATATACGGGGTGTAAACAGACTCTTCACGAAGCCGTTAACCAAGCATTATGTACATCAAACTAAGTAACTTTACGCAAAAATTATTGCTGGGAAACGACTCTTTTTTTTGGGGTGAAAAATCACGTTTTACAGTAGGACTCAATGTAACGTATTCAAAACATTGTGCTGATGGATGGATTGAATAGTAAGGGGGTCCTGGAGGTGTTTAAAGTAAAAATCTTACATTAAAAATACTATTCAAGTACGAGGGTCGTGAAGGTGTCTTAAGTAAAAAAATACATTAAAGCATGTATTTAAAAAAAAACTTGCGAAGATGTTGGAACTTTGACCCCCAATATCTCCGTAACTAGAAGGTTCCCAGGTATGGTCTAGAACAAAAAAATGATCGCAATGACGGGGAGAACAAGTGCCTTTCGGCTTCGTTAAGAGTCTTTTTACACCCTTTATATCATCATCATCACCATCTTCCTGCCCTTATCCCATTCTACTTGGGGTCGGCGCAAGTCGCAACACGTCTTCTTCTTTCATTCTCCTCTGTTAGACGTTACGGCATCATTTACTCCTTTCTATTTCATGTCATGGAACTAACTTTATTATTTAATTAGGTAAAAGCTTCAGTGCCTAGAATAAAGTGGATAAACTCATATGTATAATATAATTTAGACTATTAATAAATTATATAGGTTGAATTTCCTTACCTAAAAAATTATTATTTATTGTGTTATTTCAGAAACAGAAACCAACCTTGCTCACTACTTAAATCATTCGCGCAATTTTATCAATCCTTCAAAGAAACTTGGACCTACAGATAGAATTTTCTATGGTAAACGCAACATAGCTAATATCTTGGGTACTTTACCTGAAACCGTACATGACAGGAGCACTTTCACTGTGGATGTATTAATACACGATGTAAGATAGACTCTTGATTTTTGAAATTCAGATAAATGATGTTTTACGAACACAAACTCAATGTCACACATGATACAGTTCAAATTCCATTGCAACTACAACCAATGGACCTTTTGATTACAAACCGTCAATCAAAAGCGAAGACTATACATATAACGTTCAAGTAGAAAACAGATAAAATGGGATGATTTGTCAAAAATTTGAAAAGGATTTCTGAATTAGTAAATTAGAAATGGCAATAATCATTTCTTGTTACTGCCCTAATTGAGTTTCTTATATGTACACCACTGCCTAATCCTTCAAGGAATTTAAGCATTGCCTTATAATTCATATAATTTTTGTTTTTTTTTTTAATTTTAGATTTACCAAAAACTATGCTCAATGCTTTTACTTTTTCAGAAAAAGACATTACATCTTACCATAGACGGACTATTCAAAGAAAAGTTCATGGGGCAAATGTTCCAATTCAGAAGAACGTTTATATTCAGTACCTATACGGTACGCGATAACTCTGTGTATCATATAACTAATGATATGTTGACCGTGACACATGCTACCCAAGACCAACTGTATTATGGCTTTCAGGTAAAATATTTTGATCACATAACTATTAAACAGAGAGCAGCGGTGGCCCAGTGGTAGCGACCCCTACTTACGAACAGTAAGTCGTGGGTTCGAACCCAGGCAGACGCATTACTTTGTGTAATTTATTTCATCACCACTGCTCTCAAAAAAAACGGTGAAGGAAAACATCGTGAGGAAACCGGCATGTCCTAGACCCAAAAATTAGAAGACATGTGACATCTACCAATCCGCACTGGGCCCGCGTGGTGGATTTATAGCCCATTCTCCCTCTCATAGAGAGGAGGCCGTTACTCAGTAGCCTGAAAGTTTGGCAACCAGTGATACCAATGAGTATCGTACTAACTGGGTTGTGGAATTCATAGAAACCGAATCCAACAAAGTTGTGAAAAGGCTAGGCACATGATTCGTGTGTGGCTGTACTGAGGAAATGTAGCAGCACTATTAGTTACACCTCTGTTAAACCCTTCCGAGATTACAGGTGTAATCTTATTTAAAAAAATGGCTTTAGAGTCAAAATGTGTAACCGCACAACTAACACACACTGATCTGTGCTTATTTTCCCTAATACTATATTTCACCTAAATTATAATACCTTTAAATTATTACACTTTTGTAATTTCGACTCATGGCACCGACACGAGCGTTGAAGTTCATTTAAGCGGCCAGTCAGTTCGTCTTCAGTTAACAAAAGCGTTAGTAGGTAATACTTATTTTGATTTGTTCCAGAATCCTGTAAGAAACATGAATTCATTAACACTTATAGGCCCCAGTCCTGATGAGAGCGAGGCAATAATTAGAGCTTTCCAACATCTGACTCAGCTGAAAAAGACTGAAGTTGAATTGTGAGTGCCAAAATTATAGTATCCGGAAGCCGAAGACTTTAAGTTTTTTTTTTTGACAGACGGTAGCCGAACACGCGAGGTTTCAGTCAGAGACTACAAAATTACCGTTGGGATATGGTCTGCGCCTAGTGTGCTTTCAGTAAATAGAATGGTTAAAGTTAACTAAGGAAAAAGCTCAGATCATGAGAACTCATCTTCTGGCCTTGTCACATGTTATGTCTGGCTCGAAGTCTTCCACACAGACAGACTCACAGAGTCGACTTAACTTCCGAGTTGCCATAAAGTTTCAACAGAACTATTGACTCCGCATGATTCGGGCTAAGCTGAGCGTCTTTACACGACTGCCCAAAAAGAGTTTGGATAAAAACATGACATTTATGGGTCCCCCAACTGCAAACGGCTTATTTTTGACATTTTTAGTTTCAATATTTAGTATTTTTGAGCAGTCGTGTATTAAATTATTATGTTTTTTCACAGCCATAGACATGTTTTGTGATTTCAGGCGTCTAAAATACCACGGCTGGGACATTCGAGAAGCCTTGAAAACCTTTGTAGCAGATGCAAAAGCCAAAAAAATGCCGGGAGAATTATTTAATATGGATTCTGATTTTTCTGACTCTTCATCGATATTGGATGAAATTGAATACTGAATAAATGAGTTAATAATTTTCTACGTGTACTTTACTTTTCGAAAAGAGAACTGAACATATCTCCCTCTCTTAAAAGTATTGCCAATCGACACTTACTTCCGCTTGTAGCCGCCAATCTATCGATGCCGCCAGCAGTCCAATGTGATGCCTGTGTTGATGGTGCTTCTAAAAACAGTGATTTTCCAACTACAGTTTTAAAACTCACCAAGTTACAAAATGGTATGTCACTATAGATTTGATTTCATAAGTCCCAACATGTTCAATACAAGTTTGGTCTACTTGGAGTATAGTGTGACACTGATTTTAATTACTTTGTGAATTAGAGTACTGAGTTACATAAATGGTTTTTTGCAGAAACTAAAATCTATGACCGTGTACGGACTCCTCACCATCATGTCCATTACGTTGTGTCGTAGTATATCAATAAATAAAAAATGCAAATAAAACTCCTGTTTTTAGGCAGTTGTGTAATAAGAGTGATTATTTTATTTTTTGATAACTCCAATGGGAGCTATGAAGTGATTAAACGCAATGCAGCGTTTATGATTAACATAAAAAGTGACCAAATATCGTTACTATTTATTAGGCGATTAGTATTATTGTGAATTATAGCTCTATATTATTAATATAGCAAAAAGCCTTTTGTTTGAATTCTTCGGAAAATTGGTTTCTATTGTCTATTCTTTATGTACGTCAGTGTCCCTGTCAATAGTGTCAATCAAATTGTGTTTTGCAACAAAAGCGTTTTGTTGCAAAACCATTAAACTAATTTTATTGCTATAAACGGTTCAAAAAAGAAATCACCATTTATTTCGTCATGGCTAATAATTCGTTGGGCCAAGGGGCCAATATGCCTACAATTGGGACTATAAATCAAGGTGCTATACAATACGTAAACAATCCGGTTCAGAGTCCTCAGTTGCAGTCCAGTTCGCTTCAGGGCTCGCCATCGCAGCACAGTCCCATGGGCACTCAGTCCCAAGTGGGGCCTAAAGCCAACACGAGCGGCGGAGGAGATCAGACTACTCAGGTCTGTTTGAATCATGTTCTTGTTCCCAATTGTGATACTTTTACATAAAAACGTGTTGTCTCATGAGTTGTAAGATTTCAACTAAGAGAAAAAGAGAGACGACCCACTGACCGAGATTTCAATGTGTTACCAAGGAATACCTTAATATGGAATAGTCATTCCATGTAAAATATAGCTGCATCTGTATCAGGTGGAAACTGATCCCGATATAGTTGGGTAACAGCTAGGCAGATAACTACCCAAATGTCTACTTTGAATATAATTTTACTGTATTGTTAATTTAACCAATTTTTAGTGTATTTTATCTTTTTCTTTCTTTCTTTTTGCACAAATTAAATAGAAAAGTTTTTTTTTTTTCATTAATAATATTTTATTTATTGATTCTTATAGTATGCAGAATAGGGTTATTTATGGAATAGCACATTGGGCAAAAAATAGGGTGACCCTATGTGGGAATCTAAACTGTGGGATATCTATAGACAGCTCTTTTAAAAGTGATATTGAGCTACCTCAAATACTTTTTTCTAAGTGAATGATTGATGAGATAAGCTTTTGAGTTAAGGGACTTTTTTTCATTACCATCATCCATCTACCTAGCCTTTTCCCAACAATGTTGGGGTCAGCTTCCAGTTTTACTGGATGCTTACATGGAGCGAATGCCTATCTGACCTCCACAACCCAGTTAGTACTGGGTAATACGATACCCCATTGGTAAGACTGGTTGTCAGACTTTTTGGGTCACTGACTACCTGTAACAACTGTCAAAGATCTTCAAATGACAGCCGGGACCAACGGCTTAACATGCTTTCCGAGGTACGGAGGAAACTCGGTATGTAATGGGTGGTCACCCATCCACAGACCAACCTAGGCAAGCAAGGCTTAACATAAAGATTGAGCCGAAGAGCAGAACTTGAGCTGAAGATTGACCGAGCGGCAGTTATTACTTAGCCCGAGGTCCTCCTTTTTTTCATTACCATGCTATGAAAATTAAACTTTGTTTTGCTGTTGGGTGTAAATTGACTGAATGAATGAGCTTTAAAAATATGGTTATGTGCTACAGAACCTTTAGTGGCCGATTTTTGTCTTATGGCAGCAGTAGTGACTTCATCGTATTATTATTGATATTTCAGCTGCTAAGCCGACCTCGTCTCCAAGAGTTGGTTCGTGAAGTAGACCCCACAGTGCAGCTAGATGAAGAAGTAGAAGAAATGCTGCTACAGCTGGCCGATGACTTCATAGACACAACTCTGAATGCGGCCTGTGCACTGGCTAAACACAGACATGCTCCTAATGTGGAGCTCAGAGATGTACAGCTGCATTTAGGTGAGATAATACCAGCCTATTATGCAGTGAAGTGTAAAACTGACGTCTTTACGTCTAAGAGAGGCGCACGTGGAACACTAGGCGCCGCCTTCTGGGGTCCAGTATGATGGGAAACAACGGATGTCCCTGAATCCGTCGCCCCTGGGCTAGCGTGCACACTAGGCCAACTAAACGGTCGGGTTGGTGACGAACGTGCAGAGCAGACCAACAGTCGGTCGACTGTGCTCGAACAAGTTATTAGGCGGCTGTTGAAGAGAGCGCTCGCAGTCGGCCGATTAACCTTTTGACTGGCATTGTCACACATTTATGTGACTAGTAGGTGAAATTGTGAATTGGAGTGGAGGACACGCGCATGCATTTATGTTTTGGCGGTCAAAAGGTTAAACAAGCAAGTGCGCGCGGGATATGAGCGCCGTACTGATCTAGTAGTTTTCCGATAGTTTAAGGCAGTTGTGTAGCCCATCAACAGCCGATATTGAAACGTTGTATTATGCGCACAAGCATACAATAATTGTATTGTTGTTGTGCGCATATTACAACGAACATGTCATGTTCATACTGATCGAGCCCGACCAAACTATCGGCCATTAGAAAGTCTGCAGTCTGCGGGACTGAAAAACTCGAAAGTATGATCAAATTATAGATAGGACTGTCTCCAAAGTTACATTAAAATGAGATATTTTAACTGAATACTTGAAGGACAAGCTGCTTATCATAGTGCAATGCATGTTTTCTATAAATGTACCTACAAGTCCTAAGTGTCAATATGAACCCCATTCAGGAAGTTTTACAATGTGCAGCCAAGCTGGTCTATGTAAGGGCCCTCTATAACTGTATTGGCCAATGACTGCACATTTGGCACAGTAGCTGAGCGCTGCTGCTCTGCGTGTTGCAGGTTCGATTCCCGTAAAGAATAAATATTTGTATGGCCTACTGGTAGTTGTTCCGAGCAAACGCACCCACGACACAGAAATTCCTAGTGCAGGCAATTTTTTTTTTAATTATCCCTGTTAGAGTTGCAATCGGTAAAACGAACGAGATCATTCTTTTACTTCTCATTTTTCACAATGATTCAGATTTATTATATTAGTTCAACTGTTTAAACAAATTGTTTTTTTCAGAGCGCCAATGGAACATGTGGATCCCAGGTTTCGGCAACGACGAGGTTCGACCATACAAGCGCGCAGCCGTCACAGAGGCGCATAGACAACGCATGGCCCTCATTCGTAAGACTATCAAGAAGTACTAATACCTGCATTTGTGTCTGTGGTACTAGTTTTACTGTTTTAAGTTACTTTTTAGATTAAGATGTATTCTCGTTGTATTTTAGGCTAAGATTTAAATTGAGTAAAAGAGTTTGATATTAATTTCATGTATTTTATTCAGTGATCTTAAATCTAACTTTAGTGTTTATTTTTAACATTTACACACATTGTGCATAGCTTAATAGCTGCAAAGGATAAGGTAACATATTTAGTTTTGGAATGTGAAGTCGATATTCATAGAGAATGTTAAGATTTCCCACATTAATTTACTTATAAACTTTTTTGCACCAAATTCCATTAAGCAGTCTATTAAACAAGGATTCAAAGGAAAAAAAACTTATTTATTATGAAGACACGATTTATTTGAATGATGGTAATAATTAGATAATTAACATGACAAAAATGACAAATAATCACAATTAAATCACACACAAAGTAAAAAAAACTTAAATGGTCATAAATAAGTAAAAATACTTATCATAATACTGGTTGAAACGAAAACAAAAATCTTTGATTACATAATCAGAAAAAAAATCACAGACTGTATACGGTACACTAAAAATTAGGGCCTACACAGACGACAAAAAAATTGTTAACGAACTTTGTCCGTCCAAAAGGCTCGGCAACACAAAAATAACAGGGATGTTATGGAGCTCCGTAACCGTAACGGAAACTATCGGATATCCGAAATAAAAATATAACCGTATCCGTTTCACAAGTTTTGGATAGTTTCGTATAAGGACTTCGTAGAAGGACGGATAATAATAAAAACGACATGTTTCGACAGGTTTTTGTTTCACCGCTCGCGCGCCACGTGAATCTTGCAGTTTGTTTGTTATTTCTTGTCATAACATAACCTCTTTCATAACTAATTAGTTTTTTATTATATCCGTAACCGGAACTATCCGAAACTAACGGATAATCCGAAATAATTACATATCCGTAACCGTATCCGAAACCGATATAATTTTATTCCTTTATCCATATCCGTATCCAGATCCGAAATATCATATCCATAACATCTCTGAAAAATAATGCAGTCCTCACATTTCACTGTCGCAGAAACGATTACATACACTTAATGTCGTCTGAGTAGCCTTAAAATAAACAAAAACCTTCACACAAAATTAGGTAAGTACTTACATAAGTACACAGAAATATTTTGGAATGCATTAATACTAATGTCAATACTAGAAGACAACAATTTGATTATGAACAATGTTCTAAACTCCTTAAGTGATTTTATAACCAATATTTCTCTATAGATAGGCGAATAATTTGTTTTGCTGAACTTAAGTTACATCTAAGTCATGGCTAAGCCACATAATTACTCGATCTACTTAGAATCGGTTGATAGCTGGCATTTGATAAGCTCTAGGCAGCTTTTCTTTTACTATAACGGCCCGTACATGTAAGCTGTTGAACATTTTATCAATTTTTTCGAAACACGTTTACATAATAATTATGTCCTTCGTTGCTTTACTTTACTAATTGTTCTTAATATTTTGCCTTTTGTTTCTTCCCGTCATCGTAATGGTTGCAGAAAATACAAATCTGTTCTTAATTTAAATTAATGTCAGCCCTGCAGCAAGGGGCCCGTTTGCAACACGAATCCCAAAAATACTTTAGCGCTAAACTATCAAACGTTCTTTTTCGTTTCATCATCGTTTGAAAATGTCAATAATGTTTTAGATTATGGTAAGCATTAAACGCATTAATTTGTGGTGCAAACAGGCCTATAATTAATTTGTTCTATTACTCAGCAATTTTTTTAACTAATTAATACATGAAACTGGCGGTGAATCGAGTAAATCGGTGACAAAGTAAATAATCTTAAATATTTAGATAATGTTAAACATTGACCTTACAATTAAACACACTTTTCATTTAATCGTCACATGCAATCCTAATCATGATACAAATAAAAAAATTAAGTACATAATTAAAATTATATTCTTAAAAAATAATATTTCTAATAATTTTATGAAGCGTAGACATTCCTTGTCTAACCAATCCCTTTTATCAAAACACTTATAAAAAAAAATTGCTCTTCAATACTCTTGATTAGTATAGAAGTAAAATTAGGTATGATTTGCCAGCATCACCCCGAAAACCTTGATACATAATCAATTATGCTAAGTTCAGGCTAACCATAGACTCTTTTTCCCGGCAATTTTGGTGTTGCTGATGAGCTTGACCTCAAAATCATTTAAATTTGAATTCAACTATTTATAGCCGAACTGCAGGGCGCTTGATTTAAAAGCTGGTGATTTGTTGCAATAGGTACTCAAGAGGTGTTTTTCTACCATATAATAAGAATTCCTCGAATCATTTATGGGTCCAAGCGTGCTCCATAGAGAATTATAGATGATCTACACTCGCGCGCATGCTGCGCCTTGCTTGCTCGGGATGTAGAGGTGGTCGGACGGGCACACTTTCTGCCAGTGAAGAGACTTTGACTTTATCGTCACGGGTTCCTGAAAAAAAGAGAAAAAAAACGTTAGCAAACCTTTTTTGAGACAGTTTTCATTGTCTGTGGACGTGCGTGTTTTGAATCTTGAATTTAAAGGTTTTGGCAAATATTCACATTCGGATTAAGTAGTCTGCCGGAAGAATGAGATCATGCCTCGATGCTGGTCCTAATATTTTAGAACAGTAAGATTCAGAGAAATGACGCAGCGCATCGGACTATATCGTCATTTAGTACATATACAAGCTGCCTGAGGCTTTATATTCTTGTCATAATGACTTTCCACAAGGCACCTTTAGGGCGAATGGACAAGGTACTGGGCGATGTTTAGGGAGAGTTCAATAACATTATGTTATTAGTAAGTACTTCAGTATTTATTATAGCTATATTTATTATGTGAAATAACAATATCCGCAAACTTTTTGAACAAATGTTCTATTTTACGTAATCTTTTGCATTAGTAGAAAAAATCTGAATATGGTGCGCGGCTAGGGTCCTTGTCCTTGGTTCAGCACCTTCAATTCTGCATCCGTAACGGCATTGAAAACGTTCTGTTTCACTTGCAACTGCATTCTCTGTGGGAGTCTTTTCACACTAGCAGCCATTGCCAGGAAAAATGCGTCTATGGGATCCTTTTCTTTTGTTGTCTTGGCCTCCAGGTAGTTTTGTAGAATATCCTCGACGGTTGGTGTTATATCCCTAGACGAAGAAGGTTTTGACACAGGATTTGAAGCCGATTCAACAGGAGGGTCAATGTTTTCGATATGATGGGGAGGTGCTGAAGTATAGTCACCGAAATCTTGTGCTACGTCGTCAGAGTGCATTTCTTGGTTCATAAAATTTTCAGCTGCTTCGGTAGTCGCTGTATTTTCAGAATTAACCGTCATAAAAGAATTCGGTAGTAGATCGTCATAGTATTTTACAAATGGTTTAACAAATTCTAGTTCCCATTCGAACTTAAGGGGACGCCGTTTGGCAGCAGCAGATCCACTTTTTTCCCGGGTTTTTAAAGCTTTCCTGAAGTTATCCCTAAGTCGCCTCCATTTTATTATACACTCCTGAACTGGAAAATATACAAAACAAGGCTTTTTAAAATGCTAGCAAAAATAGCAATAAGTAAATCGATGTTGAATTATAAGTAGGTAACAAGCTATTATAATTTTCTTGGTAAGTATAACAAAGTCTTAAAATAAATGATCTTACTTGAAATTCCCATTTCGTTGCTTATTTCGTCCCATGCGTGTTGTTTACTGTTCTTGTCACTGTATGTGCGCAAATTAATGTTATAAAGACATTCATGTTGTTTTACTAAAGAAATAAGTTTTTCATCGACATCCATTAGGTACGTTTCGAGAATAACTGTGGAAAAATCTCAGTGCACACTTGCACAACTTGTATAGTCTAAAACAAAATGGCGGCCAAGCTTCAGCGGCGACGCGCGAGAAGAGCCGATCGCAGCCGAGCGAATCCGAGCGGAAACCGAGGCAGTCGACGGCATGCATCCGGGAACCGATTGAATTCCGCAGCGCGTGGTGCGCGCAGATTCCTAGTTGTATTTAGGTACTAATCTGAACTTAAAGCAATACATGGACGAACTCAGTTTCCTATATTAGATAAATCTAAGGTTAATATCAATCAAGTTCCCCTTCCCCTGACTATAAAGGGTGTAAAAAGACTCTTAACGAAGCCGAAAGGCACTTGTTCTCCCCGTCATTGCGATCATTTTTTTGCTCTAGACCATACCTTGGAACCTTCTAGTTACGGAGATATTGGGTGTCAAAGTTCCAACATTTTCACAAGTTTTTTTTAAAAAAAAAAACGAAAATACAATAAATACGTGTAATGTATTTTTTTTTACTTAGGACACCTTCACGGCCCCTCACTATTCAATCCATCTATCAGCATAATGTTTTGAATGCGTTACATTACTTTTCATCCCAAAAAAAAAAATCGTTTCGCAGCAATAATAATATAATTTTTACTTAGTTTGTTGTACAGAATGCTTGGTTGACAGCTTCGTGAAGAGTCTGTTTTCACCCTGTATGAGTAATAAAAATCATTACCTACACCGCTACACCACCTGAGGTTTCGAGGTCGACTCATCTATTGACCTAGATAAAGTGATAAAGCGCTTGCACAACTTTATTGACATTTATGATAAAACATAAAAAACGTTCAAGTAGAATAGCTACATTCATAATAATGATAGAAATGACTAGGTCGTAATTTTTATGCAGGTGCCTTTATTTTTCCAAGAAAATCATCAACAAATGTGTATGATTCAGCCACGCATAGGTAAGTAACGTTCTAAGCACGGACGACAATCATGTATCACTAGCGAAAGCGAATTATTTATGAACAATAATCTAATAAGAAACATTGTTCGAAAGTTAGCATAGGGCCTTTCATTTCACGAAAGAGTCTCCAAAAATCGGAACCTTATTCGTCCGGTTCCATGGTGTAATGGTTAGCACTCTGGACTTTGAATCCAGCGATCCGAGTTCAAATCTCGGTGGAACCTATCACTTTTTGTAGATTGTTTTCAATGTTGTTCGTTCAAGCGATAACGTAGAATCCAATGAATTGTTTGTAAACAATGCCGGAGCGAATCGTTTAAAACAAAGTTAATGTGCCCAGTTAGAAGTGCGCATTGGATTTTATGTCAAAACATTGAACCATTCTGATTGCGATAGTTTTGAAACACCAGAATTCTGCCACTGAATCTGTGTATGAATAGGAAAACTTTCTTGTGCGATTCAATTTTGAAAACTAAATAATCAATCAATCAATTTAACGCCTTAACTATATCTTAATAGACTACATACTTTATAACTTTTGGTATACCAAGAATAAAAAGTTGCATATTTGTTCTCTATCTTATAAGATAGAGAACAAATATGCAACTTTTCAAGATTTAACCAAGTATTTCCGATGTTTGCTATCAGAAATCTGTCAGGTTTTAAAGATGCAGATTAGCAGTAAACCAAGAAATGTTATCATTTGCAGGCAAGTGATAGCATAGACGAAAACCAGATTACAAGTAGCATGAAGAATTTTGATAAAACAAAACACAAATACATTTAAGAATAACAATCGATAATCGTGACTGTTCGATTAATCATGAGTTTCGAATTTATAATCACGTTCGCATCCTGTTTTGGTTTAATTTGTAAATTGCGCAATAACTTTTAAACAGCGCAATAGGTAATTCAATTCAATTCAATTCATTTATTTGTCAGACAAATTAAAATATCCATACAGTCACAAACACAATTCGACAAAACACAAAAATATTATATAACATCTTTGATGATTTCCTTCATTATTATAAAATCATGATCTTACAAGGCAAAAAGTTGTACGATTACTGGAATTAACTTATTATGCTGTAGTGCATAAGGAAATCAAAAGCCTTAGTAAAGTCTCAAATTTCCACTACCTATCCACGCAAGAATAACTCTTAAATCTGAAAATAATGGTATTAACGTAGTATGGGATGTAGAAAACTTTTTGCGCATGCCTAGACACTCGGCAGTCTTTATTAGACGGTCGATATCAATTTGTACTGTGTACCTCTCCGTTAGCTAGGTAGGCAACAAGAAAAATCGATATATCGGAACATAGGCACACGAACGACCAAGTCTCCAGGCCCGGAGGTGAACGTACAAATCAATACGTAATTGCTAGAACTTCGACGGCGACTGATTTTAATTTCATAGACTATTTAGTATCAAACTTGGTTGATATAATATTTTCGTACAATGAAATCATTTTGTACATTTTAGATCGAGATTTAAGGTAGTATTTTGATGTGTAATGACAACTACGCATTTCAATCTAGCAGGCATGAATTGCTTAAAACACAAATTTTATAATTTACATAGAACAACAAATAACAAAAATACATAGCTACTTAAATTATTCAAACACATGTATACTTAATAGGTAAGTAAAACAATATATGTATTACACTTGTGGAACGCAAATAAACGAATATTATGGTGATGGATGGACTGTGTGAAGGATGATATGGCTAGAAAGGAAGTGTCTGCTGAGATGGCGAGTAATAGAGAAGTATGGAAGAAGAAAACATGCTGCACCGACCCCAAATAAATTGGGATAAGGGCAGGAGAATGATGATATATTGATCATCAAAACATATTAATGTATTGTTTTCGTCGCGATTTTTATATTTAAATCAAACGAGTCAGCCAAAATTGTTAATTGATGTTGGTCATTAAATTTAATACAGGTTGACAGTTACATATAGCATGGCAATCAGCCAATCAATGCCTTTTTATGGAGACACACCTCTTTGTAAGCCTGTACATGTCTTGTTGTGGTGATTATTTATATAACAGCTATTAGGCCAAAACTTCGTTTCATTGTTGGAAACACTATTTTAATCTTCTATTATGTCCACCACCAACCCCCAGTGGGCCCGCGTGCTGGATTATGGCCCATACACACAGATAGAGAGACTATGTCTTTAGTGGGAACGTTAGAGACTGATTGACACCTTTTCATTGAACCTTTTTTTTTTCGGATGGGAAATCATCAAATGACTCCTCCCGCTCTGGGCGGAGCGGAAGGGAGTGTCAGACTTGTACTGATTAAAACCCATCCATGTTCCTTCCTTGCCCTTTGTGTTCCAGGGCCGCGGAATCTCTTTCGAACAGTCCCACAGCGCAATGTATGTGGAACTTCAAAGCTAATCATAAGCATAGAATTTATCTGCTAAACATGATTTCAAATATTCTCAGAAAGAGCAGAACTTTCAATACTGATCACATGTTTTTGGCCACATCTGCATTTATTTTCAAGGTGATTTCTAATGCAGGATTTTAGTACAATTTTATCACCACGTACAGAAATGTCCAAAGAAGGTTTCGCTTCGTTAATTAGTATTTTAACACGTGCGTCTGCGCTGGCGGGCTCACAACATTAAAGATCGAAATAGAACTGCACTTCCCGAGTGAACGACAATTCGATCATTATAGACGCAATGGTCCATTTGGAAACTGCACTGCTGCTGTACTATGTTCGTTTTATGCTTCACGTGGCACGAAAACAAAATAGGCAAGGATAGCCAGTCCTCGGGCATAGCGCCGTTAATGCTTTCATTTGCTACCAAAACTATGCACATTTTAAAAAGTTTTGGAAAGTTCACTAGTGTGTCTAGAGTCCTTCTGACAAACGTGGCCTTGTAGCTTATCCGGCATGTCAAGACTGCTCATTTAAACGCTTGTTATACTTAGGTATCATCATTACCAAGCGTTTTAACTTCTACCTGACTGTTCTTGCAGCTTATTTCGTTTAGTGTAATTTTATTACTCAATTAAGAACTGGTTCAATTCGAAAGTGTCCATTTCGCCATGCGAAATGAAACTTCGGTATTGCTTGGTAGACAAAGAGCTTTGAACTGAACAAGTTTGTCATAAACTGATAACTCGCTCGAATCAAGTGGAACATTCCTGAAAGCGTGACAGTGAGGAATTTTCTAGAAAATATTGCGCTTTTTGTTTCATTATGATTCATGGCGTCGATAGAGTTGAGTGAGAGTTATTAAGACAATATATTCATATCTGTTTGTGCATTCAATTTACCTTTGGACTATGGACTCGTGAAGTCATGGTCATGGCAAAAGCAGGTATATCACCTACTTAATTGCATTATTTTTACCGTAACCGTCATACTTATAATAATAAAAACACATCGTTCGCAGCTTGCGTCCACAAATAAAACCTGTTACCATGAAAGAGAAAAGAGCAAAGAACTCTACTACAAAAAACGTAACAGATGTAATACTCGGTACGCGTCTCAAGGGCAAGAGCTTGTAAAATTATGAATAGTAAGATGTTACAAAACCGTTGGAGATGAAAACTCGTGTGAATAAATGACTGTTGAAATAAATAGTAAGACAGAAAATGATAAAACAGACAAGCAGAAAGCCGGTTGCTGGCAATGATAACACAATGAGGATTGATATTTCCATGCGGGGAGAGCAACCTAAATGAGTCTTTTGTGATAAGTGCTGATTTTCAGCCTAATTTAAGTAAATGAGTAAAGATTAATTTGACGTTCTATATTTTTATTCGATGGTATACCTAAATGGCACCTGAATTCGAGGAACTTTCCGCAAATGCTGTTAGATTAGTTGTTGATAATGCAATATTTCCAGTAGCAAGTGTCTCGGATAACGTAATCCTACACTTAGTGTTGTTTATTGTTGCAATTAAGTCGTTTATATTATATGGATTGACAATAGCTACTCTGCCATCATAAGGAAAAAGGGCACAACTGACATTTTTTTCGAAATTGAGTTAAAAATTCTGGCAGAAATGCCTTTTTTTCTGATTCCGAATATGTATATAACTCAATTTCGGAAAAAAATGTTAGTTGTGCCCTTTTTTCTTATGACGGCAGTACTGTATTTATTACAAGTGCTGTAACTACTATAAATTATACATACAAAACGTAATCTTACAAAATCTTATGACAATTTCACGTCTTATGCAGTATTTCTTGTCTTTTACAAAACCTTGAATGATGAGTCTCACGATTGAAATCAACTACAGTAAGAAATACTAGAAAAAGGTTCAATAAGTATCCAACAACCGATATAATAGGCTCCCTTATACGCTAGCAGCCAAGAATTGTGCAATAGCGGCAGTCCATTGGCAAAACACTAGCTTAGACCATACTGCGAAAATCGTAAATAAAGCTTTCAAAAGAAAATCTTTATTGCCAAAAGAAATATGGTACTTCTCATATCGATATAATTAATAATCTTGGCAAGCTTATACACGCGAAAATATTTGATGCCAGGTAAATTCTTCGAGTTAAAACTTCAACCCGTGGGCGTTATGCCAAAAGTACTGGTGCTGAGCTTCAAAGAGAAAGACAAATTAGGTTTAGACGATTTGCAGACATTCATAAATAAGAATATCTTGGATCGGAAGAGACTCATGTTTGTTGGTGTTAGCGTTTTCAATGAGATCAATGCAAATTATACTAAAGGTGATTCACACAACCCAGTCTAAAAGCATATCTTAAGCACTGGAACAACACTTTGTGATATAATGACTAGACATGGTGTGGCGTAACTGCATTTTAAGAAAGACATAAACACCACTCTGGACGATGAATTGGTTGATCCTAATGGAAGAATGCCCAACAACAAAGGTTACTAAAAACTAATAAATCATCAATTCATTTAGCTACAATGAGCGAAACTCACAGAGTTATGATTTCGATAAATCTACTCGATGAGAAGTTATGAAAACACAATCCACAATCGAAGGTTAATTCCCATGAATTATTATTTACGACTTTATGCTTCACACCACTTACGATTCAGTTTAATCCAGGTATTGGTACAGACATCTGCAAGAAAACAGATGCACATTGAAGTGGGAAATATCTTTATTATACCTTGCACAAAGGTATTTATATTTGAATAATCTTTGAAGTGCATTAGAGCACTTCATATAACAAAATTATCTCTATGTTTATAGACTTCAAGAGTATGTTAAGAGCCCTACGGAGGCCGCGCGGAATTGCAATTCGAAGCGAAGGAAAAAGCCGTCAAAATATTGTTAACTCTGTTTCACACTTCCCGGCGCATTGCGAAGCCGCGCGGGAGCTTGTGTGGATAGTGTTTACCTAGCTACTTTTCTATAATTATCGTTCATTCATATCACCGCTGAACATTTTTGAATAATTTGAATGTGTGCCGTAATACCAAAAATTATGAATGAAAACTCAATGCTTTCCCATTTTTTTTTTTATATTGTGTAACTTAAGAATATAACTCATGTTTCGAAATAAACAAGATTAAAAACGGTAATACCGTTTTTAATATGGAACAGATGGGATGAAAACAGCTTATTTATACTGTAAAAATGTGAGAAATTCAATTGGTTTACAATTCGTTTTAGGTAAATATTTTGCAAAAAAAAAAAAAAAATGAAACCTAGGTAAACACCGTCTCGTTCCGAATAACAGCATAATAAGGTCGAAATATGCTTAAACTGAAAATGATTTTGGTATTACGTTTGTATGGACAATTCATCGTCCGCCGGCCCCTTAAGTCTGAACTACGTGAAATAATGCAGACTTCGAGATAGATATTGCAGCAAATGCATTAAAAGAACCTACTATCAATGCAGGATATGAATCGTTAGAGTAGCTATAGATAACACCGAAGCAGTTTCAACACTAGTTGATTATGCGGAAAATCACACAATAGTCAATAGGTTTAAGGTCATCGAGTCAAGAGCAAGATTTGTTTTTTGTTCCAAGTTCGTTTTTCTTGATAATGTAACCAGAACTGAAAGGTACTAACAATAAGTGTGCTTCTAGCAGAGGTTGGACCAAAGATCAAATTCTAAAAGGTCAAAAGATCTAGAAGAGATTTAAATTTCTAAAAGAGTGCAAGATGTTGCATTAACTTTAGGTCGTAAGAATATATTAGTATTTAAACGTAACGTACGTTGTATTATGCATACAACTCATTTGCAGTAGTTGCATCTTTAAATCAAAGAGAGCCAGCCACGCGTTGGCCAAATATTTCACACAAACATAACGTCAACTTTGACACAATTACCCTGAGAGGCAGACCGCATGGCGGTCGTGTGGTGACGTCACTTATCGTATTAGTTGAATCTGGGTCAGGATTTACTTGGAACCAAATTGTTGTATCGGATAATGGTAAGTCGAAAAGGCTTCTACCGTGTCATAATAAGCTTTTCACAGTTTCAATAATTGAATAGATGACAAGCTAAAATCATGTTTTGCCTAGCCTTTTTTCCAAATATGCTGGGGTGGCCTTAAAGTCCAACAGAATGCACTCTACCCAGCACAACACACAAAGATATTGTGCGCAAATAATGCTTCGGCATTTTAATTTCGAATCTAACAGGCTTAGTAACTGGGTCCATGTAAGTAACGTAGGACCAATTATAAGACCCTAAATTCCTGACTCCAAAACCGAACCGTCTAATGCAGAATACTTGTCAATCAGTTACACATAAAGTCACTGTTTTACTATATTCACGCATCTTCAAAGCGAAAACCTAGGTACCAAGTTAACCAGATTTTCTCCGTCTATAAGATTTTCGTTGACTTCTGCTATAGGTACCTAATTACCTATGTAATAAGGATTAGCTTTCTTAACCACACTTATAACTATGAGTGAAGTTGCGGTTGAATCCATAGGCTCAAGTTCAAACATACATACTTATGTATTGTGTGAAATTTTAATTTTGCTATTACTATATTATTATAACTATTTTATTTTTGTACCGCCGCGCCAGTTGGATGTTTTCCTCGAGGCCACGCACGGTGGTGGTGTTAACGAGCTTATAGATCACTCACATAGTGCATGATATAGTCATGATAGCAAGCCTACCAGCCCACACACACACACACACACACAAGCGCTTCGATTCGATTTGGATACGACAAATCGAATATCTATCTTTTTTTTGGCATAACTAAAGCGAGCGAGATCGACATACGACTTTCCAAATTGAATCGAAGCGTTTAGCGAGAATACGGGGCTGGTAGGCTTGTTATGATGATTCATGACTGTCATGCACTATGTGTGTGATCTATAATGGGGGCTGCATAAAAACCGTACAAACGGTAAAGACCTGCAATGAGCAACAAAACCAGCAAATGAATGACTCATTAAAAATCTAAGTACTGACTTAGGTCTAGAATTTATTTTGTAAACTTTTTCAAATAGCCGTAATAAGAAACCAATTATAAAAGTGAATTAGGCGTTTTAACGATCGTAGACTCGACGCATGAGCGCTGGTATTTGGTTTGATTCCAGTTATTGCCTTTATACTAACACGATAAATTGGACTAATATTTCTTGATTAATTTCAAATGAAGCACAATTTTAACGCCACTTAAATACACTGTTTCATGTACAGAAACAATTAATCGTCAAAAAACGCTTTCTAACAGCAAAAGTTCTCAAGTGCAGCCAATGGAAAATCAACATAATCACCCGCAGCATTCATGACAATGTCCAATGAGACCACGTAACCACATTACCGTATTAATTGTAAATGGTCGCGATAAGGCGAGAAAATCAAACAATGTGTCATTTTCAGGATGGTATCACACATAATAGGTGATTCAGACTTGTTTTCCTCGAAACACGAGGGTTATCTCCGTAAATTCCAATTTGCGAAGTTACAAAAGGAAATGGACATTATGTGATTCTTTACATTATCAATAATCGGTTTTGGTTTGCCGACAAGCTTCTGCAGTCTGACTTCGCGAAGTATTTACGGAGTTAAATTCTGTTTAAGTTTCAAGAGGCAAGTAGCGTTTAGTTCCGGTTTCTGGGTTAAAGAGGTCAGATAGGCAGTCACTCTATGTGAACTGCTGGTATTCAGCTGCATCTGGTTAGACTGAAAGCCTTCCCTAATATAGTTGGGAAAAAGACTCAGCAGATGATGTTTTAAATTCTATTGCTGGTTGCTACAGATCATCTTTTTCATCATTCTCTTGTTTAAACATTTGCTTAATTACGTTTGAACTAGCTTATACATATACCTACAAAGCTAATTCAGGTTTTTCAAATTCCAGTCTCGAACTTTCGGTCTCTAATCCCATAAGCTAGTTAAAGAAACACGTTATCAAAGAAAACGAGCACCTAAACTACCTGTCGTAAAACTACTCTAAAGACAAAACAATGCGCTCACTGCATATTATTCAAAGCGAGTCCAAAGAGTTTTAATACAAGGAACTAGTTGCCTTATGGTACTCGGACTCCACGGCCTTGTAGCCGCTTGTTTACTTAAGTAACAACGGTGCTTGTTTTGACGATAATTTTACAGCTTAAGATGAAGCCTCTGTTCTTTTAAAAAGTGTTTGAGGGCTTGGGTGGTTTACATAGTCAATCTTTGGGAATACATCGAACAGTAATATCATTAGAAACGATTATCGCATGCACTGGTGATTCCGTAAGGACTTTAGTTATTTCTGCAACTGCAAAAGCACCTATAGAAACTGGAGCGACCTTATCGTTAAAGCTAATACGTTATTCAGATATTCTTACCTTAGCAATAAGTTTCCCATCATCGCCAATCAAGAATTCTTCCAGGCCAAAGACGAGGGGTGAAGCGTTTCCAAGATGGAATATCCTGGAGGAAGTTCCTCTTGTTACTCTGAACTCGATAGTCTTTGCCATGAGTACACTTGTGATCATGTATACTGACTTCTTGCCTTTCAGAGCTGGAACAAAAGGAAGGGTTTATTTTTTTAATGGGCCTGCTTTTCACCTCGATCTTGCTTTATGGAAAGGAATGGAATGGGCATGCCTAGAGATGGCCTATTCGCGTTTGTTTCATAGGCTGGCCTGATAATTTACAATCACTCTGGTAGATTCCACACTTATCATCAACTTCCTGCCCTTGTCCCATGCTATTTGGAGTCGGCGCAACACGTTCTCTTCTTCCATTCTGCCCTGTCACGGCATCATTTACTCAGGGGCGTAGCTACCGCCGTATCTGCCGTATCAATTATACGGGGCCCCCGGGCCACGGGGGCCCCCGACATGTCAGACCTGTCACTATTGTCCATAGAGGCAGAAACTTTATAAAAACTAAAGTCACCATCCAATGATTTAATAAATCAGTTAGTCGAAAAAAAGGCAAGGAGAGTGTATATTTAATTTGACGTGTTTGTAAAAATTTTGGAAAAAGTGACACATAATTATAATGAATAAATATTTCTTTTAATTTTATGCAAATATTTTATTTTCTTTTGTGAGAAATCCTTACCCTTCATAAGGGCCCCCAAACAAAATTTTATACGGGGCCCCGGCAAGGGATGCTACGCCACTGCATTTACTCCTTTCTCTTTCATATCATTCTTCACAAAAGCGACACTATAAAGGCGTAAAATAAATAGACCTACATAATATTTGACGTCAACGAAGTCGTTTGTAAATTCCAAACAATTTAAACAGCCGCGTTACGTTTCTAAAGCTAATATTAGTATCATAATCACAATAATTTGCACAAAAATTAATTAATGATAAGCGGCCAGTTTGTTTTGATACTTATGTTTTTTTTTTATAAAACTCTGTTAAGCAACGGAAATAAGATAAATAAATACGATAGAATAAAATACGGACACGCCGAATAAGTCTATAAATTACCCATACCTTTGTTATTTTCAACGTCCAAGTAGATATTGTTAACGAGATCCTTGTCTTTGGGAACAGACGTTCTAGAAAAGTTCACCATGATTACTCTAACTTTGTTCTTGATGGCCTCATCTTGCAGTGTGATCTGTAAATAAATTAATAGTTAAGCATATTTTATGAATACATACTTATTATAGCTATTATCGGGGTTATAAGCTACGGGAGAACAATGCACAAGGTCATTGCAGATATGGGCATAACTATTACAACAATTGCGTCCCTGAAATTCCCCATTATTCCCATTATTTCTGACCCATTTATAGAATAGTTTAACCACCTGTATTTGCAAATGTTTTGCTTACAGAATCTTTATGATTTGTTCAGTCTTCATCTATCTACCGGAATTCTTTGTAAATCATGAAAATCACAAGTTTTCGAGAATTTGTTTACTGAGTATATTATTGCATTTATTACTAAAACACGTAGTGTAGGTATGTTTTTACTTTCAGAACCTATTTGTTGTGTTCAATCTTTAGTTATCTACCGAAATTCTTAGAAAATGTGAGTACTTAACGACTGAATTACTGAAAGAGACTTCCGAGAAATTCTAAAGGAAGAGTATATTGTATTTATTACTACAACACGTGGCGTATGTCTAAACATACTCCAAATGTTGGGCTTGTTTATTTATCTCTGTGTATTCTCGTTTCGGTTACTCAGGTATGAATTATAGCGATTCTCGTCAGTCTAAGCAGCTCATAACAGGGTATTGACCGGTGCGACAGCGGCATAACAGTTTTTTTCACCAAGTCTAGTGGGATCATGGAACGATGGTGCTGGTTCTTTTGTTTTTTTTTTACATATCTTGGCAAATGAAACACTTTCTGCAGGAGACAGTAAAATCCTTAACTGCTGAGAGCTAATTTGGGATTTTATAGCAACCATTTTGGAGGCTGGAAGTGCATTTAAAACATGTGAAATTGCCGGAATTAACAGGAAATACAAAATCACAGGAGTATAAAAAGAATTCTCGCAACAGATATTTTAGGAAGCGGGTAAATATTTTTATTGCCATTGCACTTATTTTTCCTCATCTGAGGGATTTTCCAGCTAAACACTGTGGTGGATTTGAAAACATAGGTAGTTCGTTTGATAGGTAAACGTAATATCGGATGATATATAAATCAGTAACGAAACCGAATTTAGACCTTTATCGGTTGAAATGCAAACACAATGCAGATAAGATTAAAAGGTATCTTGCATTGTTTTGAAGACTTTAGATAATGCACATTGTAACATTGTAAAACTCTGAATATTTGTGAAACAGTTTCTGACACAGTAGCAACCAAAGGTGGAAGTTCTAATTTATGTGGTAGTAACTCATTTCCTGTTTGCGTAAGAATTTGCAAGACTGAGGTAAAAATTGCGAGGCAATCAATGAAGCCTATCTCTAGCAATTATCTGGACGACAAGAAGATATAATTATCAGCCTACGCAGAACTAGTTTGCGTCTATGCAGAGGCTGAGCGAAACAAGCGAGCTTTACCAATCAGCTAACGATACAAAAACTGAAGCCAAAAAGTATTCGCAACCTTGATTCGTAACAATTTTTTACTGTTAGTGGTTTTAATGTAACAGGATATTAAACAGTACTGTTTTTTGTTTCTGACGTATCGCCGTACCAAGAACTGTTGAAGAATACTTCATGCCTGACACCGTGCTAAACTATTTACCCAGCAAGGGAGGTGGTAGCGTATAGTACCCTACCCTTCTAAAGGGACCATTTTTTTTTTGGATTTATCGCTGAATGTTTTTGTCGCCTATAGCTACACAGCGTAGCAGTAATTAACTAGATCTAAGTGGTTACCCATAAGTGTAGCCTACACTCAAGAGAAACGACTAATCACAGACAATGAGGGTTAATGATAGGGTTTAGAAGTAATGTAGGTAGAGGGATAACTGACTAACCTCACGTACGCACTCGCAAAATTGTGCAATCGTTCTGCGTCAGACAGAATTAGGTCAGGACGATTAACGTTCTGAATATTCAGATTACTGTCTGGATTATGGTGTAGGAATATATTGCGGGAATAAATTGTGAGGCACCCATACTTAATGGACTGGCATGGTGTATGCTGATCAATGTTTCTATGCCTTCTCATACAGACCCCCAGAGCCCACTTACTTAGTTGTGGGACAATAATTGGCTTTCTTGGACAATTTGGCTAGGTCCATTTCGGACAAAACTGGCTTTGCAGCAGCCCTTACTAGTAACTGCTGCAGAGAAGAGGGAGTCACTTACTGGGCTTTTCTTTTTTAAAAGTGCCAATTCTTCAAATGAGATTAGAAGGGTGGAACTGAATTTGCGATTCTCAGATGGAGAACAAATTAGTTTTTGAAAAGACGTTTGTTACGACCCGAATGCTATTGCAGCACTAATTGAGTTTACACTTGGCACAGCTCAATGTCACGTTAGTGGAAACTGATGAGGAAAAGAGCATACATATTTTTAGATTTACAGTAACAGTTGCAGGATAGACAAATAGGAGTGGCAGTGAGGTGTGTCGTAAAAGCGATAGAAAGGTCTATCACCATTCCCACAGTGGATCCTCGATACGGAAGGCGAATTTTGAGGGTCTATCGATAGCCTGTCTCCTCTCAAAACGATGAAGGAAAACATCGTAAGTAAACCGGCATTTCTAGAAACAACAATTCCAAGACTAGTTAAATCTAACAGCGCACCGAGCACGCGTTGTGGATTGCACTGGCGCTATCGATAATCTGAAGAACTGGAAGACTAAAGAAGGTCCTAAGGGAAGACCTGATGGTACATCATACATAGATCGTGTGAATTCGAGCTCAGATACGAAGAAACTAAGAAGAACCCAGACTTTGATAAAGAAAGAATAGGCTACAGACCAGATAAAAAAAAACTGTATTTTTAGGTAAGTACTGAAAAATCTAATTAAAGTTTGCAGGAGCGTTAAGTCTAATACACCGGGGACGTATAACATTTAACGCCTGTGTGATATTACTGATTATAATGGCTATGGCGCGTTACATTATTTTCCTACTTTTATGTGCCTACTAAAAAAACCCAGTGACCTTTATATAAATGCCAAGGGCTCTGGGATATTTTAACAGGTGTGGATATTTTTAAATAATAGGAGGGGTAGGAGCACATTTTTAAATTTTGTTCAAGAAAATCGACAATACGGTTTGGTACCTACTTTCTACTCAAAAACTCATTGGGCAGCTGGCTATTCTGTCCCACAGCTGGGCTAAGGCCTTCCCCATTCTCTTAGTTTGAAAATCAAATGTACATACATTTCTTTAAAATAGTTTTAACTACTTATGGATATCAAATACAATCAAAGTCTACTATTGATAAGGAAATGATAAAGTGATTGAAGAGTATTGTTAGCAGTAATTCACCAAATTGCTTATACTATATTATTATTATTTTGACGTAATCACAATGGAAGTATGCACATACTCAGACATGATAATTCTAGTAAGAATACTCAATAAAGATGTCTATAGTTAGGTAACTTGTGTACTTAGGCGATGGCTTCAGCTTCTGAATCCATTTATATTGAAGCCACAGTAAGAACGGTTGTTGACCTCGTTGTTGAATTTGCCGTTAGGTCTTGTCATTGACAGAAATGTGGGATTTGTTTCAGAGTAATGTTTAAACATTACAGGTCTGCCTGCATTAATTAAGGCAGATAATGATGAGATTTTGAAAGTCATAAAAGTACATTCTGATGTTTCATAAGAATAAGAAAAAACAAGAGTGATTGACCATAAACAACTACTCAATGCTGCCTAGTTTAACAATGCATTTGACAGCCTTAGGTTGAGTTCATTCATTCACAACAACGTGAAGATAGGCAGAGATGAAGAGCAAATCTTTATAATTAAACCATCAATGGTTACCAGGCTTTTTGGGTTAGGTAAGAAAAATCCCAGGGCCTATTTTGAAAATCTTAATTTTCAAAAATATAATGCTAATTTAAATCCTAGAACCTAAGATATTCCCCCAATTTTTAATGTTTATTTTCCTATAAATATTTAGTTGTCACACTGAACCATGGTAACAACACTGTTTCTATCAAAAGATGCTAATAGGCCTCTAATTATACCTAAATCAATTTACACCAGTACGCTACACTTGTACAGTCCAATAGACACAAGTGTTAACACATCACATCCATTCTAAAAATATAGTACAAATTGTTGTATGTACCATTGATGTGCTGACAGTACATGACATATTTAGCTTCATATTAACTGACTGTACATAATTACTGCTGCGTTAATTATACTACAGCCAAGTAGGATAAAAAAGTACAAACAAATGCAGATTGAAGTGACCTTAGTTATTAAACTAATGGATAATGCATGACAGGCATTAGGTGAATGAATGTTGAATAATTTAAGACTTAATTTATTCAATGGTTGCATGTTGCATACTCCTGAGACTATTGTACCTCAATGCAGGCTATAAAAAATAATGTTGAGACTATGTTTCACTGAGTTTCTATTCCTCTGGACTAACCCAAACTGTGCACCTATCTTTAGCTCATGTACTTTTACTGTGAAATAAAATAGCATTGTAAATTTTGACTAAAAGTATGACCAAGGAGCTGATTTGATGTGAGAATGATTTAAGACGAAGTTAATCCCAAATTCGAATGTTGCATTAGAATTCAGACTTCACTAGGAGTATAATGTTGTAGTGATATCATTAAAAATATAAGGAAATAATTTAATTCATAAATAACGTGGCTCGCTCAATGTAAGTGCGATTTTTTTGCTATAAAAAAGGATAAGGATCAAAGTCACGAATGGGTCAGATTTCGCAATCTGCGGGTGTGGAAAAAAGCGTCAAAATTTCGTAACACAAATAAAAAAAAAAGTTCCAAAACTAGGGAACTTTTTAATAAAAATGCCCTATTGTACTAACCTTTACGCTCTCATGCGGGAACTTGAAGTCTGCCTCTTGAAAGTCACCTTCCTGCAGCCATTGCACATAGTCGGAGTTCGATTTCTCTCTATTTACATTTTTCACCAGCTCGCCAAGAGGTGTAAACATTTTACCGTTTGTTTCCTTCTCATTTGGAACGAACAGAGATGTAACTTTATACAATTCTGCTTCGGTTATATGAGGAATACACACCAACTGACTGCTGCCGATTTCGATCTCTATTTCGTCTCTGATAAACGGCCAGGCATCCTCTAACTTGAGTGACTTTAAAGTTTCCAAGCTGACATCTTTACGGATCTCATGAGAATACAGCGATTTCACAACTACTTTTAGCTTTTTCGGCATTGTAAAACGTTTGAATTTCTACGCAATTTTCAATACAAATCACGAGTACTCACACGGCAACTGTCAAACAACGACTAACTTTTTTTTGTCTTTTCCTACTGGCTGTACTAGCAACTCTGAAAGAGACAGCTAGCTTAATCAATACGTACGAATCACGCAAGCCAGACAGAGAACGCAATATCGGTGATACCATAAGGTGGTTAAAATTTTCCCTATTACATAAATAATTATTTTAGTTACTAGATCAACAGCTTTCTATCATATCCTTGTGCAGTAATTAATATTTTTCGGAATCTTATTTAAGTCCTGGAGGATTTACATTCAATGAGCACTATTCTCTCGGAGCCTTGCCGGTGGTCATTGTAGACTTACAGATATTACTTTACTCTATGATTTACAGCAACGGTTAGGAAAACTATGGAAGGTGTATTCATCACAGGTGCATTCAATAGCTAAAAGTCAAAAGAGATCTTTTTGAAGGGTTACCTATGTTTCATCGAAAAGAAATTGACAAATTATCACTTCCCAAACATTTTTCAGCATAATTTCATTTGCCAAATTATTACTTAGCCAAAAAACTCTTCACAAATAATTGTAACGCAAACCTAATGTTTGGCAAGGAACGTTTAAACAATAACTTGTTTACCAACTAGTATTAACCATAAATTGTAAGTTACAAATCTTTTGTATTATATAAATGATCATAGGTATTAAAATAAAATTGCATTTTTTAATTATACATATAAGTAATTCCCAAAATATCTTATTTTGCCTTTATATATTTTGTCATAGAAAATCATTTGACCTAACGTTTATTGTCTAAAGAGTGTTTGCTGTAATAGATCATTTTGATTATAGACATAATGACATTATCTTAGGTAATATTCTGCCGAGTAAAAATTTGACCAAATGAAAAAGTGCGTACTAAAATCATTCCAAATATTGCATTGGTATAAAAAAAGGTTGCTAAAATGTGTGTGGGTAGTGAAATTTTGTCAAAATCTTTTCGGCAAAACGGCAGGCTCCCCTTTTTGAAACATCTATATCCGCGGGTAAAATCGATTGTTGGCGTGGCGACGCATGCCGTGGCGACGCAAGCCTTCGCCACGCTATGCGATGGTATACACTGTACTGTTACTGTATACTGTTCTTTTATGCATATTACTTGTACAAAATAATTTCGATGTTTCACATCTTCCAGGCGTCCCGTGACGGCTCACAATTTTTTTGTATGTACTTGGCCATGTATTCAGGAAATCCCCGTTTGAAATTAGCTATTCATAGCATAGTAATTTTTCCTACTACTAACATTTCCAGTTATATTTAAATTTCCAAGAAACTCGATAATGAGTAAAAAGCGGCATCACTTTAAACGTCACGTTGTTGTCACGCGTTTTTCACGCAACCACAGCGTTGTTTCGTGTTTGTTTGCATGCAGGATGCATGTATAGAAACGACGCTGACTCAGCCAAGTCATAGTTTTCGCACGGCTTATCCCACAGAACACATGACCACAACCACAACACAATTTTTTGCATGGTCTGACGCACAATGACGCAATTTCATATTTGGCGGAAAGGCCGGGCTAGCGACAGCACAAGACATCCCCGAGATGGCGTGATTGTATGATTCATAGGTTGTTCCATCTCTAGCCAGCTAGTAGCCTAAAATATCAGTTACTCGCAGAAGCCACCGTCAAAGTATTTTTAGTCCTAAAACAAAATTACTATTACTTTTAAGAGTAGGTACATACCTACTCAAAACTTGCAAATTACCAAATCGTATGAAACTGGGCCACCACTAATGAGAATTATGGACAAAAGCTTTATTACCCGACTGTGGCGACGGCCAAACGGAGGGTTATTTTGTATACACGCCAGCATATCAAGCTACCCGAAACTGTCAAATTTTCCCGATCATCTTTGAACCTACATAAGGAAGATTTGGCGATTTTGAAAATCTATTAAAGAAATTTGACATTATAGTAGCTTGTGTGCATGTACCTTGCTACATGTGCTGTAGTGTGTATGTAATTTTAATTATTTATTCTACCTGTTACTGCAGTAACCTTTATTCCCATTGACATAAAGTTTATATCAGCATTAAAATATCTGTGTGTGAAAGAACAGTTCCTATTTCTTTCTATGACTGCCCAAAAAGGAGGGAAAGTTGTGATCTTTACAAGGGAAAATAATTTGAAAAAAACGTATTAAATGTTAATTAAAAATATAATACTCATAAGCTTAAAATTAAAATGGTTCATTAATAAATGATACATTAAAAATTTAATTTAGAGAGCCTGTCTGTGTAAATTTCCTCTATATGATAATAACAAATTCAAGAATAAATTGGAATGTGTAACTGTAAAAAAAAAACCATTACATTTTGATTTAATAACAATAACTGCATTACAATTTTTATTTATAAATATTAAAGTTCTTATTTTTTTTTATATAAAGGCAAGAGTTTATTAAATAGCATGTTTGAAAGTCTTAAATCTATTTTATAATAGGTACATTATTATACTAAGATATTATGAAGTGCTTTATTAAAATAACAGCAATGCTTTTGAAGCTAAGCCTCTTTACACACAAACTCCTTGCTGTCAAGTTGACAGTACACATTTAAAGGCAGTGCGTTTTTAGAATGAGCCTTTTGTTAATATTTTCTATAGAGAAAGTGGGCCCATTTGGTGCACCAGTAAAATTTTCATTTTATCATATTTCTTGTACACCTGCCACTGGCTTGAGTATATTAGACCACTTACTCTACCATCATGATCTAGGTTTTTATAATTATTTAAGGCTGAAACTCATAAAACCTTTTCGGTAAGGTCCAAATGCAAAAGTAGACAAGTTATACCACTTTTTTATTCTGTTTACTCAACTATATCCTCATAATTCAAAATGGGATAAATCGTTTTTACAGCACTTTTTGAGATTCTTTTTGATTTTTTCCAGAACATATTGTAGTCCCTATTCAAAATATATTTAGGTAAGACTTGTCTATAACTTTCAGCCACATTAAATTCAAGTATACATGGATAAGGGTGAGATCACATTTATGTCTGCATAGCTGCGCCACTGCACAGTGCTCCACTCGAAACAAAATGATAGTGTGACATGCCCCTTATTGTTGTGTTTTACTTCTTGACCACATTTGGTGTGGTTGACTGGAAGACTGATGATGCTGACATTAAGTTTTCTATGTACTGTCCCAGGACTTGATTTTCTGAACGTAGTTTTAAGTTCTCTTCTTTGACTGAGTCTACCCGTTGTGACAGATCTGTAATTTAATTAAGATTATGATATTATTACACTAAAATAAAATAAATGAAATACATACTTAGAATGACTCATTTCCTTTAACATGAGAACAATATTCTGAGAAACTACTCTGTAGTACAACAATATGTTCAAACTGATGAATCCTTGAAACAGCCTTCATAGCTGAAACAGAGCTCTGTATTATAACAATACAAGACTTTGTTTAATGTGAATCAAATGAAACGGGAGATCTATTTATTAGTTATATTTACCATCTAAAGTGTTCTGCAGTTCCAAAACCTGTGATATTAGTCGCGCTTTCTCTTCTTGTTCATCAATTCCGGAGTCTGGCTCGAAACTAGGCGGCCCATTGAGGCCAGGGCTTGAGGAACCTCCAGTGTATGAACTCGGCAATGAGTCCATTGAACGACCATGATCCAAATGATTGTTTTCTATTTCGTCATTAATTATCACCTGTGGGTCGTCGTCTGCTAAAGGAATATTGTCATCGTTACCCTTCTGCATGATTGATGACATAAATTAGTTAAACAGCCGTTTCAAAATTATTGTACTCGTAGAAAATAGGGCGACAAATCGATTTTTCGTTTTGTTTGACGTGAGTACGTCGTGACGTTTGTTTTGACATGCAATAAGAGTGCGTTTAGGCAGTGCGTAATCTGGGTTTGAATTATTCTCTCCAAATAAGGGAGTCGTAAGTCATCAACAAATAGTAATTAGTTACCTATTTCTAATGAAAAAATAGCTTTTGTATCAAATGTAATTTTCCAGTTATTTATTTTGGATTATTTTCGTGTAACTTAAACCTCTTGTTAATTTGACATTTGTAACAAACTCTCTAGATGACTCCATGTAACACGTTTTATTGTTTTTCGCCTCGCGTACAGAGGATGGATATAGGTCACAGATAGGAATGATAAATTATTGAATATAAAATATTGCGTGCATATTTTAAACGATGAAGCATTTTTATGATATTGTTAATTACTCTACACGTGGTTTAAATGACGAGAAAGAAATCTTTGTGTTCAAACGAAATCATATCACGATGAACGGCGAAGAAACATAACGCGTAAACTGTCAGTCAAACTACCTCTGGTGGTTTTATTTCGGGATTGCAAAAGGAATGTTTTATTTATATTTGAATTAAAATCCTTGATACTACAGATTTGCTGATATCAAGACCCACGAATACAATGGCTTTAGCTATTAGAAGATCTTCGAGTGAGGTTTTTGGTGCAGCAAAATGGTTCCTAAGAAGAGGTTAGAAAATATGAATATCCAAACATTTCGTAAGTCTTACGACAAAAGTTTATTATTCTGGCATTCCATTACAGATTGCCGTCCCTTATCAACGTTGCCGGAAAAGGCTGAAGAAGTTGCTGTTGAGAAAAAACGGGAAAGACCAGCCATATCGCGAATAAGGGTGAATGCCAGCAACCCTAACTTGTCGTTAAGACATGTTTACCCGGAGTTTCTTCCTGACCCTAACCCTAAATGGAGGAACAGCCTGCGTGAGAAGCTTGAGAGAGTGGATATGCTGAAAAGGCGCAAACAAATTGATATACCAGAATTTTATGTTGGTAAGTGCCATCCAAAAATCTGTAAATATGTTTAACCCATTCACTGCCCAGTACTTACCGAAAACTTCGTGAATTTCGTTCGCGTGCCCACAACCCGAATCCGAGTCGTCGTTATAATGAACTATAGATGACTTGTATTCATGCCCAGAACCCGACTAGCGAGTCCATAGCTACGGATACGGATTGTGCGAACATAACAAATTATTGTTCGACTCATATGCTGGGTTCTGGGCACTGAATGGGTTAATACAATCTTTAATCTGAAGCTTACGTTTTAAAAGTTGAAATTAGGATGTGGTTTATTACAAGTATTATTAATTAGTAATTTTGCTTGTTAACAAAATAAAGCACTTTAAAGGAGAAACTTATTATTTTTGTTGTTCTCCTGTCTTTAACCTAATTTATTTGTGTTCACGTCAGGTTACATTCTACTTTCATGGCTTTGTATGAGACATCTAATAAGTCACCCCCTTTCTAAACACAGCATCCATTCTTTGGCCTTCCTATACTCAAATATCCTTTATTCCAACTTATTAAACATTTGATGAATGTGGATCTGCAAACTAAACTAAAGTTATCTTAAAAAAAAATTGTGTGATGTTGTTATGTCATTGATCCACAGTATTACATGATTAAGCAAATCCACATTGTCACACCTAATGTTAATATTATTTATGTTCGTGTCTCCAGGGTCAATACTAGCAGTAACAGTGGCAGACCCACATGCGCAGGGCAAGACTAACAGATTTGTTGGCATTTGCATTGAACGTAAAGGAGCAGGATTGAGGGCTGAGTTCACTTTGAGGAATGTGGTTGATCATCAGGGTGTTGAGGTGTGTATTTTATAGTTTAACTTTAAATTATACAATAAATATATTTGTGTTCCTTTGGTCCTATGTAGCCATCTTAATGGTTATGCTAATTTTTTTGTGAAATACTTTTGTGTAAAGCATTAAATAAAATACCTATCTCCAAAATGTGCAACATGACCAATAACAACCACACATAATTGCAGTAGATTAGATGGGTATCTGATAAATTTTGGCTCATTTCAAATCTTTGTGAAAAAGGTAAAGGCAATGTATCATAGGACTGATCTATATGGTTGATAACAGACCTATTAAACAGTTCACAATTTGTAGTGATCTTTTATTTTTTATTAGTTATTTGCTTTTGTCAATTTAATCTAAATCAGATAAGCGGTCCTTAATCTAAACTTAGAATTAGAAGCCGAGTAACAACCAAATCAATGAAAATCTTTTTGACACACAGATTATATTCCTTGTGATGTAATAGTAAGTTGTCGCTAATTCTCTATAGCTTACATTTTCCAGGTGCGGTATGACCTCTACGACCCAACAGTACACAGCATCCAAGTCCTCCGTCTTGAGAAGCGTCTAGATGATAAGCTGCTGTACCTGAGGGATGCTCTGCCAGAGTACAGCACCTTCGCCTTTGATATGGACCCTGAATTATCGCCTGAAGGAACTCCAGTGCCTGTTAACCCTGTACAGGTTTGTTGCTGCTTGAGTTTTAGTTCTTGAGGTGTGTTGATGGGACTGTGATAAGATTGAAACTAACTTCGATAATAAACTGCTAATGGAAGACAAATAATTAACTTGAGCAAGATTTAAAGAGAGAGGTATAGTTCGGTTCAAACTTAATGGCGAGACCGTCACTCGCAGCTAACTTCCGAGCCGCCATTAAGTTTGAACCGAACTTTAATAATGTCAATGTTCTACCATCACGTTTCTACACAGTTAAGCATAGTAGCTTTACAAATGTCAATATAATTAAACCACTCTAGTAATAGCACTGTGGTGATTATTTCCACTTTGATTACACAGACGTTGGTACCTAATGCCACTTTTAACATCTGCCAGTTAGAAAAAAGTTCAAAAGTATACTTCAAAAGAGTATGTATTGCTTTTTCAGGTTAAACTGAAGCCCAGACCCTGGCTGGAAAGATGGGAGAGACAAGAGCTGCAGGGAGTTTCCAACATTGAGGAGCATCTGAAAGAGAAGGATAGAGTTAGAAGAGAATTGAGGAAGGAACCCTGGGAGAAATATGACTTGATGAAGCAGTACAGGTAAATGCGAAACAGCGTTATACAATATTTTGTTTCAATTTCAAAAGGGGACTTCAAATCTGGACAAAGCAGAAAATCCAGTTGTAATTATACCTATGTATCGGCCGCATCTTTGCTACACATCAGGTTAGTCGCGCCCAACCGCAAACTTAATTAGTGAGACAACAATTTTGTTTATTACAAAATTGTTGTCTCGTATTTTAGAAGCATGGAAGGGGAAACTAAATTAGTTGGGGAAACTTCACAGATATGATCGATCAGAATGGAGACTTATAATTCCAAGTAACTAGACGACCAGCCGCCATTGACCCCCCGGTTGGCTGCAATTTCATGAAAAAAGGTTTTTTAAGCTCATGAAGCTTAAATTTTTTTTAAGCTTTCTGAGATTAAAAATTGTTTTTTTTTTGAACGTATTTTTAAAGGGACCTTGTATTTAATGTCCATAAATTTCGCAGGAAAACAATACCAATAGAAGACCAGAACGACATTTGGGGGGAAGTGAACAACCAACTGAAACAGCTGCAACTCACGCGCAAGAAGATGTCTAGGAAGCGCACGTTTAGCGTGCCCAAACCGCAGCTCGGATAAAAAAACTTAGTTTTATGCATCGTGTTATAAAGTAGTTTAATAAAGTATACATTATTAATACTGGTTTTATTGAATACTTTGAAAAAATATATATCTTTTATAATGTAATATTTTTTTTTCCTAATTGAATTTAAGCCTGATGAATGATATTCTTTTTTTACCCCACTACGGTTAAGCAAAAAAAGAGGGATTTGATTTTGTTCTCCATTACTCCTTATCACACTGCACCTAATAAGTGCGTTAATGGAAAATATTTTATATGACTAAACTTATCCAACATTGTACGTACATAATGTGGTGTGTTATTAATAGTTACTATTCAGTAACATTTAAAATTAATCAGTTATCCTAAACAATTAAATTTTGATTTGGGTTGGTACATTTTGGCGAAACAACGCTCGATTATAATACTTGCTTGAATTTAGAACACAAATGTAACGATGTATTTATATCCCTCGGTATCGCATTACCCCGTAGCAACTGGGTTGTGGAGGTCAGATAGGCAGTCGTTCCATGTAAAATACGTGTATTCAGCTAAATCCGGCTAGACTAGAGCCCACCCCAACCCTCTTTGACCCCAACATAATTGGTAAAAGACTAAACCCTCTAGACTCTGGGTTTCAGTCTCCCAGAGTATCTTAGGTTCATTGGTAGATAATTAAACGTAAGGAAACAAGTTACATTAATAGCAACTAAGGAGAAACGAAACGTATTTAGTTGTCATGGGATTTCTCAGCTGTTTAATAGGTGGCGCTACAGGCATCATTCAATTTGAATAAAAACGCCGCTTTACACTGCACGTATTAATGTGATCCTTACTAATAATTTAAAGTTATAATTACGAATCTATATCGTTAAATGGCACTCAATATTTAACTAACACTGCTTATTTTTAATCTTTTAAATAGGAAAAATATATTTATCGTCAAACAAAGGTTTAGGCACACAAAAGCTCAAGGTGTCGCGGTGTGTTGCGTCCTGAAGGTTGTATACACGTAGAACCTTCGCACAAACAAACCAAAATGGCTCTTATTTCCTTAGCAGTAACGGACATATTGATATCAAAACTGTGATCGGTACGAGTTTTAACTTTGCTTGCGTGCGGCGCGGGCGGTCCGCGAAGCGAAGAAGTTCGCTTATTGTTCTTGAATGCATTTTTCTTGTATGATTCCAAGCAAATCGAATAGGAAATACAAGAGAATTAAATTTAATTCGTGTTTGTGCTGATTCAGTGAAGTGTACAAGAGTTTTAGTGAACTTGTTGGTTACCGTGTCGAAATTGCATGTTGCACTCAATACACCTGTCGCCCGGTAAGTTATATTGTTTATGTAGTTAATTTTGCGAAAATATGTTGAGAAGATAGTGATTAAACGATCGTGGCACGTAATTGCATTGGAGGTACCGCTATGAGCATGTGAAAAGTTACGGTATTTTTGTAGTAAGTTACGGACTGTTGGTGTCATCAAATTGCAACTGCAGTCTGACCAACTAGTATTTATCGATTGTGACGCATTGTAACTGGGCAGTAGCTCTTACACCTCGATTTTACAACGAACATTATCTTGAAAGATTGACTTTGTTCTGTAATCTTGGTTTAGTTTCAATTGTTTTGCTAAGTTGTAGTCAAGTAAACATGTTTAATTTGTTGTGTGTTTGTTAGTTATTTTGTAATTTGACCTTTTTATTAAGTAGTACCTACATAAATTAGCATTAGGTACTTAAATTACAATATGGATATGTACATACAATACACATACATACATACATGTTTATGTGTGTACATAAATACCTATATTTTTTCTGCTTTGAAGGAAAGTAACTTGTTTTATGATTTTTTTAAATGTCATACTTCTTTTTAAATACATGACTTAACCTTGTATTCATAACTAAAGTTGAGTGACTTTCTTACTATTTCATTTAAAGAAGTTATCAAAAGTTTATTATCATATCATCCCACACCACGGTTAATGAACCAACACTACGCCTTACCTAGATGGAACAGCTTCCATCTTATCATATCTTCACCTACTTATAAATGGAATCATAGCATTCTATGGTTTCTACCAACCCCCAAGCCGTGAGTTCATGTAAGTACGTGTCATCATCTTCTCTGAATCTCAATTAAAATTATTATAATACCTTTATAGGTATGATAATAATTTAATTTGATTATATTTAATTATATATTATTAAATTATATTTAATTTTTTTTTTTTTTAATTATTTTTGTTAATTATTTTATTATTTATTTTAATTTAATTTTTTTGTTGCGATAAAAATATAACTTTATAGTTATATTTGTATCGCAACAAAAAAATTATAAACTAAGAATGTATTCCGCTGCAACCTTGTAATCTAGTTTTGCAATAAATGTTAGTTATCAAACGTCTGAAGTCGCGAACCTGCAACTGTGAAGTTTTTGTGTCCTTTGTCTGTTTAATAAAGTATGCAAGTTACATTATAAATATCAATCAAAATATACTTTGTAGTTTGTACAAAATTATTATGTTCCCATTTATTGATCTTTTTACATTATAAAATATTCTTATATAAAACACTTACTATATAAAATACTTACTTCTTATATAAAAATCTTACTTAAAAAAATATTGTCCGTGATGTTATTGAGAAAGTTCAAATGCATAGATAGTTGCAACTGGCTTGTGTGTACAGATGTATGAACATTCAATGGCTACAGAAATTGACTGACTATAATTTTTATGAGGCAGTTTTATGTATTTGAATGCTACATCAATCATCATCTGCCTAGCTTTTTCCCAACTATGTTGGGGTCGGCTTCCAGTCTAACCGGATGCAGCTGAATACCAGTATTTTACATGGAGCGACTGCCTATCTGACCTCCACAACCCAGTTACTACTGGGAAATACGATACCCCTTGGTAAGACTGGTTGTCAGACTTTTTGGGCCACTGACTACTTTAACGACTGTCAAAGATCTTCAAATGACAGCCGGGACCAACGGCTTAACGTGCTTTCCGAGGCACGGAGGAAACTCGGTATGTAATGGGTGGTCACCCATCCACAGACCAACCTAGGCAAGCACGGCTTAACCTAAAGATCGACCCGAGCGGCTGTTATTGTTTAGCCACGAGCTCCTTTGAATGCTACATCAATGAAATCGCCAATACAGGGTGGAAGAGATGCCAATGCGAAATGGTTACCACATATTTATTCATTACATCATTTTCCATATAGAAATAATTAATAGGTTTCCTGCAAAACTGCAATTTATACACCGTCAAAATGTATAGAACAGCTGTTTGTTTTAAATTACCAATGTAACATTTGCATTTGCGGGTGTTCAGAATTATGTCCTGAATATGTGGTAACCGTTTGTCGGTGTCTTTTCCACCCCGTATATTATTCTTTCCACCCTGTATATTATGTCTCCAGTATAGACTACTGCTACAGATTGCGCATTAAGTCAATATCTAGATGAGACTTGTCTTATTATCAAATGCATTCACACTTCCTTTTGGTTTTCCTTAAGACTCTTATCTTAAGATTCTTACAAGAATTTTGAAACCCATGACTAATTCAAGATTTAAGTTCAACTTAGAAGTATTAGATATTTGAAGTGGGTCAGTCATTGAACTCTTGAAGACAACTCAATAGAACATTCTCATCAGATGGACCAATATTAAAGACCACTAGGTCTAGATGATGCCTCAATTAAAGCACTTATTTAGGTGTTGCTTGATGAAAATAAGGCATAAGAAATAATTTAGGGTCAGCACCCTAAATTATTTTTTATATCTATTTGACAAAGACAAAACATTTATTCGTAGGATACGGTATTCACAAAGTTGTTAAATAAAAATAACATGATTCAGGACAAATCCACCGCTAGACGCGCGGCATACGAATATTTTGACACTGAGAAAGTGGGTAGTAATTTGTATTGCCATTATATTTTGCTTTCCTGAACATTGAACTACTTTTATTGCTTACAGGGCTGGAGTAACACCCTATGGGTTATAAAAAAAGGATAAATTCGTACCATCAGGATAGTAAAACACACGTGTCTGGTTGACACATTTTACAACACCTTGGGTGATACCGTGCACGTGTTTAGGGGTCATTGACAGATAATCCAATCACTAATGACAGCTTACGACTCTGTTACGACTTACAGGGAATTTTACACCATTGGATTCATGGAATTTGTTTTGGTAATACATTTCGAGTCCTAGTTTCGTATGTCTTTTTTTTTCATGACTGTTCAAAAGCTTAATATTTCGTTGATGCGTCGTATATATGTGTCGCATCATTTAGTCCCGTATAACAGAACGTCAGTCAAAACTCAGCAACTCCAAAATAGTTTCAACCAACCAAATGACTTGAATCTACATAGTTAACGCTTGAGTTCGGCGACGACGTTCTGTAATACGGATCTTAGACCTATAGACCTGCTGTGATTTCTGGGCTTTTATTTAATGCTAGGCTTTTGCCCGCTGCTTAGCCGGCTCGTGAATTTCCTTCCGGGATAAACAGTATCATGTCCTAACCTAGGTTATCTGTAAGAGAAACTTCATCCGAAGCCCGTTCAGTCGTTAATGCGTGAAATAACTCACTTTCCCACTTCTTAATATTTGTTAGACCTCAATAGTCACCCTAGGGATGTGCTGTAACAGGCGTTGAGGCACAGAGGGGGCTCCAGACAGGCCTTTAAGAGGAATCGGTACCCCCTCCCATGTGCGGATTGTGACCGACGCGGGGTGGTTTCAGTGAGGATAGCAACTTCAGAGAAACCTGTGCAGCAGTTTTTTAAAAAGCTTAATCCTTCGACTTCTTTTCTCAGAACTTCAGTTTCCACAGCAGTTCTTTCCGAAATACGATTTTATGACCCTAATTAAGTTTTAAAAGATAGTGGCGGACTAAATCAAAAAGGCACTAAAATTCTCAGATTTATGTAGTGCGTGTTTGTCACTTAGTTTGATGTAATACACGAACACGTGCGTTACGAAAGCGGAAGGCGACAATAAAAACAATATGGCGTCGTTATAATGCGCCGGAGTAACATCGTACACCTGATTGAAGTGTCACTAAACTTTCAGTATATTTTTAGTTGCGTAACGATATTGTACACAGTATACTGAGCTCGTCAACAACGTCAACGTTTCAACCTAGCTCATATTTAATGTTTTCGAAAATTACAACGTTTATGAGTATGATTAAAAGAATAGGGAACACTAAAGAAACGATGGACTGTCTGTGTGAGATAATATGGAAAGAAAGGGGATGACTACTGAGATGAAATAGAGAAAGATGGAAGAAGAACCGAACCTGCGCCGAACCCAAATCAATTGGGATAAGGACACGAGAGTAACAAAATGATGTTTCTTTATCGTGTGGTTAGTGCCAAACCTGGTGTCAGAGTTTATATGCCGCCCATAGACCTCTGACTTGGCTTTACACGCCATCGAGAAATATCAAAACAAAAACGACGAAATGATGAATCAATGTTTTTGTTAATCTAGAGACAGGAAACGAATATAGGCCCAGATTTGCAGGAATTTCGGTTACCATTAGTGCTAATAAGTGCAAGAATGCCAAAGTTCTTAACGTAATGAAACACACCTTTGATCATTACTTGAAACAATCTGGTAAAGTTTTTGCCGCGTCCATAAGTCTCTAGTTGGACGTGATTGTATTAATAAATCTCGTTTGCGACGCGTTAGACCAGAAACTGACATAAACCAATTTTAGAACGCCTGATTGAATTTCGTGCACGGAAAGACTAATATTGATGAAGTAAGTCTAAGAAAATACGTTATCAGATAAAGACAAGATTTCATAAGTCAGGTATTTAGGTCAGTTTAGTTTACAGATGCAGTACGTCTCGATATCAGGTCGGTGACCTTCCGTCTGCCGGTCAATTTAGAAACTAACCGATCCCGTGCTCTACCAGTTTCTGTACCACTTTCTAAGCTTAATTACTCGCCTTTTCCAGCTCTTGTTTGGTACTACACATTGTCAACGTTCTTCCGCGTCATTATCGCGATTCAAAAACCATTTAAACGTTGACCGTTTCTTGGTAATAAGAAATTGTTCCCGTTTTCGTGCAATCTTCTTGTTATGGCAATTTACAAATGTGTTACAGCAAAATAAAATGCAAAAAGTACTGTTTCCGCCCGGGATCGAACCGGGGACCTTGTGCGTGTGAAGCACACGTGATAACCGCTACACTACGGAAACTACATTGTCGTTGCGCGAAACTAAGTACTTATTTGCAGTACCAACTTAACAAGATACACAAAGCTGAAAAGTTCTACATAGCGAAAGCAACATTCAAAACTGCTGATCATCCCACTTCAAAGGAATTTCTTTTCAACCACTTTCATAATGAAAAACAAACTAGTAATTAGTCCCCACACACTGGTCAATTAAGCCCGACGTGTTGTAGACATAAAATGCAGAGCTAATTGCAACAAAGGGCGTTAAACAAAAGGCCCATCTCGATACAATACAATACAAAGTGTTGATTCATCGCGTGCTTGCAAAGGGCTTCACGCGATGGCATGACCACCATGCCATGAAACTAAAGACAAAAAGTTAATAAAATACTACTTACTTAAAAGATCTTGTAGTTTTATGCAATTAGTAAAATACGGCTTACAATTTCAGCTAGGTACCTGATTAATGTTTAATCTTAATCAGCTAAAGTTTGTTAATAAATCAACTCTACAAAGGGCGTTTTGATGTAAGTACCGGCCACTCCTTCAAACATATTTTATTATTTCCGCTGCTAAAACAGCTCCCTATGCTCCACACAATGTAACGCTGAACTTTCAAAATTAACTTGATTTATTAATGTTTCAAACCAACAACAGTACGACTTCCGATTCAAAACATAATCAGGTCTGGATTTCAGAGAGTCTCAAGGCAAGGACCTCGGTATGAGTGATGGTTGCTGACTAAACGTATAACATTCCTTCTCCATTACTATGCGAAAATGTGGTGCTGACGGAACCAACTCAAACTTGAAAACTATGACAAGCAAGACACCAAGAAGTTTCGACACACAAAGTAGGATAGTTTTTACCGAGTTCGATACCTGGTCTGGAATGCAGATTAGAGACCAGTAAATACCCAGCAAGTCTAAAGCTAAATAATTTATTACCAAAGCATGCTGACCACATTTTAAGGCCCCTGTCAAATGCAGTGTAATTGAATTGTATAGGCAAAGGCTCGATAGTGACGCCTGATCCGATAATACTTGCGCAAGCATCGACAAGCCATGCTGTAATTATGTGCACAATGCAGACATTGCACATAGCAATGGCGACGTCAAGGCCAATGTTCTTTATATTGGAGATGCGATTTTATACTTTGCAACACTAATTGATTTTAATCAAAGGGGTAGAAGAGTGGATGGATTGTGTGTGTTTGTTTTTGGTGGAATCTTTCAATGTAGATCGAAATCAATTATATTTTGATCTTTACCCAAGATAATAATTATAGGGGTCGATAATAGTTTAAACATCTGTATGTTGGTGAGATTTAGTCGCTCAAAGTAAACAGACTCCTAAAAGTAATCTTCGGGAATATCTGTCTCAATACTGCTACTCATCGTTTTCCTAATACTCATTATTAAGCCCTTTTTTAAGTAACATGGGGTCAGTCCAATCATTACAATTATCAGGAATTCAATAACGCTAAGATAGACAAAGTGGCTTTCTGTGGTTTCTGCCTTTACCATGGCACAAGAATCTTACAGAATTTTCCAGATAACTACAAATAAGATAAAACACAACACTTGTTAAACAGATTATCAAATAAATGTAACCTATGTTGTTCGAAGACAGGACATTACACTATCGTTAAAATAAACTTATTAATATTCCGTGTTACAGAATTAGAAAACGTGAGACTAAACTTGGACTTATTGTTCTGATTTATCTGTTTAACATTCTACGTCCAACACTCCAAGTACGGAGATATCTCCTGTTACGAATACAATACTAGGAGTGGTTTACATTTGCTATTCAAAATAAACAGGCTCACTGTCCACACTCACACCGTGTTTGTATTTATTTAAGTTGCAATAATGGTAAGTAGATTGCGTTTCCATTCATTGTAATTTCATGATTAGGGTAAATTACAGTGAACATTTTGTGGTAGAAGTGTGTGAAGACAGAGTTTAAGACTGGCGATAACTCTGAGTAAGGTATGGTATATGTCTGATAATTGTACGATATAAAATGCAGCCGAGAAACTTATAATGCATTTCTTACTGCTTGTCATCGACATTTCTGGTCCGCAAAGTACAAAAGGCCTTTATTCAAACCTGCCAGTGTCTAGTAGTACGCACTTTATAAAAACAAAAGAACGTGCCTAAATGCACTCACCTTAATTAGGAAATGCTTAGAGACTTGTTATGATTTCAGTTTTGTTGTCATTGCGTGCACGTGTGAACTATCGCATGTTTATACCTCGTATATATTTCGTGACGTGGGGGTTTATAATCCCTGCGTGGGGCAATATTTTGTAAGGGGTGTTTTGGATATCATTGACCTTTTTAGAACCATTTGCTTCCTAGTTAAAGATCCATTACGTTTTCTATTATTTTTGGAGGAATTTAAAGTGAACGATTATGTTTCTTTGTAGTCGAGGTAAGTGGCTACCTATTTGGGACTAATTTTAAGTCCCACAAAGCAGACTTCGATGCAATCATTAATTGTTATCTTCAGCTTAACTTTTTGGTAAATATTTCCATCTTGGGCAGCCAATGCTGATGACTAAATTTAAATAATAAAACTTCACTGTTTTAGGGGAAAGTTTCGTTAAAATCATGTCTTGAGTTATGTTTCGGCGGTCGGGATTTTCGTTAAAAAAAATATTTATTTATTACAATTAATTTAATTATAAAAATACAGGATATTGAGCTGATGGCTGATTCAAGACTGCATATCATACAAAGAAAAATAATTCTATTGAATATTGTAAATGCGTAGTTGCAATACGACGCATGCTGACGGTGGCTGCATGCTCAGCGTAAACGCGCGTTACGATGAGTTAACTCCTCCCTCCATAAGATAGAAGCAACTCTTGCTTCTGGCGGCGTCCACGCTGGCCTTGGTGTCCTTCGGGATGTTCTTAGTTTTCCATTGATACAGCTTCCAGGATGCCACAGCGACGAGTAGAATATATAGAATGATTGTGTTCCAGCTAGGTGTAGCTGCTATGATTGTCCAATTATCTTCTTCTGGCACGGATATGTCGGCTGCTTTATTGATCAGTTCATGGATGCTGTCAAGTGAGATGTCTTCTAATTGGAGTTCGTATTGTATTGATTGTTCTGAGACTTGATGCTGCTCGGGTAACGGTATGACCTCGTTGATGACGACCGTGTCAGTGTGAGACCGCAGTGTCTGGTTTATGATGTTCATCTGGCAGTCTTCTGTTAGTGTAACGAGATGAATTCCAGATAGCTTCTTGTAGTCTGTCTTGGTGTTGCATTGTGTTTTGGCGACTTCGTCTTCTCTGAGGACTAGTAACCAGTTGTTGTCTCCGATCTTCTGAACTTTTCCTCTTCTTAAGTTCATCTTAGCGTGAGTGCAATTAGCCGGGCGATGCTGAATGAGTGACAATATGCAGTCATCTGTATCTTCGATTCTTCTGGTGTCGAGGAGCTTGCAGAGCCGAGTGTTGTCGGTCAGTGGCTGACAGCCTTCTTCCAGGTAAGCGTACTCATCGTTACCAAGTGCAAGGTATTTGGATTTAGGGATGATAGTAAGGTTATTTTTATTTGGGATAGAATAAAGGTGGATAAGGTCATATATTTTTGGGGTAATTGAGGGGATTTCGAGAATAAAATTAACCGAGTGTTCTGTGCTGTAAGCTTTAACTTTAATTGACTTCTCTATCCTGTATATGTTACTAATACTAATACTAGCCACTGGTTTAAACATAAACATATTTTCTAAGTTTCTTAGCTCCTCTATTAGGTTCTGAGGGCTTATAATACTAGGATGCATGGTGCCCATCTGAGCAAAAGTCATCGCATCTTCTAATAACATTAACCTATCTAGAATAATCTGTAAACTAAAATCTATTTGTATGTAAATATCTAAGAAATGTAAATGGTTAGATAAGTCGTTGGAATTATAAGTAATATTTTGCAATAAATTAGCCAAATGATTCTGATTATTGTTTAATTTTGTTAACTGTTTACTGAACTCATCTATTGTATTATGTGCTAGTACTAAGGATTTCCTTTGTGAATCCTGAACGTTTTTAACTCTGTTTTTAATGTTAAAGATTTCTTCTTCGAACTTAGCTGCATCTTCATGGTCGAGATTACCTGTAATAGACTTAACGACAGTACCTAATCCATCTATAAGACCGCGTCGCTTTCTAACTTGCGGCGTTAAAAACTTAATCTTCTTACCTATAATACTAAGGCTATATTCTATTTGATTCCTATACGTTTTATGTAAATCTCCAGATGCTGTATTCTCAGCATTTTTCGTGCTTGTATATAGGGACATCAATTGGATTGAAGTAAAGTGCAGATTGGTAATGTTGTAAACGCAAGCAAGGCTAAAGTAGTTGTCTTGTTTAAGGATTTGACCTTGTTTTAGGAGGAGGATCCCATTGTCATTATCTACATGGGTAATGGTTACGGTTGCTGTTGTGTTGAGCACGACGGCCCCTGCGATGAAGGTCCTGCAACAAGATGAGGCCTCCGTAGTAGCTTGAAGTGAACCCTAATAGACTTAGAATTTGGATGATTACCTATTATTTCGGCTACGTTATTTGGGTGAAGGTGTATAATCTTGTATGGTCCTTTGAAGACTGGTTTCGTTTTGTCACTGCGTGCTGACTTTGCTACCTGTTTATAGACAGTTTCACCTACCTTGAATTTCATTTCTTCTGCTTCTTGGTTACGTTTAGCAATCACCTGTTCCTTGTTTTTGGACATGTGTGCAGCGATGCACTCTTGAACTGCCTCCGCATTGGCACGATGCTTAATAACATAATCCTGGTAGAATTCTTTTGGGTAATATAACTCCAATGGGTTTCTGGATGCTGTGTGTCCGAATAATAACTCGTGAGGGGTATAATCGGTTGCCGAATGGATAGCGTTGTTGTATGCTATTATAGAGTACTTCATGATTTGCTGTATAGGGTCATCTTTGTTGGTCATTCTTTGTATCCTAATCATTTCAGCTAGGGTAGAGTGCAAACGTTCGATAGGGGAGTTAGAATTAGGGTTATAGGGCGTCGTAAAGTGTATGTGGATGTTATGTAGGGCGCATATTTCTTTAATAACATCGTTGTCGAATTTAGTATCTGAATCTGTGGTTATTTTATTTGGTAAACCTAACACTGAGAAAACGTTTAGTAATGCTTCAGCTATATGAACACTGCTGCATGCTGTTAGTTGGACTGCCTGGGCGTATTTAGAGAAGTTATCTATGACTGTAAGGAAAGTTGCGCCTCCGGTTGAATATAGGTCCATAAATATGTGTTCCATCGGTTTGCGGGGTGTATCGGTAATGGCTAAAGGTGGTTTAAGGGGGTTGCGTTCGTATTTAGATTTCAAACAAGTGTCGCATTGATTAACGAAGCTTTGAATGGTAAGGAGCATGTTTGGCCAATGATAATTTCTATGCAACTGCTTGTACGTCTCCTGGATACCACGGTGAACAGTTTTACCTTCGTGATATTTCTTAATCAACTCTTGTTGTTCCGGTTTATTTTCTACTAGAGTTACGCGTGTGGTACATTTAAGTAGCTTTGGACCTCTGTCGTTAAATATTGTTGTGTAAACTTTAGAAAAGGCATGGTATAATTCCTCATTATAAAAGTAACAATGGAATACACGGTCAGCGATGGTGTGTTCTTTAAGAAATCTAATTATCTCGGACTCTGTATTGTTAATTGGGATAAAGACATCTTTTATAACTACTTTTGAGTTAGTGGATCTGTTATCTACTCTATACGTAGATCCGGGCGTTGACCTAACGTGGAACTGTTTCAACTGCCTATCAATAGCGTCTGAAATTATGGGTATGCCTCTAGTTTCATTGTCAGGCTGTGTATGTCTCGTAGACACTAATTCAGATTCGGCTGACACTATACTCATACTATCTGTACCTATATGGGATTCGGGAATACTTGGGTTTTGTGATTGTATATTTTCATTGGGTGCTACGGTGTCTATTTGATTTTCGGCTTCCCTACGTGCATTTTCGAATATTCTATTAATTATCTCATCATCTTCGTTATCATCTAAATTAACAGCTAGAGAGTCGACACTACCATGAAAGATTTTAACACGCGATAGAGCGTCTGCGTTAGTATTTTGACGACCCTTCTTGTATACAACCTTATAATCGTATTCCGAGAGTTTTAAACGCCATCTTGTTAATTTAGAGTTAGGATCTTTTAATGACATTAGCCAGGTGAGAGGCCTGTGGTCTGTGTAGATAATAAACTTTCTACCGTAAAGATAGGGTCTGAAGTATTTAATTGCCCATACTATGGCGAGTAGCTCCTTCTCTATTGTAGAGTAACGAGATTCGGTGTCTGATAGTGTTCGGGATGCAAATGCTACTGGTTTGTCAGATCCTACTGTTCCTTGGGATAATACCGCACCTAATGCTACATCTGAAGCGTCGGTGGTGAGAATGAAGGGCTCATCGAAATTCGGGTATTGTAGTATTGGGGCGTTCGTTAGAATTTGTTTGCATTTATTGAAAGCTTCTAAGAAATCCGGGGAGTGTATGATTCTACTATTTTTCTTAAGGCAAAGGGTCATTGGTTTAGTAAGCCTGGCGAAATCTTTTATAAATTTTCGGTAATATCCGACTAAACCGAGGAAGGCTTTTATTTCCTTCTGAGACTTAGGTAAAGGGAAGTTAATAACGGCTTTTATCTTATCTTTGTTTGGTTTTAAACCTTCATCTGTTAGTTCGTGTCCTAAGAAGTTAACCTGTTTTTGTAGGAACTGTGATTTATCTAACTGGATCTTTAGATTATGTGTTTTGAATCGATCGAATACTTGCTTTAATTTTTCCATGTGTTGTTGCAATGACGTAGATATTATTATTACGTCATCCAAGTAGGTGTAAACATTATCTATGCCTCTTAATATATGATCCATTAGTCTTTGAAACGTACTTGGTGCATTTTTAAGACCGAAGGGCATTCTAAGGAACTCATAATGTCCTCGTTCAGTGGTAAATGCGGTCTTTTCAATATCATTAGGGTGCATTTCCACTTGATGATAACCGCTAGCCAGGTCTAGGGTTGTGAAGTATTGCGCTCGTCCTAATCTATCTAGTATGTCGTGTATGTTTGGTAAGGGGTATTTATCTTCAATTATGCGATCATTGAGTCGTCTGTAATCAATTACAAGTCTCCATTTGACGTTGCCTGAGGAATCGGGCTTTTTAGGTACGATATGCACGGGACATGACCAAGGGGATATGCTCTCTCGCACGATACCTTGCTGAAGGAGCTTATCTACTTGTTTACGAATCTCTTCGCGTTGTTTAGGAGCTTGTCTGTAACTACGTACGAAAACTGGTGTATCATCGTTTAATCTGAGTTCGTGTTTAACAGCGTGTGTAAAAGTGAGTGGTATATCTTCTGCATAGAACAAGTCCCTATACTGATAACATAAGCGGGTTATTTCGCGCCTTTCTTCTTCGTTCATATGATCTGTACGGATTTTCTGAAGGTTTTCATTTAATATTTGGTCAATGTTAGTTTGAGCTTGTATTGTATTAATATCGTGATTATCATTTGTGTTGACCTTGGTTAATTTCTCTAATTCAATTGACGGGTTAAACGGGATACACTTCTTTTGATCGCTATGATTAATTACCGATGTTTTAAAAGAACCTTTTGTAACGTTAACTATAGCTGCTGGGGACATTAAACCATCTGACCAGATTAGATCGTCGTGAAGGTATTGTCCATCTAAGTAGTTGGTTTTTACTTTGACTATCTTTTCGCATCTAGGTTCGATACTTATCTTTTGAGGTGGAGAACTAAAGTGTATTGGTATTTCCGCTGTAGATGTACGTAAAACATTTTTATTTAAATCAATGTTACTCTTTAGTTTTTGCAGAAGGTCAATTCCGATAAGACCTTTATATTTAGGGTCGAAATCGAATATTAGAAACTTATGCGTTATATCGCTATTAAACGCGGGAGGTAAGGGTAGGTAAACTACCTTGTCGTGAACTGATGAACTGTGTGCCGTATTAATTTGAAAGGGTTCTGTTTCTACACAGTACTCAAATATAGTGCCTGCAATTACGTCGGTTGCTATAGTTGAATGACTGGCCCCTGTATCTAATAGAAACTTACCGTCAAACTCTGGCAGTATTATGTACGGTAAATATTTCTTGGTCTGGAAATTTATTGAAACTAGGTCTGGCTGTCTCGGTTGGAGTCCAAGGTAAAATCCTGGTCACCACCTACCTCTTGTTCGTCCATGGTTGCATTCGGCTCGACCGATATGCCGTTGCCGTCTGTGACATCGTTATAGAGCATGTCACTGGGTCCTGGATGATCTTGGGTGGCCATCTGGATCGGAATGTAGAACAACTGCTGAGCGAACTGTGGTTTTTCTGGCTTACCTGCCGTACGCATTGTGACGTCCGATGATACTGGCGTTGAAACTAGTGGTTTTGGAATGTTAGGTTGATTCCTAAAGTTATTCGAACCATTTGGTCTAGAGTTACCTGATGCTGGTCTGGACTTCCAGGGCAATACGGACTGTACCCATTGTTGACGCTGTTCGGGGGTCATATTATTTTGTTGAGGTACAAAGTTTTGTGAAGGGATAATAAAGCCAGGTACAGGGTTTACTGCATTACGGATGGGATTATTATTACCTGGTTGTTTAGATAACTCCTTTGGCTTTGCTTGTGACGTTGAAGGATTATTATTATTGTAATTAGCTCTATTATATGAAAGCCTAGCTTCTTCTTGTCTAGCCGCTATGATGGCTGCTTCGAAGGTGTCTGGTCTGGCGATTCGAACGCCCAACGATACGTGGAAGTCTAACTGGTTTATATACTGTTCTATAACCATCTTTTCGTAATACGATTTATTACCATGCTCTCCTATAGAATACAGAGTATCCAACAGCTCACGGAGGCGTTTGCCGAAGCTTTCAGCGTCTTCTGTCTTAGACTTACGCACTCGCGTTAGCTCCTGCATTATTTGTATTTCGTTTCGTGGTTCGCCAAGGCGCCTAGTTAACGCGTTCTTAATTGATGGCCATGAGTTTAAGTAGCCTTCGTACGCTATTGCGTCTACGGCTGGGCCACTGAGCCTACTTTTGATTAAGCAGATGAATGCTGGGTGTGCGCGATCTGCCTCAGAAGTTAACTGTAATAAGTGTTCTACTTCCCTAATATAATAATTGAGTAATTTAGGATTGCCATCATATCTTGGCATTAAATCCGCGATTAGTTTGTACGGTTTATAGTTAGCATCATAATCCCTGAGCGACATTGTTTTTCTGTAGCTTGCCTGTCTAGTGGCACTAGCGCTTGACGTAAAACAATAGAGGTGTCAAATTAAACACTTGGAATTTACTCGTGGGAAACTTAGCGCTACTTATTATAATTTCGTGGTTGCCTACTGCGATTTTAGCTTATAGACAGACACACATAGATTAACATAAAATACACAAATTAAAATAAGGCAGGAAATCGAGCAAGGACACTTGGTAACTAAGAGCACTTACCAAAGCAGCCACTGCATCTCCTGTCGAGTCGAGTCTCGGCCAGCGCAGCTTCCTCCAATTCTCCGGAGATTTATCCCGATGACCGTAGAGGTGTCCGACCACGCGATAGGTTCTTTGTAGATCACGAAAGAACGATTTGAGAACCGTCGCTCTTAAGATGAAGAGTTGGATTCGATCTTAGAACGTCGCGATCCTACCGACTGCGCCAGTTATGTTTCGGCGGTCGGGATTTTCGTTAAAAAAAATATTTATTTATTACAATTAATTTAATTATAAAAATACAGGATATTGAGCTGATGGCTGATTCAAGACTGCATATCATACAAAGAAAAATAATTCTATTGAATATTGTAAATGCGTAGTTGCAATACGACGCATGCTGACGGTGGCTGCATGCTCAGCGTAAACGCGCGTTACGATGAGTTAACTCTTGGCAATATGAATTTTGATAACAACCATTTTAGGCAGATCTTTTGACAACGTTACTCCTTTATTGGGCATTGACCATATCTGTATATCTCTAGCAGCTCATGCTACACTGGTTTCTTTTAAGTTATGCGAACTTAATCAGATTATTTTGGGCCCAATTGTTTCGTAAGCTCCTTTGTTATTTAGTTCAGATCATGATTTTGATATTTTGCGTCTGTGGTCTATGGATGGGTCGGTTGCGAAATTTAGGCATTGTTGTAGAGAATCAAGTAAAGTACTTAGTGAAGTCGTGCAATAAATTACGGAGAACGCACTTTGAATAATAAGTACCCTTCATGATATTTGAGGATAACCATCAATACAAGGTTTGAATGGGATTGCCGTTCCAGCCTGCCTTTTGATATTTTGGAGTTGCTTGGGTAAAGTACAGAACGGCTGAATCTTTCATCCTATTTCTGATCTCAAATTCTTAAGAGTTGTAGAAATACTAAAAAGGTTTGATTATTTACCAACTGAGCGACGAGAGGAAGTAAAAATTCCCACTGATACGAAGTAAGCAGCTGAGTAGCCACAGAACCAGAAATTTCACACAGACTATGACGGACTTGATTCTGCCTGAGAAAAGTAAAAGTGCTAGGTAGCAGTAAGAATTAATTAACTTGTCTTACATGACTGGATTCACGTTCTAGAATTTAATTAATGAGAACTGGCCGTCTTTATCTTGGAATTCAAGAACTAAACTCGATTTATAGTAAGATGAGAGAATTTGTGCGCATAAATCTTCAGACATTTCCCACCACTTGTTCACAATGTTTGCATAGGGTTCGTTTTGATGTCGTATCCAACATCTCACGACTTTCCGCCTTTCTACGTACGAGTACGCTAAAGGTCCGCTCTGCTGTTTCTATGGTAAACTTATCATGTGATTGTTATACGGTTTTGTTTTGTGAATTTTGTATGCGATGGTTTGGTCGACGTTTCTATGCGGAGTGACTAAAACGATACAGTAATGTTCATCGCGGGAATATCCTGGATGAGGCTGGCAGAAGCAAACACAATCCTTAGTTATAAGGCTTGTCTTTGTCTTGTCTTGTCTTGTCTTCTAGCAGTGGGGCAAGTCGGGCTGTGGATGATAATGATGATGATGAAGACAATACAACCTGTGATGCGACCAGTTCTAAATGATGTGTGCCCATTCACGTTTTTTGTTTTACACACACTTTAAAAAACAATTTATTTAGTACCAAATTCTTTGTTGTTACCAAACTTGGCAACAAATAAATTGGCATGATTCACGAACACGTTCCAGATTGAAGGAAATAAGCTAGAACATGAAAAAAATAATCCGCGGTTGCGCCAAAATGCGAAAATGCTATTACCCATCCCCATGTCTTAAATCTTACGTTATTTCGATCCAGTGCTGTTTCCATGAATAAAGAATGGTATCCTTGAGTGCTAAAGGTCGGGTTTACTGCAGTGTACTTCATTTTTTATGCATGAGACCGAGTGCTTCAGTCAAGGGCAAAATGAAAATCAATATAATTATAGTTCTGGGAAATAAAACATGTGTTTCAGTTGTTTCTATATGACTGAAGTAAATGTTTTGTTTACGGTATTTTCTTCAACGAAAAAGCTGTGGGTAAAGACAATTTGCAAAATAAACGACGTTGCTAATCTACCGCACTAGCTAAGTTCTGGCAAGGAGAATATTCTCGGGAATTTACCATCACTAGGCAGCTTATGCTTAGATTCCTTTTCTAATATGGCACACACGAGGAGAGGTCCTGAAATTAGACCACAAAACCTGTCCAAAGACACGAGCCTGATGCGAAATTACAAAGTCGAATTGAAAACTAAACATTACTGGTGTTGCATGTAAACAAAAACCTATCCTCCAAACGTAAGTCCACAAAATTACAGACCTCGGCACATCAATCAAAAACAAAAAAAGAACTAACTTTGTAATCCGAGTGAAAGAACCTCAATTCTCACGATTAGGTTTTTGGACCACCAACCAGTTTGCCACGACCTTACAAATAGACGAGACATTTGTTAGATAAAGATCTAGTTTTATTTGTCGTAGTAACTCGCATGTTTGTAAGTTTTTATCCATGATTGCATGCGCTGCGGGAGCCGGCCCAGCTGGGCTGTTGTTTACAGATCAAGGTGCTCGTGTTTAAAAATACTACTTGATGTAAACTGTCATGAGTGGGGCAAAGAGCTAAAATGAGTAATACCGTTAAGTTTTTAAACGAAGAAGAAATCTTGTCCATTCTCTCCGTACGTAGAAAGAAAAAGACGACAGACGGAATGGACTAGGAAATGAAATAGAAAAAAGGACTGTGCCGACCCCAGACAAATTGGGATAAGAGTAGCTGGGCAGGAGAATGACGTTGAGAAGAACTAAGGTAAGTAGCTAAGGATCGTTTTTGGTCATTATTTAATGATACCATCATGAGCATTGCAGTTCAGATTAATAGTTTATTAAATGCGAAAAGTGGTTAACCTTAGATACGATTTAATAAATGGTTTCTTTTTTTTACGTAACCATACAAATGATAAATGCACATACATTTTTCTCCATTATCTATGGTTGTGTAAACTTCCAAGTTATTTGAACTACGCATTGTTTGTTCTACAAATAATACGGATAACGCAACCAAAATAAATATAAACTTTACCATAGAGCTCCTCGAGATAAAATCAAAGAGGTTCTTATTTCGAAATCGAATAAAGGCGAGCCCATACATCATTACCATGTGTTTCGATATTGTACCAATTAAGTGTAACCAAGGAGATTGACAGAAGAAAGCAACAGGGAGTAGGGAATGACGGCGAAAGTGGAATGTTTGCTCGTTCCGTTTGTATACAGTATCGGAATAATGGTCATTGCTTGGTATTTCCCCGCCCTAATGTCAAGTTGTGTGACTGTAAGTAGTCATTTGTTTCGAATATGTTAACATTATTGTGATATCTATGTTGGTTTTGATCGAATTGATGGCTATTACAATATTAATGTGATTGGAACTGTCCGTTTATGTTAGGGTTGCCATACGTACAGGATTTTCCGGACATTTACGGAATTTTACCTCAGTGTCCGGAATTAAAAAAATCGAGAGAAGCAAAATACAGTCTATAAGAACTAAAATTAACATACGAATCAACAGTATTAATTATGCAATTGATACTGTAGTATGTAGTTTTTATGATTAATATTTTATAAAATAAAAAAATTCTTATTACGAAAGATAAATAATAATTTATGCATCGCATGTTTTGCAACAAGTCTTTCAATACATTTGTCCAGTTTTTATAAAATTTTACAGCAGAGTTCAAAGAAAAGTCCTGATTTTTCTACAAATCTCCAGAAGTTTTCCGGAAAACTTCATTATAGATCAAGGAAGTCGTTTAGATGGGTTTTCGATTTTGTACTCTCAACTACGTCTTTCTTCATTTGGGAAAATGTGATTAGGTACTAAGAATAAATAATTGTCTCTTTTCGTGTTACATTTTATAGCCGACCGTTGCTCTTCTTAGTTTTCTCTAAGAAGAACCCTGCTAAACCGCGAAGAAAGGCCTAGAAGTCATTCCAAAACAGCATTTGTCTTTTATGAGGGAAATTTGATCACTTCTATAACTTACAAGTTACCTAAAATATCAACATTTAGTTACATAAAGCAGCATTTCTATTCGATTAATTTTACACTACCTCCTTACAACTTACAAGACAAGGGCGTTTGGAATAAATACAATTCACTATTGAGATTTCTTGTATCTATCCTTTTATGGGAAAACAGCGTGACTATGAAAAACAATTCGATATCGTGCTTTCGAAAGAAAGTCGGGCATTGGGGAAGGCGTACGTTACCTAATGACCAGTAATGGCTTAATTTTTAATCAAACCGTAGCCATAGGCCCCTTGTGCTCACGACAACCTGCTATTAACTTGCTGTGCTAACGAGTGTCGGATCGAGGGACTTAATACATTTAAATGAACCATTACCGGTACCTACCCATATAGGCGTATACGCACGGATTTTATCGTTGTCGGCTAGTATCGTGGACGCTAGTGTGGTCATTTTGAGTCCAAAGTTTAAGGGTCTTTTGGAATTTGAAGCTGTACCAATTTTCGTTTTTACTTAGAAATTATATTAAACAATAACAGCCGCTCGGGTCGATCTTTAGGTTAAGCCGTGCTTGCCTAGGTTGGTCTGTGGATGGGTGACCACCCATCACATACCGAGTTTCCTCCGTGCCTCGGAAAGCACGCTAAGCCGTTGGTCCCGGCTGTCATTTGAAGATCTTTGACAGTCGTTAAAGTAGTCAGTGGCCCAAAAAGTCTGACAACCAGTCTTACCAAGGGGTAGCGTATTTCCCAGTAGTAACTGGGTTGTGGAGGTCAGATAGGCAGTCGCTGCATGTAAAATACTGGTATTCAGCTGCATCCGGTTAGACTGGAAGCCGACCCCAACATAGTTGGGAAAAGGCTAGGCAGATGATGACTTAGAAATTATATGTACCGCTTTTTAAAGAGTTACAGTTTTATTTCAATTTTAGACGGGTAAATTGACTTTCGAAAGGTTTTAAGACATGTTGCAAATTCTTGCTTGAAATTGCTTCAAAATTGAAACTTAATTGCTCCCAATTACAAAATGGAAGGTATTACGTGCAATAAGAACATTTAGGTGGGATTAGTAAGAAGAGGTAAAGGAATGGAACTTATAATAAAAATCAATTACCTACACCACTCATATATGATTCCTGAAACAGGAATGCCCAGGTACAATTTACGTTTTAAAAGCGAAGTTCCTGTAACGCCACAAGAAGATTTTTAGGTAGGCTAATCACACGACTGGACTATAATGAGCTGATGGATCATGATTCTCTTGCCATTATTCCAACTTATTAAGGCTGACTGTGACCACATCAAATGAACACGAGACGGATCCCAAATAAATTTGGACAAGGGCAGGAGACTGATAATGATGAGATCACGTGAATGTTAATCATCTAGATTAATGAGTAGCTCTGTGTCATAATGATTACATACAAATGATTATACCAAACCCAACATCAAAAGATAGTGCAGCAGCAGGAATTCTAATGAAGGGACAGGTAATCATTACATGTCATTATGATTACCAGAAAAAACGAATAGTTCCCACCAAAGAATCGTGACTGGATAAAAAATAGTTAAAAATATAATTAGGAATGTAATGCCCTTCGAAGAATTTTGTTGTCTTCGTCATTTTTTAAAGTTCATCGAAATCAAGTTAAGATTAGATAAATTGAGTTAATTATAAGGTATAACTGAGTGTTGTGATGAGTTTAATTGGGTAACTTAAATTTAATTAACCTTTTCACCGCCACGCCATATCGGTATTCCTATGCCCTGTACGCCAAGCCCGAAAATCTTAATTAAATACCTACAAAAAAATAGGGATTTCAACATTATATCGATACCCATTATTATTATTTTTTTTATCAATACTTGCCAGATAAATGGTCGATCATTAATATGTTAAAAAGAACATTCCAATATTAAATATTTTACAACGTTCCACTCAAGTAGTTCCGAAGTTGTTAATAACATAAAAACAATGATTAAGACACACAACAGTTAAAATGAAATTAACTCTAGGTACAGCACTATTCTCAGTACTGATGTACCTCACTGTCGGGAATAGCCGACATTGGCGCCGTCGACGAGTCTTTTATAAGACATCGTTGCATGTACATTAGAGTTGTACCATAGTGTCATACAGTTTATCGATGTTAGTATCTAATTAAATTCAAAGGCCACAGTAGTTTGTTTTTATTATTCTTGAAATTTACACTTATTGCAACAATTTGGGTTGTTAATGGATTGAATGCAAATAAAACTATTTATTTACCAATCATTTAGTTTAATTATTGAGTTATATTATTAATAATTACTTTGAGATCATATTACTTACATGTCACTTATGAATAATATTATCACGTGATATTATTACATAGCAACAATTTTTATAACAGGAACTTTCTAATATTCTCACTAATCAGATTAATTATATGTATAAAATAAATCAGTGCTTACAATCGTTTATATTTTGTTAGAACAATAAAAACTGTAATGACAAATATTACAATACCTTAAGTTACCTAAATTAATTTAAGAATATAATATACGTCAACATGATACTACATCACTAGCAGTCGGCTCTGCACGACATTGGCGTCATGGGACTTACTTTTTTAACCATAAATTATTTTACTTTTTATCATCAAATATTTAAATGAGGAATATGCATTTTTGTTTACTGTATGCAACTAAATAATGTTTAGACATTCAGCTTTCAAGGTGTATCAATAAAATACATAAAAGTAATGATTTAATAGGTTTATTTTGTATTTTTCTGCGACCTGTTTTTTGTCGAGTATAGCCGTCGTTGGCGCACAGGGCACGCTTGCTCATGTCGGCTATAGCCGACATTGGCGTTCAAAAGGTTAATGAAGATGATTTGTTTAATGGGTTGAAGGCCAGAAGGTACAGATTTGAAATGAAAGGGAACAAAGAACTCGTAATTAACTATAAAAATAATGTATCTATGGTAGTGAACTAGTAAAAGTAACTGGTGGGATAGACTGGATACGGAAGGTGTCACTATATACTCGTATACAAATGAATATAGAACATTAGTTTAAAGTTAGTTAGTTTTAGACAACATTCAAGTTTTAAGAGTATAACAATATTTGGACATCGACTTCGCCAATAAGGACATACCATTTATCTCGATCCTCGGATATTCTCAACCGTCTTGTACCATAATTCACCAGCTGGATCCACCCGCCTGCACTGGCCACAGCAGCTAGAACATTATAGGCTGATATAAACGCTTATATTAGAAAAAACGTTGACAGAACGTAAAAAATACGTCGTGTGCATAGGGCTTACCCTAAAGCATTAACTAATCACTGACATGTTACTCCACACGGTGTCAACGCCCGCATTGTTGACGCAATGTTATTCAATAAGGCAGTTCAACCTTCACTAGATTATCGCCCACCTGATCTCGAGGGGTTGTTTTTTGCCCCAGTCTGTCCCCGATGGGCGTAATTTGTGGCTGCAATAACAATTTTGGGAATTGAGACACGCGCGTCGCTTCGTATGTGTTTTCGAGAGATGATTAGAATTTTTTGTTGTTTTTCGTATTTTTTTTGGAATTTCTGAATGTTTTGTGTGGAGTAATGGTGTAAAAAGATTTATTTCAGTTCTACAGTATTCTGTTCAATCTTACAGCCCCTTGTTATCTTAAAGAACTTTTCAAGTTCATGTCCATACTTAAAGGATATCTGAGGTCATCAGAATACCTTAGACTAGAGATGGCGATGCATTCTACTAGAATCTACGACAAATATTTTACAGTCGAAGCAGTACGGCTATGGAATGAATTGCCTGTATCAGTAGGGCGCGCACAATCCGTGTCCACTTTCAAAAATATGGTCAAAAATCACCACCTCTCTCCATAAACATCACTTTACATGGTTCTTTGCTCATGTTACATGATTATTATTTATTGTAAATATTTATGTGTGTATGTATATTGATTTGCAATTGGTACACCACAGACTACCTGCGCTAATGTCTCTCCCTCTTCTTGTAATCCATCCATGTTTTGAAGAGTTCGATTTTAGCGATAAAACCGCCAATAGGAAATGTGCAAGAAATACAAAACGTTTTTATTTTTAAAAAATCCTTGTATGGACCCATAAAACATTGTTGTACACTTGTTTAATTCTCTAATACAACACATAGTTTTACAATTTAATATTTTATGTAGCGTTTCTTTGGTGAAACGGAACGCAGATTCAAAACGCATCGTCCTCGATAACGCAGTAGTGGTAGTGACGTCAAATACTATGTCATTGTGTCAAATAAACACTTATTTAAAAAGTACTTAAAGTTTCACTTAGATTTTATTATAATATTGTTATTGCAATTTTTGAATAAAGCACATACAATAAGTAACATTATTCTATTAAGCTGGAAGCGTCAGGGTAGTCCACGAAATTCAAATTTTCTTACTGGCGCGACTCATTTTTCATCAACGTACAATCTGACACTGACCTGCAAATTACAAAAAAAAAATTAAGAAAATTTGAATTTCGCGGGTTACCCTGACGCTTCCACCTTAAGGTCAAAAAATTAGATGTAAAAAAGGCAGATAGAGGTAAATGACGTCACATAACATGACATGAATGGCCGCGACAAGCACGGACGTTTCAACTGTGAAAAAGTTTAATATTTTTTTTAAGCGACAAGCAGTAGTTGAACTTAACTTTTATTTATTTTCCTGGGTTGATAGTAGGTACTGTATTTTATTGATTTAAGTGAAGAAAAATTACATGCATATTCCCTCTTGTGTCACCCTATGTGAAATGTTTTCTTTAATTTATTTATTTATTTATTTATTTATTTATTTATTTATAACCAACTTATGCTAACAGTTTACACCACACATATAAGTTATTGGTTGAACATAAAATTAAGTAGAACTACATAAAATTTAAAGTCAGTTCAAAATCAAAACTGGAATTAAAAACAAAACAAAAATAGTAATAATATTAGAAATTAAACAATATGGTAGCTGTAAGAATAAAAGTAAATAAAACAATTTTAGTAGATAGAATTACAATGCAGAAAATGAAATTACAATAAAAATAAAAATACATAATGGTACTTGTATGGTGTAATATGTAATAAAGAATTTTCTATTCTATTTATTCATACGTTCTCAGCTGTATGGTATGCTTGTATGGTATTTCAGGATAATGGAAATACCACAACCTTTTGTATGTAAATTACCTTGAAAATCCATACATTTAGACACATTCTAACCGTCACTTTGAAGAAACATCGAGAAAATCCTAAAAGTAATTGTATCAAATTCATGTTTGCTCAGTTGCTAAGGTTTTTAATTTCAGAACTGAAACAATTCATTTTGTTTGATGTTGCCCTCTTCTTTATCGTAAAGCTATTGCTGAATATACGTTAGAAGGAAACAGGTGTTCAAACATCATTTCTTATGAAAGAATGTTTCACAATTGAACTGAAAAGAGACGACTTCTTTCGTTTCGCTCAAAGTGGATACTTTACAAATGATTCATTTCATATAGACCTGGTTTTAGAGGAGTTAGGTGGAATTCGAAATTCGAAAAAAAAACGGCTGCTCTGCGGCATTTGTTTCAAAAATGACTAGCAAGTTCGAACATTTCATCTTGTGAGTTACTTACATTTTAGATCTCTATAAAGCGGGTTACAACAAAACGGTTCTGGTGTCTCAAGCAGACCACAAGAGGTCTTATAAAACGGTAGTTCTAATGTAAATGACGTTTCGCTTTATTGTTTTCGTCGTGGCAGCTGCGCTTTCCCGCCATGCCTCAACATTCGTGTTTCTGGGATAACGTTTGTTTTATAAGCGTCGTTTGTTCGTACCTGACTTGCTGAACGACGTTCAATGAGGATAGTTTGCTGTTTATGGTCTATGCCGTTGGTTGGTGTTTCTGCATGACTTCATTCATACAAAATGGTATTCTAAAAGAGTTGGGATTAGTAAGACAATTTTCGCACGCAAATATACAAACTTACAGTGTTTATCACACGTACTATGATCACGTTTTGCATAATCAGACTAAATGTTCCCTCTATGAGAGAGAATGGGCTATAAACCATCATGCGCGGGCCCAGTGCGGGTTGAAATTCAATAATGACGTACCTAAGAGCATCTTCCTACGTCAAAGTCATTCTTAAATCTCCTAACGAAACATTAGGTCCCTGCTAAAAACCGCAAAGTCGAGTAATATGTTGCCTCCGAAAATTTCGAAATACAGCTTCTGTGACTCTCGGAGACTTTGTATCTTCACTGATGGTAAAGCCGCAATGATCATCAATTATTTATCTCCATTTTACTATCCTAGCTGGTTGCTAGATAGAGGAAACATAAAATTTATTGTTTATATTTCTGGGACGGCAGTAAACGTCAATTGAGAATATTGGTTACCCAATTAGGGTAGAATTAGTAAGTGCACGTAGCAGTAAGTACAAAAAAATAGGCCACCCTCTTGCCCGGAGGGTGTCGTAAATTGCGAATAAGGAATTTTATTGCGTAGGCTGGTGGCGTGGTGCGATTCATCACGTCTACTTACTGCATTGTTTATAGGATCCCTCCTTATCGCCCCAAAGATCGATAATATGGCTGGGATGTTCCATAAACTCGATGAACGGTGCTTTCTTATTCATTATTTCAGTGGCCCTATTCAGGGTAATTGGTAAAGCCTATTATTTACCGGCCGCACTTACACATTAAGTTTTGTCAATTCTAGACAAGATTTCAAAAATTTTGTACGTACCGAATGACAGCTGAGAAATTCATTACCAATCACCGTTTTCCAACACACAAATTGGAGTTTCGGAAGCGGTTCCCTCATTTATGGCTCACCATAAGCTATAGACGTGTGAAAAATTAATAAGTACACACAGACACTCAGACACGTCTGAAAACCACCATCGTTAACGGTATTCTTGTCTTCATAAATATAATTTGTTTTAGGCCCACGGTTTCATGCAATAACTTTAAAACTTCATACCACTGAATTATGTATTTGGCCCAACAGTTATTTCTCGATTCTCATGCTAATTGTCGGTGTTTACTTACTTCCAATTTATGTTGGACTATGAAACCAATACTCAAGTTTTATATTGGAAAATTATGGGAGATTAATGCATTCTATTTTCTTATTTTACAGTTAAGCTGTTATATGGTTTTATTGAGTCAGTGTGTGACACAGTGATCCGTTTCTTCGTTTACGATCCAGCTATGGTGACCTCAAACAAGTTGTCATTTATTTTATTAAAATGTGTGAGGTAGTTGTTTGACTATTTCGTTTTGAATGTAGAAATGCACTTAAATATTTTGTTATTTTTAAGTAAAATCATGTAGTTAGCCGAACTTATCGTAGTACACCATGCAAGTACAGCAACATCAGTTTACAGGAAAGTGCTATATTATTATCAACTCAAAAATCTTTACAATAGAATAGAATAGAATATCATGTATTTCTGAGTATATGGTAGGTACATAAAGATGTTACAATTTATTTTAGTTCACATATACTACCGTTGCCAGTGTAGAAATATTAGAATTTAATACAATATAACCATTATTCATAATGTGACTATACACCAATATTAATTTATTTACAGAAGAAAAAAATAAGTTATAGGTACATTTACAATACTATATACTATTATTGGAATTATAAATTAATTATTAAAACTTATGATCAATAAATTCGCTAACAGAGTAGAAACACATGTCCAGTAGAGCCAAGAAAATATTGCATGTTTAAATTTATAGCTGTCTGATATGTGATGGTAGCTTATTGAAAACCTTTATCGCCATGCAGTAGGCATTTCGACTATACAAACGAAGTCTTTGGGCCGGTACTAGTAGTTGCTTTGGATTTCTTTCTTCAATTCTTTTGGAAACATGTTCAGTTACGGGGAACAAATAAGAATGTCTTTTTACAAACAAGCAGATTTCAAATATGATATAAATATGTAGAGACATGGAAGTATCTTTAATTCCCTAAAAATTTAATCTCCAAAACAGGAAAATTTTGACAAAAATTGACGTTTGACGTAGTATCTTTTAATATTTATACCATGATATAACTTAGATGACGTGCACACCGTGAAACACAAAATAACCTATAGGAAGAATCTTACCAGCAATAAACCTTTTGTAGTGGTTATTTCTTAACTCGAATTAAGTGTGGAAACTACACGGTTCGCGGGTATTGGGGGCTTATTAAAGGTTATGGTCAATATGCTGTACAGTTATCTGTTATGGACCGTTGTCGACGTAAAAGCCCTTTCGTATGACCGCCATCTTGGAAAATTTTGCGCGCTTTTCTGATGACCATTTTTCAAGATGCTGTTTTGTTTTATAGCCCGAAATTGAGTCAATGAAATGTTTTGATTGTATGAAATGAAAAGTCCTCAGTTTAATTCGACTCAGAAGCGAAGAGATATTGATGACAAAATATAAGTAATTGTCTAGCTGTCCACAACTTAGATATAATAAGCCTTAAGATAAGCGCAATTTTATAGACCGGTTGACTATTCTAGTATACGATTATGTTGAGATACGTAAGATTTGTGGATTTATTTCGAATCCAACATAATGATGTAATAAAAATATTGTGTTCAGACTTTTATATGAAAGTTTCTTGTAACTGAATAAAATCTTGTATTAGAAGTGGGACCGGTGCGGTGGCCCGGTCAATGGAATAAATACCTATTATAATGTTAGTGGTTCCAGCGGTTGTAAGTGGAGCGAATATAAGGTTTACCTGTACTTACTATTAAATTAATTACTTACATAAGTTATTTTATATTATAAACGGTTTCCATATTTTATAAATATAGCTATAGTTGATACTTTGCTACTAGTCCAAAAGCTTTTAATAGTTTCATTTTATGTCTGTCATCGCCCCAGTCAGTGCTAGGTTCGAACCATTCCGATCGAACATAAATTTGTTTTCTAAAACGTTTTGTATACATGTAAGAAGTTGGTATAATATTAGGTTGATCGGGTAACCGTGAACGTAACATTAGCTCCGTTATTAAAATCTTACACAAATCAATAAACATAGTTTAAGTGATAAAACCAAGTGAAGTAGTGAAAGGACTCTCCTATACATATGTGACAATGTTATCAAAGAAAAAGACCTACCACAAGTGAAGTTATAAAACATACAAAAAAACTGTGAACATTTTCAAAGCCCAGCGAACTTTTTATGACAAAACAGTGCTTGTGTGTAAATATAAACATTACTGTTGAACACGGCATAATTTTTGACCTCACTAATGATAAAAACAGTGACTGGACACACAAAGTTGTAAAGATTAACTTAAATCATAACCGTTCGAAACGTACGTTACTCGAACAAAGGATTGAACTTTGAACCTGGCCAACACCGTACTTAAACGTGTTAGCAAACCAAGACAATCATATCCAGTAGCCAAATTCACTTGCCATAACTAAGTTGATGTGGTTCGTTGGCGCAACAGGCGACCGCAGGCCGTCACTAATCAGTTTGGGTGCAAGTTCGAACCCCGCAGTAGGATAATCTTTTTGTGAATAAACAAAATATTTAAAGAAGGAACGAACGTTGTAACGAAAACAGCGAGTCACCGCAGCAGCTACGTTACGATTGGTGGTGAGTCAAAAACACAAGCTCCGGCAATATTACCTTATATGGTCATGAACTAGCCGCATCTTTGCCTAAAATCAACACGAGCTTGCAAACGATACCATAAATTCGCTAGTGTAAGTAAATGCGATTTAGCTGAGAGTGCAAACATAGTGACTGCCGTGACAGAGAGCAGTGGTTCGATTCCTGAGTGTGAAAATTCTTTTTGTGAATTATTTTTGCGAAATTACTTTTATTTTATTATTTTTTTTATAATGTTTTATTGATTGTTTGGTTAATTAAATCGATATAAACAATCAATAACTAATAAAATTTCAAGATGGAGAACGATAATTCTGATAATATTACATATAGAAAACCACAGCGATCAAGCTCGCTTTGCGATTTAGCTGGCTCAGAACAGTCACTCTTTGATGCTACGATGCTAAGCTTACCAAATTCTTCAATCGCTGAGTCTCAAGAGAACAAGGAATTAATAGAAAAAATTTGTCTTTTAGAAAATCAATTGTTGAGTGCGAACGGCGAAATTGAAAATTTACACCTTGAGAACTCTTCATTAAGACAGGAATTACATAAATTCAAACAAGTAATTGATATTTATAAAAAAGTTGGAACTGCTGACAATACTATTCGCACACCAAAATCTGTTAAAAGGAAGGGTTCCTTCAAGTGCGCGAGCATCAACAAAAGTCCTGAAATACTACTTAAAACAAATCAAAGATTTAACGGAAAGCAGAATACACCAAAACAGCAAGTGCTTCAAATCCTGAGTCAACAGAACTCGGAAGTAGGCTGTAGCAGAGACACACTGTTAACACATAGCAAACCCGCCAAACATAAGATGTGTATTTTAAGCAGCAATACAAAGAACAATGTTTTGTCCATAGCTGAGGAAACCTTTGGTAACAGCTACAACCTGTGCCATTATTTGTCACCGTACGGATGCACTAAACAGCTACTTAAGGGTCTTGACACGAAATTACTACAATTCACTCTAGATGACTTTTGTATATTATTCCTAGGTGAAGAAGACTTTAAGTCAACCAACAACTACTACGACATCATTTTTCATATAAGGGACGTATTGCAGGCCATGCAGCATACAAACATAATAATCTGTTTGCCCACGTTTAAGTGCCCCTTTGATACAAGTCTTTTTAATTGCCGAGTAGAGACTTTTAATAACCTACTGTATCTGGATATTTTGACACATGGTCACGCCTTCCTCTTAGACAGCAATCAGAATCTCGAATACGACTACAGCATGTTTAATAAATACACAGGATCTTTAAATAATCGAGGCCTATCTAGAATTTTCAAGGACATATTAGATTTGATTACAAGTATAACAGAACAAGCTGTCATAACAGAAATTGATTTATGTGAATCGAGTAAACCTGCCAAACCAAACGAAAAATTTTTTTTTCTTGACTAAGCACCTCCACATATTACACCAAAATATTGCTGGATTATTAGGAAAATCAGACAATCTTACAATTTGCCTACATGAGCTACTTGATAAGAATATATGTGTTGATATTTTATGCATTACTGAGCATTTTATGATGGAGGGCTATGAAAAACACCTCAACATAAAGGATTATTGTTTGGCGGCCAGTTTCAGTCGCAAGGCGAGCAAACGAGGTGGAACGTGTATACTAGTAAGGAAAGGACATCAATGGAGGGAACTGGAAAAAATTGCAAAATTATCCACAAATGGTGTTTTCGAATGCTGCGCCATCGAATTAACGACATACAAGACTGCGATTGTTTGTGTATACAGGGTACCTAATGCAAGCAATTTTAATGAGTGTATTGAAAAATTAGATAGAATGTTACGTATGCTTGTAACTAAGTCCTATAAAAATATTGTTTTGGCAGGTGATTTTAATATAGACGTATTAAAACGAAATAGGCAATCAATTGAATTTGAGACATTGTTAATTAATTATAACTTAAAACTTGCTATTTATGAACCAACTCGTCTTGGGAGTAAGTCATGCATTGACAACTTTGCGCATAATTTTAGCAAGTCTTTTAAAGCTTCTGTACTAGAATTAGCTCTGTCTGACCATACGGCTCAACTCCTCAAATGCCCTATTAAAACTGTATGTTCTATAAACCAATGGCGTATACGTAGACGTGATTATAATAGTGACAATATTAATAAATTTAAATCATATTTGAGTAGTTTGACATTTTCAGATGTATATGAATCTAATAATCCGAATATAGCTTACAATGCATTCACAGAATTGTTTTTGTTTCTATATAACCAATGCTTTCCTAAAATACCAATAACTATGAAAGTAGTAATGAAGCAAAAGTGGGTATCGCGCGGTATTAAAAAATGTAGCGCAAAGAAACGCCATTTACTATGGCAGTATCGATTGAATCCTACGCAACGAAACAAAACTCTATTTAAGAATTATTGTAATACATTTAATAAGGTTATCTATTTGACGAAAAAAGCACAGAATTCTTATAAAATACAAACATCTAGTAATAAATCCAAAACGACATGGCAAATTATTAATGAATCTAAACTAAATACTCCTAAGAATGACATTAATAAAATCCGTATCAACAATACAATTATCTCTGACCCTAAACAAATTACAAACCTTTTCAATGATTTTTTTATTGACAAAATAAAACCAATTGCCGCAGCAGGGGTAAATGTCTCTAGTAATATCCTGAACAGAAAGGATTCGATGTTTATGGCTCCGAGCTTGCCGATAGACATCTTCAATATAATTTTGGCCCTCAAAAACACGAAGAGTGTAGGATGTGATGGGGTTAGTACAAATATTATTAAAACTGTCGCTGACATTGTATGTGGCCCACTGTGTCATATAATGAACTTGTGTATTTGTGAGGGGGTGTTTCCTGATGCTTTGAAGAAATCTGTAGTGAAGCCATTACATAAAAAGCAAGAAAAAGACCTGATGCAAAATTACAGACCAATTTCACTTATATCCATTTTTTCAAAAATATTTGAAAAGTATATTTCACGACAATTAAGCACGTACTTAGATAAAAATAATATACTTTGTAAGGAGCAGAACGGGTTTAGAAAAAATAAATCTATCAATATGGCGGTATACGATTTTTTACACAAAATTATGTTAAATGTTGATAATAATACACCGATCTGTGCAATTTACTGCGACATGACGCAGGCTTTCGATTATGTTCAGCATAATATTTTATTGCAAAAGCTCGAATCGTATGGAGTACGAGGAAATGTTAAAAAACTCTTACAATCTTATTTACAAGGAAGAAAGCAAACTACAGAAATAACGACGATTAATGCGAACACCAAGCGGGAAGTAATATTTACATCTGGGGAGCGTAAAGTCAATTATGGTGTTCCACAAGGAAGCGTATTAGGACCACCGCTATTTACAGTTTACATCAACGATTTTCCTAAATGTATAGAACACAGTATGACACTTTTTGCAGATGACAGTACGATAACCATTCCTTGTGACGATAAACATATTTATGAATCTGACATAAATTGTACATTAAACAAAGTAGTTCTATGGTTAGAAAATAATAACCTTAAAATTAACTTTAATAAAACAGTAGTAATGCATTTTAGCCAGAGGCAGTTAAAACTTCCAGTTTTTAAAACTAAATATAATAATCATGTAATTGATACAGTAGATTCCACTAAGTTTTTAGGATTAACCATTGACCGTAATTTAAATTGGAAGGCTCACATAGAGGTTATTAGCAAAAGATTAAGTAACAGTGCATTCGCATTATATAAACTATCGCGGATCTTAAAGACTGATGCCCTTTTAACAGCCTACTATGGCATAGCAGAGTCCATTATCAGATACGGTATTATGTTTTGGGGCCTATCTACGGATAGGGATATCGCATTTAAAGCACAAAAAAAGTGCCTTAGATCAATATTTAAATTAAAAATGACTGATAGCTGCAAGCCGTTTTTCATACGGCACAACATCTTGACTTTACCATCTATTTATATTTTCGAAATTGCGATATTTGTTAAATCAAATCCGAAATTATTTCCCCGCATGGCAGACCGGTTTCCCAGAAATAGACGTGATAACAGTAAACTCTGCCAACATCCGGCTCGGACTGCACTTATGCGCAAGAGTGTTTTTTGTATGGCTCCCATTATTTTCAATAAGCTCCCCAATGACTGGAAAGAGCTAAGCTTAGTAGCATTTAAGAGAAAACTTAAATCTTTTTTAGTTAGTAAGCATATTATGATGTGAATGAATTTTTAAGTGAATCTATATGATATTGACATGCTTTATATATATCTGAAATGTAATATTTTTCCTGATAATGATGATTGTATTTAATAATTTTTAATCTAATTTATTTTGTATTTTAATTATTTTTGACTTAATGCTGACATTAATTGGTTTTTGTTTCTTTTTTTCTGATTATCAATGACTGATTATTGAATATTTTGACAAATTTTGTATGAGTTTGACAATTTCATCAATCATTTTAATAATTATAATTTATATATTTACGTCAGCTTTGTCCGTATTAATGATTGTAAACTTGTATTAATATTTGCACACCATGGAAATATGGTAAACATGCTAGCACAACTCCATGTACTTCTTAAAACACCTTGCATGCATTTTTCTTCTTTTAATTGTATGTACACACATGTTTGAGCAAATAAAGTTATCTTATCTTATCTTATCTCTTATCTTACACTTCAGAATGCATCGTTCATTTCTGGTATGCGATGCATTATTTCGATTTCTACGTAAGTAAATGTGAGATTGCATCGTGACCACGGCTCTGAGCGATTTGCGTGATTTTCACACTGACCGATAGCCAAGGGGAAGTAAATTCTGTGTCAACTGCACCCCCAGTATTGAAGAATTAGACCCTGGTAATGAAGGCTTATATATTGTATGGTATTAGCGCTAACATTGCCGGAAATGGAGCGCCAATTGAAATATTTCTCAATTGTGTATCATTGAAGTGTAATTTACGGTCATTGGAAAGCCTGAACGGATTTTAAATTCATTGATACTATTACGGCAAAGAAATAGATTGTTAACTTAAAGTTAGTTCGATAAAGTAAGAATACAGTTTTTCATTTCGCTGGAAATATTAAAAAGAGCTCTAAAAACAACTGCAATTCCTGTACTTAATGTGTTCATTTTAGCTATTTTCGCTATATGTTTGTTTTCAATTTCCTTTCAAATATTCGTTTAAAATCAATGGTTTTACTGACCCTACTTATCATAATCCGTCTTTCTGCATTCCCATCATAATATCGTGCTAAACCATCGACACTTAATTTATCCCGATCTGACCTCCTCTCGCCACACGGGCCCTGATCAGCGATTTGTTTCGCGTTTCCTCTCATAACCTCTTGTCTATGCGCAGTGGAACATTTCCTGTTACTGGCTGTTACTGCAGCTTACCATAATATATCATCTGGTCGTGTGACCCCGATAGCTTGGGCCCCTTCTGTAGCGGTTTATGAATAATATGCCCGTTTGTGGGAAGGCCTTACACATTCTTCATTTGAATCTTAGGGTCTTCAAGCCAGTGGGTTATTGGTGCGACTTTATTTGAATGCATTTGCATCTTTAGATAGTGTGAGAGGCAATTTGGACTAGCTGTTCAATTCTATAGTAACTTCTCTTTCGTTTTATAAGTTAGATACTACCGCACTTCATTGCAAAATATTTTACTATAATCCATTTCGAAATACCACGATACTACTTGTACCGATTTACCTTTTAAGGGCTACATGTTGACAGGCCACATTGACACTAATAACAAGTTTCATTATCTCTGATCTCTGCGTGTTTTCCTGAACACATGGCTTCGGAGTTAAGAGGTGTGTTGATACCACTTGAGATACAGTCTCCGGGAGTCTCACGATTGTGGATAGCGAGATGTGTTTTACTAGCTTTCCTTATAATAATAATAAATTTATTTTACAGATCATACAATGCAATTTGTTAGTAATACACATCTTAAAACACTGGTGTTAGTACAAATATATTTTGAAAAGTTAAAATAATTAATAATAATGTCAAAATAATTAATAATAATAACTTCAAAATCACCATTAGTCATTAATCATGTCAACATCATTAATAATACAATAAAATAAAAGAAATAATAAATAATAATCAATAATAATAATAATTCTTATGCTGCGTTTTTGATTCCAATTCCTCAAACAAAGCGCGGATTAGCAATTGACGAATTTACATCTATATGTATATAATAATATCCGTTTTATGTCATTTTAGAGAAAAGGACATTTGGATAAAAGGACATTTTGAGAAAGGACAGTCTAAGAAAGGACATTTGGAGAAAAGGACCTTTTGAGAAAGGACATTTGGAGATAAGGACATTATGCACTGAGACGATCTCGTCATCGCAAACGCAATTGTTTTATCTATGTGCCACATAGTATCATGTATTACAAAATCCTGAATCGATCTGCCCAAAATTAACCTGCGACATTAACATAATCAACTATGTTAAGTATTTGTGACACCAATCAGCAAGCTAATAATAGACAGCAAATTTCTGAAACCTGTTCAAATCAGCACAGATAATGATAAAGCTGTGCAAGCTAAAACACCAATTACTTACTTGCTAAATGAATTTTGTACTTAGTCCTAAGACTTAAACGTGAAGTTTACCTTATTAGACATGGAGCACTGGACGATCAGAGACAGGTGGACGATTAAATAGAAAGCGGCCATTACATGTTTGACCTAATACTGTATACAGGATGTTTCATGTAGCTTCGATCAATCGCAGAGATAAATATTGAACTTCCCTGTGAAAGGCACTATGGCACATTTTTAGGATGTCCTTGATTAAGCGCTATAGCGTAGAAGTAGTTTGTTTAATGTGAACAGGAGCTTATTATAGAGTAACTGATTATTGAAGGGCGATTCGTCTCTTAAAAGTATGAAGCAGTATCTGAGTGGTCGTCTCAATATCTATATCTGGAATTCAGCCTTATCTTGTAAATCATCCTATATAATAGAATAGTGACCTGCTAAACGTGTGCCTATGATGTGTGGCCTACATAATAGAGCGTTGTGGAAACAGGTGTATGCCAAGGACACTCGATTTCGTGACAATATTAATAGTAACCTGAATATTTCATTCATTTTCTTCGTCTGTTATTTGGATATGGACGGTTTAATCTGAAATAAATGAATCGTCTGCACATTTTTCTAAGTTTTTACCGAACAGTTTTGTAATTTTACTTAAAGTTTATTAGATTAACCGGTTTTCAGATTTATAGGTCGAGCTCTAAAAGGTCACCTTTCCTTAAGTCTGATAGGAATCCATCTTGGAAAGGAATTTCGCGATAAGTAATGTTCGAACGATGGTTCACTTAGATACTATTGTTGTTAACTTCAGATAATAACCTCGCAGTGACTCGTGAATAATGTGGTGGAGAGTTTAGCAAACATGTCTTTATAATTAGTTGAGTATGTTGCACTAGAAATGAGGGTAATAGGCCTAATTAGTAAGAACTTTGAAAGGTATTAGGGCGCATTTTAGCGCCCAGTTATCGTTTTATGTGGGAAATTGGAAGCTCCAATTTTGAAATCTGTTATTTTTGCATGCAGCTCTGTGTTGTTGTAGTTTTACTAGATTATTCCCGGGGCTTCGCCCGCGTGGAGTCCCACGGGTTCATACTACCGGGATACAAAGTATCCTATGTGTTAATCTAGGTTATAAACTATCTGTGTGCTAAATTTCATTCAAATCCGTGCGTGAAAGAGTAAAACACATCCATCCATATATCCATCTTCACAAACGTTTGCAGTTATAATATTAGTAAAAACTAAGAAGTAAGGTTTTGCATGAGGCTATATACAAGATGTCAAAAAGCATTGAATAATAATCGAAATGTGTGGAGGTATATTGAATTTCAGATTTTACTTTTGAAAATCATCTAAAATTCCTTTCGCCAACAGGTCTTTGCTTTACTTAGATGTTCTGGTCACCACAATGTAGACGACTACTATTTACTATACCTTGATCATAGACGTCGATTACACATACCCCACATTCCAAAATATGCCTTAGCATGATCAAGTTAACTCTTAATTAAAGCGTTAATCGCTTGCTGCATTAATTAGTGCAGCTGTGTTGGTTTACAAGCAACCAATTGGGGTTTTCTGCGACAATTATCTGCAGTAAATTGACCAAGAAACTGGAATACTCTGAACTTTTATAAAGTTGGGCGTGGGCGAATGCTGGTGTTGACAGAATTCGCGTAATTACAGTGAGTTAGGAGTGGGTTTGTTTATTTTGGGCTAAGCGAAACACTTGTAGAGGAATTATTGCTAGACATCTGTAGAAATTTCTCAAAATGGCGAAGGAAAACAGTGAGAAAACTTTTATAGTTAAAATTGCAGCTATAGCATGTCCTAGAACCAAAACTACGAAAAAATATGATATCCACAAACCTGTACTGAGGTTTCATTTAGTAGGACTCTGACAGTGGGGTCTGTCAGAGTCCTACTAACTGAAATCATTGAGGATTTCCACACGACGTAATAGTCTGATTTATCTGCAGAATGTCACGAGTTTGGAGTATAACTGTTGTTTCATCTTTGCATTTTTCCTTATTACTAGCTGTTGCTCGCGACCTTCGTTCGCGTGAAATTATTATTAAAAAATCCCCGTTATTATCAGCACTTCCCTATTTGAATCGAATTTTGTTACCAATTTCAAGGGTTTGGTTTTTCTTTGGACGGAACCCTGATTATTTATCTAAAATGAAAGTAGCCTAAGTTACTCCTTGTTACATCAGCTATCTGCCAGGAAAGTCCCGTCAAAATCGATCCAGCCATTTCAGAGATTAGCCGGAACAAACAGACAGACACGTATGTGTACCGTGTATACATCCATATGCACTTAGTAAAAAGCTGTTATTTTATTATTACAAACAGACACTCCAAATTTATTTATCTGTATAAATGTATAGATTGCATAATACATCTGAATAGGACGGACCTTCAATTAAACTTCTTGCAGCTTGCAGTAAAAAAATCAGTCCATAAACAACGGGCCTAGAAAAGATGTCTTGCATGTGGAAACATTAATTTTAACCATAGCTGTTATCCCGTTCAGAAAAACTTGTACCTCATAATTCACGACAACTGCACTTGTCTTCAAACCCACATTATTACTTCCAAGTTGGGCATAAAACAGGTATTCCGAAGATGTTTCATACCATTGACGATATTACGGTACTTAACAGCGTTTAAATTCAAATGGAAAAAGCTCTCTGAATGTGTATTGTTGTGGATGACTAACGGAAGTAAGTGAGATGTAACCGAGAATCGATGCTGTACTAAATGTGGCGCTAAATGTCACAGGTTGCGTCATCAAAACAAATTGCGGCTATGAGATGAGCTACTATAAGTTTGGGGACTTTTACCTCTATTCATGAATGTTTTTCAAGATTGTATGGCCTCAAAATAATTTCAAAAATTCTGAAGGGCCTAAGGACCTGGCCGGTTCCAAATTGTGATATTTGACAGCCATGCTCTCTCATTAGGTTCAAATTTACCTTGCAAGATTGAATTGTCAGCAGGAAAATATCAAAAAAATTAAATCAGCTGTACCTGTTTCAATGCTGTCAAAAATTGTTATGTTGTTATTCTCTTTCTGCAACAGTAGTAGTTAGAAAATTACAAGTCCAACTTACATTTTTTTGTGCGTTGGTCTCTCGGTAACAAATATTTTCTTGATCTTTGAGTCTCGTGGCGCCACTTATTCTTTGTTCCGCTACCTTTGAAGCCCAACCCTAACCAGCTATTCATTGAGGCGTAATTAGAGCAGTTCCCAGGAGTATCGGCAGACATATCACGATCTTTGCGGGTGTTAACTAGTCGTAATAGCTAAGCATGTATCTAAACTGTTTCAACTTTTACTTTTCGTTGTTTACTGCTCATAAAACTAAAGATAACAGTTAGAGCTTTTGGAATTAAGCGGTCATTGTTGAAACTTTTTTTTAAACCAGGCGATTTCAATATCTCTTTAAAGATCTGATTACTAAAGGGTTTGGTAGCTGCATTTGAACTACAGACTCGTCAACCAATTCTTGGGTTGGATAGCAATGACAAAACTCCCATTGGGTAGAGTATTTGGGCAGTTGAGGTACAAAAATAGTCGATGTTTACAATCTTATTTATTGACTGTTGATAAACAACCAATTGTTTCCACGCCTCACTTGTTTTTATTGTTATACCGTCATATCATAACTTATAGTAAAATTCCATTAGAAGTTTATTTACAACGCGCTATATTCGATGACTGACGACACGACTAACTGCACGTCATCTGAACTAACTATAGAAAGCACTGCCTTGTTAACGAACTTGGACATTTTTTTAAATACATTGCTGCTTCTCTATTGATGATGAAAGGCTCAAGTCATAATAGTTCAGCAGTGAACATTAAACAAGTCGTTTGTTTTCATTAGTGTCTCAGTCTTTAGTGGCGGCATTCTCGTAGTACGGTCTCAGCTTAGAATAACCTTAAGGCAAATTAATAAAACACTTAAAAGGGATGTCCTGAAATACTCTAGCATCTGGCAAGCCGCCAGAGCTTCGGTCATCTCTTATATTAGAGAAAACGGCAGTAAATTTAACACCTTATGGTATGTTTCATGCAGTTTATATGCGGCCTGCATAGCGGGTTCTTTTTGTGAAAAATTATGTAATACATTATAAAAAAAACACTGCTGCGTGTCTATACTTTGATCTTGTGTGATTGCTATAGTGCAGTTTTATTTCTTTTTTAACAGTTTTGGCTAACAAAGGATGTCTGCGTCCGTCCCTCATTTTATTTTGGGAAAATGTTAATTGACTTTTCTTTGTATACCTAATAATGATACCTAATGAAATGTTTGTTTTATTTTCAGGTACTTCACACTCAGTTCACAAAGATGTAAAATGGACTGTTTTGCTTAGGTATGTAAGAATGAGTTTGGGTTTAATCTAACAGAATTTCCACTTCATGAAACCTAACCTCCATCACGGTCGGAATCAAGTCGGAATCGTTTGACGAATCTTACCTATTGTTTCTTTAAATATTAAAATCCTGCCTTTCACCTTCATTACTGTTTTTACCAGAACCCACTTACCACAATCCCAACTTTTCCCATGAAGTGTCAGCCCTGCAATGGAACAATGAAGTCATCTGGGGCCATGAGGCCATGGTTCACCGGCTCTCGGTCGGGGTCCGATCAGGCCCCATTTTACGCTCGGCTCGGCTCGGCTCAGCAAGACTCGGCATTACCTCAGATACACTTTCGTATTATTATCGCGATTACGGTGTTAAATGACTGGCTGCAGTGGCAATTTATTTAAATAGTATGATTGTCTATTTAATATGTGGTAGGGAGTATACTGGATGTAAATAATACTTAATAATTCCATTGCTGGATGAAGCAATTGTTATCATTATCATTCTTTATTAGAATGATGGGCTCCTAAATGTAGTTTACGGAACGTATCTTTTTATCATATCAATTTAATGCATGCAGTTTAAAAAGCTGATAAACTAGATTTATTGTTTGTGAATGCTACTTTACTTTTGAACTAAAATGTAGTTCAAAGCTCCAGCTGTAACACTTCGATGGCATAAGACATAGAAAAGCTTTTAAAGTTCTTGTTTATGTTTGCTGAAACTGCCCGTTTACTGCACATAATGGCGATAAAAATAATACGTTCGAAGAAAATCTTGAAAACGTCAAGATGCTCTTTGGGTAAAAGGCGTTGATTATGGAAATTAGTTAAGCCTTACAGCGCTGTAAAATTGAAACGTATCTGTTAACCGAAAAATTGTGACATAATTATTTTTATTGATTAATTTTGTCATTTGCACCGTTATTTGGATGTCCATAATTATTTTTATTGATTAATTTTGTCATTTGCACCGTTATTTGATGTTTATTATTTGGATGTGGATCGACTTTCAACAACGTCAGCATTTATTGTTTTTAGAATTTATTAAGATAAGTTTAGAATGTGCATAATTGATTATTTTCAAACTTAACTAAGTCTGCTCCAGTTTAAAAGGTAATTGTTCCACTTGAAAGCTTAAATTCTACTACAAACCTTCACATCATCTTCAATAAGATTCAAATTAATTTCCCTTCCAAGTTCTCCGTCAGCCATTTTCCAAAAACCGCCAATTTTTTCAAACTTCGAACGTGCAAAGACTATTTATTTACATGGTGTGTCCGTGAATTATACAATTAATAGAGGCAGCCAATTGGTCGCTAGGAAGACAATACTGATGGCCTTGGCTATTTGAGTCGGTTCACCGACCCGCGCGGTCCAAAAAAGATGAAATTCCAACCGCTTGGCGTAAAGATGGATTAAGTGTGGAATAACTAGCGAGTTTACTCGCAGTATTGGTTTTTTAAGCTCTATAATAAGTTAAATAAATGAAATTTTATGTTTTATTCCGCTAGAGTAGGTACGATTTTCTTTAATTGCAGTTTTTAGGCTTACCTATTTAGGTATTTACACCGTAGTAGATTGTGTTCTGTGGTTTTTTAATTATCAGAATTACAAGGTTTATTAATAAGCGCGGACGGTAGGAATGAAAATGTATCTTGGGATACATTCGATCTATGTAGTTCTCGGGACCCTCACAGACAATATTCGTATGCATCAAAGTACTGCTTTTTTCATTGATGATAAAGTAAAAAAAGTAATCTCTAAAGTTAATTGTTTTGCTAATCCAAAAGCTTTGTAGCTTGTAAAATCATATGTTTAAACCCACACTCGAAATCTAACCTGTCAAACAACAATTACAAATGGTCCACACCATTCTTTGTAAGAAAACCATTGATAACATTTCCCCATCTAACAACACTCATACAGCTTCATACAAGCTATGCAACCCATTCAAGCATACAAAGGGCAATTACATTGCCTACCGGTTATCCAAACGAAGCAATGAATATGGATGGCCCGCTTCCAAGCCGTAGGTGTCCGATTATGATGTAACCGTGCTCAAGATACCGTGGAGACGGCCGTGATTATGATGCAGATGTGCCAGATCTTACCGTGATTCGATGCAGATGTGCCAGATCTTACCGTGATTATGATGCAGATGTGCCAGATCTTACCGTGATTCGATGCAGATGTGCCAGATCTTACCGTGATTATGATGCAGATGTGCCAGATCTTACCGTGATTCGGCTGGGTATGGTAAGGGTTAGGTGCGTAACGATTGTGAAATAATTTGAGGTGCACGCAAGCGGCTAGCTTACCGTAAGCAAAACTGAGTTCCTGGACATTTATGGACTTACTTTTTGCGAAACGGTGATTGAAAAGTCAAAAATGCATTGGATTGACGTATGCTATCGAAAAACATAAACCAATACTGTTGAAAGTAATAGAAATATGAAACGCTCTGAAAGTGATAGTCATTGTCTAGCTAGGCCCTCAAGTCGTACTAGACATGAAACCCAAGTAAGACAATGAATTATTGGGTAATATTTTACAAAACAACACACTGACAGTAATCAGAATCATTTCAATGTTTTGGCAGAAAATATGAAATAGAATTCATAAAACAACTATGTATTGTGCAGGACTATTTCTACGACATTGTAATAATAGACTATATAAACTCATAAACAATGCTATTTACAGTAAAATAGAAGAAAGAAATAGCTTACACGTTCATTACAGCAAGTTATCTTCATTCTAAAATTAGAACTCTGTAACTACACAGGAGTCATTACAAGCTCTCACGCTATGAGAATATCTTCCATCCTCAAAGTTAGTTTTCTTATGGGATGAGATCTTTGACACCACTTAGAGCCAGGTGTGAAGAGTGACAGGTCGTTAGCCTGTCACCTTTAGCTGCTTGCACTGAAATAGCAGCAGTTGACATTTTACAACTACGAGATGGCAAGCAGCTGATGAATTCTGTTTTTGTTTATTTAAAATGCTGTTAAATTTATATAAAATTCATTACTCAAAAATGACATCGAACTATGTCCGTTGTTTGTTACATTTCTGTCATGGCTATGTAATTTATTATTTCTAGCCTGTCCAGTCCCATTGCACGCAAAGGTATTTTGCTACGTTGATATTTTTGCAACGACCTTAATAATAGTAATTATTAGTTCCATGTATTTTTATTACTGGATCAATATAAATTAAAAAAAAAGTTTAAATTCGATGCACCACCTTGCTGTGTTGCATACTGTTCGTTCGAAATTCAAAATCTTTATAATGTCGCGTCTACATATAAACCCGAATTACACCTCTATGCTCCACAAATCAACAGTGTTGAACATGACAGGCACATATGTGTGGGTGCGCCTGCATTCGGCTGCAACTGGCAACTTAACTGTCATCTTCAGTAGGCGATGATGGTGATTATCGTCTCTTCCGTCACAAAAGTACCGTGTAAAAGACCCTTTAGTGCGTAGTGAATTTATTGTTATTGTACGACCTCACTATTATCAAGATTTAAAGTGTATGTGGAATTTCAAAAGTCGAAAAAGTATAATAAATAGTTTCTTGATGTTGATGTATAGGCTGATGTGTGTAACTGTTTACTGAACTAATGGATGGGTGGTGGAGTAACATATTTTTGGGAAATATTAGTTTTGGTGATTGCCTGCGGCTGACAAATCTTTAATCACAGCTGATTAATGTACCAGGCTTAATATAAGCGCCATTCAATTAATCGGAATTGGAATAAACCTACCTAACAGTGAAAAATGTCATAGAGTTGGGTGCATTTGCCATTTCATAATCTGTTATAAATATTTTCAGTATAATTTCACAACTACACGTAGGTAGGACCTACAAAATCAACTTCACTACGCAAATATAAATATTTGCTCATGCAGCATACTCAGATTATTATTTACGACCGTTGCGGAAAAACGTAAACGCTATAATATCCGCGAAATATTTACTTACGTAGTACGAAAAATAAATAATCTGGTCTAAATTAAAATGTTCATCAGCATCCCGATTCCGGAGCACACTTTCAATCATAATCTGAAAGATTTTGAAGGATCCTAATCCATTACTTAATTTGTTTGAAATAATCGTCTACTTGACACAACACAGGGAATTTTGTTTAATTGTCAAAATAAATGACAGCCATTGTAAATGTTACGCAGATACCACGGAGAATATTATTTACGACCCATATCGTTAATTGGCAAGGACGTAAACGCTATAATATCCGAAAACTATTATTACTTACGTAATAAGTCAAGTAATCATGTCTAAATTAAAACGTTGATCAGTTCTCCGTAATTAGACTATTGACGTCCGTTTGTTGTGAAGATTTCAGGATGGTGTTATGTAAACGGAGGAGATCAAATGCTGCCATGCATCTGCCATGTTGATGCTTAGCCGACTCTTGTTGTTGTACCGAACGTGTGTTAAATTACCTGCTAAATCAATTAGGAACGTTTTAAACATTGTAAAGAAAAAGAAACATTGTAGAGAAAAAATCGTTTTTTATCAAAACAGGATTTTATTATTAAACTGTACTGAAAACTATCTCCTGAAGTGCTGAGGTAAACTAGAGTCACTCCGTCATTCCTATCACTGTATCCTACCAAATCACCTAACGCATCGCATTTGCATCTATGTCAAAATTTGCATTTCCAGTCCCGAATCTACTAAAACAGTTCCATTTCTTTGAGAAACTTACAAATATTGAATTACGCCATGTAATACCAAGTTATGTTATAATACGGCTCATTTGAAGCTTCTATATGCTCTCTGGATCGTAACTAATGCGTATTTAATGCTGGTGTTTAGTCTGCATTCCGAGCTCAGATTGCTGTTCGTAAGTGTCATGGATCCTTAGAAACTGTGCCGTGCAGAACAGATGTGATAGACAATTGTTTATAATATATCATTTAATTCAGGTAACAAAGCCCCATAACATAAATACCTTACAGACACACATGACATAGATATTTATAAAACCAGAAAATTTAAACTATTGTACACGAAGTGACGGTGTCGTGTTGTGCACTGCGTGGTGTCGCGTAGCCTTCCGCGGAAACGCCGATATATGACACCCTTCGGCCAAAACTCTTCCTTGAGGAAGATCTCAATATGATGAGTCGGAACTGGCACCAAACACATCACACAAAGCACACACACACACATGAAGCATCTGTTCGTGTAATCTAGTTACCCTGGAAACTGAACATAGTTCGGAGACAAAGCTAAGTAGATGCTGACATCTGTTCCTGTGGATGGCAACAGTCGACTTGGGGATTATGACCGCAGCAGGCAATGTAGCGTCTCCAGCAAAATTCTAATTACTAATTCGTGTGCAAAGACTTGTGTTTATACCATGCCTCGGCTTCAGCCTATCTCTACACCATAACTTAAGCTAATTTCAAGATACAAAATAGCTAATGGTGACAAGAAGATGATGCATCGTCCCTCTGATCTCATCCTATCTATCATCATCTGCCTAACATGTTCCCATCACAACTATCTATTAATATCTACTTAATATTATAAACGCGAAAGTGTTTATGTTTGGAGGTTTGTTACTCTTTCACGCAAAAACTACTGAACGGATTTGGATGAAATTTGGAACACAGATAGTTTATAACCTGGATTAACACATAGGACTTTTTATCCCGATAGTAATGTTCCCGTTGGACAATTATCGAACTACACGTGGGTGACGCCGCGGGCATAAGCTAGTTATCTACAGGGTGTAAATGGACTCTTCACGAAGCCGTCAACTAAGCATTCTGTACATCAAACTAATACGCAAAAATTATTGCTGGGAAACCACTTTATTTTTTGGGGTGAAAAATCATGTTTCATGGTAGGGACTCAATGTAACGCATTCAAAACATTGTGCTGATGGATGGATTGAATATTAGAGGGGTCGTGAAGGTTTCTTAAGTAGAAAAAAATACATTAAAAACATGTATTTAAAAAAAAAACTTGTGAAAAAGTTAGAACTTGGACCCACTATATCTCCGTAACTAGAAGGTTCCCAGATATGGACTAGAACAAAAAAATGATCGCAATGTCGGGGAGAACAAGTGCCTTTCGGCTTCGTTAAAAGTCTTTTTTATACCCTTTATACATTTACAATGATGTATTCCTTTCTATTAAGAAGGTAATGGTGCCGATTCCCTTGTTTACTCTATTTTCTTTCTATTTCATTAAGAAAAGGACAGAAGATACATTTTAGTTTAGTCCTGTCAAATTAACCAGCGCCTGACACAAGCTTAGACGTGATTAAAAAGTTGACTACTAAAATTACATCAAATTACGTCAGGTGCTAACTAATTTGACAGGACTAAACTAATATTTATCTTCGTCCTTTTCATAATGAAATAGAAAGAAAAAGATGCACTCAACTTAAATTTAGTTTAGTTTGTGAACAAGGGAATCGGCACCATAGCCTTCTGTAATGGTCACTAGTTGATTTCTCTGATTTCCGCTACACACAAATCAGAGAACATTCTTGCCGTTCCGTGATTACAGATTAGCCATTGATCAAGCAACTCTGTAATAAACCAGCTATAGTTAGTTATTCATGACCAGAACTTTAAGTTCCTCGTTCTGGTTCAGAATCAGCAGTCGTGTTAACAATTAGACTTAACTATGTCGCGCTTGCAGTACATTCAAATGGAGTCTGAACGACGGCATCGGGTGCGTCTGGTTTGTCGTTAGTAACTTTGTAAGGTGGTTCGTTAGTCCGCTTTATCTTGTCGCGTAGCTAATAGTTGAGTGAAACAACTTGGAACGCTGCACCTAACTTATTAGTAGCTTGGACACGTTTCGCACTTTCAGCGCGCTTTTTAAAATTTATCGTTTTGTGACTTTCATTTGCGAAGTTTGTAAAACGCAGCTGATTTCGAAGGAAGTCTTATGTATTAAGGTGTTAGCATTTCGTTTTGTGTTAGTAACTTCAAGTGAGTTTCCATGTTCTATAATATAAGCCTTTTTAGTCCTTTCCAAAAAGGCAGGTATGTTTAAAATGGTTAGGGTAGATGACCGCTTCGTCGCTTCCAGACTTCACTGGTATTAAAAAACATAGTGTCAACCTGATCCTTTTAATCTCAAAACACAATCTATATACTCCCTAGAACAGGTTGACAAAACCCATTACTATGGTAATGCATCCTTACTTTTATTTTCTCCTGTCAATAAGCTCGCTTCAATGAAACCACTTATTTCGCCGTGTACTAATAAAAACCTTAGAATTCAACGCGTGTTGTCATTCAAGTTCTATCAGCTTCATATTCAAGATAAAAAGGTTAGACGGGAAATTATCTAGATATGATCACAGACGGTGTAAAAAGTCACATAAATCTTTAGATTTTCTCGAGAATATCTGGTTTTAATTAAAAATAAATTATCTCTTCACACTTGTAATCCGACACTGGATTTTTTCCTTTACGGGTTTTACGTCCATTCAGAAGTTATATAAAATTTAATTGCAATCATATTGGTCATAAAAAATAATATATAAATGTAATTGTCATTGATGTCCAGAAGGAATAATAAATCTTTTTGGTTTTAAAGTTAAATACTTGTATTGTGTACCTTATAAATATCCATAAAGAAAATGTTAGACTGAGACAACTTTAAGACATCGTGTCTCCGAAAATACTTTTAAGTTCATTTGACCATAGTTTTATTAGTAACTAATGTTCTGCTTAAAAAACCCTATCCAACGTTATATCACATGTAACTATTGAGGGGACCTCAAACATTTGTTTTTCATAGTTTATAAACTTATCTTTTCATGACTGTACTCTATCCAGTTGCTTATCTGTCCAGCTGCGAAACTGTCCAGCTGAGAATCTGTCTAGTTGTGAATCTATCCAGTTGCTCCGGAGGGAGCATTTCTACTAGCTAAACAAAAAAAAACTAATAATAAAATCAGCGGGTTTAATATTCTAATAATAAAAATGCAGCTTATAAAACTCAGAACGGTGTTAAAATAAATTCAACACCAGCCGATCTCTCCCCTAGAGAGTTTGCATAAACATTACAGCTTCAATGTTAATCCCACAAATAAACGTCACAACGGCAAATGAATACTTGAAAATTATCGGCCATTACCACAAATTCAGCATAAAGTGCGTTGAAACGGCTGCTTGCTGGAACCGGCATGATTAATGAATGGTACATTATGCTAATGCAGCCTAGTTGAGCTGCATTCCAGGCAGAGCTGGATAAATACACTATCGCAGATGCCCGCAGACTGAAAACAAATCATTGACAGCAGAAGGACCACTTTGTCATAAACAATAGATTGAAATTAACTGCTGGATCTATAGCTTGAAGTAGGCTTCGTTACTGTACTTATCGTTATCATAATCCAGATTTTACGTGATACTTTGAAGAATCTGGATCATGTATCTCCTGACCCCGGCTTAACCCCTTTACTTTATTACTATAATCTATAAATAATATAATTGACCACGAACACATCAACGCTGATCAGATCTAAAACTTAATTTACACACCACCCGCAAGCTGCGTTGTTCAGTTTTTTTTTATCTCCAATGACTTGTGCTGTCTATTTTGCTTACAATTTTACAAGCGTAAAATGAGGACATACCTTCTGTGCCACCATATTATGGTGATGTTCCTAAGTGCACTAATGCATATAAAAATTAATATTGCAGATTTATTTTTAGTTCTCCCTGCAGACGCTGGCGATGTCGATGGCTAGCGTGTGTTAATTTATTCTTTTTTTTTATCTCTGTGCGCATAGGCATGCAAGTTGCAATTCACCTTTTACTTTGAAACATTATATTTAATACTCACATAAAATGGTAAAGTCAATAAAAGTTAGTCTCACTTTTGGAGTACTGATGGAGTAATAATTTAGTGGCCAACAAATGAAAAAAAAATTTGGTAAAGCATTCATAATGATAGAAGCATTCATTATTTGAATGGAGATATTAATATTTGTATAATATCTGCCCGTATTGATTCAAATCAGACTAAATTTCGAAGAGAAAGCAGTATTGAATGACTGTCGGAAATCGTTCACTTGTACGACTAAAGGCTTAGCTCTACCGTGTCTGGATACGCTTTAATTCGATCAAGCCTTCCGAAGGTTACACAAGCCACGATTCCGGGCTTTCGTTACAATTTCGGTAGTTATTTTAAGGTGCGTGATTGTAAATGAGTCGATGATATTGTCTCTTTTGCACGTACTCTGGTATATTTAGTGATAAATGAAACAAAAGAAGCGCAAAAAGTATCTAGTAATCAGTTGGGGCGATTCAATTTTCTGTAGGATATTTTGAACGATGTTAAAAAAACTTTTTGCGATATCTGTTGATTTAGGTGTTACCGCAAACTGCCCTGATTGTCTTGAAATAAAAGTTTTCGAGAGAGAGCAGAATATTTTTGTACGAAATGAAAACTTAACAACGTTACTTTGTCTACATTATTCTTACATCGTGTCTACATCATTTCTTATTCTCCAGACTTTCCAGTAGCACCATTGATATTGCCTCCATTTATTCTGTGGTAGAATCTATTACAGGATTTGTTGGCTTGCATTGAATCGCAAATATTTTCTAGTGGCCATGCGCAACTTCAAACAAAATGGACAGGGAAATGCTAATAGGATTTGTGAGCATGGGCACATGAATAATGTTGTTTTGAGTGAGATTATTAATGAGGGATACTATCAAGAATTGAATGGATATCATACACATGAAAGATGTTGAAGTTATGGATGTTAGTAGAGGATGTAAAGAAAGAAGCATTGGCTGTTAAAGCTTTCAGAAAATTCTTGTGTCCACAGTTATTGTTAGCCTAAATCACCCTTCTGCTGAGCCTTTTCCGACTCCTCTCTTCCAGTTTGATTCGATCCAGGTCTGATGTGGACACTGGTCGTTTGTGTATCCAGCTCGTTCCGCCAACTTCTCCGAGGTCTGGCGCAACGCCTTCTGACAATAGTAGATCGCAGTATATTCATTGATAAAGGGCCGCAAGATTTCATAAAGAACTCCACGTCATCCAGGTCAACTAACTAGAATTCAATCTGAATAAGGAAGCCCAAACAAATATCGATCATGCAGATAAGACAAGGAAGGGGATCGAGCAGGTACTAGCAGTATAATCAAATATTCACTTTCGTTCACCCACGCGTATTGTCATCGAGACTTATTAACTAACTATTGCCCTGATCATTTGTCTTCCAAACACTTTCACGTTTGCTGTGGCTGGCAAATTACCGATTGATATTGAGAAAATAGTCTTATTACTGTCAGTTTTGTATTTATGCTAAACAAATATACTAATTTGCTAAACGTCTAATTAAGTTCTTCCTCGTAACGTATCGATGGCAAAAAAGTTCAAATATGTTTAATTGAATTTGGCTTCGCTAACTCCGCTCATTGATATAGACATACGGTCATAGGCACACTGATTACTTCCCAGTGTCCTCCCGGGTAGGGATGACAACGGCAGTCGCACCAAATAAAACCTCTGAAATATAATTTCGTGTAGTGTCCAGGTAGGTCATCTGCTTAAATATGAATTTTCTTTGCCTTATAAACATCCTAGGTCACCCGAGAGCGATTTCGATTGCGAGTTTGACCATACGCGACGAAACGACATTTAACAAATGAAAAACACTATTGTTAGAGCGTCAAGTTTGTGCGTTTTAAAGGCCAAGGCAGTAATTATAAAATTCAATTATGCGTGTGTTATATGGCAGTGGTAGTTTATTGTCTATACTTTGAAAGTACAGTGCTAAACTGAGTACTGAAAGGGAGGGTTTATTTAGATCTGATTTGCAATTTCGACTCAGGTTATGGTCGCAAAGTTTCAGTTCTACTCGCAATGATGACTCTAGCTCCTTCTGAATTCTATTCCTGTAGATAATGATTCTAAATAATAATTCCTCTCAAAAAAGTTACCGTAACAGATTGGTTTCTGAAAACAAACGCAATATTGAATTTTGCCTATTCATATTTGCAATGGCTTATACTCGTAGTGACATAGCTTCTTTAAAACATGTTTGAAACTTTTTGCCGTCAGCGAAACTGTAATTTGATCATCAAGGCTGTTTTATCTTTTAAATTTTCCCTGTTGCATACCATATTTAATGTCGTCATTTGATTCTATCTTTTCACCCTGCCATCTGTTAGATCAACCTCCACTGTTTCGCAATGCTGATTGATTACAGTTCTTCAAATAACGAGCCAGTAGGAGTATGAATAGCGACCGTCTCATCAATCGTTTAGCCTTCATTTTTGAGCTTTCTCAATACTTCGATATTTTAGGTCAAGGATAAATGACAATGTGTACTGAATAAGTGGAATGAGTTGCTGGTGTAGGGCTTTCTGATTTGTAAACTGTTGACTGATGGGTTTTCATTCACGTCTTGTTTAAAGCCTTTGTGGTGCTTTGATATTTGTATATTTGAATCTAAATTGAGACTGCTGGTCTAGATTCAGTAGTATTAGCAGCATGTATATTATAATGGTTTATTTTTGTGTTATTAGAATCTGCCACAATATAGGCTAGAATGTTAGATTAATTATCATTATTCCCCTATTCTTTGTCAAAATTTATTTGGGATCGGTGCAGCAGGCCGTCTCCTTTCATTACTGTATCTGTCTCTATCAATACATTTATATCATCGGTCTTTGTCTAGACTAGATTAGTAAACATAATATTTATTGACGTCTAGCTTTCTATTACAGTTTTACAGTGTTTTACGCTGGGCAAAGGCCTCTCTTCCCTTTTTTCAATTTTCGTGCTCTAGTCCTATTGTAGATCAATCCTTTAAGAAATAGTTCAGCTCATCCCACCATCTCCTTCTGGGCCTACCGCGTTGTCGTTTCGTGCCTGTTGTGATACACTGTGTGGTTATTTTTGCCAATTGCTGCTCCGAAATGCGGCAGATATGACCACCCCAGTTCTACTTCAGCTTAACAGCTATAAGGCCAGCATCGGCTATTTATATTTAGGAGTGTTAAACTAACTATTTGAAAATGCTCATTGAAATCAATCTTAAGTACTTTTAGATTACTCAAAGCGGCTACCAGATAATTCCTTAGACAAGCCTAGCCATCTTTAAATAGAAGTATACCCAAAAACAAAAGCACTTCCGTAACACCAATAATGACTCCGTAGGAGTTTACGAGCACTCCTCAGTAAACGAAGGGTTGTTCCCATAAATATTGCTTTCGTTTTCTTACCGATCTAAAACTAGCGCCGTCTCACTATTGTTCAGTTGACAGTTATTGGTAGTAAACAGTTTAATGATGGCGAGAGTAAGGACTAAGAGCGGTTGTGTAAGCGCTGTTATAAATTGTGCCCGTGGAGATAGATTGTTGGGAAATACTGTTTGTTTAGTCTGAGTTATTTACTTACTCGTTACAAGACATAGGCCACCTGAAATGAAAGAGAATCAGATGTTTTTCCTAAACAACAGATACATCCCCGAAATGTTTTGCCTGGATGAACGTAACTATTCATTTTAAACGGCCACGGTTGCATGTTTGCAACTAGTTGGTCATTTTAAACTATCACACAATACAGCCGGTCGCGATTTGCTCAAATGTGCGTCAAATATGTGAGAAGCTGTACAATCCAGTGGAATGCTTACACTCGGTTTGCTGACTGACACAATTATTCCATTGCGGCATTGTCCGACGTGTCTCCTAATGTGCTTTGGTGCAATTTTGTAAAAAAGAACACTGACCCGCCGCGGCCGTAAATTTTACTTAGCTCAGAAACCCAGACGTGCTTCTATCATCCTTGTCTCCGCCACTTTCTTCACTTCAAATTTGAAATTCCAGCCAATTTGTACGTCTAAAACCGAAAGCTCCATGTTCCTTTCCATTTTCATCGCTGTCTCCGTCATCTTATCATCAGATGATTAGCAGAGCCTTCGAAAACCGTTTATCAGATAATCGTGTACCAAACATCACGCACTTGAGCTCTCCCAAGATGTACTCATCAATAAAATGGCGATACTGATGTGGCGTGGGAGTGATATGACAAAACTGTTTGTTGGTTAGAGACTGAATATATTTGTACGGATTTGTTAAAGCAAAAATCTTTAAGCTAACTTCATTTGGACATTGTATTTGGCCAAAAGCTTAAGAAGCCTTTTTTCATGAGCCCAAATATATGGCAGGTACTTGTGATGGATAACGGACCAATCCCACACACTGAGAGGATGTCTATATCCCAGCAGTGGGAACGTTAGTGGCTGATAGACCCATTAATGTCCCAATGTGGTAGTTGGTCGATTTGGCGGGAGATTGTTTTAATGTTAGGTCAACATTATCCATTTATTGTACCAGATGACGATCAATTCTGATCAAATTACTTAAGTCCTTTACTCCAATCTAGTCATACGAGAAAGCGATTGTGTTAAGGCGTGAACACATGTGTCGCTTTTAGCATTGTCACGCCATTTTGTCGCTGTCGTCATATCGTGTCGCGGTTTCACTATGATTTACCATGTCAGACAGGTTTGTATTGTCTTGTAAGTCGTAGATTATACGTATTGCGAAATGTAACAATCGATAATACATCTAATATTCTCGATTACATTCAAGAGGAAGTTTGAGAAATTCTTTATTACCATTTCTGCATCAGATTGTCGCAATTTGTGGTTTGAACAAACCTAGAACATGTGTCAGATTTGGTTTTATCAATGTTTTGTTTATAGCTTCAAGCGTATATGTGACATAGTAAGCATTCTAAAGATCGAATCGATGACGCAGTTACGTAGAACTCACGTAACTAACAACAATGTTATAATCGATATCATAAAATATGTTGTCAAGCACATGCTTATTCACTATAGTTATTACTTACGTGCAAGCCATTGTTTAGCGAGAGTAATTTATCCACAGCGGTTAATTTGTTTTCAGACAGGTTTATATTGCGTCCGATCGCGTCGTCTAATCGTCAAATGTGTTTGCCGCCTTAGGTGCATCACGACTTAGTAGATGTGTGCCTTTCTCGCTAAATTGCGATTTGTACACAGATATGATAGTTATCTAAGCGTTTAAGCGATAAACGTTGTCTGTTTAAGGTTATTTAGGCTTTCTTCTGCTCAAATTCCACAAGACATGACTCAATTTGTAAGCTATTGGCATTGGTTTGAGTGGTGTGGTTACATGAGTATCCCTTGTAATACACCGGTTTAAGTCTGTTTCTGTTCAATCTATTCAGAATGTCTTATTTGTAACAAGTCAATTGAACACTTCCTCCATTCTAGATTCAAAAGATGAATGCATTACAAAATGTTTTTACGATCTAATCTAACATGGTTAAAGACAGACAGTCATTAGTCTTCTGTTTATAAACACGCTTCCACAACCAATCACAATGCAAGATGTCTTATTGAACGAAGAACTTTCATGCCGCTAGAAGTACACAGTAATGCGGAGAAAAGGCCATATTGTAATGAATAATTGGTGCTGCGTATAAATATTAATGGTGTAGAACTGCGCCGGCGCAGGATCGTGACATTTCAACCCGCCGGCACCTGCGCTCAAATGTCAAACATGACAGATGTCGATGAAAGTTAGAACTGTCCAGACGTGGGTAATGAGCCAGCATTGCAGGGTTAAAAAATGTAATCATCAAGATTAATTACAGCTGTTGAATAATTGCATCCTGTAGTTGTCTTTATCTGGTTTTTTTTCTTTTGCAATTATTTCTGCTGTCAATACTGGTTTTTATCACGAAACAAACTTGCTTGAGGGACTCATTCATTTGCTTAGTGCAATATAATTAGTAACCAAAGTGTCAAAGTCTGTTTCAATCGAAGGAAGTAAGATTAAAAACAGTCATCGTATCAATGAGGCGATGAGAACATAAAACGAAATATATAATTTTTCATGCTCCAGAATTATCGTCGTAGGCGTGCGTTTTACGATAACGCCCTAAGGCCGTCATGAAATAAAAAAATAAACTTTCGCTAACATAGTTGCTATCAAGATCATCTACATTTATTACTTGTTATATAAGGCAGAACAATCTATGCGATAGATTTATCATAGTTATAGATAGATAATGTGCTTCTACAATGAATGGTTTCGACAAATTGATCGGGTCTGCAAATGTGTGTAACATGCGTAATGGCTGTCCAAATTGTTCTTGTCAAATACCATAGACGGCGATGTTTTATTCTTCGTGACTGAAAGAAGGATGTATGGTCTAGCTAGGAATGATCGAATCAGTATGAACAGATAAAAATTTTGCGTAGGTTATTTCAAATTTGACAGTCACGGAGAGTAAAATTCTGTAGCTTAAATAAACATGTTTACTATACAAGTAATCTAAATAAGTATTGGTGTAGTACAGCTCCTTCTGTAAAGTGGAGAAAGTTGATTCTATCAAAACTTTATTTTTACCGTAACTGCTGTAGTGAATTTTGAAATACATAACATGACATAATGACACGTAGAAAACGAAGATAGGTTTGTGATCTCCATTTACATGTGTCTATTCTCAAACAGAATAGTTTTCTCACGTTTTTTTATAATTCGCAGGCCAGTGTCTGGTTGTATGTTGAATAAAATATGATTAGCGACCGTACAAATATGGTTTAACTAAGTTATAATAATTACAAACATCAATACAACCCTAGTCAGTTCATTTAGTCCCATGAATAATAATAATAAAAAAAGAAAATATGAATTTCGAGGGGCTAACCTGGCACTTCCACCTTAATTATTAAGTTTTTCGAAACGTCTTCGTGGTTGTTAGTGTAGTTACGTTACCCGTCCTAGTTTTATCCACTAATGTTAAGTAAAAGCTTAACCATGTAATTTTACACATGTTTATTTTGACTTTCTTAAACTACCGTATCACATGTCATCTCATCTCAATTTATCTTCGCCACAAAGTTACAAATGCGTCTATCAAACTTAAAGTTGTTCGCATCAAGTACTAGCCAGTACTTGATGCGAACAACTTTAAGTTTGATAGACGCATTTGTAATTTTTATCTCCAAACGAGTTGTAAAAATTAAATTTGTCGGTGTCCAACTGTCAAATTAGGCAGTTTGTATTGTCACTTTCAAACGTAACTGTCAAAAAAGAAAATGGCCCCTAAACATGATCATAGAAAGTAATTACTGTCACATGTTTGATTGCACTTCTTTATGTAAATTGAGTGAGCAACGGTGACCTGTGTGTAGGTTTAAATAGATGTCTTAGTGGTCTTATCTAACGCTTTCTTTTTTACGAAGATCAGAGGTCGGCTAGTATTAGACTTCCTTTGTGTTGGGGATTTGCGCGAAAAATGTTTCGTTTCCAGTTTTTCATTCATTCAAATCTGCTTCATGTTGTGGCAATATAATGAATAGTTTACTATCACCCACGACTTGCAAACCATTTTCTCTCACGTAACTTTTGTCACAAGATGTGGCTTTGGTATTAATTTAAGCCATATTATTGTATAACGGTTCATTTCCTTCTATGTAAACTTTGAAAAGTAAACCATTATTATATTATACGGAGAGAAGGGAGTGAGCGTGCCATAATTTAATATCTTAATTTCTTCTCTTCCTGATACTCTTAATATTGTTTCTTATTGAGGAAGTCTCGAGGAAGTCATTAGACCTAATTCTATTAGTAGTTTTCACTAGTTTACGAACGGATTGGTTAATCTACGCCCGGCGCATCCGCTATCTCTTTATTCCTATCACGAATATTATCGCAATGAAGAATTTATAATTCCAATTATACTAATGGAGGTCGTTGACGCTAAGGGTACATTAATGCAAAATTTATAAGTGTTCAGCTTAGACACGATTTTAGTACCGACATTTATATTCTATCAAACGATTTATGTTTATACGGTTGTAAATTTTATAGAGAAATTGTGCCATCTGATCTTATTTGGAGCAGAAGTGATATTACAAAACAAATATTAGTCTGCAGCTGACAGATTTAATGATATCTGCCAACATGATAGTCCATTCAAAGCAAGAATTCTATCCAATGAAATGGCAATGTCGCAACAAACAAATCATTAATTGCGATGCTTATTTTTCTAGCGTGAACAATTCTTACAAAATTCTTCACACATGTTAAATTTAAATTCCCGTAAATTCCTGCATAATGTCTATTTCATTTGAACATAAGTCAAAGCTCAAGCTGTAACTTAGCTGGTCATTACCGCCGTACATTTGTAAGTGTGTCGTTATTTCGGGATTGGAATGTCAAAGTTAGCGTGCTCTCTGCAGTCTCAGCTATGTCAAGTATTTGTTGTGGCTTCGGTTTTAGTATGCATCTGGCGAATTGGAAGTACTGCTGCAGCTACACAACGAAGTATAGCCTCTGTTTCTTCTTTAGGTACTAGTTCTAAATCAACTGTAGTGTGAGATCGATTATCATTCATTATTTATTTATTTATGTGATGAACGGTATCAAAAGCCTATTTCAGCTCAGAGCTGAAGATCATATTCCTGAAAAACAGGAAGTTTTTGAACTTATTACGTAACTTGGTGTTAGAAATAAACTACACTTAGCCAACATTTGCATTTGTAATTAAGTATTTAATTCTGAAAATAATATTTTTTCATCTAGCATTCATGAGCTGAATTTTAAAACAAAACTTAGCTAGTGTCAAATGAATCATTCTGATTCATTAAAATGGCTAAAGAATTTAAATGAGTGCGATGTTATCAAAGTAAATATTCAGTCTAACTATGGCCACAAAAAATTAACGCCGTTTCTTACTTTGTTTTCTTTGTTAATATCAAGGAAACGGGATGTGTGCGTTCTTTTTTAGTTTCCTCTATAATTTGACAGGCTGAAATCTTTTTTAGACGCGGAAGTTTCTACTAATTGGCGATGATTAATTCTGTGCAGGTTTCGTCACCAAAAAGTGTGCACCTCGTGATTAATTGCCCAAAGAGACTATTTTAGATGATATGGATAGTTACCATTCATATGTCTTTGACTGGTCACTGGTAATTGATTTAACTACAAGATTTTCATAATGGTTTATTCTGACATAGTTGTATTGGAAGCTATGGTTATTTATTTGGTCTATAACTTTGGCAATATTTAAACAACATTTGTCTTCAACGACATTATGTAAGCTAATGTTATTATGATTAATACATTTGACATGTCCAGTACGATTGCCTTCGCAACATTAAATCACATTCAAGCAATAACATTCATAAATTATCCGAACTAATAAAGGAATGTTAGTTTCATCATGAATAGGTTAATCGAATTTCATAGTTTGACCCCATCAGGAGATGGTACGCTATTTATTACACTGAATGTTAACGTCAATCAACTCAGAAGGAAATTTGGATGGACGCATTAGATCGTGTTTCATCAGTGAAACATTTTATCGGATACATTTGTTACGACGAAGCAAAACCTTCCATGTTTATTTATTGACTAAACTAATATATCTGGAAGCGGATTTATTTTAATGCTATAGCTGGATTATGTAACACGATTTTGTATGTCTCCAAAATTAGATATTTGGTCGTATAGTCGCGGATGCAGGTTTCCTGTTTCGTCTTTTACGAAATTATGCACATTTTGGATGGATTTCTTCAAAAAGCTTGAAAAGATTTATGTTAGAACGTGTTAGAGAAATGTACAAATTGGAGTTATGGTTGTCATGACTGGGCTCATGGTCTGCGATGTGTTAACTTGTGTTACGAGAGGAGCATATTCGGTAGTCTGTTTTATATCTTCCGCATTCTTTAATTGATTCTATTTCTATTTTACTTTCTTTTATGGTACGTTTTGATTAGATGTTTTAATAAACACTAGGGTTATTGCTTCCTGCAAGTATAACCATAATTTTTACACGTTAACCTCATTATGTTTAAATACTATTACGTGTTGTATGAGTTTTTATGTCATAGTATTTACGAAAGGAATAAAAGAATTACAATTTATGTCTGACTTTTGTTATTGTTTTCATTCCATAACTTTCGATCGTAAAGTTTATAGGATATTACTTAATACGTACAAAGTTCATCAACGTTTTCTGTTTGTGACAAGTTATTGGTAATAATAACCAACTCTAATAATGTAGCTAGATCAGGTATTTCATGACATCATTGCCTGGCTATTTGTGACAATTTTTACGACTGCCGGACTCATTCACTTTTAGCATGACCTGAAGATAAAAGATAGTCAAGTAAGGAGCTAAGTTATAGGAGCGATGATAGAGATAGATTTATGACAAACAGAAGTTTGCTTATGAATAATAAACAGCTTTTCTTTTAGTGTCAGTAATAAATTTCGGTAGTTGAGTGTAGGTGTTGACGCTTCAATGGTCTTTGAATGTATCACTTTAAAGTTACAACCAAAACATAAATGGAGTGTGACTCGTAATTCCTTCATAGTTGTGACTGCTGTTGGTTCAGCGGTCGCGACAGCTACTTTTGAGCATGAGATATTAGGTACGATTTCCAGATAGGGCAGTTTTGTTGGGTTTTAACGTCAGGAATAAACCTGATGTCATTAGGCTCGCCCCTGCAGTTTTGTTGGGTTTTAACGTCAGGAATAAACCCGATGTCATTAGGCTCGCCCCTGTTATCATCTACCTTGCCTGTCCCAAGTTCTATGTTTGGGTCGGCTTTCACTCTAACGGGATGCAGCTGAATACCAGTAGTTTCGCTCGCCCCCTGCTATATGGAACTTAAATACAAATGGCGTTTGGGTCAACATAAGTCACTCCTGCTTAACCCCTTAGATGAAACATTTATGTATGTCCTAACTGCTACCTAGTTTCCGATTAAGTAATCGAGATTAAGGTTGCTCTATCACTTGATATTATAATGTCTCCTAATTTTTTGCTTCATCTGTCGTTAGGACTTGCAAAATTACTATTGATTGCATCATGTTACCAATACGTTTTATCGAACATGCCTTTCAAAACAATTTAGATTAGATAACCGACTTATTAAACGATAAAATCCATTTCAGACGCATTTTACGTAATAGTCATCCATAAACATTTTATAGTGTTTTTGATAATCCTTGATTACCAAAAGAGACTATCTCTAGTAAATTTAGATCTACGTTTTTAGTTTGATTGCTTTCTACAGATGACCTGTTTGAAACTAGAATTGAAGCCAAGTTAGACGTTACCTTATTTGAAAATTCCCTGCTGATTTCTAAAGCAGATAAAGATGGGTAGTACAAAGCGGACATATCAACTGTTACAAATCTCTCTTCACCGTAAAGTGGTACAGTCATAACCGATATATTCAGACAGGCTTGAGACAAGATCTTGGTACAGGTCCGTTGTACGCTCGGCTGCGCATTGACCATTAATCTTCTTCGATTTTAGATAATTCTCAAGTTCTCGGGAAAGCTAGCCTTAATGTTAGCCTGAGGTCGTAAGACGATAGCTACGATACAAGCTATTGTTCTGTATTTGGGTCTTTATCAAGTACTGTGATGTATTCGTTTGTTAAAACTTGAATCATATGGATAATTGATGTTCGTAGGACTATTTGGTCCTTATCAAAGCCTTTCTCCATAGGAATGTTTCACTGTTTTAAGGTCACCGTTATAGCTGCGGTAAGATTTATTGTCACAGCCTTTAGTGATGGTCTATTTACGAGTAATGTCTTTCCATTGTCACTTTGTTTTATTCTTTTTGTTTACTGTTCAAGTTATTTGAAGTTTGGTTATGATTGAAGAACCTTGAGTACCTTTACTTACAGTAGAACAATAAATAAGCATTATGGGATATGTTACTGTTTTCAATTGCGTATCTAGCGATATAGTCTTATCAACCAAGCCGAACCACTTTGTGTCTTCTACCCGACCATTACATGCCGAAACCCTTCGAGCCTCGGAAAGCACGATAAGCTGTTTGTCTCGGCTGCCAGTCCCAAAAGCTTGACAACCAGTCTTACCAAGGGGTATCGTATTAACCAGTAATTAGGTAGTGGAGTGGAAGTCAGATAAGCAGCCGCTCCGTTTAAAATACTCGTATTCAGCTGCATCTGGTTTGACTTCAAGCCAACCCCGTCATTGAAAAAGTTAGGTAGACGATCATCAGCCTCTATGCCTCTTTAATGGCTTTGCCAGTAACAGGAAAGTAGACCCCGCTTTCAAATATTGACTCAATCGCTTCACCCAACAAAGGACTAGATTGAGACAGATTTATGTCTAGCTATTTATTAGGCGATAAAAGATTTCAGACCGATCGTTATGTAAGTGAACCACATTATGTACTATGTTATGTATGAGGTTTAAAGGATTGAAGTAACAAACGTAGTTAAATGTACTAACTATCTATTTCATCCTTTGTGTCGTGTTTTCGACTTTCGTTTTTGCGATCTTGATTTATAGGAAGTTTAAAATTGTATCATTAATGAGACGGATGTGCGGAATCGTGTCATCCAGTTTCTCTTATAAAATTAAATGGCGTTAGTTTGGCTTCATCATTAGTTCTTCATATTTAACAACTACTACCAATTCCTATTATTTAAACAGTATTTTTGTCCATTTCAGTATCTATCTAACTAATCCTATACAATATAAAAAAAACGAGTATGCTTTAGACCACACGACTGAAGTAAAACTTCTCCTTTAACTTTTTTCCGTTCGCCTCGTGAAGTAACTTTTCGTAACGCATTACGCGTAGGCGTAGCTGGTAGAGTAAGCAGTGCGTAAAGAAGTTTAACTTCAAAAATGTAAAAGTATGTCTGTAACTTTTTACGTCTTAGCGGCTGAACGGATTTGTATGACATTTGGCACACAGATAGACCATGACCTGGATTAGGACTTACTTACCTTAGGACCTGGTAGTAAGTCCCCGTGGGACAATTTCCGACCTCTGACGTCGTGGGCAAATGCAAGTGTAACAAACATGCGTTTGCGCGTATCTATGACATTTAACATCATCATGTCAAGTTGACATTCCCTTCAAAACGTTTCATAATAATGTCACCATGATTTATCAATACTATACTTGTCACTTATGCATGTAATGCAGCCTCGGTTACCATATCGGCCATTCAAGTCATACTCAACGACATGTCCCCAATAGATTGTGTTGTACAAATTAACATAACTAGTTGCTTGATCGTTGGAGCTTGGAGCTCAATTGGCTACTTCTAACGCTTCGTGTGTTTTTTATTAGCAGGTGTTGGGGTTATTACTATTGTCAGGTTTATGTGATTTAACGGTGATAAGTATGAAGAACTGGCTGGCTGAAAAAAGAGGACCGTAACGTAGGTTTTTTGCCATATCTATTACTAGCTGATGCGCGCGGCTTCGCCCGCGTGGGCATGGGTTATCTCGACCAAAAGTTATCATGAAATTTTGATCCCGTTCCCGCGACAAAAACTTAACAAATTTTAAACTAAAACCTTCCTCGAGAACCACTCTATCCATTGGTGAAAACAGCATAAAAATCGGTGCAGTAGTTTTTGAGTTTATCGCGAACAGACAGACAGACGCGGCGGTGGACTTTGTTTTATAATAATTGTAGTGATAGTGATTGGAACCAAATATAGGCAGCTCACAACATAGGACCTATTATTGATAATATTTATCCGTGGAGCTAGACAACTGCTAGACAATTTATCCCTGTTGGATTATTTTTCCTACTCCTCCGTTATTCATTCCTCCTCATTGGTGAAGTTCTTCAGAAAGGTCAGGTGTATGGACGTGGACGAGGCAAAAGGAGTATGTAAGGATCGTAGCAGGTGGCGCTCTGAGGTTTCTGCCTACCCCCATGGGAAAAGGGAGTGAGTTTCTGTATGTCCTCCGCTATTCATTTCTGATTAATTTCGTTTCGGAATCCATAACAGTTAAATTGTTTCTCTGGGACTTCGCCGAGCTTCGTTGTCTCGGCGCTTTTCTGGTGGTCGCCACCGTTGATTCTGGCTTTCAGGAGTTGCAGGGGTTTGAGAATAGTGTGGCGGGCTTCAGTTTTTCTCTTTGCACTTAATTAAAAAGTATTGCGTTACTCCCATAAACTTGTCATACTTATGTACAGCTATTAAAAGAGATGAATGGCCCAAAGCCCCATATGAAAGTCATGCGATTTTCCACACATAGGTATTCAAATTAAGGCGTAAAACGTGTTGGAAAGTGAGTTTCCATTAAATTCAATAAAGGGTTGACAGTATTGTGTTTAGACTACAACAATAAGTAAAATGTACTAAGTGACGTGTATTTGTGACATTTTCACTGGAAAAATAGCTCTCTAATAAGTACAGTCCTTTCGCAATTATTGTACCTCTATCTTGGCACTACTGTCAAAATCACAGTTGTAATAACTACAAGGTTCTTGTTGGGTTGCTTTCACTGACAAGTCTGTCAAGATGACACTGATCTTTATTTGCGTTTAAATAAGGCTGCTGTAAGATTGCAGCTTTCACATGTTAAATAACTGTGGTAGGACTGTAGTAGTTGATACGTGAATGTGTGTTCCCCATAATGTCATCAAACAATGCGCAAGATTCGTTTCGGTTTGCGAAACGTTACCATTGAGCAATGAAAATGAGATAGAAGTGTTAGCTTGCATGTGTTTGATCTGTAAAAATGAGGACAGGAGATAATATTACAAATGTGCCTATTTCCTAATTCTTGTATCTTTGTTTGGGTACCGAGTATTTGTTTTCGTATTGTATGTACTTTTCATAAAGTTGCATCATGGGGGTCTTGTTTCAAATGGTGTCACAATACTTGTTTCTGTATTTACCAGATACCAAAGTCTATAAAAAAGACTGCCTTATAAAACAGAAGCATTCCATCTATAATTTAGTTTAATACTGGTCAGTAATAGAACAGGACAGATGGCAATGTAAAAAAGCTATGCCTGCGCGGGCGCTGAACAAGTGGATAACCTTGCCGCTTTGTGGTCTTGCGCACAAGTTGATCTTACGATACATAGACATATTTTACGCAAAACATCCTTTTATTCTACGGAATTTTAAGTTTTTGTTTCTAACCGATCTTCTTCTCATAAATATGTAATTCTGTAATGATAGAGTGAATTTATGAATATTAAAAATGCCAGTTACATTAATTTAATGTTACTCCTCTTTACGGGGCATTTTTCATCTACTGCAAAAAATATTAACTCATTCATACAGTTCATAAATTCAATGTTTTTTGCGGATGGCGCATATAATTTTAAATTTTCATTAATTATCTACGTTATTATACTCCGAGTTAGTATCTCAAAACAGTATTTAAAACAAAACTGGCAACGAATATTGAATTCCTAATACCACCTTGACTAATTTCGCCCGAAGCCCTAAAATGGATTCTCCAAACTGGGACATACAATGTAAACTCAGCACCTTATGTGAATTGGAATAAGGACCAAGAATAGATGCACCTGGACTGTTATTATCTCCTTAGGTGACAGTAACACCTGCTGGTAAAGTTCATTTTGCAGATGATACAATGACAACAAATGTCAGACATGTGCATACTGAAGAATTTGGTATTTTACGACCTGCTATAACATCGTATGTCGTACAAAACTAAATATGCCCATAATTATAATGCTTTAAGTTCCGTTAACGAAAAAGAGAATAAGTGTAGGGAAAATGTGAAAATGATTATAATCGACATAAAAGGAGATTTTAATGGGTGTCGTAGATCTGATGACAAAAACTTTAAAAGAATAAAAAGCTTAAAGTGTATAACTGCAAAATGTAACCGCTGAATACGAATTTAGCAAAACCTACTTGCTTATTGAATATTACATCACGAGACCATTAATGGTAAACAGTTAGCGAGAAAGTCTAATAGAGGAAGATATTTTATTACGATAAAGATCAACGTAATTGACCCGTAACTGAAGAATTCGCAAAAAAATCGCGCGAAACTTTAGGTAATTGTTGAGAATTTGAACAGAATCAAGATAACCAACTCTGGTAAAACTAATGAAACTTATAACTTTCGAATTAGGACGATCTGATCGTGCGAATGTCTGAAACAAAACTTGTAATTTTGAAAATCATTAACAAAATCGATAAAGGAGCAATTAATAACAGAGAAGTAATGATTGCTGAAGAAAAAGAAAGATCGAAAGAACTGCCAATGAAAGTTGATGAGACAATGAAAGCCCCAATTTGCGTAGCCTAGTTTGAAAATTGACAATAAGTAGCGCTTTATTGTTATAATAAGTATAACATATTAAAGAAAGCTGGTTAATTTACTTTGTTATTAGTAAATAATAAATCAAGACCACCGTCACGGGTAATGAAGCAAACAATAGAATATTAAAATCGATTCATAGTTCAGTTACTTTCAACGTAAGATGAAGACAATGATTTTAATCAAGGCCTTCAGATAATTCAATAACAATTTGCTCGTGAGTTTTTGAGATTGCACTCTTTTTTATTTTGATTCAGCGGGATATCAATCTTTGAAATGATGGGTAGGACAGACAGACATGATGAGTGGTTTGGTGAAGACAGGCTTTTTATAGATACCAAAAGAATGCATGCAACTGTAAAGGAGTTTAAGAAAACATAGCTGAAGAGATTCAAATTATACTTTCAAGTAATTTAGTATCTTGAATAGGCCACAAGGAAGAATTCAGGTGAAGTGGGTGCGAATGTGAAGAGTTAATACTATTATTTAGAGCCAGCCAATCCGATCAGCTGCCGGCGTGGTAATGATATAGTGAGGGCTTTCTCAGGGAAGGGCAGTCGGTAAACGATGTAAGAATGTGCAGTTGAGACTGCGAGTGATGGTATATTTTACTTGACTGAAGTTAGTTTACACCTAAACTAACTTCAGTCAAGTATACGCGTTTATATGGAATGTGGGAAGAAAACCGACTAGGTGGATAGTCGATCTTATTGAAGTGGCCAGAATAAACTGGATAGCCATAACACAAAAAAAACCGATTTCCAAAAAAACACTAAAATAACTTTTATTAAATTACTTTCGGAAGTCGGTGACTTTGTTTGTTTCATTGTAATTTTTTGTCACCGATTTCCGAAAGGAATAAAAAAGTAAAAATTAAGTAATAAAAAAAAAAAGTAAAGAAAAAAGTTATTTTAGTTTTTTTTTGTGTTTTTTTGGAAGTCGGTTTTTTTTTGCTTTACCCTTTTTAGTTGTAGACTTTTTAGCATACCACACAAATTCTAATCATGAATTAATTTTTATATTGTAACCAGAACTTTAAGGAAGTACTCGTCAAGACGAATCAAACGAGTCCAAACTCGATGGGGTTGTCGTTTTATAGCGGAGTTCTTAAGGCGACCTTACAGCTCCGTCACCAGACCCTGGATACTATCAAAAGACAAACTACTCATTAAGACGAATCAAACGAGCCCAAACTCGATGCGGTTACGTCGTTTTATCACGGAGATCCTATGGCCACCTTCAAGCTCCATCATCAGACCCTGGATACTATCTAAAGACAAACAACTTATTTAGACGAATCAAACGGGCCCTAACTCGATGCGTTTATGTCGTTTTATCACGCAGATCCTATGGCCACCTTACAGCTCCATCATCAGACCCTGGATACCATCTATAGACAAACTACTCGTCATGACGAATCATACGAGCCCAAACTCGATGGGGTTATGTCGTTTCATAAAGGAGTTCCTAAGGCCGCCGTCCAGCTCCATCATCAGATCAGCTCCATGTCATCGATATATTGTACTATCACGCGATATACATAAGCGTGCAAATTTTTAATTCAATCGGAAATCAGGAAGTGTGTCAAATTAAACACGCAAAACTTCAGGCGTCGTCGCGTGATATAGAAATTAACGTGAAAACCTACCAAATTACTGAACCGATTTTGATGAAATTTCTATGGGACCAATCGGGAAGTATATCCTTTCACATAAAAGAAGAATTTTTGAAATCGGTTAAGAAACGACGGAGATATGAGGTAACAAACACAAAAAAAAAAACATACAACCGAATTGAGAACCTCTTCCTTTTTGAAGAAAGTCGGTTAAAAACGCCAAAATTGGAGAGATTAGGAAGGGACCTACACTCAGAATTGTGTGTACAAAGTTGAAGAAGATAAAGAGGGAGATACGTGTTTAGAAATGGTTTGCTTTATAATTCCAACTATTATTTTAACAAATCATTAATTAAGATTGCACTGTACTGTATTAATACTCTGATTAAACACCGGAAACATGACAATAAAACGTCGTAGTCTCCTAGAACCATTACTAAACTATGCTAAATTTTCATTCCTCTAACGGTAACATTCAGGAAGCATATCTCATGTGAATTTAACGGCGTTTTCGATCACGATGCTGTTCATGCTGTATTGTTTGACGTAACATCAGGTATTGCATGCGATCCGTTTGAACTTGTATCAGTTATGTCGATGTTACCCACTTTTTTGTCGATTACGTATTGTTATGTTACGTTCTTTTCCGAAGAGATTATTCTGGTTAGTAAAGTGTTGGCATCTCAAAGCTTACTGGCGCCATCATTATTAGCTTCTGTAACTGTATTATCTGCATAAGTAATCCCAGTCTCTGTATATTTTGATCTGTATGGTTGAATATAATGGAAACTTCAAACTGAACGCAATCAGCTCATTTTAACTGCGGTCAAGAACTGTCAGATGTATGATTACTGTGGAATATTTACAATTACAACTTTTGAACGCGGTTAGGACGATTAGTCCTAATCGCATTAATGTTCTTTGATGAAATTCGATCATAGTTAGGACTGATAAAAGTTCAAATCCACTCCATCAACATCGTAAAGAAAGACCTGCGCTAAAAGTTCATACAAAAAAACTGAAGAGGCGTGAGATTTATTCTGAGAGTAAAACCGGTCCGGTTTCATTCTCAAATATTTGATCTCTCTCAAATCAACATTTGAATTAATTCAGTCCAATTAACATGTTTCATGCTCTAAAATCTAAATATTTACTATCAATCATCCGCGTGAGTGTATGATTTAAAGTTTAGCAGCGTTTTAATAGCGTCAGTATATTTGTCAGTTTCTTCATTTATTTCATCTATCAGCCAACTACCATTATTCAATTCTAAATCAATGCTCAGAATAATCAAATTGATTCCTTTTTCTTGCTTGTAGTAATATAACTTGGAAATAATAGTATGTTCGCCACCTACCACATAACCTTGACCCCTAGGTGCGCGGGCGCCGACGACCGAGCTTTGAGCAATGTTCACACAACCAACGATGGAGTAAACTCGGTGTTAATTAACTGATTATTATCGCCCCCTGCTTACCAATTAGTCTTTGTTTTGGAGAACCTTTGAAGTACTATTGGTGAAGAAATATCAATAGGCCTCCGATTGTGTAATGATATTTACACAATTATGTAGAAATCATTTTAAAGATACTCTTGTAGCTTCAAGCACACTAGTTTCGCCAAAATCGATTGTAACTGAAATGATCATGGGTAACGTTTGGCTATTTTAGCTAAACAACATTATTTTCCAAGGAAGAAAACAAAAATAAATATTTGTGTTCCAACTAATAGAGAGAAGATTTTATTATTCTACAAATAAGAAAGGGTCTAACAAACAGAGAGACAGCAATAGACAGCGATGTTAATCTGTAAGATTGTACGATTAACGCGGTCCGCATTGTAATTAGAGATATTCTCATGTCAGTTAGTGCATCAATTTGAACTAAGCTGAAGGGCCTGATTACATAAGAATATAGTATTAATGACCTTCTTGTTTGTAGAGAATATTGCTCATAGTAACAGCCTTGACTTGAAAAACACATCGTTGATTACTTATGTTTCAATATTGCAATTGATTATTACATTATTATTTTGATTACTCATGAAAATGTCATCAAGGTAACTTAATGAATTCTAAATTTAAGTAAATCCTTCATCCTTATTAGTATCATCATTGATAGGCTTATGGTGCCATATGGTATCTTTAGTGTCAAGCTCATCTGCTATCATTTACATACCATATAAAGTTATGTAAACCTTTTAGAATATCAAATTAACAATCACCAAATATCTTACAGTTCTTAGAAAACAAACATCATCGTTCAAACAGCCAAATTCACTGGAATGGTATCTTTTTTCAGGGCACCATCGTGTTATCGTTCCGCTTCGTTTCTTGTGTGTTTTTATTTTTTTATCGGTCACTCTTTTTTGGGGTTTTGGGTATCTATAACAATCTGCCTTGTTTAGTTGTAGTATTTCATTTTGTCCTTGTTAAAGTGCATGGGTTTAGATTAGATGAAGTTATCATGTGTAAATCTATTATTTCATTTGGTCTTTATTCTAATTGTTTGACATCATCATTTCCTTTCTACGCAATAATATGTTAGACAGAACGACAGTAAACCTCCTATTTATTAGCCTCTTTACCGTACCGAAGCTAAATACTAGAATTAATTCCGCCATGCAAACTGTAGAGGACACTGATTACAAGTGGCTATGTAACAAGCCATAATTTACGATAACTGAAGAATGAACTAAAGAGAAATACACACAGGTCGACGACACAGTGAGGCAACTTATTGTACGACACATTATCAGTATCACCTCATACTTAGCTGGTTGTCTATTGTTTTTGTTTTCTGTCAAGTGACTAAGTGGTTATCACCTCGTTGAGTTACGTTACCATAGCAATGCTTTCCATCTTTGATGTTTTAGATTTTCTTAGCTTCGATCCATAGGTTGAAAAAATTATGTTCATCGTCTGTCTCATCTATCAAAATGGGATAGTCGAGTTCATCATCATCATGTTCCTGCCCTTGACTCATATTAGTTGAGTTCGGCGCAACACGTTATTTTCTTCCATATTCCCCTGTCGGCTGTCATATCACGGTATCATTTATTAATTCATATCATTCAATGATTGGAACTCTAAATGTTGGTGTACCTCAATACATTGTTTCTAATTAAAATTTTAGATGTGACTGCATTGTAAGTTAATCAACTTATGGTACTTATTTACAGCCTCAAAGCAAGTCTTTATCATAACTTTACGAATAAGTGATTATAGGGTTTTAGCAGGTCCCTAGAAACCAGTCGCACCTATCTCAGGCACGATTCCCATGGTTATGAGCCAAGAATCCAGTTGGTGCAGCCGCCGCCGGCCTGATCTGCATACACTTTAATTAGAGTTGTTACCACTGCGACATGCAAGTGTAGGATTCTGACTCAAGGGAGAAACATTAGCGGAAAACTGAAATACCTCATCATTATTTAAATTGAAGGTAATTTTGCCATACAATTTTACGTTTTCAATGAGTGCTTCCCTGAAGCGTTCTTCTTTGCTGTTCACTTTCTATATTTTAAAAAGTTTATCTGTATGTATAATTTTCGTTTAGTTGCTCTTTTTACGTTGCACAACTTTTTTTAAATTCTATTCAGTGTACTGAATTCATCTCTGGTTCTTCTTGGTGCTCTCATTGACATTCATCGCCTCTAGCACTAGAGGGGATGAAGGTCAATGTCTAGTGTAGGTATACAAAAATCAGGGCAATCACCCAGATTAAAAAAAAAAACGCCGCGTCTAATCCGAAACCTCCAAAATTCCTGTGAACTCTTCTAAATTGATCCAAATTGTATCTCCTGATTGCTTCGTTCCAAATTCAGCTTTTAGCCTTTTAGGATCAAACACTTCGACACTAATTTGAAACCTGTTACGATCACGATTATTTTGCACTCTAAACTCCGTTCATTAGACCACAGATGTTTTTGAGATCATTAAACAGTAGAACATGCAAATTTTACCGAAGAACTTGCAACGGATACACTTTACTGCTTTCGATTACGATTACTATCCATTACTGGTTTATTTTTAATATGCAAACCTTGTTTTGATGAACACAGTTTTGTGCTGTGTTATTTTTTATTTTTATTTCATCTGAAAATAACAATATGTCATGCATTTATCATTAAATGCGAATGCATTAAATTTTATTTTTCATTCGATAGAGCGCTGAATGCTATTCTATTTCAGTATTTTGTGATAGTCTTACCTTTTGTTGTATTGATTAAGTCTTATGTTTTGATAAACATCGTCTTTGCTTATCATTTCTCTGTATTACATACCACATAATTCTAACCACACTGGTTAGAATTATGCACATGTATATCATATTTACAGCTTAAAATTAATTGATTAAACAATCCAGTCTATAAACGAATGTAGAAGTGCATCTCTGTATTTTCAGCTACGAACGTTATTTTACTTCTTGGATGAATCTTTGAATTAAATTCATCTCTAAATAGATAAACTTCGCTCCAACTTCATCCAGAAACTTCTGTTTGCCTTAATTTATATAAACATTGCCTTAAATCAAGATCTTAAGATCAAATTCCGTGCTCCTCTTTAGGAATGCGTTCTCTGTTATTTGAAAAGTTACTGTATCCGCATTTGGTTCAAAAGAATTCAGGTTGATTTTCTTAATTTATGTTTCATACCGTTAAAAATACAATGCAATCGCTTTTTTCCATTTCCGTTCGATGTTATTATCATTTGAATCGAAACTATCATTATCGTACCCGAAATCGGTATCCATTAATTTGGTTATCTTTGGGTATCTACGTCAAGAGGCCACATTGATGAATCATATCAGTACGATTAAATGTTTGCTGCATAATCGTTGCGTGTGTTCACGAATGTCATATGTTGAGAGCCTTGTCCGGTTAACTTGTCCATGTATGTAACTTGCAAGTTTATTTGCAACTTAGCAAGCCTTCCGATTTTAAAACTATCGAGGCGTTGAGGTTGTTGTATTGCATGGCGTGCGGTTTCGATTCGGTCGGGTAAAAGTTTGAAGTCCATTCGGTTTGGTTAGATGCGTCGCGTGGCTGCGCACGGCGGTGCCTCAGTTTGCTCGCGCTGCCCGCGCAGCTCACTCGTGTGTTCAAATTCTCGCTCCTGTAAACGGAAACCGACTTTCCGATACGAATTTGGAACGTTTCCGACCGGTAAAGTCGGTTTAACTGTCGCTTTTAGGCGAACAATTTTGCGACCGCCTAAATTTCGCATTGCGATTGGTAGTGCGATTGCTTCACTCTGTTACGCTACCGTATTAACAGATAACTGTGGAGAAACGTGTGCAAGCTCTGTGTGTTGCGGAGCCGGCAGAAGTGCAGATTGTGCTTTATCAGTGCTGTGGAATGGATGTGTTTTGTGGAAAGTGCTAATTTTGTTTGGTTCGATACTTACGATACGTTTCACTGAACGCGATACAAAAAGTGGTTGTGTTATCGAGTTCATGTGACTACCGGAGTATTGATACGCAGTGCTTTCCCCCTGTCCAGAGCTTGATTTATGGTAAGTCATTCGGTTCACTTGTTCTAGTGTTAGGATTTACGGTTGACAGATATCATTCAGTTGTTAGTTGTTTGACCTTGTTTCCTTAACTTAGATTTAGTGGAGATAAGTTGAAGATTTATTCGTTTTATAACACACCGGTTCAAGAGCGAAGGTTGAGACACGTGAGGATATCAAACTGTGATTAATTCAATGACATATCGTGTAGACTTCCGTAAAAGGCTAGGCAAGGCGGTGCGCGTTCATTGTTGACTCGTACTCGACACAAACGGAAACTTAACAATTTCTACTGTGACATTGAATCCGTGAAGAAGAAAGCGACATTAATAAGTTTATTACCGAACTAGCACGTGTACTCATCACGCCGAAACACTTACACCGCGAGTTTACCGAAGATTTAATATTAATTAAGAACAGAATGATTGGACACTTTGAAACTTCGATAGTGGGTCATGCTGTTTATTAATTGCGAATCAGTGCGAACAAGTGGGACCGGCATTGTGCGCGAAATAAACTGGAACTTGAGAAATCCGTTCACTTTTAATGTTGCTCTGATAATATATATTGTTCTCACAAAGAAATTACAGAGGCGATGTAGACAGTAGATTGATCAATTTCTAAGTTATAATAACGTTTTCAGAGTCTACCATTAGTACTTGAGGTTTCCAAACGTCTGTGAAATTGATCTCTGAACAAACTCCTGCGTTTGATGATCTATCTATTATGGTTTGTGACGTTATCTAAATTGTTGGCTTCCCACAAGAACCACAAATCAAGAGTTGATGTTCAATTGATATTTTATGAGTTATGTAACCTACTTAATTTGTAGAAATGAAAAGTAACCGAAGCATCGCATTTGGGTTGGTTGATGAACATGAATTTGTAAATGTAATGTAGAGTGTGCTATATCTACATAGTACAGAACAAACCGTTAAATTCCTAGAAAGTTTCGATAACATAGTACGTCTACGAAATACGACATTCCTATTGCTAACATTGAATCTAATAACAGTTGGTAAGCAGAATATGAACTGTGTATGCAACTACGGCACATACGGATACACCTGTTTAGGTAGAAGATGTAAGTTATTTTTTAAGTAATGCTTCGGCTGCCTTAAAATCTTTTCAATTATCAATTAATAGAATTAATATAAACGTCATTGTACAGAGTGATTTCAATAGTAACCATAACATTTTCTTAGGATTCATTCAGTATTTTGAAACACGTGAAGCAAAATTAGTAGTAGCGTCAAATGCTCACAAAATTAATAATAAAAGAGCCTCTCATATACATAAATAACTGGTTTTAGTTTGACAACAAAATATATTAAGAATCTCGGAAATTCAGTATGTATTAAATTATGAAGGACATACTCCTAATTATAAACAAGTCAAAAAATCATCTATTTGTCTTCAAAGTCATCTTACATAAATAACAGCTTATGACTGTCCCACTACCGGGAAAGGCCTCTTCTCATACAGAGGACGCACAAGCATTGATCCCCACGATTGCTCAAGTCCAGACGGGTTGGCGATTTCAGACTTAAAAATAATTAGCGACCCGCCCCGGCTTCGCACGGGTGTAATGTTAGATATAAACATCCCTCTTGAATCATTCTATCCATTGCTGAAAACTGCAATAACATCCGTTGCGTAGTTAAAAAGATCTAAGCGTACAGACAGCGGGAGCGACTTTGTTCTTATACTATGTAAAGTCAACATGTAATAGCAGAGTGAGAGCAGCGGTGGTCCCGTGGTGGCGGCCCCGACTTACGAGCAGTACGTGGGTTCGCACCCAGGCAGGCACATTACTTTGTGTAATTTATTTCATCACCACTGCTCTCAAAAAGGTGAAGGAAAACATCGTGAGGAAACCGGCATGTCCTAGAAACAAAAATTCGAAGACATGTGACATCCACTAACCCGCACTGGGCCCGCATGCTGGATTATACGAGTAGTATAGTCCGTTCGCTCTCATAGAGAGGAGGCCTGTGTCCCAGCTGTGGGAAAATTATAGGCTGATTATGCTTATGCATCGTGTAACTCATCATACATACCAAATTTTCAACAAAGAATATATTTTCTGCCTTACCATAAAGATATTTCAGATTAACAAAATTGCTAGTTTTCCTATCCCACAATTTGCATTCTTCGCTCCATCAATGAAGTCTTTTGTCTGCGCTAATCAGACTGTAAAGCTAGAATGATTAGTTAAATGCCTTAGACTAGAGAGTTTGACCTAGGCACAGATAGAATGTGGAAACTCTATAGAGCCCGTGACCTCTCTGTCACGACCACCACAAATATTGTTAGTCGTGATGTTAGCTTGTGTGTTTAATTGAAGTTGTTCGGTTTTGTATTTCTATTTATAAGGACATTAATGGATGTGATTTGCGGTCCACGGAAAGACTAAAGCTGTGGCGAGGCAGTGCATCCTTACCTAACCCATTCGTTCCACCTGCTGAAAATCTCACACCTGGACATGAGTTGCCATGCCTGTACTGAAAGTCTTTGCATAGACTCCGGACCCAGGTTGGACGCAGCAAGGAAAACCTGCTCAGGTGGAGATTCATTAATGACTGCTCTGGAGTGTAAATGAGGTGCTGCTCCACAAACAATGGGGCACTTAAAATCGTGTCCTGCGTGCCCTGTTGTTTGTTTACTACAGGAACTGATGGACGCTACTAAAAGCGCCAAACTAGTAGCTCAGTCCTGGGCCGACACATATAGATTGCCATCGACACGCTAAGTAGAAGAAGAATGGATTTTGTAGAATTACTCACTCGTGTAATAACCTAGCGCATGGATTTATCGATATCCTTACTATGTGCGTAATGCTATAAGCATTACGTAAATAGTGATAAAATAAATGGGTAAGATTAGATATGGTTAAGTTGATGTCAGCCAAAAGGCTTGTAGAGTAAAATAATATAGAAATCAAATCATATTATTTATTTACAAACATGGTTATGCGGATGTTTATAATAAAGTCATTCATAAAGGGTGTAAAATAACTCCTAACGAAGCCGAAAGGCACTTGTTCTCCACGTCATTGTGATTATATTCTTGTTCTAGACCATACCTGGGAACCTTCTAGTTACGGAGGTACTGGGGGTCAAAGTTCCAACTTTTTCACAAGTTTTTTAATTAGGACACCTTCTCGACCCCTGTACTATTCAATCCATCTATCAGTACAATGTTTTGAATGCGTTACATTGAATTCTATGGTAAAACGTAAAATCCAAAAACCCCAAAAAATAAAATCGTTTCCCAGCAATAATTGGTGCGTAAAGTTACCCAGTTTGATGTACAGAATGCTTGGTTGGCTTCGTGAAGAGTCTGTTTACACCCTGTATTTATTGTCCCTTCTTCCTAGCGCTATCCCACTTTAGGTGGGGTCGGCTCTCCTAATTTTCTGGCGCCAGGACAATCTGTCCTAGATTGTCGGGTTGGGCAGTTCTTCTACCAATAGTACCTTCGTCAAGCTAGTCATAGTTTACTGTCACATCATCATCTGCCTAGCGTTTTTCCAACTATGTTGGGGTCGGCTTCCAGTCTAAATGGATGCAGCTGAATACCAGTATTTTACATGGAGCGACTGCCTATCTGACCTCCACAACCCAGTTAGTAATGGGTAATACGATACCCTTTGGAAAGACTGTTATAGTTTACTGTCCCATGGGACAGTTATTAATAAAAATTATTTCATCCGTTTCGTTGTCATTTGTTTCACTCTTGAAAACATCTCAAATATCACCAACGACGATCTAGTCTATTGTTTAAACAATATTATTTTCCGTCTATTCTGAAGAAATAAAGACTTGAACATTTTTAATGCCGATAACTAAAACACCGTTGAACTAAATGCACAGCGAGATAAGAAATTAACGACAATAATTACCATTGTTTATAAGAATTTTATTGGTTTTCTGAGACCTACTTTCCGGTCACAACCTCGTTCAAACTTAGGTAGGTAACATAACGCATGCAATCCCTGAAGGTGTAGGCAGAGGTGTACCTAATAGTACCACCCGCATTTCGCCACTTATATTTAAGTCCCATGTAATAGGGGGCTAGCTTATTGCCATCAACCTTGCACAATTCCAGACTCCGTCGCTGCTACTGAGAAATTCCTGATGAAAAAAAACCCAATAACATTTTGCCCGACCTGTGTTTGGAACCCAGGACGACAAGCGCGACTGCTGAGATTAGCTCAGCAGTCGCGCTTGCGACCACTAGACCAACGAGGCAGTCTAACAAAGTCAAACTTAGATAAAAAGAGTAAATAACTAATTCCTGTGAAATTGCCAGACGGCTATTTCGTAATTATGTTTAGAGCATCGATCTCCGGTATTACCCCCCGTGGTTCAGCTGCAGCGGATGATCCCGGGTGGTATTGTAATGCTATAATCATCACTCAACCGTCGCTTAGTAGATGGACAGATGGACGGACGGTCTCAGTATGATATTATTAGAGCTCAAGTCAGTCAAGATGTCCAACGTGTTGACGTTATTCTTTATTCAGTCGCATCATGGGCTCACTTTTGGTAACACCATATACAAGGTGTAAACAGAACCTTCACGAAGCCAGTCAACCAAGCATTCTGCACTTTAAACTAAGTCTCTACGCAAAAAAAAATACTGGGAAAGGACTTTTTTTTTCGGGTCAACAATCACGGTTTACGGTAGGACTCAATGTAACGCACTCAAAACATTGTGCTGATGGATGCATTGAATAGTACAGAGGTCATGGAGGTATTTAAATTAAAATTATTAGAGACAACTTGTACTTTAAAAAAAGTTGGACTTTGACGTCCATTTCTCCGGAACTCTAGAACAAAATATAATCGCAATGATAGGAAGAACAAGTGTCTTTCGGGTTCTTGAAGGGTATTTTACAGCCATCAGATTCCTGGGGATCACAACCGGCTATAAATCGAAGATACTGTCAAAGATGGTGCTCGCTTGCCTAGAAATGGCTTCGTCCATTAGACTTGAAGCTTTCTGTGATCTAGATATTGGTATCGAGCAAGAGTTCGATTCTTCAGCGGTCTGCACAATGATGTGTTGGAATTTTAGAAAATTAAGATACGTACCGACAACTAACTCAAATTCAAATTCAAATTCAAATAATTTATTGTGGATCATAGGTTCATAAGATGTTGTGTTAAATACAGGTGTCAGCTATGTCCCGCCATTGAGGCATACAAAGTTTATGTAACAGTTCGACAAAAACAATACAATACTAGAAATTAATTAATAAAATAAAATTGATATCAAACAACAATAAAATTAAGATACAAATTACAATACTTACATCAAATCTGTCATGCAATACATTTTGATTAAATTGGCAAAATAGTAAAATATTTATGTCAGATTAACAAATCATTTAATGGACTTCAAATTTAAATAATTCATTTGGTCATAAGTTTGGTAAATATATATTTAAATTAAATTACAATACATCCATTCTAATTGTCATTCAATACATTATGATTAAACTAGTACAATATTTAATTCAAATTAACAAATTATTCATTCAATGGATTTGCTTCAATGTATTGTCATCTAGAAATTCTCTTACGGAGTAATAACATTTATCTATCAATAATTCAAGTAGTTTTTTTTTTGAAGGTATATATACGAGTATCGCTCATAGTTCTGAGAAAAGGTGGCAGATTATTAAAGATACGTGGACCCATACAAAAGATGCTTTGGTGTAAAAGCTTTGTTTTACTGGCTACGATGCGCAGCTTGTCTTTGTGTCTGGCCCTAGTGCAAAAATCAAACAAGTTTGGGTTTGATTTTATAAACATTACAGCTTCATATATATATACACAAGGGAGAGTTAATATTTTTAAATTTATGAAGTGTGGTCTGCATGAATCTACTTGGTGTATATTGCACATCGATCTGATACACCGTTTTCTCACTCAGTTAGATTCCTACTCAAATCTTAGTGAGTCGAAAATAAAACTGTCTGTAATGGTAATTTATTAGATGCACATAATAATATTCTATCTAATTCTCATGTTCCATGGGAACTTCTACAACACACGTTTTATTCTCAATCAATCTTTTCTATTGGAGTTTATTACGTATCATTCCCGCCATAATTACTTTAGTCACGATAGCCTTTTATTTCTATCGATAGATCGATGCAAATTGCTGTGTCCTTGATACGGCGCGGTCATCAATCCTTTTGTTGTTCCCCATTACAAGTTGCTATCTACTAGCAACCATTGCATGTCGTAATTGTAGTTTTGAAAGTGACAATAGCCTGTTGTGTCTAATAAACTTGTTTTTACGACTATTTCAGTCTTCCATTTCAATCGTAACACTTATATTCTAAACTAATTAAAAACTACACCTACACAACTACTTCTCTGGTTTTATAAAACCTACTCTTACTTTTCCTTAATGTTACTTTTCCCGGGCGATTGATAAATTATTAGCATTTTGACAGCTGTCATCATAATGTTGCCAATAATCTAAAATGTGACGTGTTTGAATGTTACAAAGAAAAGATAGTACTTAATAAAATTGACACGAAAGTCTGTTTGTAACTTGCAAGAGTTCTGTAGTAGCCTTATTTATTACTTCAGATGTCGTAAAATATATAGGATAGCCTTTGTTTCATTTAAAACAAAGTTTAAGAGAAAGTGTTGCCTCATACAAATGTCTTTACTGTAAATTATTTGTTATTGTCGTAGGTGCAGTACAAGTGAAAATGTAAGATGAATGCTATTCTCATTCACACAGCTTTGTTATATATTTCACTGTGTTATTTTATAAAGTTTATCATCTTAGACTACTCGTATGTTAAATTTTATTGGCAGCAACATTAAGTTTGAAAGTTTTCTTTTAACGTTTAATCACTTGATTCTGTAATAACAACTTTACACACGTTAATGACAACTTTTGCTACTAACTAAAATGTCATCATTTAACTCTTTAAATTATCTGACAACAGCAATCATAAACAAAACTAAATGTAAATTCGAAACAGTTCAGTAACTCTATGGTTTGCGTAGGAGCAGCGCTACCGGCCTGTCACTCCGTATGCAATGTAGTCATAAATTTAGTGCTCAAATCTATTATGTGACAAGTAAGGGAGTGTGCACATTGGGAGACAATTGATCCACGCGTGACGGCGTGTGTTTGCCTTGCTTGAAAAGCGGTCCGGGGGTGAATGTTAAGCATGCAGTGTGTGTTTTTGAGCATGGCCGGGTGTCATTTTGCATGAGAGGGTACCGCTCCATATTCAACACAATACGTGTAGACAATACTCGTATTGTGCGCTAAACTGTTGTGTTACGGCTCAATGCAAAAAATCAAAATAAAAAGTAATTAATTCCATGTAGGAAGAGAATCGCCACTTTTTAAACGTCAAAATTACATAAGATAGTCTCCAAACCTTCGCCACTATTTATTGTTTAGCTGGGTCTGGGGAAAAGAAGTTGCGGAATCAACTCCTAAACAAATTTAGGTACGTAAACCATAGAAGCAAAATCCTAGCGCACGCGAGCTGTGTCCATGTCAAAACAAAACACTCTCGTGCATTTCTTAACTTGCATCCGCCAGGGTGTACGCGCTCTTACAGCATTTACAGAGCTTTGTGTGTCGCTCGAACTTTTGCTTTGAATCTCAAAAGGAAAGAAGCGTGGGTGATGTAATGCGTATTATTACGTGGTTTTACCTTGAAGGGATAAATAACGCTTTAAATACCAATTGGTGATAGTACGAGGTGTTAGATAATGATTTTAATAATGTTACGGTTATTGTGTGAAATAATATTGGATGATGAAGAAGTGATCAAAGTAGAAAACATACCATTCAGACACATAGAATCAATGTTTCTGCGGAAGGCACATACGTTTGATCGCTCTTAGTAGTGAAAGAAGATGGACCAAACTTTACCAAGAGATTGACTATTTGTATGAGCCGCGATAGGATTCTAGAGACAAGCTAAACAGGATCGTGCAGATGAGGAAGCGCCCCGCCCTTTTGGAGGAAGCCGACCTTAACACTAAAAAACAATAACGAATAACGTAGGCGAAGAAAAAAGCGCGATTTCGGAATTGCTGACGCTATAATGGATGATTTGACAACGGAATGAACAAAGTAATCTTAATTAATTAATTAATTTCTAGGTTCTATGCGCAAAAATCTCTCTCTAATTACTTCTCAAGAAAAAGCACCTGTTAACTCCAATATCAACCCAGAAGTAGCCAATCTCGTATCCGTAGCCATTTGAAAATCAATATCGCGACTTAATAGAAATAATTCAATGGAAGCCAATCATCTATCACCGAGGTGCGAATGGAAACATGGTACTGTGATCTTTGGAAGCTGTAAATCAAACTTATCTCCACCACTTACTTGTTTATGGTTATTGTTCTTAAATAAATTTTAACCGCTTTCTGCACCTTTCGTGACCTATTTGGAAATGTTCTTTGTTATTCAATGTGGAATGTTTTAGTTAGATTTTATGGCTTGTAGGTACTTTTGTTTAATTGGGTTTGAGTACAGGTGTATTGTTTAGAGATGTAACATTATTCATAATGGCAGGTCTATTCGTAATCTGATTTAGAAGTAGATTTTCTTTTCGAGCTTAATTATTCTCTTTTAGGTTAGGATTCTATTCAAAATTAACAAGTGATTTATGAATTCCATCAATAGATATAAATTCGTTGTGTCTAACAATCTTTGTTGAATCATGTTCTAAATCTGTAACTGTTTCTCTCTGAACGCTTAAAACGAAATCCCCAACTTCCGTGTCTTAAAAATGTGCTTACTATTCGTAGACTTTTTTCTATTAACTTGACTTTTTGTTATTAATCTTAATCTCATTATTGCACTTCATAACGATGCTCCACTTTAACATAAACTTCACACGAAAAATTTTCATTGCGCAGACGCACCTACTAATAGTGCCCTAAAACCAAATATAAAGTGAATACTATAATAAAAAATACGGAACACATTAATTAGGTACTTTTATGGCAGTATTATGGGTAATTTAAATACTATATAAACGCCTAATGTGCTTTTTATATTATTATTATTACACCTCCATTGATGTTCTACATAATAATGTCAATGGAATGAAATGTCGATTAAAGAAGCATCATTAGTGAAATTACTGTTTATGTAAGTAAACATTCTAGAATGGATCAGTTCACGATTTCAGTAAGTTCTAGTAGTAAGAAAAGATGGATGAACTGTGTGAGAAAGAATATGGAAGAAAAGAGAGTGAATGATATTGTCACGGGTGACTGAAAATGGATAAAGAGAATGTGTTGTCCCGACTTCAATTAACATGAGGCTAGGGCAGGAACCTGGCACCTACCAAAAGGTCAGAACATAAATCCAGAACTATCATGAACACAGTTTTTTTTAAACGAATATGATTCACTAACTAAAACTCAATTACGCACACAATTAAAGTTTTAATCTCCCTTTAAAATAGAATACGGAAATCGTAAATCTCGTAAGAAGTACATTAACATAAGGTAAACAAAGAGTAGATGAAAAAACTTCATTGTTTTAAGTATTATAAGGTTTTATTTCTCTACAGGTTGTATTAACCATGTAAGTATTTTAGTAGCTGTGGCTAAGGGAACGTTTGAAATTCTGTGTCAGATTCAATAACAATATAAGTAGATTTAGTATTATTGTCGAGCTCGTACAAATATTAAATGGACTAGAAACTGATCGAATCGTCGAGAAATTTCGAATTTTATGAACCGTGGCTAAACTTTCCAATAGTTGTACGATGTGTTTGCCATTTAAATGACAGTGAACCTTTATCCATTGTTTTACTAGTTAACTGACTGAGTCTCAAATGTCATTTGTTTTGGGTTTTTAATAATACTAAAATCATTAACACCCTGGTGTTTTGCTTCTAGATTACCCTTTGAAGTTTCTTTTAACTTTATAATCGCTACTATCTTCATATTCATTGCTTATCTTCTCGCCCTTTCCTAACTTTTTCTACTTTTGTGTTCACAAAGTTATAGATCAGTGACCACCTGAAGAAATATATTATAGCACTGCAGTATATTCCGCAAGGATGTGGCAATATATATTCCTGTCGCGGGGTCACGCCTGCATGTATCCCGGTCCGCCCCTGCGACTGCGCGTGCGTTGCGACATAATTACAGGATCCACTGTGAATCATGGGTGGTTGTTGTACTTTAATGGTATTTTGAAATATGTTTTGTATACTTCCTTGTAACCATTATATACCTTTCTGTCCTTGTAACTGCAAAAACAGTCTTAATTTAAGATTATGATTGTTGACCGCTGTAAAAACAATCTGGTCAGGTGGAGGTATCATCGATTCTTCCCAAAAAGTTCCAGTTTGGAGCTCTCTCACAGATGATGCTTCATCTTCTTTGCTGTCCATTATGAACTGCTCAGGATTTGAACTAGGTGAATGAAAAAAGTGTCCAGGTAGCAATTTACTTGGCGAACGAAATGTTAGTGGTAGTTAGTTGACTGGAAAAGAAGTGTTAAATGTCTTATTGGACTTACTTAATGGATTGTCTTCTAACTCATTGTCTTCGTCATTGATGTCTGCATGAGTATACTGGTAGTCACGCTGATTACTAAGGACTCTCCGGCTTTGTCCTTCACCATTGATAACCTTTGGATCCTCTGTTTCTGGTGGCAAAATCTGCAAACATGCTTTCTGATATATTGCGTATTGATTTCAAATTAAATGTACATAAAATATTGAAAATAGAGAAGCCAACAACGTATATCATTCTTTAGCTATCCGCTTATGGCACTATGATGCAAGAAAGTCTCAAATGACACTAAGTAGACACAAATAATAATAACATAGTTTACGTTACTGAGAATGGAGAAAAATCGAGCTATATTACTGTTTATTTTGCACAAACATAATCTGACATGCAGCGGTCTCTACTTGGGGCTTAAAATAAGCTAGTATGACTAAGCTGATGAATTATTGAGGAAGATTTATGTAAGCAAAGACTGGTTTAGCTGTCGCTACCAACGTTTTCCTTTTACTAGAGGAAATAATTCAAATAATAAATTATTGTGATGACTGTTGAAACATGTTTGCAAATCACTATATATTATTTTATTTGTTTTTCAGTTCAACAATAATTTGAATGCAGCGGCTATTTTCATTTTGAATTCGGATGCATTGGTTTAGTATCCACTATTCCAAATCAAATTTGTTATAATGTTGACCCATCATGTCTTTTATAGACAATCGCTAGCTAATTTAATTTTGAACTATTATATATATCGAGATTAAATCTAACCTAGCCTGCTATCGCTCCAGCTCTAATACGTCCCCTATTAAATTACCAATAACGTTAAGCCTTACCTTAAGAGATTGAAAATTAATATCCGTCCAGCCCGAAGTGTTTAGCCATGCAAATAATAGTAATTTATATCACAAGTACTTGGCTATTACAGTAGACAGCTCTCTGCTACCTTATTTATTTTAGTTAGCGGGGAATTAAGTATCATAAAGTAAAACAGGCTGATTCAGATCTTATTGATGCTGAATGAATAGATAGATTTCGCTTTTTATTGTAAAAACGTAACGTAGACTTATCCGAGCCGAACGCGTCGAACAAATCGAAGTCAAGGAGGCCTCACATATCCTCACCGAAAGAATCGACCGCCCTGAACAATCGTTTCGTAGAAGTAGTACTCGCGCGTTGCTCTGTTGTACGCAATTGATAGAATGCGAGCGCGTCGGTCGAGTCGACCGCATCAGCCGCGCCGAATTTGATGACGTCCTCCGAATTCGTCTAGGATTTCTGGGATTCTTCCAGATTCGACGCGGGCAAGTGTGCGAGGTTCCACAAGATTTCATGTAAAGAATTCTAAAATTCGCTTCGTTCGACTCGTTTGACGCGTTCGGCTCGGATAAGTGTGCGTTCACCTTTGGTGTCTTGGGGATTGATAAGAAGTTGTGAAAATACATAAGTACTATCTAGTTCACTGAGTGTCGACCACTTTCATCCTTATTACTTAAGGCATAAGGGTCAAAAGTGGCAGACCATCTCGGTGTGGACTCCGTAGTACATACAGCGTATGTTGTTCCTTCTGCTGGGCAGGCCTTGTCTCCGATAGAGAGCCATATTCCACCACACGGGCTCATAGCGCGTTTGTGGGTGTCATTTGTTTTGAATTTACGGTTCTGGGTGAGGCCGGTTTTCTCACGATGTTTTCACCGTTTTGAAGAGTTTCGTTTAAATCGTTTATTGAAATTATATACCTCCTCATTTCAACTTCACTTTAAGTCAACAAACGTGTAAATTGTGAAGTTATTGAAGCATAATACACACGTTCCACTTCATGATTTTTCTGATATGGCAAGGCAGTTCTGCAATTTTTTTATACCAAGAAAAAATCTCCGCATAGCAATTTTCATCTCATTAAAAATGCCAAATGCGTTACACAATGTAAATTTTCATATTAATTGTTTTATTATCAAGCGTTACACAGGATGGTTTGAGGTAATCCACTTCCCCAGTTCTGTTAATAGATTATGGTAAGTTATGTTAAATATTCGGTAACTGACATTGATTTTTATGGCGTCACACTGGTTGGTATTCAAATAATGCGTTTAATTTATTCGTTGGTGTATTTATGGATTTGTTATGTCATTCGTTAATTAATTATTTTACTCGGCTTTTGAGTTCATGTAGCCAGACTTAACAAATTAATTCGACCACTATATCAATTTGGGCAAAGGTCTTCCTTAAACAAGATACAGAACCAATAATGTGTTTGAGGAACAAGTAAATTAAGATTTTAATCATCTGAATGGTATTGAAAACTAAATGTCACATCACCTTTGTCAAAAACTGCAAAACCACTGCATGAATGAAAATGTGCCTCACAGACCCTCCGGTTAGCAACAATCACAATAAAAGGAAGCATGCTTTATCATTTCTCTCTCGTTTGTGCATAATCCGAGTGCAGAACGCGTTCAATGGCCAACATTGCAGAACCCTGAGTCACGCACGTCCGCTCGCTTCCGATGCATCGACACGAATGAGACTATACTATTGGCCGAAACATCAACTGTCGCGCCCTTTTCCGGTGCATATGCGCGTGCGCTGCCCCGCGTGCAATTTAAGTTATGTTTTACGTTGAAATATTACGTTATCATTATCAGTGAAGCCTTTAGCTGTCTTTTTCGTTTCTGTCAATGTCTTAAAATTGAAAACTCAGACAGCAGTCCACTGCAGGTCTGCAGAACATACCTACTCCTAAGCCGCACTACAAAATTATTTCCTTTGCCTTCCATCTGTCCCAGGCTACCATGAACATGATTGTTGCAAAACTTTATGTCTTCAAATATCAGTTTCAAGGGGTAACTGATGATTTTACAAGATAATACTGCATAAATACTGTGTTATGATATTTCACGTGATGCAAGTGCATTAGAGTATTCTTTTAAGTGCTACCTACATGTTGTTCCTAGTGCAGATTAATTAAATGAATTTCACCAGTGTTTCATTGTGTTACATCATACTGATGATAATCTTTTATTATCTTTCGAATTATGTTTCTGTGTAAGTACACACTGTTTTCTTTGCAAGACGAGTAATTATTTCCAACCGGCCAGCACCAAAAGGAAAGCATTTGATATTTTGCTTTATTTTTATACCTATTCAATCTATTTTTCCAATAACTGCGTTCACTCAACATTTTTTGCAAAGAAAAATCAGTGTCAATATTAGAAAATCTGCAAGCAGTCATTTTATATTCGAGTTGTGTTTCTTTATTGCGACGGACATCCGTTAATTAGACGAATAGTAAAATTTAAGGCTGGGTACACACGGCAGCAAGCCGCACGTTTTTACCGTATTCGACTATAAACGTATAATGAGCAAGATGTTCACACAGCAAGAACAGCCGCGGTTTTCTTACTGCATCGCCCGTATTAGACGTCTGAATTATCGTCTGTTTGAACGTCGTAGTTGAAGCAGAATTAGGACCGGATAAATGAGGACGTTGACTGAGTATTTTTATGCTTTGGATGTACCATGAAATTACAAAAACTAGACTTGCGTGCATAAAACTTAGGCCATCTTTAAAAGTTAATTTTAGTCCCCCGAATACCTTAATCTTAATGTTAATTCGGTTGGCTTGACAAGATGCTTTATAGGTATTTGGCGGGGTACATTTTTTTTGCAGTAGAAATGATGTGTGAAAGGTTACACGCCCCACTCGTTCGATAAGATAAGATGGATAAGAGGAGAAGAAGAAGTACAATGCCTGGGTCAGCTCAGATCGAAGTGGCAGCGCAGCGGTCGGCAATTTTACTGTCAATCCATTTTTAGCGTTTTCTCAAATGCACTTAGTATTGCGCTTGTGAGACTCGGATTAGCTGGTGGCCGGTCAACAGCGAAATTGCCGGCCGCTGCGCTGCCACTTCGGTGTGAGTTCACCCTAAGTATGACTACTACCAGGTCGTTGTGTCTGACACCTTTTGCATACTATGAATCACGAATCATTGGCGCTGATTGGCTGCTACTAGAAACCTTGTTAGGTATGTGGTTTGTCTGTAGTTGCACTAGTTTACGTGTTCTCTATCATTATCAATGGAGGTCTGTTTAGTAGACCTAATCTCGGAAATTACTGTGCAATCTAAATAAGAGTAAAGCATTGACTGGTGCTAGTTCAGTTAGATGGGAAAGCATGTTTCTTGTTAGTCTTGCTTATCTTATGGCTGATTAACCTCCATTTGCATTAGTTAAGTAACGAGTTTAGTTCAAGAAGCAAGTTTTGTGCGTGTCTTCCCTTTTCCTTACCCACACGCACACACACCCACCACACACACATAGAAGCCAAGGAACTTAACTCGCTCCTTAAAATGTAAGTAACATAATATGTACAGACGTCAGCAGGTCAACCTACCCGAAACTGTCAGATTTTCCCAACCAACCAACTTAGCTTAGTTGCCTAAGTTAGCTTGTGCCTAATGCTATAGAGATAAAGTTGAAAATCTATTAAAGACATTTGTCAGATTGTAGTAGCTTAATCTGCTGGCGTCTGTACATATATTAGTCCGTATGTTCAAATCATAGCTGTCATTATTTAAGAGTTGGGTGAAGTGGCTATAATACGCCAAATAGACGTAGGGAGACTATGCGCTCAGCAATTAATTACTTAATTATTTCATAATAAGTGAAGCTAGTTTGACGGCTTAAATGTCAATGTGGTACAATGACGAGATTTCAATAGGGATGTTTCCTGAGTTAAAAAATATGATTCTATTTAGTCTGTCAGTTAGATTATCGAAAAATATTGGATACGTATTTTTTGTTTTATCAAATCAATAAAAACTGACGAAGATAAAACGCATCAAAGATCATGAGTGGGGGCTTGTGACGTCACTTTCCGGTAAAAAGTGTAGCGTACTGTGACGTCACACGAGTTTTCGACGCACTGCACTGCCGCACTGTGATGCTGGTCCTCCTTTTTAGTTTACGTCAAAAAAGAAAAAATACGTGTCCAATATTTTTTGGAAATCTACATATCTGACGGACTAATTAGATTTTTTTTTGTCAACTACCCTATTAGTATTGCATTAAACTTGTGTTATTTGCAAAACTTTTTAACTGCACAGAAACTTCTCTTTCTTTGTGAATATCGTAATGAATACAGAGTGATAAAGTTTTCCGAAATACATGTGTAATAAATGTATAATGCAGTAGTATAGTACATACACACGTATGATGAACACAACTTGATCATCGTTATTAAATCCTGCTAAAATTATGTTTAACAATCTCCGTTACATTTACAAGTTCTACCTAAATTACCACGTATACAAGTAACCTGCTGTTTAACGTACACTTCACAGTTTTGTAGTAACACCAATTAATTGTACCAGGCAGTGTAATAATAACATGGTGGGACTAATGGGTTGGGTTGTAACGGTGACATTTCCATAGTGGAAATTTAAAATGTCGTAAGCGACATTAAGAATGCTGTTGGATTTGAAACGTTCGGTAATGCGTTGATAGTTGGATTTTAAACTACACATTTTTATTAGTCACACAGAACTGCCTTATAATTTGTGCCTTACGTGTAACGTATGAATGAAAATGTACAGACGCCAGCAGGTCAACCTACTCGAAACTGTCAGATTTTCCCAACCAACCTTGAACCTAATGCTTCAGAGATAAAGTTGAAAATCTATTAAAGTAATTTGACAGATTGTAGTAGCTTGATGTGGTGGCGTCTGTACTACGAACTACTTGAAGTATTTTGCAGTTTTATACTACTGAGCAATAGGCCATTTTATAAATAGTTATTTGTTTGAATTTATTAGACAATGTGGTATGACTGGAGTGTTCAATTAATTCATAGGCCTTTCAGTAGGTTTGTTCAGACATTTTTTTTGCTACGCGTGCTGGTATACCTACGTTCTTTATTGGAAGGAATGTCAAGAGTAAGATTAACGTTTGGGGCATTAAAAGAGCCGCTAGGAATAGGAATGTTTCCTGAGTAAAAAAAATATGATTCTATTTATTCCGTCAGTTAGATTATCGAAAAATATTGGATACGTATTTTTTGTTTTGTCAAATCAAAATGCATCAAAGTTTATGAGTGGGGGCTTGTGACGTCACTTTCCGCTAAAAAGTGTACCGAAATGTAACGTCACACGAGTATTCGACGCACTGCATCATCCTCATTTTTAGTTTACGAGAAAAAATTAATACGTGTCTAATATTTTTTGGAAATCTATCTTACGGACTAATACGATTTTTTTGGTAAACTACCCTATTACGATAGCCCGGCCGACAACCTCTTCGGCCTTTGAATGATAAAGCTCTACAGCACAGACTTACTTATAACTGAAAATAAATCATATAAGTGCCACAGGCGCCATATTGTAAGCTAATTTACAAATAACGTCATCTTGTCTCTATTATAATGTCACACGGACTCACGGAGTGCATTATCTCGAATCTTGCATTGTTAGTAGGTCTCATAAATATTACATGACGTGACAGACTACTAGAGTTATGTCCAAGATAATAATGACATTGCAGGAGGCTTCGAAATAATGACATTCTACATATTAGCGATGTTCATGACGAAGACGTCAAAATTGTATTGAGCTAACATTTATGCTACTGACAAGCTTGTGCCAAACCAACCAAATACTTTCAAGGTGTCATGGCCGATTTAAGTCACGAATTTGGTTCAAGCATCGGTTTATGTGTCTAAACGACAGTGCAAAACTGACTGTTTCTCATTTTGAAGTGTCATAGACACTTAATGACTCATTTCACTACCTAACTAATGCAAATGTTAATCGGCTTTTAGTAAGATATTACGACTAAAAAAAACAACGGGTTGCACTCCGGGAGTGCTAGCAAAAGTGAAAACTTGAAACAACACCATCTAGCTTAAACTATACGCACACTCGCGCAAGTGCCCTGCGCCGCCGATTTGATCAGTTTTTACCCATCCCAAAAAGTGCACAACGCCGCTAAAGAAGATTTCCCTTGAAAAAAAAAACTGACCTAGAAATCGAACAGGACCCTGGCACATCAATAGGTCAAAATCATCATTATACCACAACAAAACAGATGATAATCATAATTCAATACTTAACACACTTTCTTAATAAAATTACATTCGCTATGAACTTGTATGTGCGCGGCTAATCTTGGCGATTAAATCAATCTAAAAACCCGTGGGGGTCACATCGGTCTCACTTTCTTCAATGAATCATGGACGTATTCAAGTGTAGCGTGGTTCACTGGTGGGCAAGTAATTACCACTTGTTTCCCTGCAATTAGTGAATGGTAGGGCTGGCTGGCTAAGTAATGAAAAGGACGACGTGGGCCTAATGTTCTAGTTTTGAACTTTTGTATTTCTTTTATCTGATGGCAACCCTATTCTAAAGTTGCTCGCGCACCCATTTCCGGCGCTCTAGGGTTAAACGGTTTGTCTAATAAAGGTGTAAACCCCGCGATACATCACAGGATACAGTTTCTTGCAGTTTAATATAAATTAGAACGACTCATAAATGACATAATTATAAAGCTTGGAGTGATTTATTCTGAATAAATATTATAGTGAGCTGCAGTCGGGCTGAGTTAATTGATAGATAAATTAACGGCAGTACCTCTGGCTTTGCTTTTATAGTTTTTGCTTTTCGGGCATTTTAATAGTATTTTAAAACCGTAATCACAAGTCTCAAACTTTTTTATTGTAACTGCACCATCAGGCAGGATGTTGGCAGAATCGTCCGCTTCATCATGATTATTCTCCTGCCCTTATCCCAATTTATTTGGGGTCGGCGCAGCATGACTTCTTCTTCCATACTTCTCTATTACTCGTCATCTCAGCAGTCACCTCCTTTCTTGCCATATCATCATTCACACAGTCCAATCATCAATCATTAGCATCTTGCATCGTGTTTTTTTGTTGTTCCTGTCTCAGAAAGGCACCTGTGTCCTTTTTTTTTCGGATGGGAAATCATCAAATGACTTCTCCCGCTCTGGGCAGAGCGAAAGGGAGTGTCAGACTTGTACTGATTTAAACCCTTCTATGTTCCTTCCTTGCCCTTCGTGTTCCAGGCCCGCGGTATCTCTTTCGAACAGTCTCGCAGCCCTGGCAGGCAGGCACCTGTGTCCAAGCAGTTGCAATTATAGTCTGTTAATGCTTAAGCGTATGACTAAGACATAATCAGTTAAATAATGATTGCTGGAGTACGTTCAGTATGTTGCAACTACAGTTCTGTGGGAGATAGTAGGCTGTAAACTTGTGTATTCAAATTTTTGGTTTTAGAACATGCCAGTTTCCACACGATGTTTTCCGTTACCTTCATTACTGGGTACGTTATTGCCATTGGGTAGTCCAGTTTAATTAGGTTAATTAAAACACCATAGTCTATCAAGTACACTTTCCTCCGTGCCTCGAAAAGCACGTTAAGCGGTCCCGGCTGTCTTTGTAGATCTTTGACAGTCGTTACAGGTTGTCTTTGGCCCAAAAGGTCTGACAACCAGTCTTACCAAGGGTTATCGTATTACTCAGTACTAACTGGGTTGTAGAGGTCAGATGGGCAGTCGCTCTATGTAAAATACTGGTATTCAGCTGCATCCGGTTAGACTGGAAGCCGACAATTACACTGGGCGACTCATCAAGGTATACATTTCCAGTTTAACTTGGCCTCTTTTTGTATAGGTCTTCCGTACAATGAGATATCCACATAAACTGGGTTTGTATACTTGATTGGTCGCCGTGCATACTATATTTACTTAACTCTAAGCCTGCCAATAATAATTAAAATCTGTTCATTACACACGTCGTGCAATCGTAGCGAACAAACAGACTTGACTCACTTTCGCCATTATTATAAATACGATGAATTGAACTCTATTTTATTGAATAAACAAATATAAGTATGTTCCGTTTGTTTTGCATTCAACTCTGCCTATATTTCCATAATTTTGAAAGCTTAATTTCCAATCCAGTATTGACATTAAGATTAAAACGGATGTGAACACTTAACAGCCACGGTTAAATTGAATTTTAAACAAGATTTGAATGTAGGATTTGAAATTGATCTGTAAACACTTAACTTAAGTCTGTTTGGCTGAGGCCAATTAAATACGGTTTTGTGGTTTCCGACAGGGCAGGACAGTTCTCTGAAAGTCAAAGGCTATTATTTACATAGTAATTCCTTCTTTACCCCGTTTGAAAACTTTGTGTGAACAAATAGGTCGGAAAATGTCCAGACGCCAGCACATCATCATCAGCCTATAATGTTCCCACTGCTGGGACACAGGCTTCCTCTCTACGAGAGGGAATGGGCTATAATTCACCACGCCTGCCCAGTGCGGATTGGTAGATGTCACATGTCTTCGAATTTTTGGTTCTAGGACATGCCGATTCCTCACGATGTTTTCCTTCACCGTTTTTGAGAGCAGTGGTGATGAAATAAATTACTCAAAGTACTGCGCTTGCCTGGGTTCGAACCCATGACCTACTGTTCGTAAGTCGGGGTCGCTGCCACTGGGCCACCGCTGCTCTCACCCAGCACATCAAGCTACCCGAAACTGTCAAATTTTCCCAATCAACCTTGAACCTAATGCTTTAGCGGATTAGTTGAAAATCTACTAAAGAAATTTGACAGATTGTTGAAGCTTGATGTACCAGCACATCAAGCTTCAACAATCTGTCAAATTCTTCTCTGGCTGTACAATTTGTAGAGCTACTTACAGATTGAGTGATTTGATTTGATAAGTATTCAAATTATGAAATTCAATCACTCAATCTGTACTTTGTAGCCAATTGGTTATTAAAAACAAATCCTCATTTTAGTGCTGTGTTGTATAATTATCACTTGCTTCAGTGAAGGAAAACATCGTGAGGAAACCAGTGGGCCTGAGAGATATTTCTCGTCGGCATGTAAAGCTAAGTCAGAGGCCCATGGGCGGCATCAAAACTCTGACACCAGGTTAGGCACTAACCACAAAATAAAGAAGCAGTGCTGTGTTCCAGGAGAGGTAATGGCCTCTTCTTAAAATGGACATGTAACCGACTATCTTGTTTATCACGGTTAAGGACATTCTTATCACCTTGTCAGGCATAGAGATTAAGACTTTATATTTTTTTTGAAGTAATACTTCTTTTGGCGTGTTAGGGAAAAATGAAGAGAGTAAATTTTTACGATGCGCGCGCACACCGTCACGAAAAACCAACACCCTGAAGTTAGCTAGTCAACATACACCCTGAAGTTAGCTAGTCAAGATTTTAGTTTTTATTTAGTTTTTTTACGAATATTTAAATTGTATTATTTTACTAGACATTACTTTTTCTAATGTCAAAAAGTATTATCTCCCAATGTCGGTTTTTAATTTTACAATCAGGTAGATAAAGTGGTGGTCTAGATAAGTTAGTATTCGTTGTCAATGTTTTTCATGGACTGTATTAAGTATTAGTGTGTAGTATTTCTTTGTTTATCTTATATTGATGTTGTTTTTGTACGATTACGACTATAGACGAAAGGACACTGAAATCATCATTGAATTATTTCATAACAAAAGGTGGTTTTGATAAACTAGTAGAATCTGCCATAGCAATTAAGAAACATTAATTCATCCCTTATTTAATTGAAAAAAGAAATAGTTGTCTGTAAAGTCGGTTTACGGACGGTAAGTAACGTCATAAGAAAACATTGATGAAAAATTGCATACTTACTTTTATGAATTGAATTGAATTATTATGCCTGAATTATCATTATTTTGTATAATACATAGATGCGTGCCTCTCTATAGTTTGATCCGCGCTCTCGCTTGCACGCTCGGCTCAGGCGGAACGTGACACTTTTTCGTGCGTGCAGCCGGCGTTCATCGATTTATAAGACGTTATCACGTCAAAAAATAAATAAATCGAAAATGTTAATTATAGCAGTGAGCGAGGAAAGACGGAACAGAAGGCCTACACTCGCTAGGTTGCGCTATCGCTTTCCAAACGTTATTTATATTTCCAACGGTTATCAACGGGTTTTTTTTTAGGAATTTATGCCTTTTCAACACATTTATGACTTTTTCTTCATCGTTTTCGTTGATAGACTGTCATCTTGTCTCGTCCCTTTTCAAATATGTATAATATGGAATAGATATTGAAGCACAAAACGCCGTTTGTGCACACCATACCATGTATATTGATGCTATGTTATTATATTTATTTTAACAATACCTATGTTATTATGTAGCTCAGAAAACCAGGTTTCAAAGTAATATAGGTAAATAGCTTGAATAATAAAAGTTCTGTTTACCTCTTTCGTCACCAACTAAACTAATGCGATTGTTAAATGGAATACACAATAAAATGTTTATTTATAGGACTCTCGACGAGTGTTTTCCGCTTACAGTAATACTAATAACTGTAAGTACTAATATGTTACGGCGCATTTTTTTTTTTTACAATATTTATTTTCTTCCATAAACTGGACGTGATCCAACAATTATAACGGCTCGGCTAACTATAACCCTTTCAAGGTAAATGCTAATAGTCATCATCTGCCTAACCTTCGTGGGGTCGGCTTTTAGTCTATCCGGATGCCAACATGAAGCGACAGCCTATCTGATCTCAACGATCCAGTTAGTTCTGGGCTACTGGGTAATACAACACTCCGTAGTAAGACTGGTTGTCAGCATTCGGACCACGGACCTGTAACGACTGTCAAACATCTACAAATGACAACAGGGATCACAACGGCTTTACTTTCTGGGTTGAGGATTAAAAAACCGAAGAAGATTTGAATTTTGCGGACTACCTTTGCACATCCTCCTTAAGGTTACTGGTCCATCTAGCTGGTTAGCGTCCGCGTTTTTAACTTATCGCTTTTGTGGTTGATGATTCTCCAACGAAATAAAGCAAAAACGCAATCTTATCTTACATTTTAGATTATACATTTTTGACACAGTTTCATTTGATTTATAACGATATCAAAATCGCCCTTGGCCTTCTGTAATTAAAAAAACGTAGATATTATTATTACTATTATATAATGTTTTATAGTATTCTTAATAGTGAGTGGGCTCACTCGTAAAGATTTATATTTCCGTCTTCTAATTTATTGACCCGTTAGTGTGTTACTAATTGTTAATTGATCTTGTTTTGTGAGGTAAAATTAGAATAAGTACATCCATTGAATTTCTAATTATATATTATTGTAGCTATTTATTTATTTAAATCGCTGGTTATAAGGATTCGGGTATGTGTAAATTAAATAGTGTTTTAAATAGATCCTGAACGGCACCCATTTGCTGACCTTATTACGTATATACTCGTATATCTACAACAATGGTTAATGTAGATTCAAAAATAATAGCTACGTAGCTATGTGGGCCTGCGTAATATGGGTGCTGATTTGACAATTTTGTGATTTGCAGAGCATCCATTATCCTGCTGATTGCTAAAATTAGCGAGAGCGAGAAATAAAAATCAAATCCAATCTCAATTAACTAGTTATCATTATAAAGAGGAAAAAAATGTAGTTTGTAAGAGTATCTCTAAGGGTGTTACCACACCAATCGATCGATCGTCGATCAATGCTTTCGATCGATTGTAGAATGGATTTGTCGAAAGAGAGCAACTATCGGTCGACGTCGACTAATCCATTTTACCATCGATTGACGGCATCGGCCGACGATCGATCGATTGGTGTGGTAACACCCTAAGCTGATCCAATCTTTCTTTTTCGTGTGGTCATAGTGTTTATGCTGCCCATGGGCCTCTGACTTGACTTTCAATACCGTCGAGAATTATCTCTCAGACATGATGGTTTGGTTTCCACACAAGGTTTTCCTTCACCGAAGCAAGTGATAATTAAAGACAGGACGGCACGGTTGGCGCAGTGGCTGAGCGATTGACTGCTGCGCTGCGTGTCGCGGGTTCGATCCCCGCACGGAAGAAATATTTGTGTGGCCTACAGATAGTTGTTCCGGGTCTGGCTGTTTGTGTATGTGAGTTTAAATGTTTGTGAACGCACCCACGATACAGGAGAAATTCCTATTGTGGGGCAACGTTTTTTTAATAAAAAAAAATACACAATACGCACATGAATCCGAAAAATTAGAAGGTGCGAGTCTTGGGTTCGAACTCGAGACCTATGATTTGGCAGTCCGTCGGTTAGACCATGACTGGCTATCACTGTTAAATAAAGAAGCTGATCCAATGACAATTTTACTTTCATGCGGACAAAGACGCAAAAACCAGCAAATACTATGGAAAATGTAGGTAATGCAAATATTAATTCCCCTCCGTGATAATGAAGGAAGTGCAATGAAGAGGAATCAGTCTGTGAGAGACAATATCCGCTGCCGAGTGGCGACCATAATGAGTTTCATTCTAAGCTCGATGAGGAAGCGCCTTATGTCATCAACACCTGGACAAGAAGTCGTGTCAACGTCTTTAGTAATAATGGTGTTTGTTATAATGTAAAGTCTAGATTGTAAAGAGTGGCTAAGAGAAAAAACAGGCTCATGAATCGATCAGGTTAAGCTTACCATTTATATACTAATTGAAATCACCCTTGCCTGGGCCGTTCAGAGGATAGGTGATCTATACAAACGGAGAGCCTTCCGTATTTCGGCTAACACTGCTGGGCTGTGAAAGATGGTTATGCGAAAATAAAGAGGAAGTACAAATGCTTACAAATCTTTGTATTCGACTTCTATAGCGTGTCGATGGCAAATTTTTACTAAATATATTTGGCCCAAAATTCAGCTACGCGAACTATCAACGTTTGACACATGGTTACAAATCACTCCGTAGTTCGTATAACTCCAATCGTTTATGATGACCTAGTGGCCGAATTCCTTGGTTTATACAGCATTTATCTCATTATCTTATCTCATTTACTTATATGTTATCTCTTTTACTATACTCTCCAAGATCAATGTAGTAGTTAGTCAAAGTTGTATATGCTAGCCACTTGAGAGAACATAAAAGAGCAACACACCAAAGCTCTCAACAACTACCTAGAAAGCCATCGTATGCAGTCACTATGGCCGAAATCGGCGTGATGGCATCATCATCATCAGTAGTTAGTAGCTTTTACTTGATGAACTAAAATTCTATCATCGATAATGATAATGTCAAAAATGTTTTGGAGTCACTTAAGGTACTGAAAAGTTATGTTAATCCCGTAAAAGTACGAAACTTTGAATTTGTGATTGATACTTGTACTCCAAAGGCCCTTTGATCAGTTTGGAAGTAGTAAAAATAAAAACTAACAATGGAATATGTGCGAAAAGACCGCTCTCTTTGCATTTCTCAAAAAAATAATCCACACCTTATTTCCCGTTAATACTATTTGTATAAAAACCGCTACGTTTACTGTGCTTTAACACCTTGATTTATTCTCACACATAATTCTTAAGTGAATACCCATAACGTTATAATTAGTACATTTCTCATGGCTCATAATTTGTCCCTATTCCGTGTCACTGCGTGCCCGTAGCATCGATGTTCTGTCAAATGCGTTTAATTATCGAAGGTTTACACTAAACGGTATATAACCGGCCAGTGGCATCGGTATATGTGTCAATAGTGATGTCACGATAACTTGTTTGGTTCTCGTAACATCGTATTTGTACCGGTTCATCGTAGGGATGGGATTGATTGATTGTGCGTATGTGTAGAACGAATTGGTGATTACATTTGCGAGTTTTAATTTTGAAATATTAGTGGGTTGTTATTTACTTTCTGGGAACCAAAGAATTGCTACTACACGGTACTTATCGGCAGAAAATGTTCTTAGGCATGGCAAAACCAGGAGCAGAAGATGTAGCTTGTAAAATATCCCAGAAAGGTTCATTGTGTGTTAAACAAGCTCAAAAATAAAAAAAAATAGAATTTCTTTATCATCATCATCGTTCTCTTGCTCTAATCCCAATTCATTTGGGGTCGGCGGCTCAACATGTCTGCTCCTTCCATACTTCTCTATTACTCGTCATCTCATTAGACATTAGACACCTCCTTTTTGCCATATCGTCCTTCCCACTTATATTAAGGTTTAATTTCAAAACAGTACAGTTATTCAATCGAGCAAACATTTAAATGATTCCGAATAAACAAATCAGGGTAAAATCGATAATCCAGAAAGTCGCACGTCTAATTCGCAATCGAATCGAATCGCATCCCTATTCTGTATTGGATCGCGTGAAATCTCTAATTAACTTCGTTTGTGAGTGTGTTGACTATTTAAGGCTTGTAACAGATGCACCGGCGACCCGTTAATACTGGTGTTTCTTTCATTAGAGCCTAAGATAGCGGTTCTGTGATATAATTGGACGCCGCGTTCCTTTCCTTAGGCTGGCGGTTGCTAAATCACACTTATCTGGTAATGGTGTGTCTTAGGATTGATTGTATGATTGCTGGGCATGTTATTTTATTGCTTTAAAATAGCAGGTTGGGGATGAATGTTGAACCTGATTCATTAGTGTAATTTTGTACAAGTTAAGTGCTGACTTGTAAATGTAGATGATATGACTTATAATGAGGAGACTGCCTGCTAAGATGAGCAGTATAGGCATGCTTTGAAGAAGAAGAAGAAGAGAAGGACCTACCCCAAATAATTAGAGATGAGGGTAAAGAGAATGTTGATGATGAACTGAATATAACTCGAGGTAAAGTAGGCATAAGAACCGAATCTTTAAAAAAATCTAAGAATGACTTACGAGTGCAAAAAATCAACTGAATTCGAAAGTAAACGCGCAAGTAAGTAAACAATTAACACACCAACAGTGACTCATAGATTACCCAACTGAAAACATAAGCCGTAATTGACATTTCTCAGTAGAAAATCTCTATAAAATTACAGAATACGTACACGACTACTGTCCTACATTTTACATTCCGTAAATAGAGAACTCGATTTTTTTTCTCGATATCGGTATCGATATACAATAAATCATCGAGAACCGGTCGGAAAGCCTGGGAAATATCACGGGAAATTGGGGAAACTATCTCGTAATGATTTTGTCACGATGATGATTGATGATCGGTTACGGAGTGAAAACATCACGGATGGTCGTGTTGCAAATCTTGATTAGATTGGTTAATTACTTTTTGTTTCTATTTGTTGACGTTTTTAGAACAGCTTTATGATTGTAATGGATTGGCGATATAATGCTTTGATTATATCTCTGGTAATTTCAATTCAAAATTGGTCTTAAGTGTTTTGTTTAAGCTCCACGCCACATTGTCAATAGAATTCTCTTAAAATAATTCTTTAACTTTTCGTCGTATCGTAAATGCAACACTTGGTTGGGTGCTAAAATTATAATCTTAATTTAATATGTATTAGTTTAAAAGATCCGGAAGTGTTCAAAAGAACAAGCGGTTGGTTTAATTTTTACATGGTCTGTTATCCACAGACCGCAAAGTTAAACACATAAAACATACACTTCCTTGTGGTTTTTTTTTTTCATAAACAGTTTAAACGATAAATCGCTTTTAATGACCCAGTTCAACCCTTTTATGAAAAGATAATCATCCTTTGGTAAAATCAAAACGAAGTGTAATTCATCCTACAAGCCAAAATGCGTTCCAATTTCAAACAAATTCAGCGCCAGTCTATCACCAAATAGATTTCTTCACGCATCAATGACCAACGCTTTTTTTCTTCGAGGCCGTTGAATTCGTGGCTTGCTTGTTCTCCATTCAAAAATCGAACAGCTGTCGCCGCCATGTTTTGTCCCAGATGATGCTCCTGGAAGTGGCCAATGAGATTCTTTTGTTTTGTCATTCTGTAATTAAACATTGTCAGAAGCGGTTGCGAAATCTTGGGGGAAAACAATCGCCTTTGTTTTTATCTATTCGATCGAGACCAAGAAGAGGTCATCTGTTTGTTACAGTTTTATATCTAGATTTAATGCGAAGCAATGTTTTTAAAGCCATCGTCTGAGTATGCCTCATACAAAGCAGACTTGATATTGATAGTATGTTTTTGATGTGAAACATCTATAGCCGCGGGTAAAACCGATTATTGGCGTGGCGGCGCTTGCCGTGGCGCGCGTCGCCACGCTATTCGATGGTATAGATATACGCTGTTACTGTGTACTGTACTTTTATGCATATTACTTGTACAAAATATTTTCGATGTTTCACATCTGCCAGACGTCCCGTGTTTTTTAAATCAATTAAGTACACGAATGTATGTACAGTCAACAAAACAGATAGGTATGCATGGTCGAAAGATATAGTTTTAGTTTTTTTAGAAACTGTTGCACATCTTCAAATGAAATTTGAATTAATTTAACCAATTGATTATTTTTCTTCATTTAATTTTAATTTCATTCGAAAACATCGATCGGTTTTTAAGAAAAAATCAATTATATCTTTCGACCTATCTGTTTTGTTGACTGTACATGTATTACATAATTTTTAAAAATACTTCACAGCTATAGTATGATACGGATAGTACCCAAAAATACGTGAGTGTTTATTTTTGTGCGCATCAGTCTGTGTCCAAGTTTAACCAAAACTTGCGTCTTATCAACCAACAATTATATTCTTTGAATATCAAGAATCGATACAGATTCGAATTATTCAAAGCCTCTTCCAGTAGCTATTATTCGTAAAACCGAACAGTTGATAGACAAGTGCAGTGCCCAGACGCATCGATCCGACTCCCACGTGTGCTCTGTGATGTCATTGCGCCGAACGGTACATAATGGCGGGAGATACTACGAGTACCTACCCGCATAATTTGAGAGAATCCGTTAAACTAAACACTATGATTGTTACGTAAGCCTGAGTTGTACTGACCTACAAGTATTTTGTGCGTAAATTATGATTTATTTTGGATGTATTTTATAGTAAGTTACGGTACTTCAACGTTCAGGTCTCGACATTCGGAATATTTGTCTATTTAGAGATAAGAAGAATGATTAAAAACTAAAAAAAAAATTGTTTGACTGTAAAGTTGAGTTACGGACGATGTTTAACGTGACAACGTCATAAAATCGAGTGGAAGAGAGATAGATGCGGCGCAAGCGTACAACGAGCGTAACGGGACACTTTCGTGCATGCAGCTGGCGTTCATCGATTTATTAGACGTTGTCGCGTCAAAAAAGTCAGAAAATCCAGAAAAGATCCATGTCAGAAAACTACGTCCGTAGTGCATTTGACCTACCACGCAGGCCCTATGCGAGTTGTTGGATGTAATATAATATGTCTTCGAATTTGGGGTTCTAATGCCGGGTACACATTGGTGTAACGTAACGTGGATTGTAACACGAATTTACTCGAATGAGCCGTCCAGACTAATGCAATGCAACATGAAATGTAACCCAACGACAAGGCGAATTTGTTTAATTGCGTGTTACATTGCATGTTTCATTTCGTAAGTCTGTACATGGCTTAGGACATGCTGCCGGTTTCCTCGCAACGTTTTCCTTCACCGTTATGTGCGTTCCTTGTGTATTTGTTTGACATGATTAGTCTTAATGTTTTTAGATAGATAGATTCATAGAATATTCTTTATTTTATACACAATACTTTCCATTTACGTAAAAGAAAACACGTCACATAGGGTGACACAATGGACTATACTATTACATGTATTATATATCAATATCGCTATTTGTCTGGCAGTCTGGCAACATTACTAGGAAGGGACTATCCGCTATCATAACCACGTAATAATCTCAACAAAAAACTAACTTATTAAATAACTTGATTGATAACACGTCGTATTTTCCATTTCAGGTAAGCATGTCGATTAATTAATCACATCGTTGCTGGCTCCATTTAATTATGTAAGTTCCTGCGACCTACTTCAACGCTAGTTATTATATGTAAGTTATATACTTATATTGGACAAAGACTGATTAACCTTAGGTTAGTCTGCTAAGATATAGAGCGATTGACCGACTGTAAAGGAGCTCGTGGCAAAATAATAACAGCCGCTCGGGTCGATCTTTAGGTGAAGCCGTGCTTGCCTGGGTTAGTCTGTGGATGGGTGATCACACATTAAAGAAAGAAAGAAAGAAAAAGTATTTATTGATTTCACAACAGGACACATGAGATACACTACTACACTACACTATTACATACCGAGCTTCCTCCGTGCCTTGAAAAGCACGTTAAGCCGTTGGTTCCGGCTGTCATTTGTACATCTATGACAGTCGTTACAGGTAGTCAGTGGCCCAAAAAGTCTGACAAACCAGTCTTAACAAGAAGTATCGTATTACCCAGTACTAACTGGGTTGTGGAGCTCAGATAGGCAGTCGCTACACGTAAAATACTGGTCTGCAGCTGCATCCGGTTAGACTGGAAGCAGACCCCAACATAGTTGGACAAGGCTAGGCAGATGATGATGACCGACTGTAAAGCACTGAAAGAACTTTTTTCAATTTATTTATTTATTAATATAGATTAACCAACACCTGCTGTCTACAATATATCTTAAGTATAGGTTTTATAGTCTTGGACTTACACAGTCGTCAATTACAGGATAACCAGCCTCCACAATAAAAAAATACATAAGAAAAATTAAAACGAGTGGCTCTAAAATACTGTTTATTTCATAAATGTCTGTTACTATTCTGTCGGAAAAGCCGTGATCTCTCACACTTGCAGCCACATTAATTTTACTTAGGGTATTAAAATACTAATATGATAAAAGCCCATATTTTGGCCACGGCCACTAATCAGTTTAGTACTAGCTGCTGATTTTAATTTTTCTTCATCAGAGTTGAATGTGAAATATTGCACGAAACCAGAAACAGTCTATGCCATACCACAAAGCCGGCAACAAAGTGCAAGTCATTTGTCATCGTATTATGTCATTACTTCACTCTTCTAACAAAAAAGAAAGATTTCCTAAGAAAGTCGAACGCTATCCGCGCTGCCGCCCGGTGGATCGCGTGCGCGACCGCCGCTCAAAACGTGTTCATTAGTGCACATTAATCATTCATAGTTCACTTGACTAGAATAACGCGTGATATTTACACTAACTCGCTTGTATGGAAACATGATTTCTGACAGTTTATACCCACAGAAAATAAGTCTATAAATAAACATAAGTTCGGTAGTCCCCGAAGGGTTAGGCAGAGGTGTAGTTTTTAATACACCAATCTTTTGCCAGTTATGTTTAAGTTACATGTGGTTGGGGCCGAGCCTATTGCCATCAACCGGGCTCAAACCAAACTCCGTTACTCAGAAAAGCCCAAAGACTCTTTGTATGATCTGGAATTCGAACTCTGGATTTCGCTTGGCAGTAGACCTTGCGACCACTACTCCAACAACGCAAAAAATAACTGCAAAATAAATAAAATAAACCATATATTTATTGATGTTTGTTATACAGGAAGCTCTCTGATTATGATTAATTACATGCTGAAAGAAAAACAGTCTCATCATCGCTCAATTTCTCGGCTCCACAGTCTAATCTACGGCGTCCATCTTCGGTCGACATTATGATAGCGAAAGTGAATCCGGCTTACAATAATATTCGCGAGGATATTGTTCACAGCGTGAGCCGCCGCCATCTTGGATTCTCGGCCTCTCTTTTGTACTACAAATAAAATAATTTAGTCTTTGTAAAAAACATACTCTCGATTCTCGACCTTTAGAGGACAGTGGGCCATGAATAAATTGTCCATAGAAAAGTATTAGTATCTAAAACATTTGTACTACGAGCGTATTCACACCATAATGTATTGCCAATTTGTTAATTTTATATTCTTATTTAACGTTAAATAATTTTTAATTGTTATCTAATGTAAACCAAATATTTAATCTTAGTTTAATTTAATTTATTTATATTTTATCATCGAATAGTATAATTACATACATTGAAATAATTTTAATTCGATTATCTTGATTTATATGTAAAGTTTCTGGATCTATGCTTTGTTTTTAAACTTATTCTATCATTTATGATTCACAAATAATTGCAATAATGAAAATGTAAAATGTAATATAAATTAATAAATTTAATGTGCATATGGTGTTAGCCTGTAAGTACGAGTAATTGTTGCACTTATAAATGTATATCGTGTACTTTTAAAAGAATTGTAACGTGTAAACAATTGTAGGCTAACCTAAATAAATAAATAAATTATGTAGTTAATCGAATTGAGACAGCTTCGACATTGATTCCCGAAGTGCATACTTTTTCTTGGTGATCTGTTATTCTGATCTGGTGCTTGTTGCGACCGCAACATTCGAGACGGTCGGGGACGCGAATGATGGCGGAAAAACGAGAAAAGATGTAATTTTAACGAAAGTAGGTCAAATACGCGTGAGTAATTTATTAAGCACGAAAACAGATTTAAAACGGCAATGCATTGCCTTTTTTTTTTGCAGACGTAATTAATTAAACCGTTAACTGAGATAGGTTAACTGAAAAATGATTACTTTTTCCATTAACAATATGTGCTTCTTCGTAATTTTTATTGAAATTAGGGTCAATACAGCACTTCAGCCTTATTTTTCTTAAATTACGACGCAATTTTTTTAGCCCTGCCATGTTTTTGCCGAACATATTGAAATGAAAACGGTAGGCACCTCATACTTGTTATGGCTGATGAAGTGATGATAAATGACTCAAATTCTTCTTGCTAAGGTAGCCCGCGAATTTCAATCTTGCTTACGCTTATTTGCAATTTCACTAAAGAAGGTTACTATTAGGTTGTATGGTACCAATCTAATACAACAGTACGCAACCGAAACAAATATGTATTTACGGAGTGGTAGTCATGAAAATGATCAAAATAATAGACTAAGTCTACTCATAGAATAATTAAATAGAAATAGAATAGAATAATTACAAAAAAAGGACAAATTTATATAAAATAAACTAACTTCTAAATAAACAACAGGACGCTTTCGCATATAAGTACTCTTCCACATCGCTGTCATTCGGAAAAATCCCCAGAAGACTGGCAGCATTACCACGTTGAATGGAAATGCTAATTCTTTGGCAAAAGAAAGAGGCAAATTTCCTTAAAAAGGAGTCGCGCGCTATAATCTAAGTTAGAATGCCCTTCAAATGAGAAAAGGTTTCAATCCTACAGCCGACTTTGACTAGCAATATTAGTAAATCAAAACAGCCACAGCTTACTATCACGCATGAATACATAACCGACACAAACACAGCATACAAACAATAAACACGATACTGTATTAATTTTCTGATTATCTTGGAAGCGAAACACAGTATGATTAGAACTATTGTTTACCAAGTTTTGGTAGTACGCCAACTAAGTCCGAGTAACCTGTACGAGGAATCGTGTAGCCGGGTATTAATTAAAGAACCTTACAGATCGCGGCACGCAAGTTGAACCAAAATGGCGGTCGGAAGCACACCATGAAAGCTTAAAAGTGTTTCAAAGAAAACTGTACACAACTGAACCAAAACGGCGGTCGTCCGCGCAGGTGTAATTATAGATTGAGACCGATAGTGACCAGAAAATGTGTGTGTATTACAGCTCGCGGCACGTAAGTTGACCTTGAATGCGCTGTAACACATTTTCGGGTACAGGAAGACCTACAGACCGACCTACCAATATGATTATGTCAGAAAGTTAGAAAGAGCAAAGTTAAAAACAGCTCTTTGCTTTAATAGTATTTTGTGATCATTTTAAATAGGAATCATAGTGTTTTATCAACTTATAATAGCAGGGGCAGATCGCTGGCACCTAAAGTATAAATAACTAAAGATTTAATAGCCTGCCAACTAATTCTGAATAATCTCTAATACACGAAATCAAGCATAGTGTCAGTGTTTCCGCGAAGAGAATTCTGTTTGTTTTCAGTGAATGTGGTAAGATTTAAGGTTTCTCGTAAATAGATGACAGCTTCCAACTGTGATCTAATAATGTCGCAGCGAGACTACCAATCAGCCTGACAGAGAAGCTCGTTATTTAGTCCATTGAAAAGTTACATTTGGGGTTGCGTTTTTTAGAGGACGCAATTTTATTTTTTTGATGTGTAGGGGGGGTCAGTGTAAAGCTAAAACCAATTAATTTCAAAATAAAAAATGATGCTCAGAACCAGCTCTCTCTTCTAGCTATCCATAATATAATGTGTGAAGTTCTTACAATAGGCTTAAAAGCAATGGGCAGCACCCCAATTGCGTATGACATTTCTTTACATAGTATTAAACAAAGTCGCGCCTGCTATCTGTGCGCTTAAATTTTTAAACTACACAACGGATTTTAATGCAGTTTTCAGCAACAGATAGAGTGATTCAAGAGGAAGGTCTGTATGTATATTAGTATCTTCTTTCCACCCGTGCAAAGCCGGGGCGGGTAACTAGTTCACTTATAACCCGAAGGAAAGGAGTTATAAGGGAATTCCTAATCCATTACCGTAATTATTATGTCTGAAAAACACGACTGCTTGGCCGCGGAAGCAACACAATGAATGTTATTCAATTGTCACAAAGAAAGACGTTGTGATTGTAAATGTTTTGCGCAATTAAGTACCCCGCTGATCTAAACATCCTAAATATGGTTAATCAAACTAATTCTTCCTTACCTTTCTTTTTTTTCAGATGGGAAACCATCAAATGACTTCTCCCGCTCTGGGCAGAGCGGGAGGGAGTGTCAGCCTTGTACTGACTAAAACCCATCCATGTTCCTTCCTTGCCCTTTGTGTTTCAGGGCCACGGTATCTCTTCCGAACAGTCCCGCAGCATTTTCCTTGCCTCAAGTCATGTGTAAATGCGTCCACTGCGGCAGAAGTTTACAGAATTAAACATGGACACAAACAGAGCGATTAAAGAAAACTCTCCTATAATCATAAACATAATTAATTTATTATAATCGGCCATTTAAACAAAATTAAGTACAACGCCAAAATCGAAAGTGTTTAACCAAATCATCTAGTTAATGAGACCGGTTCATTCATTGAATGAAACAATTTATTGTTCGGTCTATTTCGGTCGCTGGTATGAAAGTGAATTAGCAACTGTATTCCGGTCAGCCCCACCTTTGCTAGTGAACTTGTTAATGAGTGCTTTAAAGCCTCTTCTAAGTTACATGGAACATAGAACTTTGTAGTTTGAAACTTAGAAGGTACATAGAAAGAGCTGTTTTTTGAATGAAGTCGTAAAAAGAATAAAATTATGACTTGAGTTTTCCTTCAACTAACTAAAATGGCGAGAACTTTTTACCAGAAACACCCGTATCTATAGTCAAGTTAAAGTAATCGCTTCAGCTGAAAATAATTTAAATGAAGTAAGAACCGTCAAAGAAAGCAAAGCTAAGAATTGTAACTTTGATAGTTTTAACTTCAAGCAATTTCTAAACTACAGTATAAAACATAATTACTTTTACTCAAGTAATCACTTTGACTTGTTTATAGATCTTACAAGAGTGTTTTTTTTTATTAAAGATGAAGTAATCATTAATTTAATTGACTGTTCGATGATTTACTATTTGGTGTACTCACAGGTCACTTTTCTTTTGCCACAAAAGTTTAAAGTTATAATTTGGGTTTTTTCATTTTATTGCTACTTCTTACAGTGAAGCCACTCACGCCTAAATGAACCAGCACTTACAAAGTTCTCAAATGCACTATTTGCAATGATCTTCTTTTGTAACTTTATCACACACGAACAGCAATGGTTTCATTTGTTATTTTGTGAAACGCTTTATACAACACCAACCATTACCTACTGCACTATACTGCCTTTTTTTTCGGATGGAAAATCATCAAATGACTTCTCCCGCTCTGGGCAGAGCGGAAGGAAGTGGCTGACTTGTACTGACTAAAACCCATCCATGTCCTTCCTTGCCCTTTGTGTTCCAGGGCCGCGGTATCTCTTTCGAACAGCCCGCAGCCCTGTTAACATAACATCACGCCAACAACATCTGCAACAACAACAACAACAACAACAACAACATCAACAAACAACAACAACGTCAACATCTGTTCGAAAGAGATATCGCGGCGCTGGAACACAAAGGGCAAGGAAGGAACATGGATGGGTTTTAGTCAGTACAAGTCTGACACTCCCTTCCGCTCTGCCCAGAGCGCGAGAAGTCATTTGATGATTTCCCATCCGTATAAAAAAAAAAAGGGCCGCGGTATCTCTTTCGAACAGTCCCGCAGCCTGCACTATACTGCCTTACATTGAGATTTATTTGTTGCCATGCGCTGCTGCAACTGTTGATGTAATGAGAAATTGTAGGGTTAATGTTAGCACTTAACCCGTATCTGCTGCTATCGATAACGTTATGTTCTTACGACAGGTTGGTTTAAAAGGATTGGACTAAACTAAACAGACTGGTGTTTAAGATGTAGAAAGATTTGAAACTGATTTCTAGCCGAGAATATAACCTTTACGGGTACTGGTTTGTTACGGGGTAGGTAGGACTTGTTTATAGTGTGAAGAAGCTAGAACATAGTATCAGTATCACTTCTCTACATATTAGAAAACAAAGACCTCCGCCGCGTCTGTCTGTCTGTTCGCGATAAACTCAAAAACTATTGCACCGGTTTTTATGCTGTTTTCAGCAATGGATAGAGTGGTTCTCGAGGAAGTTTTTGTTGCGGGAACGGGATTAAAATTCCACGATTACTTTTGGTCGCGATAACCGACATCCACGCGGGCGAAGCCGCGGGCATTAGCTAGTTGTGAATCTAAGAAGTTTTGGGTAAGGATTGATCTCTTAGGCTCGGACTCCACCAAACCGGAGACGAGCAGAACGGAGCGGATTAGTGCGGAAATCGACCAATGTCATAGGTTACAGTCTACATCGCGTCCCTGGTCGCCCTTGAACTTATTGAACTAATACGAGTCTTATACAGTGCTCGCATATCAACTAACTCCAATGTTCCGCTTAAAATGGTACTAAGAATCAATTTAAAGCTATATAAAATCTAATAAATATAAAGCTCCAAAATAATAAAAAAAAATGTGTCAAACAAAAAAGTCCACCATTTACTTTTATCATTCATTACAATTTGAACTAAGTACGTATTTGAACAAAGTTTTTTGCCGGTATACTTACCCGTATTATATTACTGAATCATATTCTTTAATTTCAATACAAACCGTTAGCAATTTGCGGAAGAATCAACCAATATAATGACTGTGTACTTTAATGAAATTCTAATATGCTTAAACTTAAGATGTCGACCTAAATTCAACTTTCTAGCTATGAAGATAAGAATTAAGGCAATATAAACAGAATGTGTAATACAATCGAGAATTATTAAGATTGGCGTAAGTGTGCCACCATTCCGCCAAAGTAAGCCATTGTTCGATGGTATACACTTGCTGATTCGATTCTCGATTTTTTTGAGTCGATTCAATGTTCGTTTGTTGTAGACGAAAGTTTATGGCACCATTTTGTGGTGAATATCTTGAACTCGTTCGTCTCACTTAAGTATATTATGTTTGTGTATATTATATCCTTCATATTATATCCTTTTATTCTATCCTTCCTACCTTTCAGTCTAACTTGATGCAGCTGAAAATCAGTGTCTTACATGACGCGACTGCCTATCTGACCCCCACAATCCAGTTACACGATATCCCTTTGTCAATATGAGTTTAATTATTATAAAACGCTATAAAAACATGGGAAACTAGCTTAATGAGTTTTTTATTCGTTACCAAGACATTGATATCAGGTTTTTTAACGTGCTTATTAATAATTCCGTTCATTACAATAGTTTATTGACATCAATTTTGAACCACGTCAAAGAGGTTAAAATCTTTAGAGTACGCTGATTGGTGGTACTTGAGTTTGCAGAATAGTTAGTTGTCTTTGATCCTTCTCATCAGCATCATTTCAGCTGATGACAGATGACAGACGTTTAATAAAGGACGGTCCTCCCCCTTTTCGCATCGAGCGGATTCCTACTGGCACCAGGTCATCAATCTACCTGCACACTGCGCCTTCCGATACGTGGTCGCCATTCCAGAATCTTTACCCGCATCGACTATTCGTTCTAAGAGCAATTTGCCCGCCGACTACTAGTTTGAATGAATTTCACCAATGAAATTGGAATCAGGATATCCTAAATCTAAACTGCATTCAAGAGCCGCTACTTCCATCATTGTTATTAAATGTTGACATTGACAATACTTGAACGCAGTTCAGATGTTCTGTGCTAATCGTGTTCAGTTTCATAGGTGAGAATCTCACTTTCGGATTTATTAATTAAAAGATCACCAACCATGTTCTTTGACTTAAAAACTCAAAAAACTGTTTTCACAGTTTGTCTGTGGGAACGCAAGTTATGTCCGTATCTTTGATCATTCTACTCATACTAAATAGTACTGTCGCGAGCGCATCAAGTTACAACAAACTGTCAAATCTCATTCGATTTTGAACTTAACCTTCAATATTTTAATCATTCGGAGAAATTTGACAGCTTTTGGTAACTTGATTAACCTGAAGCCTACGACTCCGTAAAACCTTGACTACTGTAGTACTAACTTTACTGTTAACCTATATTTGTTATCAAGCAACCGTGTCGCAATACCGTCGAATGTTCTCACGGCGCGGGCGCAGTATAATCGATGCCGTTAATAGCAACGAGTTGGGTGCTGTTAGACACGGATAGTTTTTGTTTGTGAGTCTAGTTTGGCAGTTGCTAGTTGTCCAATTGATTGTGTAATGGATTTGGAGGCGTTTTGTGTTGATTTTTAAAAATACCGGTGGGTGTGCTTGCGTGTGTGTTTTGTAGTCGGAATTTTGGGCATAATAATGTGCTCGCCTATATTTAGTTTAAAATAAAGGGTGTAAAAATACCCTTAAGGAAGCCGAGAGATTGTTCTTGAACAATTTTGGACAATTGTTTTCTGGACCATACATGGGAACCATCTAGTTAAGAAGATATTGGGAGTCCAACCTTTTTACACTTTTTTTTTAAATACAAGTTCTAAATGTTATAACTCTACTTTAAATACATTTAAGCCTCCTGCACTATTTAATGCACCCATCAGCACAATGAGTCCTACCGTGAAAACAGATTTTTCACCGCAATAAAATGTGTAAACGCGTTTCACAGCAAATGAATTTTTGCGTACATTTTCTTAGTTTGATGTACAGAATGCTTGGTTGACGGCTTTATGAAGGGTTCGTGTACACCCTTTATAATAGTCTTACAGGTGATTATTCCACGTGAAAACTCATAGGTCAGTTCGTCTTAGGGTCTAGAAGAGTTGAACTTCTTAAAACCTCGTTCCTGGAATTACGAATTAACGGGAATACACGCAACTAACCAAATCCACAGATTTTGTAATAGGTAAGTTTTATTTGGAAACAAGACACCTTTAAAAACAGCCATTACTTAAGAATTTTCTCATTAGTACCAACTACCTGATGATACATTTAACTGCAATCGATCTTTAATTGAAATTCCTATTTTATTGACATCTTTTATAGTTGTCGTAAAGTTGAGAACAAGCTTTGTCAGCGGATTGGTCGGGTAAACGATTTACTACGAGAATCTGTAATGATGTAACTTGGGGCTTTTACAGACGCACTCACTGATTAATTTCTTTCTTTTTATTTAATTGGTGTTTCGACAAAGTGTTGCAACATTTTAGAGACGTTTCTTGCCAGCCAGCAACTATTTTGGTTTTTTCGTTTTAATTTATCAAATGGTGCTTTTAACAAGGCGCGAAAAAAAACATGACGTTTTGCAATGACAGCAATGATTATTTTAAAATGGCAGCACTGAGCATTTTTATCTTTTTATTATAGTGAAAATTTAAAGAATTAAGGCCAACTTGCACCACAAATCACTAAACGCATTTAACGCTAAACGAGATTTAATCATCTTCAGAAGTTCAGACATGTTTAAAATTAGGTTTAGCATTGAACGCATTGAGTAAGTGGTGATGCAAGCAGGCCTTTTTGTAGAAGACGTGATTCGCAGCAAAATTACATTTTAAGTTATTTAAATGAAGACTACAACTAAAGAGAAGTTATGGCACGCATCACTTAATGCCAAACTAAAATGAGGCTTATTACGGCATATTACGTGAGTCAGTGTTTAAATTTTAAGTGTCCATCGTGTTTATGAGCGTGGTTTAATTTACGATAGTTTAATTTTATTGTTTCTACGCTTTTCGTTGAATTCTATATAGATAGACGTAGGTACTTAGGTAGTAGGTACTCGTAACTTGGTGTTGGGATTTACTGGCGTCTGAAACTTGAATATTATGATAGATATCTGTTTTTTTGAATATCTTTGGTTGGTTCTATGAATTATCCTGGTTCTTGTTTAATTAGGATTTATGCAACACTGCACAATAGATGACTAGACGTAGACGTGTTCTGTTCTGTGTTTAACCTATAGAAAAAACCTTATAGTTTTACCCGAATATTCCTGGCAACTTTTTCACCAAGGATTAAAAAATATTTGTATGTTTTTCTCTTTCCAATTTTCTTTCTCTCAAAACCTTATTTGGACTATCACAAAATTTTCTTCTATTGTGTGGTTAGTTCCTAACCTGGTGTCAGAGGTTTTTATGCCGCCCATGGGCCTCTGACTAGGCTTTATATGCCGTCGAGAAACTTTTATTACCTACCTAAATTAGCTCCAACCGTTCTCAAAACGACGTGAATTTCAAGAGCATTTCAATGTTTAATTTTTATTTAAATAAATATATAGATTGTTTGAGTTTTCATTTAAAAACACTGAGGATAAAAAACAAAATCAGAAGCCGGAAAGCCGAAGTCCAAACTAGTAAGCGTCTATCCGGTCGGTGACTGACTAAACAAGGCATAATGACGCCTGGTAAAGATACTCTTGGTACCATTCGGGATAAGCGGACATCCTTCGAACTCCTGATTACTTCCTCCCATTTTCTTTTGAGGATACTATGAACAAAGGACTGTTTAAAAAGAACATAGGATAGTTAAGTTGTCAGTTCTCGAAATAGCATGTATGCTGATGAAAACAAACAATGGCAAAAAAAAAAACTTCTCTCCTTTTAGGCTCCGCCATAGTCGGATGCGAAGTCATTGAAGTCTGTGTATTTTATTCCATAATTGTAACTCATAAAGAGATTTATCATAATGTTGAGCTTCAGACATGGGTGAGATTTTAAAATGGGCCAACAAATGATTTTTCTTTTTGATTTAAAAAAAGAATGTAAGAAGTTTGTTTACCTTCTAGGTCACATGACATCATGTTGTTACATTTTACATCAGTGAAAGTAATTCACATGTAAATTTTTACGTAACAGAATATTAAAATTGGTTTTATTAACCGTGCCTTACCTATAATGAAACTAAATTGTGATATTAATGATAGCAGTAATGTATTTATTGATTTTTGTAAGCATACAAAACTGAAAGTATTTTTAAAGTAAAACAAAAACCTGTAGGTGTATTTTTTTCTTAAAAATACTTTCCATTCTTTTAAATTTCTCAATGTTTCTCTAATAAAAAAGGTCTCGATTAAAACAATACTATCTTCAAGATCTACCTTTTCTATTGTGTAAAACCAACCAGGCCAAAATGCCATCGAGTTAGGCCTTCGGCTAGAGCTGCGAGCAGTTTAATAAGTATTTTCGAAACCCAGGTCGGAGTAACATTTGATTGGTCAAGTTTCATTGCTCTTAGACCACGAATAAACAGTTTCCTTATGACTTTAATATCACAAGCTTGTTACTAACTTGCAAACAGGCACGCCCATTAAAGGTCGGCGCACATTACGTAGACTCGACGTCGACTCCACTCGGACTCGACTCGTAGCAAAGCATTGGACTATGAATCAGCTTTAAATCGGGTTCGTTCATCATCATCTGCCTAGCACTTTCTTTACTTTTTTTACTTTTTTCTAACTCGGTGCAGTTGAGTACCAGTATTTTACATGGAGCCACTGCCTATTTGTCGTCCACAACCCAGTACTAACTGGGTAATATGATATCAGTAGCGGCCTGAAAATCTGACAAGCAGTCTTGCCAAGAATATGATTTTCAGACTTTCGGGCCACTAACTAAAGTATCTTATACGGTTGAATGTTCATAATTCTTATCCTTTAAAAATATACATAGAAATTGCAATGGTATAACTTATGTACAATGGCGAGCTCAACCCAGAATTGGGTTTTCTTACAGCAAACCTAATTTACTTGATAGTGGACGTCGCGTTGACCATGCGTGGTCCACGCGTCGTACACCTAGCGCCATCTTGAAAATTCTACCGCGCGTCGTCGAGTCCAATTTGGAGTCGGCGTTGAGTCTGTATAGTGTATAGAGCCCAGTTAAATGTTCCACGGAGCATGTCTATCACTTACGTCTTTCCTTCAAGGGAAATACTATTCAAAAAAGTTGATAAGATAAAACAGCCGGTTTATCAGCGAAAGTGTTATTCATATTTATTTATAGAGTGTTGCAAGCCATGTTTACTCATAGTATTGATTTGATTGCTTTGATACAATTTTCCAACGATTTCCACATATATGTTGTGACAAATTAGGGTATCATTATTTCCAGTAAAATCTAGTGAATCACGCTATTTGATTACATTTTTGTAATGGATAGGCTAAAAATTGAGGCCTTTAGTCAGTTGTGCGCGGAACAGACTTATATTTAAAGAACCTATAGCCTCTTCCAGTACTGGCTTTCCCAAATCTTTATTTATGTGTCTAAACTTCATGTATACGATTGGTACATAAGCGAACTTAAAGCCACAAGGCATTATCTACCAGTTAACCTTTGCGCCAAATAGGACAACATTGCGTTAGAGTACAAAAAAAAAAATAAGAAGAATGCTTCTATGGAATCTTTTCGCCACTGTTAATGTGATTAATAACAAGTTTAATAAAAAACAAAAAACTTTCTTCACTTTCAAGACACACCATACATTGCAATGAAAGAAAACTTGATCGGCATGTCAGATATGAATGAAAAAAGTAAAATCGTAATTCGATGTCCAAAAATCCACCATTCCTTGTGATCGATAAACTCGTCAACGTAGCAATTTACCTTCCCGTGTCCAATTAATATCGATTTCTCTGACAAAATTGTTTGTTTCGATCGCTTTCTTTCCGCGTGAGTTCTTTATGATCAATATTTTATTTTTTACTGCGTCGTGTAGGTTCTAACAGGCTCGGCGTGTGCAGGTTATGTAAATGTGTGTAATCAAGTTGTAAGTCTGCCCTGTTGGTCTAGTACAGGGGTTGCGAACCTTTATGGATCAACGTGCCATATTTTTTAAAGAAATGTTTAATGAGGCCAACTAATAATTTTGACTAGTGACTATTGGGCAAATAATCAAACTAAATAGGCACTATCAACTAAAACCTCTTAATTTACTACCAAATATACATTTGCACTGAATGTTGATAAATGTTTACGTGTATGTGATTCAAATTAAAGTAGTTAACATTAGTGTGAATTCTGTGGTAGCAGATAAGATGACAAATAACTTATATTAGGGTTATAACTTCTTAGAAGAGGTTACTTTTTAGTAGAATATATGTACTGTGGTCCATCTTTGCCTAACTCGGCGTGACTTTATGTTATGTTACGTATAAAGTCGTAAGTAAAACGTGACCGGTTTTGATGATACTCTTGTTACGTAATGATTTGATAATAGTTCTTGTTTAGATTACGTTTTAATGGGTAAGAATTGCCTACAAGGCTAACAAAACGTTGCCCTATTATAATGTATTGATGATTAACGATTATTACTTTCGATTAATTTTACTGAGAAGCCGTCTGTTTCTTGGCTTCCATTAATGTTTATTCTTTCATTCAAATTGTGTCCGTCGTTTTACTGTTAATTTATTCACAAGTTTAACTACTTTGATTTCTGGTTTCTTGTATGAACCTACCCATATTTTAAATCAGCTCATTCGAACATCGTATTTTAAGATTTTTCAAACTACATTCTTTATAATCTGTAATGTCCATATCTACAACACAATCATTGACAAGACACACCGTAGGCGTTACGAACCTGTCTCAAGACATACCAATTTATTTTCTTACTTTACTAGAAGATAAAATATAATGACACAACTTTATTCTCTGTCAGTTCTTACACGTGTTTTACCACTTTTAGTTGAAAAAGGTCGTATGTCAATGATACTTAGTTTAAAAACAATAGCCAATGTTTAAACTCATTGTTCCGATTCGCAAATCAAATGAGATCGAATTTAAAGACTGTAGCTACATTAACCAACGATTTGCGAACTATGTTCGCAAATCGTTGTAATGTAATCGTTGGTGTAATTGTTGGTTAACGAAATCTAATGAACATGGTATGATTAGTTGATTACATTACTTACATCCAAAACTCCGGCAAAATCGTAGATACATCGCACATCTACAAAAGTTAAGTCTACAAGTCTTCTTCAAAAATAGAATTCTGATCTTGCACTTATTTTTTTCCAATCATTGAAATAACCGGCCCAGTTCGTGTCTGACCTCGCACAGTAAGGGGTTTATTATTATCATCATCAGCTTACAACAGTCCACTGCTGGACATAGGCCTCTTCAATCCCACGCCACTCAACGGCACTCAACGGCTTTCTTTCCAGCTACGCTGCGAAGATCGTCGCTCCACCGAACCCCGAGCAAAGGGTTTCTTTAGTTAGGAATTCAGGATGAATGAAAGCATGCACACTATTAATTATAATGACAAAAAAGTGTGCATTCGGGGTATTCCTCAAAGCGCAACTGTTTTTAAGCGCAACCAACTAAGCGCAACTAAATTATTCCTCAAAGCGCAACCATTAATTGCTCCCAATTTCCAATTGTTCAAATAGTTGCGCTTTGAGGAGTACCCCGTGCATTCCAGAGTATTTCTGAATTTGTCAAGTAGTTGTAGTTGTAGCCATATAAAAAGTACACAACGTGTCTTCTTCAAACAATTTTCCTTGAAAGTGTTTTTTTACTAATTTTTTTCACAATTTCCGTCGTATATTCGAAACTATCGGTATTATGTAGCCTCAGCCTAAAGGCGTGTTCTAAGATACCACAGCATATTTCGCAAGCGGTCGCCTGCGCAGGGAACCGACTGAACTTTAGCTGGTAAAGTAATAAAGATCGTAGCGACAGGTTGACGGGGTCAGCCCGACTTACTCGAGATCCGTCGCGATAGGTGATGCAAACTGTTTTAGAGATATTTGTAAGTGAAAATAGAAAGAGAATTTGTTGTAGAATTGTTTGTGAGAGAACTTATTCCCATTAGAGTTTAAAGATACTGGTTTTTTGACAACTTTAGGATAGAAAGAAGCACATAAGGGACACCGACGTGAAAACCATTACCATGTCTTCAGTACATCATTCGGAGTGGGGTATATTTCTATGTGGCGTCCACAGAAATTTTTAATCAATAATTTAAAAAAAAAATCTGCTGTTCCATACATTTTGAATCAGTAGCTATTGCAGGAAACAGCTGTGGGGGTTCAGAATGATATACTGAATACTTACGTGGTAACCGTTTTAACGTCGGTGTCCATTCCACCCCCTTATGGCGCCAACTTACAAAAGCGCAGCTAAGTAATGCCATAACATCAAAAATCTCCAACGGTCAGGGACAGTCTCTGTCAGTGTCCGCTGTCCGCATCCAAACCGAAATATGTCCGTGCCAATTCGACCGTGGTGCGGAAATGAAAATAAATCAAGCTATATGTACTTTATTGGCTCCACTACAACCATGTTATGATCGTTACAACATCTCAATATTATGGAAAACTCTTCGCTATTGAATAATCAGTTTCCAGCAACATCACATAAATTCCACCACCAATAACTTAAAGATCGAAACAGCATAATGAATTTCCATTTTATATCCTCCCATGTATCGATTCTGGTTAATCTTGTATAGTGCGATTTATATCGCCTATCAAGGGTTAGAAAACACGTTGGGTCATCTCCGAGTCACATCGCCATTCGGAGCTGGAGCCAAGAGGCTATATACTGGCTAAAGGCAGGCTATAGGCTATAAAATTAACTTTTATCGCAGACTAGGCTGGTTAGCTGGAAGAATTTAGATTCGTTTCCTTGAATTGAAACGAAAGGGGATTAAGAGGGAGACGATTTGATTTATGAAAAAGTCTTTACAACTCCGCACGCAAAATACGCGCTTTGGACGTGGAGTTGCGTACACCAGCCCTATACAATACAATACAAGTCTTTACAAATCAGGAGCGTAGACACTAGTGGCTTTCAAAGTGTTTCAGCAACAATCCAGTTTAAGCCCATACATTATAGCTGATAGAAAATGACACTTTTTGGGAAATTAACGCGACCCTATTTCTCCGCCATCTGCCAGCGGGCTGTATATCATGATCCCTAATAGGTAGACAATTGAAATTTTCACAGAATATTTATTTCTGTTATAACAACAAAAAATAAATTAAACATTAAAGGGGGCTCTTCTACGACGATGGTACGGTACCCTTGTATTGGAAATAAAAAATCGAATTACTGCAAATTCAAATGCAAGATATACTAGTGACCATGAAGTTGAGGTTTTTGGTTAGTAAACACTAAAAATGTTAAAAATCCAAATAAACAAAACCCTCGGAAGTAACAACCTCACAATTACGACACAAATAATTACCAAGAACACAACATTAATTTAAATCTAACTCCTCAAGGCATATTCGTAAATGATAGTGCCTGACCATAAATTATAACACAACTCTAGAACCATAGACCATACACTCCTTGATCACAGGAAAAGGTGTCAAACTAATATTAATTTGATTGCTTCAAGATTACCGAGAAATAAGGCCCGGGGGACACTAGAGGCAATTCCTAGCTCCAGAACAGGTGATAATTGTGGATACTTGGACTTTCACCCGTGTGTATCGCCCGGGGTTTATTGCAATGGCCGTCCCCTTCAATTGAAATTGTTGTGCAGTTAGATTTAGTTTGTTTAAGTTGTTGATCGCGATAAACTGTGCTTTGTAAGGTTAGACCTTTGCTTGTTCGTGATTGATATCGGGATTTACTGTTATTGTTTTAATGTTCAATTTGATTTGTTAAAAAATGAGATATGTTTGGCAGATGAATGGCTTAAGGTTACAATTTGAAGCTAACCTTTTTAACCTGTTAAAGATGGCGAGCCTATTGCCATCAACTAGGAACAAATCCAGAATCCAGGGCTGCTAATGCGAAATTCCTGATGGAAAGCCTAAAAGCACTACCAGAGCTAACAAACCCAGGACCTCACGCCCAGCAGTCGCACTAGCGACCACTAGACAACCGAGGCTGTCTTATCTGAAGATGTGCTTAAGAAAAGCCATTCCAAATAGTCTGTAAACATACTAAACAGACTTTCGCAGTAAGTATCTAATGACTGCATGTTAGAAGTCTGTAACAATTTCCAAACACGTTGTCGAATGTTAACTTCAGAACAGTTACATTTCAGGCCAAAAACATCGAGCAATTAATAGACCAAAATAGACAAGTAACTGATGATATTGAAAAAAAGCTTGTATCTCTAAGTGGGCGGACATAAGCTGTCAATGATGATGAACACAAAGCTAACATTACAGATAAAGATCACGAGATGCCTGTCATTAAGTAAGTACTATATCACAGGTTGTGAAATGTTAGCTCCATATTTAACATAATCACTTATAAGTTAGTGTCTTTTGTTCTTGTTGTACGATTGGGACTGTCGCATAATGATACATATGCATTTGTAGTACTTAAATGTTGCTATGATTATCGACACCAGGAAATCTATTGATCTGATCGAATTTGATCACTAATTTCTTATGAAATCCACCGCGTTTGATTGTTTCTAACCCACCATAGCCTTATCTTACTAGCATAATCATGCTTAGCAATGAAGATGGTAATTTGCTGTTCGTTTATAAAAGTTTTAAAATATCATTGTTTTGTTTTGACTAAATCTGAATGTTTATTTCTTCCTGTACTGTATTACTGCTGTTTAAATGTAGCCCTTGTATTTCATAATATATATCTTTGTCTAGCTCTGTTTAACCTTTTTTATTACACAACATCCAAATCATCTTGCTAGCACTTTTTACTTCTAATTTCTTCAGATTCCTTTTTACCTTCAATATCTGTGCCAATAGTAGCTTCAATTACTCTTAAACTATTACCGTTCACAGCCGTGACCTCCTGTATGTTTGAACTCTGCAATTCAGTTCAACATAAAATCTTTTGCTTATGAATTATTACAAGATCCTCTATCTCGATCTCCAAGATATGATTGTCCGTATTATTTGACTTTCGTTTGTTTTAATTATGAGCCAATACATACTAGTGCATTTCTGCTCTTCATAGTCATTGTCATATCGAACAAACGACGTGTACGACTGGACTTAAATCTCCTTTTAGCTTTCCTGTGCTTCTCTTCTTTATCCTGCTGCTTCCTGCAGTCTCCACCAGGTCCTCAGTCCGGCCTGTGGGAGGCCTCCTTTCTTTACATTCGTTTTTATTTGATTTTCATTCGTTTTTAGTAATCGACCATACATTATTTTTTCTTATTACTTTTACTCGGTTGCTCTCTACGCAATGCAAAAGGGGTTGATTCTAAATATAGAAAGTAGGTTTATGTACAATATTGTGGTTTTCTATGGCTTCTCTGCGCTTGAGTGGCAATTACTGAACATGCAAGTGGTATTGAATAAGAATCATTCTGTTCGAATCACTGATTCATTAGATATTTCTGGTTTATTATTACTAAGAGCTTAAACGATTTGAGTGTTAATCGTTAATATGTATTTTTCATGTCATCATCGCCTGATTGTGAACTGAATGAACATTTGCTCCTCATGACTGTCTAACTAGACAATTTCTTTTTCCGGATGTGAAATCATCAAATGACTCCTCCCGCTCTGGGCGGACCGGAAGGGAGTGTGAGACTTGTACTTACTAAAACCCATCCATGTTCCTTCCTTGCCCTTTGTACCCCCAGCCCTGGCAGGGATCGGCACTTGCGGGCCCCTCCCTGTTTGAAATCACCATGAAACACACCTCCATGAAATCATGCATTTTGATAGTAATTATATGGATATCAATCACGCCATTCATCTATGTACTTGACGACAATATTTATTAATTAGGTAGACGTATCAAATATTGGATGGATAAATCAAACATAACAAGATGATTATTCAGAAATGGTAACATGTGTTGCACCCACTCAAGTACGGTCGACTAAGAATGATTTCGGCGAACCGTATCATCGGCGAAGGGTGATTCGCTGTACCGTTTTAATTTCAGTGATATAGGACAAGGACAGGAAGATAAGGATGATAAAGGATACAGTTATAAAACAACAGGTGACAGAAAATGTTGTTTTGATAGGGATACTGATAAAAGCACAGAATAGTCTTAAGATTTTTAAAATATTAAATGAGTCTACTCTTGACCTCAATCTTGTCCTGAGGACAGAGATGAATGGATGGTGGAGATCATAAAATAATTAGCAAAATTATTAAGTATCTTAAAATTCGTTGAAGATGCAATGATAATAACAAACCAATTATAAAAATACAAGAGGAAATTAAAAGTAGTTACTTTTAGAGTCGAAAACGGATCACGGTATACTTTCGAAAAATTTAGCATTTGTTACACATTATAGTGCTTGCTTCCGTTTCTCACTAAATATTTAAATGCTGCGAGAGACGCGCTGAGATGGAATGAGAGCGACTTAAATAAATAAATTATTAATTAAATAATTGGAGCTCGTGGCTAAACAATAACAGCCGCTCGGGTCGATCTTTAGGTTAAGCCGTGCTTGCCTAGGTTGGTCTGTGGATGGGTGACCACCCATTACATACCGAGTTTCCTCCGTGCCTCGGAAAGCACGTTAAGCCGTTGGTCCCGGCTGTCATTTGAAGATCTTTGACAGTCGTTAAAGTAGTCAGTGGCCCAAAAAGTCTGACAACCAGTCTTACCCAGCGGTATCGTATTTCCCAGTAGTAACTGGGTTGTGGAGGTCAGATAGGCAGTCGCTCCATGTAAAATACTGGTATTCAGCTGCATCCGGTTAGACTGGAAGCCGACCCCAACATAGTTGGGAAAAGGCTAGGCAGATGATGGTGATTAATTAAATAATTAGATTAGTATTTCAATGAATGATGTATGGTGGTTTTTTTTTTTTTCGGATAGGAAATCATCAAATGACTTCTCCTGCTCTGGGCAGAGCGGGAGGGAGTGTCAGACTTGTACTGACTGACTATCAACCATCCATGTTCCTTTCTTGCCCTTTGTGTTCCAGGGCCGCGGTATCTCTTTCGAACAGTCCCGCAGCCCATGTATGGTGGCTAAGCTGCCCTTAACAACCGTATCTTGTTAAAATGTCGCTCGATGTGAAGATATGTTTGCATAGATTTCAGTCGTATCAAGGCTATAAATATGCTGCCAGGACTGTTCGAAAGAGATACCGCGGCCTTGGAACACAAAGGGCAAGGAAGGAACATGGATGGGTTTTAGTCAATACAAGTCTGACACTCCCTTCGTCTCTGCCCGGAGCGGGAGAAGTCATTCGATGATTTTCAATCCGTAAAAAAAAGGCCATAAATATGCATATTATGAACATAAATCGTGAAGTTTGGACGTTATTGGACTTACACAGCGTTGTGTTTGGACATGAAATGTAAACGTATTTCACACATAATGTTGTTGTAGAAATATGGAAAACGACAAAAGCATGTTTGACACCTGAACGAATGATAAAATTCGTTTAATAAAGAATAATATTTACTTTTATTCACTTCCATATTTAATTAATGGATGTTCAAATCACCCATGGATCTCTCACATGGATAAACGTACAAATAATATCTTCCAATGAATTTTAATAACCCCATCTAAAATCGATTAATTAAATAACTAAGGCTATAATTAATCACCAATCATTAATTTCTATTTCAATGAGGAGAATGGCACACGTTTGTTATGGTGAACAGGATGTGAAACCTTGTAGAGCTAGGCGGGATGTTGTGATAAGAGAGAGATGAATGATAGACAAACATTAGACACGCAATTTATTAATAGTCTTACAGAGTGTGACGATGACTGATAAGAAGATGCAGCCAAACTGCATTCAACTGCAAGCTAAGATGCAACTTTAATAATGCCTTTAATTAAGTAAACATTGCTGATGAAAATTAAATTAACCTTTTGACCGCCAGAGCATGAACGCACGCGCGTGCCCTCCACGCATGTGGCTTGACAATTTCATCTACCATTTTGTCACATATTTGTGTCGTTTGGCGTACAGGGCACGCGCTTTCTTGTCATGTGACAATGGCGGTCAAAAGGTTTATATTATTACACATTCAATACAAAAACAGGCTGGAATGGGACCTCGACCCACGAATATTTATAAACGAAAATTAAAAGTTTGTTTAATCTAAAAATTTTTTTCAAGACAAAGTTTTATAATAGGCCAAGAGCAAGCTATCCAGAAAAAGCCTTCTACCTTAACATACCCTAAACGTTTGGAATAAGTTAAAGATAAAAAGAGTACCTATTTAGCAGTAGTTTATGAATATAAAAAAAAAATTGAAAAAAAAACCTTTGGACTTTCATAATATTTAAAATTTCATTTTTAGACTTTCCCTCCATTCATTCTCCTGGTCGAAAACCAGCCTAACTCAGTCAAGACTGCTCTCTTAACATCTAACCTATAGACCTGCTGTTCCACTGATGCAGAAATCACGCGTTATTAATTTCTCACGATACATTTACTTGTTACACTTGCGTGCATATAAATCATCGCGTGATGTGAATTGATCCGGTCAATTGATTGGTCGATAGCTTCATTACGTTTTGCAATCGATGTATTTATCTAGCACAGTTCTGGAGTCTAAAATGGCCGCTTTAGCTAAACTATAATAGGAATAAGAACGACGTTACAATTTAAAAATGGTCGCAAAGTGATAATTCGCTACGTCTGTGACTATTTTAAGAATTTTGACGTGATTCATATTATTATCCAATTATAGTTCTGCTAAAGCAGCCATTTTAAACCGCTGTTGTAGATGGCGTTAAAAATTTTTGTGTAATTTTCCTGGTCCTTGGACTTTTGCATACAATTCTTTCTTCTTTAATGCCTTAAAACTGGCAATCGGTACATATTGCACGTGGTTTGCTCATACTATTTGCAGATCTATCTATCCCATTAGGAACAGCCAATTTTCATTAGAGAGACTCTTTTGCACGAAACGGTAAACTATCATGCTATAAATCGCTGTATGGCTTCTTCGTTTATAAATAAGTTAATCATGTCCTACATCTATAGAATTAACACTATCTTCACTGAAGTGATTTTTCTGGAAAGCTGTTAGTTTATAGCATCTGTTTACCGTTAGTTACCTCCAATATCAGTATAAAGCACTTCGTTTTATCAAAGCACCAAAACGTGTCTGAAACATTAATTACTATTGTAGTTTCTTTACCGTTAATAAATACACAGTAAATAATCGCAGACGTTGATATGGAACTAATGATTACTGTTCCTAATTAGTGAGATTGCGGATGCGTGACCTTGCAAAGAAATCTGACTCTCAATCTTGCAGCCAGAACGATGCCATTTGCCAGTTGTAAATGCAGTGTTAGGTGGTGGAACTGCTAATATAAAAACTAGGTAATAAATACATTATAGCACGAGATTTTCATGAGTTTGAGACCATCTATCTGAAGATACAAGTCAAGTCGGATTTTTCGAATTTTTCGTCCAACTCACACGCATGGGTTACGGATTTACGTATTACGACACCGAGAAAACTATGAGGGTCATGTGCCCATAGACTCTATGGGCAAATGACCCTCATAGTTCTCTAGCTGGAAATTCCATAGCACGAATAGATGATCTATGGTATAGACCCTCTATTCGTGCTAGGCTGATTATGATTCAGATGATTGGATCCCATTTATCGACAGGAAACATATTCTAAGTGGTTATAGCACATTCCAGTCAATATTCTGAGCGTCTTTTCGACGTAAACATGTTGTTGTAGGTCATGATTTTTTCCTGTAAGGCAAACAGGCTTTAGGATACCAGTCTGTCACTTGTTGAATTCCTGACGTCATAAGGCAATATTGTATCGAGGAAAATATTGTCCAATTACTCAGAAAAAGGCTAAAATCTGTGGAAATATTATGAAGTAGTTGAAGATAGTGAAATAAATGAAACTAAAATAAAATAATCTAGATGTTTTGTCAAGTTGGAGAAACCGTTCGAAGCAGGAGTTATATCATAACAAAGAGACGTTTAATGTTTTTAATTTACGTTAAAACTCTTCATTGTCAATTAAACATTGTTATGTCATTACTCACCACACACAACACGTTACTATGACATCTCCGTACAATACACGATTACACGTACCTTTCAACCGGTGACTAACACCCAAAACATGTTTCGACGTACAATATTACACTTCACGTAACACCCATGTTCAGAATAATCACATATTACATTAAGTAAACATAAATTGTTTATTCATATAAGCTTTGACCCTGAAAAAGCACATACTTCTATGTGCTTTTTCAGGGTCAAAGCTTATATGAATAAACAATTTATTGAACACATTTTGCTAAAAATAACAGTAATATTGCAACATCAGGTCTGTGACGTCATACATATGTGTATCGCAAAAAGTTACTGCAGAAGTCTCATTTAAATTAGGAACAGAGAGTTTTAATTCTCTGAATCGAGTTTTGGTGAAGGAGAGTTGAGAGGTAGTTAACTGTCAGTTTTTCTGTTTCACGATTTGATAATCAGGATCTCTTCAAAGTTCGAGCGAATCAGTTTCTTTTAGGGTATAGCGAGCTCTACCCTAGGCCTCATCATCGCTTAACATCAGGTGAGTGGTGGTCAAACGTTAATTTCAATAAAATCCACCAATCAGGTCGATTCCCGCAAGTCACCTCTCCTCTCCTAGATCATGACCGGTCATGCACATAAGCTGTTTCTCGAAAAACCTAGCCCATTGGCAGGACCACGAATGATCTGATAGAGGGCTCCTTGGAATGAAATGGGAGAACCTCATTAACAATCAGAATCCATGGTGCCAGGACACCAGTGTTAGTTAATTTAAACGGAGGGTACAATACTGCAGAATCAATTGACCGAAATTGCATTATTTTTTTGCACGGGCATTCTGTATTACTTTTATTTTGCGACAACACAGAGTGACAGACGAACTGCACTGTTCGACCCCTGTAATCAGAATTGCAATTAAAAATGAATTAAGTTGACCAATGATTTTTTGAAGATGTTGTCCAGTCCAATGGAGATGGGACGACTGTTGCAGAGGTAATGTCGTAAGAATTATGACTAGTGGATATTAAGTATTGTGTAATAGTATGATATACATATATGCTCTCATAGAGAGGAGGCCTGTTTCGCAGCAGAGGGAACGTTATAGCCTGATATGTGTATGCTATGCAATGGTAGAACTTAGCAGAAAAAAATTGTACACACATAAAAAAGGCTACTAAAACCCGCAGCAATTATGCTAATTTCAGGAAATGAAAAGATTCGCGTGCACTTCTAGACGTTCAGTGAGTAAGAAAACCTTGCTTGGCCGTGTATCATGTACTTATATTTACTCGGTAAGGCACTGTAATCGCTTTAATGCTCTTTAATCTATTTGTTCCACGGAAGTGTGAGTCAGCAAGCCTTGTCGTTTGCACGTGGTGTTCGGAAATAATTTGAAATGTAACCGTTATAATACTCATTTGATATACATACTAAGGACTCTGGCCGAGGCTGCGGGCTGTTCGATGGCTGCGGGCTGTTCGAAAGAGATACCGCGGCCCTGGAACGCAAAGGGCAAGGAAGGAACATGGATGGGTTTTAGTCAGTACAAGTCTGACACTCCCTTCCGCTCTGCCCAGAGCGGGAGAAGTCATTTGATGATTTCCAATCCGTAAAAAAAAAAAAAAAAAAAAAAAGGACTCTGGCCGAAAATGGTGCGGAAATCCTCTACTCAATTTAAAATAGGAATAAAACACGAGTTTTTTTTTTTCGAACGCAATAAGTTAGAAGTCTCGTCCATATGGTCAATCTGTATTTACACTAGCCTTTTTGGTACCAAGGAGGTTTTAAAAACTGGTTGGAATCCATTTCAAGTGGCCCAAACGTGTTTGTTGTGCAAACATTTTAGCGGAACGAAAACAAAGGAGAATTTTTGTTTGGGTTGGACGCATCCGGAAACGACAGTTGTACGATTGATTGCTTGGTGCAGTTAATACAGACTGTTGAAAACAGAAATCGTTGCTTACATTGAAGGAATCATTTTGGTTTAACTGGTGATGCTTACTTGTTTACTCAGCAATTGAATTTGGTCAAATCTTTACTAAACCACATTTTATTGAAAGTGTTTGAGGCAATTGCATGAGGTTAGAATAGAAGACCATGATGATTATGTTTTCAAACCCACAATCTTCAACTTAAGTAAGAATACAAAGGTATAATTTTTTATTTACTAACTGTGTCACGTTGAATATGGATTTTCTCCATAACACGGAAACTATGCAAAAGAAAGCATTCACGTTCATGAGCATCATAAACTTGACTTACTTGCGGTCAAACGGATGTCGATACTAAAACACGAGAAAATCTAAACATGATCAAAACCCAATTATTTGTATCTCTAGGCAATCGCCTACACGGTCTTATATTATCATGAGATTTAGAGCAAACATTCGTTAGTTGGCCTGTTGGACAAACAATTGTCAAACAGTTGGTAATAGATAGCATCAGCTTCCAGGTCTAGTAATTACATATTATATTGTTGTTACTAATGATAAATGAGTAGTATTATGTGTGTCCGTTTGGTTGGTAGAAAGTACCGGAAGCCACATATGGCCTGGAGGAATACAAAGACAATGATCGTATTTTTTATGTTGTAATGTTGTCCATCATTTTAAATGTCATTGCTTTTCATAGAGTTTTCTATGATTTGTTCAAGTTCATTAAGCTTTCTCGTAATCACCATTATTATTTTGTTCTAGTTCAGATTCTATCTCTAGTTTTATTGTTTTTAGTTATTTATGTATAACTTATGTTTTACTATCTTTTGTTTCAGGTAATTGGTTTGGTGGCTTTCTATCATTTCCCGTTACCAATGCTTCTTGTAAGTTAGTATGATCTTTCTCATTCAAGACAAGATAATTATTGTAATGGGACAGATTAATTCCACAATTATAGAACTGGACTTAAAACTTTTAATAATTAGTTGATCTTCTGTAATTTTAACCATATCTACGTGAGTAATAATAACAGTTGCAAGAAAACAACAAAACCTAAGCAAAAGCACGAACTAAGATATATTCTAGCGACACACAAGAGTGACCTTCGAAATTGAGCGCGGATGAGGTAACTAAGATGCAACCGACTCGTTAGGTAATCGTTATAATCGAGAAATAGCGAGCTAGACTTATTCGAGAAGCTAATCGAGAATCGAGTTCTATTAGCAACACGTTTCTTCATTTAAAAATCGAACGTGCTCTAAATATCGAGGCATTGATTGGATGCGATACGCTGTTAGGCTAAATTGAGACGAAGCAATTATGAATTTCGAATTTTTTTATTTAGTCATCTGTCATTTCGTAACTCGACGTTTTTATTTTTTACAATTTGTTTGTTGTGAATGTTTTGTTGATTCTTAAATAATTATGACTAAATCTAGCAACTATGAAGTCTATACGATGTAAAAAACATACCATTCGCTTTGTCAATAACGTGTTTAGTAACTAGATATAACTTTGTTCTGGCCATAGACCTTGCCGGTCTCGCTCATAGGATATAAAAAACGCATTAGAGTCTATTAAAATCGTCTTCGTTGTAATAATACAAGTGGCACTAAAGCCTATATTAGTCTGTGTCCTTACCATTAGTTCCCTCTTCGTTTATTTAAAATTTTAAAACCATAAACTACATTATTGTATTAATAAGCTGTCAGTTAGCACCTTTTACGTGATACAAATAGTGTAGTGACTAGTGACACATTGGCGCCACAAAGCCCGGTAACCCAATTTTCGTGATACAAACTTTTTGCGCTTCACCAACAACACAAGATAATGATCCTATTTTCCTTCTATCCGGTTTCTTATAATGATACGGATATAAAGACATTATTATAATTACGAGCGCATTGTGCTTGACATGTGCATTACTTTCTCAGCATTCAAGCTTTACCGTGACACTAATTTCTCGCACCACGGCGTTTCACGGAACCGTGTGAAAACTGAACTGCATCGCAATGTGAAATTAGATCAAACACTATGCGATACTTAATCACGTCTTTGTCATTGGACACAATCGCTTCCTGAATTAACACCTTTATTGGTACTAGGTTTCTCTCAGATGTGAATTAACTTGCTTTATTATTAGTAGGAAAAATGTGTAATTGTTGAAGAAACAATAGGATTATTTATATTAGAATTTAATAACGCATATCTAGGATAAGTTATTGCATATGCATTTTTAGGAATGCCGGTTGCATTCATGTAGTCACACGTACGTGTCACACATTCCCCTCCCTACAACATAATTTGAAATTCGAACACGCATCCATTGCAATATTCGTGGGAAATCAAAAATGGCGGAACGCGTTTGAATTCACACATGACACAAAACCTTAAGGTACGATATTTATTTAAATAAATACCTACTCATTAACATTCTGCTTAGTTCGGTAACGGTAATTTTCAATAAGTAGGCAGAGAACGTATGTAGTATGGACATTGTTACGGTGGTTTCAAAACGGTCATCGATTGTGCGATCGTAAACGTTATTTGAGAAAACGGTGCATCGTAGTCATGCTTCGTTTAACCTTACATTACTCGTACGTTTTGACGTTGTTTAAACACAATGCTTTGTTTCGAAATATGTACGGATTCAAAGCAATATTTCACATGTTTCACCATTCTCCTGTCCTTATCCCAATTTATTTGGGGCGGTGCAGCATGTCTTTTTCTTCCATACTTGTAATCTTATCAGACACCTCATTTTTTTCCATATCATCCTTGAGACAGTTCAACCTTCGTTTCTTTGGTTTCCACATTCATACTCAAATATTTCCAAAGTTTCTCACTCCTAAAACTAGGTCCGGTCATCCTGAAGAATTTAAAGACCTAAAACTAAGGGTCCAGGAGAGACTGAGAGACTTTCTTCAGGTGGACAAACCGTAACTTACGTGTCTTTGAGTGAAAATGAAATCTACTTGCTCCCAAAAATATTCCACTGTTAGAGTTAGAATTTGAAGAGAATGTTAGCGATCCTAGAGCTTAAAGATTCATAACTTCATAAGTCATTCCCACAACATAGAACTAAATTAATATAATTATGTAGTTCTTCAAGAAGCATACTTCCATGCCTTACAAGTACAACATAATGTATGTTCGATACTGAACTTCGCATGTAGGTGTTCAATGTACTACCAGGAGAGGTTGACGTCATTCCGGAAACCCAGATTCCTCGGACAATTTATATAGTAGGAGCGCCCGTTACAATAGATTGAACTTATAAGCGTTATGATACAAATATGGAGACAACAATGACTAATATAGCTTATGTTTGAGACATCGATCCTAGATTTCTTAAAATTACGCTCGATTTGCATTGTGATATTGGATAAATCCTTATCAATAGCCTAACACGCTAAACATTTTTGCAGTTCTCCTATTATTATTTTCTCTTTCTTACAAGATCACAGTATCTTACAGAATCGACATCAATATTCATTTTTTCTTCTTTTGGGTCCACAAATAAAACTGTTATCTTGCCTATTATTGTATTTTTTGTTCTTTTATGTCGTGTTACATACATATGGTTTATACCCGTCTAATAAAAAAGTGTTATACTCTTTGGGTGTTCGTATCGCTATCCGCTCTAGAAATCTTTTGACGGCACGTCTCTGTTTACTGAGTTTGTCAGTATCAGGTGTCTTTTGTTTCTCGCGTTTGTCATCACGCCTTGTTGCTATTTGATGTCGGCCATCTTTTATGCTGTTTTTCTTTTGTTTATTTACTTAGTATCGAGGTGTAGAATAAGTAGTAAACGAAGGACCGAATAGTCTGTGATATGGTTGGGAAAAGGCTAAGTTCGGCTGGGATTTGGGGATATTATGTCCACCTCCTATAGTCCCTTCTGTGCCCCTAACCTGTCGGTAGTGAGGCTACCAAAGACAACGCCGTGAAAACTGGCGAAGTTATTGGTCCAAAAAATAAATCTGTCGTGGTAATGTTACAAGGAAGAAGAAAACTTGTCAACCAATATTGATGTGCTTCTAAGTGTACTGCTGGAGCCAGCCAGAGGAGTGAAGAGTTGCTAAATAAGATTTATTTTTACAAATAATCGCAAAGAAATGGTTGCAATGAGGGGAAAACGTTACAGTCCCAAGTTCATAATTAAAAATAACGTTATTGACCATCACTTCTTTATAATGTACCCAGAACCGTTATTCATTATATTCTTTTATGAACGTTTCAATTTATTGCAACCGCTTTGTTGTAATTTGCAGACTGTCAAGATCAAGACTCAAGACCTTGAGTTCTGCAACACTGTGTTGATGAAATATTTCGACATCGTGCTCAAATTCTTTATCGACGTGTAGATTGTTATTTATTTATTAAATTCTTGTTTGTTTTACATTGTCATAACTGAGAAATAACTATTGTGTGTTGTTTGTTACAACGCTAGTCATCCAATTCTCGACGATTTTTTTGGTTGAACATAGGAAAAGGCTGGGCCCATGATGAATCATACAAACCTTGAGCTGATTGAGCATACGAGTATTCTGGAATGCAAACCTAAACTGCTCACCATCATATAAGTACTAGTTGTTCTCAAAAACTTGAGGGATATTTGACGAACATGCCTTTACTACATTCTTTTAACATGGCAATCGAAAATAGTCTGTAAATGTATAAGTATACCGCATATAAACCCAAGATGTGTGAAAATGATGATCCTAATACCCAACTGCTCCACTTTCTACAAGAATAGATAAAATAGGAAGAGAAACAAAACAAAATGAAGCTATAACGCCGCTCTTTACCACAATATAAATCGCATAAGGCGCCAAACTAGGCAGTACCAGTAATATCTTAGCCTCATAATGTTGTCATCAGCTGGCCGTTGTGAAACCGCGGTCAGCCGGTGATTCATTCTGTTATGAATGGGAAGCCACAGAAAATCCACTCCTAACAAGGCTAGGTCTGTATCTAGCATGTAATAGTGGTTACTTCTCAGGTTATAACAGTTTACACTTCAACGCATTTTCTTAAGTTACGGTATCTACTTGAAATCACATTTGAAACGTTTAATTCTAGTTTGATTAAATGGCCTTTGCGAATGCTGCTGGTTGAATGTTCTGCATAATTTTATAAGAGGGTTTTACGTGCTTCCGCTCAAAGATCTTCGAAGAAAATATCATCATAAACTTGGAAAGATGTCGCGTAATTTCAATTTACTGTAATTATGTACATCAAGCTGTGATTGATCGTATTGATGGAGCTCGTGGCTAAATAATAACAGCCGCTCGGGTCGATCATCATGTTAAGCCGCGCTTGCTGAGGTTGATCCGTGAATGGGTGACCAACCATTAAATACCTAGTTTCCTCCATGCTTCAAAAGGCACGTTAAGCCGTTGGTGCTAGCTTTCAATTGAAGATCTTTGGCAGTCGTTTCAGCTTAGCCAGTAGCCGGAAAGTTTGACAACCAGTCTTACGAAGGGGTAAAGTATTACCCAGTACTTTCTGGGATGTTGTGATCAGATAGGCAGTCGCTCAATGTAAAATAGTAGTATTCAGCTGCATCCGGTTCGACTGAAAGCCGACCCCAACATAGTTGGGAAAAGGCTAGGCAGATGATGAAGCTGTGTTTGATGGCAGTTCGTTTGTGACAGTCTGAAGTAGTCTCTCTAATTCAATTCCGTCAGAGAAAGACGTGGGTAGTTTTATAAATACATTTGCGTTTATTCCTATGGGCTTCATTTCATCTAGTGAATCTTCTGTAACTATCACATTTGTGAACTCCAATCCCGTACCTACCACGTCGCGTTTTCTCTGTTAGTCAAATGTTTGCCTTACCGACCGGGTGGGAATGTAAATTAAAGTGCGCTTTATGACTAATTTTACACACGGTGACACATCAAGGTGTTCATTTCCAGTATAACATGGCCTCGCTATGTATAGATGTCCAATACAATGAGAGATCCGCCTTAACTGGTTTTTGTCTACCTTAATTGGTCGCCATGCGTACTGTTTGCTACGAATCTGTAATTGTAACAGTTCATGCTGGTTGGATGCTGTTGTTTTTGGTAGAAGACTTGTTTCACAACTTTTTTAAATTGATGGGAATTGTACGTGTTTACGTAGGTTCTAATGTTTTTCTTCGAACTACGGAACTTGCTGTGATAAAGTTACGTCTTCAGAGTAAATTGAGACTGGTTGCAATTACAAAATGACAACACATCTGCGTATGCAATGCTTGTCATGTCTACTATTCCAAATAAATAAAAGTAGGAGGTAGACAGTACAATTAAATTTAATAAGATTAAGAAGAGAAGATATGAAATACAAGTCTGCTAAAAAACACACACCTATCTACACGCACTCAAGAACTGGGGTAATGGGTGGAGAAAGTACTTGCTGTTTTCCGAAGGGGGTAGACCCTTGGAGCACCTGGTCCTGCGGCTCCACCGAACAGGCGTCAGGTCAGTCCTGGCTGTTTCGGTGGCAGTCGATCGCAGAAGCGGAGATGAGTTCCCGGGCGAGTCCGTTTAGCGGAGCCCCGGGAAGCTTGAAGAGAACAGGAGTCCCGGGCCAAACTCCGTTTAGGGGAGCCCCGGGATGGAGTTGCGACTTCCGCGTGGTGGAGGGACACGTCAGAGCGTCGGCGCCCTACCACTTGACACTTGCACTAGTCCACTTTTAGTGGAGTGGACTGCACTGTACTGGTCGCTACTGAAATCTCGTCGTAAACTAGTTTTAGTTCGTAAGCGGCGTCTTTTATAAGGAACTATTTTAGTGTTCCAGAACTATTTGCCTCACTTTACGATTATATTTGTTGTAGCCACAATTCGTCTGACTGAAAACCTCACAATCCAAGAGTGCGTTATGAATTTTAAAATTAACATTTAGTATTCTATTAGTCAGTAAACAAACGTAATACAATATAAAAACTAGATTTAAAATAGCCAAATCACTATAAATCATTTTTAGTAATAAATCCTAATACAACCTTAATTTAACAGGCCTTTATAGAAAAAGTAAAAGGAATAAGTAAGCTTGACAGCTTGACGTTGCTTGTCATTAGTGAAAAATATTATTAAAAGTTTATAAAAGTGCTCAAATTACAATGTTAAACTGGAAATAAATGGATGAAATTGAATGGATAATGGATGCCGTGATTTATACCTACTTTCTGCTACCACAGAAGGCATATTTATGATAAAAATGAGACGAAGGACACATGGTCTGTAAATTGTACGTATATTTATTTTTTATCGTATCTGCTTTATAGCAGAATACTATATGCTTGAAACAGTATCGACTATTTTTTTCGCCAAGGATTTCATTTATTTTCATCTAAGATAATTGGTATCTTCATCTTTTTGATGTATCTGAGGTTAGGTATCGGATCAGCTAAGACGAGTGGTTCTTTTCTGCCTTATGACATCATTGACACATACCTATCAGTAATTCTTCAACATCATCACCTGCCGAGCCTTTTACAACTATTTTGGGGTTGGCTTCCAGTCAAACCGGATGCAACTGAATACCAGTATTTTACATGGAGCGACTGCCTATCTGACCCCCACAACCCAGTTAGTAGGTACTGGGTAATACGATATCCCTTGGTAAGACTGGTTGTCAGACTTTTTAGGCCACTGACAACTTGTGCAGCCAAAGTACAGTAAAAATGACAGCCGAGACCAGCGACTTAACGTGCTTTCCGAGGCACGGAGGAAACTCGGTATGTAATGGGTGGTCGCCTATCCATAGACCAACCTAGGCAAGCACAGCTTAACCTAAAAATCGACCCGAGCGGCTGTTATTATTTAGCCACGAACTCCTCAGTCATTGTTCATAGTTGTGAATATTTCGCAGCACTTCCAAATGGAAAAATCGCCGGTTATTATAACAGACACTAACTGAATATAAATGTGAATGAATTTTAAACGCGTGACGAAGCCATTGTTACGTGCGAATATTTGGTTAATATAATGTAAAAATGTTGGTGCTACTGTGAACATTGTATTGGGATTGCTCGTTCCAGACAGGAGGCTACGGTTGGGACCAAGGGAGGGTATTTTTAAAGTTCCGGCAACACGTACAAACTTATTAAAGTTTGTACCAATGATTCGTGCAGTTACAATACTTAATAGTGTCTCTCGGCGAATGGACTTAGTTTCTTGCTCTTTGGCGGAATTCCAGAGGGTGACACTTAATATGTTATCCACTGGGTAACTTGTACTAGTAATTCATGACTACTTTTGTTGGTTTGGGTCTTACCTGTAAAAACAATTGTATGTCATAATGAATAAAATAAATAAATAAATCAACATTCCAGTTAGGTGGACAACATATCTGGTAGGAGTGCGATTTCGAAGCAGTGAATCAGTGAAAAAATAAGGAATTGTATGAGAATAGATTTTGGTGCCGATTAAACCACGGCCAACCGAAATCAGTACCTCAGTGGCTCTTGTTGGTCGTTGTCCAGCCATGCCCCCTTAAATAAAAAGAGTGCTTTTCTCTTGTTCTAGCAGCACAATTGCAGTTTCAGCAATATCTAGATATTTTATTTATTTCAAAATTAGTGCCGAAATTAATTTTATTCCACGGTTTTATTGAACGGAATTGGAATATTATTTGAACACAAGACGACAAACAGTAAAACCAGCATCATTATTGTCTCTGGCTACAATTGATGACAACAACTTAGCATATTTATATTTAGTATGGAGTAGTTAAAACCTCATATTTTACAAATAAAACCACGACACAGCACTCACAAGCACACAGTAATAAAACAATTGACTGTGAATAATCAGTACCCATCAATTGTTATGGGAATTTCGATATACGAATTACACCTTCACGGTAAGTTTGGGTACCATACACTCTTAAATACAGGCTGTCCAATTTATCTTGACCGTTGCATGGTGGCGCCACTTTCTTCGTAGACTAGCAATGATCTGTAAAATGCAGTATTTATACAGGGTGTAAAGGACATTGACGCGTAGAGTTCTGCCTTTAGGCCCACCATTTCAGTAGAATGATTCTAGAGCTAGACAATTAAATTGCTTTTGACGTATTTTTGTACCAATACCCTGTAGGTATTGCACTTTTCATATAAAAAGTTTTTGTCAAAAACCAACTAAAAGGTTTTGCGTTGCGTGGTCCTAAATCATACGATGTGTTCATGGCAACAGGTCGCTAGTACATATCCCACCTTGTATTTTGTTGGTTCCCTTTTCTGCCGTGTGTCAAGTATCCAAGATATCATACTGGTCACTGTGTTCTTATGCAACGTATCGTTTTCAGTGTAATAATAGTATTGTTTGAATATGAAAAGAATTTTATGAAGGTACAAAGCTGTTGTGTAATTCTTTTGAATTTATTCAAATGACTGCAGTTTAATTGCGTCGTTTTGTTCAAAGAAAGGCCTGATTGGTAGACCTTGAGGTTACCTTTTTGGTTGGACCTCTTTATCGGTAATATAATCTTTGAATGTGATTGGCGTGGCATATCCTCTGTTAAAGACTTATTTTTCATATTGCTGAGGAAATTGAGAGGACCTGTTTCTGTCCAAAACATAGGGTCTAAACCTAGCAACAAATGGTTTGGAGATGAATGTTGTCATGTTATTAATATGTGAGGTTTTGCCTTTAGGACAAGAGCTTACTTTGTTATCCCAAAACCTCAGTTTTTTGCTGTTATCAACCGCCTTAAGAGTCTTATCTCCTTCTATGTCATCATTATTCCTGCCCTTGTTACTTGGATTCGGCGCAACACGTTTCGTCAACCTTTATTTTATCATTTATTCCCTTTTCTCTCATACCATTACTCTCATAATCCATCTATTTTCTTTGGTCTTCCTCCATCCATCCATCAACATTACATGACTTAATAAACAACCAAATAAAGTCGATAGTTCACTGAATTCTTTAGTAACTTTTTAGCAGTCTGCCTGACAGTGTTATCACCACGGTCTGGGCATTTCATAACCATCAGATTACCATAAAAAACCGATTGTAACGCCTACAACATTTACGATTCGACAGCTGTCGTTGCGTGTTTTTCGATCGTCACGCGAATCCTTGCCGAATTGTACGTGACTCAGGAATTCTAGGAAACTGCTTTTAGACGCTAATAGGAATTTGTAGACGGATTTATGTTTAAAACTATCGCTGTTTTGGGGTCCTATTGATGGAGTTAACTAGACAAAGAAATGCCTTAATAAAGCTTTATTAGTAATAGTACTTCAAGCAAATTTTTATAAAAGTGGGAAGAAAATACATTCTGTCTTGGTTATACTCTAACGACACCCATAATCATGTCCCTAGCCTTTGCCCAACTATTTTGGGGTAGGCTTCCAGTCTAAAGCAATTACCTATCTGATCTCCACAACCCATATCGGTAACGACTGTCAAAGGACAGCTGGGACCAACGCCATAACGCGCTTTCCGAGGCACGGAGGAAACTCGGTATGTAATGACACAATGTTAACAGCAATTCTTGTCTAGTAAAGCTTTACAAAGACTCGTATCTTGTTATTGAACCAAGCCTGATTCTATCTCCCTCTCTCTAATCTAACTAAGTCTGATTAACACGTGCTTCTTAATTATAATTAATCTTCTTACCACGCTGCCTTGTGGGATGATGTTATCCCAACATCCTTTAAAGATAAGCCAATGTTTATTTTTCAACGCATTCCTTCCTCCATAGTCCAAAAGCTTAAACACAGGATTATCCCACGAAAATAGCTTACTCACATATTATAAACTTTACAAAAACTGAGCTGGTCACATCTGTCGCATGCCGGAGGAGCTATGGGCTAAAGTAACCACACAATGGGTTTCAAACAGCAGCAAACTGCAACGCGGCAGGCCCAGAAAGAGATGGCGTGAGGAACTCCACTCTTCCCACAAGGATTGGCATATAACAGCACAGGAAAGGGATATGTGGAAGGAGGGAAGGGAGGCCTTTGCCCAGCAGTGGGACAGAAATGGCTGATAAATAAAAATTATAAACTTTAATGCGCGGATATCGTATCTACATCGGTTGGTCAGTCATCCGAATGCTTTTAGCTGACCTCTAAAACAATAAGTCTGTGGCAATAAAGTTAATTAAACAAACAAAATAACCGACCGCTTTTTGTGTTTTTTTTTGGAAGTTGTTTATTTTATTTTTTTAATCTTTATTATCATGAATATTCTTCCGTAGAAAATACACACATACATATTAATAACATATTTTTATATTTTGCCAGTCTTAACACAGTTTTCACCCATTAAAGTTAAGCAGTAGTTGTGGCCTGATTACTAATGACGAATAAATTAAGAGAGTTAACTTAGGCATTTGAAAGAGCTCTTCTAGAAAAACGTGAAGAAAATAGAAAGATTGGGCTTACAGAAAAAGAGACATCGGAGAGACGTGTGCTACTTGCCTGAAATAATTAAACAGTACGTGGTTAGCAAGATATAATAGAAATTACAGAATTATACATGCGTAGATGCACTGTATGACTGAATTAATGAGACGTAGAACTTTATGTCCAATAAAGGAATTTTGTTTATTTCTAGAGATACTGGGTGTTATGAATATAAATTAAATGTAGATACTGAACTGAGAAAGGTTTGATAAATATGCATTTGACATAGTTTGCAACATTTGAATATAATAATTGAATTCTTTTATAGAACAAACGTTGTATTGCATACAGACTGGCCAAAAAAAATAGTTGCGATATTCACTCAAGTTTAACTCATAAAATAAAGATTACAGATTGAGTTTATTTTTATTTTTATTTGTTGTTGCTGGTAGAGAATGCCTTGTGGTATTAAGTCCGCCTATGTACCAGTCTTGTACATGAAGTTTAAATAAATAAATTAATTAAAGGGATTGTAAATGGACCCTTAAAATTATTAATAAGTCGTTTCTACCTGCTGATTTATCTGTGTTGTTGACTTTCCCCAAAAAAAACTATTGAATATTTAAAAGCTTGCGTGTTATTCCGTTCTTGTAGAGCTAATCGTAGTAAAACTGTATCCATATTTCATAATTTCCTGGTAAGACGAGGGTGGCCCCCTTCGTGTTTGGACAGGGTGTGTTGTGAAGGGCTTTCCATTTCTTTTGGGGAGGAAAGGAAAATTATTTCGTTGGTTAGAAAACTTTTATTGGTCCTTTATTATTATGGCTAGACGCTAGTAAATAAGGAAGTTTTTTTACGGTCGTTTCAGTTGTTTTTATTTTTGATGGTTTGTGTTTTTTTGGTAATGGCATCTCGCAGAGTCGCAGGTCAACATATGATGCTGGCTTCTGCTTAACCGGACTATCCTGTGGATGCCTTGAGTGTAAGGCCTCCAGCCAGGGGCAAAAACTTATTAAATAAGCGACCGCGCGCTAAGGTTACCCGCTGTGACATCGCTGGGGAGGGCAGCAAGGGGACAGGCTGGATCTGAGTGTTGATGCTTTGAGTCTTACTGTGCTTTAAGAGTGGGTCGTGAGTCGACATTCTGTTCTTTAAGAGTCCTTCAGAGCCTTAGGCTGGGTTTACGCTAGGCGCTAGGTGGAAGTCGTGTCCGGCTCGCCTAGTGTAGACGCAACTGAAGCCTTAGGCTTTGCCGATGAAAGTCTATTGTTGAAAACCTAATGGTAGTCGTTCATTACACTTATTGCCGTACTTAATGACTACCTCAAACAATCATTAATTAAAGTTTCTTCCTATTTAGTTGGTTCAAACACAATATTAGATGGCGGCTTTTGTAAAGCATCATGATGGATTTCAAGCCCAAACTAATTTTCCGAAAGAAAAATCAAGCGTGTTTCTTACCTCTTCCCCACACGGTTTAAAATCGTATAAAGCGACTGTGTCTAGTTGGAAATATAAATTTGTGTTATCAGATGTTCTCTGCAGGTATGCGTGACCCTTCAATTGAATGCTGATAGATAAATATTGTGCTTACACTTTCGCTCTCTGTGTCGACCTGTACCTGTACCGACGAAAAGAAAAGTGTCTTCGCATGTTTTGGGACAGTACAATACTATTGGATTTTATATGCGCTCAAGGTGTGGTTGAATCCGTAGTGTGATTGGAATAAAAAATATAGACTAAGAATTAAATATATTGCAATAATAATTTTCACCGCGGCTTCACCTGCGTTTAGTTCGAAAATTATCCAACAGAAAGTGATGAGAGGAACCTCTAAATAAAACTGGTTGTCAGACTTTCGGGCCACTGACTTGTAACGACTGTCAAAGATCTTCAAAGGACAGCCATGACCAACAGCTTAATGTGCTTTCCGAGGCACACAGGAAACTCTGTATGTAATGGGTGGTAACCCATCCACGAACCAACCTAGCTACCTAGCCAAGCGCGGCTTATCCTGAAGATCGACCCGAGCGGCTGTTACTTTTGGCACGAGCTCTTCCAAGAGAAGGTATGCTTTAGAAAGTCACTTGTCGTCCACCGTACATCAGATCATCTGGTGGATTTGTGGTCGGACGCCTCACCAAGAAAAAATGAACAGTTGCTGCCCAAGTATTTATCGTTACTGTCACTTTTAATTTGCGATTCTTTCAATCATAAATCCCGGATGCTTCACAAAAGAAAGTTCACCTACAAAAATAAATAATAATCAAAAGTAAATAAATGGATGATGTAGGATGTACTGCCATAGTTGGTGAAGAGAATTTCTTTCTTCAGTTCCAAATAAACGTTCATTACTTTAAATTGGACAATCTTATGTAACGGTCGTTTAGATAAATTGTTTACGATGATCTTTACTATGTTTTGAATAGAATGAATGGATGTTTACATAACTTTTGATCGGTTACCTCTGAGCGTGATGCTCCCGGTGTTTTAAGCGCAGTTCTAAGACCTTTCAAATGATTTGAATGTTTATTTAATGCCTCTTAGAAGATTTTTATGATCGTAAAGTGACTACAAACTTTAAACATTAAACTACGATAATTCATGTATTCGTTATGCATCTAATCGTTATAATATAAAGGGTGTAAAAAGACTCTTAACGAAGCCGAAAGGCACTTGTTCTCCCCGTCATTGCGATCATTTTTTGTTCTAGACCATACCTGGGAACCTTCTAGTTACGGATATATTGGGGGTCAAAGTTCCAACTTTTTCACAAGTTTTTTTGAAATAAGTACATGTTTTTAATGTATTTTTTTTTACTTAAGACACCTTCACGACCTCTGTACTGTTCAATCCATCCATCAGCACAATGTTTTGAATGCGTTACATTGAGTCCTAACTCCTATCCAACGCAAAAGTCGTTTCCCAGCAATAATTTTTGCGTAAAGTTACTTAGTTTGATGTACAGAATGCTTGGATGACGGCTTCGTGAAGAGTCTGTTTACACCCTGTATTTTGTTAAGGGATACTAACGAATAAAGTCAGAATTATAGCAGTGGTAGTCCAGTGGTGTGACCGTCGGAATGCCATAGGTCTCGAGTTCGAACCCCTGATTTTTCGGATTCATGTGCGTATCGTATAATTATCACTTACTTCGATGAAGGAAAACATCGTGAGGAAACCAGCATGCCTGAGAGATATTTCTCGACGGCATGTAAAGCCAAGTCAGAGGCCTATGTCTGGCATAAAAACTCTGACACCAGGTTAGGCATTAACCACACGATAAAGAAGAAAGATTAGCTATAATAGAAGACAACAGAATATTTTATTTTCCAAAATTGAGATCTACGAGTATGCCTGGTGGCACAAAATATCAACCTTGTTATCAAAAACTTCACAGCAACGTGTAGTTAGCTCCAAATAGAGTGCAAAAGCGAAGTTAATTAAACCTCATTGTACTTTAACCCGAGAACTAACAGTTATTACCATGTACTGTACAAATCTAGGTTAAAATCAGCAAGCAGTTAGCAATTAATCAAACACCGCCCACTGATTGGCTTCTTAATGTCGTGTCCTATTAACTTGGAGCTTTAAATCGCCTACGACACGCCAAACGAAATGCTTTATTAGGCCAAAATATATGTTAGCCGGATTTTAGGACACTATTGCGGCTGTAATTTGGTGAGAATTGGCAGCAATATTGTAGAATATATATAGCTTTGCGCAAGGAATTGGTTGACAGATATGAATAATTAACGATATTGTAGCTGAAGTTTTAAAGATCTATGGGCAAAGACTAGATGATGATTGCTCCTTACATCTTCACATACATAAGGCTTTAACAATGCTAGACTTTGTCGCAGACCACAAACATGACCGCTAAAGGAAACTGGTAAAATGGTTCCGACTCAAGACTGAAAAGATTTGAATCATGCATGCACCTAGGTAGACATTACAGACAGTGGCGCGGGGCCAACAATACGGCAAACCCACAAGGCGAGCAGACTGTTCAGAAACCCTTACATCATGGAGAGTAGTAGGTAATAAGGGCAAGCCAATCTTGTAGGCTTGTATTAAAGTATACTGCACAGAAGAAACATATTTCGAACCAACACTTATAAAGGTCTATACAATTTATTTTCAGGATAGTAACTTGTGTTGAATTTTGAATGGCTTACATATAAACTTCGACCGGAAGTCATATTTTAAAGGCCAAGGAATATCAACACCAGACTTCGAGGGCTGAGGCCTGTGATCACTGTACCATCTAATCCGACTATTGACTGTGATTGTGCCAAAACGCCTGACCAAGCTTACACACCTTTACAAACCAACTTGTTCAACGATGTATTTTTCTGTACAAGACAATGAAATGATTAATCATGATTAATCATGTAAATTACCGTTCGTACAGACGCCAGCAGGTCAACCTACCCGAAACTGTCAGATTATCCCAACTAACCTTTAACCTAATGCTTCAGAAATAAAGTTGAAAATCTATTAAAGAAATTTGACAGATTGTAGTAGCTTGATGTGCTGGCGTGTGTACTAGCCAATAACATATTTATTTGAAATGGTCTTTCTGCTAGCGGGTCAAAGTGACATCATATAAGTGTGATGTAACTATTTTATGGCTTTTAATACGATGTGTGGGAGGTCTAGGGAAATCTGTGAAGAAAAGTTTGTAGAAAGCTTCTATGAATGGGTGTTGTGAAATTGATGTTTTAAGATGGTTATCTATGTTTGTTGATTTATCAAAATATGTTGGCTATTATGTGGTGTGATGCAATTTTAACTTCTAGGACCTACGTTATGAAATCAGGCGTTACTTTGGGGAAATCCATTATAATGACCAATTCTTGTAAATATTTTATTTTCAATGGATCCCTAGAGAACCTCCCCTCTGTAAAGATATGACACGTGTTTTATTTAAAAAAAACTAAATCTGTGCGCATCTTATGTGAGACTGGTATTGATTTAGCAAACTGCAACGATTGATGCATCAACTAAGATTACTGCAAAGGATGCTGCTGCAGATGACAATCCTATCCTATTGGACTAATGTTAAAAAAGATAGAATCTACTAAGTCTTATAATATAGATACTAACTGAAAGTCGACCTCCTTTACCTCTTTGACCTCTGTAAAAATATTTCACTCTGATCGAGATTCTACGTTAGATGTTATGATGATGGAATCTCCAAACAAGGGAACAATCAAGTTTTTTAACCCAATTTGTTCGTTTCCGAGTCTTTGATTAAAATTGAATAATATTCTTGAACGATTAGAAGACTAACATTACGTGTCTTATATAATTCATTCAAAATAGATCATTTGAGCACCGTATAGAGCCATAACTATATCGTTACCATGGCAACCTCATATCGTAATAGTAATTAAAGTTCCAGTTAAAATTTTGCTATGAACACACAAATCGAAAGTGTATCTTAACAAATACCGACTTATAATTATTAACTAATGATCTAATGACTACAGTAATTTAGTAAACCATTGAAATCGGATTAACTATTAAATTGCTTCTTTATATCGTTAATTGATGTTTGTATGTAATTAAGCGTTTGTACCTACGGGGGTACAATTAGTGGGCGACCGGCCGCTGTACGATATATGAAGACAAATGGGGGCTTTCTATTACTGGGTACTAACTAGTATGTTAGTAAGCGTTCCCGCCCGGATGTTTTGGCTTTGTTTTGTACACGTGGGTAGTCAATTGGTTTCTGACAATTGGTGACTGTTTTATTAGAAGTTAATAGCTTTATTTGAAGTGACGCGTGTCTGCACGATGTTAGTCATACAGCCTATGGTTACTGAGACAGAAATATTTGTTTGTATTTTTTTGTACGCATTGACTGAGTTTTAATTTCTCGATATACTTATTTTATAGTTAAGTATTGATTGTTAGAAAGAATCTTTATTTGTCATATTATGTTAAAACTCTATTTGCGATGATTTTCCACTGCTAAGTACGTATTTACATTTTCCGAAATTTAAAGAAGTAGCTACAGCTGTCAGCTAGTGCAATAGTGTTAAGTTCTGTCTTTTCTGATTTAAGTTGAATGAAACTCTGATGAGTTTGAAAAGTTCCAGCCTACGCGAAATTCCAAAAAAACAATGTATGAATATATTACATATTTTACGGTCCAACTTATTTCCATAACGTAGCATAACTTTTACGGTTATATAACATTCGTTGTTTTAACCCACATTTTTAACAATAAAACGTAACCTACATGCAAATAAGCTGTACACTTCAACCAACTTATCAGTGCAGGCGGAAAAACCCAGAACTAAAATTAAAGTACCAAGTTTGACATTTCGATCCATTTTTTTTTGACAAGTAGCGCCATCTTGAACTGCACACTTAAAGTGGTCATACTGTAAGACTTTAGTCATCGATTGTACTGTTAATGGTCATATTAGGTGACTATGGTAGGCTATGGTTTGTGAAAGTCACTTTGACTTAATGATTTTCGTCTGATTGTTTTCGTAACTACCAACTAGATTGATTGGTAATGTTCTTATTAGTCTGGCTGTTATTATAGAGAATGTTTTTACCGAGTGATTTTTAATAATAAGCAGAATGTTTAAAAATTAATGGGCGTTCTTTTTGTCGGCGACTATTATAATAAATGTCCTATGATTAAAATGTACATTGACATATCAGGACTAATATAATCTCTGCATTCTACTGCAAAAGGGAAAATAATAATGTACAGAGCTACAAGGATCTTTTGGCGCTTCCAGGGGGCGCTGTGGGTAAATCTTGAAATTTTTCGATTAAAAGAACGTAAGAATAGGATGGGAATGTCAGTTCCGATTTTGGCCTAAATACAGCTTTCTCTGCTTAATATAAAAAGGTGTAAACCATAGTTATATCTGTGGTGTGAAGTTGTAAACAGACCCTTCACGAAGCCTTCAGCCAAGCATTCTTTACATCTAAGTAACTGTAAGCAAAAATGATTGCTGAGAAACTGCTTTCTTTTTGGGGGTGAAAAATCACGTTGTACGGTAGGACTCAATGTATCGCACTTAAAATATTGTGCTGATGGATGTATTGAATAGTAAGGGGTCGTGGAGGTATTCAAAGTAAAGGTATAACATTAAAAAATTGGATCTCTCACTTCCAGTATCTCCGTAGCTAGAAGTTTCCCAGGTATGGTCGAGAACAAAAAAAATATCGCAATGACGGGGAAAACAAGTACCTTTCTTCTTCGTTAAGGGTCTTTTTACACCCATTTTTATGTCATTGTTTTTTGTCTTAACTAGCAGCGCCACCCCAATAACATTACGAGCAGTTCCGGAATTAAAAAGGTTTTAGTTCCGATTTTAATTACGCAATGATTTTTATTGGTGAATTTATTTTTATTGCCGTAAACTCAATTAACGTAATGTGTATAACGTAATGCTTATTATTTGTTTTTTGTGTAATACCAGTATCAGAGTTCTTGCGTAATGTGAGATTTTGAGAAAGGCTTATGAAGTTATGACCAAAGGCCAATATTTAAATAAAATATTGAACTTTTTGAAATATTTTTTTTACAGTACATGTGGCTGTGATGTGGCTTAGTGACTAGAAAGTCTAAGCTATGTGCTAATCCTGATTACCGTAGCTCGATTAGTATGCGAGGGCACGATGTCAGTTCGATCTTATAAGTTGCTAATTTGCATTAATTGCAGTGTCTTAATTAGCAAATAGCTAATCCCAATGGATTTTAAAGCTTTCATCTCTTATATGTATTAGAAAAAATAATATGATTATAAGAAATTATTTTTCTGAAAGCAGAGATGGTACTAATGTGGTTTAATCAATAGCTATACCCATGTTACTTTTTATTTATCTTACCCACTGAATACTGGCAACTTGCGAATTCGAAATCGACTACCTTGAATTCATTACTTGAATTCATTAACTGGAAACGAATTTGTCAACTACATATCGATTACAAAGTCGATCACAGCACATGCCTAATTTTCTCGACTGGAGCTACGAAGTTGCAAGGAGAAAAAAGAGTTCCAAATCTATTTCTTTTTTCAAAAATCTTTAATAACGTGTAGCAACTCCAATTTCAAAATTTTAGTCTCGGTGCGTTCAGATTAGAAGCAGAGCGAGTCATTGCATTCCTTTCTATGAGGAATATTGTTTATTTTTACACTTTTTTGGGCCATCGCCGGCCAGGATTCGTCTCGGTGTACAAGTGTTTCTGAAGGTGCGTTGATTGCGCTATCGATACAGGATGTTTCTAGCTGGCCAGTATTAAGTTTCTGTTCACCTATAACCTTTGTGGAGAGGAATTTGTCGATTAAGATTGAAGGATAGCGTTGAATTTTTCATGTTATTACTGGATGTGGATGTGCTTGAAGTATGAAATTGAACGAAATATTTGATTATCTCAAGCACTGCGGTCGAGAACGGTATTCCGGATTCTGCTTTAAAAAGCACAGTTTTAGACAAAACAATTAGTAGTTTTTCTATCCAATAGGCACTACGCCCGCGTTGTAGATTACGGCCCACAGCCTTGCACTGAGGGGAAATCTGATCTGTGTCCCAGCAGTGGGAACATTATAACCTTATTACCTATGCTAAGAGTAGTTTTTAACTACGTTTTGTAACAAAAACATTTAACAGCTCAGCCACATCCGTTTTCAAAGTCCCTAAGCCCTAAATCACTTTAATTCATATAACCTATAAAGCTAATCTTAACTAGTACTTAGTAAATTGTTATAATAAAGTTTCCCGTTAAAGCTATAAATTATCAATTAGACATTCTGGCCGTAATGTTGGTCCTGAACTTATCTAGATGAGCATCTTAATCGATTTGTCCGTATATATTCGTTGGTACACTTGGCTTGGAAGAAAGTTTAGATAGGTAGTACTGATGTTTTGTTCTACACGAGGAGTTTTGTGTTTACCTAGATATAAGTTTCTAATGCTGTTATGCTTTAGAAGATTATTTTACGGAAGAATAATCGAAGGCGTCCCCAACTTAAAGGCATAAGGCATAAATTTCGATCCACCATCTGCCCAGGAGATGGTGGATCGAAATAATGCATGGAGTGAAGTTGTACCAAGAAATTGCTGTTTACATTTTTAAGCGTCAATTGAATTACAGCTATTTGGACCGGTCAGTTCTCGGCAACTTCCAAGTACTTGGCTGCTGCAGAAGCATAAGCCCGGCAAACCCGCTGATGACATCGAGCATGCAATAACTGCATTAAGTTTACTTTTGGCTTTCATAATGTACGGCCGAATGTCAATACCTATGTCTATAATTTAAATAACTTCCCCTACTACGTTTTTCTTAACTTCTCGAAGATTTTGCACGACCAGTTAAGTAATAATCATCTGCACATTTTCCACATTCCAAAACCTCGCGACAAAACGCGTGCCTTTATCTACCCAACTTTTATCTTAATGCCCAAACTAGGACCTCCTGTATAAGACCTTACATCCTGGAACTCCTTTGATCTGTTAGATAATTACACCATTGTGATACGATCCGATGCGCCGGAGTTAGGTTCGAAGAGTCCCTCTATTATCGGGCGGGAAGGAGGAGAGCATTCTTGATTATATCTGGTGTTTTATGATGGTTCAACACGAAGGAGTTGCTTGTCGGAAGTTTTACGTTTACTTTGCTTCGTCTTTGTTGGGAATTGAAAGATTTAGTTTCAAGCTCAAAAAACGTTATTCCATCCATACTAGTATAGTTTGTAAAACAGACGGATTCATAACTGATACGAAATTATCTACGAAGTATTGTGAGCACTATTATTTTGAACAACTACATAACCCGATCAATTCCATTTATGAATACTTTTGTTGTTTCGTAAAAATATAAATAAATAAAAAAAAAAACACCTTCTTGCATATTCCACAATACAGGTTACATTTATAGTATTATTCCTCCTTTAAACAAATAAGTCTTCGACACATAACTCGGCCGTGTGGTCGCCGCCGTCCTAGCTGCGCGCGCGACGCTTTTTATTTGCTCTGTCCTTTTAGGGAGCCCATTCAACGAGAACTGGATTTAAGAATGAATTTGCTTTTTTGGTGTTACGGTACAGTAACAGATATTTTTGTTTCGTTTTGTTCTGGAATTATTTTTAGATTTGGAGAAAAAAGTGTGATTAAGATTTGGATGTAATTGATTTAAAAAAAAAGGTCTTAATTTACTTATTATACAGGGTGTTTGGCGCATGGACCGACACAATTTTTCAAGGGATTTGGGAGGTCATAGCCATAGCTAGGTTCTACCCATACACCCTTTGTCCCAAATGTCACGGTTTATTTTTTTTTTAATGAAAAAAATGCCCAAAATGTTTCCTTTAATTCGCTTTAACTTTTTTGATTTTTGTTTGTTTGTTTTTATGTTTGTCTTTTTTGTTTCTTTTTTAACCTAGCTAATGACCTCCCAAATCCCTGGAAAAATTGTGTCGGTCCATGCGCCAAACACCCTGTATACATATGTTTTCAAACAAGGATACACTGTATTCCTTTAATATTTTTTATTTAATATTTTTATGAAATCTCGTCTGCTATGTACCATACATGATTTTTCTGACAAGTGAACCATCTTTTTCAACCATGTTTTACATCCTTATTTTCCTGATATCTGTTGACATCAGGAAAATAACAGCTGACCCAAATTATGCAATATTTTTAGTTCCATATCTTGAGAGTTAATTTAGATTTATATTTATGAGAAGGTGATGAAAAACACACGTTTATATCATCATAGAGAAATGCTTCCACATTTAGTTAGAAAAACAGCAATGCCAACATAAATACGAAAACCCCATCAGTTAAATAATTATTGCTGAAGCTTTTTTTTTGTCTTTGCCAGTGTATTACTAACATAGTTTGTAAGTATATTGTTACTAACACTATATGTCTTATGTAATGCGATGTTCATTTAATTGTATGTATTGTACCTATGGATTTAAATTATCTGAAATAAATGAATAATTAATTAATTAATTACTTTTTATTAAGTATCTTGTGTCTTACAAATTCTCAACTTATCCTTTAATAATTAATATAATCATTGGGAAACTAATTAGAAAAAACAGAACCTATTCGTTTTGTCGTCAATGGATAGGTTTTGGTGAGACAAACTACCTAGCTAAGAAGAAATTACTTTCAATTTCTACAGCATAATAGTTTCTTCTCCATTTCAATTCCTTGTATTATAAATTTAAGCAGCGGTATGGTTAACCATACCGAAACCATACCGCTGCTTAAAATGATAGATATCTCATACTTTTCAATTTACCTCTAAATAATTACCGATACATATTCTCTCATTATAATTTAGGCAATTTTCACTTTATATCGATAAGCGTTATATCACAACCCTTTCTCCTGTCAGTAGGTACAACACTATTGTTGGAGCGAGTTTTTGCCAAAACACTATTATCGAACAAGTTCCTCATTAGCTTATCTGTGGCATTGGATGAAAGTTACACCGTAACACTATGGTGATCTGATAACCTTTTAGTTAAATGGTGTCTAAGTTAGAAGCTGAAGCGCTAGCGATTTGATTTCTGAACGCTAAACCTGTCAAAAAAGTATCAGTTACTTAACTACCTGCCGCTAATCGTCGTCTACATTCTGCACTTCAGCATGATATGTTCGGCTGCCAGTCTGACCAATAGTAGATGCCAGTAATTAACATGGAGCGACTGTCACAGCCTGTTCACGACTTCGGTCTTACACGGCGGTTAGCGGCAGCGGCAAAGGTGGACGTATTTAGATAGTCACTTAGTCAGAACGTTCTTATAATCATGGCGTTATCAAAATTATCTCTTCTCTGTTCGGTGTCGGTCGTAGTTGACGATTCGGATCCCACACCTAAGCGTGAATTGATCGTAGATTGATTAAATAATTATTTCAAAATACATAGTCAGGTCTCCGGTTACAGGGTAACCTTTGATCTCTAAACAATAATGGATTAAAAATATTTCTCACTTTCTACATAACTTGAACCACAAAGTAACACCAGGGGCCACGCTTAACAAAACACTCTTTATAAAATCACGCTCCATTGTCTGCCCTCCCAGACTCTGATCATCAACACCATTAACACTACATGACGTATCAAAACACTTTACAGTATGACCACTCTAAGTTTGCAGTTCAATGTGGCGCTGCTCGTCAAGAAAAAATGCATCGATACGTCAAACTTGGTACATTTAATTTAGTTCCGTTTTTTCCCACCTGCACAGATAACTTGGTTGAAGTGTACACCGACATTTCACGTTTAAGTAAACATCTTTTAATTAAGTGTACATGTACTTGATAGCTTACTTAGATAGTAGAAACAAAATTAAACAAAGCATTGTTACAATGATAGATATGGTTTGAATGTTTATCTAATGATGATCAGCCGTGTGAAGAGAGTAGCTAGATTACGAGCGTTTTTTCTCAGGACTTGATCAAATGAGAGTGATAGGGACTCTTTCTGGTGGTTCTTTGTTTAATTGTAATTTTCTTTCTACCGTCTTGTTTGGTATCATCCATCATCCTCCTGGCTTCTTTTTAGGGTTCTGTACCCAAAGGGTAAAAACGGGACCCTATTACTAAGACTCCATTGTCTGTCTGTCTGTCACCAGGCTGTATCTCATGAACCGTGATGTAATTCTGTTGCCGCCATATCAACAAATACTAAAAACAGAATAAAATACAAAAAACGTGAACGAATTTCTTGTATGGGAGCCCCCTTTAATTATTAAACAATTTATATTTTTTGTTGTTATAGCAGCAACAGAAATACATCATCTGTGAAAATTTCAACTGTCTAGCTATTACGGTTCATGACATACAGCTTAGTAACAGACAGCCAGAAACGTGTTTTTTTGTCAATTTATGGTGCGGAACCCTTCGTGCACGAGTCCGACTCGCACTTGGCCAGTTTTTTATTTCATTTGGGACCTTTTCTTTTCCGTCTTAGAGTTCATTTTCTTCCTTTGCCACGTCATCTTCGCTTTCTGTATCAACGTCTTACTGGAGACTATGTGAATATCATCTCTCCAAAAATACCCTGATAATTAATGAGACTTCTAACCTTTAAGAAACTGTATCCACCTGCCCGAGGCATTCATTACATCAATACAATTTATTTCAATCTCATTCACTGTTTTCCGTCAGGTAACGATGATTGATACATCCATCATTATGAACCACCTTAATTTCATTCTGAACTACACACTTCGTTATGTGGTCTTCATCAATGAATAAAAAAAAATCTTCGTACTTTCGTTAAGAAAACCATTTCCTATTCAGTTATTAAAAACAATTTCTATTCCTATCTATGCTTTAATAACTTATTTAAGGGAAAGTAATGCCCACAAGTTTGTTTTTTCTACATTGTTTAAGAAATTAGAATATGTTTCGCACGGAGCGATAGTGATAACATAATACTTATTTACTTTCGTTTCGTTTAAATTAAATAACTCATTCATCTTTAATCTGTCAGAACCCATCTTTACTTTTGCCCGCTTGTTAATCATATAACCATTAGAAATTTCGTGTAACGTTGATTACTTGAAAGTGTGTGCAAAGTTTATATGGACTCAGGCTGAGAATGGACCACACAGGTAGAAAGAACAATGGCGCCACTGTTTTCGCGGAAGTCATATTCTTGCGACGCCTCTTTTCATCAGTATTGGCTACTATTGTGAAGATACCGTCGTTAAAATTCAGATACGAAACGTATCCGTATATCCTCTGTTCAATACCGCCAGTGTCCAGTGTATCAAATGCTTTAGAGAAAACGATTGATTAATTTTCAGTTTCTTTTGTTTTGTTGGTAGAATCATCTAACTTTATAGATGCATTCAAATTAGAAGCTCCATTTTCAATTGATGTTTGTGCAGTTTTATGCTCATTTAATTTTACGTCTTCTGAATCTGTATTTAGAGTTTGATCAAAAAACTAGTTTCTAAATTGTCTTAGGTCACAACAGGTCAAACGTCACTTACTTTTATTTATCCATAGCTAGATGCTGCTCATCTTCCTGATATAATCTTTCTTCAGATGTCAAAGTGCACCTAATTAGTTGACCTATCACGTGGTAGTATTATGTTAGATCTAACCATTTCCCTTTCCTGACCTTTGGGGTAATGAGCAGACTCTTTTCTTTAGATCTGACATCTGTTGGGGAAGAAATGTTGAAACTTTGAAAGTAAGAACAATGCTATCAGTAGGTTGTCTAGACTTAGGTTAGGTGGTAAGGGTCAAGCTAACTATTACATCTTATCGTTTCTTCTGCAGAGGAAGATAACCTGTCTTATTAGCTTTGTCTTTTACTATCTTTTCACATTTGAAAGATTTCTTTTCTTGTCTCCAAGATTGATTTACATTTCTAGATTTCTTTCAAATCTGGTTTCAATTTAGAATGCCTGTATGAGTGTGGATTCTAGCTAATCCGTACGCATAGCTGTTCGATGAATATGCAATATATTATGTAAGATAAAGAAAGGCTCATCGATAGTAAGAAATAATATATTTCCATTAAATACAATCATTTAATCCAGTTCTATCTTCTAAGAACAGTAGTAAACTACCAAGCATTTGGCTTATGTTTTAGTACATACTTTTAGTAAATACATATAATATATCAACAGCATCTAGGACACTAAACACTATAGCAAAGCTTGCTGTCGATAGAAACACTGCAAATTCAACAGAATTAATATTTGCAGTACACGAGACAGCTTAGGGTATTATCTTGGAGCCATAAATTTAAGCTATAATGCGTTTACCGTTAGAACAGTAGACGGATCAAATTGGTGTACATTGTGGAGGTCAGTTTGACCCATAGCACGGGGTTTATAGGTTACCGGTAGAAAGTAAACACAATGTTTACTTACAGTATTGGAAAAAGTTTTGAACAAATAATCTTTTTTACTGTTAGTTTGTTTTGGTGTGTTTTCAATAAACATGTTAAGTGGTTGTATATAAATAAGTGTTAGTGGTGATCTGATGTTATTAGCAATGTTTTAGCGGACATCCGGTAATTAATTGGTATTGAAACATTGAATACTATTAAAGCTATTAGGTAAGGTGCCTGTTTGAGGTTCAAGTTCATTGTCGCCGTTTATATCGCTAAATGATTTAGCTGTTGTGTAACAGCTTATTTGCATGATAATGTTAATGGTGATGTACATACCACTACACTATGAGGGTGATGACTCCTATTTCCAACAAAATATTTAAATCAACCTGGATCGGATCATGGTTTCATCATCACCTACTTAGCTCTTTCCCAACTATGTTTGTTGTTCCCAACTATGTATGTTGTTCCCAACTATGTATGTTGTTCCCAACAATGTATGTTGTTCCCAACTATGTATGTTGTGTGCGGCCCCCATTAATTGTATTGTTCTTTTGACTGAGTAAAAGCTTGCAAGCATTCTAGATATCTCCACATTTCTCTTCTAAATCTTTTACGTAGTTTCCAGCCGTTTCCCAACCCTGTCAGCTAAATACGGAACCGCCCAACAATCCCAAAAATGTTCTGAACACACCATTTTAGAACAACAGCTAACTTGCCGACGGGCGCGTGTCGCAGCGATTTGTCTTGTAAATCCGCAAATTGGTGTGAAACTGTCAAGGAAAATTGCGACTTTCCAATCGTGCTGTAGTCGGTCGCCCTTGGTGACGTACAGTGAAAACAATCGATCGTTTGGAGAAAGTATTTAGGCTACGTTATGTGATAAGGGCTCGGCTTAAGACAAGAACGACATGGTTGTTTTTTTCGTGTACTCAGTTGTTTATATTGAGCGCTACCGTTTCGTGTTTTCACTTTCATTTTTGAGTTCGTCTGTTTGTTTAGAATGTTGTGTTGGTTCTGAATGGGTTGGTTAAAATTAAGGAGTGTGTTTTGAAAGTTTTGTGGACAAATAAACTTGACAATGCTTTCTTGAGATATGAGAAAGTTATTGGTCAGTTTACGTGGGGGTGTTTCCCGAAAACTAGTTTGAACGAATCAAGACCATTCATTCACATATTTGATTGGTCAATTATTTTATTATAAGTTAGTAGCTAACAGGATAGCACAAAGTGGATAGTGGTAAAGACAGATCGAAGCTGGCAAAATCCGAAACACGCTATAAAATTCGCAAGATTCAAATTGCCTAATAGTTAATAACTCAATCCACAAACATGTTGGGCATTCGGAAATAAACATTACCAAGCCAATTTCACGGTTAACCTAATAACATAAACAGCCACGGTAGCACCAATTGTTACTTAGTGCGTAAGTTAATAAAAAATCTTTCATAACATTCAAGTTTTAAGTAAATTACCTTCCGTATTGCTTGTGATGTAAGATACTCATCGGAGATTGCAAATTGGATGCGTATGCGTAACTTTACGGCCCTAGATGGTGTTGGGGAAATTAACTTAGTTTTTGTGTAAAGTGTTACTTGGATTTGCTTGTTGGTGAGTGATTTTGGGAAATTTGGAGCGGGAATAAGCATTCTACTAATTAAGGACCTGGGTGAGGCACAATAAGAGGCGTATACTTACCTAGAAGTGGGAGAAATCATTCAATAATGTGACCGGATCTGTAAAGAGAAAATGTACATAACATTTGTGCGCTCCATTCGATCTAAACGGAGACAATCGAGAGATCTAAACAAAACATCACAATATGCCGTAAATTACGGCGTTTGGAAATCAGAAATAGATCTAGTATGTTACCCCCTTTTTTTTCGGATGGGAAATCTTCAAATGACTTCTCCCGTTCTAGGCGGAGCGGAAGGGAGTGTCAGACTTGTACTGACTAAAACCCATCCATGTTCCTGCCTTGCCCTTTGTGTTCCAGGGTCGCGGTATCTCTTTCGAACCTCCCGCAGCCCTGGCAGGCATCAGTATGTTACCCCTTAAATAATGATTACCTACGACGGACCCTTGGAACCATTATTGTGCGCAAGCGTTCAGACTCAAGTTCAGAAGCGAATGGGTGAGGGCGTTGAGACTTTCAGGCAAAAATAAAGAGTAGAATAAAATTCTCCTAGTCCTACACTGATGAGGTATATAATCCTGTGATCTGTAGGACCAGAAGTCAGGTTATTTAGTGCGGTAATTATTGCAGTGGCAGGAACTCAGCAGTTGCTTGATAATAATTAGATACCAAGAAATGAGGAAAGGTGAATTCATTAAGGAAGAAAGCCTGTTTAATTCCTACTTCAGCGGATGCATTCAGTCATAACGTCCTCAATTTACTGGTGTTTTCTTAATTATTCCTAAGTAATCCTTAACCCAACAATCTTCAAGGCACATGAATCCCTACGGAACCTGTTACATTAGTGTTTTGTGCATCGTTAATACGAATTTAACAAAACAAAGGCACGGTAACCTTTATTCGTTTGATAAATGTGTATTTTCAAGCTGGGTAGGTATCCAATATATTTGCCCATCAATCGTGAATTGGTTGATGGGCAAATGTTGTCCAGTTCGAGCAGAATCGTCTCATGATATTCACTATTATTACCAGAAAAATACTATTTATATATTGATATAGAAATAGAAATTCCATATTCCTTTGAATATGGTAACTCCATTGCTTCCGTCACTGATTCTACGTTTCGATGTTGCAAATGATTGCGCTTAGATGTTCAGATTTAGTGAAATAATTGTTTCTTCTATTTTTACTTTGTGCGGCTTAGTAAAAAAAAGATATTACATGAAAAGGAAACCCCGTAATTGCTTCATATAATGTGCTAACTTTTATTGTTGAACGCTTCTGAAATAGGGTGAGCCCCAAAATACCAATCTTTTTTAACCACAACTATACTGGTGGTCCGCGATCATGATGGATGGAGCTTTCGGTCAGGTATAGGATAAGAGTAATGGTCGGTGTTTTAGTTCATTGACAATTCAAATATGCTATAGGTACTTATCACATTGTGAGGTTCTCATGAGAAATGCTGACATTTCGTAACTGCAATTTGTAGAATTCCTAATTGAAACATGTTACGTAGTGACTCGTATTCAAGCTGATCATATCTGCTTCCTTTGTACAACGAATCAAAACTTGACATGTCCGGTGAAAGCTTACAATGATTAATTGGACTGTTAAATTCCCTTTACGTATCCTGTTATGGTGGCTGCGTCAGGGTTGCCCGCGAAATTCAAATTTTCAGGTCAATGCAATTTGCAGGTCATTGCCAGGTTGTATGTTGATGAAAAATAAGTCGCGCCAGTAACACGTATGTAGTTATAGCATTACAATCATGAAAATCATCAATACAACCCTCTTAGTTCATGTAACCCTATTCAATGAATATTTCATGAAAAAGTCATTCAATAGGGTTAAATGGACTTACAGGGTTATATTTATAATTTTCATGATTGTGATTCTGTAACTACATACGTGTTACTGACGCGACTCATTTCTCATCAACATACAACCTGTTAATGACCTGCAAATTGCAAAAAAACGTAAGAAAATTTGAATTTCGCGGGTTACCCGTACGCTTCCACCTTACGGAGTTAAAAGTGACTCTATTGCACCTTTCAGCATGTCCACCAACCCCCACTATGCACATGGCTTAGTTTATCTCACAGAGAGTTATCTTCTTTCTTTATCGTGTGGTTAGTGCCTAACCTGGTGTCAGAGTGTTTTATGCCGCCCATGGGCCTCTGACTTGTCATGCCGTCGAGGAAAAATCTCGAAGGCATGCTAGTTTCCTCACGATGTTTTCCTTCACCGAAGCAAGTGATAATTATACAATTCGCTTAAGAATCTGAAAAATCAGAGGTGCGTGTCTTGGGTTCGAACTCGAGACCTATGTCTCTGCAGTTCGACGGTTATACCACTAGGCTATCATTGATATACAGAGAGATATTATTAAGCCATTTAGCCTGAAATTAAAGAGTACAAATATGTGTTAGTAAGTCCCAGTCCCAAGCCAATTAAGACTTGAAACTTTAAAAGGTTCTAAACTACAGTTGTTGAAGGGTAAAGTGGGCGGTAAATACCTAGTTAATTGTTAGAAAACCTACTCGATTTTTACCCGATTACGACGAAGCCAAAAGAAAGGGTTATCATTAGAGCAGTCTATGTATGTTTGTATTTACGTATGTTCGTCCGTAGCGCCTAAACTATTCATCCGATTTTGACGAATAAGGTGTCAATCGATTCGTTGTTTTATGGTCCGGGTAACATAGGCTTCATTTTAACCGAACAACAATAGGAGGACTTGATTTTGCCTTGTAAACCCCGAATTTAATTAGAGCGTGATTTTTAAGTAGTCGTGATTTTAGCTGTAGTACTTATAGCACACAAATTCTTGTTTAGTTCCTAGTTATGTCCTGAAAGTATTTTATTCTGAGTTTATCTTTGGTGTTTTTTCTGATGACGTTTCTTTCTTTAATTCCAGGAGACCGGCAAAAACCAGCGCAAAAGAAAAGCGAACCGCCGACCAAAATGTGACCACCGAACGAGTAACCAAACCAACAAGCAACCTTCAAATTCATGAGTCCTTCAAGATTACATGATCCAACAATATTTATTAATTTGTACTTATTAATATAGATAACGAATCTAGTCGCCATAGCACTATTTAAACGAAGCAATTTTAGACTTTATCACTTAGACAATACGGTTGAAGATCGTATTGAAGTACAAAGATTAAGGATTGATGAGACAGTACAAACGACTCCTGGAGCCCTAATGTTGATTTATCAGTAAATTGATTTTATTAGAAGTTCCTGAGATAAAACGAACAAGATGTCCACAAGTAAGTAGAATTTATTTATATAATGTCCATGCGCCGTGTGTGGCTTACAATAATTTACATAAACAGAGTGAAATATGGCGTACATAAATTGAGATACTTTTATAGAAGTTTATTATGTAAAGATCTTTTTCTTGGATGGATGATTTCACCATAATTATCATACATCTCAACAAGGTGTTACAACATAAAATAAGTTCATACTATAATTGAAATTTCGCCAGTTATGTTTAAGTCCCATGTAATAGGGGACGAGCCTATTGCCATCAACCGGGCACAAAGGCAGACTCCGTGGCTGCTACTGAGAAATTCCTGATGGAAAAAACCAATAACACTTTGTCCGACCCGGGAATCGAACCCAGGACCTCATGCTCAGCAGTCGTGCTTGCGACCACTAGACCAACGAGGCAGTCAATTACTAATTAGTAATTACTACACAAAGTATAGCTATCTTGGTATCAAGCCGTCATTCTCATATATCCTTCTACCTCTAAGAAATAATGCCCGATTGTAAAGCAAATTCTGTTTTAACTTCTAGGTTTCGAACACTCTTCAATGAAGAGTAGCTTCTCGTTGTCATCGCTGAGGAGCGCGCCCGCGCCGCCTGGTGGCCGCTGTGAACAACTGGAGCGGCCATACCATAGTCTTACTAAAAAGAGGTACGTCACTATACACAAAGCTGTTTGGAGAAGAATTTGTAAAGGCTACAGTGTTAGGTACTACCGAGTTCACTGAAGGTCTAACTAATACTTTTCACCCTTCTTCTTATTTATCATGTGAAAAGTGCCTAACCTGGTGTCAGAGTTTTTATGTTTTTACACTTATGCTCTAAGTAATAAGGTTGAAAAGTGGTACACGTGTACAGACCAATGCTTTAATTGCTTACCACCAATTAATGCAGATATCTGTATCTACATTTCCGATACAAAATACTACATGACTGAGTGCAGGGATCGAGTGGCTACCACAACAAAAAGCTATTTTATAGTCCAGTGCTCTCGCGCAGCATTAAACAAGCCTCGTTTCGCATGACGTAACAACCATTAATTAATACAGATAACTATAATCGGTTTAATTTTATAGTGCAGTAAACATAATCACGCGGAATTGTTGTCATTGAACTTTTGTGTCCAACAAACAAGTTTTAAGTTTTCATTTAAGTAATTTAGTAACTCTCACTATGTAGGTACTAGTAAGGAGGCAAGCAAGATAGTTACTGGTTACTGTTAACCTGCGTCATTTAGCTGCTGTTTAAAGAGCTACCTAAGCTATTGATTTCTGGGAAGCAGGCCCGAAGGCACTTAAGAATTGCCTGCTTCCTTTCGGGAACAAGGCACTCTACGTAGTGTAGGTCTATATCTGTCTACAGTGGGAAGGTAGTAGTAGGTGGTAGTAGGTAGAAGTACTAAATAAGGATGAGATAGCTACGCAAGCGTAGGATAGGGATGAATCAGCAGACAGCCATCCACCTAACTACACGGATATGACCTTAAAAAGCACAGAACAGATTAGCCCATTCAGTGCCCAGAACCCAGCATATGAGTCGGAACAAAAATTCGTTCGTTCACACAACTCGTATCCGTAGCTATGGACTTGCTAGTCGGGTTCTGGGCATGAACACAAATCATCTATAGTTAATTATAACGACGACTCGGATACGGGTTGTGGGCACGGGAACGAAATTCACGAAGTTTTTGTGAAGTACTGGGCAGCGAATGGGTTAGGGAGTCGGGACAAAAGACGAATTATGTCGTAGAAATAAGAGAAGAAATTGGTCTTCTGTACTCTACAGATCAACCATTTTGTTTTTGTTCGGATGGAAAATCATCAAATGACTTCTCCCGCTCTGGGCAGAGCGGAAGGGAGTGTCAGACTTGTACTGACTAAAACCCATCCATGTTCCTTCTTTGCCCTTTGTGTTTCAGGGCCGCGGTATCTCTTTCGAACAGTCCCGCAGCCCTGGTAACAGATCCACCCCAAGACTGCAATAAGCAAAGTTGAATAAAAATGAAGTAAAATTCTGTTAATTCTGTTTTTCCAGGAAGGAGCCATGTCGCGAAGCTTGGCGTCGCAGTTGGGGGTCGGCAGCCAGCGGTGGCAGCGCCGGGGACGACCTCTGGCCCCTCCTGCAGCACCACTACGACTATATCATGGACAACCAGATCATTGACAGTTGCAGGGTAATTTAATCTCTATTTCAAACAAATTACGTGTGTAAAAGCGGTGGCAGTGCCGGCGATGACCTGTTGCTATACTGGGGCTTTCCTTTACGAATTTCTCAACAGCAGCCTAGAATTTGGTAACTGGCGGTGAGATAGCCTGTGCCTCGGAAAGCACTTCTTACTTCAAGCCGATGATCCTGCGCCTGATTTCACTCCGGTCATATTGGATGCCGGGCCATCGGGCTATAGAGAGTAAAGGAATGGCAGTGTACAATCGAGGACACTCCTGCCTAATCACCACTTAGCACATTTTTGCTTGCACTCACAATATGAAGCGGTCTCTAGCCGGGCGGGGCGCCTCCGCATGATTCAAGCGATTTTTTTTAAATGATCGGGCAGAAAAGGTCGCATCTGTACTTTTATATCGCACACGCTGGTGCACTAAGGGAGAGATTAGCCGCCATGGCCAGAAAGATTAGGATACTCAGGAATTTAACTAGGCCTTTCGAAACTGACCATGAACTAGCACCTCAAGTTATAGAGACCAGCTAACCCTACCGTATTTCTCATTCCAGGAAGCGAACGGCGAGCTCCTCCTCCACAGTTCGTCCATGCACGACTGCCCTCGCCTCCTGAACCCGAACTCTGGCTTCAACCGCCAGTGGTCGCTCAACCAGCTGGTGGCCGAGTTCAACGAGCTCTGCCAGTGGCTCACTCACGTGCAGGAGGAGATTTATTCTAGTCCCGAGAATTTGTCCAGCAGGAAACTGAGGATGGTGAGTTAACCTACAATAAGTTTTGAATGTTATGCTAAATATTTCGTTTTAATTCGGCCAAGAGCGTTAACTGGTTTCTTAGTCTTGTAACCTTAACCAAATACTGCATTATTAGACCCTTGGCTTAGACTAATGAGCTTTTCTCGACCAGTGTAAGAAAACTCTTATCAAAAGGCAAGAAATTCTGGTAATTTTACCTAATCAGATGCTTATTTGGCACCATTGTGTAACTCCTATAACTAAGGATCCCATGGTGTCTGTAAAGAAATTTAAGCTATTTTTGCTTATAAAGAGTATAAACGGACTCTTAACGAAGCCGAAAGGCACCTGTTCTCCCCTTCATTGCGATAATTTTTTTGTTACCCTTCTAGTTACGGACATATTGGGGGTCAAATTTCCAACTTTTTCACAAGTTTTTTTAAATACATGTTTTTAATGTAAGATTTTAAACCTCCAGGCTCTTACTATTCAATCCATCCATCAGCCCAATGTTTTGAGTGCGTTACATTGAGTCCTACCGTAAAACGTGACTTTTCAGACCAAAAAAAAAAGTTGTGTCCCAGCACTAATTTTTGCGTAAAGTTACTTAGTTTGATGTACATAATGCTTGGTTGACGGCTTCGTGAAGAGTCTGTTTACACCCAGTATGTATGTGTATATCTCTTATCGATCATATCCATATAACTATGTAAAGATTATGCAGGCAGGACATCAAGTAGAAGTCTAATACCATTTGTGTTGCTTACAGAGTCGTATGTCGGAGCTGGTGTCAGTAGAACCGCGCCGCGCCAAGTTCATCGAGCAGGCCACCGCTATACTCGAACGTATACCTGAAGCCAGTGCTGAAGTAAGTAGTTTACGTGCTGCTGCTGCCAGTCAGTTCCGGTATTTAAACGTTATACAACGTAGTAATCGATTGCACAGCTCGCTGGGTTCTCAGAGTGCTGTTTGCCTGAAGTTTTATGACGCGTTGGGTTGCGCTCAGGTGGCCTACCATGACGTCTTAAAGCAGGAGTCATTCCAGAGTGTGAAAGAGATGGCGCTAGACGACCTGTATAGCTCTGTCTCTTTCCCACACTGGAATTAATCCTGCTTAAAGATGCCATAGTAACCCCCCTGTTGTAGCCAGTGTGATGATAAAGCGCCGGTACTAAACGAGGGTTTAAAAATACAGCATAGAAACTCACAGTGCTATAACAACTATTGCTTTATGCTCAGATTGCGCTTATTGCATGAGCTGCAGCTGCAGATAGTTAAAAATAGTTTGGAAAGCTTTATAACAGTGGCAGAGCTGCGTTGTGTGCGGTATAAATTCATCAGCAATTAAAAGAAGATATAAGTTGAGGCATCATAGACACGACGTTTGACCCCATATTTTAATTCGTTGCCATTTAATTTGGTTACGTTGGTGCACGACTTTTAACGCCATTACGTTAATATCTGTGGGTGGTATTGTGTGTATTGAAATTGTTTTTATTTTGTTTTCTCAGGTGACGTGGCGAATAGAACATTTGAATGTGAAGTGGGAAGGTCTCCGGCTGCTACTTAGTCCTGAGCAGCAGCATCGCGAGGGAGACAGTTCTGACACAGTTGGTTAGTATCCTTACAGTCTTCAATTTTGCGCTAGTTGGAAACTTAATTAGAATATGCATGAAGTTAGGCAGCTAATATTGACACGATTAACAATTAAACTTGATTTTTGTGGGATCTCTGATATATACAACAAAACATGGTCACTTTGAGAATAGCGCCATCTATCAACAACGTTTCTAACTAAAATCAACAGTGTTAGCTTTCTTCCAGCCGCTAGGTGGCGTTGTTATTGCGAACAGGATTCGAAAGCAAATTACAGATGGCGTTTTATCATCTGACGAGACTGTAATTTGACAACATTGTCAGAAATAGTTTTGCTGTTCCCATAGAAATTGGGAATCGAGCAGAAAATGATGAATATCGATAACCGATTGATCTTGATATAATTGCTTTCAATCATCAATTTTAATGTGGATAAGCACTGCCAACAATTTAGATTTAATGTCACATTATAACTGTAATGTTTTACTGATGATTTAATTGATATTACTGACCACGGGAAACGATAGATGGATTGTGTGAGGAATGATATGAAAGAAAAAGAAATAAATGATAGAGTGGCGGTTGACGGAGGAGAATGGAAGAAAAAAACGTTTTACACCGACCCCAAGTAACATGTGATAAGGGTAGGTGGATGATGAATTATTCTAAAACTTGTATTTAGTTACACTGCAACACCAGGGGGTTACCATGACGTCTTAAAGCAGGAGTAATTCCAGTATGGGAAAGAGACAGAGCTATACAGATCGTCTAGCGTCATCTCTTTCTCACACTGGAATTATTCTTGCTCTAAGACGTCATGGTAGGCCACCTGGTTGTCACTCTAGTACCATAAACATGGATTCTTTACTCAACAGTGTAATAACGGCTCCGACCTACGAGTCGTGTGTCCGATTCTTTTTTTCGGAAGGGAAATCATCGAATGACTTCTCCCGCTCTGGGCAGAGCGGAAGGGAGTGTCAGATTTGTACTGACTAAAACCCATCCATGTTCCTTCCCTGCCCTTTGTGTTCCAGGGCCGCGGTATCTCTTTCGAACAGTCCCGCAGCCCTATCAGTCCCACAGCCCTAACAGTCCCGCAGCCCTAACAGTCCCGCAGCCCTAACAGTCCCGCAGCCCTGTGTGTCCGAACCTTCACTTTACGATTTATTTTATCTCCACTACTAACTAACTAATTACTAATTTATCACCACTGCTCTCAAAACAGTAAAGAGAAACATCGCGAGCAAACCAACATGTCATCGAAGACCTGTGATATTACCAAGACGCACTGGGCCCGCGTGGTGGATGTATGATCTACTAAGCTCACAGGGAAGGCTGTGCCGCAGCAGTGCTAAAGTTAAAGGCTGATTTTGTGAACGTATTTCATACTAGCTGATGCCCGTACCTTCGTTCGCGTGTTATCATTATAAAAAATATTACTTGAATCGAATTTTGTTACCAATTTCAAGGGTTTTTTATTACACGGAACCCTAATTATTATTCTTAAATAAAAGTAATCTATCTGCCAATAAAAGTCCCGTCAAAATCGATCCAGCCGTTTCGGAGATTAGCCATCTGAATTGGTTTTTTCGTTTGACAATTTCAAGGGTTTTAAGTTTTTGGCACGGAGCTCTAATTATTTTTCTAAAATAAAAGGAGCATATGTTAGACCTTATAACATCAGCTATCTGCCAGTAAAAGTCCCGTCAAAATCAGCCGTTTCTGAGATTAGCTGGAACAAACAGACAGAAAACAGACCGACAGAGAGACAAAAATGGAAAAAATGTGTTTTTGTTATTAGTAGGTACCGTATATACCATATGCATTGAGTAAAAAGTTATTATTTTGATATATTACAAACAGACACTTCAATTTTATTTATTTGTATAGATGTATAGATTACATCGACAGGATTAACATATATAAATTTTGTTACTCAGACACCGCTCACGAGTTACGCTGCCTCCGCCGCTGGCTGCACTGCATGGAGGGTCGCCTGCCGCCGCCCTCGTTAGCCGCAGCTCGAGGAGCTCCCTACCATGAGCTGCTGAGGAAACTGAGTGAACATAAGGTAGGAATAGTTTTAAGAGTCAGATCAGATTTTAGAGGGCCTAGAAACGCCACAGGCGCCATGATTAATGTGGCCGCATACTGGGCATAAGAAAAAATAAGTCGTATCATCAATACGAAACAAGAAGAAAGTAATTTTGCAACAGCGATGACACCTCCGACCCTGGCAACCCGCGATGCTTAGCCAGTAGTTTTAAATCAGCCCCTAAATAATGATATCACGCAGATCGACGCCCTAAGCTGAAGCTCACCACCCCACAGGGGTGCCCTTAGCGCGCTGTCGCTTAGTTTATAAGTCATTTGCTCTTAGCTTACACTCGGAGACCTTACACTCAAGGTACCCACAGGATAATCCGGTTAAGCAGAGACGACCCTCATAGGTGGCCCTGCAAGATTACATTAAAAAAACAAACAGCGTTGACCACACCATTGCTTTAGAAACAAACCCGAAGGTGGTCGCAACCACGAACTGCAGCAGCAATTGAGCCCAATCGCAATGTCGGACCGTAGCGACACTGGTTTCTATGTGAAACGGTTCCCTAGGTTTCTGGCTGGTTGGTCGCCGTTGCCGTTTCGCCGTCGGAATTGTACTTATCTTAACATAAGCGAACACATAACTTGGCAGCTTTGAAGTCTGCAGTCGAAAAGATGCGGGAGTGTTTTTTTTTAAGAAAAGGGTTCGACTGAACGTAAAATTCATGTTTAAAAAGGATAATCGAGCTAATAAACTTTGTGGTGTCAAATGATTGTTACTGTAAATAAGGATATTTTTCAACTGGTTAATGACTACTTCAAATTCTGAGCAATGTGCTTACGTGCAGGGGAATGCTGGCTCCTGTAAGTTTTTAATGACGATTGGGAATTTTTCTTCTAACCCTGAGAAAATCATATCTCACTTCTTGACAATAGGGTTGTCAAGAAGTGAGATATGATTCTTAGGGTTCCGTACCCGAAGAGTAACCAACGGAACCCTATTACTATTAAGCCTCCGCTGTCCGTCTATCTGTCAGCGGGCTGTATCTAATGATCCGTAATAGGAAGACAGTTTACACAGGATGTGTATTTCTGTTGCCGCTATAAGAAGAAATATTTAAAATACTACGATGGCTTCATCTTCACATTTTCACCTGGCCGGTTTTTGTTTTTAAATTATTGCCTAAAGGTAATTGAGATGTAAGTGTAAGGTATATCATTTGCCTATGCAAATCACTATGGTATACAAAATCGTAAGTGTATTACAATGTTAAGTTGAAATCCGCCTACAGGTTCATATGACTATAAATACCTACATATGTAGTTATTATCCCCAATCAATTTGATTTAGTTTGGGGTGTGAACGGAGCCTTCACGAAGCTGGCATCCAAGCATTCTGTACATCATAGCATCAAACTAAGTAAAAAAAAAATCTTGTGCTCTCCACTCCAGCACAAGAATTATTACTGAGAACCGAATTTTTTTTCACTCAAAATAAAAAAACGTTTTAAATAGCTGGAACTTAGACCTTCAATATCTTCGTAACTACAGTTCCCAGGTCCAGAAAAAAAAAATCAAATGACGAGAAGAACAAGTGCCTCTGGGCTTTATATTTTTTTTCTTTAATAAATAATATGTACAAATGGGGGATAATCTATTGCTTCGATAAGGACTTCTAACATGATTAAAACTCAGTTAACAAAGCATACAAAATTGATTCACTATAAGCAGTACTTTTTAGGATTTGTCATGATTTCCCAAACTTGAATCGTAAATGTATGGAAGCTGTTTGTTTGCTACTTATTTTAAAAATGATTTTTTGTATAGCATTTTCACATTTTTTTGTTGTCGTCTACACGTTCTTCGATCATATTTATTTTTTCGTAACGTAAAATTACGAAAAGAGTTATAAATAGTAACCTATAGTTAGAAAAGTTTTGAGGGTGGAAGGCGCACAAACCGGTTACCACGTATTCAGTATAAAGGGTGTAAACAGACTCTTAACGAAGCCGTAAGGCACTTGTTCTCCCCGTCATTGAGATCAGTTTTTTGTTCTAGACTATACCTGGGAACCTTCTAATTACGGAGATATTGGGGGTCAAAGTTCAGACGTTTTACAAGTTTTTTTTTAAATACATGTTTTTAATGTGAGATTTTTACTTTAAATACCTCCAAGACCCCCCTACTATTAAATTGATCCATCAGCACAATGTTTTGAGTGTTTTACATTGAGTCCTACTGTAAAACGTGATTTTTCAGCCCAAAAAAAAAGTCGTTTCCCAGCATTAATTTTTGCGTAAAGTAGTTTTTGCGTTTAGTTTGATGTACAAAATGCTTGGTTGACGGCTTCGAGAAGAGTCTGTTTACACCCTGTATATCATTCTGAACATATAAATTTCCATCAGTAAAAAAAACACTGCAGTTACCTGCAAAAGTGTAGGTTAAAATAGTCAAAATGCATGGAACAACTGTTTTGTTCTTTTTTTTTAAATTACCGTTCGTTTGTGCTTCGGTGTTCAGTTCCACACTGTAAAGCAATCCCGAGTACGTCTGAACAGAACTGGCAGCTAAAGAAGCTAGGTAGTAGCGTAGGCATTAGAGAGTAAAAAACATTTGACAAAAATATAGGTATTAATAAAAAAATCTGCTGTACCAATAGAAAAAAAAGTTCAATACGTACTTATTGCACATAAGGAGGTATTGAACTTTTGTAGGAAACAGCTTTTTTTTGATAACCGATGAAAAATTTCTATGTTTATATATACAGGATGTTTGGCGCATGGACCGACACAATTTTTCCAGGGATTTGGGAGGTCATTAGCTAGGTTTTACCCATACACCCTTTGTCCCAAATGTCACGGTTGGTTACATATGATTTAAAAAAATAAATGAAAAAAAATGCCCAAAAGGTTTCCTTTAATTCGAAATAACTTTTTTGTTTGTTTTTTTTTCTTTGTAACTTTTTTTTTTGTGTATGGGTAGAACCTAGCTAATGACCTCCCAAATCCCTGGAAAAATTGTGTCGGTCCATGCGCCAAACACCCTGTATATGTGTATAGGCTATGAATGATCACCCAAAGGTTGACTTGTAGAAAATGCCTATGGCATTAAGTCCGCCTCTGTACTTTGTGCTTAAAATATTAAATAAATAAATAAATTATGTACTGAATAAGTGGTAATTGTTTTCGCGTTGGTGTCTCTTCACCCCCTTATTTATATTAACATACCCATCCTCTAATATTTCCTTCTCAAAGATTTTACAACTTACTTTCAGCAAACCAAAACCACATAAACACACCATCTCCTCCTCATAAGTGCATAATAAAACCTCTGAATACCGATCCCTCACCAGCGATTTATCCCCGTTGTTACCGATACATTGCTCGGTATCGCGGCGTCTTCGTGACACGTCGAACACGCTCTAATGATGATAATAAATCAGTCAGCGATGGAAAGATGCCCTTAATTAGGTTCGACGGTTCGTGAGTGAGAGTTCTGGTGTTCTTTGTACGATGTACTCGTGTGATCGTGTGCCCTATGGATTTATGGTGTTTGGGGTGATAGATAAGTCTTGTGTGTGTCTACCTAGGTGTATTTTGGATTGTATTTCTTTTTTTAGATCTTCATCTTTAATTTATTGGGTTTAATAGAAGCTTCCGTCCATTTTTGGTTTTGGGAAGAATACGTTGTCATTATTCTCATCCTTCTGCCTTTTTCTAATTCATTTGGAGTAGATTCACCATGTTCTTTTCCTTTCATACATCTCTTTTAGTGGGTATCTCAGTTTTTACTTCCTTCCGAGCCTATCATGAAATACATTCGTTATTGCGATACAGGTACCAAGGAGGAAAAGGACGTAGGTGGTCAGAAAAAGCAATGATTGTAGTCCATCATCAGGGACCGGTTCGGGCACCGGTGACAGCGGTTACGTTATATCCTCTATGCATCTTCCCCAAATTCGTCCCCATTCCGAAGGGATGGCCGCCCCCCGCCACAAATAGCCTCGTCATAGCCAACATTCTTTCGACCTATGAAATTAAAACGTACCTACCATTGTAAAGATTCTACGCTCAAAAATGATATCACTTAGTAAATCCAATATCACTAAGGAATTTTCATAAACAAGTTCAGTTTTATCCGAAATGAAAAGGTCACGTGTATAAAATGAGTATGTAAGGATCGAAGCAGTCATGCTAGCGAAGGAGGTGGCGGAGTGGGAGGGAGAGAACCTCTCGTCCCAGCCGCTGCGGAAGACGCCCCGGGTGTCGGGGGTCACGTGGTGGCTTCCGGCCACCGTAGACGCGGACCTGTGGACGGTGACTAATGGGCTAGCTCACCGTCCGTCCGTCTTTTGACGACAGGCCGTGTTGACGGCGCGTTCGTGTTCCACGCGCGCCTCAAAGAGATGTCAGCAAACAGGGAAGGGCCCGCAAGGGCCGATGCCTGCCAGGGTTGCGGGACTGTTCCAAAGAGATACCGCGGCCCTGGAACACAAAGGGCAAGGAAGGAACATGGATGGGTTTCCCTTCCGCTTCTGCCCAGAGCGGGAGAAGTCATTTGATCACTTCCCATCCGAAAAAAAAAAGGCTCGAGGCAGGTGGCGCTCTATGGTTTCTGCCTACTCCATGGGAAAAAGGCGTGACTTTCCCTTTACGAAAACCAAATGCATCTGCAAATTATGACGAAGTTGCAAGAGTTCACGTAAAAGTTAAAACATAAACGTCGGTGTAAGGTCGGATGGTGCATGAATGATGAATGGTTAACCCTTGCCAAAGGAAGCCACCTTGAGCGATTGCTGTTTACTGAGATAACTAGAAGATAAACCCTTTGAATTTTCTACGATATCTTGATAATACTAAATGGCTAAATGCTGAGCATTTAATGATAGGAAGACGCATATAAGCTTGGCAGTCGTAATAACTATGGTTAATTTATTCAAGGGCTTATTGATCATACGAATGGAAAGTTTGAGTTTCAATAGTTTTCTTTTTGTCTGGGTTCATTGGAAAAAAAGCTTTATCAATGACCGATGTTATGAGGGACGAGCCTATTCCCATAAGGCGATTCTCACACGACACCGCTTGTTCGTACGGCCTGGCGGAAGCGGATCTCACGTCGCAATGGTTTGTTATGAAATCCATTGATACCTAACTAACAAACATACACCTCCCGACGACCGCGCGGATAGTAAAAATAATAACAAAAATTTCCGATGGAAATCACAATATTATTTCTCCCGACCTAGAAATCGTAACCAGGGCCTAAGGTCAAAAATCGCATGCTACTATTAGATCAATAAGGCAGACAGATAAATAGTAAAGTCTTGCTTATGAATTTAAACAATGTGTTTAGAGTCAAGATAGCCAATCGATAGCCAATCAAAATGTCATCAAAAACAGTTGAACACGACATTCACAACACGATTCCTCCGCCCTCCGGAACTCGATAGAAATTGACAAATTGTAAGATACCCATGTGATAACGATGGAAACCGCAAGTAACGTTCAACTAAACGCAGGCGCAGGTCATCAGATCATCGCAGATCATGTATCTATAGCCGTACAAATTACCCCGTATCTGATGAGAGTGAGATATGCTCACGATATAGGGATAGACAGTATCAGATTTAAATGAGACAGGGAAAAAATCTGAGTAAAAAAGAGAATATCATACATCTGAAATTAAGGGCGCAAACGATGGGCAGCGGGACACAAAGGGCAAGGAAGGAACATGGATGGGTTTTAGTCAGTACAAGTCTGACACTCCCTTCCGCTCTGTCCAGAGCAGGAGGAGTCATTTGGTGATTTCCCATCCGAAAAAAAAGGGCGCAACCGATCAGTACATCTAAACCACGTTCAAGATCATTGTCATAATTCCATAGCTATGACTGACCCTGATAGCTCACGGTTTGACTGATCGCGTTCGCCGTTCGAAATTCGCCCTTCATTAATTTAGTTCATAATCAGAGAATAGAAGGTTCTGCAAAAAAAAAAGCAAACGAAATAGTCCGGAGATTTCTCCGAACAAATAAGTTAAGATGGTTCATCAACATCTATTCAGCCTGCCGCAGTCTACTGCTGGACCTAAACCTCTGCCTAGCTACGCCACAGCACCCTGGATATTGCCTTCCGCGTTCAGATTGTTTGCTTGTCGATGATTGTCTTTATCTAAAGCAAAAAGAAAACCGGCCAAGTGCGAGTCGGACTTGCGCACGAAGGGTTCTGTACCATAAACCGAAAAAACACGTTACTTGAATGGGAGCCCCCTTTTATTATTAAATAAATTATATTTTTATTATTTGTTGTTATAGCGGCAACAGAAATATCTGTGAAAATTGAACTGTATAGCTATCACGGTTCATTAGATACAGCCTAGTGACAGACAGATGGACAGTAGAGTCTTAGTAATACTATTTACGTGTGTGTGTAAATGTAACACTAAAAAGTACTTCCGTAACAGCAAAGAAAGCCAAATAATCCACCACATTCTCCATTGTATCTTATCTATCCAGTAATTCGCAGTCAAGTGTCGAGCAAATTGATAAATCTCTTTAATGATAGTAAAATCACGCATTACGCTAAACGAGAGCGCGGTAAGCAGAGGTCATCAGATCATCAGCGAGCGGGGTATCTATAGCAGTACAAATTGCTCTTATCTGATTAACATAAAGGTGTGTTTATATTAGTGAGCCTGTAGCGGAGTTTGGTAGCAATTTCCAAGAACGGTTTTTGCAAGCTGTTGTCTGTGACTTGTGAACGCCTTATTATCTTATTAAGTATGTACCTAAAATAATTATTTATCTTCTCGCTTCTCACACACTTTGTTTTCCATATAAACTGTTTCAATTATTATAGGAATGTTTACATCGATAAATCAAGATTTTTTATTGTTCTGTAATGAATTGATGAGACTCGTGGCAAAATAATAACAGCCGCTCGGTTCGATCTTTAGGTTAAGCTTGCCTAGGTTGGTCTGTGGATGGGTGACCACCATTACATACCGAGTTTCCTCCGTGCCTCGGAAAGCACGTTAAGCCGTGACAGTCGTTACAGGTAGTCAGCGTCCCAAAAAGTCTGACAACCAGTCTTACCAAGAGGTATCGTATTACCCGGTATTAACTGGGTTGTGGAGGTCAGATAGGCAGTCGCTCCATGTAAAATACTGGTATTTCAGCTGCATCCTCTTAGACTGGAAGCCGACCCCAACACAGTTAGGAAAGGCTAGGCAGATGATGAATGAATTGATGAGACAAAATCTTTCATCATTAGGTATGTTTTGAAGCTCTTACAAGGCTTCGTTATGGGTAAATCTAAAGTGGTGTAGGTAGACCGTTCTACAGGCCAGTTTGCTCTGGGTTATAATTATAAGGGGAGGAAGGGACACCGACGATTAAACGGTTACCAAGTATTCAGTAAATCACTCTGAACCCCCACAAACAAATATTCCGTCAGTTATTAAAAAAAAAACCAGCTGTTTCCTACAAAAACAATTCTAACAGCTACTCGGTAAAAATGTATGGCTGATTTTTTAGGGGTAGCCTGTTACTAAGACTCTACTGTCCGTCTGTCTGTCTGTCTGGCCGTCTGTCACCAGGCTGTATCTCATGAACTGTGATAGCTAGACAGTTGAAATTTTCACAGATGATGTATTTTTGTTGCCACAAACACGACACAACAAAAACTGAAAACAGAATAAAATATATATTTAAGATGGGTTAAATTCTCATATAACAAACCTGATTTTTTCCCGTTTTTGGCTTGATAATAATAACGGCGACAGGAAGACGCTTGAAATATTCGCAGAATATTTAGTTGTATATTCACTTAAAAAAAATAAAAATAAAAAAAATATTTAAGGGGGGTATAATGGCACGGAAACCTTCGTCCGACTCGTACTTGGCCAGTTTTTTTTAATTACCCTTACTGTTCAGAAAGACGTACTGAATACGTGGGAACTGCCTTAGCATCAGTGTCCCTCGGACCTAAACTTGTAACTTCGAAATAGTCATATTAATGTTAATAGGAAATATAAATATTTATAGGACTATCAAAACAGTGTTTCAGTTTAATTAAACCGGCTGTTTACGATTATTACATCTCTTATATTGTGAAACTATGTAACGCTATTAACTGTTAATATAATTTGCTATTTCAGTTCTATCAGTTGTGAATAGCCCAGTAGTTGCTAATTATAATAAAGTTGCAAATGTCTGCAACCAGTATGAGCTACACGAAAGGTATTCAATGAACTTGACTACTACCGGGAATGGTATTTTCTTCGTTATTTACTTGTGTTGGAACCAAACACGTTAAGGTGGAACGGCCAGGGTAGCCCGCGAAATTGAAAATTTCTTACATTTTTTGCAATTTGCGGGTCAGTGTCAAGCTGTAGTTTAATTAAAATATGATTCGCGACCGTAAAAATATGTCTTTTCTCAGTTACAGTAATTATTAAAATCATCAATCACCATCTAAGTTTATTTAATCCCATGGAGTGACTTTCTCTTGAAAAAGATTAAATTAAGTTAGAGGGTTGTATTGATGATTTTAATTAATTATTAAAATAAAATAAAATAAGCCTTTATTACTGTTACCCTTTACAATCTTATTCTTACATGTTATACTAATCACTATTTACATTAATACTCGTTACGCCTAATTATGGTCTTTAAGTATATCGGTAATCGGTTTAATTTTCTGTAGCAGTTTGTCTCTCGACAAAGGCCTCCTCCATGGACTTCTTCAGCTCGATCCCTAGCTATTCGGGTCTACTTAGGGCCCGCCATTTGTCTGAAGTCGTCTTCCCAACGTTTACACTGTCTCCCTTTATTTCTTTTGTCGCCCCTAGACCAATCTGTTATTATTTTAATTATTATCATCCTGTAAATACATACGTGTTACGGTTGCGAATCATATTTTGTTCAACATACAGCCAAATATTAATTGCACTGACCAGCAAATTGCAAAAAACTGGCGCTTCCACCTTAAACACAAACAGATGAATGATAAACAAAATAAACCACACAAAAAGTACAAATGCATGTCAGAAGTTCAAAACTATTCAAACTATAAGCTCATAAATACCCAATTTATAAAAAAAATAAAACACTGACATCATTTCCTAAAAATTATGCACAGAACTTCATCAAACATTTATTACTCGCATAATCTTCTCATAACAAAAGCCCTGTGTTCACCAAACCGTTTGTCTTGATCGACTCCTGCGCAAGTTGTGCGCAACTTTCCACCAGAGGTCGCTGTCACAATTAACCTCTGCTAGTCAATTTGTGACATGACCATCTATTATTTGGAGCTATCGATCTGAGTTAATAGTCCGTTTGGTCTGTGAGGTTTTGTAAGGTTAGTAAGTTGAGAGTAATGTGGTTGGATAAACGGTTAGGCCTTTGCCTCGGTTTGAGAATGATTTGCTTATTTCATAATTCGATTAGTGTTATAAGAATCGGTACTTCGCCCGTATTCACAAACGCTTCGATTCGATTTCGATTCGCGAAGTCGTATAGATATCTCGCTGGCTTTCGTATTGCCAAAAAAAAGATAGACATAAGTACGACTTGTCGAATCAAAATAAAATTGAAGCATTTGTGAATACGGGAGCTGATTTCTAAATACAAATGAAAAAATAGCAAATGATATTAAATGGACTTAATTATCTACATATTTATTTTGATAATCCACCTCTCATACGTGTACTCTCTTTACCAAGTTAAAAAACTTGCATGTTCGTCTCCTGAAAACACAAGAAAAACAATGTTATATTTTATCTATCTACATTTTATATCTTCACCCAAATTTCTTATGAATGAGAGAGCTCCATCAAAGAAACAAAAATAAACCAGTGTAACGTTTAAGTTTGACGACTTCCTTATGCGAAGAATATTTGGGTAAAAGTTAGTTTACATAATTTTAACTGCCGCCATATTTGGTTAGTGATGAGTTTTAATACATAGGTTTATTATGCCCTAAATAAAGACATTATTCCAATGCATGCTCTGCTAAGTCAAAAAACTGTACTAAACGCCAACGTGCGTTGTACTTGTCATAAAAAGAGGGAGCGAGAGGACAAGAGAATCAGCATTCGTTTTTCCTTTCTGCAGCATTATTCTATTTGCACGTTTTGTGACCGAAGCGTAACACCTTTTGCCATCGCATTGCAAAGGATTTTGAAGAAATTTATAAAACATTGCCTCTAATAGAGAAGTAGAAGAAGAAGGCGCCCCCAAATAAATTGTGATAACAGCAGGAGAATGATGATGAGGATTCATTAATTCATCCATCATGTTTGAAACATGTGGTTAATTGTAAAAAAGAATAGCATTGAGAATGCGAGTGCGTTACACAATTACCGATGAGGAGTGAAAGAATATGCAATGTTCACTTGTTTAGCAACACGTGCAATTTGTCCTTCCAGGTATTCTGCGAAATTGAATGACGCAATACCAGTATCACTCAATACAAGTAGTATCGAGATTCAAAAGATTTCACCTGTCAATTTACCTATTGTCACTTGTTTTTCGCCTTCTTTTGTTTCAATCCAATGCGTTCAAAAAGCTTTATCTTGTCAGCATTGTGTTGTTAAGCTATAAAACATCGCTCCGGTTGGTGTGGAGCATTATCTTGTACAAACGGTATTTATAAACATCCGTTTTTGGCTGTATGGGACGCACCAATTAAAAATATTGACATAAGACGTTATTTATTATACGGAAAGTCTTGACAAGTTCATTGAAGACCATTGCAGCTTGCTACTAACTATAATCGATGGCTCCAACGGGAATTTTCAGTTTCATTCGCCCCACTTCCAATCTTGGTGGTCTGAACTAAAAACTGAATGAACGAGTAAATGAAGATAGAACTAGATGTAATGATTAAATTGGACCATGCTTTATGATGACGTTCATCCGCAATTGACGAGCTTGCAAATGTGGGCTAATCAACTGTAATATTGCCTATATTACAGTTGAAGTAAGGAATAACTTAAGGTCTAGGTAATAACGACTTATTTACTGTAACTAAATTAAATATGTGTAATCTACGCAGCGGTTCTAAACTATTATTTAGTGGGTAGTTCAGGAAAAGTAATTTTAGTCAATTTGCGTCTTAATTCATAAGTTTATGTATGTAATGCTTAGGGACGAAGGTAAACTAATGAACAAGTACTACGAAACAATTACAACAACTGATAAGTATTCAGATCGCCATCGCCAGTACTATACATTATTTATTTAACTAAAACTTAGCAGATTACACTGCAGTGCAAAGGAAATTACCAACGGTAAAATGCGTGAATTATTTCCTTTTGTTAATGAGCGTACACATAATGCAAACTTAAGTGTACAGTGGATCGTTTTTAACACGAGAAAAGTGTGTTTGGTTGCACAAAAGAATAGAAATTGCTTTGAGACGTGCTTTTGTAGGCAAACGATTAATCATTAAATGGCCTGGTTTAAACAAAGGGAGAAGGCGTTGCGTGCCCTCCTTTACTTGACGTTAACTAAGGAAAGTTAACAATAATCTTAGTTTTATCTTAAACAAAATGTTTATGTTCCCCTGTTCCGCTTAGTTAGAGTTATCTATAATACTAGAAGGAGTTGTACCCGTAATGTTATATTTTATTAATAGTCTAGCAGTACACATAAAAGCAAGTTCAAATAAATGAGCGCCATTAAAATATTCTGACAAGAAACGGGCGCCATTTGCAAAATGGCCGCCGATACTACAGAACGGTTTTAGTTAACGAGTTAACCGTAAAGTATCATATCCTTAACTACTGTTCATGTTATTGCGCATAACATGAAGGAAAATGGCAATTTACAGAGCTATAGAAAGGAAAGCTAATATACATTGTTAAGAAGATAGTGAGGAAATAAATGTGCGTCTGTCGACTGCAAGCTTTAAGCAATATGGGCGGAGATCAAATTCTTGGCCCTCATGATGAGTTATGACCCCTTTCCACTTACGAAGAGGTCTCCTCTTTATAGAAATATATAAGCCTCATTGTGAATGGGCGGATAGTTACTAATCCTGAAGATTACTCTATGGTGAATTGGTTTAGCATCGTTTTACCCGAAAAAAATATTAGCAGCCAGTGTTTTCTCAGTTCGATATTTATATCGTTCTTCATCCTGTTGCCTTGGTTTAGTTCAAGAGTTTTCCCTGGAGTATAGTATGACCACTTTAAGTGTGCAGTACAAGGTGGCGTTGGTTTTCAAAAAAAATTGCATCGTTATGTCAAACTTAGTATATTTATTTTAGTTCTGTGTTTTCCCGCTTGCACAGACAAGTTGGTTGATTTGTACACAATTCTTGCTTCAATCACGAATGTTACATAAATCGTATAAATTCCAGATTGCTTAACTTATAATTACGACACAGTATTAAGATAAATATTCCCAGTAAGTAACCAAGACTTGGACTAATTTCGCATTATTAGCAGCGATATAGGAAAGCAATAACAGTTAATCTGGCAGCCGGTGTAAGTGTAGGAAAATGGTCCCATTTTGTTTGGCCGACAGTGCAAGTGATTAATGAATTTATCGCGGCGCAAGATCGGTCGACGTCGGGTGGTGTCGGGCGACTTCGGGCTGCGTCGGAAAGCATCGGTAGCGACTTTCGCTCCCGCGGGCGTATCGGAATCGCAGTTTGTTTAATACCAAGATATGCGTGCATATGATTAATGTGAGAGAGTTTCAGATTAAATTGGTGTATTTTTTTTTCTATTGAAATTGTAATAATATAACATGTCCGGATATTAGTTTGATCGGGTTGTAAAGTTAAAAGTGGAGTCATTAATCATAGTAGTTACTGACATAACTTGCATGTTATAGATCGACGACGTAACGTGAAAATAAGACAGATGTCTACGCTTGCATAAGGAACCGTACAATTTAGGTACAAGGTTTTGTACCTTGTACCTAAATTGTACGGTTATGCATCATAATCAGCTTATAGGCCATAATATTTCCACGGCTGAGACAGAGTCCTCAACTCTGTGATGCCTGTCATATCATTCTCCTGTCCTTACCACAATTTAATTAGGACCGGGAAAGCCTGTCTTTTTCCACAAAGTGTGTTGTAACAAAATGGCACAACAACAAATTAATCCTAAACCAAAGTAGAGTATACGTGCACAAACTTCAGTAAATCTACAACTATTTACACTTCACAAATCAAATGTGTGAATCTGAACTCGATTTGATTCTCCAATCACGCGTCGCACATCAACTTACAAATGAGTATTAATTGATCCGTCACGCACGGTTCCATCTATTTTGAGATCTGTCGGCATGATCTTGTTTCATGTGACATCATGCGTTAGAGATCGTCATCTCCTTTGATTGGTCAGAGAAAGTGACTTGTAAAATGGATGAAAAAGATCTTTGTCTAAGGGGTGACAAACGTATTATATGTTTGGGCCATACGATTCTGCACTGTCTATTTTGATTGGATGCAAAGAATCTTCGAGAAAAAAAGCTGCTCTACTTAACTCAAATTGTGCCGAACTGACCCGCACATTACTAAACGAGTAAAGAAGCCGTAAAAAGTGCCGATCGGCACAAACCGCATAATTTGGGACGGCTTTGCTATTCAACAAAATTCAGCCGAATGTGTAATGTGCGGGACCGAATTTGTGCTTAGAAGTTTTCAGCTTAACAAACAGTAAATTAACAATTAATATGCATTTAACATAGTTAATCAAACCACTAATGAATCCTAACATATTCATCTAAATTGCATTAAAACTATTCGTTACAGCACCAACAAAGCATACTTTACATTTGAGTCCAAAAACAATGAAAAATAGTTTTAAGTTTGAACAAATCAATGTCATGGGAAGCTAAAATATTGTTTCTGAACAATTTGTTATGTCTACACGTAACAAAGGAGTAATTTCAAAACTTGTGACTTGCATTAAGGCACGTTCTTTCAAGTCCGAAATCTACTAAAACAATTATGCAACATGCTCTAAAGCATTCCTTCCTAATCCATTGCTCAGTTTTCTGACCCGCTTTCCGTAAGTTCCCTTACAAATAAGGTAATGGTTATCAACACCGCTACAAGTACACCGTTCACTTGTCTCGTGGTACATAGGACTCCCAGATGTGAGCCTGCGCAGGCGCAATATTTCTCCCGCGCGCGGCGTCAACGCGATCGTATCGCGCTCGCGCCCCCTGGTGGCCAGAGATACTACGTGCAAAGTAGCGTACAGTAATAATGCCGGCGGATAAGATTTACTATAGTCTAAAGGACGAATAAAGTGGGACAGATCGCCGGCATTTGATTTACGTAGGGATCACGAATTTGAACTGTTGGTGAATATGTTAGGTTTTATAGAGATTTATTGGGCTTTAGCGTAAGATGGTGGAGATGTTCAGCGAACAAATTGTACTTTAAAGGTTGTTTTAATTTAAACTTTAACTTGTTTGCACGACGAATAGTACAAGCGAACAAAAAGCAGTTAGGTCACAAACAAATCATGCAATATTGTACAGAAACTCTTTGGCAGAATCATCGATCATACGATGATCGACAATTTAGTTGTTATGACGCTAGGACAGTTCCACTCGCGTTGTATTCTTGCAAAGCACAGACGGAAATAAAAGATCCACTCTATCCTAAGAATTACAAATAAGCGATAGCTCAAAAAAAAAATTCCTTTAGAGGCGCGTGGCATTAAATTGAAAAATCCGCTATTAACAGCCAACTGTAAAATCCCAAATACGGTTTCCAATGCGTTGGCGGTAAAAGATATTGAAACTGACTAAAAGTTGCAAAAGAGTATCGTATCTTTTAATGCCAACTTCATAATAAACGAAGAAAACATAAACAGTGCGAACACAGATGGACACTTGCAGTCTTATGGACATATACAACAAAGCTCCAACTCACGGCACATAGCTATGAAAGTCGACAAAGATGCAATATACTCCGAACATTCTAACACTCATACAAAAGGAAATCAACATCCTAGATGATACAGCAAAAACATCAGAGATAATCCCAACAGTATGTTACATATTTCTCGCACGTTTTTATCGACACTATCACTAGAACACAAGGGTAATAAAACTTCCGTGTCGGCACCGGTAGTATTTTACTTGCGTGCTAATCTTCTCGGGGATTTAGAAAGCACTGCGAAAGTGGTTGTGGTACGCAGTGCTGATAACATATTGTGGCAAAAATCCCCCACAATAACCCGCTTACAGCCCCGGGGTATAGCCTTAATATTGTGGAGAAATATGACGAAACATTAGCTCGGTGTAATGAGGCTCAGTCGATCGGAACATGGAGTTTCAAACTATGATTATAGATTTAGGAGATACGGATTTTGATACGGACTTATGGTTTACAAATAATACTTTACAGTGCAAAACCTTTGAACTAGAATTTAGTAAAAATAGGAATTGTTTAATGAAATAGCAACTGCAAAATATAATGAATTCTGCAAAAGAGTAAATAAAATAATTCACTATCTTAATCTACACGCTCATGCATAACATCACGGCAAAGTACTTTATCATCAATAAGAATGTCAGCATTACATTATTCATACCGCAATTACATTCTTAGATAGACATAAGCTGGGTGCAGTGCTTCTTCATCCGTTGCATGTAAGGTTGAAGGGTCAGGCATTTTATATGAACTACCCGCCATACGTTAGGACCACTACATTCTCTTCAAATACCAGAAAATTATCGCTTCCAATTTCTACTTTCACGGTAATTCAATGTTTTTGATGCATAAACGTCGTCTCCCTTTGAAATTACTCTTAAACCTTTAATTTTACATTTACCTTCTAAAAAGACTGGTCCTAACAAGGGTGTTTATTTAATCACGTTTCGCAGTTGAATTTCTGTTGTAAATCAATATTAGTTTCTGTTTTAACATAGATCTAGTATTCAGCCGGAGCTAAAACAAAAGCTATTGATTTCTTTGAAATATTTCTCCTTTCATAACTTTAGTATCGTGTTGTGTGACCAATCTTTAACTATAAATAAGACTTGGGTCATAGGCGCTGCTAGTTTCAGTTAGCTTTATCGGCTTTCCGGAGAATGGTGAAAATGCTCATTAAGCAAACAAACATCGTCGTAAATATATTCATACGTTGATTACCTCTTAATCCTGCGTGTTGCTTTGTTCATCCGCCATGTTATTCAAACACAACTGTTAACTGAAATGTCTGTGCTTGTCATTTTGACTTTAACTACATCTTATCTCAAATCTGTGAAAGTTCCTACTTCTTGCGCCACTACGTATTTTCTCAACATTAAAATCTTAGGCGTTAGTTAATTTCTCACCTTCCATTACGACTTTGCTTTTGGAACATCGTTTGGCATTTGAAATTCAATCTTATTCTCTAATGGTATATTGAGCTGCTTTGTTACAATCACCTGCGTTACCAGCAAACGCAGTTTTGTAAATATACCGAGCAATTTCTATATTATGAACATGAACGTATTTTGTGTTATCTTTGTAAACTGTCGGCAACTCGTTTTAAGGTTTAGTTTCATTAATTAATTAAACTTTCACGCCGTTTACGCCTTGCTCTATTACGTTTATAATAATTTATTGTATTTGTTCTATTTGATTATGTTCGGTCCCTTTTCTTTCAACGGACTTAATGATTTCATTGGCTCGAAAGTTAAATACTACTGTAACTCCACGATCGATGATATTATCTTTATTTTGTACGTTTCACTTGGTTTGTATATCAGAATGGCATTTTCCTCCGGATTCAACTCGTATTTTACTGAAAGGGAAATCGATACACTTGGTATCGCATTGCATATCGATTATGCGTGCCTTGAATGATTCAACAGACTACGAAGCACATGTACAAGTGCATAGAAGACAAGCAATTATTTCATTTGTCAAAATTGTGCTCAGTATGTTCATCCGAGAGCGAGAGGTACACGTTGTAATCTAATAAATTACTAAGAGCTTCAGCCTTATCTTGTATATCGGTTTTTAAACAGGTATTAGTGCACTTTGCGCTCCTAAATAGCTTTAAAGCATATGAACTAAGTTCTCTAATGAGTCTATAAACTGTCCCGAGACGATGTCTCGATTAGATCTATCTGATTGAGTTCGTTTAACGTGAATGTTTGTATGGATACTATCGAATGTCATAGCCAGACCTTATGGAATTATTGATGGTATTAAACTTAACAGGCAACATGGTGATATAGCGATCTTGATTTCGTTTATTTGCAGTGATCTTACGATTATTGTGGAAAGTGAAATTAAACTAACTGGAAGGCGTTTCAGTAGAATATTTAAATTGAATTTACGTATGAGTAAACGATAACCAAGTCTCATATTCTAAGCTAATCAAATTGTCGGTGCAAATCGCCTGCCGGATAAATTATAACAAGTCTATTTCCTCTTGCGTAACTGTGAGCTTTAATACTAATTTTCAATTGAATGAAAGGAGGGAACACTTAAAATGAATTATCAGTAACCGTGTACTCTACTTTGCCTTTCTTCGTAACATTGTTTTCAATACAGATTCCTCCTTTCCCCGGATAATTTATATCAGTTTCCATTAATGTTTGTTCTGCCATATTATCACTCGGGGCTATAAATTTTCCAGCACTATTCAGCACTCCATGGTTTGCTTTCGAGTTATCTTGATCAGTATTAGTGACTCCATAATTCAAAGCTGCGTTGCACAACACGGCACGTGGACTAGGAAAGTTCTTGTAATAACTGGCTGAAGTTTAATTGATATATAATTGTGTTGTACACAGTTCAGGAAATTCTATGGGCCTTATGCTCCTTATTACAGTAGTTGCACGAAGTAGTAATGTGATTTACGCGTTTACTTGCTGGTCTTAGATCACGCCTCTTTCGTGCTATTTCACTAATTTGAATAAATATTAAATTGGTACTTGACGCTTTAGTGAAGTAACGTTAGATAATGTCAGGTTTCCGTAAGGTGGCTTTTAAGTGTCTGCAGTGTCATAAAAGGGTTAATTCCAGCTAACAGTGAAATTCGTTCAGTATCTATACGAAGCAAATCGATAGCTGCAGTTTGTTAGATTATTATGTTAAACACACAAAACTCGTTTTTATAATGGATATTTCATAATTTGCACTTTACTCCTTGGAGATTCCTCCTTGGAAGCACATTATTTGCCACTTTATAATCCCGGAGTGAAACCCGGCAATTACCTGGGCTTACAATTATTCGCTTTAGTTCCTTCCCGGTGGAGCCATAAAATCTCCGTTTATTTTCATTTTCATACAGAATTATGGCTGTTTGAAGATTGCTATAATTTTGCGAGCTTTGCTTTCAAGACACGCAACTTTATGTGCTTTGATATTATCATCGACGTTGATTCCCGAATAAGTTTTTTTCTGTGGTTGGCGTTTGCCTTTTTTTTGTGGTAGTCTGATAAGCCTTAATTTTTTTTAAATCTTTCAAATGCTCTGTTACGTAAAAATATAATTTTGTAAAAACGATTTTTTGGAAAATCGGTTTCGAATATTTTAAAGTCAAATTTCGAATTTAATTTGGGAATAGACGAGAGAGTACGGCTGTAATGGGTTCCGTAAGATTGGCAAAGTCTATATGACTGTTAGTTGTTTGGTAGTTTCAGTTTTATACAGTCCAAACGAAGAACAATGCTTACACACATTCTGAACAGTTATAAACATTCTTTTGTTTGGTATTTATTGTTTGTTTATTTTCAGCATAACGTCATCTACCGCCTCATACGTATCTTCAATTATAGTCATACTTACTATCGTTATTATTACTGTATTTGTATTCATTACTAGTATCATCTATTAAAACCTACCGATTGACCTTAGTTTTATCGATTGTTGTACATACAAGGTCGGGACCCTTTCCGAACAAATATCCGGTGCTACCAATTGTATGCGTTTCCTGTCGCGCCTGCATTTTATTCTCCTTTACGACATATCAGCCGTCGATGTTTGACAAGAGTTTCCGGTAAAATTAACTAAATTATGTTGCGGGGGGTGATCTATTATTTTTGAATTCGTTTACAAATTGCTGCATTGATTACGGACTTTTTTTAAGTTATGGAAGTCTGCAATCAGCATGAGTGAGTACTTATTTCATAGATTCAAGTATTATTTGTTACATTACAGAGTAAAATGGTATAGTGTGTTCGTTTTGCATTAACACAGCCATCATTGTTATTCAAATTTAAAACGCAATGATTTATATTTTCTTATTCAAGTTGTATCATTTGAATCTTATTCACATTAGGGATTTCCTACATTCATGATTTATCCTTTACGTGGTCTACATAACCAATGTGGTCGTTTGAAATGAAACCACTATTAATAATACCACAGTTTTCATCTTAATTTCACTGACTAACATCAATGACCACTCGACTATAAATTTGGTTGATTTTCATTATTCATAGGACAAATTGCCGTTATTTAAAATAGGATAGCAGTGTGCGTACACGCAGGCGTATGTCACATGTGTATGGTTCGGTGCCGGCCAATCGTATACACCGTTATAATTGCATACAGAGAGATGTGACACAAAATTACTATGATTACGGTAGATTGGGGAATAACTACTTTTGTGACGACGACTTTTGTGAATCATTTTTTTTTTCCCAATCCACTTTAATTGCAGTACATTTTGAACGTAACATTCTTGTTGTTTTAGAACTGTCTAGTCGAGTTCGTATTTCTAAATTGGTATAAATAATAATGTCTATTATAAATTGTTCATCTTCCTACGCAGGTTGTGAAAGTATGAGGGAAATGGATTAATATCTGTCATTGTCCCATTGCAATCTTGATACAATTCTGACGTAGGTGGTTTTAAACTGTGGAAATCTTAAAGGTTCGTAAACCTTGTATCTGTCATTAACATCCCACGAATGACATTAATTGATAGCAAAAACAATAACCGATATTAAATATTTTGAAATATTTGCCCGTTCATGTGGATTCATTGGCAATTCCTGTATATCATCGATTGGTATTCAATTCAATAGATTAGTTGGCAGACTTCGCTCGCTTTTCTTTTACCGATAAACTTTAGATACGCGATACATGTATTATTTCAGCGCTTAAATGTCAACAGCGAGGAAAAACAGTGTTTATATTTGCATGAAGTCTCACAATCTGATTGCCGAGTGCGATTTGTAAAGCTGTCGTCAGGTTTCCATGTAATGGCCGTATTACTTTCAGCACATTACCCTGTGACCACCACCACCATTACCATCAGTGTTTTCTCCTTTATCGTGTGCTCTGTCTTTTCGATAATGGATCCAGTCATAATCGTAATTAATAGGGTTGACATCAGCATAACATATTTCATTAATTTCTCTTTTAAATAACGGCATTTTTCGATCTCTGATTAAATCAGGAGCTTATTTACTGTTAACATATCTTCATTAAGTTCTTGTGAATTCCTTTAATGAATACATCCGGATTTAATTGTCTCGGTTTCTATATCATTATCTCCACAAATACAATCTAATGTAATACGCTATTAACTTTGGCTTTTATAGTGCGTTATGGCTTTCCCGGAGCATAGTTGACAATTCTTGCGTTTACCCGGAATTTAGCCGTAGTATTTATGTAAATTTTACTGAGAACCTCTAACCCGTCGTGACTTCAAGATCGTTATTTTTAATTTACAAGTTCTTGCACTGTGCATTAGTCTTATCTTAATTGTACAAGAAAGACTGTTTCATAAGATGATAACAGAACCAGTCGTGGTGGTATTTGGCTTACTCTTTTTGTACCGTACCTGTTTCGATTATGAAACTTGCTTGCGTGATGATTCCTAGTAATAGAATTCATGCAGAGTGCATCCTAAAATCGAATGTGTTTAATCCAGATAATTATAATTGAATATCATGATAATGTGATTGGATTAGTTTCCCTGTAATTCGTAATAATATATTTTATCTGTAATCAGATGGTGTCCACCCACTGTTAAAGGTATCAGTTCTAGCAAGATTGCTTTTTACCGTACTACGATGTAATAATTCTTCTTTTCTTGCACTATGTCATCGAAGTAATGTCCTTGTCTGCTTTCTCGTGATTTCTATCAAGAAGTGGAACTGAAGTAAAAATAGTTCCGCTGCTGTTTGTAAACGATTGACTAACGATTTGTTGTTAATTGAAAACATTTTGCCAGTTTAATCGAATTAATCATTGACATCGTTATTTCAATTACCACTTTCAATTAGATAGTTATTTCAGTGATCTTAAAATGTTTACTACATACAACAGTCCACGCGCGATGGATATATGCTCCTTTTAAGAAGGAAGTTAACAATATTCTCCTACATTAAATTTAATTAAAGAATTTGTGCTTTAAGACGGCAATTCAGCAATTTTAATTCTTTCTTTGTAGAAGTTTTCAATCAGTTCCTGGGGAACACCTGCATCACCTGGAGTACTCCACACCTTATTAAGATAATAAGCTTAAAAGCTAGACGCATAAGTGTTGTTTCATGTGTTCGTGTAGGTCGTGACGGCATCCTTAGCGCAGGCTATCGGTGGTGCGATCGTCGCCTCGACGTGCGCTTGCGACACTTACCACGGATTCTAGATCACCCACACTATTGTCGAAACTGTCTAGTTTTGATATTGCAATGTGTGTGGCAAATTCGAAAATGTGTGTTGTAGGTAAGTCAGGATTGGAACGTAAAATTGAACTTAAATAAGAATTCCTGTGCTTTGTATCAAGCAAACAAAGCATGGAACCAATTCCGTTTGCTCATGCAAAATCTATAAACCAAACAAATCCGTTTCGCAATCAACGCATACTAATTGGCTTGAATATTCGAGAACATTTAGTTACACTAACAGTGGTTAGTGAAATGTTTTAATCCAAGCTTTCGTCGTCGATTTGTCCTAACAACTCGTTTATTTCTCCAATGTGGTGGATTTTCTCCTCAACTCTTAAAACACGATATGCAAATGAAGTTAAAGTATTCGATGTTACTGTGGCTTCCTTGTCTTTGTTTACTTTATTTACAAGTGCCGTGACATCTTTATAGTCAATGATTATCGTCCTAATGTGGATTTTTGTTCCGCTAGCTTCTTTCACTAAAAGGTTTATATGTTACTTCTCTATGTTTTGTAGCGTTTTGGTTTTAATATACTGTGGTATTAGTACATGCTCTGTGCATTCCGTGTTTGACTATTTATCGTCTATTGTCTGCAGTAGCCACATATGGTGGTTTTATAGGTTTAGTTTAGCAGTTTCCTTGCATTTAGCTATTTGCTTATTGTTGCTCTTTATAGTTCTATGTTTTTTTTTATGTAAGACTTTCCGACGTTCCTCCTTCTTCGCAGTCGTTAAATGCAATGTAAAGAATTTCCGATTTTTATCACTTTTGATAACTTATCACAGTAAAAATAAAATGTGCTAAAGCGTAATATTTCAAAATGTATCACCGGATAATCTTTCTGGGACATACCGTTATTTTGCTATAAAAACATTGTAAAACACGACGTATCAAGTTAACCTCATAATAATTATGTAATTGTTATTTGTTCCACGTTTATGTAAAATATAAACATCTAGATAGCATCGCTCGTATATTTCGGAGTTCCCTACTTTCTCAAGTTTAAAAGACGATTACGTTATTATACGTGGTATCTTTATTAACATCACATAATCCTGTTTTTTTTTCCTTTATTTGTGCAAGTGCTGGCAGTCGCCTTTGGCGAAATTGTTCTGAGACAATGTAAAGGTCAGGGTGTCCAGAATTCAACGAAGGAGCTTATGTAATCGTGAAAATAATTCGGCTTTCGAGCAAGATCTTATCATTCTTGCATATATAATTGAGGAGATTAATATGTTGTATTAAGTTACTCCTTCCTTTCCTTTTTGTATTGTTCTAGCTGTCATCTGCAAAAATTATAAAGGTTACATCCAAATTTAGAATCCTTATCGAGCATACGCGATCTCTAAAAATATTACCATTCATCTTGGATTTCTGCAAATACATCTTGAATGTCAATACAAGAGATATCTTCTATGACAGATATATCTTTCTTATGATTATGTATATGGCCTTGTATGGGTGTGTTTATTTGTATGTGTAGTGGTTTAGGTGTGTGTGTAACAATGCATGTCGGCGCGAAAGTGGCTGCCCTCCACCCCATGATTTACCTTCCACCTCGAGGTGTCGCTGATGGCAACTTTATGGTGTTTCGTGCAGGGCTGTCTAACAATACAAAGTGTAGAATGAATACTGACAGAAATAGGTCAGCTATTAGAATATAGGATCACAGGCTAACGAATAAAAAAAAAAACAAATATATCTACTCCATTTCCATAATTTAGATTATTATTGATAACTTGTTTCAAAAACTTGAATAATTCCAATTTGATCTAAATGTGAATTTTCTTGCCTAGTTTTCTAAGCGGCTTAACTTTAAAGGTGCCTTATAAAGCTGTTATTTCTAGTTCCAAAATATAACTTTTTTATAATTTCTTAGGTTGGTGAACCCTAATCCCTCTAAACGTAGCAACCCTGTCTAGAATTTCACTCCTGCGCCACAACTATGTTTGCGTACGATTTGTAATGTTGCAATATCTGCTGTGAAATCAAAACAATGGTCGATTGTAATATTTCGATATTCAGGAACCTCTGCTATGACAAATGGTTCATATTTCTATGAAGAGTAATGGTGTCCTTTTGCGAGAGCCGATGAATTAATCTTTGTTCGCTTTCGAAAGGCTTTATTTGGATGGAGGGATGATGATGTCTTTCTTCACGACCTATGTCGTTGGCGGCGACAGACGAAGCGCCTGGAACTTGTACGGAAATAACATGACAATGAAGTTTGTCGTTCAAGTTATCATCACCATCAAACATCATTACCTAATTGTTGTTTGTTTTTTTGAGATTGATGTGTTTTAAGCGTCGAGGAAATTATGTTTTTCCTAAATAATGAATATCGATTTCTGTTTACGATGACACCGTGCGTACGGTGAACAGTGATAATATTCATTAAGATTCAAAACCTAAAAGCTCAATTCGGGAATAAAATGATTCATTCGTGAGTGGTGATAATGCCTTCTTTGCGATTTCGGCCATAGCGACAAAGCGAAAAAGTCAAGTAAAAAGACTCGATGACTTTTTAGGGTGGTTGAGAGCTTAGATGTACTGCACTTTCAAGCGCTCTTATTTGACTTTTATTCTTCGATCACGGTTAATATCTCTCTTCGATCACTCCTCATTAAACGTTATCATCATTTTCAATACGGTGTACCTCATTGGCATTTCAAGTATCATTGCTTATGCATCCAGCCACATAACTGTAAACACAACCACACCCTCAATCACGTATTGCTTCGAGTGTTAGATCATCTTACACCACACTTATCACCTCGGTACTTATGCGATATACAAGATAGTATTATCCCGACATAGCACGATCACGGACTGTGCTAAGAATTATAGTGTGACCTAAGACCTTCACGTGTGCTGCAAATTCTCAAGACATAGCATTGAGTTGCGTGACGATTGATGTAGTTGTGGAGATGTGCGCGTGATTACTTATTACGTGTGAAGACAGTCTGCATACATAATTTCAAGATATTTGATGTAATAAATATCCCTGTTAATGGGACAAATAAGGTTGCTTTTACAAGTTTTGTTTAGAGTTGCTATCTACAGGGTGTAAACGGACTCTTCACGAAGCCGTCAACCAAGCATTATGTACATCAAACTAAGTAACTTTACGCAAAAATTATTGCTGGGAATCAACTTTTTTGGGGGGAAAAATCATGTTTTACGGTAGGACTCAATGTAACGCATTCAAACCATTGTGCTGATGGATGGATTGAATCGTACGGGGGTCGTGAAGGATACATTAATTAAAAAAAGAACATCTACTAATCCGCACTGGGCCCGCGTGTTGGATTATAGCCCATTGCCTCTCGTAGAGAGAAGGCCTGTGTCCCAGCAGTGGGAAAATTATAGGCATATCATCGAAGATGATGATAAAAAAAAGAACTTGTAAAAAAGTTGGAACTTTGACAAACAATAACAAGAAGGTTCCCAGGTATGATCTAGAACAAAAAAATGATCGCAATGACGGAGAGAACAAGTGACTTCCGGCTTTGTTAAGAGTCTTTTTACACCCTTTATATGCGAGTCGCCCGGGACTGGTCAGTGTGGGGACACTTGGGGAGGCCTACGTCGAGCAGTAGACGTGTTTCGTCTGAAATGATGATGATGATGATGATGCTATATGCCCAATTGATTTCTAGAATTGTTTAATCAGTTCATTTGATAGTTGTAATACTCTTATTAACCAGTCTATTATTGTCCTACTGCATGGGAAAGGCCTATTCTCATACAAAGAAGTTATGGGCTTTGATCGCCACTCTGTTTGACTACTGAAGACAGTATTTTAATGCTGACGGGAACAAGCACTAGTGTGACTGCTAGTTGTTTCTCGTAAGATGCAAATGCCGGTAATCGAACAAGTTGTCATCAAACTTCAAAAAAATGTTCTGCAAATACTAGCTTACGTACCTATTGCATAATATTGTCGAGACGTATCATTAGTACTTATTTGACTGTTAGTGTAAACAGTAGCCGTTTGTCTGTTTGTTCACATGAATTTGCTAAATGTGTCACTTCTATCGAATTTGCTAGTGTCTGTACTCTTCAGATTTCCATGACGCGTCAGTTTTAGAGTCTGCGTCTAGTATAGTCTATGTCCAGCATAATCTGACCCCTCTTTCTCTATGCTCTTTGTAAGAAAGGTCAAGTAAAGTGGGGGTCACTGACTGGTCTATAAAGTTTTAGAAGATATGCATTTTTCATTTACTTAATGAACATGTTTTCTTTCGACTTATACATGCCCATATAACGTCGCTGTTGTCAAAGCCAAAAGTGGGTGTCACAACTATCAAAACACCATTTTCTTTATGAAAGTTAACAAAAACACTATTAGCATATAAAATATAGCCATCAAAGGTGACAATAACAACCTCATACAAATTAATACACATATTCATGGTGTCGGACAGCTGGTCGCACCCACGGGCGGGGCCATCCATCCATCGGACAATATGACAAGAGAAACTAACACGGAATCGAACGTGGTACCTCGATAAATTAAGTGCGGTATCATAATTCATATTGACCGCGAGTAGGGTTTTCATGTGAGGTCTTCTTGAGTTATGGTGTTTGATGAAGATGGAAAATTGGGAGGAACGAGAAAAATAAAGTGACTATTTTGTTTCTTGGCGAATAATTAATAAAAATACGTTTTCTGTTTCTTACTTGTCCTGCTCTCTAGACAGCTACGTTTTGTAGCAAATTTTCGGAACACTATGTTTAACTTTCTAACTACATAATCGACTCATTGGCACTTCAAAAATGCCTGTAAATGGTTTGAATTGAATAAAAGCTGTGGCTATCCGTTTTCTTTTTCATTTCAGACTGACTTGTAGACTTGAGTTTGAGATATGCTTTTATTTCCACCATTTCTACTAGAACAAATTAAACATCATCTTCGGTTATAACTTAATCAAGCTTATTGAATACTTTGTACAACACAATAGGAATATAATCTCTATGTGTCATCATCTTTTCTAATTCAATGACCATTTTAAAGTTCTTCAGCAAAAAAATTAAGTTTGTCACTGGTATCCGAAACTTCACAATCCAATCGATCTTTCTGTTATTACATATCTGAAAACAATACCAATTCCTGTGTAGTTTCAACCACTCCTAATATGGTAACTATTGCTAACCCTACCAGGGCATCAGTGATGGATAGCGGTACACGCCTCGAGTTCGCGTTGGTACTGAGTCGATTATATATCACTATCTTACTATCTTTTGCAGGGATTACGTAATACTTGTTATGATTCTATTGAGACTGCAATCATAGGGAATTAAAGCGACCTTTTGGGTATCAATTATCATTTAATGGGAGGTGCTGGAGACCTTATATTTATACACTTTCGAGCATGATAGCTAGATAGATGGATAGCTTGTATGAGGATTGATTATATGAAAAGAGAGTGAATGGCCGTAGTATGACGGGAGACAGGGGACAATGGAAGAAGAAAACATGTGACGCCGACTCAAAGTAACATGGAACTAAACCAGGAAGACGATTCTAATGTCTATAATAATTATTGTATGTATTGGTCGACAATAAGTTTTGTCTTAATATCGAGTAATGAATAAACAATGCTGTGATTAATGTGTCGCGATCATCTCAATTGTTTCATCACACACAATGTTATCGTGTAATCAGTATGACGTAATGATACCAACGGTAAATTCGAGATCAGTGATGCTATTGGTACTCATCATCATCATCATCTGCCTAGCCTTTTCCCAACTATGTTGGGGTCGGCTTCCAGTCTAACCGGATGCAGCTGAATACCAGTATTTTACATGGAGCAACTGCCTGTCTGACCCCCACAACCCAGTTAGTACTGGGTAATACGATACCCCTTGATAAGACTGGTTACCAGACTTTTGGGCCTCTGACTACGTAACGACTGCGAAGATCTACAAATGACAGCCGGGACCAACGGTTTAACGTGCTTTCCGAGGCACGGAGGAAACTCGGAATGTAATGGGTGGTCACCCATCCATAGACCAACCTAGGCAAGCACGGCTTAACCTAAAGATCGACCCGAGCGGCTGTTATTATTTAGCCACGAGCGCCTCCTATAGTAACAGTATCAATGTAGATGTTATTGATACTGTTACTATGAAAATCTTGCCGGGATCGATGAAGATTTTCCCACATTGAATGTATTATTTGAATTAGGGATCTTGTAAAGAATGTTGTGAGCCTCAGTTTATACAGCATTTCTTACTTAAACTCCTAATTAACTTAAGTGGTTCCGAAGTTAAACATACATAAGTAAAATCGTTTCTATGTAAACGACCTATTTGAAACCGTTATCATTGCTCCGTTAATTTCTTCAAATTATCCTCGTATATGGCAAGAATATCCTCTCCATAGAATATTCTAAGACCACTTACAAACAGTGATTACAACTTAAATGTATTTTATCTAATTGAATATTCATTGTCAATGTCCATTGGTTTTCCTTTGTACACCCACATGCTCATGAGACCCGTAAATATGTGATGGTATCTGTACACCAAACTATAATTACTTTTATTGTTTCAGGTAAGTTGTAGTTGCTCAACTACAAAATTACAAACAAGGCAGTTGTTTTAATATTAAGGGTAAGTACATTATTTTGTTTTAAAGGTGAGTGGGACATGAGGTGTAACATTAGTGTGATGGTGAACATTACATTTCGTCTGTTGGGTAACTTTTGGAATGCAGAGACTGCACATCATTTTGAGTTAAATACTTTTGCTCGTAGCAAAAACAAAGCAGCGTAGTTCAAAGACAGACTTCAGTTTTTTTTTTTCCTAATTTCTCTTTTTTTAGGCTTTTAGTACTTAATGTCTATGGTTTTCATAAACAAACATCACACCTGTAATACCCGAAGGATGAAGCAGTGTGAACCTCTACGAACACCTCTCCCGGTCGTATTGTTTTCAGCACGTTTAAATTATCATTAACACTATCATCATAATTCATCATCATCATTGATTATTTTAGGTTTAAAAATTCTAAATTAACGTTTCCGTGTATTCCGTGTAACTGATTGACAAATTTTTAGTACACTATAAAGATAATTTTATAGATGGATAATTTTATTGGCCAATTACTTTCCACCGGACGTTCGCTTGTTTAATAAACCTTTCTCTAATTATCGTCTGCATCCGCAGCGTCTGCGCTAAACTGCATCCTCTCAGGACAACGGGTCTGGTCCTAAGTTCCGGAGTTACAGTTTAAAACAGTGGTTTTATGGTCCTTTTTAAACTAGTTCTAGTAATGTGCAATCGACTTGTTTAATTAGAGTTATATACTTATTGGTGTCGACGATATATGATATCATATCCTGATTTTATTTTATGCAAATTATTTGGAGGTTCAAAGTCAGTCACTTCTTTCGGTTGAATGTTGATTACAGTGCGTGTTATTTAAAACATCTCATATTGCGGGACGTAGTCCTGTCTCATTTAATGTATTATTATGTCATACATGTGTACAAAAATTTACTCTCATACATAATAATGTGTGCATCTTTGTAGATGCATACATAACTTTAGGTCATTTTCATTAGGGTGGGTAGATACTACCTGCTATCATCATTCTCTTGCCCTTATCCCAATTCATTTGGGGTCGGCGCAGCATGTCTTCTTCTTTCACACTTCTCTATTACTCGTCATCTCATCAGACACCTCCTTTCTTGCCATATCATCCTTTATACAGTCCATCCATCGTTTCTTTGGTCTTCCTTAATGCCACTTGCTATGATCCTTTCATATTTCTTTTGTTTTTCAAATAGATATCTCGTCCGTGTTTAACTAACGTACTAAACCATAACTCACAACCAATAAAACCATACTCACGCCCTGAAAACCATCTAAAAGCATTACCTTACACTCCAAAGCCACCAGACCATTGACACAAACCTAAACCAGAACAAAGGTTGACTGTTACAGTGACAACCGCGTTATTGTGTAGTCAATGTTTGTCGATAGCAACCACAGATATACGATCGTAACACTAAGATAGTAACCCTCTCGTTTGTAGGGCGGTATTATCTACTCTGTGTTTGTTCTGTCTGATTAGAATCTAATTATAATGTTGTTATTCGTTTTTAGAGTGAGGTTTAGTTGGAATTGATTAAAGGATTTGAGGTAAGTCAGTGGAATACTTGATAGCATGTCAAAGCCCTTTGATAGGAAAATAATCAGGTCAACGCCGTGATGATTCGGGTTAAAACAAAATATTTAAATTTCACATGGCCTACATGGGCACTTATAAAACGTCGGTTCGGGCTGGTCGTTACCTATGGAGAAGAACCGACAAGAAACTCCATGATTACTCTTTTAAAATTATTTGGTTTTACAGTATTATTATGTTACAGCGAGCGTTAGTACTTAAGTATGGGGGGGCAGCGTAGGCCTGGTTAAACGACATACCCTATTATCTTGTGAGATTTTTTATGGGCTACCCCTAAACGATAAGTTCAATTGGATGGCGTACTATTCTCATGCAATTTACATTTATCTCCAATGTGTTCATCAATTGCTTTGTCACCATGAGAACTGTTTGATAAAAAAAATTGTGTGAAGTTTGCTCCAAGTTTATTTAAGTAAGATCCAGTGCGAATCGTTTACTATACTTAAATGAAATACTTCTAAGATGCCTGCCAAATTAACTGTAAAATCCATACATATTATTATCTAATCTCTGCCTACACCAAAGACTTCAGGAACCAGACACCTAAACTTTACCATAATAAACAATTCCTTGTCTACACCTTCTAGTACTAACAACCGGGCTGCACGACCCGGGATCGAACTTGTGTTTATACGTACTTTTATGACCGGACGCAGCTCCCTAATACATGTGATTACGCGGTGTAAGTGATAAGAAAGCTGATCATTAACTGGTGTTTGCATAATTTAGATTTCATCGAGTTATTGGAGTGTTACTTCTAACGCGTATAATTTTAGGGTGCTGTGATTGGTTCTTAGATACTGGAGACGTAAATGATGATGCTCATAGCAAATCATATTTTTCTATAGAACATTCTTACTGTTTGCACTGTCTTCTTGTTTTAGGCGCTCTCTGTGTCAGTGTCTTATGTACCTCAACCAATAAATGATGAAACCAGGACCAGAGAGGCGAGTTTTGGGTGTAAACGTAACGTAAATACGTTGATTTTTGAACCGAAAATACAATTATCCTATAGCATTCTACTTAAATGGTTGGCAACAAACACAATCAGGAATATCCATAGATATGACCTATTATGAGCTATTTGTTATAATTTTTGTGTGTATTTCTCTTTTTTTGTGTGCAATAAAGAATGAGAATATGAATACTTTCTTAAAACTATGAAAATTTTATCAGTGAAACAGGTATTTTTAATTTTAAAATCGACGTATTTACGTTACAATCGGTGTAATTGTCACTCGTGCTAGGGCCTCAGGACCATGTTTTAAATTAACCAGGATCAGTTTTTCGTAAAAAAATTATGATTTCTAAAAACCTTTACCAGTCCTTCACTTGGAGTAGTAGTTGCTTTTGCACGAAGAACAAACATTAATAAGTTAGTAACTGAATAAATTCGATAAATAGTTCTCCAGAAACCAACAGTAAGTTCAAAAACGTCAATTGATTTAACAATGCACTTTCGACATTATCATTCCCTACCATATTATTATCTACCCTTCTACCAAAAACCACTTGCCAGCCGTCACGAGTGATCAACGGTCAACCGTCCGTATCACTCGTGCTACGACTACAGTCCTTTCACTGTTAATTTACCTTCTACTTTGCATATCTGTCAAAGCCACGACGCAATAAGGTTGCTGTAAATGACAAGTCTGTGAAAATTATAAAATAATCAGTCATGTTTATTCTTGTGATAAGTGGGAGGAACTCGTGGCTATAAAATCCACAGGCGCTCGGGTCGATCTTTAGTTTAATCGCACTTGCCTAGGTTGGACCCTGGTGACCACCCATTTCATACCGAGTTTCCTCCGTGCCTCGGAAAGCACGCTAAGCCGTTGGTCCCGGCTGTCAATTTTAGATCTTTGACAGTTGCTACATGGAGTCAGTGGCAAGTCAACCAGACAACCAGTCTTATCTATCGTATTACCTAGTACCAACTGGGCTGTGAAGGCCAAATAGGCAGTCGCTTCATGTTAAATACTGATATTCTACTGCATACGGTTAGACTGGAAGCCGACCCCAACACAATTGGGAAAAGGCTGGCAGATGAGATGATTTTTGTCAAAATAACAGTGATCCTTATTCTTGTAACAATAAGGTTTCTGTTGGATTACATCTGGCAGAGGTAAATAAATGAAAGAACTGTAGTATCGATTGTACGCCCAACTATTACGGGATGGCTTGTTTCCCTAATTTTATTGAAACCCGTTAAATTGCCGGGTGCCCAAACGAATCTGGATGTAGGAGTAATTGTGGGGAATGGAACGTATGTTATTATTGAGTTGTGTGGTTGCATTTGTATTAGGGATTTAACCTTAACTGTCATGGCGGTAGAAATGGATGTAGTTGAAGAAAATGAAAGTGTTGGTGTTATTACCGTAGGGTTCTCCAAAGAAATGTGGATGAAAAAGCTTGGACAATTTTGAATGGTTATGGTTCTGGAACCAAAGCAAATGATAATTCTCCTAGGATTTGATTAAGAGGATACGCAGAACTAAACTGGCTCTCAATCTTTGTTCTGTTTGTCCATCTCACTCAGAAGGATATACATATCTAGAGTATTACTTAGTAGATGAGAATCATCATTCTCCTGTCCTTATCCCAATTTATTTGGGGTCGGCACAGCATGTCTTCTTCTTCCACACTACTCTATTACCCGTCATCTTAGAAGTCACCTCACTCTTCATTAGATGAGAATAACAGATTTATTCCCTTAAGACCATTTATAAAAGTAACTTCAAAAGGGTGATTATATTGCCATATTTGAAATCATCGTTGGAATTCTGAACAATACTCCAAAAGTTACTTAACCATTATTGTTCACAAGTAGTCCCTCAGACACTTTCTAAGCAAACTTCCGCAGTACAATAAAAATAACAAAGCTGTCAGTTAAACCCAATTACCGTATCCTAATCCGTAATCACTAATCAGGTGTTGACCGTAGCGGAGTATTGGGTAACTAAGTACTCGCAGATATTACGTTATCCAAGCACCCATAGTTATTGTAAAAGAAATATAACCAGAAGATGCAGTCGGAATAAATTTCAAACCAGAACACAAAGGGTTTGAGGTCATCATTATAAACAGAATTATTATGGATGACACGTTAATTGCTGAATATTATACGTCTCCCTCGATAAACCTGCCATAATGACCGGGATATAGCAAAACCGATAACAAAAAGGAAGTGGAAGTGGGCGGTCCATATATGCCGTAGACTGGATGAAAGATGGGGGAAGAAAGTGCTGGAGTGGAGACCACGAACTGGACGGAGGAATATGGAAAGACAGCCGACTAGGTGGGCAGACGATCTTATAAAAGTGGCCAGAAGAAACGTTATAGCCATGACACGAAACCGCCAAAAGTGGAGATATTCGGAAGAGCACACTCAGCATTGAGTGGCTAAAGATTGAAGAAGAAGAATGATCGGTTACCGCAGTGCCTGAATCCAGTGATTTCCTGCGCCCTTTACGTATTACTTTTATAGGTCAGTTTCTGCCACTAAAGCTCTAATACTAAACTAGCACAATTTCCGGATACACAACCTGAGGATTCCTTTTCACTGCTTTGAACATATTTTGTCGATGTTGGGTCCAGGCTGATGACTTCGATAAGTCATAGTTACCGTTTACATTTTGCCTTCTATAATATTAGTTTTGTAACTCAGGTGAAGTTAACCTTTTATTCTCCCCATTCCTACGCTTACGGTAAGCCACGGGTCACTTCACACGAAGTGAGGAATTACGCGACATCGCCCTCGGCAGCAACTCGAACGTGAAACGTCTGTGGGTAACTTATTGTTAGCCAGGTTATCTCTACAAATTGCCCACTTGAAATCTATTGGAAAATAGGACCCGCTCACGGCTAAGATTTTCTCAGAATATTCGCGATTAGATGAGAAATCGTTTGATTCGATGATTGATATGTTTCCTGGTGTTGGGTAATTTGTTGTAAGTATAGAAAATAGTAACGATACGGATGATTGACTGTTCGTCTTACATTGATGCTAGAAATAGCATATCAAGATTATTGTGTATGTGTAGCACCACTGATTTTCGACAAAGTCCAGGTTCTGTAACATAACATACATAACACGACGCCTGTAATCCCCGAAGGGTTACACGGAGTTGTTTCTCAGTAGCTGCACCCACATTTCGTCACCAACTAATGGACGTTGGCTCTAAAAGTAGATAATTAACATAAATCTTATCACCTTCTGTGCCAGCCATGCCAAACAACACTAAACAAATTACGTACAATCTAACTATTAATGTGAGACCTTTAAAACCCGTGCATCAGCCTAACCTGCGCGTGGGCCTATTGTGGGCGAAGTTTGCAGATGTGCAGCGATCTTACGGAAACGATGGTCTCTGAGTTATGGATACTAGAGCTTTGGATTTTAGCATTAAGGAACGGGTCAGAAGCAGTTTGCTAGAACGTGATATTTGAATATTGAACCTATTGTCGAAGTGACCTGAGACAAGCGATAAAGTTATTGTTAATCTTATCATAAAAGAGGTTGTGAGTTTGTGAGGAAAAAGTAGAGGAAATAGAGGAGGTAGTCGTAAAGCTGATTAGAAGTAGGAGGAGTACGATGATGATACTGATTTACATATGTAAAAAAAAAATAGTGGCAGTTGTAATCTTGGCGATGACTGTACGCACATAAAATATTCGCCATTAACTGCTGCTATTTATTTAAATGCTGATTAAATAAGAGATCTAGATCTAGATTATTTCTATTTTTGTAAATGTCGAAGTAGGTAGAATTAATTATAGGAACATAAAAACAAGCCAAAGTTAGAGTTTGTCGACTTTTTAACGATGACCAGTTTCCTTTACGTAACATTTTGTCATCATTCTAAGAATATTGGCGTTTGCCCAAAGCCAATATTTTTTAGACTGGATTAAAAAGAAACCGTCTAATTAGAATTACGATTCCACATTTCTGTTTTGTTTTTATGCAAAGTGTTCCTAATCCCTTGTAGTCTAATTGGACATAGCATTTGCAGCTATAAATTTCCTCTACCAAATATTTATAACTTCTTAGAAGAGTTGAGCATTATTGTGTAGTTCATTTAATTTATGAAACCCAAACATAAGTCTTTCCCAATACTCCAGCTCTCCAGCTGGTTGCAACCCAATGCAGCCACAATCTTTGTTTCATCGGCATCCATAACACCAAACCGCGGGCGGTATATTTCCACTCAACAATCCACAATTTGCATGCATAAAATTGTTTAGAAAGTTACCATTTCCATATATCAGCCGTACGTTCCTGTTGGCACATCCAATATTTATCTGACAAAATACGGAAGCTTGCCACGCAACGCTCTAGAGCGGGAAGCGAACACTAATAATTGTAACTCGATATAAATTAAGAGATAACGTCTATTACCACTGTTTAAGGAAGCTTAGTCAGTTTCCTTTGATATATTGCTTACAATACACAGGTGTTTAATGTAAATGAGAAAGCTCTGTTAACTTCCAATGGGCTTCAAGGAATAAATGGTGGTAAGACAAATCGTGCTGCTATTGAATCATTCGAAGATAAATTCTAAATAGATGAAGCCTATAACTTTTTGCAGACCATGGTGAAACACAAGTAGTATATCTTCTTGCATACGTGACCCAGGCTAGATATAGACTACCACTAAAATAAACTCTTATCTCATAAAAACGAAAGCTCACTCAAGTTAAAATGATATTAAAACTTAATTATTCAAGTTTTATGACCACACAGTTTCTTCACAGGCCTTTACTTGTGAAGCATCTTGCGCAAGCATATAAGGGCTGGATCATTCCCATTAAAAATCAATTACTTCTCTCCTTTAAAAAGTCTTGACAAAGACCACGCTTTTCAAAGCATTTCCATTGTTATATGTACTTCTTTTTTGAAGACAATCGTGACTGCGTAGTACGACAATATTGTTGAAACCTTCAATGAATGTGACTTAAGCACAAATCACACGCGACAAAATACACGCTTCCTCATTGAAATGCATCATGCATGTCTTTATCTTTCTTTGTCATTTCAGCGTTATTTTGAGAACATATGCCTTTCTGAGTTTCCAATCTTATTTGGAAGGAATTATTAACATCGAAACAAGAATTTTTCAATGTTAGTGACATTTTTACTAGGGAATTTGTCTTCGTTACCGTCTGTCTATGTCTGCAAGTGAACAAATGCATCAATTATTTCGTCACTTTTAAAGTGATTTATGTTACAACCACAATCTTTTTGGTTTATTGCACCGTACATCAGTGAATAATAGAATTATCTTTATCTTACATTACATAAAGATTACGATGAGCTGTATTGAATTGATCTTAAATCGTTCAGTTCCAAATTATATTCATTTTTCTCTCGAATCATAGAATGATTGATTTGTTGGTGTTGTATTTTCCTTCTATTCCAGATGGACTTGAAAGGGCTAGGAGAAAGTTCGGCAGTTCTTTCGACAATCGGCTCTCATTGTGTTTCGATCCCGATTTGTGTTGAAGCATCAATCTTTTGCATTGAACAGTTTTGCTCTCATTGTTAGAAAGTACTATGTTAGATGTTTTTCTGTCAGTTTAAGATTTCTAATTTATTTTATCTTTCTAAAGGCCTGTTGTGGTACAGCCTATTAATTGGTCTGATCCTGTTTTATTATTTACTTGCAGTATAATTTTTAAACGTTATCTTTTAGTTTGTCCTTCCAGTAACGTAATATTTACTTTAAATGTTTTATTGTTTATTTTATTTGTTTATTGCTGTTTCAATGCTTTGGCCTCAAAGTCTAGATATAAAGTAGTCATTAAAAACCCATAAACTTTCTGTTTCGTATTTCAATAACCATGAATGACTGGCATTCGGAGTAACATTTGAGCGCTTTTTATTATCCCTTCGTAACGAACAGATCTTTTTTAGATTACGTACCAGAAGACCCTTCACTTGATAATCAACAGTTTTATAAAGATCTTGCATAGTACAAGCATTATGTACTAGAGATATATTAGCTTGAACTACTAAATAATGAATATGATCAATACAACAGTATCGGTTATATATTACAATGCAACGGTGTTGTGTAATAATTTATGTTGTGATAGCACAATTATTTCTTCCGTCAAACGGACAGATAATCAAAATTATGAAATGTTGAGATGAGTACAATCTTCTCATGCATCTTATTTCTCGAATTAGTTCTTATTCAACCGTTTATTGGCAACAATGTTAATAGAATTGACAAAAGAGCTAATCAGAATTATTCAATTGGATAAGTCATTATGAATCGTATTGAAGATTTTGACGGTCATCGCTTGCCCCGAAGTTGTTTCCGGCATCCTACACAATATGTAACGTATTGTGAGAGAAAGCCTTCCATCTGATTGCCAATTACGCTTTTCTCTTTCACACAATTCCACGCGACATTCCCGAGTACTTTTTTATAATGATTGTTTACGAGATTTCTTTTCCGGATATGTTGTTTAATGTCCATATTCGTCAGAATGTCCAATGGAAGCTGTTCAAAAGAAATGCTCATGAGTCTTTTGTATATTTGAACTGACGTCTAATGGATAACATATAAGTAGAAGAGTTCGCTTATGAATTGTAGCCAAATTTTTATGACCAATCTTGAATTACGGTGCAATTAAAGTATCCATTTTAATCTTAATGCTACCAATATTCATTGCGATACTTAGAATCAAATTGAATGTATTTTTAACCGACTTCAGTTCATTGCTTTTAAATTAGTAGTGTTGCAAATATTCGAGTGCATTGCAATAAATTTGGCAAATACTTTTAATTTGCTTCATCCACTTCCTAGAAGTCTGTTTTGTTTGGACAGTAAATCAAATGCAATTCTGCATTAATAAGGTTAAAAAAGTTCTTATATTTTCTGACGCTACGGAGGTGATGTTTGTCGTTCGCACCAACGAAAATAATGCCAGATAAATATTTATCGTTTCTGGTGTTGTGTAACTCAATTTACAAGACAATCGTCCGATATAATACTTTTCTGTGCGTCGATTTATAATGTTGTTATTACAAATGTTTCATAACGCTTCTTTCTGGTTCATTTCGATTTACATTTTCCTCAAAAACTCATTTGTTGTTTCATGTTTGCCTCTTTGTATTGTTATGTTACTGCCGCTAAAAGCATTTGTGTATCGATGATCTAATTCTACCGGGTACATAATTTGTGACGTGTTATTTGATCGATAGCTATAAGAGATCTCTTTAGATAGCAGATGCGAATTGAGGCCAGCGCTCATACATGCGTCCATGCAGCCACTTAAAGCAAAAATCGTGAGTTGTTCGTTTCGAGATTTTGCCAATATTTAAACGTGTTTCTGAATTTTAAGATTATATTTTGTATAGATGTAACGTGGCTTCTCAATTTCCAAATATGGCCTCTATATGGCCTTGAACTGACTTGAACTGTTACTGCATCTATCAACGAGGCTCGTATGTTAATTATGTATAAGCAGACTTCCGAGAATCCTTGGTCACTCATCGCCATCACCGAGCTTCCGTTTCGAACAAAGTCTGTCTCGTGCCTCTCGTTCCGTTCAAACGCGCTCCGATAACAAAAATAGAAGTTCAAACCGATCCAACATTCGACAAGAAAAAAGTCCTGCCAAATACACAAAAAAAGTAATCGCCCCATTCCTCTCTGGCTAATGCTCGGAAACTATTCACGTCGCTGTAAAGTTTATCCTGCGATAAGACTCGAACGACGTTTGACTGGTGGCCGTCTCGTTCTCGCTTGACGGATCCCTCGATAGTGAGGGAGACAGAGAGGTAGGGCGCACTCCGCGTGGCTGTTGATGTTTAGTTTGAAACGGAACGGAACAGTTTGCGAGTCGCCGGCTCTGCGCACGGCCGACTGACGCAGGCAGTTCGTTGCGCTCAACTCGACAATTTATTTTAACACACTTTTTGAACTGTTTTTATAATCTAACGTTTAGACAAGTGCCTTATTGTTAATGGATGTGTTGGTGAATGCATGTAATGAATTCGAACAACTAAAAGCAAATGAAAAGTAACACCGTGTGGATTTTCTGAGACGTCTTGAGTTTTGTGTCCTTTTGGTATAAAAATTTGCAGTAATTACGTTACGGATTTAAGTTTTATATTTCTTTGTTAACTGTATTGTGTTGGAGCACGTTTCTGCCCGTATATTGGCACGAGCCTTTAATAATAATAGTGCACCGAAACCAGTTTGCGAGTGAGGTTCGGCTGTGGTTATCCAGACTTATATGCGGGCGTCTTTCTCGTGAACGAATTTCGACGCATCTGTAGGTATTCCTTTGAAGGCTGCGACTTCAGTTGATTTTCTTACATCATCAGTATTTTTACATTTGTTTTTTTGTGGTGTCAATAAATGGTGTTATCTCTAAAAAGTTTTAATCAGTCGTGTTACTTTTGTTTATCATAATCTAGTTTGATATCATTAATGGCTGCATCTTTGGCTAATCTGTCCAATCACTAGACTGATTCACCTTGACCGTTTATTGCGATGGCGATGCATTCAGACTTTCTGTTTCGAGGTTACTGGAATCCTGAGCGCACCTTGTAAAGCTTTGCTCATTGCGATAATTAACATATCTAGTCGGTCACTAACTGGCATTTGAGCGTAGACGGTTTGGTGACTAACCTGCTCAAGAGTTATTAATACTTGATTAATAACAACCGTGTTAACAGGCTATTACAGTTACTCACAGGATTGTTCACAAGCGTCAGCTTCTCAAACAATTCGCATGTGGAAATCCGTTACCTCACAAAGTAATTGTTTACCTTGCATAAACCGTCCCATCATGTCCAAAGTTAACTGTAAATTACAATCTCCATTTATAAACACCAGTTAATTGTAGTTAACTGCACATAACTAATGTAAACATGTTGTCATGTGTGGGCAGTTCAACTGGCGCCGTTAATACACAACGAAACTTACTAATTGCTTCAAAGCACCAATACTATCTTTGTTTTAGCACTGTCGCGTGTCGCCTGTAAATCTTCTAGTTTATCAACTTGCACAGTGTCGATTGCTTTGAATTTTGTTATTTTTCCACCAGTCGCTCCACGCTTCGCTTCTCCTCTATACGTGACTTCGCCGGCTGCATTTTTTGCATCTTGTCAGCATGAATTCTCTTATCTAACAGAAACTTGCAATATAGATTCAAATTACCCAATTCACCTGTAGCTATTGAGTGGTTTTTGTCTATTTTCGATTACAATTCCACCGGTTCTAAACTGACACTTCCTGTGACTCATAGCGCATGTATCGAAACTGTGAGTACCATCAGTTACGCAACCTAAAGGTGGCAAGTCTCCAACTTGTCACTTGAAAATGTATTACTTCCATGGAAGAAAGCGAAAATTGGAGATAGGTTAACTTCCTGACTGATTGTCAACCATGCCACTCATTTGTTAACTCAATATTCGTCTACGTCTGAAGCCGAAAGACTGTTTCAATTATAATTGTCTGAAACGCTTCATCGCTTGCTAACTATTAGTGAAATTGAATTATACGTCATTAAGCAGACAACTGGCGTTGATGACTCACCTCGCACTGAAAGCCACAGTTTTATGTGTTTCATTTTCTGCTTTGTTACTGATTGTTGACTTTCAACTGTTATGTCACTGGCTAATTAATTTCGCTTAGAAGCATTTTTACCAGCATTGTGTATTTTCTTATTTTACCACCATTTCTAGAATGAATTGCCTTGTTTATGACTTAAACTTTTAAATTATGTGGGTCGTCCAGTAGACAGTCGTCTACTTTTTACGAGTTGTTTGCAGTGTTTTTCGTCCGCAGTCTCGATTTCAATGCGCTGCATTTCTCTTGTATCTTTTATTCTGACGTTGCTTCAGCTTATTAATAAATTTTCTCTTTTATATGATTTGTGAATATTTTTGGTCTAGTAGCAGCAGTACAGTCGTTATGCGGCATGTTTATGTTCTATTGTTAGTAAATTAACTTTCAAAAACATTGCTCATAAAGTAACCGAGGTGACACCGCTTTGGGCTTGTTGTGTTAATTCTTTTATCTTTTCGTAAGCTTTATGTTTGTAGTAGTAAGGTGCAATTTAAATCAAATTTGTGAAGGCGCCCGCATCTTTGCTTTTTTCTCCTTTTTTGGACCGTTCAGTTAAGGATGATGTCCGTTAATGTAGTTTCGATAAAAATGTTTTACGGCATTGGAATGTTTTGTGTATCTATTGAATTTTATCCCAACTAACAATTTAATGGTTTCTCTGCATGTTAAAAACTAGTTGGTTCAACGCTTTTTGTACCAAAAGGACATTCGTAACGTTCCGATTTTAGACGAACAATCGAAATAACAAAGTGACCTGCAACAAGTGCTCTTATAAACGAAGTACAAACATATTTTTGAAGTATTTTTTACCTACAACTGAGAGGGATACGCATGATTTTACATTGGATCTTTACCTTCATCATTGGGACCACGAAGACACTGGAACGAGCATTTCGCGTATAGTGAGATGATACAAACTATTAGGTAAGTTATAAAATGGTTCTAATATCTTAAAGAAACTCATCATGTTAGTAGGCGACTAAAATTATATGTATAATATGTTACTGTAAAAGCCCGAACTACGGTAAATCCTAAGATTTTCCAGTAAATCCTAAAATTTACCAACTCTTAATGGTACAAGTCCGAACCGTTCTAAGATCATCGTTTATTTCGGACTTTTACCACCATTCACTTGGTAAATCTTCCATTTACCGACTCGTGTTCTTATATTTACCGACTCGTGTTGGTAAACCTTAAGATTTACTGGTAAAACCTAAGATTTGCCGTAGTTCGGGCTTTTACAGTAACATATACATTAAACATGCTTATAAGCTAGCATCTACAGACATCAAATCTGGGGTCAACTTAAGCGAAGATCCACTAATGTAATGATTCATGAATGACCAATGATAATAAACAAAGGAATTGAAAATCCAGAAGCTGATCTTAAACCACATGACCAATTAACACCAACGAAAGCAACAAAATCACACTTAAGTCACCTCTAACTCAATAAACACAAAACAGCACATACAAAATTAGCCAATACCCATCAAATGTAATTTATTCTACGTGTGCATGTGTGGTGGCTCTTGTATGGTACTTTCTTTGACACGCCTTGTGAAATGATTGCCCTAAAACGGAGTGCCCATCTGTTAGCGATAGCCGATGAGTTTTGATTGACAGCTGACGTTTATCTTCTTCATAACTTTCCAAAGCGAATTTTCACAACTGTTTAAGTATTTGTGAATGTTAGCTTAAATATGGTAAAGAATTTCAAGGTGTACTTGAAGAAGGAACTGGTTAAAGAAAGGAAAAAGAAGATAATGATCAAGTTGGTAAAGGCGACAAGAGCAAAAAAAAAAAAGTATTTTATTTTGACGTTACTCAAAATAGTTATTAAGGGCAATGCTACCATTTAGAACAGAATACCGATTAACGATCGCAATTACATAGTAAATTTTTACGATTATTCGTATCGCCCTTTTAGAACGTTAATCGATAGTTTTACTCTACACTTAATATAAACAACGATGTGATTCTTGCTATTCGATTCGTACTCGATTTAGACAGTTGACTCACTGACCTATTAGCCTTGCTTATTCTGATTTATGTTCACTAATTGAACTATTGTGATTTATACCAAGCTAGTTGAGATCTTGTTTGGTACACCTAAATCATAATGCAAAAGCTTAGAAATAGAATTTACACAAACCATATTTCAATCCCTGCCCGAGAGCATTTACTTTAATATTTGATTAATAGTTCTAATGCTGTCTATTTTTACTTCATTTATTTTAAAACCTAGAACTACTGGTAAGATACCACCAGAAAATCTCTTTCAAAGCCAATGTATATTCTACAATGTATATACTACTCCTATACCCCATCAATTTGAAAAAGTTCAAGACTATCTTTCATGAGAAAAATTTTAAGGCAAAGAAAACCTTACAACTGAAGACTTGTGAACCTAAACCTAAATGATTTATAGATATGATTTAAACATATCGTTCCATATGTGTCGATCCCTATCTGTGGACATTTATGGGTCTAGTCTAGACCATTTAAATTAAATTCTTAGGCAGACATTAAAAAATAATTGGAATGCATAATCAGATTTTACCGATAAATGTCCATCTTATGTTAACTAGCTAGTTTCTCACAGAAAAGCCGTAAATAATTATTTCATAAGTACTAGTAAACGATCCCCTTAAACAGAATCGCAGACATTAAGATATTTTTTTATACTAAAGCCAGTGTTTTGCCGTAATTAACGTTCAGACAGACACATTAATTAATGCAAATAAGATTGAACTTGGCCGTGTATCAAATCTCATTAAATTTAAGCGAGCACGCTCGAACTTGGCCTTCTTCACCAGAAAGTATGAAGTTTCAATACCGTAGTTAGCATGGCAGTGTTTGTTCGTTGACGACATCGACATGTATTCAACTGTGCAATCATCTAGTTAGTTAACCTTTATCGTTTCATTATTAACTAGCAACAGCTGTGTGGTAGTTATAAACAGCCTGTTTGTACAGTATAACATTTTCGTTCGCTACATGCGTTGGTGAATCTTTATTATTAAGATCTTCAGTTATTTTTACTTCAACAGCTACCACACTTATTATCTTTGAAATTATGTATCATTTCACTGTAATTCTTCATCGCGCTTCCGTCGTTATTCAGTCAACAAATGCTCCGACAGGCATATGTTCTGAGTTGACATTTACATCCTGAAGTACGGAATGTGTACAGTCGCCAATTAGTACATTTTCCCACATATTATCACTAAGATATTGGTGAATATGTGCGTGCTTCAGTTCGGATCCGGCTGTTGCAACGTTCTCTTCACGCCCCAATTCTCCGCGAGTTTCGTTGGCGTTTGTTTTGCTTTATTATAAACGCCATTTTGTTCCTTTTTTACTTTTAATTCACCTCTTGGTGGTTCAATTGGGCTTTTAACTGCTGAGTGATAGGTTATGAGTGTTATGGTTATTACAAGTACAAATTAAATGGTTGAAACGAATGCGTGCGTTTGTGATATAACTGTTTTGGTAATATGTATGTGGGTCTTGCGATATATTCGTATCAGTGATTAAAATTGATGCATTGATTATAATGTTAACTGTTACAACATTAATTTGAGTGGCCTAATTAGATAGTTGCTGAATTTGGTGACCGAAAAAGATCCTGTATAACGATAGGCTGCCTATTTTGAATGTATTATTCAGGCCACTCAAATCAATGTTGTCGTGCATAACCAATGATTAATTATAATTTGTAAGAAGAAGCTGACAACCATCAGTTGGCTACTAAAGCTACAAACACAAACCACAATGTAAATGCACCATCTAATGCAAAATGACGGAAATCTTGAAAGTAGTTATAGACCAAGGCTTTTCTCAGCACTCAGCATCATTTCTGTTCACCGCACACAATTCGTGGAAGCGATTGAGTCACTCACACAGCAGTTACGATCTACCCGCGAACTAAAAAGCGTATAACAATGCGAGCCGAAAGCGGCATCACTTTAAATGTAATCTGAATGTACCGCTACGCTGTTGCAGTCAGTTGTTATCCAGACTAGGTCAGTTTTTGTCGAATGTGCCACTGATGGCTTTCAGACCATTTTGATGGTCACACTTTTCGTCAACGTTGGACTTCATTTGAAGCCTATTTAAATATTTTTTGCATGTAGAAAGGTAAGCTAAGTTAAGAGATGTTTGCAACACATGGTTCTGTATTGAAAAAACTGTGCTCATGATTTGTCATAGCCAAGCAAATTATTTCTACCGGAGTATGGAAACCTCCAGGTACAACATTGCTTCTCGTGAATACACCTCCAGGTATAATTGTTCTGTTTTATAGTTAAAACACATTGTCCAGCTAGATGAATGGGTAATTTTTTCCCCTTTTGATTTTCAAGTTGAGAATGGCCTGTTTCAACTGTATTCCGCAAACAAAGTAGACCTCACCAACATTCCACTCCACTGTAAATTTCCTTATTGCAGCATGATGCATCTACATCACGCTACATAGTTACTAAGTCAGCCAACGTTCTGACCTCAGCCACTGCAGTAAACATTAACATTTTCTATATCATTTAAAATCCGCTACTTACAGATTTGTTTTTATTTCCTTTCTCTCACCAACAGATCATCACGCTTTTATATTTTACTTTTCAACACGAAGCCGAAGAAAAAATATTGACGGTTGGCACTCGGTGCAATGACATTTCAGGTTTTTCGTATCTGTCTGTAGAACTCTGTCACTCACGCATATTTTTTTACAGTACCCGAGGTGTCCCGAGATACTCTTAAAATTTTCACTTTTGTGCAAGTTTGAGTGAATGGTTGGTTTCTTTCTTCTTATTTGACCCAAAGGCGATTGATCGTTTCAAATTTGTCATGTCATGTCTATGTCTATCTTTGTTTCTCCATACATGTACTCAGAAATTCTTACTTTAGTTTAAAAAATATATTCTTTGTTACTAGTGTTATAAAGGGTCTCTGAATTTGGTATGTTCTCCTTGCCTTTTTGGCTTAACACGGTACCACCTTGTTCACAATACATGATTACCGGCTGAAGTTCCATATATCAATGGCGCAGGTTCAAAGATTACGACAATATAGTACGATTGCTTGCCGATCGATATCTGCTAGCAAAGTCGTAACCTATTTACCTCATTTAACTTATCATAGGTATTGTTAGTTCAGGTTGTAACTTAGACTTGCAATAACACTTTCTTATCGAGCCTTTGATTTTCATATATCAACTTAATTAGTTCCTTTGTAACGGTGTCATATAAAACAACATTTAGTTTAAATAATGATCGTGAATGGTGAGATTATGAAAATTTGGCATTGTGTACCTTATTGCTTATCTTTTAGTCTGATAATAGAATAAGCCGAGTATTTTAATATGCGTTATTATTAGGTAAAGCATCGTTCTCATTTTCTATTTTTAGAAGTGCGTTTGACAAATCCGTAACTTGCTTTGAGTGTGGTTCAGCCAATATCAAAACCACGTGTACATTAACTTCTTCGAGTATTTTATCAATATTTACCACCACTGCCTACTGTACTAGTATCCCACTTTCTCTATTGACTCTGTCGATACTATTTTTCACATGGCACCTTCAATTTCGTCATCAACAGTCAACCATTTTCCCATATTTGTTTGTTATGATAGTAATGAGCAAACACATACTGTTTGATTGGGCAGTAGAACCATGTTCACCGTCCTTATCATACACAAATATTGGCTTCGCGGTCTAAATCTGATAGACAAAACGGAAGACTTAGCATTTTTTATGATTATAATATAAATATGGGTTGTTTCTAAGCTTTTTTTGTTTCTGAAGTCAATGTTCTCTTGTTTATAAGTAGAGATAGAATGAACGGTGATTTTAGACATTTAAAACGATTGTATACTTCGTCTGTAATATTGCGTAAACAACTTCTAATTAGTTGTAATGGATTTCTGCAGTGTTTTCAATATGGGATCCATTCAAAATCTACGATCTCTGGCTTTCCTATTCTTCATTTATATTACTACCATCTTTCACCTTGATTTTACTGTGATTGATTTCGTCGTTACTTTCAACTACTGGTACCATACAAAAGTTATGAGCTCTTATAATAGCATCTACCTCTACATTATTAATATCCAGCATGATCTCACGCATCCTATCCGCAACACTAATATTACGTGTTGAGTCGTCAACTATCCCAGTATATTGCCGTCCGTCTATTTCTCGCTGCTGGTGAATAACAACTGACTAAGTCTACGTGATTCAGAACAGAGATTTTCACAAAGAACAGGGTTAAGTTCTCACAGCCTTCTATTTTTACCTTGGATGGATTGCGTGACTTTAAAAGTCGGTTAACATTCATTAAGGCTTGCTTTGCAGCGTTTACAATTGTAGTACTTAATGCAGGTAGATTAATGACTAAGTAAAACTCGTGAATGGTTTAAGAGTTAGTTTAGTTGGAATTAGCTTGATTGAGGAAGTAGACCAGAATGTTGTTGAGTGCTTCAGTATAGGTTGTCTAGATTTAGAACTCTTACTAGGTTAGACTCATACGTTGCGGGCGAATGAATAGGAATTCTAAGAAAGTAAGCAGAAATAATTTCAGTAGCAATTGGGAGTTTAAAATTAATGCTGACCTAATATCGGCGGAACTCACACCAAGATTAGCATCGATAAAGAGAATCTCCATTTTGCATCATAATGCAAAGTCATTCCCATAGTAATGTCACATGAATTTTCCGTTAGTATCCTCAACGGTAAAATTTGATAGTAAACATGCCTGTTTAATGAGTAAACCTTACCGAAACCACGTAAAATTCTCATTACTAATGATGCTTGGAGCACGTAAAGGGCTTTCTAGCCCTGCTAACATTTTATTATCGTTTGCCTTTGTTCCAAATGCTTCAAACTTTATTTAATGTGGCAATACTGCGTAGGAGTGTATTGTTTTGGATTACAAAGCTATCATTTATGAAGCAACGTCTGCCTTTCCCTTTGTTTTGGCATCGTGCTTCGTGATGACCGATGATTTAGTTCATGATGATGAGCATTATTGTGTCTCGTTCGATTTTATTTGGTTTATCTGTTTTAATATCTTGATTATGTTTGAGTAGATTTTTAATTATGCTAGCTTTATTTTTACCTAGTCCTAATTAAACATTAATTTAGATGCAACCAGAAAGTTCCGCAATGTTAAGTTCTTTTAAAAGATTTTTAATAGCATAATCAATATACCCTATATCTATTTCACTGGTTAATAAGATTAGACCATCGTCAATTACCGTTCCATTACGTCTTTAAAAGTTGTAGACGTCCAACGGCAGAATCTCGTCGATCTATTTTCGTCGCGATGGGTTTACATAAATCTATCTATCGACGTAGTAGCTAATAGTTCAGCAGCGACAACTTGATAGCTTCCTCTGCTATTAAACTGGCCTGTCCATGCTTCCTGCTAGGACAAAGTAGCATTTTCTTGAGGTTTTTCCTGTAAAAAGTGGACATGGTAATTAATTGGAAGTAATTTCTTTACTTTTGATACCATCTACATAAAATGCCTGAGGACTTGCCAAGTTATTTCTCGTTCCTAGAAGTTTCCTTATCCTTACGTTATCTTGCATAATCATTAATTCCAAACGTAGTAAAAGTTTCAAAGAAGAATTTTTCATCTCGCAGTTGTATAGCATCTTTCGAATATGCAATCTCACTGGGTGGTCAATTATTATCCAATGGAAAAATTAATACGTTAAGTGATCTATTCAATCTGACATCCGTTCCACATTGCGGTCACATCACATTCACAATACAACCTTTTATTACGAAACTTAACAAAACTACTGTCCAAGGTAATGGAAATCAAAGAACTCTGTGCATTGACGCAATAGTTGAAATATCCAACGAGAACTGAAACATAGTCTATCTAGAGTATATTTTACAGTGTAACTGAAGTTATTTTCTTTGAACTATCAGGAGAAATTGTAAGGGGGTATCAGGGGAAAATGTTCTAGTGTCAGGGGAATAGTGGAGACGATTTGTCTTACGAAGGCACCAGAGTGTGTCGAAACTACGCCGATAAGGGCTACAATGCGCTAGGCTTTAATGTCCCTGTTAAATGAATTGAACAACACTTCAGTAAGGAAATTGTTGGCTTGAATACAAGTTACGCTAGTAACGAAAGGGAAAATGAAAATGTAGTGCTAGAAAAGGGGAAATTAACATATTATGTCAAGTAGTAGTTGTCTATTACACTTAAGGTGTGTTAATGAGTTATATTGCTGTCATATTCACTGTCTCTTATGGTGAGAGCTACTAAAAGATAAAACATAAAATTCACTATGCAAAGATGCACAACACTAAAGATTCATGTGATCATGTATGAGCAATTAATTTATGATACTTTCCATTACTAGATGTTATTATTGCCTGTACTCAGTCTAATGTCTAATCATCACTTTGAAATATTGCACACGATGTATCAGAAAATTAAATCAAAATTACTACCGGACTCCTTGAATCAAGTAAGAAAATACAAGTTACTGGCCACAGAGCATGTAAACGATGAAAATTGATAAGTGCAGTAAATGCGTAACTATCTATATACGTAACTATCCATCCGACTGCTCATAAATCCATAACTAGTAATTTGATCAGTTTCCAAGTGTTTTCACTGAAATCGCTAACAAAATAATGACTGCGCAAACGTTTGCCCCTAACACTTTACTTAGCTCTCTCCTTGCCTGGATTTTATTAAATCTGGAGTTATAGTGCCCTCTCGGCGACTTGAAATGGTCTCAATCGATGGAGATAAGGAGATTGCAGGGACTCTGACAGGTAGTGATGAAGGACTTTCATTACTTTGTGTAATTTGCTGTGAAGCTGATAAACTGTAGGAAGTTGCAGATTTGCGACAATTTGCCTGAGATGCGTAGTAAATAATAAAAAATAATTTTGTCGTTATTGCGGTGGATTCATTTTTGTTATAGCTAAGGTTTCAAAATTATGAGTCATATCAAAGGTTGATGTTTCAAAAGTCTCATTATCTGCCCATTGATGATCAACAATATGATTTCATAGATTTATAGTCTTTTACACCTAATACGGGTGTCGGTGGGTAGTGCCAATCCTCGAGACTTCAAGATTTTGAAAGCACAGTGTAGGCATATAAACGTTACCTATATTTCTATGCAATTATATCGATAAAATTGCGCAAATGGAAGTATATTATTGAGCAGCAGACGTGCCATTGAAAAGGAAATGTCAGTATTTGATTACGATTTGTTAATTGCCGATAATTTAGGTTAATGCTTTTAAAACAGTACATGTGGGATTGATTACATAAATAATGATGCCGTATCTGTCAGTTTGTTCGATTATATTGCGAGGGAAGTTTACATTGGTGACATATTCTGCAAAATACATATTAATTTCATCGTCTCCCTGCCTTTGTCCTTGTTACTTTTGATTGGCGTAACACGTTCTTTTCCATCATTCTCTCCCTGTTAACCGTAACGTTATCATTTACTCCTTTTTTTTCGTATCATTCCTCTCACAATCCATTCATCTTTTTTTTGGTCTTTCTAAAGATACTGCAACAATCCTTGAAAAAACTTAAACGCTTTAACACTGACTGCATTTACGGACTCACTGAACAAGAAACTCGAATGTCTAGCTTTTTCACCCACGATCAAATTACATAAGCAAGAAAACACCCTCATCCTGAGCGGATATTGTTAATTTTAATTAATCTTTTGACAGCTAATTCTCATGCTCGTCACAAGATTTCTACATCAGTCTAATTAAAGTGTTATCGGATAGCGTTTGAATGGGACGCAGTCTCATACATGGCCATTCAGGTTGTATGTAATACCTAATTAGAAGCTTGTTTCAATGGGACGTTATAATAGCCGTGTGGGACGTGCCTTTGTTTGATGCGCTTTGTGCAAATTTCAATGTGCCTTGATTTAGAACCCCTGATAACTGTTTCTGATAAAGTAAACATGTGTTGAATAATTTTTCTCCTTTCTAAAGTGTCGATTTAAAAATTATTGGTCAATTTACGGAATACTTTACTTCCGAATTGAGTAGTTGATCACTTTATAATTGCGTGTTTATGAATATTCAAATGTGAGAATCTCTCTAAATATCGATATCTTAATCACTTAATTGATTCGAACTCGCGTTTACCTTCACACCATCGTTTAATTAATTAGGACGTATCTTCATTATTTCTATCATCGTTTTCTCAAAACTATCTTCATCCATAATGTACTTTTCTGCGAATCACTTTTGCCTTTAGAATGCCATTTGATTTGGTTGGCTTCTGGGGTTAGCATCCACTTCTACCAAATGCTTCAGAGTGTCTACCAGTATTTTCCCAAGTAATGTTATATTAGTATCCTCAATGTTGGAAAACAAAAGTGTATCAGCAGGTTGACGTGCCGTCGTCGGTGGGAAGTGGGTTACTTAATGATAGTCGTGCTATTCGCTAACAAGTCGGCTCTATTACAGTTTATAGCTAATACTTTACCGCTATACGAAATGTGTTGATTATGTGTTAGGGGATTATTGATCGTGTTTGCATCGAATGTACCGTTTTTAACATTACTGATGAGAATTAGATTTATGTTTTCTGTCTTATCTTTAGAATTACTGTTGGAGCTGATTTGTATTTTCCATTTACAATTAATGTTATGTGTGATGGATGCCACTCTTGATTATGATTAATCAATTAAAATTAGCATCTTCTGTCAAGTTTTCAGTATCATCTCCCTAAACCCCATAAACTTAAACGAACTTTACATCTTTCAACTTAGGGGTTCGCGAATTTCACTTTCTTGGTGTAAGTTTCTCACATTTGTCTAGTAATCATGTGTACAAAGACTAACAGGCTAATTAATCGTTGAAGACCTTGGAAAGCGACTCTGTGTAACTTTCAAATGATGGCTTGCTGTGCATGCGATTAGATTTCCAATCGGAACGTTTGATGCCCTAACCTAGCCTTTAATGTGTGTATTTGTTATTTATTACTCACTTAACGAACCATCTCATTTACGCAGATGTTATTTTAATTGTGGGAAGTTATCATCCGATGTATTACTTAAATGGAGATGCCCTTTGGTTAGGTACTTACTAATAATTCATAGGTCGCTGATGGTTGTCCCTTTTGATAGAACCTAACATACCGCAATAGACTGGATGCCGAACCTGGTATAAGACTTCAACTCTCTTCGATCAAACCTAATATCAACCGATTGATGAAAAATAAGAAACAGTTTCATACATCCCATAAGATTTTTTTTTTACCATAATAAATTATTGTATACGCTTACACTGTTACATGACTAAGTAATTATTATTAAAGAATGCACGTAACTTTTTCTTTTATTTTGGGGTTCCGTTAAAAATTTCGCTTTTCAAAAGGGTTCCGTCCAAAAGTTTGAGAACCGCTGTGTTATGTCATTTCTTTCTTTAATGTCATTGGTGATACTAAAAATCATTATCAAACACTCCATCTTTCAACACTGCTTGGGCTCATCTAAGTTGTACTGCGCCATTTCTTTCGATTTCTTTGTCTGCCGCATCTAGTACCTTTAAATCGGTTTTAATATTGGATTCCAAAACACAGAAAATGTAGTCGAGTTATTTCAGCCTTTACCGATAAATATAGCATTTTCCTTTGATTTTTGTAAATCGCTTCGTATCCGGTTTGGAAGCAAAGCGAATCAGTTTGTAGTAAATGTTGCTTTAAATAAAAATGGCGACAAATTGTCTATTGTGACGTTAACAAAAAGCGCAAGTTTTTATCTATACTAGTGCATTATAATGTAGTGTCGTGTGTCTATTACAAGTATTGATTTCATTAACTTATGTTTTGTCCATGTTCTATTCGATATTGTCCTTGTATCACAACATACACATTACAAGATACAAGACACATTACATTTAACAAGATTTTTGTTTCAATTTATTCAATGGCATTATTTACGGAACCCGATTTACTATAATATTAATTTTTTCTATAAATATTTGACCACAAATATTGACTACTAGCTTATGTCCTCGGCTTTGCCCGCGTGGAGTAATTGTCCTACGGGATCATACTACCGGGATAAAAAATATCATGTGTGTTAATCCAGGTTATAAACTACCTGTGTGCCAAATTTCACCCAAATCCGGTCAGTAGTTTTTGCGTGAAAGAGTACCAAGCATCCATTCATCCATTCTCAAAAACTTTCACATTTATAATATTAATAATATTGTAGGGTCAAGACCATTGATGCTATCATAAGTAAACAATACCATGTGTTATATGACATGGTTATGACAGTGGCACCTATAAAGTATGGAGAGATTCTTATTTCTCAGCTTCTAAAAGAAGGCTCTCATCGTCACTAATGTAAAATTTTAACAATGACTCTTATAACAATGGGGTAATAGATATTATTCAATGATAGTTTGTTTTTCTTAGGAGTGTTGTGTTAGCAGTGTTGTCATTAAAATGTCAGGTATTTAATAAAAAAAATGCTCATTTGACAATGTGTGTGAGAATAACAATGGTTATTATCATACTATTATTAATATGACAATAGATTCCAAGGCTGCGATTTACTTACATTATCGAGATAAAATATAATGGTACATTATTGACATCCAAAATATTTTGAATGTCAATAATGTGCCATTATCTTATTGTTTCCATGCATAAAACTTCTATAAATAATTATGATTTGAATGAAAACAATTGTATACTTATGTTACATTAGTAGTTACTTATTACATTATTTACTGTCAAGTTTGGTCACCTGTATTTAGATATAAATGATTGAAAATGAGACCTCTAGTTTGTAACCTGATTCCAGTTTCTGAAGTGTGAATGTCGCAACAGATATTCTACGATGGGTTATTGACCTATTTTTCAACTGTGGTCCATCAGATTCTTTAGGCTATGGTTGAGAGACATTCGCTATGCATCACCGCAGATGAGACGCAAAGTGTCACTTTGTCGACTGATGGGCCCAAGTTCGAAGAGAAAAGCGGGCAGTTAATACATAATAATATATGAGAACAAGTGTTAGAAAATGGATTTACCAAACTAAAGTTATCATAATGAATTGATGTATAAATTATGTCAAGTGTGCAAAGTGTGGGAATATCCATAATTAGATTAAATGCAGTAGGTAGTAGGAACTTTTAAATGAAAATACTTTTGTGTACGTGTTAGTCACCTTATACTGTATTACTGTGAATTTAACCGCAGAGTTAATAATTATTTTGATCAGTGTAATTTTCCTATTATTGAATATTTATTGACGTAAATATGACGTCATACCTACTCACTCTTCAGTAATTAGTCAACATGAAAACCGACACGTAATAAATTGAATGCTGAAACTACACCGATCCAATATGTTTGCATTATTTAGTGAATATGGCTTGGCTTAACTAACGAAAAACAGCGAATTAAAAGTAATGAGAAATAATAACGAAAATAAAAAAAACTGGCCAAGTGCGAGTCGGACTCGCGCACGAAGGGTTCAGTACCATAACCCGAAAAAACACGTTTCTTGTATGGGAACCCCATTTTAATATTAAATAATTTATATTTTTATTATTTGTTGTTATAGCGGCAACAGAAATACATCATCTGTGAAAATTTCAACTGTCTAGCTATCACGGTTCATGAGACACAGCCTGGTGACAGACAGACAGACGGACAGACAGCGAAGTCTTATTAATAGGGTCCCGTTTTTACCCTTTGGGTACGGAACCCTAAAAAGTATTAACAATATTAGTTTGATTTTTGAGTTATTTGACGGTCGGTCAGTGTTTACAGGTTTTTTAAGCTATTGCATACAGCTTCTATCGCGGGCCTTGAGCGTGGAGACCGAATCCAGAAATTCCGTAACGAAAATAACCCTAACGTAACTTTCGTAACGTAACGTAACGAAAATAACCTAACACCTAGTGCCTAACACGTAGTGTCAGATATTGAGAAGCCTAGGTTATTATTTTTAATCTACTGCTGGATCTGACACTACGAAAGTAAATAAATAATTATAATTACATAAGTTGATAAAAAATGCTATGCAATAGCTTTACCGCGGCAGTCTCCGAGTGCCACACGTCTTTTTTTTTTAATGTCGAAAAGTTTGTTTCATAACGTTTCCTGAAACGTCTTCCAGCAGTATAAACATGAGTTTTTCAGTAGCGCTAACAATCCTGTACTTTTTTTTTCTTTTATATCCTCGTTTTTGCTCACAGGACGTCACTTTGTCTAAGTCTTCTTGACAACAATGAATTTGGAAGCCGCTCCCGCTTATAACTTAACAAAAATGTTACAAAAAGAGCGTTCTTTAAATTAGCCGTCAGTCAAAATGGTTCTTTTGTAATGCGACCTTAAAACGTTGAGTTAATTACTAGACCAAAGGTTACTGGCTAATAATAGTTTTGTTAACTTTAGTTATTAAAATCTTAATGTGGAGGCGTGATGGTGTAAGTTGATGTCAGTTTGAATTTATACTGATTAAATTCTCTCTGATGTTCAAATTGATTTATTCTTCGTTTGTACTAAAGCTTTGTCCCATATTTCAAAAAAATCTTATTTTGTCCCATATCACTATTGAAGTTCTGTTTCGTCCTAAATTTCAAGTACTATAAAGGTACAGTCAATAAAAAAAACTAATGTACTTATTTAATCCTCTTTTAGGTGACCAAAAGTATTAGGTCAGCATAAGTTCAAGGTGTTGAAAATGACGGATGATACTTTCATTTGTTTGTTTTGTTGATTGTGAGAACATTTTATTTGATATCGTTTTGGGTTATTAAAATATTTTAAGTTTAATTACTGTCATACATCGTGAATAGGATGTATAGTCATAACATAAAGGGTGTAAACGGACTCTTAACGAAGCTGAAAGGTACTTGTTCTCCCCGTCATTGCGATCATTTTTTTGTTCCAGACCATACCTGGGAAACTTCTAGTTACGGAGATATTGGGGGTCAAAGTCCCAACTTTTTTACAAGTTTTTTTAAATACACGTTTTTAATATAAGATTTTTACCTTAAATACCTCCAGGAACCCCTTACTAGTCAATCTAACCATCCAATGTTTTGAGTGCGTTACATTGAGTCCTACTGTAAAACGTGATTTTTCAGCGCAAAAAAAGTCGTTTCCCAGCACTCATTTTTGCGTAAAGTTACTTAGTTTGATGTACATAATGCTTGGTTAACGGCTTCGTGAAGAATCTCTTTACACCCCGTATGTGTCACATACAGAATTTTATTGTTTAGGTAGTTAGGTACACACGGCGATACATCAAGCTATCCATATCCAGTATAACCTGACCTTGGTTTGTATGAGCTTCCCGTACAATGATAGATGAGCTTTATTTGGTTTCTGCATAGCTTGATTGGTCGTCGGCGTACCTAAATACTGTGTGTCCTTGCCATTTAATGTAAGAGGGACATTGTCCTCTTGTCTATTGACTATGACCTTCCCTTCGTTTAAAATATTTAATGTTTCATTTTTTTGTTTCAGGTAAGTTTCACGAGACGAATCCACCAAAATACCTTTTAATTTAACTTTCAGGTGAGTTCCTCCCTATTATTAATTTATATAGCATTCAACAGTAATAAATAATTGGATATACATACATGTGGTTGTTGAATATCTGCATGCGTTTATGTTAGAAATCATTACTATTCCCATGCTACAATAAAAACAACATGCTTTTATCATAAACATCGTATTTTACGGTCTATAAACTGTTCGCCATAGCATGCATGTCGCGTCCACACATTAGGCCTAATCTGTAACTGACATCGCCGCTCCCATTGTCTGGGGCGAGCATTATCGTATTCAAAAAACGCAAAATTGTGCATTCGTTACGCGGTTCAATTTGAGGCTAATTGGCAGGTGTGAAGATTGATACAATGGTGTATAATGTAGCTATTGACTGGAACCAAAATATAATAAGGTAAAATACAGGAATTTTTTTTGGGATACTAATTAAGCCTATATTTTATTGCCCGACTGTTAAAAGCGAACGTATTCAAATGTTTGTACAAACAATTTTTTTTGTGTTCGAATTTTAAAACCTACGGGCATTCAAATCTCGGTCTACTTACTGGCCAGTATTACTTTTTTATCATCAGCATTCTCCTGTCATTATTCAAATGCATTTGAACATGTCTTCTTCCATACTTCTCTATTAGTTGTCATCTAAATTCTCAGTAGCCACCTCCTTTCTAGCCATATCATTAGTCACAAAGTCCATTTTTTCTTTGGTCTTCCTCTAGCGAGTATTCTTTTTTTAACTGAAGCAATTACCCACTTAAACAATTCTAGGAGGAGATATCGATCAGACTATTCACAGGCTAAATGAAAAGCATTTCTTTTTCTATTACATAAACCTTTAATAGCCTAACCTTGTAGGGCACAGAGTAAACACAAGATCCTGACATGTGTACTACTATCAATATTTGTAACAGTTGTGTGTGTACTGTAATGTGTAGCAGCTGAGACCACAGAGTAGTAAGATGTTGTAGGACTGACAGAGTAGATGTGAGCTTACTTTATCGAAAACTTATGCAAATGCTTTTGTCACTTTTGGTAGGAACTAAAACTTGACAGTCTTTGCTGTTGATAGTGTTCTTCGTCGTTCACCACTCTAAGACAAAGCTAGCGAATTAATTAGTCGTAATTTGACTGATTCTCTATATCTAATGTCAAAAATGTATACACAGTCAACTTGCTAGAAACAAGCTCGAATAATAAAGATAAAGTACCAAAGTCTGTCAGCAGTCTTTTAGCATTCCATATGGATACAGATGCTGTGACAGTTTCTACCTGGTATGACTACTTTATAAAGCCGAGACAAGTGATACTCGCTTTAAGAGCATTTCTTACTATTACAACGACTTCCGAAACTTACGACTTTCGACGGGATTGACATAAGATTTCGGTAGCTTATGTCCCATGCATTATGTCTTTTCTATCATCGTTTTAGCTGATAGAATGCAACTTTTACAAAGTGAGTGCTCTGTATCTTGTTACTCTGTGTCATCCTGTCCCATCTCTCCCACGGGCGCGTGGGAACTCTAGATGCGAGAAACGAGATCTCTTGCTACGATTGTTTGTGTACGATATAACGCTCTGTCATCCGATCAAAAAGTCGTATTGGACACTTGACTTCCAATTGTTTGAAACTTGTTGTAGGAATGTGTGAATGGGCTGATGAAAGTACATGTTCGTAGATTAGGGTTTCATATATAAATATTTTTTATATTTAAGAAGACAGTTTCATCGATTGGTTTGATGACTTGTTAAAAGGCAGTTTTTGTCTCAATTTCGTCTAGATGCCGTCTCCAATTTCAAATATTCATACTAAAAGCGTTTTCTAAGCTTTTAATTGAAAAAGTACCAACAGCATAACCTTAGTGTTCATCCTTTGAATCAGCATCAACATCTGAAATTAACCACCGGCCACTTTTGTTCTCAACTTTCATACAATTTTATCTAACGTCTACACATACAACAACATACAAGTTACAACATCATTACCACATTACAACAACTTGTCTAGAAATAAATCACCCTTGTCGGCAATATGTTTCTTTTCGAACATGTTGGTTCCAATGTGGACATGTTCCACATTTAGTTGGTTAATGAGGACTTGGAGGAAGCGGAGGCGTGGTCGGAATCGAACACGTGTCCCAACGCTTCCGTCTCTGTGTTTATAATATGTCGGATAGTTTAGATTAGGATACGGTGAAGTTCTATAGTCGTTGACTTTAAGTTCAAGAATGTTTGTAGAATGTCTTAAGACTAGTAACGACTAATTATTATAATTGAACATTTAAACTGTAATGCTCTAAAACTTCAGTTGGTGTAATTTTTTGCGTTGGAACTTCAGTATTGTGGTATTTTCAAGAACGTGGTTACTACATACAAGAATTTATATGAAAACTTTCTCATTGTTAATTGTGCTTGTAGCCTTGTACATAGTAAATGATCTAAGTTTTTTTTCCGAAAATAAGCTCAACTTTTAAATTATTCAGGATTTGGTCCTAAATTATTTATGCTTGAGTATGCTTGCTTTAGTGGCAGTGGGCAGGGCACATACTCGTACCTCGCAGATCGGATGGCCGATGGGGCTGAAAAGTTCTGGGGTGGCGACCGCGACCCGGAAGACGTTGCGTTGGTCGGGTGAAATGATGATGATGATAATGATGAGTATGTTTCTAAGATCGTAGCTAATCTATTAGGGACAGCTTTCTATAGTCTTCATTTAATTAGCTACCTATTACTAGTATTACGTACATCCGTATTATTCCGTATGAGAACCAAAGAAAGTTACTCCTTCAATTAAACTATCAGTCAAATGAGCCAATCAATTTTTAATAAGTATTGATTATTTATCAATATGATTCAAAATAATATAGTTTCTAACAGACATATGGTCTTTCTCCTAATTTAATATTAAATGCGGAAATGCCTAATGGCTGATTTCCTCTCGTTTAATGAATAAACACGTAATATCCCATTACTAATGATGTAATGTAGACATGTGGCCTACTTGGAGATAATATTTATTAGATGTTTTCTTGCACATTCCATATGGTTTTATTTATTATAATTAACTACATGATTCCATAATGCCAGCCTGCTATGCCATATTTAGAGTACCTTCTTCCGTAATAAAGTACTGTAAAACTTTTCATAATAACCTTATTATAAGAGTTGGCTTTGCAGACCCTAACGAAACGGCTGTTTTCGCAAGCACTTGAGAATTACTCAAGGATTGGATCCCATATTTTGTTGCTAGCTGGCAAAAGTTCGCTATTACCCATTCCCCTGATGGTATTAAAATAAAGCGTAAATATAATTCAGATCCCACTAATTATAGACTAATTTCTAGCATTGTCGTTTGTAACGACAGTTCTAAAACCACTGCAACGGACATTATTACAGAGAAGCACAAGACAACGGAAAGTGACAAGCCTATACAAATTACACCAGCAAAGTTAATAAGCATGAATAATTTTATAAAAAGACAGCGGAAACAAAGAAACATGGTAGATACTAATGCATAATTACAAACGCTTTGAAACACAGAAGCCTGACCTGAAAAAGACAATAAAATAGTAGACGGCATTGTCATTTGAAAACACCAATAAACGATTTGTCATGTACTTTGAGTAATAGCTGCTGTATAGTTTTATTGCTCTCGTATATATGGATATTTTTATATAAACACGACCGACCATAAACGTATGTGTGATATAGCGTTGCAACCATGTATAGTCGATATATGTAATGGAAGTAGATTTGATAGTATCATTAGGAAAAGATGGATGAATTGTGTGCTGAATGATAAGAAGGAAAAAGGAGCGAATGATACGAGTAGACGATTGACAGGAGCGAATGTAAGAAAAAATGTGTTGTGCCGATACTACATAACATGGGACAAGGGCAGGAAGATGATGATGCTTAGGAAAGATGCTAATATGAATAAAAGAGTTACTCTATACTATATAGCATAGTAGTTGTAACTACTGATAATGATGGCTGAAAAGAAACAATAACAAGTAAACTGAGGAGCTAGACAAAAATATAATAAGCCAATCTAAAATATAATAATAGGTCAATGTGGCGACACTTGGGGGTCCAAGTGTCGCCACATTGACCGGTCCCGTGCGACTCGCATCAAGCGGATCCCCGCAACCTTCACCAGGTCATCGGTCCACCTAGTGGGATGTCTTCCAACGCAACGTCTTCCGGTTCGCGGTCGCCACTCCAGAACTTTACGGCCCCATCGGCCATCCGTTCTGCGAGCAATATGCCCTGCCCACTGCCACTTAAGTTTGGCAATTCTTCGGGCTACGTCGGTAACCTTGGTTCTCTTGCGGATGTCCTCATTTCTGATTCGATCGCGCAAGGAAACTCCGAGCATAGCCCTCTCCATTGCCCTTTGGGTGACTTTAAGCTTTCTGATGAGGCCCATTGTGAGCGACCACGTTTCGGTCCCGTATGTAATCACTGGCAACACACACTGGTCATAGACTTTCGTCTTGAGACACTGCGGTAAGTTGGACGAGAAGATACCACGCAACTTCCCAAACGCTGCCCAGCCGAGTCGGATTCGACGATTGACCTAAAGCTTTTTAACTGACTGTGACTTCTTAGGCTACGCGCAACGGTGGCGACAATAAGCTGTTTCCATGATTTTTAAAACGTTTTGTATGGAATCGCCGCACACTTGTAGCGAGTGCCACCGGCGGCCCGTTTGCGCGGAGCCTTACAGCCTTCTTCAATCTAAGTTTCTTTTCTTTTCTATCCGTATTGATACCACTTTTTACCATCAGAAGTGAACCAGAAACGTCAACTTTTTCGCCAGTTGGAGAAAGTTTTTGTTATGAAATATTGTCAAAACTACGAATGCATGTCAAGCGTTCATTCGCGTGAGTACGAAACATTTCTGGTACTGAATTGTTTATGTTTGACCTATTCTTCGTTGCTTGTGGAAAGATGGCTGCCGTGGAAAAGTAAATAAAGAATGAGGTATTCCAATGTTTGGCGATCACTGTTTGTGTTTAACGAAGCTACTAATCGTATCCGTAGTTTTTTGTGTGATACTTAAACTTTACAGAAAATTTGAAATGATGGCAAGGAATGGAATGAGTACGTGAGAAAATTTTACGGTGAAAATCATGGGAAATAGATTGATGACCGCAATTGCAAAGAGTTTGTTAGTAGATATAGTAAAACAAAGTTTTTGAAGTTATACTTATTTTTGGCGCTTTAGGGAAAAATGATGAGAGTAAATTTTTACGATGCGCGCGCACACCGTCACGAAAAACCGACACCCTGAAGTTAGCTAGTCAACATTTTACTTTTATACGCAAAAGAAGTATAACTTCTTACGTGCGTAATAAGTAAACACACACTTTTTTTTTAATACTCTTGACTTATCTTGGTAACTAACATAAACATTTAAAAAACTAGATGTATGAACGTGGACGACACGAAAGGAGTATGTCAGGATTGTAGTAGTTAGCGTTCTTTATTTTCTGCCTACCCCCATTGGAAAAAGGCGTCAGTTTATGTACGTATGTATTTAAAATCAATTAAACCAACATTTCGTTGGTTTAGTGCAAGTCGCAAGCGCGACTGCTGAGCATGAGGGCCTGGGTTCGATTCCCAGGTCGGGCAAAGTGTTATTAGCATTTTCCATCAGTAATTTTTCAGTAACAGCCGCGGAGTCTGGATTTGCGTCCGGTTGATGGCAATAGGCTCGCCCCCTGTTACATGGGGCTTAAACATAACAGGCGAAATGTGGGTGTGCTATTAGGTATACCTCTGTCTAACCCTTCAGGGATTACAAGCGTGATGTTGTGTAAACCTACAATTTCGGATTCCAGACAGTTCGATATTACTAAATGTAGGAAAACCAATCAAACACACAATGCAGTGTCATTTTTCCTTGTATCAATTTCTAATTATAGTATTTCCCTTTGAGGCGCTGGTGACTAGTTAACTACTGACAGTGGTCATGGGTTTAACAATTTAAAGCCATAGATTGGTCACAGACCCATGGTAATCGAAGGTCACCATACAATTTGTCGTGCGGTGTCATTTTACGATAGCCATGAATGAATCGAACGATCTCGTTTAAGTTATCGACGCTAATTTGAATAGAAAATATGTGAGAATGAATTCTCGGGTTTTCGAAAGTAAATTGGTTTTCCATTACTGTCATCGAAGCTGTAAAGATCCTCTAATTCAGTATTTTATGTTTGTATTTTTTTAGAAAACGAACGGTAAAGATAAATCTCAAGTTCTTAACTACAATTTTATTTAAAGCTGGATACAAAAGTTGTTATTAAACCTCCATGACCTTCTGTCATCTAGCATGCAATTTAAAAGTAAAACTTGATCACGATCATTTGCTTCTATTCCCAATGACGTATTATTCATTGTCTATTCCTATAAACATTTTTAATAAAAGAACTGCAGTAGTTATACCAACCAAGCTTTCTTTATGCATAAGAATAGCCAATAAAATTTTCCACCATTGCATTCGACCAACCTCAATAACCACACCGCTATTGGCTATTGGCTATAAATTCCATTTTCAAAAACCGCGATTTGCAGTCAGCCATTTTGAATTACGCGGCCATTGACCCCTGTTAATCATGATGGTGGCAGACGAATAGTAAGATTTATGTAGTGATTTCAATTCTTTAGCCTTGGTGGTACGGTAGTCGAATTACTTGCGACAAATTACTATGATATCACATTGAGGGACCCTATTTATGTGTGTTAAGTGATAAACGTCCTTATTTGTTTGTCGTGTAAGGATGGAATTCGTATTTGATTGTTTGATTGGTGTTAACTTCGTGTAATGTTTCATGAGTTGCTGTTGTTGCAACATTTGCTGATTTTGTTGTCATTGTAAGTATTCTGAAAAGCACTTTGTTGGTTCTACTATGCTCATAATCTAGTTACTGTTAAATAAACTTCTAAGTTCAGTCCACAACCAAAGTCTAAAAAGCAATTTTAAAACAATTTGTAGGTTATATCTTATCACTAAAATTAAATTAGTACATTTTGATATACAATGCAGATAAAATGTTGTAAAGGTGTGGCCACTCTGCGACCATAACATTAAAAGTGTGAATTCAAGGCGCGTTGTCTATGCACTTGAACTAATGAAGTGCAAGTTCGCATGTAATGGTCAATTAATGACAAGTAGCACTAAAATGGTGCTTACATTGAACAATGTTGAAACTCATCCATATTGCACTAACATTTAAAACATTATTTTCTTATCATTTCTGGAAATCTTTAGAATTTGTCAATAACGCTTCACAAGTAGGTACCCAGTCATTTTAATAATTGGATCATAAAAATGGTAATTTATTGTGAATCATAATTTTTAATACCATTCTGGGTAACTACCCATAAATTCTCGTACAACAAAGAAAAGCTATTCTAAACGAAAACGCAGTAACCATAATATAATATCTTGCAAATAATTCATGGCTAAGCTTTCAGGTTAATCTGATTATCTAGAGTTCTAGACCGCTATGGCCTGTGGCGGCGGCTCCAATAATATATGTGCCATTGATTTGGTTTTATGTCAATCGAACGGTATTAATGTCTCGGCAACCAGAGTAATGGTGACGACGCTAGTGTTACCAGCTACTTGTATCTTGTTGCTTTGTTAAAGTAAGTTACGGTGTTCCACTTTTGAGCATGAACCAATGGGGATTCTGTTTTGAGTGTAAACCTCTTTGGTGGTGACAGAAAAGTGGTATTCCTGAAAGCGCAACTATTAGTTGCGCTCACAAATTCAAATTGTTCAAATTATTCACTTCGAGGAATAATTTAGTTGCGCTTAGTTGGTTGCGTTTAAAAACAGTTGCGCTTTGAGGAATACCCAGCAGAAGGGGGGCAGAAGCAGAAAATGGCTTTCAAAGAGGTTTCTTTTTCATGATTGATCTTAATTCTATCAATGGAGCTTTTGTCCGTTTCCACTGATACCTACTAGGCAACACATCATCACATGCCTAGCCTTTTCCCAACTTTGTTTGGGTCGGCTTCCAGTCAAACTGGATACAGCTGATGATGGCGCGACTGCCTAACTGGCCTCCACAACCCAGTTAGAACTGGGTAATACGATACTGGTTGTTAGAATTTCGGGCCACTACCTGTAACAACTGTAAAAGATCTAAATGACAGCCGACACCAACGGCTTAGCGTGCTTTCCGAGGCACGGAGGAAACTCGGTATGTAAAATTTCTTTTTAGTACCTATACTCCTATACTTTTGTACTTTTCTATAGTTGTTATGGCACCGAGTTGCCATGTCTGGCACACTGTTAAACTCACGATGTTTTGTGTGGTATGTTTAAGTCTTGTAAAATTTGTAAAGGTGAGTTTTGAATGATAAAAAATAAAAAAAAAGTGTGCTCACCCATCCACGGACCAACCTAGGCAAGCGCGGCTTAACCTAGCGATTGACCCGACCGGCTCTTATTATTTAGCCACGAGATGCTCCGATGCGTGAAAACGTGGAAGATAATCTTCTCAATGAATGGAGCTTTAAGCTCGCCACATAATAGGGCTATACACTATATATACATAGAGCTTAAAGCAACCATTGATGTTCAATCAATGTAAACACTCCTATCTTCTATCTCCAGTAAAAGAAACAAAGGCCCAAAGGTAGAAGTACTCGACTACGTTTCATTCACCTCAGCAATAAACCTCGCGAAGTATTTACGACGGTAATGTCGGAAAATAGGTCATAATTAGAGGTTCCATTAGTCCAACTGAGTTCAATGACTGCTGTGCCCTGTCCCACATAAGGGCCACCCCTAAACCAAGGCGCGATAATTGTTCTTTTAAATTGCTTTCGTATTTATTTTTATCGAAGAAAGAAGGGAGGGAGCTTTGGTTTTATTTGTTTTCGATACCCCTGTAGTTTATTTTTTGGTTGGAACAGTTCGTCTTTTAGTTGTCCGTCCCGGTAGAGGAATGAAATGTTGAGCAACTTACACTTCACCCAACTTCTCTGTGCGGGAAGACACTAAACTAAAATAAATATACTAAGTTTAATGTCACCTTGACCTGCAAACTTAAACTGGTCAGACTATACGTCAATTTACCTTGCTATGTGCATTTCATATGATAGTCACAAAGCAGTTGTCTTTTAAAAAAATAAGTATATACGGACTATTTAAGTTGGTTGTCAATTAATTGCCTGATAAAAAATGAAAATCAGATAAAATAGATTACAGGTGTTGATTTAATATGAACGATAAGACAGCATAGTAATTAGTATGATGCACTGTTTGTTCTTAGAAACAACATTACTCACGAATGAACGCTGTGTAACGCTGTTTATGAATGATAATTCACACGATTTTAACGATTTTGTGCCGTTAAGTTCCAAAACAAGAAATAGCATTTTGAAAGTTTTGAACAACGTGATATTTGTGTATCTATTTTGTTCAGACGCTAGCACAAAAAGCTACCCGAAACTGTTTAATTTTTCCAATCAACCTTTATACCTTGGCATCTGTACACTTGGATCTTTCAGCGCGTGACAATACTCGCAATCCGCCATCCTGTTTTTTCAATACAATTTCCACAGATAATTTCACAAACATCATTCAAGCACCATTAAAACATGTTTACAGTAGGTACTGTTCATTTTGGTGAAAGTTCAATGTTGTGAATTTCTTCCACATCATGCCTTTTTACCATAAGATGTGAATAAGTTGTGCGGGCGGATCCTTTTAGTATTCATAATGTTGCACGTGTAAAAAAAACTATACACGAAGGTGACAAAGGATCCGTTTCCTGAGGATTTTTTACGCAAAAAAACGCTTGTGCTCGTTCCCGTGAGACAAAAGCGATACACGCAACGAGGTTTTATATGGTAAGAATAACTGAAAACATAAGGTGTTTTGTACTAGAAACTGGCGTGCATGTGTGTGTCCGATGTATGAACTTGGTCAAAGAAGAATGTTTCGTTTCTTATGAAATAGTCCATAACTTTTTGTTCTACTATCTTAATGCAATGTCCTGTTAAGTATTTTGTGTGTACATAAATAAATAAGTATGGAACAATCGTAGCAGGTTGTGTTCTTTAACTTTACCTATCCCATGGTCAAAAGGCATTTTAGTTATGTTTGCAACAATGACACTCATTATTTTAAACATAATGTCAAATAATCCGGGCCAAGTAATAATGAAAATAACTGTGCTCTTTCAATTCAATCCTCAACAAAAGGGCGTGGAAACAACAGCTTTATAAACTCGCTTTTACTCCATCGATTCGCTACTCAGAAGCCGGCTGGGACACACCTTAAAGCCATGTGAAAACAACAAGGCATCTCATTGGTTGCCATCGATTCTACCTCAATATCAATGCAAGTCACGCAAACGCAAGAATTGCGTTCGAAAACTGTCAAAGACGTCTGCTCATAAAAATTGTAGTTTCAAAGAATTATCTTACAAAGGCGTGTGTTATTCTTTTGACGGGCGATAGTAGCTGATTATGATAAAACGTGATTCTTAATATCTTGATATTTTGTAATGCAAAGTTTAGTTTCTGACGTATATCGGTGAATTGATTTTTCTTGTTTCGACGTACTTTTCCATGTATAACACATTGAAGAGCAAGTCGATATCGATACAAGACACAATGTTACCATAATGTTTGTCGTACACACAGGTTTAACATAATAAACGCAAAACCTTTTAGGTGGTGATTCAGTAAAACTGGACAACTTAACGGAAGGAAAATGGGTCGGAAAAAAGAATTTCAACTTCCTATACAATATATCGCATTAGCAATATGAAGAGTCTTATTTTTCGACCCTTGTTCCGGGCACCGTAACTATTTCCCAGTTTGATGGACTAATTCGCCACTTACGAAGTATTGTAAACTGTTACACCCTGTATGTATGGCAAACATTAATATTACAAACAATATAACAACAAACACACAGATGTAACATTCTGTGATATCTTATTTTCCAACAGTTCCAGTGCCAGTGTCCCTCAATAACAAGTTTTACAATAATATGTATAATTCACCATATGACTACAGTTACCACGCGGGTGCGGTCCCCTTGCTATGATAGTCACGCGACCTCGCTTAACAGGTAGTTATGGTACAAGCCATGAACTAAGCGGATTCAAGTGTGGTATATATTATTAGGTAAGACTTCGGCAGCGTCCATCTATTCTTAAATCGCAAAATAAGTTTCCAGCGTCAAAGCTAAGTGTATATTACATTTCACATTATATGCATTATTGACTGCCTCGTTGGTCTAGTGGTTGCAAGCGACTGCTGAACAATGAGGTCGTGGATTCGATTCACAGGTCGGACAAAGTGACATTCGGTTTTTCCATCAGGTATTTCTCTGTAGCAACCACGGAGTCTGGATTTGTGTTTGGTTGACGGCAATAAGCTCGCCCCCATTACATGAGACTTAAACATAACTGGTGAAATGTGGGTGTACTATTCAGTACACCTGTGCCTTACTCCTGGCATTACAGGCGTGATGTTATGTATTACATTTCAGAGACAAGTAAAATACACAGTAACCAGTCTGTTTAGATTTGGGAAATGTGTATCTTGGAAGAAGAACCTCTCCTTCATCAAATCATGTCTAACTCCCGAAAAATCTTATCCAATTCCACAATCAAATTATCCGGTAATAATTCTTCCTTTTTCTTAACATTCTAATTTATAATAACTAATTTATAACTGGCCCAAAAATATGGCCGTATCTTTTATTGATTTTAAAAAGGAACAGCACATTAGGGCATTAACCTGCTTGATTTGTGACCTCATTACGTTTGATATATTTTCATTGGTGCACGCAACACCCATCACTCAACGAAAAACGTGTTTCGAGATTAAAATTGTCATAATCACTTAGATCAAGTATTATATCAGTTGCTTGATAATAAATTGAATATTTTGTTTTGTAACGTAACTTGGATTAGGAAATTGTTTTGTTTGTCGCAAAATTCTAGAGCCAAATTAAAATTAAAATTATGTGACATTCCTAAGCGATTTGTTTTTTTTTTTGTTAGTCTATTTAGTGTCCCACTGCTGGGCAACAACGACTTATCCAAATTAAATTGTGTGTAATGAAATTGACCATCTATATCCTGAATGACATTGTAATTGAATCTTATTGAATACGAGTATAATGAATTTAATCTCAAATTTAATTTTCCTAATATATTTGCACAGCTAGTATGGTTATATTACAGTGTACCTTAAGAACCTTTTGTTACATCCTCTAAACCTGTGTTCATCATCTTCCTGCCCTTATCCCATTCTATTTGGGGTCGGCGCAACATGTTTTCTTCTTCCATTCTCCCCTGTCAGACGTCTCGGCATCGTTGACTCCTTTCTCTTTCATATCAGTCTTCACACAATCCATCCATCTTTTCTTTGGCCTGCCTCTCCCTCTCCTTCCATCAACATTCATGTCCATCACTCTTTTAGTCACACGCGTTTCATCCCTCGTCATTACATGTCCTTACCAAGACAAACGACTTCCTTTCAATTTTTTTGTAACAGGCGCCACTTTCAAACTTCCTCTAATATACTCATTTATTACTTTATCCATTCTTGTCACTCCACACATCCATCTCAACATTCTCATCTCCGCTACATGCAATCGTTTTTCATCCTTCTTCTTCACAGCCCAGCATTCTGACCCATACAGTACGACAGGTCTAATCACGGACTTGTATATTTTCCTCTTTAGCTTGAGGGGCATCCGTGGGTCGCAAGTTGTTCCAGTGACCTGTCGCCATTTTATCCATCCTGAGTTGATCCTCTAAACCTGTGTTATGCAAATAAATGATTTGTATTTGTAATTGTATTTGCAAATGCCTCTCCTTTCCCCTTCCCGTCTCTAACTTGTGTGTTGTCAGGCCATGTTCCGTTGTAATAATGGTCGCAGTACCTTCATTGCGATTTGAATTTTTATTTATTAGTAGGTACTTTAAGTTCCAATAAGAAAGAAAACGAATGACGAGAGACAACTGTATAGAGAATATTTTCGTATTAATTTAAAAATACCTAGCTAATATTGCCACTTGCACCAAAATCATTAAAACCATAAACCACCACCCTACTGCGTCAAAACTAACAAGGCGAGTATCAAATACCGTAATCTACAGATACTATCTATTCACAAATTAGCCCATCGTACAACGGAACCACACTTTGAACACGATAATGCACTAACGTTCTATTTCTGTTCAAAAACTCCACTTGTACCCAAAAAAAAACTTGAATTTTACAAAAAAGGGCCTATGTGCATCACATTAATAACAACACAAGGTGGAAACGCACGAACGTGCGAAAATTATGCCAAAAAGTTCTGTAGTATTGCCATTTTATCCGGTAAACAGACAATTTTATATTTTTTAGGGTTCCGTACCTCAGTTGGCAAAAACGGACTCCTATAGGATCACTTTGTTGTTTGTCTGTCTATATGTCCGTCTGTCAAAACCCTTTTTCTCAGGCACGCGTGAAGGTATACATCTGAAATTAATAACAAATACTCAGGTGGGCTACCTGCAACCAGTCCAGTCGGCAACCAGTCTTACCAAGAGGTATCGTATTATTTTATTTATTTATTTATTTATTAAAACTTTATGCACAAGTAAAATTACTGTACAAAGGCGGACTTAATGCCTTGGGCATTTTCTACCAGTCTACCTTAGGGTGATGCAGAGACAATACACAGTAGGTGCAAAAACAGAAAAAGAGACTAGAAAATATTTATAAACATATAATAATAATAAATACATATATGCATACATATAACAAAATGTATAAAGTTAAGATAGGGGAAAAAAAAAAAAAACTAAAACAACTTAACTCTGAGACGAAGTATTGAAAATGGAAAGTCAGATAAGAAGGAGAAGTGGGTTTGTGAAGAAGAGAAAACAGGGTTGTCAAAGCCCTCAATGCTCTGCGCTGCCGGATGGGTAACCACCTTAACAGCGATCGATGTGCAGATACATGATCATACTTGCGGAGATTGAAGACGAATCGAATGCAGTTATTTAGAAGTCGGTCAAGCTTATTGAGGAGCTCTGCATTCAGGTCATAGTAGCACACATCACCATAGTCAATTATGGGGAAGATTAGGGACTGTACAAGCATTGCCTTAATGTGTGTTGGGAGAATATTTTTCAGCCGGTAGAGCGACCGCAACGTTCCAGTGACCTTCTTGCTCACAATCGCGACCTGCTTACGCCAATCAAGGCAAGTGTCAACATGCAAACCCAGATCCTTGACGTCAGAGCTAAACGGAATCACTGTGCCGTCAAAGGTAACCGGTGGCACCGTTAAACCATTCAGCCTTCTCAAGCTATGGGGGCTCCCCACAATGATAGCCTGGCACTTGTTTGGGTTAACCGCCACACCGAAACGATCAGACCAGTTTTTAACGACGCGTAGATCCCGGTTTAGCTCCATGACCACACCGGATAAGCTGTCAACACCTGCCCGACGGTAGAGTTGCAAGTCGTCGGCGTAGAGATGATACGCACACTGAAGCTCGGTAGTTATGAGATCTATAAAAATAGAGAACAAAAGTGGAGATAAAATACCGCATTGAGGGACGCAAGCTTCCAGATCACACCAGCTGGAGTTAGAATCACCAGCAAGGACTGACTGCTGACGCCCCTGAAGATAGGAAGAAAACCATTCCAAAACCTCGGGAGAGACCATGCGATAGGAGAGGATGGATAAAAGGACTTCGTGACTGACGGTATTGAAAGCATTTGAGAAATCGATCAACACTAAAACCGTAACTTTAGTGTCCTCCATTCCCCGCCTTATATCGTCAGTCACTTTAAGAAGAGCTGTAACGGTACTGTGCCCGGGCCTGAAACCGGATTGGAAAGGACTGATGAGGGAATTTTTGTGAATGAAGTGGGAGAATTGCTTATGTACACAGGCCTCGAGTACTTTGGATAAAAAGGGAAGGATGGAAATCGGACGAAAGTGACTGAGATGCGTGGGATTAGGGATTTTAGGAAGTGGTCGTACATGGGCTTTCCGCCATAGGGAAGGGAAAACACCGGAGTAAAGGGAGAAGTTAATTATATGGGAAATTGCGGGAAGGAACTGATCAACAGCTGTCACGATCATATGTCGACTTATGTTATCACAGCCAACGGCTTTGGATTTAATGGATAGGATAATCTTTTTGATCTCCCCCGGATCGACTGGGGTGAAGGCAAAGGGAGTAATATCGGGTCGCGTCAGACCAGCAAGGTAGTCAAGGGTTTGACATTTGGTTAGACTATCAATGGTGGGAACAGAGGAGAAATGACGATTTAGATCGTCTAAGCCAAATGTGTTAGGAAGGTCTGAATGTCGCGATCTGCCGATACCTAGAGTTCCGGAATTTCCAGATATCAGCAGGAGAAGCAGAAGTGATATTATCAAGAATGTGGCGGCGTTTAGCGTTGCGTATCATCTGATTACAACGATTGCGAGCAGTTTTGAAGAGGGTCCAATTATCTTCCGACCGATTATCCAGTATTAACTGGGTTGTGGAGGTCAGATAGGCAGTCGCTCCATGTAAAATACTGGTATTCCGCTGCATCCGGTTAGACTGGAAGCCGACCCCAACATAGTTGGGAAAAGGCTAGGCAGATGATGATGATGACTCAGGTGGGCTACCTCTTGGAGCAGTGAAATCAAACTAGTAAGTTAACGCGCTCAAAAGATATTACCGACCGTTTATGTCGCTTATTTTGATTTTCGATTTCATAAGGGAATCAAAACCTATAGGGCACTTCTCGTTGACCTAGACTAAAATCATGAGGCAAGAAGCAATGTTTTACAGCACATGTAAAGGAAAAAATCTGAAAACCGTAAATATGTAGTTTAATAACAAAATATGTACCTACAAGATTATACGGAACTGTCGAGTCCAGCACTTGGTCGGTTTATTAAAGAACGGTAATTTTATTTCAATAACTTAATAATTAGCTAATAACTTTCAAAAAAACCTGCAACACCGAGTCAGTCACTTTTCTCCACCACAAAGGTTACTGCGCCACTTAAGTTTTTGCACTAAAAACCTCATTATCTGCGCAAGCGCCTCTAATAACGACCGACTAATAGCAATAATAACCGGCTCAAGTAATTAGTGCTCAACATGAAGATCTAAGCACTTCATTAATTAACTAAGCTCATACAGCCTGTAAATACTACTCGCGTGTGTGTACGATAAATGTAGAGAAAGCTATCTAAAAAAAAAACTAAGAGGTCATTCCCCCTGACCTTTTTAACCTTATAACTTGAACTGTACCGAGAAACTTCTGTCATTAAACAAGTTAATGATTTAATCGGTTAGGGCTAGTGAAGTAATTCTTAACTGTAGCTTAGTACGTACGACGGCTGATGAAGCTATATAAAACCAGTTTATGCTTATCTCTCGTTGTACAGAAAATATATAAAAAGCGAGGCCACGTTATACTGGTATTGTAAAGCGTGATGTGCCACCGTGTGTACAAGCTAGGTTGTATATTAGTTCTAGCTGCTAACTTGTGTCAGACGATGTTTACAGGTTAAGTTTTTTGCGGTTTGGTTGGTATTAAGAGTTTCTTAATATCAGTAATCCCATATTAGTTTTTTATAATAAATACTAAATTATGCCCGCGGCTTCGCCCGCGTGGAGTTCGATAATTGTCCCACGGGATCGTAACACCGGGATAAAAAGTATCCTATGAATCCAGGTTATAAACTATGTGTGTGCCAAGTTTCATGCAAATCCGGTCATTAGTTTTTGCGTGAATCCATCCATCCCCACAAACTTTCATATTTATAATATTAGTAAGATATAAGTATACTAATACATTCATTTGCACATCTTTAACAGTCGTTACAGGTAGTTAGTGGCCAAAAAAATAATCTGACAACCAGTCATACCAAGGGGTATCGTATTACCCAGTATCAACTGGGTTGTGGAGGTCAGATAAGCAGTCGCTACACGTAAAATACTGGTTTTTAACTGCATCCGGTTAGACTGGAAGCCGACCCCAACATAGTTAGGGAAATGCTAGGCAGATGATGATGATGACTTGTATACAGTTGCAATTATGGCATTTGTATTGACGTTCTAATAACACATTTTCTATCTTTTTACCACTTCAAGTTATGAAATTAGCCACTATTCACTCTTGACGTCCATTTCTCATACTCCTGACAATTTACAATGAATGTTGAAATTATGCTTATTTCTAACGGCTGTATATAGTTCTCCCTTCATTTTGAACACAAACAGCGCCTGCGCAACGTGCTTCTTACACATGGACTATTTATCATAGCGTTGCCCTTTTGCGTAGCAATTCGTCATCGAAACCCTTTATTACAAAGCCCTTATAACTATCTCTATAAAGATTAGTTTCGAGTGCACTTTGACTGTCGAAAGGAATTAAAAACTACCATAAATCTAAATTAGTGGCTGTTCTAAGCAATTAGAAAGCTCTCCGGTTTCTTTGTTTTAATAGATACGTGCTCAGGTTGACCGTTTGTCATTCTGTGATCATTATCTTTGACAAATTCATTTGGTTTCGTCTGTCAGGCTAAGATTTGACCTAGATTTCCTATACTCACTCTTAATGTGTGTTATATTTTGATTGTTTTAGGTATCTGTCTAATGAGATGGTCAGATGCTGAAACTTTCTACTCTGATATTGTATATTTTAATTCTGATTATCGCAAAAACCAGTGACTAGTCTGACCAAGACTGCCTCGTTGGTCTAGTGGTTGCAAGCGTGACTGCTGAGCATGAGGTTTTTGTTTCGATTCCCAGGTCGGGCAAAGTGATATTGGGTTTTTCCATCAGGAATGTCTCAGTAGCTGCCACGGGACTTAAACATAAACATCATTTATTTCAGGCTTCAATGGCCCATAGATAGACCTTACAAATTAACATAATATATGTATAAAGTAAATACATAAACGGTGTTACTTGGCACTTCACTTGTTCACACTTCACTTGTGCTGGCTATCCAGTGGAACTTGTCCGCGGAAGCAACGGAACACCACGTCCTGCGGCCAAAAGTCTTCCTTTATCACCAAGGGTAGATAGCAATTCGGTACTCGCACCACGAACGCCTTGAAGTTGACGTTGCGGCACGACTCTAGGAACTGCACCCACAGTGTGTAGCTCGTCTTTTGGCGCACGTACTCCACCATGTCCTCCGTTTTAGTGGTAGTCCAAGAAGTATGAATTGCCTTACAGACCTTTGAATTGTTATCCGCACATTATCACGTTATTCTTAAGCTTATCTAAGGAAGTTTCCGTAAAAAAACTCATACATAACAATACTGAAACAAAATATCGGCCCACGTGAGTGCCTGGTCGTAGGCGCTAGTAATATAAATAGAAATTGTTGATAACAATACTACGATAAAACCCCAACCATACGGCTATTCGATAAAATGTCGAGATTACAAAAATTGTGCGCCGAAGCATTTCTTTTGTGTAAGAAAAACAAATGACGCTGTCAAAGAAGTAGTGAGTGAAATATGGAAGAAAGTATGATTGAAATCTAAATTAGAGTGTAAGCGTTTGTAATTTATGTAATAAACGTGGATATAGAAGCAATGAGTCCGTATACACATGTATGAGTACCTACATAATAACGCTGACATAAATTTACAAAAAATGTTCAATAGTTTTCTAACATTCTCTCTGGAACATAGTACCTGCATTTTTGTTAGATATAGGATGATAAATGTTAATCGGTTGTCGTGTAATGCGCAGGAATGAGGAAACTGTCGTGAGGAAAGTTTTGACGATGAATGAACTGCGTAAAGGATGATATGGCAAGAAAGGGGATGTCTGATGAGATGACGAGTAATACAGAAGTACGGATAAAGAAGACATGCTGCGTCGAACCCAAAAGAATTGCGATAATAAGCAAGAGAATGAGGATAGGATGATAAATGTTCATAGTTTAAACTACAGAAAACGTACCTGAAATAATAATAACACGACATTACAACACCATGATACCCTAATATGCAGCTAAAAACAACAGCAAGAATGATTCTCAACTGATTCAACCCTTTTAACTCATTCACTTGACAATCCGTTCCAGCTAAACGGCCAAAGAACTCCTGAGCTTACATTATACTCTCGAAATACCTCGGTAACACAGTAGTTCTCCGAAAGGAAACTGTCCTTCCATTAGTGTTTCCTTTTGGGAATAGTCAACACACATCACTCAAATTTCATTATGCGGAAATATAAATTTAGCCCACTCTGATGTGACGAAGAAACGTAGTTATTTGAAGTGGTTTTTATATTGATTATGAAGAAAAACTGTCTTTATTTCCAAGGAGATAATTAGGAGAGTGACTGATTTGTTGAAATGCTATCAATTATAGAAGCTTTAACGCCTTTTGGAGTCTTATCCGTTGAAAGAGGTGAATCTTCGAAGATAACTCTTGAGATAAAAAGTAAATCTTACCAAAACAACAAAATATTTCAGAAAGGTGAAGTGAAAAGCTATTTTAACAACGGTGTTTAGTAAGGTTTTAGAGACAGAGCCAAATAGTTAGAAATGTTGTTAGTTAGAAAAGTTGCATAGCATTGATTGCTAAAAGAGCACTAAAATCAAACAAACTGTAGAACTAGAAAATTAACCCCATAACGAAATATAAAACATAAAGAATGTTCTCAAGCTAAAGAGGTTATCGCTCTTTTGTACTAGAGTTGAATTGCCCCACATGTACCGCGTACACTTCACGTATTCAGTACAAACTGCACCATATTGCGTGCATGTGTTATTGTTAACGGTCTTAAAGCTAGCATAGACATTACAGAAGTATCAGTTTTGAAGAAGTGCAAGAATTTTAGGATGTCATTTGAATATGTATATTCAGATATACTATTTAAAATGATGACACCTAGCTCCTTTCAAGAAATTGAAATCGTCGAGTCGAAAGCACTTGCCAAAAAGTTTAATGGAAATAGACGTTATCCGAATTTTCTTGATGTTCTGTTTCTATAACTGCATAAGCATATTAAGCATTCTTTGGAATCCAACGTTTTCGTAGAAACTAAGTTATCAATCTTGATATCTACGAAGTGTGATCTACATGAATGTAAGATCACACGTCGTTCGTGAAGCTGTATTACTGCCCTACACCTGCCTTCTATACCTAATGCAGCCACAGCAACTCTTAATTGTACGCGTTAATAATAACCTGACCCGCTTCCCGTTGCTGCAATGCTGCGCTCTGCAATGTCTATTTTAAGTTTATCTTACTCATTGTTTAGCATTTGCAGTTCTGCTCCGATCTCTGTTGCATTGTCTGCGATTACTTTGGTTAATTTTAACTGGGCTTAAAATATCTACATTTTAAATGTTGATTTGTCTTTGCTTGCCACAATAAAGTGAATTTCTGTGTAAAAATGTTTGATTTTAAGGTTTCCGGACCGAGAGTAACATGTTAATTTAATGCTCAGAAATCGCAAAATCGTGTAAATTTTAAAATTGTGTGCTTGTAGTGTATAATTTTTATGATATTTCCCACAATTGTTTGAATATTGTATGATCATGAAACGAGGAGGAAAATGTATAACAAACACAGTCATGAAACTTGTTTACTCTTTGTTACAATTCTGCTAATATGTAATTGAATCCCTAATCCAAAGGTTATGCAAAATATCTCGATGCCAAACCAACGTTTCTGCAAAGAAAGCGTTTCACCTTACTCATGAAGTCATCACATTGCAGGCTTTATCATTTAAAGGGTGTACGTCATGATTCGCTTGATGGAGTACTTGTAATGTATATACCTATTTGTCTCGTATCTTCTATACTTTTACCTGTTTCGTAGTATCGTGATTCTTATGTTCTATCAAAGGTGATTCTCCAATACTCTTGTTAGCTTTCCAATTAAAAACGAGTAGTCACAGACACTGAAAATGAAGACTTGTAAGTACTTCATTATTGGTAAAGATACTCGAGTTTCGAATTGTGAAACCAATAAGATACGGGATTTATTGGAATTTTCACAATCTATTGATGATTTGCCGTTCACAAGTTATATCCGATGATTACGTGACTCCACTCAGGTGATGCTTCGGTTGCGAAGTGATGACGTTGTAGCGAATCTAAACATTGTAATGTTCCTCATATTTGCGTTTGCTCTTTGTTAGTTTTTTGTACCTGACTTTTTTTTGTCTGAAGTTGCATGTTCTTTAGAGTTCAGTCAAGGTTTTTTATTTGAAGGCGATGAAATAATTATGATTTCATGCTTGTGTTGAGTTTGCGTTAAACAGAATGATACATTTTATTAGTTTAATTAAATTGATTTTCCTCGTCGTTGTCTATTTAGTTCGAATGAACGGAGGATTATTCTACATCTCTGTTTTTTCTATCAAAATTAATTATGTTATCAGGCTCACTGCTATTCTCATCAATAATAAACGCAGGTGCTACTTTATGTGCAAAACCAGTATGCTCCATAAACTAAAGGTCAGTCCAATAAATCTCGTCTCCTTATTACTGTATTTATTATTTTCTGAAGTTTTCGGGTCAATGAATTGCTTTTGAAGGCCTGTTTGTTGTAATAACCCCGTTTTCTCCAATTGTTTAAGAGCAACTTCCTGCCATTAATTCACTTAGATCCGTCAGTTTTGACTAACAGTGAAATACTGCCTCAAGGTAGAAATTAATTCTAGTTTGTGAATTAATTCTAGCTTAGACTGAAGAGGTTAATTACCACGTCACATTTTAAAAGTGATTTAAAAGATTTTGCTTGCGGCATCATTGGCGAGCACCGGATTTAGAAATTATATAAAAGAATGTTTAACGTAAGGCTGAAGCCTGTCCAATGAGTAAACATGATGTCGTTTTATGCCATAGTTAGAGGTAATTATTAAAACTACCTTTTTGAACATCCAACAATTGTAAATCCTGTCTTCTGTCAATGATCATTTATTGAATTCGGAACATCATTTCATCCAGTATTATACATGTTATAACTGGATTATTAACATGTTCAACACGCTCTTTATTCTACCGATACTTTTTATACAATGTTATTTTTCCAATATTACTTGCATACTGATAACGTCTGTTATAACATGTAGAGGGTTCATAATCTGCTTCAGTCGTTATCAACTGTATCTCCCGTTCTATCACTGCCTTATCACCACGTAAACACAATCGACCTGCTTTCTGTATAATTTCACCAAAAATAAGAATAACATTATTTATTATGGCAACTTTCGATTCGAATCGTTCGACTGGCCGTTTTATTGATGCATAATATTTATTACCATGTTTATAGCCAATCACTTTATGGTCCAAATGCGACAGCTGAATAAACATAATAATCTTTTGGAAAATGTTGTATGGACTTCGAAATTATTGTTAATACCTTCGGAAGTTATGTCATTCAATATAGATAGGCTATAAAAATGATAAATATTATACATTCAATGCAATAGAGATTAAAATTCAAAGAATTTTAAATACAAAACTGGCCAACGTAAGCTTAACTGCTAAAAATTATGAGAACAATTTGAATCCGCTGAGTCACTGGTAAAGACAGACCAAAGACAATGGAAATCGTCTAGAATATAATATTATGGTTTCTACATCTGTATGTCAGTTAGACAAAAACCTATGATAAAGACCTAGATAAACCAAACAAAAAAGTCGTGAACATTAAACCTCTTTTCCGTTACCCATTTAAAATTGAATTCGTTACCAGTATCGACCAATCTTGATGAGGTGGCAACACTAAACCGTGGGAGGGCCCACATCTGGCACACTTCGCTATTATTACTCTATGGTCGCAGTAAGGACGTAACGGCACATTTGGAGCTAGACACTGAATCTATTATTGTCATAGAGACGAGTAATTTCTTTTTACATTTATGGTTTTGCCTGAATGTTCTGTAAAAGGAGTTATTGCTATATGGCTATCAAATGCGGCTGACCAAAAATGGTGTGATGGAACATGTCTTCAATTTACTGACCACCTTTGGTACATGGATCTCTCGGATACCAACTTCAAGTACAATAAACGGTCTGGTGGGAGACTTATACCATTCTGACGAATGTTTTGGTGTAGCCATATTGATGATCACGTCATAATGACGACTTAAAATTCTTAAAGAATTTATTTGTAATCATAGCGTTCTGAAGCGCAGCAATACCTTTGCTTATAAACTAAACAATATGACTGTGTAGCGGAGTCTACGTACTACATCAACCCCCACCTTGTTCTAACTCTTTTGCTTGTTGTCTGTTAAATACCCTGCTTAGTTATGTTACTTCAATAAGTATTTTCTTTGCAATTCCTTGGATATATATACTCATGTATTTCTTTGTTTTTTTACAGGTAAGACTTCTTCTCCAGAACTGGTCCATTGGATGCATAATTTCCAACAAGGTTTGTATCTAAACAAATTATATATAGCCTCTCACGGACAGTTTGAGAAATGACTGAAATCACCGAATTAGTCTCAATCACTTTTAAAAAAAAAATCTCGCTGGTGACAGATTGATAAGATATTTTCCCCACTTGACTCTGCCTTTCTAAACTGCACTTTATGTTACCGTTTTTTGGTTTCATTTTGATTGGATCTAGTTCTATCAGAGACTAACCAGAGGCAAGCTATTTATCGTTGTGTCTCGTGTCCAATTACAATAATAATGAATCGTTCACTGACTGGTAGTCACCGGTGTTGAAACGGAGCGCGAAGGCGGGTGTCATACCGAAGCGTAATTTAATTTGTAAGATGAGTGTGTAATGAGTTTGGCGTGTTTGTCGGCGAATCTGTTGTTTTGATTAAGTTTTTTATTGAGAACTTCGTAGATATGGTTTTATATTTCTTTAAGGACGATCATTATTACCAACGAGCAAATTGACAAGAACCAATTCAATACAATATCTACGATTTTTACTTTTATTTGAGGACAGTATTGTAATTTCTGTAATTGGTACTTGCCGTTTAGTTGTAGGAATACATCTTTGACATTCTTTGGTCAACATTAACTAACTAAAAACTATTGATATATGGTCAGACAGGTCAGACACATTAACCGATTTAGACTTGCATAACTAAGGATTGCACCAATACATCACAACCACTTCTCAGGCAGACACTAGATCTTATCGCTAATCGTTTGAATTAAATCTAATCTATTCCTCCTCAGTCAATTAAGTCGTATTAAATAAATCTTAGCGGGGGCGTTACTGTTCGGTGTGACACCCACCTGAGACATAAATCGTCTCCTCTAACGCCGGTCGACAGGAATGTTTTATTCCTAGGCTTATCGAGATCTGCCTTGAGCGATGCTATCCTAGTACTTCTTTCATTCAGAATAAGTTTGTCTGTGGGTTACAGTTAGATGAAACTTCTTGAACGGATGTGGTTGATGATTTAACTTGTGTGTGATTTTTATTGATGAACCATTGCTTTTAACTGGACAGTGGGTTTTTAATGGTTGTTTTGCTAATTGACCTAGAAGATATAGGAAAGTGGATGTCGTTGGAATAAAATCAATTTGTTTATGGCAAGCTAATGAAGCCACTGTAAATAAATAAATAATTAATTTAAAGGAACTCTGGTCAAAACCTAAAACACTTGATGAAAGTGCTTTTAATTTCGTTTTCATTTTTGATTAAGCACTGAATTTACTAGATCACTCAATTTAAATATGTCTTATACCCAAGTCTATTAACGTTATAGTTTATTAAAACGAATTCTAATTTATGACCATCATGTAAATATTTCTTTAACCAATCCCTCATAGTAAAAGTCATCGCTTCTAATTTTGTTGTCGTATTGCAATTAACATACATTGCTCTTATTCAAACGATTTACGATTATGTTATTAGAGTAATTGCCATAATTGAAAAATATCAGAGTGAAAGTACCGCTGATTGTGAAGCTGATTTGTGACAAGCCGTCAAACCGGTCGAAAGTAATTATGAATTTGTTTAGGGCATCATTTTAAACGGTCATGTTATGGGATATAGCATTATAATATAAGACGATCATGCGTGCGTGATACATTTCTGACAAGACACGCTATAGAGTATTTTAAATTGTAGCAATACATCAACTGGAAATGAAATAAATTACATGTCTGTACATCAGGCTTCTCACAATCTATCTAATTTATCAGATTGGGCTACTACTAATTTATCATCAGCTACCTCTCACAGTTCACTGGTAGATATAGGGCGATTCAGACGTGCTTCGTTGGGTATTGCTAAAAGTTTGACTCTAATTCCTCTTAAATTCTTGCCACGCTTGATTGCTTGATTCCTAGCTAGACTGTTCAATTTTATCTAGATTCATTTCTAGAAACTTAGACAGCTAAAAGGAACTATCTCACTGCTCATACGCAATTTGAATCGACAGTTCTTTCCTGCAATCTATCTCAAGACAGATTAAAAGCTGAATGATATGCCATAATTAAATCATAATTAGCAACAGTATTCATTACAAAATAATGAAGCCGTAAGTAGTTCCGTTCTATTATTCATTGTATTATGATCTGTAAAAGTAACATTGGTGCTCACAGGCTATAATTTCTGTCGACGATTGGGAGCGGAAGAAATCGACTTATCTTTAGGGTCATCTGACACTCACTAGGTTACGCGAACATATGCCCATTGTTTTTAAGATGGTTCTATAGATCAAGATTGCATGAAGACAGATGTTTAAGTGCTTTTAAGATATCCGTCATGCCTTTCAAAATCCAAAGGGCTTAGTAGAGGTGAAACTTTTGATGTTGTATCTGCCGCTCGTCTGTATGAGTCCTTACTGTTTTCGAAAAAACTAGTATCATAATCAAAATGACTGGTATAATAACTCCCAATCTAGAGGACACCCAATACGATTGAATTCAAGAGAAGGTTTTGTTTGTTACAATAATGCTGAGATCATCAATTCTTTCATCGAGTCTTGTGTTGATGGCATTATTGCCTCACTGACACGCTCCATAGGTTTTGTTTAGAAAACTATAAAGGTTATTTTCAGCCGCAAATAAATAATAATATATGACAGTAACGATTGTGATGTCATTTACTCTAACAACTCCTAGCTCCTCGCTTCTTAGATCAGTATTGATATCAATACGCTAAGATCGTATCACTGTATTATCATTTTCTATTAAAGCACAATTACAATACGTAACATAGGTAATACAATGCAGATGTTAATCACCTTGATTGACTTGCAATTAATGTGTAATCGGAGCTGATGTTATGTTTGGTTTCAAACTCCTTGGATATATGCAATCAATTCTTTGAAGCAGGCTTTCGTTCTTAAAAATGTGCAACAAGGGAATTTTCTGCTGACTTATTTGTTTGGGGAACTTGATGATGAATGTGAAATTCTGAAGCAGGTAGGTATGTTTTATCGAAACTTGAAAAGAGTTTCGTCTTTGTCATAAACTATTTTACTCAATTCATTTTTTTCCCAATTTGTGTTAGACTGATCAATTTAAACCCATTCAGATACAATTTGAAACATTTAAATGCGGGCAAATCTGATTGAATGATGAATCGATGACTCAGTGTGATTACTAGATATTTCATTAATCACTCATCTCGTGGAACAATTAGGATTTCTATAGGTCCGTATATCTCATCACCTTTGCCAAGATCTTTAACCAGCGTTGAGAATGAGCAACGTGCCACTTTGGCCACTCACAATACATTGTAAATCATACAAAATTCTTACAACCATAATTTGGTCGGTTTCACAGTCTTTGTTAAAGATTTGACGATCGCTTACAAAATTAGCCGTACTTGATCCACTTTAGGGCTTTGCCTACACAATAGCTGTCTGTTTAAGAGGTGTTGCTCTTGCGCATGGTTCGCTGCCTGATTGATGGCGAGGAACGATGGAATTATAGGTTTTAGCGGTACGTTTATGAGTCTTTCGTCATTGGCTTTTACCAGACTTGGGGTAAAAGCATCTACAATGCAGAAGTAGCCATGTGACATAAAGAGCACTGTCAAGAAAATATCTCCTCGATAAAGTTCGCGCTGTTTTATAGATTTCTACTTGCCCTTCGTTCTTGTCTTCGTCCTCGGTATGTGCGGTTCTTTTAATTGTTCAGTGTTCGCTATGTTTGCTGTCTTTGTTATTCTTCTCATTGTGGTTATAATTTTAATTGTATTGCTGAGTTTTATAGAGATAAAAAACAGTTCAATAAATGAAGCGAAACGTGAGGCCTCTCCGCGAAACGTGAGGTGAACAAACAGTTGTTGTTAACATTTTGTAGGCCTTGGTCAGTAATATAAACCTAAGTACCAAAGATATAAGTACGTGGGAAATTCATGAATACTGATCAGGGTCATTTGTCGATTGTTACCAATATTGGACCATAAATAGTAAAATATATTCCACTATTTGAGAGATTTTAGAACATAAACTAAACTTAAATCCGATTGCGTAGATGACGGTTGAATCAATTTCTTTCGCAAAACTTTCTGTGTGCCCTTACAAACAGAATGTGGCTTCAATAGTCGTCTTTATTCAGAAATCAAGTCACTACCAATAGCACATAGTCCCAACGAGTGGGTTGCAACAGTGATGAATAGCGCTATCCACCTCTATCAATCTCTTTGAGGCAGTGATTGAGGCGCGGTGCCTGCGCCGGTGGGAACTCTTCTGATTGGAGTGATTAATTGTGGACTTGTGCTGTTACTACGTAAGCCAGGTGGTCGATATGTGGGTGGGAAGTTTTGGAGTTTCTTAATCGATGTTTTGATTATTTTTGATTAAGAAGCATTTGAAGATTTCTTACATGGGTTACTTTTAAGATTCTAGATAAGTAGAATGTGCATAGGTCACGTACCAATACCATACATGTTCCGTCGTATGGTGCACAGTTACATTCATCTATTCATTCTATAGCGTCATGCAATCCGACATCTGCATATACATACGCACTTAATGCAGCCATTCCTTCTATTCCATGTCGCTGCATAATTTCTGCTAGCCATGATGCACAATCAACCACATCCTCATCACAACTATCATTATCACAAAGCCATTTTCAATTAATATCCAAACTGATAACAGCCAACCGATTATTACTTTCTTAATAGCTTCCTGAATAGAATATTAATATTTTAATAGCTAATAATTATGGTGCTATATCTTAGTTTCTCTCGTTAACTGTTAACAAGATCACACTATTAAAGCTTCCAGTTTCCTTTGGCTTAGATACTGACCAATCATTGTTTGATAGGCAATTGGGTGTAAATCGAAATTAGTGGACGTTTTAATTGAGAATTGTAAATTGTCGACTGCTTCAGATTGAGGTTCTACGGTACCGTTGGCTATTGGTCTAACTATAATAAAATTGTTTATATCGAAACCAGTAGTACCGACAATAATTGCTGTTTATTGATTAACTGTTATTTGTATTGCTGTTTCTAATTTAACATGTTCATTAAGGATAAAGAAGTAGACCAATTAACCATTGCAGTATGTAGTGCTGCTTTTTAACTGCTTTATCACCAAAATCTCAGTGTCAATTGTGTTCTCCTTGCTCTTTGTCAAGTATTAGAAAATAAGACAATTTTAGTCCTGGATCAAAGATTTAGAGATATGGCGTCGTACAATAGTTAGGTTCCGACATTTAACTGTCATAGTTACTTAATAAGAAAGTTGTAATACTTTAGATGCTGTTAAAGGTTTAACTGCTGGCACAAAGATCACCGTTAGAAATGTATAACTGACAACTGACCTGGTCTCAGATTGGTTTTTCATCATTCTTAGTACACAAGGAAGTGAAATCAAGATTGTATTTCTCCTTATTTTTCACAGTATTAGCAGAGACGACCATATTAGTTGTCAATCATTTTAATTGATTGACTTTCGAGTATCCTATAATAGATCGAGTCATAATGCTTGCTAATACGGATATTATACCTACCATTAATTTAGATTGCATAAGCCTTAAAATTCCTTAATGTTGATAGAAAGAAATTAACGATCTTAGCCTAGGATTATTGTTGAAACTGTTTTACATCATTAAGGCTATTTTTCAACTCTTTTCATAAATCGGTTTTCTTATTTTCAGCATTTATAGCATTTTTGTCACCAGTGGCTCTAGTTGCTTCATTTACATCGATGATCTGGTCCTAGAGCTTGAAAGCTTCGACTTTTTCTTTAGTGCCACAGTAGTCATGATAGTAATCAACATTCTATTACTTATTGCGCATGATCAAACCTCTATTAATAATATTTTATTCAAAGCTTTGGGTGGTCTCATATTTTCAAACATCAATGTTTATATGATGTGACTAATTTGCTCTCACACGATCTGTTAGGCGACCTAGTTTGCAATTTTTTTTTGAGCATCTGTTTTTATTATCATTATTTAAAACTTGTATATTATTATGTTTGATCTAATTGAATTTATTTATTATAGCATGTTCGGTTTACTGTTAATTTATACCGACCGACCGACCGAGTAGTCTATGTTTGCCCTTTCCAAATGGGTTGTGTTCGATTATTTTATTAAAACGTTCATTGCAATATGTTCGCCTGGGGTCATATTTCTTAGACTAGATAGCTTCAATTAGGCTGACAATTTTTCTAAAGTGCTTTTTTCATTACAACCTCCGAATGAAGATGGCTGTAGCATTGAATTAATTCACTTATTGCAATGTTTGTCAGTATATTTTTTCTAAATCTATTTCACATACGATATGAGAACGACCAAACTATGGCGCCAGGCCTAAATACATGAATCATAGACAAAATAGTTCAATGCCGAACAATTAATAGACTCAACAAGACGTTAAACAAACATTCAGAACTTGCGCTGAAAGATTTCAACAACGTATTTCTCAACCTAATAAATTCTAACTCTTTGGTGTTGAAATGGAATTTGCTATAAATGTAGAGCTTTTTGACAATAAAGACGTAATGGAAAATCCATTACTTCCTGAAAGACAAACATCCGTCTGCACATTTTACTTAAATGATATCTATCTTACGAAATCTGCGAACATTACGATAATATGACATAATAAATAATTCAATCAAATATTGCAAAAGACCAACTATCCTATTCAGACAATCGGCAATTTTCTACGAGAAAAGTAGGACATTCTATAATTTAAAGCTGCGCGTGAGTCGACCATTCTTAAGAGGCCCAAGGTCGCTGGAAATGTTCCAGATTCTTTTTTTATTTTTTAAGATGATGTTGGTTGAAGGGCTTAATTTATTTATGATCGCTCTTTGGCTGGCGTATGAAGTGGATTGGACTACATTTAATGTAGTAAGTGAGAACGAAATGTTATCGAGCATTTTTGATGAGCTAGTTTCATTTATGTCCGATTTACTTTACTTTTGATTCGTTCTACTGGGTTCTTTATTTTTTTTCATCTTCTTTGTTAATTGCGTAGTTTAGGTCAGTAGACTTTATCGACGAAAATATTTAAATTGTAAGAAATTGTTTTGTTATTCACTCCTTTCTACTACACACTCATCGGATTCAAGATACCAGTTCTCACTATTTCCCAACACAGCTTGAAGACCTATTGTACCGATTTACTCTGTAAAACATCCTTTAGTCCGTCAGTTTGGAAAGCACCTCCCGAGTATTTCCGCCAATGCGTAGGTGAAAGTACCAGCAAATTGCCCCCGGTGCATTACCACGCGGTGCGTACAGTGTTATTCGAATTTGATAGCCCTATTATGCGCAAGATTTTGGTACTAATGCTTTAGAACGCTGTTTAGGTGGATTTCTTCCGTGATTGTTGTGAATTTCACGATACGACTTCCGTGAAAATAGAAATCATGAATATAATATTTCGTGAAAATAGAATCATCATTATGGTTGGTGTGCTGACTGTAGAATCCAAAGAAGGGAATGAATTGGAAAAGGTGCTAGAAGTTAATGAAAGACAAAAATATGATGCACAGTCGGTGCATCATGTTTTTGTCTGTTCGACAAGCATAATGAGATAAGGGTAGAAGTAGTAAGTGTGGAATCCATGATATTTACCTAATCCTTTCTTTTCGTTAATATACAATTCTTAACAACTCACAATTAGATAGCAAGTGAAGTCCAAACCAAATCTATTACCGAACAAACTAGTATGGCGCAAAACATATTTCACCTAACCTTTTCGCAAACAATTTCTCTACAAAACATGAGTTGACCCTAGCACTCGGAAACAGTGTTTAATATGATTGATGAGCATACAGCAATGTTATCTAACTTATGCAATGACAGTTCGACAACTACATGACGAGGGAAATTTGTATGTGATCGATTATCGGAAAGCCATGTATGATGTAAAAATGGGAAACATTGCGCGCGAATAATTTTAGATAGTCTTTTATCTTATCCATATGATATTCTAGCTGTAGACTGGATTAAGTTTTTTTTTCTCTTTATTTATTATTAGGGACTTTTATACAGATGTGCAATATGTACAGACGCCAGCACATCAAGCTACGACAGTCTGTCAGATTTCTTTAATAAATTTTCAGCTTTATCGCAAAACTATTAGGTTCAAGGTTGATGGAAAATCTGACAGTTTCGGGTAGATTGACCTGCTGGCGTCTGTACATGCCAGTCCTATCGGACCTCATACTGTAAAACGTACTAACACAAACTTAATTAAACTATAAGCAGCTCCGGAGTTAGGTGACAACAAAATATGATGGAACATGCCAACATCGTATATATTTATCTGAAGCTCTCTTAGTAGATCCTCTCTTACAGACAGATAGATATTCGAGTACCATTTCAGGTGTTCGGACATGACAAACAATATCTTGTATTACAAAATTAAAAGCAATCATTTCTTCAACCTTTATCACGCAATCATCTTGAGGTATATGCAAATATCTTCAACATCACTCCGATCTGTTATATCAACCATCAGATTAGCAAAGATTCTTACACAACCTGATGACCTTTGAACTTCAAAGGCCAATCTATCATTAGAATCAATTTTATACAATTTGTTCTATACATTTCTCGTTTCAATTCTAACAGGCGTATTAAAATATCTTAATACCTCATTAACGTCGAAAAGTGAGGGTTCTGACGTGTCTGACATCATATTAATCTCCGTTTGAACGATCATTCACTTTCTCTGGAAATTCACTCAGTACACCACTATTTGTTAAAACACGTCATTGATTGATTGCTAATATTAGATTGATTATCTCATGTCACTGTTTAAAATAACTTGTATACTTTTCTCTTATAACAGTCTTGCTCATTTCGGTTTCAATTAATTTCTTGTCTGGAACTCTATTCATTTCGGAATTAGAGAAAAGGCATCCGATTGCTACTGGGTCTTCTATTGTTATAAAAGATCCTGTAGTTGACATATGGATTAATGATTTCCGTAAATTAATTACATGATTAGTCGAAAGTTCCTCAGCTCGTTCACTAACTTCAGATTTCTCCGAAACATCAGGAGTCAATCAAAATATGATACCAGAATAAATTATTTTTAATTATATTGCTATTAAAAATATGCTCCAATGACTTGATAATATCGTACTTTTTCTAAACATCATTAGCAAAGTGTAACTTTTATAACTTTCCATGATTCTCTACCATGTTTTTATAAAACGTATGTGCTCTCACTATGGAGCAAAAAACACATGCTATGTTGTTGATAAACTTTCTTTTGCTTTGTTCGTAACCAGTAATTGTATCTCTTGCGCAAAGGTAGAAACAATAAAATGTTTACTTATTGGTGGTACTTTTACTGATAAAGTTACATCTTTAGATTGCGTTTCAATAATTTTCTTATTGATATTCGGTATTTTGTATTTCGCTTGTATCATCACATTGTTTTGTATACTCTTCTCTCAGTATATTAAACGTATTATTTCCTTTTTTCTTATTTATAACATGTTTAAATATTTCATAAAACTTTCATAACATTTAAAAATATTAAAATTATGGTCTGCCGGTGTCGGGAGCAGGGTCCTTCAAAGTTTTTGTAATAAACTTTCAAAGAGATAGATAAAATTTATTCATTTACCCAGCTTTAAAAATTTGCCCTTTTTGCATCGTCTATTGTAGGAACACCTCTCCTCATTTATTATTGATTTATGAATATTGTATTGGATTTAATTCGTCAGTAAGTCCCTTTAAGGATCTCTCCGTCGCCTTTGATTAGTGCTTCATCCGTGTCCATAAAATGTGAAGATTTCAAACAATTTTCAGTACTAATAAATCTGTCTGTTTGCCTACTGATTACTGGGTCGTTTTCCAAGGTTTCCTTTGTTAATATTTCCTAACAAGCACTTCTGTTTTATGCTGGTGTAATGGTCGATCTCGATAGTTATAATTAAAGCTGTCTGGTTCTAATAGTAAATAAGTTGTAACTGTATTTTCGCCAATTATTGCATTACGGTTACGATGATAACTTGGTAGCAATTAGTACTCTACTAATAGAGTTCTTCTCTAGCTGATCAAGTACCAGTTACAAGTATTAATTGTGTCAATGTCATTAAGGTCATAGTTAGATACAGACTTGTAAAATATTATGTTCAGTATGTATTGTCTCCTTTCTTATTGTAAGATTCATTTAGCTCAAACTACATTTTTATCCCGCCAACACCACAGAATCAATACATCAAGCTACTACAATCTGTCAAATTTCTTTAATAGATTTTCAACTTTATCACTAAAGCATTAGGTTAAAGTTTGACTGGGAAAATTTGACAGTTTCGGGTAGCTTGATGTGCTAGCGTCTGTAAATCTAGAGCTGAGGGTGCTTTCAGAAAGTTGATAACGTCGCAAAAAGTTTCCGAAAAATTTACTGTTTTGATAATAAATCAACAATTTATCTCTGTGTTGCACTAAAATATTGACTATGATGATTATTTGCGACGTGTCGTTGACGATCAACTTTCTTTATGCACCCTCCAAAAAAAACAAAAATAAGCACAACATGTGTTATGTAACATCCGTAAAAATCTGTACCAACTTCCTTTATTAATCGTATCCTTATTGCAGAAAGCAATTTCATCTTAAACAGGGAATTTCAGAACCATTACATTATTTTCGAATATCGATTTGTAATCGAAAGTACCGAGTCGGTGTGTGGTCACATTTGTAATAAAATTTAAATTATTGGTAATTAATTCTCGATTCTTTGACTCGATTATTATATCATTAAAAACGTAAACATGTGTAATTATTATTATATCTCCACAGGAGTCTTAATTTGTAGATGTTTATTGACTGGTTTGAAAATATTCAAATTAATTATAAAATAAAATATGTAATTACAGGCGATCAACTAATAAGATGAAATAATCGCTTTCCTTTTGCGGAAGAAATATACAGGGTGTAAACAGACTCTTCACGAAGCCGTCAACCAAGCATTATGTACATCAAACTAAGTAACTTTACACAAAAATTAGTGCTGGGAAACGACTTTTGTTTTTGGGCTGAAAAATCACGTTTTACAGTAGGACTCAATGTAACGCACTTACAACATTGTTCTGATGGATGAATTGAATAGTAAGGGGGTCTTGGAGGTTTTTAAAGTAAAAATCTTACATTAAAAACATGTATTAAAAAAAAAAAACTTGTGAAAAAGTTGGAACTTTGACCCCCAACATCTCCGTGACTAGAAGTTTCCCAGGTATGGTCTGGAACAAAAAAATGATCGCAATGACGGGCAGAACAAGTACCTTTCAGCTTCGTTAAGAGTCCGTTTACACCCTTTATTTTATGACTATACATCCTATTCACGATGTATGGCAGTAAGTAGTTTTTTTTTTGTGGAACTTAAAATATTTACACACAGCAACAATGATTAATAAACAAATTAATGTAACATTTATAGAAAAAAAGAAAAACTACTCGTTAAAAAAAATCAAGGCCATTTTTTGAGAGCACCTACCGGACAAAGAGATCTCTTGAATGCGCGCTTGCGCATTGTAATCGAGCCTAGTTCAGTATGGAGGTTTTTATAAACAGATTTAGAGATACGAATGTACTTGGGTACGGATGTTTAATATATCGTTTCACTTGTTTTTTCTTTGTGTATGAGTTGTATGACTCACAAATTCACAATTAAGTTTTTTCAGTAAGGAAAAAAATTAGTAGATGGACTTTTTTTGCATATTACTCGTGACTGATAAAGTAAAGGGCCCAAATACAAAGCATCACTGTTGTCGATCGAAGTATTTCGTAATAGTTTTTTTAGAAAACGTTGATTTATTTTCTTGTTTAATATTTAATAGAGCCTGTCCGTTCTATAAGGTCAGGTTCACAAAATTATGTATTGTTAAACAAATAATAAATTATATATTGTTACTCGAAGACTAATCAATTTAGAGAACACTCTAAAATTAGAATTGTGAAGATTCTAGAAAATAAACTTTGACATATTTTAACGCATGAAAAAACCAATTAATGTAATCGTGTAAATGGAAATATTTAACTTAATAACAAGAAAAGTAGAATGAGCAAATCACTTTTCATGTAAGAAAAAATGAAGTTAACCTTATCCATAATGAACTAAGCCAACAAATAAAACTTTCTAACAAAAATATAATATTTCATAACGTAAACAAAAGATTAGAAAGTGACAAAAGTGACTCTATGGCAGATAAAAGTTTAAATCTTTAGAACAATAAGATAATCAAGATGCATTTCGCGACTTTCTCAGAACAAAATTGTCACCAACATTGATTTAAAGTCCAAGATCTTTCACACGGACTACTTGAAGCGCAGTGATTGTTTAGAAAACCTCATTCAAGTACAAGAAAAAATAGAAAAAAAAACGATTAGAAAATATGAAACGAGAGTTAGAATTGCAAGAAGACGAAAATGAAATTTTGCAAATTTATACCAGTTCAGTAAGTTCTGTCTCAAGATATAATAACGAAAGAAATAATTAAATGCCTTGATCTTTATTGCCTTTGTTTTAAGTCTCATTTTCTGTTGCGTCAGTTTCATTATTGCTAACGTTAATTAATCTGTTGACATTTTTAACGTTCATATTATTATTGCTTGACAGAAACGATCTTTCATGGTTCGATTTAATGCCGACACCATTCAACTCCCACGCTTCATCGCTTGCAGTCATAAATATGATTTTTATATGAGAGCATTAACATCATTGACATGTGAAAATCATATTTGCATAAGTTTTATGAATGCAAGGTTATTGTGAAATGTTATTCGGTTGTGAATTTTATATGAGGTGAAAACTGTGCATCAATGGAGATATTGCAATTTTTGTTTTTGATATCTTCTTGTGTTACAACGATTTCTTTAAGAAAAGAATATACTTCTTCCTCCGTAACATTAATTTCAGCTTTAACCCTATCATTATCTACTGCCAGTGTTTTGCCTGTATTGATCCCTTCTTCCTCATTTGGTATCACTTTACTTAAGGCTTTAGCTGCTTGCAAATCTTACACTACACTAGAACCAATACAAAATGTTTGCTTCCCTCGTAAATCCTTCGAATTATTAACACTGCTCTGTTTACAAATAAATCTGTAAGTATTACTATTGTGTTGCTATTCGCACTTCTGACTCTGACGTCATCAGCCAGTGCTGTAATTGCAATTAGCTGTACCATCCGTTCATTATCGAGATTTATTATTTCCGATGTTTCAAATTAAAGATAATTACACAGCATTTACTAACACCTTATTGAACTTCGGAAACGGATTCACGCTACTCATATTTATCGGACGAGGAATGCGTTTTTTAAGCGAAATCTTTTTTAAATCTAGGTACAAAAGTAACATCTGTCGAATGAGGCCGCTTTTTTTCGTTTCTTTTCGACTCAAGCGCAAGGTGTGATGGCACCTGCGCAAGCGGATGCACAGGTTCTGTTACAAACTTCAGATCACTTCAGATTACTTTAAAGGACTCGAAATAAGGTATATTTTCATCTGCAATTCAGGCAATTAAGATCAGTAGAATTTGTTCTGCAGTACCATCTTTAAGGGCGCCGTTATGCTCAATAAGCATTTTGCTGAAGTTTTTATTCATTCCATTGGCGTACTGAGGGATGAATAATGACTCAATCGTGACTTTTAAATGAATAATCCTGGATTGTGTTGAATTTCAAATGATTTACCAGTGGTCAGCGTTGGCCATCAATTAATTTATCTGTCTGTCGTGACAGATTGTCATGTTTAAACGAATTAATTTTACGGTGTAGTGAAGTTTAACCAGAATTAGATACTGGAGGTAAAATAGCATTGGACTATTGACATAGAAACGTTCTTGTGTTCACAATATAATCGTCAAATGTAATGTTGCAAATCGAAATTAATGTTATGTGTGCGATTCTAAAACTATATGTCTATTGGTTATATATGTAATTGTTGTGCTATTGTCTCTATTTTTAGATTTATTATTCAAAACGTGTATAAAAAATATGACACCCTCTTATGATATTTCATAACTTTGTCTTTGAAAAAAAACTATTGCCGCTGCTGACATATGGCAGGGCACTGTTCGCAAGCTTTGTTAAATTATCTGAAATTGTATTGAAAAATAAACATGAAAGCGTTAGTCATGATTTCAGCCACGCGCGGAAGTATCCTTGTTATACACCTATATTTTTTATGATAGTCACTTGTTTTTAAATCATACTGCCGACCCAAATGAATTGGGATAAGGGCAAGAGAATGTTGATGAGTCACTTATTTTGAAATTCAAACGAAACAGAAGACAACAGAACTAAATAAAACACGTTCACAAGAACACATTCGATTGTTTCTCTAGACACATGTACCATTTGATCAGCCACAGTTGCACAATGGCCGTCAATTTGTTCACAAATTATACGTTACACACGTGAAATTGCTATACTTAGCATAATGTACTTAGTGGGCACCGCTCCGGGCGAAGTAAGGCTAATTTGAGTAGAAAGTGAACGATTTAGAGAGAGTAATTATCGATAAACAGACGTGTCATGGCGTGTTATGTTAGGTTTGAGCAATTGAGCATGTGTCGGCAAAGAGAAGCAAGAAGTATTAACACCCGTAGCTACAAACAAGTCAAAGTAATTACTTGAGTAAAAGTAGTGTATAAGATTAGTGATACGATATTTATCCTGTAGTTCAGTAATTGCTTAAAGTTATAATTCTTAGCTTCGCTTTCTTCGACAGTTCATACTTCGTTGAAATTCTTTTCTATTACTTAAAAAGGTTTTCATAAGTAATTACTTAAACTCGACTATGGATACGGGTGTTAGTTTTGCCGAAGTAGGGGCCTGAACAAAATGGCAATTGTTTTCAGAGCGATTTGTATTTCTAGAATAAATTTAAACAGGATTGACATGATCTTTATGCTAGTCCAATGCTTGTTTACTAGACTTCTGTATCACATTTATCGTTAAAAGAATTGGTTGTATAGCCTCTCAGGTGGGGCAAAAGATTTTAAACTCTTCCGCCTTAACTTTTCCTAGGAAGTAATAGGATTATTAAGCTTTCAAATGTATTGATTCAATGCCTTGGAGGTACTTCCGTTTGAATCTCGTCAAAATTAGGATGAATCTCGTCAAAAAATTGCAGGCATTGACCTCGTAAAAGCTGAAACTTAGGTTCAAGATGATCACTTGGTTACCTCTAAACTTACCTAACACCGTTCTCTGGAAAGTACAAAACTCAATAAGGGAACAACATCACCCAACACAACCCTTAGTTGCGCTCACAAATTCAAATTGCTTAAATGGTTGCGCTTCGAGGAATAATTTAGTTGCACTTAGTTGGTTGCGCTTTAAAACAGTTGCGCTTTGAGGAATACCCCGTAAATTAAAACGATAAAATCACCCTTTGCTATTAATATCACTTTCTTCAACCTTCTAAAGGGCAATTTTAATAAGGAACAGTTAAGAACATTCACCCTAGGAACTAATAATTTATAACATCCTATAGCAATTACCAAACTGCTACCAACCGTGGCCATATCCTACAATGTTAGATTTTTTACACTAGTGTTAGAACGGGCATATTCAGCCATACTTTCACACTGCTATGGCTAACACATCCTATATTAAATCGAATCTAATGTTAATATATTGTTGACTGCCCAAGTTCGGAATTAATTTGACATTAAGTTTCTTATTCAGTCATGGGCAGGTGTAACTTTTCTTGATGGATTATAATTTAACAAGCCGTATAACCGATGAGATTTTCCAATAGTAAAAATGATACACTTTCAGGGTTCGTAATTATGGCTGCGGGACTGTTCGAAGGAGATACCGCGGCCCTGGAACACAAAGGGCAAGGAAGGAACATGGATGGGTTTTAGTCAGTACAAGTCTGACACTCCCTTCCGCTCTGCCCAGAGCGGGAGAAGTCATTTGATGATTTCGCATACGAAAAAAAAAAGGGTTCGTAATTATGAAGATAATTTGTTTCTTTGATAATTATCGGATTGTTTTATGATTTTTGTTATTATCAAGATAATTGTCAAGGTATAATTATCAAGAAAATAATAATTATCAATGATAATTATAACTTCGAGCCCTGTAAACTTCTATACAAACTGCCAGTCTTCCACTATTTAACTTCATCAAGGAGTTATTAAAAAAAAAATCTTCCTTAGCGCTCACCTTCCTTTTGAAAGGTGCCAAAATTACACGTATAGACGGTTAGGACTCGGCATTGTCTATCATTGAATTTAAGATTTTTATTAAGTACTTTGGCTATATTTAAATCATAAATAGCTATGATTCCTTTGTTCGATTGAATACATCACCACTGAAGGTTAGTTAGTCTAAATGCTGCGTGCACATACAAAAAATAAGGTCGTTTTTGTTTCGCTGTGCGCTTCCTATAATGCTTTGAAATAAATCAATTCGATTCGTTCTTTACGTGCCTTTACTGGTTTTATTGAAAATTTTCCTAACGTTATTCGTTTGAATCAAGTTTTTATTTACTGCGATATTCTATGAAGTTTACATTCATCATTTATTTTCGTCATTTGAATTGCCACTCTAGATGACTTTTCCATACTTGCACTAACATTAAGAACAGATTGGACCTTTAGTGTTAAATCTTTTTCTATTAACACAAAGCTTTTTAAGAACTTTAAAAATGGCTGAGTTTCCTCGCACACACATTTTTTTCGACTTAACCTATAGTGTCCCACTGCTGGGTAAAAGCCTCCCCCATAGACTTCCACTTCTCTCCGTGCGGTTTACTCCTGGCCAATCTCTCACGAGCTCCTCTAAGTCGTCACGCCAGAGCGTTTTCTAGGCCTCCCTCGACGGCGACGACGCCCGACTTCTGACACCTACTGCGTGACAACTTTGGTCCATCGTTCCTGATGCATTCTACAGATATGACCCGCCCAATCCTACTTTAACCCAACAGTTTTTGAGCGTATTGTGTGGCATTGCGAATTCTCTCGCTGACACACATACAGTTCCAAAATATGGTACTAATAGTTATAGAAATTTATCAACAAGACACTATTATTATTCATCACAAATTCAGAATACGCCATCTCTAAAAATAACCTAATCTATGAGCACATCTCCAACCAACATCAAGTAGCAAAACTTCGGTGTGAAACTGACAAGGCTTTTCGCTTAACGCTTCGGTGATCATCGGCGGAGATCGTAACTAGAGCCGACAAGCCGACGTGCCACAGTAGGTAAGGTGTGAAATGAACTATCTACTTACTGGTTTGTTTGACCACTCATTTGTCTTAAGTAATTAGTTTTGAGGAGGTGTTTAATTGAAAGCGGCAGACTGCTGGCTCTGTTAGGCAATTCGGCAAGTTTTAATGTGATTGCGAAATTCACTTCACTGTTATGTTCAGCCATTTCCGTTCCAGCCACAGTTGTCGTTTTCATCATCATCAGCCTACAAGCTGGATATAGGCTTCTCCAATTGTACGCCATTCAGCTCGATTCTCGGCAAGTCTCATCCAGCTGCTACCAGCTACCCTGCGGAGATCGTCGCTCTACGCTGCCTAAGGCATCTTACACAATCAATATTAGCTCCTCAGTTGCACATGCTCTTGAAGTTGACTATCAGTCTTTCGGCAAAGAATACTTGACACGTTTTCTTTCGATACAATTTCCTAAATCAACTTCAACTTTTGTCACCATTAACTTTACCAAACCATTTTTATTTACTCTTTTGTTAACATTTCCACATTTTTCATTGAAAAGCAATAACACTTACTGGGCAATTAGCTTCACAATCACATATATTACGTAAACCTTTTCATCGGCTGCTCAGTTCGGTCATTTGTTACTTTTATATGTTACACAATATATAATTTGCAGCGATCGTACGGTACTTGTGACGCCTGCCTGTCCAATTGTAAAAATAAAACTCTTCTAATGCTATGCTTGGTTCCGCATAGGTTCTGGTTTGGTACAGATATATGTACCATTGGGACATCATGATAAAACTTGGTCAAATGACATATTAGTTGTTTTTTTTTTAATATAACATTACATAACACCACGCCTGTGCTCACCGAAGGGTTAGGCCTAGGTGTACCTAATAGTACAACCACATTTCGTCAGTTATGTTTAAGTACCATGTAATAGGGCGTGTGCCTATTTCCATCAACCGGGCATGAATACAGTCTCCGTGGCTGCTACTGAGAAATTCATGATGGCAAACCCAATAACAATTTGCCCGACCCGGGAATCGAACCCAGGTCCTTATGCTCAGTAGTCGGGGTTGCGTTCATTAGACGCGTCGAGTGAAAAATATTCAACTTTAAAATACGTCCCTCAAAAAAGTAAAAAAAAAAATTATGTACAATTTGCAAATCACGTGAATCAATGATTTTGAATATTGAGGCTAAAAGTGTTTGACAAATAAGAGAAACTCCGCTGATCGCTTTTTAATGGCGATTAGGTTAAGAGCGTTAACGACTTACGGCATTTCATACAAACTTTCAAGCCCTTTTTTTTCGAAATGATTGAACCGATTTTAATGAAACTTCATACGCATAAGCAGGATACATGGGTCTAAAAAGTTTAGAAGAACATTCTTTTATTTATTTTTTAAGAACATTTTCGAAAAATAGTGTTAAATTAGACCAATTTTAAATTTTCCGTAGAAAAAGAAATTTCCTAGCATCTTTTTTTTAAAAGACATTTCGAAAATATTCTCTGGCAACTTTTTAGGCCTATGTATCCTGCTTATACGTATGAAGTTTCATTAAAATCGGTTCAATCATTTCGAAAAAAAAGGACTTGAAAGATTGTATGGAATGCCGTAAGTCGTTAACGCTGTTAAGAAAAAAGAAAACCAACCCACGCGTTTTCACTAAACCTTAAGAGACTTCTAATACCTCTATGACCAACTTCAGCTAATTGAAGAACAAATATTCCACTAATTTTGTGCGTGCTCTCACCAATCACTTTCAAGTAAAGTTTTGCACTAAAATCATAATTCACTAACAGTTTTGTTAAACAAACTGACACTTATCTCGAGTGCATAAAAGATAAAATCGATAATCAATATCGATCCTCGGTACCTGCCCAATCGATTGGAAATGCGTTTGCGGAGAAAGTTATTGAATACTCAGGGACGGTGTTGCCTTTTAAAATGCGAACTGGAAGTGTTGCCAGTTTTTATAACGAATTCTCTGAATGCTCGTTGTGAGTTATTGTTTATGTTTTATTGGAATTTAATTAAAACTGAACTAAAATAATTGGTGGCTATATGGTTTCAAATGAGTGCGTTTCTAGAAAAAACTTTCTTATAATCCAGTATATCTTATTATCTTTAAAGTTGGTCTAGTGGTTAGTGACCCTGACTGCTAGGACGGAGGTCGTGGGTTCGATTCCCACACAGGACAAATCTTTGTGCGATGAGTACGATTATTTGTTCTGTATCTGGGTGTAAATTTATCTATAATATGTATGTATTTAGAAATATATAAGTATGTTTATCAGTTGTCTGGTTGCCATAGTACAGGCTCTGCCTAGTTTGGGATCAGATGGCGGTGTGTTGGTTGTCCCAAGATATTATATTATTATTATATATTATATTATTAAAAAAAGCATTTTCAAGTTCAAATTAAATATTATTATAGGTACCAATATTTTTACGCCTGAAACCATTGCCTTGTTATCCATAGTTAAATACATACTTTTATAGTGACTGGCACCTTTATAAAAAAAAGAAACATTCTTGACCTAAACTTTTTAACTGAAAATAAATAGTTGAGTAAAAACCGTGTAACGAGTCCTAATTTCTTAACGAGTAAATATCGATATTCTTGATAATCGAGAAAGTTTTACGTACAGTTCGAACGGGTTTCTTTTATGCAAAAAATTAACATGTTTTTGTTCACAAGAAACTTAATATCGACTACCGAAGTTTAAGTTTACTTGCCTTGGGCATGTAACAGAATATGACACGAGTTTTCAAGCATTACTCATTTTGTTGGTATCTAGGTATTGTGATATTTCAATACGCTCGTTTTTTGCGAAACCTTGGAGTTTCTTTGCTGGTTTTTTAGTTGTATTTGGTTTATTGGCTATGACTTTTTTATACTTATCGATGCTTACTCAAGATTATTCAAATGTAGCTTTTAAGATGATTGAGTTCACATGTTTCTTTAAAGATACTGAAATGGAAGAAACAATCAACTAAAGTATTAAGTTGTGAACATAAACACCGCCTCGCTGCCTAAAAAGCACCATAAAAACATTGCTGTTCCACTGTAGTGGCCCAAGCGCGGTGACGTAATCGATTTATCGTGTCCACTTAATTTTTTTCTCTTGCAACACTGGCCAAGGCCACGTCAATGACCGCAAGTGTTGCCATCCAAAAAAACCAGACCATTTTATAAATAATATAACAATATGTGTATCTGACAAAGCACAGGTGTGCTTGGTTTTTTTCCCTTTATTTTGAATGTTCTACTTATGTCGATATCAATCTACGAATCACAAATAAATTTTCCTCTTTGAATTTATAGTCTTAATAATTTTGACTATTTTAGTGCACAGGACCTTGGCAAATGAGACATATTTTATTACTAAAGCTTTAGGCTATAGGTAGGTATCATTACAAGAATTTATTACATCCGACTTTTCAATATGAAGTTGCGAAACTACAACTTAAGTTGACTTCTTTGTAAACAAGACAAACATGATACATTGAAAAATAAATGATAATTAACCGTATTTATTACCTTTGAAGCGTTTTATGTTCTAACTTGGTTCCCAACGCTGAACACCTGGCGATCTAATTTTTTTTAAAACTGTTTCGTCGATTTTGTCTTACATCCCAATTGACAAACTTTACCTCTTAATAGATATTAAATTCAGGAGTTTTTGCTACCATAATACTTATCATAATTTTTAATAACACGATCCATAACTCATAGAATATCAATTAATAAAACTAAATCTGGATTAAAAACTTTTTTGGCAACGATGTTGCCAATTGCAAAACTTTTTTGTTCGGTTACTTAGAACAATGATGAATACAAGCAATCTGTAACTGGCTTTAAAGTATTCGCAAGTTTAATACCGAGTCCATGATTAAATCGTTTTTATAGCATTCATCATCAATTCATCCTTTGTAGATATAGTACCTTATGTACTAGAACTTAAAGTTTCTTCTTCGACGGATTGAAGCGTGAATTTTAAAATTGCTGGAACTAAATCCTTCCTGTAATTCTGGATTCCTTCATGTAAACTTGTATACAGTTATTGTTATCTTCAAATCATCATCAGAAACATTGTTATATTTGAACTTTGAGTCTATGACCTTATTGACCTCAAAACGGCTATTGATAGTCATTATATTTTCAAGTTGCTTATGTTTTTGTTGTTATTTTGAATGTCTTATCATAATCATTATTCTCTCCACAATCCCAATTAATTTGGGGTCAACGCAGCATGTCTTCTCCATTACTCATCATCTCAGTAGTCACTCTCTTTCTAGCTATACCATCTTATACACAGTCTACCCGCCGTATCTTCATAATGAATCTTGTATAACATACTTATTATATTTTTGTTTGTTACAGGTAAATCATCAACTGTTTGCAATGCCACCACGGTTTGATCTAAGGTAACATTCTAGAAACAGAAAAGTTATAAACCAACCATGTTTTCTATCATGAGGAGCACTACCATACACGGGGTGGAAGGGACACCGACGCCAAAACGGTTACCACCTATTCCTATTTAAATTAATTATTAAAAAAAAATCTGCTACAAAAGCGGAAAACCTACACGGTTAAAATGTATGGAACAGCTGATTTTTTTTTAATAACCGATGAAAAATTTCTATTTAGGAGGAGGAGACTCAGAATGTTGTACGGAATACGTGGTAACCGTTTTCGCGTCGATATCCCTTCCACCCCAAGTTTCTTCAAGAGTATCCTCATGTACCAACTCAATTAAAATCTAGCTAGTGATTTAGCTGGGTAGAAGAAGTGGCGGAAGAAAATTCCCAGCAACACAACTGTCTGAATTTCATCTCAAAATTCAAATTTCCACCCTCAAAATTCAGCACAAAATAAACCAACCTCGCTATTATTATAACAATCCTTATCGAACGTAGCTGGAACCACCTCTTATTGCCACGTGTTATCGACATTAAAATCCATAACACCATAGATCAACGACCCCATATTTGGCGAACTTACATCGATAGCTATTACAATAACAGCCTATATTATTGTTCCAGTAATAGTAAAGGCTGCAACATACATGCCACAGTCAACACTGAGCTGATTGGCCAAAAGATGAAGCTTGGCTCTACGAAATAAAATGTAGCCAATGAGTACGTTGCGTTGATGTCGCGTGGGATTGCGTATTGTAAGTGTGTTGTGGCCTTAATAGCGAAACATATTGTATAGTATACATGTATGGATTGCGAATCATTAGCAGCAACATTATTATATTACACAGGATGGCAATGATTAATCACTTTTATGGATCCCCCCGTATTTAAAAATATTGATCGCAAAAGCTTTATAAATTGTAGCGTTGTGACTGGTAGTATCAGAATTTCAATAAAAGAAGTACTTATGATATTAATCATACTGAATGTCATAGTTTTGATTTAATTGAAGTGTGAGAGTGCATATATCATGTTAATTAAAATTATGATTGTGTAACTATGACAAATAAAGAATCTAGAGGTCTTACAAGATAACAGCAATCACGTGATAAATAAAACAAAATCCTCAAACATAAAGAAAGTATCAACATCTTTCTTCCAACACGTCCAGTCGTCTACAACTAATAATTACGAAACTAGCGCACAAAGGGATAACGCTTACGTTGACTACTTAATGTAGGATTACCCTAATACCCTTATTTCCCGCCTCCTCTTCAATAACAGCTTACCCTATATTACAATGAGGATGAGAGAGTAATTTACTGTAATCCTTGCTGACAAAAGATAGTGTTACGACTAAAGCGTTGATGTCTTCATCTAGTTTGAGATCAAGATGAGGTACGGGCTTTTAATCATGTCTTTTAAAGGGAGAGCTTGGTTAATTCCAAGTGCTGTCACTATACATTTTGTAGTTATTGAAATGAGTGGGGAGACTGTTCAATTTGAACTCTAGTAACAGAAGTTGTTTTGGGGTTTCGGTAAAAAATATCTCTCAAAGATTGCCACAATGATATTGCTACCAATATTCAACCAACCACCTTGAAATACTCTTGCCAAATATTTACGACAGTCTCCATAATCGGTTGCCGTAACAAAGTTAGCAGCTTGAATTTATAACCGTTTGACAGCTATAAAGTGCGCTTGCGCCTAAAGGACAACATAAATAAAACGATTTTAGAAACTGATACCGAATGAATTGTTTACTCGTTCGCAGTGGCTCTGTCACGAGCTGTCCAGCCTTGGCGCGCATTTGTTCAGCTGCGCGCCCGCAACTAATGCACAACTCACTCTGAACACTAAATGAATTGTTTAGCATAACAACGCAACGTTAGTTGAAATTAATACTTTGAAAGTTTTAACAAGTAAATGGATTTCGTTCCAAATGCACAATTAGAATTTGGTTTAGATCACGCTCTAACGGTTTAGTTAGTTAACGCAACGGAAGCGAAAATTATGGCGGATAAAACAAAAAAAGAGATTAGATGGTAATGTAAAAACCGATTAATCATGATTAGTCATTTAGACTGAAGATAAACAACAGTACACATAGAATGATATTATTTTTGAAAAGCGGTAAGAGAGAGCCATTAATGCGGTAGACATCATAGCAAATGATAGAATATTGGATTTTGAAAAATATAATACAGAAACGTCGTCCATTGCCATCACCAACAGAAATGCTAAGTATCACAAAATTCATGGTATAACTTTATTATGACCGTAACTTATTTTCTTCAATTGTGTGCCTAGGTCGCACAGATGTTCTAAATTTCGCAAGTACGTTCGAGGTCAGGCTATGCTTCGATTGGTCGACCTAAGTCTTGGCCTAGTATCAGATTCCTTTATCGATTACCTTTTACTACTAATTGTGAATGGATTTCCAGTTCCGCTTTCGCTATCGCCTTATTGTTGTTTAAGGAATTGCGGGTCGCTTGATTTGTTTTAACCTTAATATTGTTGTGTTTTCTTTTTCATTTCTTTTTCTTTCTGTGTATTTTATGCTTCTAATACATTAATAACATTTAGATCCACATTGTCCTCTTTAAAGTTAGTACATTTGTCAAAAGATTCTCAGTCATCGTTAACTTCAGAGTGGAGTTTACAAATGAAGTTAAGAAAAGGAACAACTAACACATCAGTCACGCACGACCCCTCATTGTTTCTTTACTCAAAAACAAAAACATAGTTTCTTAGAATTAGTATGGTGTGGTTCAGCGACTAAGGAGCAAAGACAGACGTGTATATTTTTGCTGGTTGAAACTCTGCATGGCATTATTCTTCGAAAAGAGAACTCAATTATCACTTACAAATATGACGTTATTTATATTAACCCTTTATCTACGTTCTACAACTAAAACCGTTAACAACCAGTAACACCAATCCATAACAGCCATTCATTATAATAATTCTGAAGTTTAAAGAGCTTCCGTTCATGTTATTATGGGTCATTTTGTTCTCCCTCATCGGTTTCAATATTGTTCGTGCATCTGTCCCCTACTTCATCAACGTCATTTGACAGATGTCCGTTCAATACCAATGGTAGTTTAATATGTAATTCAACCTTTAAATAGAAGGTTTTGTTTTGTCATTTGATATTCTTGAAAGTCATGTGTATGTTGAAGATTTTATCAGTATGCTAAATTTGTCCTTGTGTCCTACATGCTTAAGTACTTTACACAGTTACTAACCCTTTTGACCTCGATTATTTTTATGTCGTTCTTTTGTTCTATGTTAACCATTTTACATAAACCTGTCACCTTTTGTCTTTTTTGTCAGATTATTTAAAACAGTTACATACAAACCTCTTTTTGGAAAAGGTTATTTATACATGGATTAGTTGCTTAAATGTTACCGAATATTCGTCTAGTGACTAAAACCGCATCCGGTGGAGTTTCACTTAGACGAGACATGTTTGGGATATCAATCATTTTGTCACATGTTATCTTATCTGGATGTGTTCCAGTTTTGTCGGCGATTGATATTTTAATCTGGATTTTTTTATTTGTCACATCGTCTGTGAGAGGTACAGGTAGTAAATTTTACAAATTAATTCAACTGTCCTGTTAAGTCATATCAAGTCTCTTTTACAGATACTAATTTAATTTACTAATTTAATTTAAGTACTGCAAAAAATGATACCTAGCACTTTTTAAAAACGATGTCTTGTGCAATATTTATGTTTTTTAATTACTTAATCTGAGTTGGTAGATTTCTTTAACACGTTATGTCATTCAAATCGTCAGCATCCGGTAATGTTACATTATTTATAATATCGCCTATTAGGTAATAATGATCCTTTTAAGATACAGCGTCACTTTTACTGATATACAATGAGATTGTAGAAAATAATTATGTGTTTTATTCTTTTATATTGTTGATATTGATCTATTGGATTAAGTAGTTGGGTCTTTGTATAGTTAATGCATATTACATAAACTTTTGAGTCAATATTGTTCCATTAATCTCGGATACACAGATTCATAGTTTTGTCAAGTTGCCAAGTTTTTGGCGTCTCGTACAAAATTCATTCATGATTTCGTCATGTTTATTCATAAATCTGCTGTACTTACGTATATTTTTGGCTAAACTTTCCACGATTACATCTATAGTATTTGGCTCAATGACCTGCCATGACAACTACTCCAAGATTATCTCTGGTTTTTCTACATACACTTTTATCTCCACTTAAAGCTTGTGTTACATAAATAAATGATTCTACTCCATCTAATTTAATGTAATATGCGTTACTTTTTCTATTAAAAAAAGCGTGGTGTAATGTGGGTAAGGGAACATAAGGTTTTGTACTCATCACTCGGATGTTGATTAGACATGGGGTCGGGCAGATGAGTCTACGCCTTATTATCTGACGGTGATTGAATTTCGATAGTGTAGATACAAGTTCAGAGGCTGCAATTAAAAAGTGAAAACTGTTTAGTAAGATATTTTTGACTGATTACCTTTTTTATAAGTTCCTCATTAATATTGAATAGAAATTGGTAATATTGTACAAACATAATAAATTATTATTGTTGTGTAATATGCGGTATGATATGAGATTAATACTTTTAACTATCCTTGTCTTATCATTAATCAGAACATTAATTTGATAAATCTATATACAAAAACTTTATCCAAGTTTAAACTTTAACAAAGTTGATACGCCTATCAGAATTAGTCGTGTCGTGATATACGAGCTCAATTCTCTCTATTCTTCAAACCGTTTCCACCTAATGCTGAGTGTAGATCTCTTACATTGCACTCCAATTTACCCGGTCTTGGCTGAACCGCACCCTACCCTTGTCTGCTAATCTGGCCAGGTACCCTGCCTGCGCTCGTATGACTAGTTCTCCACTCCAACGCCTTCTTACCCTATATACCATTTGTTGTGCGGTTCAGGGACCAAATTGCGCTACAATTTTTTTATCGTTCACACCATACGCCAACGCCGGTTACATAGGGGACGATGGCACTACTTATCCCATCTGACCCTGTTAAGGGTCAGAGGCATCGGGGGCGGATGGGAGCAAGGCTTTTGAGAGCTTATCTAAAACTCTCTGATTCTTTGCATTACTCTGTGTAACGTATCATAAAATATCATGTTTCCAAGGCATCCTATGCGGGGTGGCATGTTGTGTAAACAATTATGTCGAGAGGGTGGATGGCCCAGCCACCCGCCGCCGCGCGCTGCTGAGAGCAGGGTTAGTTTGGTAATTATACTTTTTGTATATTTATAGTTTTATACCCTTAGGTTTTTTTATTGATGGGTCATGGTTTGGATTGGGGATTTATGTTTATGGTTCGTCGGGTTCATGTAGCTAAAAATGTAGGTTTTTTCTGCTTTTGATAAGTTTATTTGTTTTCTACAATGAAGGTAAAAAGCTGATACAAACAGTATAATAAAATGGGTTATTTAATTAAATTTTGGAAATACTTTATATTGGACCAACTGCGAATTGTATCAATCGCGAATTGGTTTAATCGCGAATAGGTAAGGTGAATTGGACCAATCGCGGGCGGGACCAATCGCGCCTAAAGTACAGCAACATTATGTGAAAGTATGTTTTTAACACTTTTAAATATATGGGTATAGAAGAAATTTGTACATTATGATAACATGGCATTCCGTTTCATACTTGAGTATCTTCAGGGAGATGTCTATTGGACCAAATAAGAGCATCCATGAATGGCACAACCAAATATTTAATGAACTTCAATGTAACTTAGTTCAACAAAACAGATAACAATGCCTAGTCAGTGACTTGCAAATCTATTGAAATTTCCACATCATCCAGCTTTGCTAACGGCACATGTCTTAACAGTCAAGATATCCTTACAGCGAAGTCATAACTAGCTCTTGTACTCTTGTTAGAACTAGGTCTGAACTTAGATTAGTTACGCCTATGAAATGTTAAACTACGCCATTACGTTTAATAGTTAATGGAACTGAGAAAGGTGTCGTCGGCTTTAATCTTTTAGTTCAGTTTTGTAACGGTTCTTTTGTTGTAAGTTTCAGCAAAACTCAATGGACTTCTCAGTTGAAATAAGTCAAAAATCTTAAAATAACTTCTGTTTTTTTCTTCTCTATCTAAATAATCTTTAAACATAACATAACGCAATCCCTAAGAGTTAGGTAGAGATGCACCTAATATTACACCCATATTTCGACGACCTGGGAATCGAACCCAAGACCTTATGCTCACCAGTCTAGACTAACGAGTTAGTCTCTAATATACTGTGAAACAGATTCCCATAAATTAATATTAGAGTTTCACTAATAGAAAACTATATTATTGAGTGCCCCAGAATATGTTTTCTGTTAAAACACTTGAACGAAGTCGCGGGCTGAATCCAGAAAAATATAAATTAAAAAACTCTATCTTTGGAATCCATATTATTTTCTACTATGAACCTAACAAGGAAGCACGAAAAACACTTAAAACAGACGACAAACGGAGCCTCTTCCCAAAAATAGCCATTCAACCAACTATATCTATAACAACCTTAAGCATAAACATGATAGTGACGTCATAGACTTTAATGGCAACTAAATGACCCAAAGCCAATCATATTCGCTTCACCAATAGGCTTTCAAGGATTAGACACACATTCCGAAAGCAATTCAGACAACGGAATTGCTGCGCCACCAAAGAAGGCAACTCAATACAATCGGCTCTGCAATTCAGCATTGCTAATAGAATTTACATACCAGGAGACCAAATTGGATTTGGATTACAGGAGAGTTGACACTTTCCATTTGACAAATACTTTATTGTTATGTTAATAGACTTTAGGAAACATGCTGTCATTGTGTTACTGTGCGAAAGAGATACCGCGGCCCTGGAACACAAAGGGCAAAGAAGGAACATGGATGGGTTTTAGTCAGTACAAGTCTGACACTCCCTTCCGCTCTGCCCAGAGCGGGAGAAGTCATTCGACAATTTCCCATCCAAAAAAAAAAAAAGGTATTTGAAGAATAGGAACTCCAAACTTAATCTATTTTTGAAATCCTTTCGAAATGTTAGAACCAGTAACCGTGGTGTTTCTTGCCGTTTGTTCTCCAAAGGAAACGACCAACTGAAACCGACTGAATCCTCATGAATGTCCTTCACCCTGGGGTAGGCGAAGGCGTCTGTCAGTCTAGAACTGACTACGTTGGTCTCCGGGGTACTGGAGTACTTGCGCAGATCGTTACGCTCCCCCGGCCAGTTTTTTGTCCACCTACACACGAGGACCCCGTCGCCATGTTCACTACAGTTTATGCAACGAAAATTAAAAAGAATAATAATCATAAGTAAAGTACATCATTGAAGGATTGTTCAGGATTTCAATTCCAATTCCCAAGGAAACTCAACACAGAGATATGGCTAATCAGAGGCTATAAGTAGGACAATTCAAGTTAAAAATGCAAATTAATGTTGGTTGATTCTGAGTTTTATTTCGAATCGATTAACAAGCAAATAAACACGACTATTTACCTAATGAAACTATTAATAAAAACTATGTTAATCATTCACATTTACATACTGAGGATGTCAAGTGTATATCTCGTCTTATTAGTTACTTAATCAACTCCTTAAAAGACTACTCAAGGTTCTATTTTTGTACTTAATGCAATAATCATGTTTGAACACTTGAATATAATGATTGAACACCTTATTAGGATATTTTTGTGGTTAATATTGGACATGTTTAGCTTTTTATAAATGTTCGACAAGTATGGAATTGGTATTTAATATTTAAATACTTGATAGGGAGTGGGAGCATGCAATGATGAAGGTGATTTGCTAATAACATAACGACTGTAATCACGAAAGGGTAAGGCACCTAATAGCACACCAATATTTCGCCAGTAATGTTAAAGTCCCATGTAATAGGGGACGAGCTTATTGCGAATTAGGCCCACCCAACCCAGACTCCGTGGCTGCTACTGAAAATTTTCTGATAGAAAAAAATATTAACACTTAATTCGATCCGGGAATCGAACCCAGGACCTCGTGCCCAGCAGTCGCGCTTGCGACCACTAGACCAACGAGGCAAGTCAGGTGCTAATATAATCTCCAATAACAGGCATTAATTTATAACCTGAATTATAGTCTAACCAATACTGAGAAAGAAGGCTAATACAAATCAGCATCTGAAAAATACTTAATTACCTTTTCAATTAAAAAACTAGTTAATAAAACTGCTGATCTCAAATATTAATTAAATCATGTCAACTTTTGCATAATTACCAATTAAGCGGCAGTTACATAAAACTCAACACGGTTCGATTAGATTAATCATACAAAACACGTTTTTTATTCAGTGACACTAATCCTTTAATCAAAAAGATATACAAATTATTCAAATCATGATTTTAGCGAGTTATCTCATCAAAATCGTTCCAGCAATGTTAGAGGTATTTTGCATAAAAACACTAAGTCGGAAAATGGCGTAATCTAGCAAAAGAAAAATATCTGCTGCATGCATTCAAATGCATTAAGCAAAAGATATTTTAGGACTTGTATTATTGTAAAAGTGAAACAATGCTAGCTTTTATACAGTCTAGCTTCTGTTCCCACGCTTTAAATATCACAGTGTGTGTAATATAATATGAAACCTTACAAGTAAAATCAATATTAAAAAGATCATTTGTCTGGCGCATACGCATTTCATTTGTCAACGAATTAGCATGTTGCAGCATAGTGCTTTGTTTTGCATTATTTATTTATAGATATTCTTAATTATTTGTTGTTTCTAAGGCCTTTACTTGATGTGCCACTTTAGTAATTAACTTTATAACTGGTCTTATAATTATATCGTCCACTACCGGATTTCATAAACTGCCTCATTCCCTGTGCCAATTTCCATGTTCCTGTGCCAACAATCTACAAAAAATGTAAATTCACCTGAATAAAAACTTTAGCTTTAGCTTACATCAGTCCCATGTAATTACCAGACAAAATAATACAAATTCGTACATTACATTAAAAGTTGAGGTAACACTTGACTCAACTTCAAGGTTTCGCTAGTTTCCGCTTCCTCCATACAATGGTCTAACGAACTTCGTGACCGTCGAGACAGCCCGACGCCCGCCGATGATTGCCGAGTGAGCCTGCGCACGCGCTGAACGCGCTCACTGTAAATCATTGCAACGAGGACTTGTGCACGAAGCCCTAATTTGTTTTGAAGGATTTGTATTGAGTTCGTGGATATAGTATAATGATGATTAGCTTGAACTTATGGGATTTGTTAACTGTGTTTTATGATGTTTTTGTGTCTGTACGTAACGATAGATTTGTATGGCATTTGCTTACAGTTTTTATAGTTAACTAACCATCCGGACAGCAAAGGTAAATGACATTCCTTGACGAAATATCTTTCCACGACAAAACTAACTCAAGAAATGAACGTGGGAAAAAAATTAAGCTTAAATGAAAATTCAAATGAAACCATAAAAGTCATACCTGCTTTATTGGCGGTCAACAAAACAGACAAAATTCGCACATTACTGTTTGTCAAGCGACAGTATCACAAATCGTAAATCTATTCTTCCACACTTTTATCTAAGTGAGAGAGACAGTCTTATTTATGTGAATGTCGACTTGATGTCACAGAATCCCGTCAAACCGGCCGCGGACGAAGTTAATCTCAATTTAGAAACGTTATCAGATGTGTTTCAGAGTAACTTACTTGTTGAATAACGGTTTAATTAGAGGCTGGAAGAAAGCGTTGCGTAAGTTTCAGATAACATTAAATCTTCAAAAGAAATCTGCGGTTTTCATCAATTTGAGGTCGGTAAAGGTTAATTGAAACGGTCAGTAGCTGGTAGAATTATTGCTTGGAAGTTACATCCCAAGATTCGTAACAGTTTAAAGACGTTCGCTGAACATGAGCCTCCCACCGATAAAGGCCGGGTTTCTACTAAAGCAGAGATGATTAGAGATGAGTGGACGTACAGGAATGGACGAATTAAATTGATGGAAAAATTAAATCTACATTGCGTCCCAAAATCAAAAGCCTTTAAAGACTACTAGGCTGTAGATCAGCACTCGGCAGTCAATTACATAAGACAGTCTCCCAAAACGCCCACCCTTCGCCCGTCTCTCATTTTTTCAGTGGTTGGACGAATCTTGCACTTCTTGGCATCACTACGCTTCTTGTCTCTGCTTTGCTAGAAACCGGGCCTTATAACGAATAGTTAAGAATACTGTAATTTACTAAGCTTAGTAGGTGGATGTTGGCCGTAGATTTTATCAACATCTGATGGGTTCTGATAAAATCTTTGGTCTACACCCACTTTCGTCTGGGAAAACAATGCAATACTCTACAGTTACAAAGAAAATAATGTCAACATAATGTTTCACTTCTATGAAGACAGTCATTTCATTATCAAAATAATTAGTAACTTTTGTGTAACGGAACATCATATCTCCAAGAGTTATCATAAATCTGAGTGATGTAAGGTTATAAACATCAGCACCGTTGCAATGAGGATTGCTGCAGATTTTATGGAGTACTTTAATAATGTTTATTGTGGCCCCAATGGCGATATGACCACATTGGCCACAGCCGAGGATAACGGAACGCAAATGGAAGTAATGTTATTATTGTGAATTCACCAACTAGTGAACCCTGTAATGCTGGATGCATTCAATTTTGTAATCGATAATAAAATTAAGACGGTTTGGAAAATTATCAATAGTGAAACTAATAGAAATAAAAAATATAATAATGATATTACACTAGAGACAACAAGTGGTCTTCTAACCTCTGAAGACGAAGTTGCTCAAGAATTTGTAGATTTCTTTACTAGTATCCCACTTAAAACTACTGAAACCTTAAATTCCTCACCCTTGCATTCTATTGATTTTTTAAGAGCTAACGTTTCAGCCTGTCCGGTTGAGTTTCAATTTAAGCATATAAACCCCATAGCAGTCATTAAAGCTTTTAAGGAAATCAAAATAAAATTAACTGAAGATCTATGGGGAATGTCGATTAAAGTTTGTCAAGCTATTATTGAGACTATAGCACCGTATTTAGCATTAATATTTAACTTGTGTGTGGACCAAGGAGTCTTCCCGGACCTTATGAAATACAGCAAGGTAATACCACTTTTCAAATCCGGGGAGAGTAAAGACACCAATAACTATAGACCCGTATCCGTGTTGCCGGTTTTTAGCAAGGTGTTTGAAAAGGTAATGCTTAATCAAATGCTCAACCACTTTAACACCAATAAAATTTTACATGAGAAACAGTATGGTTTCACCAAAGGACGTTGCACGACTGACGCCGGTGTAACCTTATTAAAACACATATTTACTGCGTGGGAAGAGGCACAAGATGCCATAGGAATCTTCTGTGACCTCTCGAAAGCATTTGATTGCGTAAACCACGAAACCCTACTCTTAAAACTTGCACATTACGGTTTAGGTAAACTTGCGCTCAGTTTAGTGAAATCATATTTGAACGATAGACATCAGCAAGTACAAATAAATGGTGTCAATTCAATGGGTTTAAAAGTAAGTATGGGTGTACCGCAAGGTTCGATATTAGGTCCTTTCCTCTTTTTAGTCTATATAAATGATCTCCCCCATTTATTTAAAAACCAACCACAGATGGTGTTGTTTGCTGACGATACCTCTTTAATATTTAAGATAAACAGACGTGCTACAAATCTTGACGACGTAAATAACGCTCTACTACAGGTTCATAATTGGTTCACCGCGAATAATTTAGTATTAAATGGGAAAAAAACGAAGTGCATCAGATTTGCTCTACCGAATGTCAAAAGTAGTAATAGTGACATAGTATTGAATCAAGAGAAACTAGAATTCGTCGAAAAAACTGTTTTCCTGGGGATCACGCTCGACTCAAGCCTACAATGGGGTCCGCATATAACATCTCTTGCAGGACGGCTGAGTTCAGCAGCATATGCTGTTAGAAAAATCCGTCAATTTACTGATGTAGATACCGCGAGGTTGGTCTATTTTAGTTATTTTCATAGTATTATGTCTTACGGTATTTTACTATGGGGACGGGCTGCAGACATCGAATCTATATTTATTCTGCAGAAAAGAGCTATCAGAGCCTTATATGATCTACGTAGGCGTGACTCTCTAAGAGAACTGTTTAAGGAAATTAACATCATGACAGTACCTTGTCAATACATCTATGAAAACATCATGTACGTTAGGAAAAATCTGCATTTATTTAGTAAAAGAGGTGACAGGCACCACTATAGTACTAGAAACAGGGACGAACTAGTACAGCCAGGTTTTAGGTTAGCTTAAGTAGACTCATCTTTCATGGGGTACTGTTTAAAATGTTACAATAAAATACCTCCCCACATTCTACAACTAAACGAGACGAAATTTAAATCTTGTATAAAACGCACACTATGTAGGCAAGCATATTATAAATTGGGGGATTACATTGATGATAAAAATGCTTGGCTCACTGCTGGTCCTGCTCCACAAGCATAGGGGCAAACTAATTTATTACCATGTGAAGTTATTGTGGAAGCTGCAGAAGATTGTAATAATATCTTTGCATTGTATAAATTCAATCTCTTAGTATTATATAATTGCATAGCACATGTGTGAGTACTATGTACTGTAAAGCTACCATTTACATTTAATTATCTTTCATTGACTTGAATTTACCCTGGTGGCTGAGAGAATGTCATGCTCACTCAAATGTCTCGCTGATGGTGGCGGGGGTGTCGGGTCATTTAGCTCCCTTCAATATGGTTGAGCTGAATGGGTCTGATCCATGCGTCATGTTCGTGAACGGGCGCTGTCAGTTAGGACTGGTCATCTCTAGGCTGCCATGGTTTATTTTAACTACTTACTTTGTTTTTAAATTGTTGATATAATGTTTTACTCTGGACGCTCTTAACGTGCACGTATTTCTACATCGTTCTCACATATGTTTAATCTCAACATGAATGATGTAACCAAGATTTTGTACAATATTTTGATTGAAAAGAGTGTCCATGGAGTTTCTTGCCCATTCTTCTCCATAGAGATCTACGCTTTGGAATGGGCAACTACAGTACTTTCACAAGTTATTATGCCTTGTGTCTGTGACTGTAGCTTAGCCTTATTTGTTTTTCTGACATTCAAAAGTGCCTGTAATGGTCTAATTGAAATAAATGCTTTTGAGTTTTTTGAGTTTTTTGAGTTATTGTAATCTAGAACCTCTAAGTTATTGGATATAATAAAAACCTAACGAAGGTTGCAAATTCATACTCTTTTGCAAATCTCGCAATCGAAGTAAGGTTTGCTGTAAGAAAAGGCAATTCTAGTTTAAGCTCGCCCTTGTACATGTGTTTTATTATTGCTATTTTTATGTATATTTTTATTTTTAATGTTGTTTACAATAAATGGTAAGAATAAGGTCGTATCTATCATCATCTGTTTTCTGACCATAATTATGTTCATTATTTTCATTCTCTACTAGTACAACATCAAAACTAATTTAATTAACGTATTCAGTAGCAATTTGATTTCTACCTATGATAAAATTAGTAACAGCAACCATAAAAGTGGTAGTTACAACAGTTCTAAAAAATATCTCAACGTACCAATTTGTATCTAGACAAATACTAATTATGCAAAGTTACCTTCAGCCAAGAAAACCAGTGATTATCCGCTCATAAAACTGTATAAAGGTTCCATTGTGAGGCTACAAAGTTAACGATGTCTTCTCATGCTGAAGTGTCGTAAATTACGGAACGTTCACGGTGCTTACCAGGAAGGGTATCGTAAATCACCCGTGTCATTTGTCGACTCGATTTCGACTGCTGTTTGTTTTTCTTTAGATAAGACGGACTCTTTTTTAGTAGCTTCCTCCTCTTTTTAAGTTTGTCGGGCGGGATGTTGACAAATCTGATTAATAGTGTTAGTTGAAAGAGAGTTGTGATAATCTTTGGCAGTTGCTGTCGCGAAATGAGGAGTACTTAGGATTTTAGCTGAAATGTTTTCTTTCCTGATGAGCTGGAATTCTCCAGTGACAGCTTTCGCTTTAACATTACCTTAAATTGGATTGCTTATAACTTACCTACATGGTTCCATTGAAATTGTGCCATTTCCCTAACGACTAAAAATTACCAATTTCCTAAGCCATGTATCAGTAATTACTTTCAAAATTACCCATTTCGTTGCCTGATAGACAAGCCTGCATAATTAAGCGCACCCTATGTTTAACATGTTGACCTCGTCAATGATGCATTTAGCATAATTACATCAAAATCAATTTCCGTCGAATGTCTTCCTACCCTTGACGGAAGGAAAGTAAATGATGGTGCCATTAGACTGACAAACGTACCTTTTGCCAATACTCATGAGCATGACAATTTCACTGTCGCTGTCTCAGCGAAGAGCTCAAGTCCTGCAATAATTGTTTCCGTACAACGTGATGCATAAATCGATTCTCGCGATTCGACTCTTAATTCTAATAACTCGAATGGATTTATCGTTGCGGTAACAATAAAATCGATTGTACATTGTCCTTTTGAGCGATAAATCATGCAACATTGTTGCATTAAATAGTGAGCTTGGCTCTAGTGTTATATCTGTCGGCTTTTGTTTGTTGTCGAGCAAGTGTTACAAATGATGTTTTGTTTGGAGTATTTTATATAATTATTTTCGTATTTAAAAACGTTTGTTACAGTCGTATTATGTTTGGCTGATTGCAAGTATATTTATTTCTGTGGTGGATAATTAGGATCTTTTGTCATTCTGGACTTACTTATTTTAATCTTCACATAACCAATAAGTTTATTTTATCAGCTTTGAGCTGCCACTTATTTAACTTATCTATTTCCATCGTCCCATTGGGAAATATTTTTCAATTACCGAACGACGTTACAGTAAAATTTTGTACTTCTCTCGTAAATCCGTACTTTCTCCTGCGGACTCGTACATGGGCAGGCCGTTAAAGTAATTGATACTCGGAGGTGCAGTGTCAATCAAGTAAATGTTTAGCATTACCTAGAATTTGTCTGTGCTTTATACTACTCCGATACGAATGTAATTGATTGAGAAGAAAATAAGGAGTTTACGGTAGACCTGGAAAGGTAAAGCACGGCTTTTTAATGCTAATACGTGTTTTTACGATACGGTGAATGGGCATGGCAGTTAACTTTAATGTAATCATTATGAACCATTTACAAACGAACGTATTGAAATGAACCAAATTACCATAAACACCATCGTGGTGTACACAAATCTGTAGAGATTTTCATAAACCTAAATGTGTTTACAAACCTTAGAGATTTAGAAATTAAATGCCAAATTCACGTAATTTAATGTCCCAGTGCGCAATAAAAGTGATATTGCCATATTTGTAAACTTGATACATATCAAGTTTACAAATATTGCAATATGACTTTTACGAAGAAAAACGAGAAACTGTAGACACATAGAGAAATCCCAAAGATGCTTCTTCATCGCCTTTTCAAGTGTTTTCGTTTCTAAGAACCAGCTCAAGCTTTTATCTAACCATAGATTGTTTACTTTAATCGTTACCGAATCTTCAAGTGTTCACTTTCATTTGTACACTCCTCAATTATTTTCCATTATTAAAACATTGCATAACTGTTCACAAATCAAAGTCTTATCTGGCTTTTGGATGACACTTTCACCTACCATTTAAACCACTTCATTACATATTGACATGTAATTATACTTTAAAATATACACGGCCCTCCCATAAATTTCTTTGACCCTGTCACCTTGCTTTTTCTCCGTAAATACTGTCTTATTTATATATTTAAAAGGTGAAACGCCCAATTCATCTTTTCCTATCATATCAGCCCGAAATCACCCACTACTGGGTATAGGCTTCCCCTTTTTCTGCCACACTTCTCTAGTCCTTTTCCTATAGTTCCTATCATTTCACATCTTTATGAACTGTATTTCTATTCAAAACATTGACCTGTCGTACTGTATGGGTCAGAATGCTAGGCTGTGAAGAAGAAGGATGAAAAACGATTGCATGTAGCGGAGATGAGAATGTTGAGATGGATGTGTGGAGTGACAAGAATGGATAAAGTAAGAAATGAGTATATTAGAGGAAGTTTGAAAGTGGCGCCTGTTACAGAAAAATTGAAAGGAAGTCGTTTGTCTTGGTATGGACATGTAATGAGGAGGGATGAAACGCATGTGACTAAAAGAGTGATGAACATGAATGTTGATGGATGGAGAGGGAGAGGCAGGCCAAAGAAAAGATGGATGGATTGTGTGAAGACTGATATGAAAGAGAAAGGAGTCAACGAAGCCGTGACGTCTGACAGGGGAGAATGTAAGAAGAAAACATGTTGCGACGACCCCAAATAGAATGGGATAAGGGCAGGAAGATGATGATTTCTATTCAAAACATTCCTACGTAATCTTCAATAAACTTAATGATCTCAGTAGTTTTTTGCACATTATCGTCGTCGCAAAACTTGATTACTGGTTCATTGTCTAAAATCACTATAATATTGTTTCCCTCAATCAAAGCACAGCTGTTTCATTCTCAGTTTCTCTTTCTTTCCCCTAAGGAAATCTGTCTCCATCATGTCTACTAGGCAGTACATTTCAATCGCTAAACAATTTATTAGTAGCTCTTAGAATTACCTGCACCTGTTGAGATTTATCACAAATCTAATATGCTAATATTTTGAGGTGTAATCAATAGCTTTATACTAAGACTGAGCAGTGAGTAATGGTTTCAGTCTTGGGTTCTAAGGTTGGCAATCAGGCAAACTAATAGATTTTCCATGAGAAATCAGATGGTAGATTTTCTTCAATATTTTCTTGTTAATGAACAAGAAAATATTGAAGAAAATCTAGGCTGGCTTTCACCACAAATCACAAGCGTGTTGAGCGCTAAACATATTTAAAACTTCTTTGTCATCTTCAGACGATTAACATAATTATAGAACCAGATAAGGTGTGAAACATGTATTAAGCGTTTTGTGACGCCAACGGGCCTTAGTTTGTTTCTATAAAATAATTTCTGCCAAACAGCTTTTAACTCCACCAGGAGAAACTTGTGACGAGTAATGAAAATCTGGCAGTTTTACAAGAACTTTGATTAGATGATTTTTAGGGTTCCGTACCTCAAAAGGTAAAAAAAGGAACCCTTATAAGATCACTTTCTTGTTATTAGCTGCCATAACATGTAAGTTATGGCAGCTAATAACAAGAGAGTGAACTTTTATATCGATCTGCAATCATACAAATAAACATTATTGTTAATAATGTGGCAAGTGGCAACCCTACACGAAGTAATAGAGGTGTTGCAAGTCCTTGATGTGGTATGGAACTGAACAATGATAGACAACGTGAAAGTGTTGAAGCTAATGCAGCTAGGGCCGTAATGCAGTCGGAATGACGTGTGCCATTAACGGATTTACAACCTTAAGTAGACGCCTTTGTATGAGGAATCGATTTAGATTTAATCGATTCGGATATCGATGATGGTGCAATCGGTAGAATCGATTCTGAAGAAGCCTGTGTCATGGTGTCGGCGACCGGTGCTTTCTGGTCACCACTCATCTATCAACTCCATCATGGAGTTGATAGATGAGTGGTGAAATAGCACCTTGTTAAAGAAAATTCTAATCATGGTTTTCATATGCATGCATTAACTGAACAATATAAAATCAAACACAACAAACCACTCTTTGTTTCTGTTACTGGTAACGATTTCTTATCTAAAGTAACCGATAGTGTTCTCGGTACATGAAACTCTGTAAACCACCATCCATAAACTTACATCCTGATCCTTTCATTGGTATACTCGAATATCGATCCCACTTACCACTAGTTTAAAGATTAGTATGCTATAAATTAGAATTCACGTAATTGTTTCCAACAAGTAATAATGATTCAATTGAAAAACATGCATTGTGATCCGATATGATATCTAGCATAGTTGGCAGTGCATTCCCCGATTGCTGTGACATACTGCATGTCAATGTCATTTGATATCTTGTAACTGGCTTTGTTTTATCTGATTGTATTAAAACACTGTTACGTAAAGATCTTCATAAAAAGATATTAATAATATTATTTCGTCACATAAACATGGAATTGTAAACGAGAACAATGAAGTACTGAGGAAATGTGTTAGAAATCACTTGACACAGTTGACAGTAACATTGATTGAATTTATGCATAAGAACAACAAGATTCATGTTCACAACTACAACGCGTTTAACCTTTGCAATTAACCTTATACCACACGTCAGAGCACGATGTTCTGCTTCACTTCCCTTAAAAAAATCAGTACAGCTAACGAACGCAAAGCACAAGCCCGAAAACCTTCCAAGAAGACTATCGTTCTCTTTAAAAAACAAAACAAAAGCGACTCGCACAAACAGATATACAAAATCGCTCACCTAAACTGGTTTTATTCCATTGCACTTCGCCATTCTTGGCCTTAATACGCCATGTTCCAGATATATCGAACACAGTGGTAGGTTGCACTTCATAACGAAGGTTTATTGAATCGCCGATCAATATTTTATCTGTGAGTAACAGCTTACCATTATCAAACCTTATCGTCGGCTTTCAGAAAGGATAATCGAGAACACTATTGAATCCTTCGCTGTGTTCAGGCTTTGTATCTACCGCGTTAGTGGTGTCTGCTTTCTCTTTCTTCTTTGTTGTTTCATTGATTAATGGGCTTTGATCTAATTTAAGCCCTTACTTAGTTACCGGACCTTTATATCCATTTTTATGACCAATGGCAATGCTACTATGCATTATTACCATGTGCGATCCGTTCTTTGTTTGAAGTAGCAAGTACTTTTGCCATATAAAAATCATGATCTGCGCTTACCAGTCCGTTAAGATAATCTACATCGACCGCAAAACTAGACTTAGATGGAGCAGTTTGTGTGCATTACTTACCAAAACTCTGACTTGACAGACGAAACAGTATTTAGTTGAAATACACACACATACAGTCGCACATACAGTCTAGGCTTATTCAACACATTCATTGAGAAAAACTAATGGAAGTAATTTAATACCATTATGATCTCACGTGAAATCTTGTACAGTTTCAAACAATTGTTTTTGATTAGTAAAACAATGTGGCCTACAAATTCGTCAGTGCTAAGACTAGTCACAGTATCATTGTATTAGGCGTCACAAATTGGAAGTTATCAACGCACTAGCAAATGACAACGTGAATTAGCGAACAATGCTGTTGAAATTACATCTCATACATATTTGGCCGTTGCATCATCTTCATTATGATCTAATGCTTTCTTATTAAAGTTTGCAGCGTATCTGTGATCAGTATTTGATCATTAATCAATGTAATCAGCTTCTGAATTGAGTGGCTTAGTAGGAATGCTAATTAAAGCTGGTAGAACCGGTATGCAAACAATAATGTTTGCGGATGCGATGTTCGAAGTATCGGGAGCACGTGTTCGTCCCGTTATGCACGGTTGTCGGCTGTCGGTTCGTCGTCTTCTGCCATCATCACAAGCGTCAACCTCAACCACGCGAGATGTGGGTTAATTTGTCTGCACGTACTGTGATTTGCTCCCAATTACCACATCGCTGTAGTGCTTTTGAAATTATTCGTGTTGTACTCGATAAATTTACAGCTAAATAGATTGAGTTATGTTTATTGATAAAACTCAGCACGATTTGTTAAACTTCCGCGGTTGGATAATCTATTTTCTGGATCTAAGTTTTCCTTTCTCCATGGATAACTTTAACTGGCCATTTTAATTATGTCTTAAGATAGCTTCTACTTGCAATTTTATTTTTGCTTGTGTTTGGATTTCTCAAGACTTAGGTATGCCAACGACTTTATTCAAGCCTTACGTACAAGTTGATTCATGGTTTAATGGTTAGGTATTTCCTTTTTAACAATTAATAAATTTGATAAAACGGAACTGCAGTAATTGCTTGAGATGCACGCTGCATACAGGCATTATTATTTTCCAAATCAATGTATAGACAAAGGGTAGCAAATGGACCTCTAAATAGGTCAATGCCTCGGCAACCAGAAACAAGTTATGTTCGTAGTAAATTAATAAATTAAATGACTCAAACATGCTGGTGATCTCATTCTTACAATACTTCCTTATAATACTATCTAGTACAAGAATATCATGTTGTTAACACCATTTTGGGATTATTATCGCAGGAATCTCATCATTGTTGCCAAGTTTAGTGGTCTCATCATTTTCAACTACATTTTCTAAATTCTAGCCTGCTAGTGTTTTGGCAAATCCATCTATTAAAGTGTCATCACCGCCAACCAACATCATCTAAAAATACTTTTATCTGTCGATCTACAAGTTCTTCCAATCGAACTTCGTATTTCTATTTTCGTAGTTATCCTAATATACTAATTTGTAGACTGCGGAAGCATGCCTTTACTGCATAACGACGTTTTGTTTCATGTACCATGCATAATATTAACATTTGCAAACTTCATAATTTATTTAGCCGTTTTATTGATGATCTCACGAGAACTGAACAAATCTCGAAGCGCTTTCAACTGTTGGCATCACAAGGTCGTTTTTATCTTCCTGCATGATTTAAATTACCTTTGAACACGCTAACACTTTAAGTTCTTCCCAATCTGACATCATGTTATGCATTTTTTACTTCACTTGAATGTACTTCAGGTGCAGTTTCTTCGAAAACATTTATATTATCTTTAGTAACACAATCGACATGTTTGATCACATCAACGACTGCTCTCACAAGCAATAGAGTAGAAATCACAAGTTCAAGTGCTTGTTGGCTGTTCAGTTGTTCAGACTTCCGTAACTCAACACCCGTACATAAGTATCTCTTTTACATTCAAACTCGAGTCGTTGAACAAACATCTTGCGGCTCTAGCGGTAAAAGATAATGCTATCATAACTTTTTGCCGTTTTACTTGCGCCATCTCCGTAAATCGACAATGCCCTTTGAGCGCTTGCATAACCAATTCAACTTAACCTGTTTCTTCTAAGAAATTGATCGTTATTGAAGCAAATTTTGCAGCACCGTGTCCGGTTAAGGTTCAGGATAATTTTGTCGCTGATATAGATGTTGAAACTGACAAAATGACTTAATTTGCGTATTCAACGTCTTCCACGTTGTAAGTGGCTTCATGATTTAGAATCTGGGCTCCGCCTACTCACGTTACGTTAGGGAACTTGTAAATCTCTGGAATTAGTACAGGAGATCATGAGAATGAACGTCTGTGACTAACCTAATAACCGAGTTGTTTATTTCCGCACGAAGTAGAACTACTTATAAAATTCAGTCCTATTTAGAAGATTGTGATATGACCTACAATAGTTTGTACTAGTAAATAGATTTGTGTGTACTTCGTTTATCTTCCTTACTATCTATCCGTATCTGATGCTGTGAAAAATCTTGCACTTACCAACTGTTTATCTTCTAGTGTTGACACAGTCAATTGATACTAAATTCCTCGCCGTCCGTCCGTCTTATGATGACAGGCCGTGTAGACGGCGCGTTCGTGTTCCACGCGCGTCCAAAGAGATGTAAGCAAACAGGGAGGGGCCCGCAAGGGCCGATGCCTGCCAGGGCTGCGGGCTGTTCGAAAGAGATACCGCGGCCCTGGAACACAAAGGGCAAGGAAGGAACATGGATGAGTTTTAGTCAGTACAAGTCTGACACTCCCTTCCGCTCCGCCCAGAGCGGGAGAAGTCATTTGATGATTTCTCATCCGTAAAAAAAAAATACTAAATCCAGCAGACTGCCAGTTGCTACTTGACATTTTTGTAACACAATAAACTCTTCAAGCTTCTCTCGATACTTCGAGACGACATTGTTTGCTTAACTTCTCAAATGTATAAGAAGATGTCAATAAGTGCACTCCTTTGGCTTTATATTTTAATGCGACCTTAGCTCCCAACCACTTTAAAAAGTAGAATGCAGTCACTATGGCTAAACGACTAGATAATATTATCATTATCATCATCTTCTTAAATGAATAAAATGTCAATAAGTGCATTCCTTTGGCTATCATGTTTTCTTTAAGAATGAATCTTAGTTATAGGCCAAGTTGCTGTGCTTCATAAACACGTCCAATAATTGGTTATCTCACTCGGTTTGCAGCCGTTAGTTTGTTAGCTACGGTTGGCCTCTCAACCTAACTGCTTAGTGCATTGTTTACCTTAAGCTCTACGTTTCTGCCTTCGGAAACTTTGTCTAAATTTAGATATTACTAGTACATTATTGCTCTGCAATTAGCATTTGAATAATCCCGAAGTCGATTGCGAAATTATTAAGCAACAAATCTTTCAACCGTTTCTCTAAATTATAGATTAATAAACATCTTTATTACGTCAGTGTATCAAATATAGATTTTAAAACTGAAAGTCATTTTATATTGTCCGTTTAGCTGGATAAATAAATTAAAAACTAGAGACAAACTGACAAAGCCATCCGGTCACTGCGTTTTGTGAAGAATTAAATCAATCATTCTGCGATCATTCAATCGGTCTGGTGGCTATTTATGTCAAGTGGTATTCGGTTGCTTAACTATTTCTCCTTTGAGAACTTAATTACTAGCTGGGTGCTAGTTAGATTCTTTCAATATTAATTTTATGTCTTTAGAATTGAGACTCCTAATTTGCACATACCTCCAATTTACTAAGCCTCGAGGTTTGCTTGATGTATCTTGTTAGTTTGTTGTCTCAGTTTTTCCAATCCAGATCTCACCCACAGGTTTAACCGTGTTAACTGTTCCCCACTTATCTCTAACGACTAACTGGTAAAGATTATCTCCCGATTTTCCCAGAACTTTTCACTCATTTCCTCCTCATCGTTCGTCTTAGTTAATATCTCTTCTCAATCTAGCATATTAATACCAGGAAGTGGTGAACAATAGCCATGGCCTGACCTCATCATGTATCGCCTGAAGCCGAGTATTCAAGCCGAGTAGCTTCGTCAGCCACTCACTATGTTTTACTGTTAATAACGGTTCTTAATTTGCGAAACTGTCTACAACGTTTGCTACTAAATTGTGTGTGTAGTCATTAGAACTTAATTAAGAAAGCTTCTAGTCTTGTGGGATTAATAGTTTAGTGTGTTCGCTTCACCGAACTATATTTACTTCTTGGGTTGGTCTCGTCGATTCAGTACCATTCATTTAAACAGAGTAAGTGACAGTATATTTGGCTTTTATAACTTATGTATCGTTTTCTGTCAACATGCTACATAGTAATACATTTTAAATGAATATTACAACTAAATTACAAAACCGCACACTTTACATTACATACATACATAAACTCATGCTCTTTTCCCATGGGGGTAGGCATAAACCACAGAACTTTACATTACATCTAAAATAATAGTATATGTAACTACTTTAACAAGTCTAAGTAGAAAAAACTATATTGTCAGGCATTTCATTCGAATGACTTCCTTTACAAATGTTATATATATATTCTATTCAGTGACAAAAAAAGTGTTACAATTTAAAATGAGCAGAACAAGTTTCCACGCCAGTTTAAGAGTTTAATGTGACGTGACAATCATGTTCTCACTTTCGTTATTAGCTTTATTTTAGTCACATACGTAATATCCTTTATGCATATTAATTACTGTATCAATTCAGTAATTAACACTAATTAATAAGGAAGTAAGCTTATGTGTCAGCTCAAGCTAAATCGTTAAATCTAGAAGCATCATAATTTTACTACACCAGTTCTTTATCAATTCAAAGAGCTGTAAACCAAGATAAGCAATAAATTATATTTGTTTTCTTCAATAAGTCATCAATAAACGTGAATCACTTCATCAAGATGCAAGCATACCTACGTTTAAAAAGGGCATCATCAATTATATATTAGATGCTTAAGTTTAGTTTAGTTTTTTATTTTATTTAGAACATATGTTTAGCGTGAACTACTTTGTATTTTAAGTATACCTAACTAATTGCTATTTTAGAAAAGTTCATACGGTGTTTCAGTTTCTTGGATGGCTTGAACGTCGTAATGAAAACTACAACCTATTGTTAATTTAGTTAAGTTTCTCTATAAGTGAACTGTAATTTGTTCTTTGAGAAATAAATGTCTTTAAACCGAAATACATTTCAAAGACTGAGCTACCGATGACCTACATCAAAAATAATGAATATGCCATATCCATATCTATACACAATCCTTGTACAGAACCATAAAAGTGAATACTCGAGGTAGCACGTGGGATGCACTACGCTCGGATCGTAAACGAATTACTAATGTGATGTGGGTGGATGATGATAGATCGTAACTTTATATTCATACGGGTTGAACAACCTGTAGCTCCTGTCTAGGTGTGTGTCTCGTCATTTTTGGCTCCAATTGGTGTCATATTTATACGGCGTTACTATACTCCGTTTTTGGCACCACTACGGGATGTAGGCGATACTATGATAATGGTATTGTAGTAATGTCAATGCTTTTGATAGACTCTTCGCATTCCTTTGAGATTTTTATCTTTTGAGTCTCTTTTTCGGATACACTTTCTATCTATATACTTTGATTTGTGTAATCATCAGCTGTTAGTTTAAAAGCTCCGATAGTGTCTTTATAATATAGTACATCTAAATAATCTATTTATCTTGATATATGTAATTTGTAATTTGTTTGTTAATTCTTGGTATCGATTTAATAAGCCCACGTTCGCCGCTGCAATACCTTATGCTACTTCAATGCATAATATTTCAATATCTGTAATTACATTATCTGTTGCCCAACGCACGGCATTATACAAAATTTAACAATGTAAAGCAAAGCTCCTTTGTTCTTGGCTAACCTTCAAGGTCCAAGCTTCAAATGTTCAATTACAATATAATTTGTAACTATCTGGTTCATACTGGTGTTACGTACTAGTGCTTTGTCTACTTGTCAGTCAAATACGCAAATAAGTATTTCCTCTCCTTTATGAGTGTCTGAAGGTTCTTCGTTGTGTATGTAATGCATCTTTAAGTTATAAACTCTAACTTCCTGGGCCTAGTATGATGGACTATTTTGGAGTTTCTAATTTAAATTGACTTGTTATTTAATTTTATCGTTGCTGTGTTGTTCATACATCTGTTTTGTGAGTAAGCTTTACTAATGCTTTGCCATTGCTATTTAAATTTGAGGTTTTCCGTCACTCGTTTTTAGTTGATTAATGAATATGGGTGATGCAATAAGTTCTAATGCTAGATCTTAATATTTGTAGACTACTTTACTATCCTAGAAAACGGGAGTATTTAATTTTCACATTACCAGTCAAGTTAACACGATCTTACTTGCTACCTCTATTGCCAAGCAATTTTTTCTCATCAATCTCGCCATTTACCGATGTTGCCAACCACAACGCATAATTGCCAGTTGTATAATATAGCTGTTAGATCACTATGCTTTACATTTCAGCACTTAAGTTTGATTATTATTGGTGGTGTGATGACGGACAGACTTTCATTTAATACACCTAATAAATTATATACTTGATGATTTATTTGACCGATGATCTATTGTATTGTGTTACGTGTCGATATGTTGAGTGTAAATAGCCATTTTATTTTATGCGGAAAAAAATAGGTGGCCGGTAGTAGATATGTAATTTATAGCAATTTGGAGCTAGTAACTACTCTGATCCACTTAAATAATTTGCTGAAAGCAAGGACGCTGCAATGATTTTACTCATACCTTGAAATGAATTAAGTGTGAAGAGATTAACTATGTTATTGACTTTTAATTTATATTAAAAAACAAAGGCAAACAACATTCAAAACATCTACAGCAGAAGTTTCGTTGATTGTTTGGTAAAATATTTGAACAAAGAAAAATCTCACAACTGTTTATGAATGTTTACTTATAAATCAAACACTAGTAACAACACAATTCAACACAAGAGTGCTATTGAGATTGTTGTGGTCGTGCCATACTTTATTGTTTGAACGAAAAATTCCTAAGCACTGGACGTTATTATGCAACATTCCACCGACCCTAACACAGACTTCCCTATACATTGCTGTTTTATTTCGAAAAGGAGTTGTTAATGTCAGAGTCAAACACAACAAGCGCGGTTATGGTTGTAATTCAATTACAAACGTACTTGAACTGTATTGAAGTATCTTGGGTTCTTGAACTCGGCTCGAGGGGTCAAAATGTACTACAGATCGTTCAGATTTGTATTGAAATTCTAATATTTCCTGTTCTTTTGTTACAGGTATGTTGGGAGCTGCCGTTATGTAAGGAGTGAGGTTTGACAAGTTTTGTTGATTTTGCGTCGATGATGGTTTGCAAATATTTAAGTAAATTACGCAAGTTGAATACACAATAACAGAGACTGAATAGTGTATTGATTTTTGAATCTGTACGAGTATGCCAGTAGAAGTTTGTTACGTGAAAATCACTTCAGCAATTAACTTTTACTACCAGAGGTTTCATCAACTTTTTGAAGTGGTATCTCAGACCAAATATAAAAACCAAGACATAGCACTGCGAATAATTCAGTAAAGCATGCGCAAAACCACACCTCGCTCTGTGCATACACGCTCACACCCACACATTTATATTTAACTACAATTAAACTACGCTCAAAAACTAAGCTCACAGTGCATACATGTTGAAGAAACCGGCTTCACGTCACTGTTAAACAGTGCTGTGTTTTAGTTTTTATTTCGTCTGAGAGTGGTATTTGTAAGATCTAAAGTAGGAAAACCGTTGTATCTAAGTTACGAAGTCTATAGTACCTTAGACAAATGCTTTTATAAAATATGCTCACATAAAGTAAGCAACAAGAAGAACGCCTACTTTACAAAGATAGCGTACATCGATAAACTGTGCACAAAGACGAGGGCTTATAAAAGTGTCCATGGGTAATTTATGATGTCTGAAGCCAGTGAAGTTATAAAGTATAAGCGTTATCAGATTAGCCCCGTCCGTTGCACCTGGTGCGTAATTCAAGTCTACTGCAGTTGCGGTATTGTCCCGTTTCTTGTACATTTCTTAATTAGCTTTCAATGTTATCTTTCTGAGAATATTGCATGATGTAATGTTGACAGTAAGATTTCTAGGGCAATGTGTACTTCGTTATTTTTATAATCAATAAAATTTTGATGCAGATCTGGATTAATTTTAGAGTATGCAACTGTTTAATGATATGCAGGTGTGAAAATTTTGTCATTACCGATTTCTCTTTTACATCACCAAAATCCGTATGACTCAGAGTAACGAAAACTTACATTTGAAATGTAGGCTTATTTGCATTGCGTGATAAAAACAGTCAACTTTTCACAACTAGTGGCCAAACAAAAAAACCAACAGCAATAGTTTACACAACCGTCGTTCAAATCAAGCGATTTCATCAAGAAAGTGATATCAGAATAACAGTAGAATAAGACAATCATAATGTTGCCGATGACAAAATTCCCCAGCCTTTCTCTCCAGACTAAGAAGTATTAGAGAGTGTAGAACATAAAGGAATGTGAAATGAAACTGTAAGTTTGTAAAGTCAGCAATCAGACCACAATGACCACGACACAACGCCGCAAATCATAGTAATGACCGGGCTCGCATATGCGCGATGCAATTCTGTAATGGACCATATCGTGGTGCTATACAAAGCACAGTGCAGTACTGGTTTCCAATTGTTTTATAGCAGTCATTATAGTTTCTCAATTGTCGTTGTGTATGTAGTTTAATCTGTGTTGGTGAAATATTCAGTGCATCCACGTAACTTTCGGGAGTGAGAATGTCTGAGTTGATTACGTTTTCTATTGCAGCTGTTCTTATTGGATCTAAATTTTTATCTTCACTCTTATTTTTCTCGACTTAAATTTCATTCAAGTCTAGTACTCTTGGATTCCTTTAGTATTTGATTAAATTTACGGGACGTTTCACTATATCTAAAAATAATGTAACTGTAATTGTATAGTTTTTGTTGGTAAGTTTTTTCAATTCTCACATGGATAAAGTATTCCTTCCGTTTTGTATGTACCACATTTAAAGAGCAATAGCACTAGCAATTTTTAGTTTTTGTAAACATCCACTCGTAGAACCGACAAAGTAAATGTATAAACGCTCACATTATTTACACAAAACGAACACATTACGTTTATCCGTTACCGAATTTGTTTATAGATATCCTTCCATTTCCAACCATAACAGTACGTAAACCGAATGGTATTGGGCTTGTTCCAATGGCTTATTGTGAAATGTGCAATGTATTGAGTCGGAGCAGCGCCCGCGCAGCTGTGGGCTTGGGCAACGAACGTAAGAGATAAAGCAACGTTAAATACAGCTGGAACTTTATCTTAATTACACTCGGCGTCACAAAAATCGCACCTCTTTAACAATTTCATTCAAAGTAATTTTAATCCTATTTATCAATGATAGACATGACTATAAGGTATCATTGGAAAGGCAATTTATTTAATTTTCAGAATAAAGCATCAGATTTGTTTTTTTTTTTTACCAGGGAATACAAAAAAGCAAGCTTATGCAAATGATTAAAACGTGTCTTTTCATTTTAAGAGCAAAAATTAAAACAAAGTTCTTAAAAACAACTTAAAACCTAGTGTTACCCCCCTAGCCCTGATGACTGCTTCCATGCGTTCTCTCATGGGCCTAATCAATGTTACAACAGTCTCTTGAGGAATGTCTTGGAGAGTGTTGGGGGCAGGATCACGTGCCCGCACTCGCCGTTTCAGTTCATCCCAAAGGTGCTCAATAGGGTTCAGGTCTGGACTTCGCGCCAGCCAGGGCATAACAGGGATCCCAACTCCTTACAGTTAATGCGGTGTGACAGCGGGCATTATTTGTACCCACTGCCAACAAAACCAGCATAAGGGCCACGTGCTCATCTAAGATCTCTGTTATGTACCGAGGAGCAGTCAGCGACCCTTGCCCGCGAGCATTTCCAGTCCGAGAAACACACACGAGGTTCGTTTTGCCGTCGATTGACATGCCGCCCTAGAACATGCACGAGCCACCCCATATTCCACTGTCTCTTGAATACAGGCCTAAGCGAACCGTTCTCCTTGCCTCCTATATACTCTTTTACGCTTATCGTTGCAGAAAAGATCAATTGTCCAATCCACATGGGCGCGGGCAAATTCCAACCGATCTCTCTTATTCTGTGCAGTCAATTTTGGCCCTGTAGCAGCCCTGTGAGCTGCAATTTTCTTCTCCTGAAATCTTCTAATCGTGGAGACGCTTACAGAAATTCTGCGAGCTGATCGGAGTTGTTGTTGCAGCTCAACAGCATTGGAGAACCGATTACGTAAAGACGTCGAAACAATGAGGCGATCGTCTCTTTCGGATGTGCAGCGTTGTCTTCCAGATCCACGTCTTCGGATATAGTCACCACTCTCTTGGAAGCGTCGAAACACTCGTCGAATGGAAAAACGACTCAAGTTCATTTGACGAGCAACATTACACTGCCGCATCCCTGATTGCAGTAGTGCAATGACTTGAGCGGCTTCATCTGCAGTGGTATCCATCTTCAGGGTATTTTTCTTGCTGTAGCTATTCACGTGTGTTTACTTCAAAGGTTGGATAGCAAACGACCCATATTTGACCCGGGTCACCCGTTTTCTACCCTTGTAGGGTGGTGCAATTAGTGGACGTTGTAATGCGTATTTTGACAACATTTTAGATAACGTTACGTGCTAATGAGATTTGTTGTGTTCAGGAATTCTAACTGTTATTAATTTGAAGTTAGTTAGACATACTTTTATTTGACACCAATATTAATTGGGTTTAATGTATTCTTCGATGGTGGGACATGCTTGAAACAAATTTTCGGAGAGGTGCGATTTTTGTGACGAGTGTAGTTTATTGACATGTATCAGGATTTATATGGAATGCATAGCAATTTCTTGAGGATAGTTTTGAATATTAATATGGATGACTATAAGAGTAGAGGAAGACCAAATAAACGAATAAACTTCCACCTTAAACAAGTCCCATAATGGTACGGATCTTAAGATTGCCAGCTCCAACACCGGATGAAAAGCATAAACAAAGATGAGATGCACAATCAAAGGAACCTACAATTTCAACGAAGCTACACGATCCACAAAAGGATTCGCAAAATGTCTTCATACATCCAAGAATGACTCACGGCTAATTTGAATATGTAAATCTGTCATATTAGCAGTCTGGTAAGGCAATGTTGTGTAATATGGTAATCATTGCCTATAATGAATAGAGATTAACAAGTTGACACTCAATGGAGGTGTGTATCGGGTCAATGAATTGTGTCGTAAGAAAAACGTTTTGTTTGTTTATGGTAATGCAAGAAAAACTGCTCAAATCAGCTGATTTGTGGAAAAAATTGTTCTAGATTTTGACTGTAACATTTGTAGCACTGTCTTCTGATAGAAGTTCAAGCGTTTTGTGGAACTATTTTCAAACTGATCTCAAACTCGTCCGGGTGCTTTTAGGACATGTAGAACCATTTATCGAAATTCCAACAAGTTATAAGACGAAGTAACAGTAGTTCCTCGAATAAATCAAAGGATTGCTGTTAGAAGCGAATGCTTTTACTTAAGAAATTGATAGCGCTGTGATTTGTTATTGATTAGCCCTGCAAGAACTCTATTGCATTGTCTCTTCAATAAGTCAAGATCAGTTAATTCTTCTCTTTCTACCTTTTATTGGTTTTTGCTCAGCTTAACACCAGTACTTATTTCTTACTTAAAAATCGTAGTTGATTATTCCTCTAGCCACTATCTTGATATTTCTTGAGGGCATCACAGTTTCGCAACTCCATTATTTTGATGAGTCATTAAATTTCGTAAGCCGCCATCATTCTGCGGTTTGTTAGTAATTTCGACAACCGATGTGTCTTCGCAGATTGTACAGAAATATTTCTCGTAATAGAAACATTTGTAATTTTCATGTTAAGTGCAGTTGTTATGTGAGCAATATTATGAATCGTACCATATTACCTAATTTTAATTTTATTTCGTGTATTCGTGTTTTAATTTTCTTTTGCAATTTTTGTTTTACTCACGTTTTATGCAGGAGTGAAACAGTTGTATGAATCACATTAAATTGTGTCGTATTTTTTCTCACAAATAAGATAAGGCTAATCATCCATGCCTTTTACAGATGAATTTCTTTTTATACACGTTCAGTTTAATCAACTATTGTTACATCCGCAACTCCGCAGTAAGCTGCAAGAAATTGCAAAACATTTTCGATATCACACCACTACCGATATTTCTAGTCCATAGGCACATATAGATTGTTATTTCTGCCTATCACAACGTCCCCATTACATCAATCTGAGATAGCTAATTTCACGGCGTCATTCGTTCACGGCTCATTTGATTTACCTAATGCAGCACTTGTTATCGATACTCTATTGCGTCAGAATGACCTCTTAATGGTGGTTCCATTTTAATTCGTTCTGCTGCTCCTTCGAAACGACTGTTTTGCAATTCGCAATGGCTGTCTATCTCACTATGCGTATGATTTTAACTTTCTCACTTTTTACGTAAGAAGTGCGATGGTGTTCCATAATATTATTGTTTCTATTATTTTTATCACTTGTGATGAATTTGATTGCGATTGGGATGCGATAATGTTTTGTTCTTTATCTGTATTTAGGGATGTCTTACTGTTTTTGTCGTGTTCTTGTGTAATGTAGTGTATATTCGCTCCAGACCTTTGCTAAATATTGTCATCATTTCCAACAAGATTAACTGAAATCAAAAAGCATCCAACCACCCAAAAGGCAAAAGACACCAAAAGGCATCTAGAACATCTTATCTGCCAAATAATCAATTGGCATGCCTAATTTAATTCTTCTTATCACCCACAACAAAACTAATAAACTTGTAATTACATGTTATATTCAATTTACATTTTCATTTGTAGTTTCTTTTAATTACTCGATTGTTACATCACATTTGTAAGCACTTAAGTTTTAATTTCTACTTCCATTATAAAAACTTTCCCATCGTTATAGTTTTGTTTTTGTCTCTGTTTCTTCGACATCTCTCTTGCATGAAATTGTCCCCAATTTGTTTGAGACTTGTTAGCTAATCTACTCTTCCATGTAATTAAAAATAATTACAGCCTAATTAACTGCGGATAATTATCTCTGCTTTATTTTTTATTTGGTTGCGAAATTGACAGATATTTTTCCTATTCTCATTCACTGCAAAGACATCTTCCGCAGTTCCAGAAAATATAGGACAGAACTGTTGTTAAATCGAATATCTGCTTTTATAAATATCATTCTATATATTTAAAGTCTTTAAATCTTAATCCTTTTATATTTACACGGCCCCTTGCGAACATTCTCACAGCAGCACAAGCAGCCGCGAAAAATAGTTACTCCTCGCTCGATAGATGGCGTTGTTGTCGAATTAGAAGTCGCCATGGTTTCGTTACATCGGTTTTGTTGGGTTCGAGCTGAGAATTAGGTTTAGATAACTTTGCGCAGAGGCAATATCGTAACCAATGAGGTTAATCCGAGGTGCGATTATTGCTAGTTGAAAACTTTACCAATACCCCGCCGTGTGGACGTGAAATACCGTCCGCGATGGCAATTTTTGAATGGCCGTAATTGGCTTGAGAATCCCTTGAATCTTGCGGTTTGCTAACACAGCAGCGCCATCTACATATCAATGTTCATTTTACATGCTACGTAGGATGTTAATGGCGTGTCTGTTTTGTTTGGCACTTTAGTAACTTTAACTTTAGTTTTTCTAACTAGCCTGTACTGTCCCATTGCTGGGCAAAACCTTCCGAAATCCTACCTAGTGTTTTTATGCCGCGCCACCTGGAACAGCCCTCGCGGTACGCGTCCAGATCGGGTCGCCACTTTAGATTGAAGTTTGTTTATTTGAGATTATTAATGTTCAAAGAATGTTTTGTTACTTTTAATGTTTGTTTATTCTTCTATGCTATTTTATTTGTTTTATATATGATTGATGTTATTACTCCATGTTCTATTTCTGCTTTGATTCTCACAATTACAATTCTTCGTCGCTTGCATTTCTAGTTGAAGTAACGATTCTTGTTATTGGTCCAATCAGTCCCACCTGATCACTTCCTTGAAGCCAGGCTGTCATTGCTTTATAATCGTAGTTCAATCTTCCCATTCTATAGAGCACACAACTAATGTTTTATGTACCTTACGAAGAACGTTTATTTAATTACACTGGCAACATTCTGCCAGTAATGGCGGCATTATGTGAATCTGAGCTAATTCACGGCAATTACACGGGCTGTGGGAAGATGGCGGCAATTTGACAATCTGTGTTCGCGGGTGTACTCAAATAATGTTAGTCAGTTACTGTTAACTTCTTACAAAAAGTAACGGAACTCCTGTATGTGGCTCCATCAATGTGTTTCATTTACTTCGACCTTGAATGCGGCTTTGTTCGTATGTCTAGCAATTAAAGTCTAGTTTTTTGTTGTGGCAAATCGTCATTAAGAACGATTCAGTATTTTTATGGCGTTTTTGTGAGTTAGACATTCTTGTATAATTATTGTGTTTGCTTGATTCATGTAGACATTACGAATTTTCAGTCTTTTCTTCAAAGAATGCTGTGAATGTGATAGGTATTACCTCACTCAGTTCTTTAACGAATAAAAGTAATATGAAACACTAAGAAAAGGCATAATAGAGTACAATAGGTCCAAAAAGATTATTATTGTGTAATCTTTTATATCGTATTGTTCTTGTGGTTACAGCAACGTAATGACTTTGTCCTCAAAGTAGAAGTGTTGACTGGGTCTCGGTAGATGCCATCTTCATTTTGGTGTTTCTGTTGTAGAAATAATAGAGATGGTAGGCCTAGTGGAACGAACAGAACAACCATAAAAAACAAGTACAAATATTACGATTAGGTATATTTTCAAGTAAATTACCAATGTAATGTTATGCAAAAGACGATTCACCGCGACATACAAACTGATTCCTAATTAATAAACGCTGCTAGAAATTTAATAGGCTGTATCAAGAATGTAGGCAAAGAATTAATTACAAATGTGAACCTTCTAACTATTTTTAAAGCGTTTATAGCCATCTACATAATAAATGATTTACCTCCTACATATTCCTAGAATCTAGAGAAAATCCGTGTTCCCATCCGGGAACATACATAATCTATGACTTACAAGTAAAAACCCTTTACACTTGGGTCGTCTGTCTTCTTGTTAACAGGATATAATTTGCTGCTTACCAATGACTGCTACTGCTTATTCCACAAAGGATTAGTGTAACGTATCTGTCTGTTCGATCTAATATGTCCATGTCTTTGCGGATTATAATCAGAGCTGGCAGGACTGGTTTTCAACCCTGCCTGTTATCCTGACTATCTGAACAGGAGCTTCAGTTTCATTAAGCGTATAATGAGTTGAAGCCCCGCTTGATAAACGTTATAAATAAGCTCATTTTGTTTTTGCTAAAGAGTTCCGGCTTCCTAAAATAACTGTCCCATCATAGGTCAAATGACTTTTAGATACAGCGATCTCTCATTCTTGATGGTTAGCCAAAAGTATCGTTCTACTTCCAAAGGCCTTTTTCATATAGAAGATTCCCATTGTCGCCTGTTAAAAGTACAGGACTGTTCACTGTACTTTTGTCAAAATACACTTACATATGACCATGGGCCCCACAATGGCAGACACAATTCTTAACCGGGCATTTTTCATTTTAACTCTTCCAAACGAAACTTAGTAACTACAGAACAAAGACCATAATATCAGACTAATCTGCATAGTTCTCATGTGATTTGACCAAGATTATGTCTGGACCTTAAAAGAGACTATGACCTTAATGTTTTTTTCGGCTATTTCTTCTCAGAGTAGACAGGAACGAAATACCGGCCCCGCTTGTTTAAAAAAAATACATATAAAAGTTTTTGTAAAAACCTATTTGCAAAATAAACATCATTTACACTTTGGTCCTGACTTTTTATACAAAGAAATTCTAGCACCTCCACTGTGCTGAGCGATCAGGATTTTTTTCCACCTACCAGCCCTGATTAACTGTAAATTGAGAATATCCTAGGTATATGTCTATGTAGTGGGAATATTACGTACCTCGATCCGGTCCAACGTCCGTCCGTCCCTTTTGCGTTGACATAACCTATATTATAACGGCACATTCTAGATTGATTTCTCTGCCAATGATTTACACTGCGGCACCTCAAAGTGGGCAGTGCTTGGGTGCTTGGATAAATAGCGACAACATAATTGCGGCTGATTGGTCGGATATCGCACGAGCTGAGTCAAGGTTTTCGTGCTGAAGTAAGGAACGGATGGAGTTTAGATTGGAGCTAGACTGTTATACCTGAACAAGCCGTGCACCTGATTCTCATCGGCAAAAAATTACAACGCTTAAGAGGGCGAGTTTTAACGTCACGAAAGGAAGTCTTTTGCTTTCAAGCTTCCAGACCCAGCAGTAACCAAGATGTGGTTTTTGCTTTGCCCCTGTCTACTGAACCGACAAACGAAGTATCAGCTACTCATGTATACAAATCGTTGGAACTTACAATCATATCCGGACTGCCGCTCTACGCGCTGGTTATAATTGCATCTGCATATAAGCTACCAGTTACCACTCGCCAACGAGTTAATGTCCCTTTCAATTATCAAACCCTTTCACTTCGTAAGGTTCAATGCAATTAACTGCAGCCGGCTATATCCCTAAACGAACATGTCCTTACGACAAATAATACTAAATCTAAAACACAATAGAGACTCAAGGTTTATGAATACTATAACTTTAACAATACTGGCTAAATCGTGAACAGAGATATAGCTAAAAGACAATTAGCTAGGAATGCGAAAGGCCTTGATGGTAAAACCGCCATGACAGTCCGTTGTTCTATCGCTGACTTTAAAGTGCACGTGCTAGAAAAGAACAATGGCTATATTGACGATATAAGTAAATAAGTCAAGGCTGTATCGATATTCAAGAAAGTCCACGGCCAACATATTGGGAAAGAGTCTTTGAAAAAAGCTGTTACTGAAAACATCTTTACTGAGGTTGGATTACTACATAATGACATAACTTTCAACAATCCTTATCATCATCCAAGTGTTTTAGGAAATGCTAGATAGGCTGGTAAAGAACTGTAATATAGACCCTAGATTAGTAAACTTGGAAACGATCCTCTTTCAATTCAGTTCTATGACACAAAGCAATTCCTAGCATGCTAGATCAACTGTATTGCAGCCTCGTTCTTGATACCTTCCAATAATAAACTTAAACTTGTATGCTACAAAGTGAGACCAACAACTTCTATAGCATCGTCTTTATGGTCAAACGTGATAGGTCATGAGGTCTCGAGTATTGTTTCGACGCTTGCAAATGTCACATGCATGACATGTGTTCTTTCAACGGCTTTTCGCACTTGAATATGTCCCTGAGAAATCTGTGCACTTTGATATGAATTGAAACAGTAATGTGCTAACTTGTATTGAATGCCATACAAATTCTAGTTTTATTGCTTTTAGTTTGTTTTTCTCTTGTATCTTTCTTAAGGCGTCAAAACATCCTTTCGTTGAAGTAAAGTGCAGCTAAAACCCGATAAAATCATAAAGTATTACGTCAGTTCTTGTAACCGTAAAACTAGTTTAAAAGTGCTGAGATATACACAGGTATAGTCCGCCATTGACCGCGCGTGCGCACCCCGTCTCACCTTATACATTTGCAGAAACGCGGACAAGCGCATATTTCTTCACATTCGGCTATTTCCGTCTACCGTTCGGCTAAATCCGTCGGCAGCGGACGATGACTCCACCGGCATGCGCTGTTTAGACCTTGACGTAAACTTGACGTGCAGTTAGAACAATCAATTCGTACTTTTATTGCCTTGACATAAAGAACAGTGGAATTGCAAATTAATTTTGTATTATTTTCGCATGGGATATGCGGATCGGAAATGATTTACACCTGTAATAAAATGATTTGATGTCATGCCTGAAATCCTTTAGATTTTAAATGGTTGAAGCTATTATTCTCTGACAAAAGAATGAAACGGTACATTCTAATTCTTGATCTTTGCGATGTCCTAAGGCCATCGCAAAACGTACGATGTGTTTCAAAGAAACAATTAGAAATACATTAAAACAACTGCATAGTTGCGGTAAACTGGGGTCAAATATATAATTTCAAACAATTTATTATTACTTTTGTTCCTTTCAAAAGGGTAATAATAATATGAACAACTTAACAGTTAAGGTTACAACCCACGCTACGGCTAAGTAAGATATCTTATGACAAGCCACTTACATTCATAAAAAAAATGTCCTAGACACAAACAGAATTTCTTTGAACAGAGACTCATAGGGAAATTACATCTTTTCGATCTGGAATTGAAGTAACATGCGACGCGATATAAGATGATTAAATAGATAGAAAGGAAATTAATCAGTAAAGATAAAGAGGAAACATTTATTCTTGAGAGTAAGGATAATTAATTTAGAATCCAAATATTTCTGAAATACATCTTGTACATAACTCCCATCCCATGTGAAGCATTCCAAGTTTCTTCGCTTACACTGTCACTTACGGGATATCTTTTTGGAGCTCACAATTATTGAAAATCACGGGAGAAATCCCGTGATCACTTACGGAATTTCATTTATAGTGAAAGATTAGTAATAAACCGTGAAAGGATATAAAACAGGGTTCCTTCAAATATTCCTAAATAAGCTTAGTACCAACGATAAAACTTTGTCAAAAATGGTAATTTTTATTTGAAAATTGTTTTTGTGAAGCTTAAAATTATTGATGATTTATGTTGGTACACAATTACTTTTTTCAAAGAAGATGAGATCACATCCTATGCGAATGGGCTCAACATCGCCTCAAGATGTTTTTACATCCGTCTTTGAATAACTTCTACATTCGGCCTTGTTAATACTTTACTGTAATTACTACCATTATGCCTTGACGATAGCCTACAATTATCTTGTCCCTCTAAAATTATCTTTAACACATGTTCCCCTTTAACCAATAATTACTAATTATAGATTGTGTTAAAAAAAAATATGCGCATTTTTTTTCTGGTTTGTATCGCCTACGATCTCTTCAAAGAATTAAATTAAGGAGTACATACGCTTGAGATAAAAAGGAACTACTCAAAGTCATTTTAAATTAAAATTGTTCTATGTTAAATGGTCATAACATGTAACAGTATGTAAACGATCAAGTTAGCACAATAAGGATAATAAGTTAAAAATATCGGTTTTGAAGTAAACTAAACATGCAACCCTGATTTTACACACAGAGAAACTGAAATTATCCACGCCTGAGCCGTTGACTATTCTGTCAATTATTTCGAAGGATCTTAAATCACTTCCAACCCAAGTTAGAGAAACCTTAAACGACAGCTTTGGTTGGATGGTTGATAGTGATGAAGCTGTCGAAGCATATGTGACAGATCTTACAAAACAAATGAAAATCAAGAACCCTCCATTCATGTACAACTGTCATAATCATAACTCATCAAAAAACAAAACAAAGAAGCATTCTCTTGCATCTGTCAATTACGAAGATAGAACCCGTCTGATTTTGGGTCAAACATCTGAATAGTTATTGCAACACGATAGTCGACCCATTGTACATGAGGTTGGTGCCACAACCGGTAATAATGACATAGAAGACAATTATTATTGTCAGCACAATGCATAGGAAACGGATTTAGCTATTGTTGTGATATCGAAAGTAAATACGGAGAAATGTCATAATTATGAGGTAATAGAGGACCGTCTTTGGAAATAAAAGCAAAATAAGAGAATCCATAACGTTACTCGATATTTCTCATTTAGTGCTTCCTTAGCGCGTATACTGTTTATGGCGTATATTAGGTTGCAGAAATTTTCTATTTTCAATCCTGTACATTCAGGATTTAAATGGTCTTTGCCAGGTTTATTCTCACCATGATCAACAACATCGTCATCTATTGTTCCCGCTTTGCCGTTTTACGATCGTCTCTTTATATTTCTGCTTACGTATTCACTGTTCACAATTTTTCTACTACTACTTTCAAAAGTGACTTCTTTCCAACTCGGTAGCTGTTGCAACTTCAAAATCCAATAAAAACTAAAATCGTGGCTCGACTAAACACAGCGGTAAGCTTGGGCTCCCAACTTGCGTAATCCTATTGAACAGTTTTACCGCCATGGTGAACTGATTTACCATGGCTTCATCAAGTCAATGATCACTTAACGTCAATTGATATTGGAAACCATTTGCTGGAGGAAAATATTGCTTTAAAGTTTTGATGGGGCTATATTATAGAAGTGTATTGTTATTTTGATTTAATACTGTTTCAAATTTATGGTAACTTTAGATGGTACAATGGGAAGAATATCAGCAGTGGGACGAACAATGCTGTTATTGATGAAGGTTTTAGATATAGGAGTTCCGTTGACTTATGCTCAGATAATACTGAATTTAAAAGGTTCATATTCATATCTTGGTATAACTTCTTCTTCCTTTAGTCTTTCAGACTCATCTTTCTCAGATTAGTTCTTTCTTTTAGCATTGACGTCACCTAAAAAGACAACATTATGTCTACTAAAAATAAACCGTTAACAAGCGGTCAAATACGGTAATGTCAGGTCACTTAACTTTTTAGGCAAGTATAAAACTTTGACCACATTTTTATAGTCAGAGAGATGCTCGACTAGTTACCGTTTTGTAATGCCTAGATTTACGAGTATATGCCAGTTGTTGTGTTATGTTCTAGAACTTTGGTAAATTCGTAGTAATGTTTATTTTTGTTTTTTTTTTCCTTTGCACGTACGTTTTGTACAGAAGAAGGCTGGATAGATTGTGTAATGAATGATATGAAAGAGAAAGCAGTAAACGATGCCGTGACGTCTGACCGGGGAGAATGTAAGAAGAAAACTTGCGCCGACTCCAAATATAATGGGACAAGGGCTGTAAGATGATGATGTACGTACATTTTCACTCGTTTTCTTTTCTCTATTACAATCACTAGCAAAAGGTGCTTTATAGCGGTTGAAAGATTTTAATAGTGTACTTAAACTTTAGTACCGCATTGATGAACGACACGGTTTTCCCATAATAAATTGACAATTAAGATTTACATAATTATTTCGCCTGTAAAAGGAAATTTCTCTTATGGAAAACACCCTGTAGAAAAGACACATAGTCATATACGTAATGTATCCTATGAAAAACTGCTCACAATTGAAATAATTCATCATCATCATCATTCTCTTGCCCTTATCTCAAATCATTTGGAGTCGACGTAGCATGTCTTCTTCTATGCTTCTCTATTACTCGTCATCACAGCAGACACCTCCTTTCTTGCCATATCATTCTTTACACCAGTCCATCCATCGTTTCTTTGGTCTTTCTCTACTCCTATACTCGTCAAACTCAAAACTTCGTCACGACATTTGCCTCATTCCTCCGCATCACATGCCCATACCAAGACAATTGATTACCCCACAACTTTTCAGTCATCGGCGCCACTTTCAGACTTCCTCTTATTTACTCATTTCATATTTAATCCATTCGCGTAACACCACACATCTCCTTAGCATTCTCATCTCAGCCAAAAATTTAAATAATTATACCATAATAAATCATAGTGAATACCTTGGCTCAACAGTCTACACCTAAAAAGCCATTTACACCTAGCAGCACCCAACAAACAATTGAAAACACATTAATAACATCATCAACATGCATTCAACACCTCCCACTAATCATTATGACGTTTCAATAGAACTAAGCGTCTGAACTGAACAACTATCACGGCATATCACGAACGAATGAACGAACGAAGAAAATCCTCATGATATTGTTCACCTTGACACTTTCGACCTTTTGATGTTAAACTTCGTCAAAGGTGATAATTATATTGAATTTATACCCATTTGTAATTGTCGAGGTAATGAGAAGATCGTATTAGGATTGGTATTGTTTATCGTTTGTCCTTTTAGAATGCAATTGCTTAATCGTTTTTAAATGTGAAATGCTAATAAGGTTATAAAGTTACAACACGATGCTTGTTTCTAAGGATATATTTCAAAATCTCATTAAGTACATATTATTTTAAAATCTGCCCAGAATTTATCTTCTGAATCTGAATACAAGCTATCTTCATATCAACACATCCCATTTAAAATGCAATTAAGAAAACATCGAAGTTTTCGTTGCATCAATGAAATTCATTAACATAACTTGTTATTTTGGTAATAAGTGAGAAAAATCTCAGCCTCCCACAGCGTTACTTCTTATTAGGTTCAAAATAACGTGTGAAAATAAATATTATTTTATAATCAATGAGAAATGAACTTACAACAAAATACCTCTCTTCATATGGGCGATGATATCTATTATATTCGTATCAATTTGTAGTCGAGCTATAAAAAACTTAATAAAAGTCATAAAATTATATTGAGTAACATGTTAAGTTACGTTATTATGGACATTAAATTTTCTTACACTAAATAATTTTATGTTTACTTGGTTTCATCTTCATACAGCAAAGTTTATAGGAGACGGGGATCATCTCAAAATGATGTTAATGCTAAACTACAAATGATGCATTTCACTGTAAAATTAGACAACATTGTTGCCATCGGTGTTCAAACATAGATGAGCCTGGCACAAGAGCGGGAGAACAAGTATACTATGCCCAGGAGTGGGTGAAGTTGGGTTGTGGATGATGACGACGATTTGATGGAAAGTTTGTCAGCTCCTAAAATTACTCTTTACTACCATATTGCAAAAGAAAACCATCCAAACCAATTAAATTAGCAAGAAGTTTAATGGAGGATTAACCAAACTACACATTTAAAAGACGTGCTCCTCAAGATCTTTTCTCACCCAAATATAAAGGTACTGGATGGACATATCTTTGGATATTTTCTAAAAATCAATCACACATAACCCAAGGGCCTAGGATTGATTATTGCTTCATTGTAGTCGGGTAACAACAGTTGGACGAAAAGGAGATTAAAAAAAAAAACAAATTTACGGCATGCGTTCAGATTACAGGGATTTTATTAAATGTAATGGAAGGTAGGACCACGCTTACGATTTGCAAGCAGTTTAACAAGGTCCACTTAGACTAGTCAGTTTAAGTAAACCAAGAAGTAAACTCTCGAGCTATCAAGGAAGCAACATCTTCAACAAATTATGCCGGATTTGAATTAAGCAACTGCCCGTTCTAATAGTAAACTTTCTCGTTCCTATTCCGAACCGTGTTCCCATGCAATCGGAATCGAAACGACTCCAACGATCTCGATAAATTTGTAATTTGGTATGTAATCGCTGCATCCATCTGGTTGTAATTTATATGGATGCAACGCTACAGCAGCCACAGCGCTCTTGTACATCTGGACAGGTGTAATTAGCATTTTTAATTTATAATTATTACTACAGATATAATACTTATGAATTAAGAGTGAAACCAATTAGCTATCCCATGGGAAGAAAATTCTTTCAAAGTTGAAAAGTTACCTCCAATTAGGCATTTTGTCCTTGAATTTAACATTTTCACCACGTAAGTAAATTTTTGGCGGTTTTATCATTTTGATGCCGTTTGTTGGAAAATCGGAAGGCACGCTGTTTCAGCCAATCGGAAACAAGCAACGTCTCATCTAGTTTGAAGTGAACACAAATTAAAAATGGTTTGGTGCAGTTACCTAAGTAGTCATAACTATGCGATTGTTCACTCTCCTGTAAAGTTGTTATTTTTGACTTACGTGTTGGTAGAACTTCAACACGATTTGATTCTACAGTCCTGGATCGAATATCATTCTTCTTAGGCTCACCAAAACTGTATGGGGTTGATTCTAATGAAGAAATGAATTTCCTAGCCAATAATTAATTACACCTTATATATGACCTGCGCTCTTGATGATTTGTTTACTGCATGAGTGAGCGGGGTTCGCGTGGCTGAGTTTTGGGCTAAACATACAATTTAGACTTTTTGCCTACGCTAAGAAGAAGAATATCCTATAACAGCAGTACCTAGTAGCGAATCTCTTCGTTCATCAGACACTAAACATTTCCTACACGTCTAAAACCGTTCTTGTCTCAAGATACAGCCAAACATGGTATCCCTTCGCAACTTTGTTACAGAACTGATCCGATCTTTGGTCATTCATCTCACTAAGAAACTGTTACTAGTCATCGACATGTCTTTAGATGTCATCTTTTACTTCTAGATAGGCCGATGTAGTGGTTCTCTCAGTTCTCTATCTGGGACGATAATATACATTTTAAGATTAGATCATGGATAGTTGGAATATTTAGTTTTAATTTGACGTCAAAATGGTGTTTTCGACTTGTTATTTTGCTTCTCGTTGCTTTTTACATTCTAAATTTTTGCAACATAATGCTGACACTAGATTTCCTATTAAACACTGAATATAAGTTTCTAAAATGCGAACAGGACGTGACAGGCATACTATATTATTATGGTTTCACGCTTTTTAGTCCACGAGCCAATAACAAGTTCTAGCTAGGAATGCTTTTTTCGCATGGAATTTCTAGAACACAGATTTTTTTTTTTACAAGGAAAATTTTATAATTTCAAATTCTTTCCCGAATACATTTTCATTGTGAAATAAATACCGTGATATCGGCTGTCATAGTCAAATGCGCGTGCGGTACTACCAAAGCACGTTCCGCCCTTTGTTCGATTTTCAATTTTATTTTTTTCCATCTAAATGGCTCTGACTTATTGTGTCAACGGCCATTGTCAATTTTGATTGGTCGGTCTTCGTACCGCCATCTTTTATTGTGTAAACTTTGAGGTTATTTTTTTTCTTTTTTCGTTGTAAAGGCTACGGCCGGCTTCTATAAAGTATCGGTTCTGTGTTACGCAATGTATTTTCGTATCGGAAAATATGATCTTGTTTATTTTGAGATCCGCATTCTTGATTTGATGGGTATCGATAGTTTCATTGTGTTTTTTAAAAGGTTTTTATGTTTTGTCAATATGTTCACTTGAGCATACTTTATATCGGAATAGTGATCTCTTTCAAAATTACAAACAATGAAATTGCAGAAACAAATGACGGTAATGTAACAAATTGACCAATGTCGGTACTGACTATCGATATACCTGTATTAAATACTATTGTTGTGCTAAAATCGTGTACTTCTTTCTGTTCCTCGCTACTTAAGTTCATGTGGATCATTTCGTCTGTCTCGGATAGCTTAGTCTTATGATCTCATCCTGTGATATTCCTCTTCAGACGAGAGTAGTCTGGGGTCGTCCTACATCTAGGCTTTCTTCAGATCTTGGATTGATCTGATGAATTGGTAGGTTTCTAGTTTCATTTATCATCATTAGCCTACTGCAGTACGTCAACCCACTGCTGGTCATAGTAACTAGATCCTCAGCAGCTCTCATCCGGCTGTTACCAGTCACCCTACGGAGACTGTTGCTTCACCGAGCAATTCATCAATAATTCCATTCCTTCCATTTCTTCTTCCCCAGGTATTGCAACGCGACGTGGAATGCCACGGTCGGATCGTGAGCTCGGTGGTGCGCTTGTGCGGCGGCGGTGACGCTGCGCGTGCGCTTGAACGGCGCTGGCATCTGCTGTACCTGCGCGCGATTGAGTGGCAGTGCCATCTGGAGGCGTGTCTCGCTAGGATTGATAATCAGGTATGTGTGGCTTTGTTTTACTTTAAATTGTTTATTCCAATGAGGTTGAGAATCAGCACTTTTTGTCAAAACACCCTAAAACTAGCCCTTCAACAATTCCTAGTGTTGCCAGAGAGAAGTAGCAGTACAAACTCCCCTGCAACACATCTCTTTGTAAAGATATATGAATCGTTTAGTTTATCTTTGGAGCGGATACTAAACTAAGACCCTAATGCTCATGTAAATACGCATTCATCCTAGATAAAGTATCTGAATCTTAAATACTATAATTCATTGGCTATTTTTTAAATTATTACTAAAATACCATACCTCTCCAATTCCAATCACCCTCGCCCTTTCCAATTCTCCAAATCCAAACACTCGAATTCCCTTTTTCTGTTAAACCCTTTTAAGAACCAACCATCACGAATAGTCATGTATAAAAGTCACTCATAGAAATGCACTACATTTCCCCCGTTCTCCTCAAAAGCGCATGCAACTCCATAGCTCCATACTAGTTTGCACAATTTCTCACCAACACAATAGACTAATCAACCACCCGGTGTTGTTTGCCAACACGGCTAACCCCAAGCGGTGTGGAGAATTAAATCTTCCCTTTCTATTGAAGGTAATTGAGTGAAATGGCCATAGGGTGACGAATTTCATGATATTTTTTTGTCATAAAAATAGGTTCGGTTTTTGAAAAACTGTTTGTTTTGTCATTCATAGGATAAGACTATAATCCTATAGATTTACCTTAGTAGCCTCTGATTGATCACTGGCTTGAAGTTCTTATGTAAATAGTTTTCGTTTTTATTTTTATTTTTATTTTGAGCAAGTGTAACACAGGTGTCAATTAATGGTGTCCTTTTTTGTTTAAAGGTTAACTTAATGCTAATATTTTTATTAAATACATACTACAATAATGATATACGTATGTAAAATAAAAATCTATTTATTTATAGCATTTATTTGACCAAACTGAACTGAACTGAATTCGAACTTTTAATCCATATAAACAGTTAAATGACCAAGGACAAAAATACCATTACAGCCACAAAAATTTTGTTTTCAAAACAACAGCATATAAGACCACACGAGCATTAAAGGGTTGGTCACGTGACCTCTCTCATAGAAATAAATAATTTAATACAAAGACCATGTTATGGCACCCCGTTGCTAGGATACCGTTGACCCATTTAATAGTCCGCATAGGGATAGTTCAGAGAATTATAAATATTTGAGGGTTAATATAAACCGTTTTGTGGTTCCCTATAAATATCTGCGGGATCTTACTGACTTTTATTGGTCGTAAATTAATTTTTAAATAGATTTGGTTGTCTGTACGTATGAATGGGAGTGGGAGTAGTAAATATCGGAGGATTTTATGATTGTGACTATGTTTGAATATGAGCGTGAGATCGGAGTATGTTTAGATCTCTTGGGAATAAGTTGTTGCACTATAAACTGAAGTGTGTCGTAATTCTAGATTCAATGGCCTTATTAAACGAAGGCGCACACTACGGTTTTATTGCATGGAATGATTGCATTAAACTGGTATTATCCAGTTAAAGACTGCATTAAGCTAAGGAAGTTGTTAGGGATATTGATTTTATCTCAAACATAAGCTTTGCTTAATTATCGCAGAATTTTGTATTCGTAGTCTATAGACGAATCCACATTTCTTCTTTAAATTCGTTACTGCAGCTTATTAACGATAATTTCTGGAGACACTCCTAGGTTGCATTAACATTCTTTAAGATCTTCTGATCTAAAGCACAAGCACCCATTTCTTTTACTACCATAACTAATTCTTTCTTCTCCCTTATTCCAGGGTTGTCTCTCAGTAGAGGCCGCAAGTGACAGTGACGACGAACCAGCCCTTAAGCAACCCCGACTCAGCAGAAAAGGGTCGCCGCGCAGACAACGGACCCCGGTCAATGCGAGGCGTAGAGACAGCTCGCTTGACAGCAGACAGTCTGCGTCAGAGGTAAGAGGGAGTCTCTTTTGTTCTTCATAGACAAGACTAGAACCAGCTGTCAAATAGCCACACCTCGGCAGACGAGGAGCTTAATGGAATTTGTACCCAAATCATCATGTTTCTGTATGCAATGTTTAAGGGAGAAGCGTCAGGGTAACCCGCAATATTCAAATTTTTTAAGGATTTTGCGCAACTTGACACTGAACTGCAAATTGCAAAAACTGTAAGAAATTGAATTTCGCGGGCTAACCTGGCGCTTCCACTTTAACTGCACGTGGATAAATGAGTCAGTCACGATTAACAATCTGCACATTATAATTATCTTCAGGTAGATCACCCTGCATATCCAACCATACTGGATCAGACATGTGCTTGGGACAGAAATAATCCTATCGCCCTGTTTTGACAGTCACCTCAGTTGCTTATGGTCACTCTGGGCGTGTGACCACACTAAGGACAAGAGGGCTATCTTGGGAGCTGTTCGATTCCTAATGAACTTCTAATCCATGTCACTGCACCAGTGCTGTGGACAAGCTCTCTCCCTTTTAAGATTGAATAGTGCTACTTGGCAGTTCCAACTTCACTTCCACTTTTTATTCCCAAAGACTTACCACTTATAATTGTTACAGGAGGAACAAGAATATGTGCTAACGTACACGTGGCGCGGCTTCGGGTCAGACTGTGAGTCAGAGCTGGAGCGAGCGCGCTACACAAACATGGCGGACGAGCGACGAGTGCCTGGCGCCTGTGACGTCACGTCCAGGACCACGGACCAGACCGTGCCCGCTACTGACCATGTGGACGGTAAGACACGATGATGAAGCTCAGCTGAGGTCTATGAGTAGGGCAGGGCTGGGGATTTTCTGATGTCCATTCATTAATCAATTGTATTCGTAGTATCATAAAGTGCCAAGTTGTATGAATGGGAAACTAGAATTAAAAGTCTCACTCCCATCGAATCAGAATATCTGCTGTTCTGTGCTCCTCTTCTAAGCACGACAGTATGGTATTGATTCTCCAACAGCCAGGTATGGCATTACCTATTAGTGTGATGAAAATGCAAAATGCAACTTTCCCTAGTCAGCTTGCAAGCAAGCTCTACGTGTCATCCGTAAACAGCACCGTCACAATCCAAACAAACAATAGTTTAGGAAACAATCAATGCACGTTTGATTCCGTATTTTAATTAGGTCACCAATCACCTTTTTTACCATTCAAACAATAATCCCACATGAATACTCTTCGCTTTCCATTTTTAGATAAACACACTCAACTCTCCACTAATTTAAATTTAAAAACAACACCATTGTGCTTATTGTCTTAAAAATCCACTGTTTTACAAACAAAATATAGGCTGAGAATTTGCATTCGATCGTAAAGCTGTAGTTTCTTTTGCAGGCTTGGATGTGCATAACGTGGCTATAGAAGAAAAAGTGAAAACTCCTCCAACAGTTATAAAAAGGAAGAAACCAGTAGATACGTCAAAATTCAACCAAACAGATCGAAAGTCCAAACATCTAGCAACATTCTACTTCAGACACCACGACACAGATTCAGATAGACAAATGATAGAAACAGAGAAGTCACAGGAAGAATCTTCAGAGGAAGAATGGACTTACGTCGGTGGTGCTAAAATTGGGAATGAAGACTCGACAGATATAATGACGTCATCAGTTGAAATCCAGTGCGAATTACCAGTAGACGAAAAGAAAGAAGATAAACCACCGTCTCCTAAACCGAAGCTAGAATCATCAACACCAGATTTGCTTAGACTAGAAAGATGTAAGGACATAGAGAGACTGGTGAATCAGGCTGAGGAGTTGGTACAGAAGCAAGCGTTGTCAAAGAAGAAGGGACCAAGGAGTTTCAAGCCACTGTCTTTTGAGGAAGAAGGGAAGAATGTCAGTAGAAACAAGATGTCGAGGATCAAGGAATGGTTGAACCAGAGCTCGGAAGGCAAGAATGATAATAATCAGGTTAGTTTCAATGATCGTTTAATATTAAATGTAAATGGTAATAAAATTGATAAATGAGACCTCAATTATGAGAGTCAATTGAATCCAATTTGCAAATTCGACCGTTAATTTTAAAACAGATTTATTACGCGTTTTTTTGATAGGATGCTTTTTATTGGCCTAATATAACATATTTTTATGCAATTTAAAATCTTTGTCTTACACTCTGAATGACAATCATTCTTGTGCGGAATAATTCCGGACCGGCTGTGGACATTGTATAATGACCATTGTATACTTTAGTAGAATTTGTATCCGAAGCCGCGTCCTTAATTTGACTGATTCTATAGTTCACTATGATGACAGTAGATGAACTTCTCCAATTTCTATTTTCTATATTGCGGAGGTATTCTCACCGATATTTTTTTTTCCAGGGTGCTGAAAGCTACGATGCTTCAGGCGAATACACAACAGAAAGTGAAGTAGACACATCCCTAACATCTGAAGAACGAAACATCCACTCATCCATGGATATGAGCACTTCCACCTGCACCGTAACTCCCACGCACCATGCCAAGGTAAAACAGACTTTATTAACGGGTAACCAAAGACTAATATCATGTTCGCTTTGTGACTACTTGTTACTAATTGATTTAACTTCATGTTACATCAGTTCTAATGCAATAAATATAACTCAGTTGGTTCTTGAGAACTCAGATTTACTTCAACTTTGGTTCTTTCACTAAATTATTTACCAAAATTGTACTTAAATCATTCAAAACTTATAGGTTTAGACCTTATTCTTCAATGATAACCTGCAAATCACATTGTCACTCTGGTTTTGACTAACTTCAACGCACATTGTACATAACAAACGGTTGAGGAAACTCTCGCTTTAGGTAACACTGCGCAAGAAGCGAGCTGGCAACAGTGCACGGCCGTGGTCGGTCTCCTGCCTGTCACAACTTAGCGGCGCCGGCGCATCCCTCGTAGCCACGCCCACCGCCGGCGACGTTGCCGCTATGTCACACAACATGTCAATCTCTGAATCTGCTTTGAACACCCTCGCGTCTCCTCAAAGAGTGACTCCATCAAATTCGAACTCAAAACTTCGGGGAAGTTCGACTACTGTACAGGTATTTTTTGCTTATTTGTATGTGTGTCAAAATCCCATGTTTTTTTGTGATATTGAGCCAGAAATAGGGGTTCGAGAGATCTTTTATCTTCCGCTTTCAATTCTTATATGTGAATAATTTAACTGAACATTTTTATGTGCTTTAAATGTTTTTATCTGCACTTATCCTAAATGTCAGGAACTGCAGCGGCGAGTAAGAAAATCATTTTATAAAAGACAGTCACTATAATTCTAATGCTGGTAATTTTTATTTTGTTTTTTTTAGGAGGGACTTCTTACAAAAACGGGAAATCATAGGATCTAAACAAAGTGTCATTCTAATAAAGTTAGCGATGATGGAAAGGTATTGGAATGACGTAAGCTACCGAAAAGTTTAAATCAGTCATATCGACATTCAACAGGATTGATATAAGCTGTAGGAATAAGAAACGCTTTAATATCGATTGTCTCGCGTGACGTTTTGTTAAAATCATATTAACCAAACTTTTCGAAACAGTGTCTGAGATGCTCTTAAAGATTTAATTTAACTAACTAGTCAACCATAAAATATTTTAAATGACACCTCATACATCTTCACTATTTCCTGACCCAGGGCCACGTCTCAAGCACCAACACTATGACAGAAGCCTGCACATCTTGCGTGGAAGCTGGCGACAAACACGGCTGGCTGCGACGCAAGAGGCTCAAGCTTCGCCGCAACAACACTGCAGTTAGAAGAGGGGAGAGGCTGGTCAAGTCCCTCTCTTTCTGCGGGAGACTGAGTCCGGAGATCGAGGATAAACATGAGAGAAGCGCGGCTAGTGATCCGGCTACTAGCAGGAAGAGCAGGTTTGTGGAACTGTTTGAAGTATTAGCACTGTCCTATACCTACTTATTTGACAATAATCCTTGTCCTTGACCAAATTTTGACTTTTGACCTTAGAAAAATATGAAAATATTTCATAGTCAGGAACTCTTCTTGGACTGACTACTGAATAATTCAGATTATTAACCGAAATAAAATATATTACTAATTAATATGGAGTTTTCTTGTAAAAGCAACGACTGCTTAGTTGACAGAAAGAAAGAAAGAAGTTTGTTGTATGTACATTGTACAGGAAAACATTACAACGAATCATAAGTTTTTCCAAATAATTTATTCATTCAATCAGAACTATAATCCAAACCCTTACTTTTTTGAACAGATTCGACACAACATCAACATCAGGCAACGACAGCGATGAAGAGTTAATAAAACAACAGCTTGCGACTATCGCACATCTGCGCAAGAGCATCGAAAAAACCCACATAACGACCCGGGAATCCGACAGTGCCATTCCAGAACAAAACGAGGCTGAACCTGTGGCCCCGAGCTTTAAACTAGGCCCAGCTGGAGGCTCAGTGAGGCCTCGACTAGCCAGGAGCCTAGAGAGGGAGAGGAACTTCATTACCCTTAGTTTAGGGGACCCCAGTCGGTTGTGGGACTTATCTATAGACAAAGACTCTGATGTTGATAAGAGTGTCACCGCTGGGACTGAAGAACATAGCTCGTTTTCGGAGCAGGCGTGGGATTTCTATCAGGTTGGTTATTGCTTTTTTTGTAATTTGGCTAAAAGTATATCGTAACCATCGGTCAACAGTTACATCAACTTTTTAAAAGTGAACGTACACAATAGTAATGCATAGCTTCTTAACGCTCAAGAAACTCTTGAAAGAATGCTCTAATCAATCAATTCTTCGTCAACAGGAAAAATACAACTCGGAACCATATTCGGAAGCACCCGATTCAGACGCCGCGCGTCGTCTGCTAGAGTTCGGCGACGACTACCGAGCCTTCCTGGACTCGCAATCAGACTGCTGCTCCAGCCTGTCGGCGCAGCCCGAGCACGACATCAGCCCGTCCGGCACCCGGCGCCGCCGCCCCCCCTCCGACATGTCACGGGAACGAAGCCTCCCAAGATACAAGCGACCCACCAGAAACTCGCCCATAGAAACCTCCAGAAAACCTAAAAAGTCCATGTCCAGCGCTGAACGCAAAAAGTCCCTCCTCGACAGTCTAGAACGATCTAGAAACAACACTAGCATCGAAAGCAGCGAGGGCGTGAGACGTCGCAAACCCTCGGAGAGCGAACGCAAGAACAGCAAGCGATCGCCCGAGTTCGACTTGCTCAACGTGCAGGCTCTCAGTCGCCGGCGACACAGCTCGAACTTGACCAGCGACGAGGTCAACAGCTCGCTGGAGTACACCGAGGTCAACAACCGCCCTGACATACTGGACTCGCTGAACAGAAGGAGGAGGACAGACAAGGACGGCGAATCAGAGTTGCAAAAGATCGTGTTGTCGGAGCTGCGGCGAAGGTCGACGGAGAGCGCCGACTCAGAGGGCGAGTCGTCGAGCCCGAAGAAGCACAGCCGGCGCAACTGGGACGGCGACTCGGACTCGGAGGCCGAGGAGGTGCGCGCGCTGGTGCGGCGCTCGGGCGCGGCGCTGAGCGCGGCGGAGGCGCAGCTGGCGGCCGAGGTGCACGCGGGGCACGCGGGGCACGCGGCGCACGACGCCGAGCCCGACCTGCTGCGCGCGTTCGACTACGTAAGGACACAATTCGATAACGATTTCAGTAGTAGCTACTCCGACAGCGACGACGCCATGTCGTGCGTCACGCGCCGGCCCGCTTGCTTGCGCGCGCGGCTCTGCCTGGCCGTCGCCGCCTTCTCCGTCCTAGTTATAGTTTACATACATCTCCAATGACATTTGGCTTGGGCTTGTGTGATATTTATCCTTATATATGTAAGTATACGCGTTAGGTTCGCTGCGATCGTCAGACGCGTCAAAAACGTGCCTATATATACGCATTGACAACGAACTCATTTTTATAGTTAATTATAGGAAATGTTACGTTTGTTCTGATAGTCAATTGTCAGCTTGTTTTGGCTGCATTTTAGAAATGCATGTAAAAATGTAAGCAGATATATGCATAGGTAGCTAGAAGTAACTACGATCTCGAATAGACATTCCAATATATGACATGAGTACTTATAGTGTGAATAGTTGTAATTAAAAGTTAATACTTATTTATGTACAAACTGCAAGCATTTATAGTTTTATAATCTATAAATGCTAGTGAATACGTAAGTCTGACTATCGCAGTATACATACGGATAAATTACTAACTTATTAATTTATTTCATCAAAATTGTGACAGTTTCACAATAAATGTAATTATTTTCTTGATGTTTGCTCACATGATTACACACTAGATAACAATCAGTATTTTTGTCTTTATTACACGAGTGAAACTATCATGATTTGAATCACAACTAAAAGAAATCATTTTCTACTCCATTTAAATGTTTGTTTTTTTTTTCTTTTTACTAACATTAATCGTTTTCGTTTGTTATGTGATTGTGATTTGTGTAGTTTTTTTTTACTAACTGCCTGATTTTTTTTCTCTTTATTTAATCATCTATTTTGGTGGTGATAACATTATGGTGCTAGGTCAAGTCAAAATTTTAGGGAAAGCGTTACATTTCTATTGATTATTTAGTCTTAAGTTAGGTGCTGAAGTACTGAACGCTTCTTGGGTTTAAAATCATTCGCAATAGTCTATAGATCTAACGACTGAAAAAGTTGAAATGTCAAATTGACAGCTGTCACATTTGACGTTTTCGAATCAGTTCGGAAATGGGAATAATAATTTTCAATCGCTCAAGATATTTATTTCTATTTATTTACTAGACTTGGTACATCGTTATTGAATAACGTGAATTCTTGTCATTGAGTGATATAATTTTACGTACTTAACATTAGTATTACTTTGTCTATAGTCTACTTAATCTTTGGTTGTATCTTGTATCATTATTACGTTAAATTTCGCATAATATTAATAACTTTTTCTTGTAATATGTGATTTGACTGAACTCCTACATCTCACAGTATAGTTGTACATGTATTAATATTATGTTGAATAGGGATAGGTTGTTAATTGATCTTATTTTTTTACAAAATGTTAAAGAACCGAGTGATCTTTGTATAAATGGTTGAAAAATAAATGCAAAATTTTAAAATTAAATATGGAGTTTCAGTCAATTAACACCCTTCTCTAAATACTACACAGAAGACAGTACATTCAAAATAAGAACATAGATTTCGAGTATCAAAAGTTCTCTTCCCCTGCCGTTGCAGTGGGCCTTTTCTGCTTTTCTAATATATGTTTGGCGTTTAGTTCTTGATAGCTTGGGCATTATGTTCGCATACACATTAAAATATAAACCTTTGAAAATACAGACGAATGCTGCATGTTTTTTCTCATACACACATTGTACAAATAAATTAATTGAATGGTGTTGTTGAAGACAAAGTGATGGATTATAAAGTGAGTTAGCCTTAAGCCTTATTATTATTAAGTTAATATAAAATATGTTAACAGCTAAATATATTACTTAAATGTTTTATTTTGAGTTATTTTTCTTTTTTGCAAACGTTATTTTTTCGTTGCACAGACGGAGATCGTCACTCGATGCCGGGAAAATATCAACCTATTAGATGCGGCCCTGGCAGCCGGCTCGCTTTCTACCACTTTGCAACGAGACGTTAGAGGTTAGTACACTCATAAATAACTGGACATAAGGCTACCTGTTAAATGTAACGGAAATACTTCATTAATGAGCAGGGAAAACCTGAAAATTTTCACAAAATTTGCCAGTGGGAAGATTTTACTGAAGTAGTTAGGTACTGGTTGAGCGTTAACTACTAATGTGCAAAGATATTATACAAATCGCAAAAAGTGTCAAAGGAACCGCAGAATTCACTTACGTCTACCTCAAATTGACAGCTCACTAGCCACAGAAAAAAACACTTTGTTTAAAAAAAGAACATGACAAGACAATGCAATTGCATTATGAACGCAACTGTAAGCATGCTGCATGAATATCTTGTTTCATGCAAAACTTGCCAACGGTTGGTAGTCGTGAACCGCGGTTACTCATGTTACGACCGGTTTCCGAACGAAACTCGCGAATATTATCCAATCTCGGTCGCGATCAAGGCTGACGGCCTTATTTGGAGTTCCAGACGACGCTTTTGCTTCTTTTGATTTTTTTTCGCATGTAAGTCGAGGGACGGTAAATTATACCAAAAGCTGGTTTTCGTTCGCAAATTGCATGTTATACAGAATACCATTTTGTAAGGGAATCGATGTTATGGAAAAGTAATCAAGTTCGGATTTAATACATATACTTTCACGTTATGTCATGTGTTTTATATCATTGATATGTCGATGTTGCCGAAAACTAATCTATCTGAGATGTCTTAATCTACGTAGAAAATAACCTGTATCTGCTATACAGGGTGTAAACAGACTCTTCACGAAGCCGTCAACCAAGCATTATGTATATCAAACTAAGTAACTTTACGCAAAAATTAGTGCTGGGAAACGACTTTTTTTTTTCGGCTGAAAAATCACGTTTTACAGTACGATTCAATGAAACGCACTCAAAACATTGTGCTGATGGATGAATAAAATAAAAATCCAACATTAAAAACATGTATTTAAAAAAAAACTTGTGAAAAAGTTGGAACTTTGACCCTCAATATCTCCGTTACTAGAAGGTTCCCAGGTATGGTCTAGAACAAAATATTGATCTCAATGACGGGGAGAACAAGTGCCTTTCGGCTTCGTTAAGAGTCTGTTTACACCCTTTAGATAACATATGTTAGGTACCTACGATCGGACAGCGGATATTTGAACCATTTGATCGTTGAGTCGCAAAATTATGAATGGCCGGAAACATGGTGCCGTCTCTATATAATCGAAACACGAAAATACATAGGTGATACCTGATGTAAAATTTGTCTTGAATAAAATGCCAATACAAAACCTAAAACATACATTTTTATTGTATTGGTATACCGTTCTTTTATGTTTCGAGACACGCATATGTTCGTCGTCAATTAATTAAAGTCCAAAAAAATACATGTATGTACCTTTAAATCGCACGTGTAAATCGGGACTTGGGTTTACGAGCTTATCTTTTGATGTCATTTTACTTCGTTAGTTCAGGGCCTGGACAAGTTGCGAACCGTTAACATCCTCGTTCGAACAAATTAGGGTTGCCAATGTTGCCATTTTATTTTTCTAAAGTATAACCTATAAAGAGGGACCTACTGATCCTAAAGCGACACCCAGACGTAGGTACTGGAATGTATGCTAGCAAACAGAAGTTGATACTTATGCGATAGAAAAATTGAGGGTGCTCTAGTGAGAGACCAGGAGAAAATACACGAGCAGGAACCTAATCCAATTGCGGTACTTACTTTCTGAAACTTGATAAAAGTATCGAATATTTATACGCCCTTCTACTTAATTATTCATATGTTATCGATGAATCCCCTACAGTTACTTAGTCTGTTATCAGTCACTAAGTAAAATACCGCTATGAAAATGACAAAACACTACGGGCGCTTACCATATACATACTCACAAAGTTTACTCATAATAACCCTCATCAAACCCCTTTAACACTTTACTAAATAACCACAATTTACTTAACCCTTAACAGCTTCGTCCTTTGAAGTGCAAGTTTACGCAAATAGTTTCAAATGTGAAGTGTTATGTGGTGTAAAATTGTAAGGTTGACATTCAGAGTAATAACTATCATAGAGAACGTCTTAGCGAATGTAGACTATATGCAAGATGGTTGCCGGTTCATGGCACTGGGATTGAGTCAAACTAGAATAGTTCGTTCTTATAATGTCAACGAAGTAATTATGACTGAAACTATGTAAAAGGGGAAAAAAATATAAGGGTACTCTTGTCTTATTCATAATAAGATATGACACAGGTACACATCAGTAGCGAAGGGTCAATTTTTGTAAGAGGTAAGCCGGAGTATACATCTTTAATGTGATTATATTATTTGTCTTTAGAATATTAACTACTGTGCCATTTTTCAAAGGGAAGCCGGTAGGAATCGAGTTCTATGGAACCTTCGCCACTGGTACACATACTGGTTACATAGGTAGGAAATTATACAGGTTGAATAAGAATAAATTTTCAATATTTCAGTACATGAATGTACTCACGAATACTAAAAACTTTTACTTAAACACACACATGACCACATTTGCACCCTGAAAGATTTCCAATGAGTTTTAGGTCTGTATATAATTGCAGTCACCATCTTTTTATGACTCCGTTTATTTTTTTATTTGTTTATGCGTCTATGGTGACAGCCCTGGACCCCGGAAACGGCGACACGCCAGGCGATCACACGCCCATTCGTTCGTCTCCATCTATTTCTGCCTACGAAAGCGGAACCGTCTCGCCAACTACGAAAGTGTGGACACACTGTTGCTTATTTTTTTTGCAAGACCCGTATGTTAGTTAGTGATGATAGGGTTAATTTACGTGTCCTAACACACGAAAATTAGATAATAAATTGACGTGGTTGATAAATAATTACTGTTAGCAACGTTTTTATGGTTACCCGTAACACTAATAGAAGCTATTCTGAAATGGATTAAGAAATACTAGGTTTTGCCCGCGGCTTTACCCGCATGGAGTTCGGTATTTGTCTCAGGGGTACGTACTATATGGCTGCGGGACTGTTAGAAAGAGATACCGCGGCCCTGGAACACAAAGGGCAAAGAAGGAACATGGATGGGTTTTAGTAAGTACAAGTCTGACACTCCCTTCCGCTCTGCCCAACTTGATGATTTCCCATCCGAAAAAAAAAAGAAGGGTACAATCGGTATAAAAACTCCTGTGTTAATCCAGGTTATAAACTATCTGTCTGCCTCATCAATAGTTTTTGCGAAGAGTAATAAACATTCTTCCTCGCAAACTTTCGCATTTATAATAGTAGGAACATTTTCTCTATTAGAACTATTTATTACCCAGAGTCAGAATAATAATTTAGTTTAGTTCAGTTTAATGTTTTTTATTTTTTATTTTTTTTATGGTTCTACTCATGATTTCAAACCCACATGTATAAAATGGGAAAGTAAAGGTTCCTGGGAGTCTAGTCATTCAATACTTAAATAAGCACGTGAGTGGCGCATTCAGTAATTTAATATATTCTAAATAAGACCCAAGCCGTCCATAGTTTATAAAACAATGCAAAATCAAATCGACCAAGTTATCCTGTAAACAAAACATTCCATCAGATATTTTAAGTACCATACACTTCTAACAAAGAGCTATTGGAAGTCCGAGAATCTCTCATTGAACTTGAACAATAAAGACTGTGCAAGTACGTAGGTATCTACTACACGTAATATCTTCAAAGGAATGCATTAGGTACTAGTTACCAAAAATAAAAGAATTATTTTTGAATTGATAAGGTTTTGCATCACTTAAAAACTAATTGCGTCAGTACTACTAACAAATGAAAACGTTTCGTTGAGTATTTATCATCTACTTAACTAATTTTTTTTATGTGACCATAGCCAAAACGAATGCCGCCATCTTGTTTTTCAATACAATTTACACAGAACATTTCACAAAATGTTAACCAACAGCGCCCTCCGGGTTTCAAGCGCCAAAATAACCACAACTCTGCACTACATGAAAGATCTTAAAAAAAAGCAAATGCCCTTATTCTGGAACTAACGGTTTTCTGATTCTGAGATTTGAAAACCAAAGAGGATCACCAACCAAAATTCTTTACCGGAGGGAGTCTTAAAATAAACCTCTTAAAAAGAAAAAAAACCTCAATGAGCACTTAGTTTAAATTAAACCCCCATTTAAAACGCTCTATTTGTAGATAAAATCTTAAGTAAACACTTTATAAATGCGTACAATATTATCTAAAAATATAACAAGAACGAGTTACCCCTGCATTCACTTTGTTTTCTTTTTAACGAATGTACCTATGTCCCAAAATAAATATTATTTTAGTCTACTGCACAGAACTGGCAAAGGACTTTAGATCTTATGTCTTTGACTTGGTAATTAAAATTGCAAGGACTGTGTATATCATGTGTAACCGTAAAATCTACATTGCGACACATGTGTGCAAACTTTGCAGTCTGCCGACTAATGAATATTATATTCATTAGTACACACTCTAGATAATTCATATACTAGATAATGCAGATATTAGCATAAAATCCTGTTTACATAAGGTGACAAACAAAGAAATAATATGGCAACTTGTATAAAACATTCATCGAAAAGAAACATACTTAATCAGAAGTGAAAATAAAAATTGCATAATTTTCCATCATGGCGTCACTCTCTAGGAATAAATCATAAACAATCAATAGAAAAAAAAGTTTGGTTTTAAAAATAGAACACTGACGATAGTTAGGTTACTTGACTAGACAATTAATCATGTTCATTTCGAATAAAAGATTACCATATTGTCATAATTTCCAAACCACTTATGATGTCAAATTACCAAATACATTACAAAGTAGGTGTAAAACACAGAATTTAATACAAAATATCAACATAGATTTTTTCCTGGCTTAGTAAACATAACATCACGACTTATGACATCATTTACATATCAATATAGTAGGATAAAATATTAAGTAACCATTCTGATGCTGAACCTAGAATACTAAGCTTGTCAGTAGCATTTTGTTTTTTATCGAATTAACTTGTTCCGTGATTAAAGTTAAAATGGTGGTTTCTACTAAATTATTGGTTATAATTCAGAAGTTTAGAAAGCATCGGAAAAGTGAGTCTTCCTCTTTAGTTTTTTTTTCCGGAATAAATAATATGGGTGTAAAAAAAATACATTAAAAAAATACAGGATGATTATGTTTTCACAAAATTATACAGGATGTATATTGTATGGCATTAAATTATTCACTATTTTTTATTAAACTCATAAATCATTGTACCATAATGACTAAATCGGTCCATGACAATGTCTTTGTGTGATTCGGATCAATGGTTCATTAATTCGTCCGTCACGCCATATGTTCCAGTGGCTCAGATCTTCAACCTAACCAACCAACCAACCAACCTAACAGGGCATGACGGAAATATTTAACACTTTGATGTTATGACAACTTCACGCACGTGGGAATGTAACGACAATATTACTTAATAGGAAAATGGACCAAAACATACTAAAAATTACTGCGAAACTTCCTTAGCTAAATATAGGTAAAGACTAAAGAGTAATCTTTAATTATAATTCATTCAGTATCAACCACTTATAATATAACAAACTGATAAAAGGCTCGTTCTGTATCTATTTATAAGACAAAAGTGATAATTTTATTCTAGTACTTTACAATACAAACCTTACAATTTCCGTTCATTTTCAAACACTTCAGACCCCAGCGCAAAGTCAGTGTTAACTCCAACATAATTACTTCGACGTCACAAGGTTATCTCGTTAAATATGTATGTGACGTCATTCAAAATGGCGGATAATGCATTCTTTGGCAATGGAGCCAACTATTGTCAGCCTAGTTAATAGATAGGTATGATATTTGCACTGGTAATGTCAAACTCGGCAATGCCGAAGAAACGTGGGTGGAGGTTACGTATTACAAAAAATAATATTGCTATCTGAAAGCAATATAGATAACGGCTTGATAATTGGTTTTGTCTTTTGTTATCATTGAGTAATGTTTTCTTAAAATATTAGAGGTACTCTGGGATTGCCACGTTATCTAAAAGAATTTACTTGGAAATGCAGGTTTAACTATGGATTAGCAAAGACCTTCAAGTGTTTCCTACGCGATGCTTAAAAGAAAATGGGCCTCGAAGGATGGCTATCTCCTGTCCATGGGCCCCCAAATATCTAAAGAACTCGAAAAACTCATTAGTGGCCCATTGACCAATTCCTTAAATAATAGAACGAACACCTATTGATTTTTTCGACGATGTCTATCTAGCTAAGTTTCAAAGGGAAACGCAACATTTGCTACAATAAATGACTTTTTGGTTGCTTAAGTAACCTTTTCCTCTAGTATTATACCTTTGAAAGCCCACAGTAAAAGTAGCACGGCCAAAGAGGAGTAAGCCGATTAAACTAGATTATCATTGTGTCCCTAAAGCAGAATTATCTGCTTGAAACCTCAAGTAACTGATCAAAACAACAGCCTCCAATACAAAACATTTCACATCCTTGAAGACACAAAATTCCTTTCACCATGTTTAGGAACTCGATCCTTTCAAAGAAGAACACAAGCCCGGATATTCTCGAAACCAAAAAAAACACTGACAATCTAATTACTTAAGTACTTACTAATTGCCAGGAGACAGGCCATAATGCCTTACAAACAAGGGATAATCATTAGGAATGCAGTTACGATAGCCGTAAGAACAGAAAAGGCAATCCAATTGCTATGACGGACACATAATGTTCCGCCGATGGACTGTGAAGCGATCCATACAAATAGTTCGATTACAGCGTAGGGCACATTTCTTTTTCTATTGTTTTTGTTTTGTTTATGGTTAGCGTGCTTTCTTGTTGTTAATATAAACGTAGGCCCGCTACTTGTTGCAAATTTTATTATATTGCCTTTGGACACGACAAATCATAACACGCATATGAAACAGTAGTAGTATCGAGTTGGTGATGGATTATATTTTAAGTTTCAGTCCTGCAGTGACTGTGAGCAAATGATTCGGTCACGTGCCTTGACGTGTGGTTTTTAACTTTCTATTGTTTAATTCTAACCCGACATGTGGGCACACATAAAGTCATAAGATTCTGTTTCGCAAAACTGTGGGAAAAATGTTGCATTGTCATAATTTCGCGTTCCCAAGTTTTTTTGATCGTTTTATAATTTTCTCTTAGTTGCGCTCGTAAATCTGCTCCTGCTTTTGTATTTTAATTAAAGCAAAGTAATTGTGGATTTGCGCGCAACTTTTCATTATTAAAAGTAGGTTGTTCATGTCTTTTTCAAACGCCGGATCTAAAAATGACCTCAGCCTTTGTTTTGTCATAAAACAATGGTTTAACTGATCTTTATAACTCCATCAATTTCGTACCCGATACTTTTTATGTGTAGAACCAAGGTGATATCACTCGATAAATAGAGCTTGATAATACAGCGCTACAGCGGCTTATGATGAATGTTGTATTAATAGATGGAGTAGAAATCGGTCGCTTGAAGCGGTTGGAAGGTAATTTCGTGTTCAAAGGTACAGAGCAGTGTATCAGCTGGTCGTGGAAGCGACGCACGTCGATCGTCGCTCTGTCCGCGAGTTGCCGTGTTTACATTTTCGATTCGCGTCCGTACACCAAGTTTCAAAACAGTGCCAATTTCCTCGTAAACATGAAATTTGATTGGATTTTTATATAACCGTTTACATCGTAATTAATTTGTCATTTTTATTTCGTTTGCATTTCGTCTCGTTTAATGAAACTGGATGCGCATGAGTGGTTATTTGACTTTCGCTTCTGGTAGTGTGTTATGGTTGCAACGGTGTCCTAATTTAGCATAAATTGCATTTGTGTTTGTAATGAAAAACATAGTTGGAAACGTTTCATATGTTTTCCGCGTTGTTAAGTCGACCTTGGCGAATAACGTCTGAAGTGTTTATAAAATACCAGTTGTGAACACAATTCAGAAATTGTTTCCTTGTGATTTTAATTCAAAGTTAGTGGTCCGATCGTAAAATGTTCATTGTGTGGGTGAACTATTTGATTATGCATTCGGTGTTCAAGATTGGTGCAATGCAATAAATCCGTTACGTAATCGTATTCGAGAATTCGTTCCTTTAAAGCTCTTTTCTTGTTATATCATCTTTAAGATATTAAATAGCCTCTACAACTATAGATATTACTATACATCAATTCCACTATTTAATGTACTCACCTTTACCGTCATTTAAGGTCAAGGGGTTCAAGCGTACTTTTTATAATGATTCTTCGCAAGACGCCATTTGTACCTCTATTATATTCAAAGTAGTATATAATGGTATTAGTCTATTTAGTCTTTTAATACTTAATACCTTCCACACTAGATTTTATAAGTCCATGAAAAGTTAAAGAATCCATTTTCTACAAAAATGTTGAATGTTCACATATTTCCGCTACCTTTATACCTTTGGAATTAGATAATCACTTTCACTGTTTTTTACTTAATGTTGACACAAAACTGGTTTTTCAAACACATTACGTACTTGCTTTACGCCATTTTATTGGGGACAAACGCTTAATTTATTGAATCCTCTACTGATATCGGGTCTAACAACTATTACGTTTTATTGGCCCCGTTTTATTGATGGTAACAATTTCTAATGATGGTTTTATTGTAATGATGAAAAGGGAAAACTTATAACAACCGGTAGAAAGTTTTATTGATAGAATTGGTCATGTCTTGTTCATTTTATGGGAATATCTACAGTCGATATATGTATGTGAATGCTTTTGAGGGTGTAAACAATTATTTCTTACTAGTTAATAAAGCTGTTTCTACAAATATGTGTAGAACTTTTGATACTTAATACTTGCTGTGCCCACGCAATTGTTTTCATCCACTACGTCAAATAAAAGATTCTGATTCAACTCTAACTGTTCAATACGAAATCTTGAAAAACGCTCATTACTAAATTGCTACTCCGTGGTATGCAATATTCTCCAAAACAAGCAAGAGACAAAACAATCCGGTGTAGTTACTTTTTTTCTTTATTCTGAAGTATGTCATTGCAAACACATCATAATTCAATTGGAAGTGCCTCAATTACATTAAACACGTCATTCGAGAAAATTACATCAATAACAGTTCCATCAGCTTGACCCATAATTGTCACTAATTTTTCTAAGACCATTGTGTAATGCACCAAAGATTGTGTAACTAGTTTCTCTTTGTAAACCAACGTTAAATGTATGCCACTGTAAAGTGCATTTGTAGACAAGATATTGTCTGATGTTCCGATTTTGTTAAGCTGTATTGCAAGCCCAGATTGTTCAGAATTGACAACATTGTTTGTGGTTTTACCCTGCTTAAGGTTCAAAGTATCTATAGGAAATGTTCCACCAAGAAATTACTTGTTAGATAGATTCTGTCTTTCAAGACCTTATCCTGTACCTATTTCCGCAATCAGAACTGCAGTAAATTATCATTTGAAAAAAAAACCTCTGCAGAATCCATTGCATTAGCGCACACAATTTGATCTTTAAAACATTTGTTCTTGCTAGCCAGCGGAGGCGTTATTCAAACATAATTCATTGTAAACCTCTTCGTATTTGCTGCCTCTCGATTTGGAACCTGACATTAGCATATGCAAGCAAAAAATACAGCTCACTTCGTATGCAATTATTTTTCATTGCAAACATTTTGAGCAAAGAGTTATGTGCAAATATGTCGCAAATAAAATATCTCCGCAAATGTTTTGCATAACTTACCTATATTATTATAATAAATGACAGAGATTTCTCTGTACACCGTGAAAGTATTTTTTTGTACTTTATTGTTTTTGTGGTCGGACATTATCTTTTTCGTTTTTCAGGGTAATTTATGCAGCCACGTAGTTTAAAGTAAATTATATACCAGAAAACCAGTAAACACGTAAAAAATATGAAGGAAAAGGTTGCAAAGCACTTAATTATGGTTTTATGATCAGGTTTTATGTCCCGAGAGGCGAAGTTTATTTATTTTTAACCGTGGTTTTCTCATCACGTGTCTTGTTCAGTTTTTTCTTAAGTAATCAGTTCACTGTTTAAAATTATCTTACAAGCTTCAATATTTTTTTAAATAATCGTGTAGGTACACATACTTATTATTCCAACCATGTTATCCTTGAACGAACTGGCTTTTCAAAAGAATCGAAGGTCAATACTCCTGCGTTAGACATCAGTCATCTCATGAGATCAGAGCCACTCCTTACATGTCCACCTACCTACCTTTTATGGTGACCCTACTAAGTTGATACCTATTAATTTACAAGCGACATTGATCTGATTCCCTTGGGTCAGTATTGATCACCTTGTGACAATTGACTGCAATTATATTCTAATCGATACTCATTAGTCTTTAGATATGATAACTCGATACTTTTTGTGGTGTATAATTTTTATGATGAAGTTTGTTTCTGTTGTAACTAGCCACTTAAAAACGGGATCGAATTACAACAATTTAATTCGAGAACATTTAAATTATAGACCCAACACCTATTAGTCATGTTTTTCTGTGGTTATTACCAGTCGTAAATTATATTTTTAAGCTGAAGTTTGCACGTTTACAAAGTTCAATGTCTCACTTAACTGTTGAATTTAATATCAGCCTATTATAATTTTATGATAACTGTGGTTTGTGCACTTATTTTCTCTATACGCATCGCTAATTCCCAAATAATATTTTCGCGTTCGAAAAAAGAATCCGTTATTTATATGGCCATCTCCTCATTTATTTATGGTCGGATCCTACTTTTTTCTATGTCATCCAATTTAGTCTATAATTTTATTATTTTTTATCATCTGTGCATCTGGAGAGATTTATTGACTTTAATTTAATTAAAATCGTGTACCCGTTAGTTTCTAAATTAATCTCCATATTTTGTAGTTGAGAATTGATCACAGGAATCTGTGTGTCGTGTTAAGGAAAGTGGCTCCGAGACTCGTTCTGTCATACATGTCGGTAAACTACGACAGTTTCACTTCCACACACTGGTAGACTACTAATCACCGTGACATACCATGTACCTATTCTGACGGCTTGAAGTACCTTCCTGTCTATATTTCTGAAATTCGTATGGAGTTTACGTTATCATCCAAAAGTTCTTAAGTTTTCGTATGGCCTTATTATTTATTACCGGTCTTGAAGAGATATGTTTCTTTACTTTTGGCTACATTACCAGGATGTTTGTTTTCATGAATCTAATTTACTCTAATTATTAGGACTTTACTTAATGATTATCCAATGAAATAGTTGTTTTTAATTCCTGCGAACATTAACCAACATTCTATTGTTCTAAAGATTATCCGTTAATTACATTTGTCAGGCTAACGGTACGGACGGACATTCCAGTTCGTCTCGACTTCTCGAGTACCGCTAGCATTGAATTCTCTGATGTATAGCCGCCGGCCAGCTACAATTGTTACAAGTGATTGATTCGCTTGTAGCATGACGTTTGAAAATGTTCTATTTATAAATTATTTGTTGTTTTGGTTTCGATGTAAACAAGAAAGAAATAGTGCCGGTTTGAACGACATCTTTGTGCTAAAGATTTGAATTAAGAATGGTGTATCCACCATTCTTAATTCAAATCTTTAAATTCAAAATATCAATTAAAAATATCTTTTTAATTGACAAAACAAGAATTATACAGCTGAAAGTAGGTTAGTTACCAAACAGATTTTAATCATAATATTGAGACTGGTTTTTTCCGTATTAATTTTAAATTGTTGCCATTCTATAGCGCGGGATTTGTTAAAGTAGTTTGAATTAAGACCTCGTTTTTATTGCAACACCAAAAAACAAAGCAACCGCACAATATTGTTATCTTTGAAGCGAAAGTAGTAATCATTTTTTATGATGTAACCGTAACTCAAAACCTGAAACTCATGCGCATTCACTAAATCTGATTCAGTTGTTAAATAACTACCATTATTTCAATTAAGACTTCGAATTGATAATCATCAAAATAATTCATGACGTTGCATCATTGTTTTAAAACTATATCTGATGAAGCTCTTGTGCTTTATGTCTTGGGGTGAAAGAACTAGTTGTTGGCACTGGATTATATTTTGGTTCAGCTTAGTTCAAACAGATTGTGCTGCCAATTACTAGCTTCTATTTTGAGTCAAGCATCTACAGCTTGATTCTGAAATCTCAGGTATTCTGGCATTTTGCTTTTTTAATCTTAAAAAATAGTTGTATAATAAACATGAAATCGCCTCTTATTCTCTTCATATTAAATATATATTCCGTTTAATTGTTTTGTTTGTTACAATAAACGCTCAGAGTCTATCTTAACTTAAGAAATTTACATCGCCAGTGCCGAGAATAAGTTCCCCAACCCTAGCTCAGTGTTGTCAGTGTACAAATCAGTGACTTAACATTTTTATCTAACAGCTTCTCATTACGTACGGTGTGAAAGTGATGTATTGACGGCACAGTGTTCATTATATCACAGTGATACTCTTGCCAAAATGAACTTATCTGCTACATCTGCAGCTACTGCTAACAATGAGGAAGTCGGTGAGTTATTGCCAAATCATAGACAATTTATTATTTTTATTTTAGTAGCGTAGTGAATGGTAAGCTTTATTTTTATTGACAGTTGTGAATAGCTTTCTTTTCGATTTTGGGGAATCGATTAGATTTTATTGTATCGAGGAGCTCCTGGCTAAATAATAACAACCGCTCGGGTCGATCTTTAAGTTAAGCCGTGCTTGCCTAGGTTAGTCTGTGGATGGGTAACCATGCGACCATCCGACCATCGTTAACATACCGAGTTTCTTTCGTGCCTCGGAAAGCACGTTAAGCCGTTCGTCCCGGCAGTCATTTGGAGATCTTTGACAGTCGTTACAGGTAGTCAGTGGCCCAAAAAGTCTGACAACCAGTCTTACCAAGGGGTATCATATTACCCAGTACTAACTGAGTTGTAGAAGTCGGATAGGCAGTCGCTCCATGTAAAATACTGGTAGTCAGCTGCATCCGATTAGACTGGAAGCCGACCCCAACAAAGTTTGGAAAAGGCAAAGCAGATGATGATTAGATTTTATCGTGATTGTAGGTAAAGGATTTGTTATTGGGGTTGCATGACCGTTTTAAATTACATTATAATGTTTAAGTTATAAATGTTTACGGCACGTTTAAATCATAATAGAAACCGTTTTCAAGCAGCACATAATCTGTTCTTTTATTATTTATTTCCTATTTGTTTTCCCGTGTTATTTTCAAAATCTCTCGAACCTATCGCCTTTTCCTCGAATTTTTAGCATACAAAGATACTGAAATATGCAAAAATTCAATTAGTGCACCTGTGCATGTCTGATAGTATACCGTACAGTTCAATTTAGACTGCATTGCACGCAATAAGTCAAAGTACTCAAAATCTAGAAAAATATTGTTTCTTTAGAACATTTTAAACAAGTTTCGGTATAGACTTAAATGCAAAACACAGGCAAAATGAACATTTAAATCCCTCATGTATTTACTTAGCAGAGTACCTTTAATAAGTACCTACACAGAATGGTATGGTGTACTTGAACCGATAGGACTTGATCGCCTACACTCGGCCTACGCTTGTCAACAACTCCACACCAGATCTTCGCGGTTCGCCATTTTCTTTCTTAAGTACTGAAACCACAAAGTAAATATCCCACAGAGACCACATTACGATCCCTTAAGTTTGAGAAGCATCATCCGGTTTGAATACAAGGCATAAATGATCTACAGGATCGTTAAGTTTGAATACACAAGAAAATACAAATGATATAAATCCCGAACATTATACTGGTAGGTTTATATATCATTGATTGGTTACTATATGAATCTACAGTTCCAGGAAGCATTACATAAAGGAGTGGAGGCTCAGCACTCAGCACTGGCTGGGAACAATACTGCCAATGATGATGATTATGATGATAAATGAAATAAATACCAAAATGATGAATCTGGTCTATAATTCGGCAAAAAACTGGTTCCGATTAAGAAAATATCGCTAGCTCGCCATAAGCAGCACGATTGTATTAAGCTTGCTCTCTGATTACTATCTAATCCTGTGCTAATACTTCGCATCTTCAGTAATATAACCTTTGTGGTCTTACTCCTACTCAAGAGGATAATTTGCATCACCGCGGTTGGCAATAGGAATATGAAAGTTGGCGAAATTATGAATTAGGTGCGTAGGTAGTGCCTAACAAAGGGTTAGTTAGCAGATGTTTATGAAAGCTTATTCAAATTCTACAATTTTAGACAGTATCGTCAGTCATCTGTTTAAAATGTCTTACTTAATTATCAAAGTAATTTGTTCTGAAATGTTGTCAGCCATTGCGCAACGTCTCACCGTACCAGACAAATTGCTCAGCATTAGATACTATCTAAACTTATTAGACTGTATATTAAGAAACACTGAAATAGAGTTCTCAGATTAGTCCCAAAACATAGCCCTTCTACAGATATTCTACCTCTGATTTTGCGTCGCAGTAAGCTTTATTCTCATTGCATAAGGTTGCTGTCAGAGAGAAAATAACTGTAGCAAGACTAATGACTTCATCAGCATCTTTCAAACTTTCCTTGTAAACAAAAGCGGAATAAGGTCTAAAATTAGCGACACAGTCAAATTCGTGAGTAGGTCACTCCAACGCTGACGGTTACATTTTTAACATACGTTTTCTCTTCAACGTTTTCCCATGTTGCAACTGCATCCATTGCGTAACTCCTGGCAAAAACTGGCACTTGTTTTGCCAATATAACTGGCAAGGACAACGTTTATTGGCAGCGAGAGCACGGCACAATTGTCGTTAAATTTTAATGTGAGCATAATGCATGTGACATTGGCGAAATATGATTGAGGAAACCAGAGGTAATTGAAATTGTAAGCAGTAATAAAAGTATCAATTTCACTTTTTTGATGGCCTACTCTATTACCATCAAACAATATATTTACATTAATTAATTCTTACATAACTTTAGAACAGCACAGTGAACTACCAATAGCATTTTCCATTTTATTCATTCTTCTAACGTGACTCAGTATTATTATACAATTATTAACGATTTGATTCACGCAATAAGTTCCGGCATGATTATTTTAGGTTACGATGTTTTTAATATGCTGCCATCGTCCACAAATTGGTATGTAAGCGTTGCGTGATTGACTGATGCCAAACATATGGAGTGAGATGGTTTAATCAGCTATTTTCTACTTTAGGCTGTGTAATGCGTAAATCATGAGAGAATTTACCGCGTGTTGCTTTGAGAGAGGCGGCTTTGTAATTTACTTTCTTTAAAGTGCATTAGCTGTTATAAGAGCATCATAATATTATCTTATTATCTCTAGATCAAAGGCTTACATTTTGTGTGGCTTACGATTGAGATTAGAAATCCCGTTTAAAAATAGTAGTCTCTCTATTCCTATCGTCAGGGCAACTTAGCTGCACGAGATATATCTTGTTATTTGTCGCCATTTTCTGCGTATCCACTTGAATCCCGATAACGCCTTCATCCGCAATCCACTTATCAAACATAGTGATTAAAGCATGATCCAAGATCGCTCAATCTTCGGAAGTTCTAATTACCTCTGCCTGTTTTGGTCATAAATCTTTTTCCAGTTATGCGCTGGCAGTTTTTAATTAACTTAACTGTCCCATAACAAATCTGGAAATTAATCTACGAGGTTTGATTCTAGATTAAAGACATTGGTGCCGATTCCCTTGTTCACAAACTAAACTAAATTTAAGTTGAGTGCATCTTTTTCTTTCTATTTCATTATGAAAAGGACAGAAGATAAATATTAGTTTAGTCCTGTCAAATTACTCAACACTTGGCGTAATTTGATGTAATTTTAGTAGTCAACTTTTTAATCACGTTTAAACTTGTGTCAGGCGCTGGTTAATTTGACAGGGCTAAACTAAAATCAATCTCCTTTCCTTTTCTTAATGAAATAGAAAGAAAAATATGCACTGTACTTAAATTTGGTTTAGTTTGTGAACAAGGGAATCGGCACCAATGTCTTTAATCTAGAATCAAACCTCGCAGACTAATTTCCAGATTTGATAAGGGATAGTTTCGGGAATCGGCACCATTGCCTTTTTGTTTTTAAAATCATTTTTGGCTGCAACTGTGCTTGATTCATAAGTGGTCCCATAAAGAACACCAATGAAAGCAGTTTTCAGTTTTTTTATTTATATAAATAATACAGAACTCCGTTATTCCATTATCTCTTGTCTTGTTTAACTTCTTATCTTTTCTATACAAGGCCGTATCGTTTGCTTCTGAGTTTCTAATATGACTTCATTTGTTACATTGCGGTCAAGACCTCGGCTCCTCGGCTTGATAACCTATGATATCAAATTCGCTACGCTTGTTAATCCATCTAGTGGTCATTTTACGTTAATATTAGACAGTTCAGTGATCAGTGATCTGTCTACTTGTGAAATGTCTGGTGTTAAATCATGATCTAATTTTGTATTAAGTGTTAATTGAATTTAAACCGTTTCAAATGTGTTCTTTGTTTATTAGTGTGACTAGATTATTGTCTTTGAATTGACTTTCTCAGTTTACCAACTTTCCTGCAATTAGAAATTTAATGAAACTACTAAAAATTGAATCTATTAAACACTTTGGATGAATATCATAAAGTTTTCCCAGGAGCTCACCTCGCAACAAGTTTGCCTATCTATGTACATAATTTCTATTCATATTGAATACAGTATCTCTAAGATCTATGAAGAAACTCAATATCTCCTCCGGGGTCACCTTGCATTTGTTACGTTGTACTTATATTGTGCAAAGTTGTTTCTGCAGTTGAACAAATATTAATATCTAAGCCTCAAGGCACTTTTTCCTATGACCCATATACAACTATAACTTTGGTTTCGTCTACCGTTAGATTTCCGTCAATCACACCTTATTCGTAAGTGTGTAGTTTGTACATTGCAACTGACACCTTATTGTGTTCTTGAAAAGGAGGTTTTTTGGATTGGTATTCATGAGTGACAAAAAGACAAAGTTGGATTTGCATTTGGTGAAATAGTTGATTGTTCGTGTTTGCAAGTTAGTCATCGTTAGTGCCTTGCAATAGAGACGTGGCGAGGTTTCGCCAGGCTGTTTTGTGTTCTCAATGTTTGCCTGAGCGTCGCGGTGCACAGTCGTGCAACTTCGACCTTGCCGTCGAATCCTGCGCATGATCGAGTTGACAGCTTCCCAATGGATTGCTACATACAGTACCCAGGTATTGTGTCATTGTGTACTCTCATCATGTGTTTTGTATAATTTCGCCATGATCGTTGCCAGTAAGTTTTAAAGTTCTATTGTGTTTAAAAGTTACAAATATTAAAGTGGTTTAGATTTATTACTGATTTGTGATGATTTATCAGAGTATTCTATAATAAAATATGATAACAGTAATCCGTAAAGATTGCTCGTGGCTAAACAATAACAGCCGCTCGGGTCGATCTTTAGGTTAAGCCGTGCTTGCCTAGGTTGGTCTGTGGATGGGTGACCACCCATTACATACCGAGTTTCCTCCGTGCCTCGGAAAGCACGTTAAGCCGTTGGTCCCGGCTGTCATTTGAAGATCTTTGACAGTCGTTAAAGTAGTCAGTGGCCCAAAAAGTCTGACAACCAGTCTTACCAAGGGGTATCGTATTTCCCAGTAGTAACTGGGTTGTGGAGGTCAGATAGGCAGTCGCTCCATGTAAAATACTGGTATTCAGCTGCATCCGGTTAGACTGGAAGCCGACCCCAACATAGTTGGGAAAAGGCTAGGCAGATGATGAATCCGTAAAGATTGCCAAACTGACGTAATTTATGTTGATTTCCTGAATTATTGTATACTTGATTGTATAATGTTTCACGTTTGAGTGTTAATTATGTCTTTAGCTCAAATTGATGAACAATTACGAATTCCGTCCGCAGCAGGTTTATAAGGTGCGCGGGCGCATGGTAATCGTTTATTTTACAATTTCTTTGCTTTCACCACGCGAGGATATGGGATTGTCATGTTGCAACCAGTAATGTATAATACCACATGCGGCTTGAAGTATTTATTTTAGTAAAAAATGCTGAGAATTTCTCGTAATCCAGATTTATAAGTACAGTATGGAGAACTGTTGACAAAAACATGACGATCAGTATGTTCCACTTTGTATTTATTTAAATGGTTAACGTGTTAGAAACAATAGTGTTGTCAAACTTTTATATATTGCCCAAGATGTTTTTCTTTCTACGAAAATGTGTTAAATGATTCAGCAAGTGCTGTATTTAAGAAAGAAGAAGAAGGAAACACAGCACAAGAAGGTACTTGTACTGAAGCAATACGATTTAGCCTTGATTTTATAACGGGTGACGGCAAAAACCGTTTTTGCCAATTTCGACTGCGCGCACGCGTCCAATTATAATTCGCTGAGAAAAACAGCTTTGCAGCTAACAAGAATACCAATGCACAATATGGAGATAAGTTCCCAGCATCCCGTAGATAAAATGCCAGTCAAACTAAAATAGTAACTATAACCATTAACTGCCAGTAAGTTTACGGCGATAGATTTTCCGCCATCTTGGATAGGCATTCAAAAATAACAACCAAAATATGAAAATAGAATGCAAATATTGTTGGAGTAACGTTTTGTTAGTTCTCAAGCGGCCTGCACTCTATAGGAAGCGGTAATAGCTCGTTGAATTTGACTGACGACCGTCTCACTTCCAAATAGGGATCCGAAAAAGTAACGATAATATTTTGCACTCGATAGTACGGGATACTCGAATAGTATCGATACTTTTTCCAAAATTTCACCGTCCTTCTGCTCTTGTCCCATAGTTATAAAAGCATAAATTTGATTACTAAATCGTAAGCATAATTGATTAAATAGGGTGAACTATCTATTTTAAAATTATATAATATATGTAATTAAAACCGTAATACTCGATATCTACGTATCCAGACTTCTTTTGATGTTAGTAGGTACAACATGTATCGATACTTATACGTCCCTACTCACAAATTGCCTTCCGTTCTTGGCGGGACGCAAAATTGTTTGCTCCATATTAGAATTGAATCGGTCGTGATTTCGTCACATCCCTTCTATACGGCTGTACTGTATTACTCGTTTACATTGCAACTAACCAGTAATCGAACGATCGAATTGATTAATCGGTTACAAATCTGCTCCTATTGTATAAAAATTCACAATGTTCTTGCGGTATTGTATTGATTTTCAATACGATTGCAACATTCTTTAATAATGTAATTGAAAACGTATGTCTGGTTAAGCTACGTTATGTTGAAAATACCTTACTTTCCCAACTCAGCTTCTACACACAGAGTATTTTTTTTATATATACTTTATTTTTGTAGAGACTAAACATTCAACATGATATTTTGCTTTCACAAGAATACAAAATACCTTACCTACAAATTTTCACATTCTCTCGCTAAATTATAATCGCACTGCAACCTATTTTTCTCAACAAATCGTGGTGTGCCGCCAAAAGTTACAAAACATCCTAACTCCAAGCTTCAACAGATTTGTCACGAACACTACCTACACTTTTCCTTAATTTCCAAACCTGATCCAGATGAATTTAGACTCCAACGAAGCGAGACATCTGCGAAATGTCTCAAGTGCGTTGACACCGAATTAGCAAAGATTATGCACAAGTTCATGGACCCAGTGACATTTAGGGTGCTATTTCGGCTGCGCATACGCTGCCGGCTGGGCTTTGTCCCGCTTTGTCGTACCTATCCTGATTTATGGACGTTTTACGACGAATGCAGTGATAAAAGATCCCCTTTGCGTTTTACTCCTTCCTTGACTACAGAACGACATGGCGACATTAATATCATTGTGGACTGCAGTAAAGACAAATGATGGTCTTCCATAAATATCTGCAGATTTTGTGGTTTGAATTTACAACAATTTCAGTAGTCCTGGATAATCCTTTAATGTCTTCATATCCATTGCCTTTTGCGTTCCACTGCAGGTTCCTCACTTTGTCGTTCCCGTATTACTTAGGCCTACTCTCATTCTTCAATACTTATATCTCAAGTAAATTACTGTCAATATCAATCATACCTCTCATAGGTACTAGAAAATTGAAAGTCTATTTCTATTAGGTATAGAAACCGATCTACCTTGTTACTGCTCATTATTTTATTGCAAATTACAGACTAAATTGCCATGCTGATTAGATACAGTTGGTAATTTAAACTGGTAAATTACCTGTTTATATCCAAGCATTAGTTTAATCTTTCTTATTCATAATTCGCCTACATCAAATCCTCAATTATCTCAAACTAGTCCTGTTTCAAGTATAGCCGGTTTTGCAGTTATATCTTTAAATAGGTCTTAGGCATCGCCAATTTCCGTTGCAAGATAGCTATCAGCTCTTATGAATGTGTTTCCCTTCCTCTAATACTGGACTTCTTTGATGATAGTTATGTAATACTATAATATATAGTTTTTAAGTATATAAAAGGAATATTTCTGGTTTACTGCTGTGCAATCATCATTATTTATTTATACTTTTAATTTATCTTAAGTGGAGTTATCAATTAGATCTGCTATTTTTGTGAATGTGTCGGAATCGCTTAGATCGTTTCATTTATTTAAAGTTTTAATGTAAACAAGTTTATCATCATTCTTAAACGCATGTGTTTCATTGCAGTCATCAATCAATTCATATTGTGGTCCCAAATCATGAAGAATACTGTTAGCATCTATAATGATTGCTAAATCTCCTCCATATTCGTTGTGTAATTTCCTAATTATACCGATAAAGTTTTGCCTTTACCGAGATAAATACAGTCGGTCCCTTACGTGCATAATTCACTATAATTATGTAGAATTGCATCGCAATTTGTACACGCGTTCCTGTAGAGAAAGGAATTGTTTTATTGGTTGCCTCGTAACTATAAGTACTTCTTTTATTGTAGTACGTCATTGAACAATATTTTTAAATGATTTAGCGTTATTTGTTTTTATTTCTGTCTCATTGGCATTGCATTATTTATTACCCTTGCGTCAATAAACATCAATTGCTTTGCGTTTTCAACTTGTCTTGTATAAGTTTACGTACATCTTTATCAGTGATTCCTTCATAAACTTCCTTGACTTCATCAAGTTTCTCATCTAAATCAAAGTAATAGTCTTCTAAATGTAATATTAAGTATAAATTCTTTCTTTAAGGTTTGAAAACAGACAACTTAACCACCCGATGTCACAAAGTTCCATTTCCATCGACCCTACTCAGAATATTTTTAACCGTTACAATATTTTCGTTCGCCCCAAATAGATTAGACTTGTTTCGTTATGTCCAAGTTTACTCAATGAATGACTTATAAATGTGTTTACCTAATTCTTTTACTGTTTCTTCTTGGTTATAGATAGTCGAAGAGTTGTGTTACTTTATTTTTGGATTAAGTTTTGTAACGCAATTAAGTAGACAAAGTAACGGAAGGACATTCATCAAGGTTTATTGACGTTTTAATTATCTGTTGTGGCAGCACTCGCATTTCAAACAGCTGGCAATATTTATGATTGTCTTTTAAGTTGGTTAAACTTATACCATTCAACCTGTCCCGATTCATTCTAGACTCGGTTTCACCGAAATCTAACTCTTATGTAAATTCAGATATATTTTACCTAGTTGGAAAAAGCAGTGTTTCAAGCTCTGATGACAATACGGCTGTTCCTACATCCTAAATCATCATCTGTCTTACCTTTTCGCAACTATGTTAGAGCCGGCTTCCGGCATATTAGGAATACATCTGAGCCAGGTACCAGTATTTTACATGAAACGACTGCCTATCTGACAACCTAGTCCAAATAATGCTGCTCTTAATACTTCAAATCAAGTCAAAAATATTTATTTGCAAGAAAATACAAGGAAAGCTCTTATATCCTAAACGTCATTAAGTAAAACAAAACTAACAGCGAACAGGCGCCGTACCGTCTAGCATCCACACCAAAATTCTCCAACTACCACAACAAAACGTAATAAAAGCTATAAAGCACACAAAAGCACGTCACCTGGCATTCAACCAGTACTATTGCGGTGCGCATTAACCTACTAACTGATATACCGAAGCGGACGCACACCCCGACCCACTTGCGCGGGCGCATCCTATGGCCTATGCACGTAAACAACGTGTATTTTTAACGGTATTACCAACTAAAGAATTATTAGAAAATTAGAGTAAAATATACAACTATGTATGTACTTTTTTGCTGGAGAAGAAAGGTAAAGATGACATGGAGTCGTTTTTGGGGTTCCATATAGAAAGGGTGCCAACAGGACCCTATAACTAAGGCTCCACCATCTGTCCGTTTATGACAGGTCTTTATCTTTTGCGTCGTAATATGTAGTCACTTGAAATTTAACAGAGCGCGTACTACTATTGCCGCCAGTACAACAAAATGAAGTAAAGTTAAAAGGGGACTCAATTTCTTCCCATAGAAGCTTATTCAAGTAGTGTTAAATATAGCTCGGTTGTACGGAACCCTTTGTGTGCGAATCTGACTCCCACTTGGCCGGTTTTTATATTGGATCATCTTCTAAGAGCGCGTTTCGTTTGATCTTACATTTTTATCGTTGTAGCATCAAATGTCTTTATTCTACTCCAGGCGTGTATGTTGATTGGCCGATTAGCCCAGATATGCTCCTTTGCACTTTGAATGAACCGTTTGCTCTCTTTAATCTGCAGAGGAAACGTCTTGATTGTATCATTGACTTTAAAATTATTTACAACCTTGTCGGTAAGGCATGGTTTTCTTTGCCCTATATTACCTACCAAGAGAGTAGCTAGTCTACCTATGGCACCTAAACAATTTCAAACTCTTCCGTATATCTATTCTAATCCACGTACATTATGTCTAAGGTTCGGCTGACATTTGTAGATCTTTGACAGTCGTTATTAATAGGTAGTCAAAAACCCGAAGTCTGACAATCAGTCTTACCAGCTCCATGTAAATTACTTCCAGTCTAACCGTGAGCAGATATTTGCCGGTTAGACTGGAAGCCGAACGAAACATAATGGTTAAAAGGCTAGGTACATGTGCCTTTGACACGATAGATCCCCAATTTACTATTCTTTATCCAATGAGCTCATCAACCAAATCTGACCCTCCGTTTCTTCCCCAGCGGTATCAGCAAGATGGTCTGCTCTGCGAGCTGCAGCGACCAGACGCGGCGGAGCTCGGCGCCTACGCAGAGAATTGGCGGCGCTCAGGGAGACACTCGACGATGTCTGCGAGCCTGGAGACTGCGCTCCCCAGCCGCATACTAGGGCTCAGTTGCATAGAAGGATTGAGGAGTTGAAGGTAAGACATTACACAAATATAATCTCAAGAGTACCTCGTTGGTCTAGTGGCCGCAAGCGCGACTGCTGAACATGAGGTTCTGGGTTCGATTCTCGGGTCGGGCAAAGTGTTAATGGGTTTTTCCGTCAGGAATTTCTCAGTAGCTGTCACGGAGTCTGGATTTATGCCCGGTTGATGGCAATAGGCTCGCCCCCTATTACATGGGACTTTAAGTACACTTCATGAGGGAGATGAAATGAGAACCAAATGCACGCTTATTAGATTAAGTACTTAGTCCGACTAAGCTCAATGATTATGGTTTTACGTCGAACCATTGATGTGGAAACGATAATCCTACACGTACACTAGCTAAACTACTATTCTTATGTCGAGACGCCAGAACATCAAACTACTACATTCTGTCAAATTTCTTTAATAGATTTTCAAGTTTATCGTTAAAGTATTAGGTTCAAGGTTGATTGGGAAAGTTTGACAGTTTAGGGTAGCTTGATGTGCTGTACTTGTTTCTTGTACGCAACTAATTGTTTAGTCAAGAGGTGAACACATTCGTGTAATCTATTCCATACGGTTCGTTTAACAGATTACATTAAATTTGGGGGCCTAATGACGACGTTCTGTACACATATGTACGTACAACAAGTACATAGGTTTATGCCTGTCACCTTTACACCTTCCACGTGAATTAGAGCCATGAAACCGCTTTCAAAAGGCAATAAACAAATCATGAACAACCAGAAACAACCCATGAACGAACCATACTTCATCCTGATTCTTAGTATTTTCTTTTATTTTTCTTATCATGCTAAACCAAGGTTTCGTTATACAAGGATTTTAGCAAAATTAGAACCAACGCCGCCATCTTATATTCAAAAAATCCCAAATTCGTATGGAATTATAAGATGGCGGCGTGATTACCAACAAGGCCAACCTGACATCGCGACCTCCTTGTATGAAACACTATTTTCAAACTTAACTATCTTCGTTTATTTTTCCGAATTCTAATTTCAAATTCTTTTTTGCAGGAGCGTCTGTCCCGCCTGCTAGAATGCAAGGTCTCGATGCTGAAGCTGACTGTGTCGGTGCGTCGCGCTCTCGGCGACATGGAGAATGATGATGGGGGCCTAGCTGCTGATCTGGCAACGCTGCTCACTGCTTGGGATGACGCTCATCAGAGGTAAGTAATCTATTAATAATCAAAATTAAAAGTCATTTCTGTACCTAAATTACGCTGACAATCAGCACTTTTTAATCGTGAAAATTAGTGAGTCAGTCCCCAAAACGGGGCGAACTTCGCAGGCTGTCATATAATTGGTGGTAAAATAACAGCCCCGTGAGTAAAATGGTTCAGAATTGCAATCTATTGTTATTATCGCGAATCAGCTTAGAGGCAATTCTAATCAATTTGTGGCCTATATCATTGATGATCTAAGAATCTTACTGCGCACCATATCTGATTCAGGCGCGTACTGGGTGTTCCTAAGATAAATTACAGACATTGGACAGCACATTAGTGATTCATTCTAATCCAAATTAAAAAACTCAAATCGTGAGATGAAGATAAACAAAATCTAGCGACTACCGAAGCGTTAAACTCTAAGTAGGTATCGGGTGAATCATTGATCGTCGTATTGTTAGTCACTTGGTACAATGACATTAGTGGCCATAACTCGTTTTATTTGTCTGAAAGACTGAAAATTTTAAACAATGAACTGAATATAAGAGCTGCTGTTTAAATATTAGCTTCTTTTCTGACACAACTAGGTAATACGAAACAATATAGAAAGTTTAAAAAGTACACACGACAAAAAGTTAGGTAAGTATGAAGGCTAGCAAAGTTAATTTTTGCCTCATATGACATACAAAAGATAAACGACAACGAAACATATGCAAACAACAAACAATGAGACGAATAATATTAACGTTTCCTGTTTTGTGTAATTCAAAAGCGAAGCCTATATAATCGTTTCAATGCCAGCCAAATAACACAAAGCTCTTTTCAGGACTTCAAATGAGCTCTTATCTTTGGAAAAAGCGGTCTGCGCCTGGGCAGAATGGGAAGGTGCTCTTCGAGAACTCCAGGGAGCTTTGAGAGGCGACCTGTTGACTTTGGAAGCCCTAAGAGACCGTGGTGCCGTGACTGGTGACCAGACCGAAGTCGCCAATCAAATCAAACAATTGGCCGCGTCGCTTGTGGATAAAAAGAAGGTATGGATCAGATATAATTACTTTTTACGGAATGTTGTTATCCGGATTCATTAGCTTTTTTATGTTGTAACACTTAGTCAATCAATCCATCAATGACAAGAGATTCGGTAATATTTATATCAAATGATAAAAAACGTTTAATGAAATGACGTTCAGTATCCTTATAACATTTTTATTTCATGAATCATTCTCATTAATCAAGGTATTTTTCGGGTCAAGAACTCTAAAAACAATTCAAGCTTTTGGAATTTTAGCAGACAAAAAGAAAATGATAAAACCATAGTACTACAAATCGACTGTGAATAGTGCACATTAGGCTTCGCAAAAAGTTCGAATATGTAGGACGTTTTCTTCCACTTTTAAAATTATGTCTCGTCCAGGGTGGTTCAACATGCGACTCGTTGTCCGACTCCGGTATATCGGACGGGGACAGCGAAGGTGCCGGACGCCGTGCTCGTCGACTGAGTGCGTTGCGAGAGCTGGCCAGACGGCTACAAGCTGCCTTGGCGCCTAACTCGCCTGCACAGAGAGCTATTGCAAAGGTAAATATAATCACAATCTTGCTTCCAGACACATATACTAGATTATTATCATCCTGGGACGTCCACCGGCATTCCAAACTAATAGCGCTATCGAGAATATCTCCTATAATAAAGGAAACACTCACCGGTTTTTTATGTTTTATTTTTAAAACCATGATAATGTAAACCAGTTCAGATGAGAGTACCAAAATGTTAACTATTGAATTATTTGTTTGCAGCGTATGGAACAAACTGAGAATGAAGTGCGCACGTTACAAGAATCGTGTCGTGCTTTAGTGGAGCTGAACATTCCGGATCTGAAAATTGAGGAGGAAACGTAAGTTTATAATATAATTTATAAATGTCCTAAAATCTTAAAGCCAAATAAGTTCTACACACTGCAAGCTAGTTAAATACCTATGCATGCAGGCGTTATTTTTGAACAAAACAACTTAAATAATGCCTTTGAGAATTATATTTTTTCCAGTTAGCTGGCATTCAATTTGCCTTTGGTTATTTATTTCCCATTAGATGATATGATGTAAAATAAATATAATATGCTTAAATTATTTTTCTCAGCAGGGATAAGAGTATCGCCGCCGTGGCGGGCAACAAGACGGGCTCAGGAGACCCTGACTATAGTCCCCGCGGGGGCTGGGTGTGGCGAGTCCTGCGGTCTTCACTGCCCATTCAACTGTGCCTCGTTGCTCTGCTACTAGCCGCCTGGCTGGTGGAACGTCCACGGTGCTGCGACGCCCTCAACTCGCTCGCCCAGACTCTCACTCCACAACTACGCTACGTACGAGGACCGCCCCCAGTCTGAACACTCCACAAAAACGTGTTCAAATACACACGAGATGATTACTAGCTAGTATCAGCTAAAACCTTTGGGTTTCAGTATTTGGCACTCTATTGTGCTACCTTTTGCCAATTGAAGTATTCAAACGGCCCGGAACTACGACGTTTATTGACGGTAGATAAATTACGGATTGAGACGGTAGAGCAAGGATTGCGTGAAGCAATAATTTTTATAATTTTACTAACATTTTGATGACTATACAAGATGATTAGGGATGAGTAAAGGTGGTTTTGATTGACGTTGTTACTAACATAGAAACGTACGTACCAGTGGAGAAAATTCCAAAAAACGACGTACTGATGTAGGGTAACCAATTATGATTTCATTAATAACGAACATTTTATAGGAAAACTACTTAGATGTGACCAAGCTATTGGAATAACTAACCTTTATAAGGCAGGATGAAGTTAATTATAGATCCATTCGCATTATTAGACATCTTTAATTGCTCATAGCAAAAAAAAGTTCAAATAGAAAAAAAGGGTTCCAAAAAAATAATAATCATCTGTATCAGATGAAGTTCAAAATAGTTAGTCTTTATTTTAGTATTAATGTACTAACATTGACAAACATTTCTTAAGTTTGTACGTAGAGTAGAAGCATGCCTATTTTAGTACAATTATTTGATAGGTTACTTAAAATAGGTGAGAATGCGCTGTGTGACAGATATTCTACAGTAAACCTTATGTTTTATCCATAAAATACATGTTCAGTGACTTTTTCATGATGAATGTTGACGAAACAGTAGCCATGAGTTTTCGTGCGTGATTCTGGTTTATATCTGAGTGATATTATGATATACCTTGTGTATATTTATATAATATCTTATAATCAAAGCATGCTATGCCAAAGAGTATTGCTACAGAGCAACTACACGAAAACTTTCGATGGCTACCGGTAATAAGAAAAAGTACTTTACGTCGGTACAAGACATTATAAAAAAGTCACTGAAAATAAACAACAATTTATTTCTTCTACCTTGGAATAGAACTATCAATTCTCTCTCATTTTATGAGTTACAATAGAGGCCTTACCTGAAGAAAATATTCTAAAGACTGATAACCTAGTGCTTCAAGTTAATAAACATTTAATTCAATACATATCTATAATTCTTAGTACCTTTCTTGTGTCATTTATAAAAATAATCAATTAACCTATAATATGATGTTTACCGTACGCGCGGAAAAAATGTAAAGTTATTAAATGCCAATAACAAACAAAATCTTTGCAGACTGTTTAGTCAAACTGTCACCGTGACTAAAATTATTAAATGCAGATGTCGCTAGTTGTGCCTTCACACATATCTCCTTTGCCGTTAGTACTTTAACGGCTGTTAAATGTTACAACAAATAAAAAATACATTTGTTACAAATTCTAGTAATAATATCCTGCAACAGCCTTGGAAAATTCTAGTAATAATATCATGCAGCAGCGCGGTATGGTAAAAAAGTATACAGCTGTTTGCAAGCCATGATAATAATTTTAATGACAAATTAAAATGAATAATTTCTTACTTACATTCTCAAATAAAAATATTCATTCATTTCGTCTTATTACCTATCCAAATATAATATTGAATACCATTGAATAAAAGATTGTGCCTGATTAAATTAAAAAATATAATTATTCATTGTTATTGATTTTCTGTTTAATAATATTTAGTTTTAAATATGTGTAACTATTTATTGTATTGTCAATTATTTGTTGAATTATTTTTAATTAAGTATATAATGTCAATTATGTTTCCCCTCTTAGCCATGAATTTTCTAGAACATTTAAATATTAGAATTAAATGTTTACCTTTATATTTATATACGTATATACATTCTTATTTATATTTGTGCATTACATAATTTAAATGTATATTTCTTTCGGAATCTATAAAGACTGTCTTCAGTCAAATTTTGCCATCATCGAATAAAATATGTTCATTTAGTTATTTCTTATCGAACTAATTGGTGTCTTTACGGGTCATTTATTTTTAATGTTGGCAACATTGGCAGTTAGACGTCACAACCACTTGAAGAGACAGTGACACTTCAACAGTGCAATGGGTTAAATTGTATACTACTAGTACTACTTCCTGTGTTGCTTACAGGTGCGATCGAAGCGAACGGACCAGAAAGTAGACTGGAATGTGGATAGCAGATTTTGACAGATAATGTTTTGAGTTTGACATATCAAAGTCCGATGTCCGGTTCGGTTTGACGTTTGTCGTCGGCAATAAATTGCCCGTATATCACTCGGCACCTTGTTATTCTTTCCCCAATACCCATATACAGATTCTTAAGGTGTGTAATAGAATATTATTGCAACAGTCTCTCTAATAGATAGACTATAGATTGGATTACTTTGCTCAAAATGTACCTACTGAAAGAATTCTAAATACTTTAAATAATTGATCTGAAAACTGAACTTAATTTTGTCAATATAAATACTTAACCTTGATTGTGAGAAGTTATTTGATAAAATAGGATTATAACTCCACATGTTTGTTGTGGCTTATTGAATATAAATATCTGCTTTCAAAGTGTGAGCTAAGTCCATATAGGACGAATGTAAAATGCCTTAGTATGACTGTCTTGTGTGGCGCATTCTTATAACGAATGTATAATTAGTATGTAATTAAGTACACTCTCCCTGTGGTTTGCTTTTAAAAGAGTTTTTATACGTTTTTTTTTATTCCTACCAAAGTAGTAGGATTTCGAAATTTTATTGAGTTGTAAAAAAAATAAAAGCCACAGCGAAAGTACTTCCAACATTCTATTATTTTCCTAATAAGGCAGTCAATGCCCCTAGTAGTGTGTCATATTTCTTTTAATTTTTTATTTTAGTGTTTAACTAGATAATTGGAAGAAAATAGACATGCTATGGAAACGCATTTAATTTTTTCTTTCTTCGAAAGGACATGAGAGCGTATAATTAATCGGTTGCATTAAGGTATGTTGGCTTTTGGAATGGAAATAAAAATTTTGAATTTTTATAATGTTTTTTTCTTCCCTAAAATCATCCCGCAAAAATGCCACTGGGCACCGAATATTGGTCTGACAGGTGGCAGATGGGTGATTGCCGTAAGGTGTTAAGACTCCTGCTATTTTTAACCATAATTGAAAGCGAATTGTTCGAAACCAGTCAAAGCTTAGAATATGCTTAGCTAAAAAATGACTCCAACTATAGTACTTTATACAATTTACAGACGCCAGCACATCAAGCTACTACAATCTGTCAAATTCCTTTAATAAATTTTCGACTTTATCACTCAAATGTATTAGGTTCAAGTTTGATTGGGAAAATCTAACAGTTTCGGGTAGCTTGACCTGCTGGCGTCTGTACCCTACAGAATAATCACCTGTGATGTAGCTGTGAAGTTAACGCTCAATTTCTGATTTGAATATTTGATTATAGAATTATTTAAACCCAAATCAAGGCGTTAACTTCAAAGTCAGATAGCACACAAAATTAAAAAAAAATCCTAGAAACTGGCAATTTTAAATTAATTGGCAACATAAATACCTCTAAATTATGTAATGAAGAAATCCACTGCTTCCTTCCTTTGTCGAAGAATTTGGACAAGTCAATGTGTATCGTACTTCTGAATGGGCCCCGTAAACACATTGATTGGAATTCCTAATGTAATCCAAATTATAGCATTGATTTCGAGTCTATAGCATCGTAAACCACGTTAAAACACAAGATTGGTCTTTCGACCCGTTGTTAAGGAGGACGCGAACACTTAAAAGAAGGGGTTCGAGATATGAGCTATCAAAGTTAAAGTCGATTTACTGATGGCATCTTCAGCACAACTTTGATAGCTTATATCTCAGAAATGTGACACGTAACAACATTTTGTCTCATACAAAACTGGTTTGTATTGAAACCAGCTATTAATATAGGGTTTAAACGTGGCCGTAACTTAAAAAAAAATAGCGGAAGTTAGACCGGCCAAGCTTCATACAAAAATCTTCCAAGCCCTTTATAAGAATAATTTCGTAAACAATTCCGAATAAAAATCGATCAAACAGCAGAAACAATTATTTTTTTCTGACAACACTGCCACATAGCGATAGTGAGTGACAAATATTCTCGATATAGTATCGATACTAAAAACTGCAATATAATAAAATTGTTCTCGCCTAAACCAATAAATTCAACCACGTAAATGAAATTTGTTACCGAGATCATTTGAACGAATCGAACGACGACGACGATTTGAATTGATTTTATGACGATTTGATTCGAATTTGTCACCACCATATTCATAAACGTTCGGTCCGAGATTTAGCACCAAGTCTATCTTGCACGTTTTCGTTATGCCAAAAAAGCGAGACACAGATTTCCAGAATCGAAATCTCGGACCAAGTTTTGTGACTAACCACTATGGTAGACAAAATATAAGAAAGAAATAATATTTTTTCTCCTACAATAATTTAGTTCAAAACTTAAATAATAGAACAAAACTTAAAGATTATTTATAAATATTCTTCACTGTATATTCTGTACATAATTATGTCGAGACAACAACAAGAAATTAATTATCGATAAACTTCGACTAAGATTCGGGCAACGGCCCATCTCTAAGAGTCTCATTTCCGGCTTCAACGAAATCGGTGCACGTGTCTCAAGCGTAGCTGAATTTAAATCTGAACTAATTATTACATCGATGGACTGAGATTATTGTTCAAAATAAAAGAAGATACTGAAAGTTCATGTGTTTTGCATATTATTAAATCAGGTAAATATTTCATTGTAATAAAAATAAAATTTGCCCGGGTCAAGCCGCCATCGGCCATATTGTATCGTTTCAAGACGCGGGTGAAGCTCGAACTCGTGGTTATTTTTTTACTAATTTACGAATATTCTTGTGGAATTTTGCAAATTTCGGCTGAATCACTTGTACTAACGGTTTGTAAGCACATGATTTATATTAGTTCCGTAATTATATTCAAATACTAGCATTGTTATGATAATGCGTCGATTGTGCGTGAATTGAGAACGTCTAAGCCCACGTAAAATCGATAAAATTTCTACAAACCGGTACGTTTGCATTGTGCAAGTGTTAATGATTGATTTTGCAATGTGAATTCACCAAGCCACACAAACAAATGCAATCTGTTGTGTCCACGCGGGGGCGCAGAAATGTGCCGCCACGCATCGACGCATTTGCCAAATGTTCACGTTCTAGATTTAGTTTTAGCTCCTCAGTAGTTTACGAGCTGAGATTCTGTATAGTACTGTTTGAAATATAACTGTAAAGTTGTTTATTTACTTCACTATTAGAGAACATGGTGGGCTCACGTGTCTACGTTGGCGGGCTGCCTTTCGGCGTCAGGGACAGAGATCTGGAGAAGTTCTTTAAAGGTTTCGGCAGAATAAGAGACATCCTCATCAAGAATGGCTATGGATTTGTGGTAAGATTCAGCAAACTTTGTGTATTTAGTAACAAAATCCAGTTCTTTGTAAAAAGATAACCCCAAAAATAACTTCATTTCTAGAATAATCTTTCTGAAGGCCATACATTTTGTTGATTTTATTAAAATGATAATGAACTACTCAGTCTTTTATACATACATACTATACTGAAAATGACAGTGAATTATGCAAGTATTGTGTTTTGTGAATGTTTCTAATGTTAGTAAACATTCATTGTTAGTTTTCATAACTTCAAAGTTATCCCAATTCCAGCAACATTACAATTATAGGTACATTTATACAATCATTATTTTTGTGAAACATCTTTTTCTTTTCCATGCAGGAATTTGAAGATTATCGAGACGCAGACGATGCAGTGTATGAATTAAATGGGAAAGAACTTCTCGGGGAGAGGTGAGACCTTTTTCATAGCTTAGTCTCGCAATTAAATTGCATTATATATGCATTATTGTACAAAAGAATGTACTATCTCCAATTTTCTGTTACTGCCATATCCCCTAATGTAGACAAGTTTTGCAAGTAAAGCAGTCATGAGTAGAAAATTTAATTTCTTTTTATTTTCAATTTTAATAACTAATTTTCTTTATCAGCCGGCTCCACATATCGCTGTGAATGCATGGAGAACTGATATTTTTGAACTTGAATGAAAGTAAGAGATTTGTATGAAATTAATGATATTGAATGCATTCATCTTTTTTACTTTTTCTTTATTTGGACTGGCAGTAAAGCCATAAGTTATTTAAACATTAAAATGGGTAACGAGTTGAATAATGAATGTTGATGTACTTGCATTGTTACCCCATTTTAATTTCTGCCTACCAATTGGTATGTTAAGCATTTGAATTGAGCCAGAATTTATACCTTACTTTAAATTACATGTGCATATGTTACTAGGTGAGGTTCTGGGCATGTTGCCAAACATAATTCAGGCATGAAATTGGTTAATTTCTATGTTTTCAGGTCAAACTTACCAATTTAATCTAAATTTAACTCTAAATTATATTTCTTAATATTGTGTTACCAATTTCAATGTTGCAAAACCTTGAAATGGTTATTGATTCAACATGGGTTCGAGTCCCTGTAAGTTATTTATGTATGCATTGGCTACCAATTGGTAAGCTGCAAAGTGGACGGAGTGCACGGTATGTGTGCGTGGATGGGGTGGGCAGTGCTAACAGTAGACCGTGGGTGTGCCGCAGGGTGGTGGTGGAGCCGGCCAGGGGCATCGACCGCAGCGCCGACCGTTACCGCCGTGACCGCTACTCCGAGCGCGACCGCGGCCGGTCGCGATACGAGTGAGTGTCGCTATGTTGTAGGGTGTCGGTGGAGAGGGCTCGCGGCATGCCGCGGGGCTCCGACCGCTGGCGCTGCCGGGATCTGCCGCCGCCGCCGCCGCGACGCCCGCCGCCGAGACGTGAACCGTCTGTATTGCGAACACGGGCATGATATGCAACAACACTCATGGGCGTAGCCAGGCTTCCCTTGACCAAAAACATCTCCGCACAACCTATCGCTCCAATATTGGACGTAGGACCGACAGAGGTAATGCCCGTTATCGACACGTAAGGAAAGCGGTTGGCGGCTGAAAAACATTCGATCCTCCTAAGATTAATCCTAGCTGCGCCCATCAAACATTCCCCCTCTCGCATACCTTCGTCCCCTTGTGGACTCCTCTCGTATCCAAGGGATTGTTTTGTGCTTCCGCAGGTATTTTAATTGCTGATCCCATTTTTGCTCTTATCCAAGTCAATTATGAACCTTAGTTTCTGGAAATACCAACTTCTGATTTTCCATCTATGTTGCTAACATTTCCGCACGCTTTCAATCAATTTCCTTTTTTACTTGACAGCCCATTCCCACATAACATTCTACTAGAATTTGTACTCACCTTATCTACAACTACTTTTTATTTGAAATTTGAAACAATCATATTTATTTTATGATCATTCTTGTTTCGTTTTTTCATAACAGCCCAGTGTTATTTGGTTACGTATTTTATACATTATTTTTGTTGTGGACATGTTGTTACTATGCTTTTTATTCCAGTCTTCATTAAATTAGGCACACAACACTGGTCAGTTCAAACACAACAGTAGATCTTTCTGCTAAACATTAGTAATCTAGAACAAGGCTGCTCAACCCCAGGCCCGCGGGACATAATGTGGCCTGCCAACGCATTTGAATTAGCTCGCCCAAGTGGTTAGCTGACGACAGTCTTTTGGAAACAGATTTCAGGAATGAAAAAAATTCAAACTATATCTAAAATAAATTATTGCTCCTTATGAACCCATTCTCAGTAAGCCAATGTCCAGCAAACAATGAGCCACTAACTGAAGTCAAATGTTAAAATCTAAGTAGATAGGTTCTGTCTACAGTTAGTATATCATGTTTTATTTACTAGATGGCCCGCCGCTGGATACTAAATCAAAATTTTGGCCCACCTTTAAAATAAGTTGAGCAGCCTTGATCTAGAACTTTAGATGCTGTAGAAATTACCGTAGAAATAGACATGGAGCAAGGCGAATTTTTAAGCCCTATTATAAATAACGTCACTAATCCTAGGATTATACATTGAATGTAGTAGGCCTGTCTTTCCCAGTTAAAAATTGTTTTGTATAAGTTTTCCAATATTCATGTTGTGCTCTCAATTAAGTCCTATGTTTTCAAACATGACATGTTTAAAAAAGTGTGTGTGTACATATTACGCACATAAGAAGTTACACTTCTTTGGCGTATAAAACTAAAATGTTGACTAGGTAACTTCAGGGTGTATGTTGACTAGCTAACTTCAGGGTGTCCGTTTTTCGTGTCGGTGTGCGCGCGCATCGTAAAAATTTACTCTAATAATTTTTCCCTAACGCGCCAAAAGAAATATAACTTCAATAAATAATCATTGTTTAAAAGGAGAAATAGTGACCGTAAATACCTACAGGTGGACAGGGATAACCTGTATCCAGGCGTTATTCACGTCTCGGTCATATTTAGTTTTTATAAGTATCTTATTTATATATATTTTTTTTTTATCATTGCAGCCATTTGTAAGTACAACTTAGATTTCCAGGGTGATTGGTAATTGGGTGCAGGCCTCGAAATGGGTGATACTAGAGCTCATTTGCAACAAATTGGACCCGATAACTAGGGGTCCTCTGAGACATTTATTTTGAGTAACCTGCCTTAAAAAGCAATGGCAGTTTCAATTTGTTTCATTATTATGAACTTTTAAATGCTGATAAACCAAAGGTTTCGGTTATTCTTTCTTTGATAAATACTATATGGGAATATTCATTCGTTTATGCGCTCTCTGAAAGTATCATATCAACGCTCTGAGCGACGTAGATTTGTCACCATTATCAATTTTTTATTGAGACGAGGAAAATTTCCAAAAGAAACTTACAATTTACCCCTAGTTATCGGGGCCAAATTTGTTGCAAATGAACTCTAGTATCCCCCATTTCAAGGCTTGCACCTAATTACCAATCACTCTGTAGACACTTTATCAGTCGAATATTTTTTTCCTGTCATTGTAGGTAGTTAGTAGATAAAAAATATCTTTTTGCAAAATTCTGATAAATTACGTATTATTTGTATAACCTTCACACTAATTCGTTTATTTGCCAATCTTATTTAAAAAAAAAACAACAAAAGTCGGTTAAAAATTAGAAGATAAAGCCAATTAAAATTATGCCACACCATTCATGCGAAATCAGTGATGAGGAAGATTTTGCGATTTTACGTGTCTTCGACGACATTAATAATTATACCTAAAAGGAATCGATCTTTCAAAGTAATCACTTTTACACAAACCCATTAAATTTTTAACACTTGCGATTAGCATGACAATTGTTTTTTCCTTTATTTTGCAGTAGTGACTACAGTTATAGATACGGACCGCCGACGCGCACCGAGTATCGACTAGTCGTCGAAAATCTGTCTAGCCGCATTAGCTGGCAGGTAAGAAACCGAGCCGGGACACCATTGGGCCCATGATCATTCCATCACCTATCACCCAGGGTCCTGGACATCTTCACTCTTACTTGAGGGCTGGGCGGCCTCATCACCTGGACGGTACCTATAGTCGCGAGCGTGAGGATGACGGACCAACAGACATCTCCAAACGGGACGGAACAGACGTGCGGACTACTTGGACAAGGGCGCTTGTTGAAGACACACGTGGATGATGCAAACTAGAGAACTACTGAAAATGGAAGCCTTGAGATGACACTTTAATGAAACCAGTAAAGATTACACTCAGAAAACTACCAGGAAAGATGTCGCGATGAATGGAACCAAACACCGGACAGGGATACGGACACGTGCAGACCTATCGTTGGACCACCTTCGCGGCCTCGAGAGCTCCACACCACCCTATTTACTTTACTAATAAAAACATGATCAATACAAAATAAGTTATCAAATAGTAACCATCATAACTTTAACTTAGCTTACCACTACATACTTAAACTGTCAAACTTAGCACTGTGCATACATTCATTATTCTAAAAACAGTATTTTTTATACAAGTGTTGTACCAAACTTACTTACGAGCTTTATAGATAATTTTTAAAAACAACAGAAGGTGGCGTATCGTGGCCAGAGTCCTCGATGTAGCGCTGTGTGCGATGTGGTCTGAGGCGATGTTAGGATGTGTCTCGGCGCTGGTGATGCGATGACGCCCCCCACCCCGCCCGCCCCTCCAGCCGGACGCCCCGGTGGCCCCCGACAAGGTAAAGTCGATAGGGGGGCACAGACAACAGGAGCCGTTTCTCGTTATGTGCAATCTCCCATTTTAAATTCATTATTTCATTGTTAACTTTTAAGTTTTTGACATCCTCCGTTCGCAATAGTGAAGTTGATACTATACCTGTCGCCTCACTATCGTGAATTTGCATTCCAATCATTTTGTTGGTCCGTCAAGTTTATTTTCTGTTACGGCTTGATCAGGTTTTCGTATACGATAATTCACACGGTATCTTTGTTTACGTAATAAATTTAACTGGTGATGGAAACGAAGAAAGCTGCAAGGACAGAGTACCTGATGACTTGCTAAGATTTGATGAGATTACCTTAGATGACTTGGAGACTTTGGAGCAAGAGAAGATGATGTCCTGATGAACAGTGCTAGATGGACGTAGATGAATCTATTGGCGTCAAATGGAGGACCTGGCAGGGCGCTGAGGGCGGAATTCAAAGCACCTTAATGATGACTAGAATCCACAGTTTTGAGAGGTACAGCCCGGGATGAGACGTCTATACAAGTATTAAACAAAGTGTCAAAAAGAGAGAAAGAAACCACGTTTAAGCAGGAATTTACCAGCATGATGGACAAAGAAGCGAGAGCGATTGTCACAGAGAGCAAAATGTGGAGCTGAGGGAACAAAGAGACTGGATGAACAAGAAGTCGCAGTGTTGGAAAAAAAGACGAAAAACCCGAAACGTAAGCAATGGTAACCGATGAGTAACGTATACGAAAACGCTGTGAAAAGCATACTTATTGTTTCATCTTTTTATTTTGTTAGGATACTTCAAAAACTTGTCTTAAATATGTATACCCAATAACGCATACAATAGGTTCCAATCATATGCTTTTACAATAATCATGATGAGATCGTATATTTACCATCTTTCGGGGCTGAAAACCTTGATGATATAACTTAATTCTGATGATGACTGCATGAGTTGTACAAAAGGGAATTTAGATGCTTTACTAATAGGATGTATTGGTTTACAGGACTTGAAGGATTACATGCGTCAAGCTGGTGAAGTCACCTATGCTGACGCTCATAAGCAACACAGGAACGAAGGGTAAGTTGTGGTCTTTATACAAGGTGTATAACATAATAAACGCAAGACCTCTCGTGTGATGTCTTAGACCATGAAACTGAACAAGTTTTGCTCTATGACTTTTGGAAATACCAATTACCATACATGTTGGTCAGCTGATCGCGTCAGTTCCTATACAAAGTCCAATTTTTTTTTTGCGAATTTCAATAACTTGTAGAACAAAAGTTGATCAGTTTCTTGATCCGAGCGACCACACGGGATGTCTTGCGTTTATTATGTTACACTTTGTATAAAAAAGTACACGAAATAAAGCAAGTCATTCTTTTTTTTGACAAAGTTAAATTATTGAAACAGTTGGGTGTACAAAATTAGAACAATTTATTCATTTTGTCAATGTCAAGCAAATACATCATCATCTGCCTAGCCTTTTCCCAACTATGTTGGGGTCGGCTTCCAGTCTAACCGGATGCAGCTGAATACCAGTATTTTACATGGAGCGACTGCCTATCTGACCTCCACAACCCAGTTACTACTGGGAAATACGATACCCCTTGGTAAGACTGGTTGTCAGACTTTTTAGGCCACTGACTACTTTAACGACTGTCAAAGATCTTCAAATGACAGCCGGGACCAACGGCTTAACGTGCTTTCCGAGGCACGGAGGAAACTCTGTATGTAATGGGTGGTCACCCATCCACAGACCAACCTAGGCAAGCACGGCTTAACCTAAAGATCGACCCGAGCGGCTGTTATTGTTTTAGCTACGAGCTCCTCAAGCAAATACACATGACATTAAATATTACCTTCAACAAAAGTAGGTCTCTCGTCAAAAAGTTTATCGTCCCAGAAACTGGAACAGTTCTTAACATAAAGGGTGTAAAAAGACTTAACGAAGCCGAAAGGCACATTTTCTCCCCGTCATTGCGATTAGAAAGTCGGTTAAAAAATTATCGCAATCGGTATGGTCTAGAAACTAGACCATATCTGTTAATTTAAAGTTTCAACTTTTTCACAAGTTTTTTTTTAATAAGTACTTACCTACATGTTTTTAATGTTTTTTTTTTTTTGCTTAAGACACCTTCACGGCCCCTGTACTATTCAATCCATCCATCAGCACAATGTTTTGAATGCATTATATTGAGTCCTACCGCAAAACGTGATTTTATATCACAAAAAAAAAAGTAAAGTTACTTAGTTTGATGTACAGAATGCTTGGTTGACGGCTTCGTGAAGAGTCCGTTTACACCCTGTATTTGTATGATCATTATTTCAACCGAAAGACGTCCACACAGGTCTACCCCAAAGGGGAGGGTTTTAACATAATCGCCACGCTTGGCAGGCGGGTTGGCGAGCACAATACGGTTGATACAAAGGCACAGAATGCTGCTACCCATTGTATTTGTATGATGATACTATACTATTTACCATCTTTCGGGGCTGATAGCTCTTGATGATAAAAATCTAACTGAGGATACTTATTTATATCAAAATGAAAAAAAATCGGAGACACTACTAAAAACTCGTTTCTTCAACCTTCCAGTGTGGTGGAATTCGCTACACATTCGGACATGCGCGCTGCTATCGAAAAGCTGGATGGTACAGAGTTGAACGGCCGTCGTATCCGTTTGATTGAAGCTAGACGTGGATCCCGTCGCCGTTCCCGCTCATCTTCGAGCCGTAGTCGGTCTCGCTCCAGGGATCGTAGACGCAGCAGCCGATCCAGGTAACCTTGCCTATATTTTCATCATCGTAATATAGTTGGCTTTTAAAATAGAACACCAGAAATATCACAATGGCTGGATAGGGCAGAAGTCATTTGGTGTGGGCGTGTGGCAGCATATCATTTATTTACAACCTTTTTTGATGCTGGGAGTAAGGCCAAGTATTTGCAATATTGTTTTTATGGAATAAAATAAAGCCAAAAGATTGCTCTCTTGCAAAAAATCATAAGCTTACAAATACTCTATTAATATTTTAATGATGATACTATATTATTTACCATCTTTCGGGGCTGAAAGCTCTTGCTGATAAAATTCTAACTGAGGAACCAACAAACACACTCGCCCTTCATTTCCTCCATGTGATGTTTCTAACATCCTTTACCAACTTACATTTCAGGTCTCGCTCCCGCCGTTCTTCTCGCAGTCGCTCCAAGTCCCGCTCTAAGTCGAGGCCAAAGAGCAAGAGCCCAGTGGTCAAATCTCACTCGAGATCGCGCTCCAAGTAAGTATCAACTTCGAGGTCCCCGCCTTTGAGCCTGCTATGTAAATAATTTGAAATTTCATGTTCATTTTTCGCTTAAAAAATAGCAGTCCATTGTTGTACATACTCATTTTTGCTATTTTAGAGGTTTAGCTGTTTGGTGTAGTTGTATATTTTAGCATTTGCATTTAGAGGCATAATCATTTTTATACAGGCAGTTTCTTGAAATTCTTAGTTGACTAAAAATGTTTACTACTAATTTTCAAATAATTTACATAGCAGGAATCCCCAAATTATGTAACAAAATGTATAGCAAATCTTAAGGCCCTAAGCCATTCTAGATGAATAGTTCCAAAAATCATTTTTAATAGCTCATCCCAATCTGACAAACTCAAGTTTGGAGCAGTCTATTTAGCTACAACCTAGTTCTACCTTCTAGTAAACTATAATACATTGAGAGCATTTAAAGTGTGATGAAAATATGCACTAAATTTTCAATTTACTAATTTCCATAACTGACTGCATTCCCCTTTAAATCTCAAAAATTAGGCTTGCATGCATACTGTTCTTTCTCAAATGCGAATAAATGCTCCCGGAATAATTAAAAACAATAATTTAATTAATTTCCGCATGACTATGTATAGGGACCGTGAATACGGCACATCGTGTTTTCTCAGTCACGCTTACCTGTGTGACTGTCTCCTTAAAGCTCGATGTGTCATATTAACGCCCGGGTACTGAAAACAAATTAACCTAGTTGTTCATTTGGCTAGGTGTGTAATTACTTGCGCTGAGCAAAATTTACAACTGTAAGTACTTAGCGATAGTACTCTATGAACTCTTATCTTATTGTAGAAATACAACTAACAGAGATGTACTCTTATTCACAAATGTGACGCAAAATACTTAATTGTACTTGCCTCACGTTCAGTATGTATTCTCAGTCAGTTAAAATTATTGTTGAATGCCAAAACATTGCCAAAAACATAACTAACTTTCTCTGCGGGTCTTCTTCCGCGTGATACGTACGAACGAAAGTAGCTTGTCACTCACCTGCCCACAAACTATGTTAATGTCGAGAATCAAATTGATCCATTGCTACGTGAAAGGTCCACCAACAAACACGCTTTCACAATTTATCATTACATTACTAATAAGTTTGCTTGTGAGTAGCGTTTTGGCACAAACAATATTTTCTGAAACCAACCATGTAGTGGCCGTAATTAAATTCGTTATTACTACCATTTTTGGCGTTCGAAATCGGCGTCGATCAGGGATCGCAGTCGTTCGAAGTCGCGGTCTCGCTCGGCGTCCCGTAGATCTGAACGTCGCTCGGCGTCCCGTAGATCCGAGCGCCGGTCTGAACGCCGGTCGGGCTCGCCACGCAAGTCTGCCGAGAGGAATGGCGACAAGTCGGCCTCCAGATCTAAGTCACGATCGCCCAAAGCTGTCTCCAAGTAAGTCCCACTGTGTGCTCTCAATCGTTTAGTCTGACGGTTGTGCGAATTCTGTGAGGTTATTTTTCTTTATCGGTGTGCTCTATGAAAATCATGCTGTTTCTTGTTTCGTTAGTTTTAAAGCGATATTGTCATAATTTCTAAAATGTAGTTGTCTTGATTCCCATAAGGCACGTTGATATGCTGAGTTTTTGTTTTTAATCATTTTACCTGTCACAATTATTGTTAATACCATATCTCTTCGAAATATAATCTCACACACAACAAGAAGCATTATTGTCAGATTCAGTCCACAAACTAAACCCATTGGCATCACATATTAACAAAATTCATCCAATATTATTAATATTGATTGCACATTACAAATACATTATTAACTCGATCCATGTTTTCCCGCATCACGAAGAGAAGCCGTCCCAAGGTGAGCGTTTGATGTTTACTAACATTCAATTTTAGCTACTGGCTATTAATCTTTTTGTTTCAATTTTTTCCGATCGCCGCAGGTTTGTTCACCATTCATTGTTATATATATTTTACATTCATGCTGTAACTAACAAGCTATAAACTAATTTATCATCATCATCTTGCCTCTTTCAAGTATTTATTTAATGACATGACATGTCACTCCCTGGAAATAATATAATCTTACTAACAGCTTAATATTAATTATTATTCTGCCATTCACTGCACAACTAATACCAAAAACTCGAACTTATAAAATGTACAGTTTTTGCAAATAAATAATAATTATTAAATGATTTGATTAAAAATATTAAAATTTACAGGCAAAATGGAATTTTAACGAAAATCTTAAATTAACAGGGAGAGATCTCGCTCTCGCAGCAAGGAAGCCTCACCGAAGCGTGATGAAGAACGCCGTCCGACCAAGTCTCGTTCTCGGTCCCGCTCGCGCTCTCGGTCCGGATCCCGCGACCGCTCCGCTTCCCGCGACCGCTCGGGATCCCGCTCCCGCTCCGCCTCGCCCCGACAGAACGGTGACGCGCAAGACCGCGCAAGTACAGACCGCGACCGCTCGCCGCGCAGTGGCGATTAGAGCAACTAGTTTAGTTTTAAGCTACCTAGGTTTATTTGTCTATAGTTTATACGAGTTCGTGACTTCAATGATAGTGACTATTTCTTTGTTCCTTTTGGCCATTAGGATAAATGTGCAATTCAAGCTAGATTCCACTACTTGCAGCTGTCTATCTAGAATCATTTACTGATGTAAATCTGACGTGCATGATGTTCTTATGTCCGTAACTAGTAGAATATTATTAATGTATACGAGTTTAATCGACATTTGAACTAGAAATGTTCAGAAAAGTACAATTCTCAAGTCTTTTTTTATACTCTTAGCATTTCGCTCATGCTTTGGGAGTCACGATGGTGTAATATAAGATTTTTAATGCGCACCGTGTTGATATGTTTTGGTCTCACACGTGTGTTAGATAGGTGTCATTGTCTGTAGGGTTAATTAGGATGCTTTATGGGCTAGTGGGCAAATAGATACTTATTTATATGTAAGTAGAAAGTTCTACCGAAAATGTGACTGCAATTTGAATTTAATTTATTATGAATTGTTAAAAAAAGAACGATGTATAATTTTTATTTCTGTAATACTAATTCAGTCACTCGATGCATTTTGTTTTTACTAAAAAATTGAGTGTTCTAAGTATTTGCCCATACTTTAAGTGAAAGTAACAAGATTTGACGAAATTGCTAATTACCTATTTTTAGGTAAAAGATGTAACAACATAAGATTTAATTCATACATCTCTAAGACAATTCTACGTGGTAGGCTAATTATGTATTTTGTAAATAGTATATTTGTTACTAATAACCAAATAATAAATAAGGCTGTACCGAATTCTTTCTTTAATTGAAAACCCTTTGTTAAACAACAAACACTAATAGAAAGAAATTTGAGGGTTAGGCAAAGGTGTACCTAACAGTACACCTCCATTTCGCCAGTTATGTTTTTTAAGCCTCATGTTATAGGGGTGCGCGTTCAACCAGGAAATCTAGACTCCGTGCCTGCTACAGCAATTCCTGATGGCAAAACCTCGAAAGAACCCCGGAATCGAACCCAAGGTCTTATGCGCAGCAGTCGCGTTTGCGACCAGTGTGCGTTTCGACCGCGCGGCCACGGCGATATTTAAAAACAAAAACTGCCAAGATTATGGTAAAAGTCGATTCCCAAACCCATAAATTTGTCAAAGTTATAAGGGGTTGAACGAGGCCGGGCCATTGAATAGCGGAGAACCGCGCGGCCACAGAGGTCTTTAAAACTAAGCTTTGCAGAGACTTGAAATTTAGGTAAGTAAAAGATTGAATTTCTAAAAATAATTATAGAAAAAATCCTAGGTTTATATTTTACGAGCTGTAAGACTAAAACTCCATGGCCGCGCCATTGAAACGGTGAACAATTCGTTATCGCCGATATCTCGCTGAAAAAGCATCGAAGACCTCTGAAGTTTTTTGTAGAACAGTTTTCAATTTGTCGAAATATGTAAAAATACAACAAAAAATTCTAGATTGATTTCTCGCTGAAAAACAGGCAAACTTGTATTGCTTATTATCAATAGTTCTACATAATTATTAATGATTAATGGGTGTTGTTTACAAAAAAGATCTAGCTAATACTTACTTTCTTAGATACCTATTTTTACGTGATACCGTACTACAACTCCTGAAATATAAACCTAGGATTTTTTGTTGTATTTTTACATATTTCGACAAATTGAAATCTGTATTCTACAAAAAACTTCAGATGTCTGCGATGCTTCTTCAGCGAGATATCGGCGATAACGTATTGTTCACAGTTTCAATGGCGCGGCCATGTAGTTTGTCGTATAGCTCCTAAAATATAAACCTTGGATTTTTGTCCATATTTTTACATTTTTTTTACAAATTCAATCTTTTACTTACCTATATTTCGGGTCTCTGCAAAGCTTAGGTTTAAGATCTCCGTGGCCGCGCGGTTCTCAGCGTTTCAATGGCACGGCCACGTTCAACCCTTTATAACTTTTTAACCATAACTTTGACAAATTATGGTTTTGGGAATCAACTTTTACATATTTTTACATAATCTTGGCATAGTTTTTTTTATGTTATGGTTAAAAAGTTATAAAGGGTTGAAAGTGGGCGCGCCATTGAATAGCGGAGAACCGTGCGGCCACAGAGATTTTTAAAACTAAGCTTTAAAGAGACCTGAAATTTAGGTAAGTAAAAGATTTTTTTTACTATTCTTTATTAGGTTAAACTAACTATATACATTGATAATTAAAAACTATTAAACTAAAATAAATAAACTAACAGTAAAAGATTGAAATTTGTAAAAATATAGAAAAAAAATCCTAGGTTTATATTTTAGGAACTGTAAGACTAAAACTCCATACCCACGCCATTGAAACGGTGAACAATACGTTATCGCCGATATCTCGCTGAAAAAGCATCGCAGACGTCTGAAGTTTTTTGTAGAACAGTTTTCAATTTGTCGAAATATGTAAAAATACAACAAAAAATCCTAGGTATATTTCAGGAACTGTAAGACTAAAACCTCATGGTCGCGCCATTGAAACGGTGAAAAACACGTTATCACTGAAAAACAGGCAAACTTGTTTTGCTTATTATCAATAGTTCTACGTATTAATGATTAATGGGTGTTGTTTACAAAAAAGATCTAGCTAATACTTACTTTCTTAGATATTTTTACGTGATATCGTACTAATCCCGTACCGTAATTTCGGGTCTCTGCAAAGCTTAGGTTTAAAGATCTCCGTGGCCGCGCGGTTCTCCGCGTTTCAATGGCGTGGCCACGTTCAACCCTTTAAAACGTTTTAACCATAACTTTGACAAATTATGGTTTTGGGAATCAACTTTTACATATTTTTACATAACCTTGGCATAGTTTTTTTTTTAAATATCGCCGTGGGCGCGCGGTCGAAACGCACACTTGCGACCATACTTGTATCACATACCATAAGCATAATCAGCCTAAAATTTTCCCACTGCTCGGACACAGGCATCGTCTCTGTGAGAGGGGATGGGCCATAATCCGCCAAGCGGGCCCTGTGCGAGTTGGTAGATGTCACATGTTTTCGAATTTTTGGTCCTAGGACATGCCGGTTGTCATGTCTACTTATCCCTAACAAATAAAAGTTAAGAAAGTAGACTGAACAATTAAATATATTGGGTAAAAAGAGGCGAGGTACAAAATACAGCTATTATAAAAAGACGCCTACCTACACGCACTCAAGTTTCAAGAGGTAAGAGGAGGAAGTTTTATTGTTACTTGCTGTTTTGAAGAGGGTATAGTATAGGCACCCGGTCCCGACGCCACGCAGTTCCGCCGTAGAGACGTCAGGCAGTTCCCGCAGTACGGGCGTCAGGAGTCTCCGCAGCTTAGCGAGGAGTTCCCGGGAGAGTCCGTTAGCGGAGCTCCGGGATGTAGTAGACTCCTGGGAAGTGGAGGGACGCGTCAGACCGTCGACGCGCCTATCACTGGTGACTGGCACTTATCCACTTTTACTGTAGTGGACTTCACCGTACGGAGCTAATTCTCTACTGGAATCCCGTCGTATAGTATAGGTATATAAGTCGGTTGCAGAAAAACTCAGACTAACCTTTGCTTCGCCGATGATATCTTCCTATTTGCAACGACTGCTGCCCGTGAGTTACAACAGAGCACAGCAAGCCTTGAGGTTGGACTAATGATGAATCGGTTAAAGACTAAAGTCATGACCTGGTACAAAAAGTAGGGTTGAGGTAGATAGGCAAGATATCCAGTACGTCTATGAGTACATTTATTTGTGTCAGCTAGTTTCCTTCGAATACAGGCAAGACAGAGAAATCGATCACCGAGTCGAGAACGCCTGGAAGAGGTATTGACTGGTCAAGTCGCTGCTGAAGGGTAACCTAACTTTATCCTTGATGCGCTAACTCATCGACATGTGCATTCTGCCCATCCTAAACTCAGCGACAGAATTCCCGACACCACAATACGTTCAAAAACTTCAATCGCTTATGTGGGCAATTAAGACTACTGGGTTGAGGTGGAATTGGGCGGGCCATGTCTGTAGAATGTATCAGGACCTATGGGCCAGAGTCGTCACGCAGTGGGTGCCAGAAACACTGCCGTGACGACTTACAGGCGTTTGTGAGAGATTGGCCGGAGAAAACCGCACGAAGAGAAGAGCTATGAGGGAGGACTTTGTCCAGCAGTGGCAAGCGCGGAGTCACCGTTGTGGGCAAGATGGGCATGCCCAAAACCCTAATTGACGTCGATAGTCTGATGTTCTCCACAATGCCTTAATAAATAACAAAAAATCGTAACGCTAGTTTAGCGTGGCCACCGCGAAGCCGGAGTATTCCCATTTAAGCACCGATTTCAAGAGCACCAAAGATTTTCCCTTTTCAGCAAAGGGAATATCTTTGGCTCTAAGCATTGGTGCGCTTGAAATCGGGGCTCAAATGGGAATACTCCGCGAAGAAATCATTTTCATTAAATGATATTTTTTTTTACTGGTTACCAAAACTGGTGGAATAGTGCAGAGTTTAAATGTGTTATTTGCATTCAAACAAACACACTGTTATAATTTTCGTGATGAAACAGGCTAATAAGAATTTTGATCAGATTCAATCTCACCACCTTCCGCCTCCTGCCTTAGTGCCGCATGCTATTCTCCTCATCGCTGACACTGTGGTGAAGCTGTCAACAGCCCCGGATCTAGGAGGGCAAACCGGGGTACCCGCCCCGGGCGGCGGTTTCAGGGGGTGCCAAAATCATAAATAATATGATAAAAAAAAAAATGCTCCACTAAGCTCCTAGCATACGGAAGTCTGCTAGGCTCACCGACGACTTGTAAGAAAAAGGCGCCATACAGGCTCACACACTTATTAACCGAGTTATCTTTAGTAAGTAAGGTTAGGTGAGTTGGTGGGTCCTCCTAAGTCTGATAATATGTGTGATTGACTGATTATTTAGCCTTGATTTGTGTGTGTTGTGTTGGTCTATGTTGTTTCGTATCCCAGGAGATGCTAGCTGGGTTGTGGAGGGCAGATATGCAGTCGCTCCATGTAAAATACTGGTATTCAGCTGCATACGTGTACGACCTCAACATAGTTGGTAAAAAGGCTAGACAGATGATGATGTGTTGCTTTGCCTTCAGCTTAATAAACAGGGATTGATAACAAAAATAAAATTACAGTTTTAATTTTTTGTAAACAATTGTTTATTATTAACATTTTATTTCTCGTTTGCATCCACTGCAATAATTACACGTCGTCACAAACACTCGCTGGCAAATTTATCACCGCATTAGCAATACAATATGACTTTTATTCTGTTAGGATCTATGTATGGAATTATCGGTTACAGCGCCTTCACTTGAAGATTTCTTTCATTTTTCTTTTGAAACATAAACCTATGTGAATATACCAAAAGGTAATAATATTATACTAAGATAGATAACAGATAATTGTACTTTGTCCATGAGGACGAAATGTAGAACAATTAAGACAATCACTGGTTCACATGCAAAATAAACAATAATAAGAAAATAGCGAAATTAAACATAAGATTTATAGATAAAGGCTACTTAGCTAAGAAATGGAATGATTTGAAATTTTATCTTTCAGTATACTCACAAGTACAGGCACAAATACATTCATGATTTAATAAAAATGTGTCCAAAATATCAATACCTCAATTTACATCAGTCAATTGTAAACTTAAGCTCAAAAAATAATTAAACAATGATTTTGTTAATAAAAATTAAAGAAATTCACAATAATTATAATGATACGGTTGTAATAAATAAATTAAAAATACTGTCATTTTATTGTTCGGAATGGAAATCACAATTTTGACATATCATTAAGAAATTCTCAAAAAGAAAAATGAAAGGTTCACTGTGATCAATTAAGTACAAAAATTATGATTCTATTTTTAGTACATTTGGATGTTCTTTATTTCCTCATAATTTAAACTTATTTGTCATCTTAAAACATTAAATACAAGAGAATTATTATTGATCATCAGTCTATTCATATTTTTACAATTTTGTCGATTTAACCTTTTTAATCTACGTTCGAGTACAAAAGGCAACATAAGAGGTGATATTCCTATCACTTACCGCATAATATCTACGCGGACTTTATAAAAATGTAATTTAACATAAATTATTTCATAAAGACGATTCGCGGTCGACCCTCCACACAGCGCGCTCACACGTTGTGTGGCGAGTCAAGTTACGAATCTATAAACACAAGTCGAACTGTACCTATTAAAATAAATAAGTTAAAACAAGCAGAGCCATCGTGTCCTATGTTGCCTAATGACACATTTTATATTGTCTCAGTACTCTTATAAGTAATGGAGAATATACTTACAACACTAAAACTTATGTTTTTATACACAATGACTTAGGTTTCGACAATTTGTTTCTATAAGTACAGAAGTTAATTTTAACCTATGGACTAATTACGTGCGTGAACATTTGTGTGGCGCGGGCGCGACTTGTACGACCTGCCTGCGCGTGCGCACGCAGGTTGTAGAAATGGCGCTCACAGTCTCAGGAACGTTAAATTATCGTGCTAACTGATCTATATCCCGAGTACGGAAGTTAAGAGAAAGAGAAAAAAATCTACGTCGATTTTAAAGAAAACCTGAACAAGATTTTTCGTGGGCAGTAATTCACTATTATAATCATAGGAACAAATGACAACAATTAGTCAATCACAAAATATAAATCAATGTAAAACTGATGAACGCATCATTCGCGTTGATTATTATTTTTTTATAAATTAGTCTAATCTTATTTTACGCACGGTTTGGCTTCTATACTGGTGCGAGTCTAATGGGATAGTGTTAGTGGTGTCTTGTGTTCACGGGGCGACACTGCACCGGCATACTCGCCACTAACTGGCATAGAAGGATCGTTTTTTTTTGTCCTTGGTCAAGTAGAGTGGTCAAGCGTGAGTGGTGCAGTGTCGCGCCATGATGCGGCGTCGCGCGGCGGACCGAGCCACGGGACGCAGCACACGTTACCTATACTTATGGCTACAACACTTTGTAAACAATGTAAACTGATCTAAAAGGAGTACAAATATCATAGAGGTTAGCGACGCTTAGAAAAAAGTTTATACAAAAAAATATTTTTGGAAAATTTAAATTTGGAAGGTTTACATTCCTGACAAAGTGTCGGTCGCCGCAAGCGTACAGAGATCGCGACGTGGACGAGTCCACCGGCCCCTCGGCTCGCGCGGTCCTCGCGGCGCATGGCGGCGCCACTGTCGCCACGACGCTCGCCGATAAGGGGCGGAAAAAACGCGATCCGTCCCGCCAATACTATTTACAGGGGCGTGTACAGATCGCTCTCTTAAATAAATACTTCGGAACGCTTATATCTAGCCGTTTATACAGGGTCACTTTACACTTTACGCTATATTTACACGCGGCGCACAGCCTGTTTCGCACGAGCGTCCGTTGTGAATAAATAAGTTAGTGTTGTTCATTGACGCTTTAGTATCACTACACTTGTGTCGCGTACGTCGGCGGCAAGCAATGGTCGTCTAACACGTACACCCCTCCGCCTTCTAGCGCTCGCTTTACTAGCGACGTATCGCTGCAACAACAGAAAATGTCATGTTAGTTATTGTTGAAGGGAAGAACGAAGGTGTTATGTACGAATTAAGTGAAATTGATTAGATATGAGTCAAAGTGATTATGAACTACATAGGTATGTATGAGAATTATCACTGAGAAAAACTGCGAACACCAGTAAGTGGTGGCGAAATCAAAACTTTTGGTTATTGTTATTGTACTCGAGTGAAATAGTCATAAATACTGACCTATTAGCGCAGTAGGCGGAGTCCGCGGAGAGCCGCGAGAGCCGCGGGTCGAGCGCGGCCAGCAGGCGCGCGCTCTCCGTGTTGAGCGTCTTGCGCTTGCACTCCTCGGCCGCCGCGTTGTGCGCGTTCTGGCACTCCGCCACGGGCGCCTCGCACTTGCCCCACGTGTTGCGGATCACGTGGCCGCCCGCGTTGGCCGCGTTCTGTGCGCGCGCCTCCGCGTCCGCCGCGTGCGCCGCCCGCGCCCGGCGCCGCCGCACGCACACGATGCCCAGCACGGCCGCCAGCGCCACCAGCGGCACCACGGCAGTCACGCTCGCGATCCACGCCACCTGCTGCCCCGACAGCGCCTCCTCCGACATCTCGTCCCCCACTCTTCTCAAGTGACCCCCCGCCTGCTTAGATACCGCCAGGTCCGCCAGAGACACCGTGCACGATTTCCCCGACCAACCCGGTAGACATGAGCAGTGGTACCCGTCCACCCGGTCTCTACACGACCCACCGTTCCGGCAGGGCGCGGACGAACACTCGTCGATGTCGATGCTGCAGTCTTTACCGGCAAACCCGGCCCGGCACCGGCACTCATAGTCGTTATCGAGGATCAAACATTCGCCGCCGTTCGCGCAGGGTTTAGCGAGGCATAGGTCTACTCTGGTTTCGCATCTCGAGCCCACGAAGCCGGGCGCGCACTGGCAGCGCTGACCGTTGACGAGATCGACGCAAGTGCCGCCGTGCTCGCACTGTATGCCGGCGCAGTCGTCGATGTCGATCTCGCAGCGGTTCCCTCGGAAGCCAGGTCGGCAGGTGCACTTGAAGCCGTCGCCGGCGCGCGTGCAGGTGGCGGCGTTGCGGCACGGGCTGGCGGCGCACGGGTCGGCCTCGAGCGCGCAGTCGGGCCCGGCGTAGCCCACGGGGCACACGCACACGTAGCCGGCCCCGCGCGGCTCGCACACGCCGCCGTGTCGGCACGGCTGGTCGCGGCACGTGAGGCGGCGCGTCTCGCAGCGCGCGCCCTCGTAGCCCTGCGGACAGGCGCACGCCAGCTCGCCGCCCTCGTCCGGCACGCACGCGCCGCCGTTGAGGCACGGCCGCACGGCGCACGAGTGCAGCGACTTCTCGCAGTCCGGCCCGGTGTACTCGGGCGGGCACATGCAGGTGTAGCTGCCCTGGCCGGTGTTGTGGCAGGTGCCGCCGTTGCGACACGGCCGGTGGTTGGTGCAGTAGTTGAGGTCCTGGTTGCAGAACAGGCCGCCCCAGCCCTCCTCGCAGATGCAGTCCCAGGGCCGCGAGCACGTGCCGTGCACGCAGCCCGGGTGCCGCTCGCACTGGTCGCACAGCTCGCCCACCCAGCCCGAATGACAACTGGAATTAAACGACAACATTCGTTAGTACACAATGGGACGTGATAACAAGCGACAAAAGCATGTCTTTCTTCTGTAAGGGAACAATGAGGAGGATGAATGATGTAGACACGGAGGGAGGTAACGTGAAGCGTTTAGCACAAAGGTGTGAAGTGGATACTCACATGCATTCGTCGGGCTTGAGGCAGTGGCCGTGCTCCGCGTCGCAGCCGGGCAAGCACCGCGCTGTAACAAAAAGAATACATTCGTTAGCGTCACAAAGACAAAGCGCGCACAATGGAGCGAGCGCACTAATGGATTTCTTTAATTGTAGAGGAAGCAGGAGCGTTTAATCATCGGGCTGATATTCGATTCCCGCGCGGTAAAGCGCATTAACGTTGGAATCTTGTGCAGATTGCAGCAAAGGACACGCCGGTGCAACAAAGAGAGAGGTTCGAGCGTCCCGCCCGGGGGCGAGGTCGCGCGCACACACTATTTATCTTCACTCGCACCAACTCGTTACTACAACGAAATCCTCTTTGAACTTTATAACCTGCATTAAATTAAAATCTTCACTTTAATTTCGCGTGGAAGAGCACTCGGCTCTAATGGGTCGCATCTTCTGGGATTTCTAATTATATTTAGAGCCAACTATACCAGAAAATTCTACAAAGTAATGTGTGTCTGTTTGTGCGCATCGTCAACTTTGTATTTATGTATCGAACTTTACCCTGTTTCCACCTCGCGAGGAGCATTTCAAGTATTCGTTTGTTAGAACCAGTCGAAGTTCATTGCGGCGTAGACATGTTACAAAGTAGTTTTGTAAAAAGCTAAGCAGTAATGTATGGTCGATGTTAAGAAAAATTGTTTGAAATAAGAAGTGCGGTGCGAGTCGTATCGGTCGGGTGCGCATGGGCAAGTTATCGGAGCGAATACAAAGGGGGGCAGATAGCGCGGGGAGCCTAACCGTCACTCGACCGTTACTATTCCCCTAACTCGCTAGAAAAATACTAGTCGCCATCTTGGTCATAACTTTTATTCCCTATCCGAATGCAAATATAAACTGGCTTATTCCGGTTCTAAATTGGACGAGGAAGCAATTTCAGCGAAGCTGCGACCCTACCGCGGAGTCATGGAGATATTTTGTGAGCTTAAGAGACGCCGGGAGCTGCATAAAAGAGATTAGCTTCCCCGCCGCACTCCCTAGACTCTATTATAGGTTTAAACACAGCCGAGCGAGCATAAAGCCCCCAAACTTGCTCAAAGTGCGCGCAAATCGGCTTAAGCCTCACTCCGGCGAATTGGTTAGCTCACTCACGCGGTAACTTCTATTATCATGGCAGCTATGTTTTTTTACTGTTGAGAAAATTGAAAATATAAGTAATCCGCTTTCACGAAAGTTTCACACTTTCGCAAATAAATAAAATTTATTATTTAAAACAATTGCTTCTCATGACCTCCGGTGGGCCATTACAATGAATTATTAATAAAACTTTATGAGGAACATAAGAGACGAAGAAAAAGTAAGTGAGGCGCCGCTCTCCGCCGCGCCAGGCAAGGCAGATCAAAGAATTCGAGTGCCGGTGTGTGTACAGTGCTACCACTCCAGCCCACTCGAACTTATCTTGACCCTCGAACTGAGGTAAAACGGCTGTAAAAATTACACTCCAAAACCAATTTAGGTCGTAAGTGGGCACGAAGACGCCGCGGGGAGGATGTTATGGCGCTCCTGCAGACCTATTAATTATTATCAATGGACATGAACTGTATCGATCTGTAATGAAAGGCTAGCGTGCGCCGCACTGCGACCAAGGTCTCAGCTGAAGCCGAGGACAGGTAGCAAACAAAAACGGCGTCCCTGAGACTTCCCACATGTGTTTAGCAAATATTTAACTGATCCTACATCTGCTCTATCCCAAACGGAAATTAGGTGCGCGTGGGATTCGCGATACAACACAGAAGGTAATATTCGTGAGAACTTTACTCTCGTCAACAATTAGGCGAAATGAAGCGGCCATAAAGGTTCCTCTCGCGATGTTTACCCTATCATTAAGCAGGAGAGCTGGTCGGAGGATAATGCCGCCGGGACATGCAAATACGTTTTCGGGATTGTTAAGCTTTCCCAGAAGGCGAGATACCGTTCGGCAGATGTGAGCCAGCTTTCGTGACACGGTCAAGTACGGAGTTTATTTCGATTGGTGTTCAGTTCTCGTTTAAAGGTGTTTTTGACCCGGTTCGTGGCATCTGTGTAGCGGCCCGCGAGCGGGGCTGTGTGCGTGCGCGAACCTACTGTGTTGTTTTCATTACATTATGGCCGCTTCTCTCGCTTTTACATTTTCGTAATCGCCGATACAAACTCCGCTGATAGGGTTGCCGAGACTTTTATTGCAATGCATTTTTGTAACGTACGACCGTTTACGGTCGCGATATAGTTCCTTTCACACGTTCGATTTAAAAAATAATTGTATTCATTTTTATGGTCCGTTTTTGGGATGTTTTAGATATCGATCGTGTTGGGAATCGTTTGTTAACTTTTTCCAGAAAATTGTGATTTCGTGGTTATGTAGAGTTGTGGAGGCTGTGTCGGGCGGGCACAGCCCTGGCGGGGGAGCGGGACGGCGCGCTACGGAGAGCGGAGCCTGTCGTCTCTGTCTGGCGCGTTTTTTGCGGCGCCGGAGTGTGGGAACGCGGCGGCAGGTGGGGCTGCCGAGATTGCGACGCGACATCCGCCCGCCGCCCGGCCACAATGCATCTCGCCGAGACGCACAGCTTTGTTTCACAATACGAGACGCGATGTGCTTAACATACGCCAGGACGCGGGACGTCGTAATGACGTGATCTTAGTATTTTATTAGAAACGCACAAGATCGATAAGTAAAAGCGAACAGACATTGATGATGCCAGTGAGCGGTGTGCGGTGCGTCCGCTGCTTTTGTTTACAAACGCATCATGCGCTGTGGAACGCAAACATCGTGCGGTCGGTCACACGCTGCCAATAAACTATGCCGGACAACACAATATTAATATTGTCGCCTCGCTACAATCCACAACAACTGTATTCAAATGATATTTAGAAAAATAAGTTATGATGTCATTTTAATCAATTAGAAAATTATAGCGTCGTTAAGCGGCAGGCTGGTTTGACATTAACTGCCCAAGTAGCAATTACTTTGATGTAAACGCAGATAAACTTCTTCTCCGTAATGAATCTTTTGATGTTTAGGATCAGAGTTTAATTAGATATTATGAATTGTTAGTTTTTATCAATGTGAATTAGATTTATAAAAAAAAAAACAAAGAATCCTAAGCTTTTGAGTGAGGTTCTTGACATCTATAAGAATGGGCAGTTACATTTGATTTAACGAGTCTATTCTATTGTGATAATGTCAGAAAAGTATAAAAAATCAAATCAAAACGTTAATTAGCCACGCTGTAACGAAATTTAATGTGCCATTACCAAGAAAATTAATTAAAACACTCAAGCTTTAGGAAAATATCTCAACAATTACACACATAAAAATATGTAATGAATTGTGTACGTAGAAAATTTTCAACATTAAATATGATAATATTCAGCAGTAATTACTATGAAACTATACTTTATATCATTTTATAGCGTCGAGACTCTATACAAAAAATAAGTGAATAAAATTATGAGCCGTTTGCTTGGAGGTCGGGCGATGGCACGGGAAGTACAAAATAACATTATAAATAATATGAATACACTAATAGTGATATGGCACTAATTAAAAATACGATTTACGACTTTGTAGCTAAGAGATAATTAGTGCTATTACTATTCGCATCGCGGTATTAGAAAATATCAAATAAACTTTGTAAGGAGGTCGCTCTCAGCTGTCAAAACTGACATTAGAAAAGATCAACATGCCCCGCCTTATTGAGAATTTAATCGGTTTTAGTTTATTTGAAAGCATTAATTGCTAAACAAATAGGACTAATTTTACGACTTTTGTCACGTTATTTCGAAATAAATGATAACATTTGGACTTGTTGCAACTAAAAATATTGTTGCAGAAGTAAAGTGCTATGATATTCCCAACAGATGCTGTTCGCATTTTTCTACTAACTTGGCGACGTCTTGCACAATTTTTATTACAAAACAGGGTGTGTCACAAATTCATGTTACATCATTATAATGTTTCTATAGCGGGCACAATTATAATGTTTATGAGAGGATGTCAGGCTAAAAATTGTCGTCGCTTTAATGAGGATGACTGAATTGTGGGACGCTCTAAATAATAAACTGGGATATCGGAAATTTAGGACACCATGTATGACGGTGAACTCAATTTTATCTTTAATTCATAAAAAATCAAGGCCTCTTATTTATTTTGAAGAGGTGAATCAGCCTGTTTCGCGGAAAATTCAGGTTGGAACAGAATTAGCCCTACCTACTAATCTATTCCGTTTTCAACTATTTTTATCATTGTATTAACTCCAGGGTATTTATATTTTATTGTTCGATATTTTTTTTTACGTTACTGGGAATGTTTACATAGGAAAGTAGCGCGATCGGGAGTCTAGCAGGTAAAGTTCGCACACAAAAGACACACACACCTTAAATACTCTTAGTCAATCAACACAATTAAAATTCGAATGTCGAACTTTTTATTTTATTATGGTTAGTGGAATCCTGCTATGCTCCTATAACAACATACAACCAGCCAGGTACAATAATTATTATCATAACCTCCTTCAAACTCCAAAAAGGAAGTAATACAAAAAAAGGTTTTAAACTACACTTACGTTTCGAGCAATAGTCTCCGGTCCAGCCAGCTTTGCACACGATTTCCCCAGCAGGTGAGCAGGTGTAATGCCCGAATCCATCATCCCTCGGCCTGCAGAGAACCTCGCATCCAGCGCCGTAGTAATGGGCTGCACATGTCACCCGGTATGAAAGTCTTAGATGAGCAGAACCTGGACCACCCCACCGTTGTTCTTCTTCTATCCATGGGCCTCCAACATCGGCAACGCTCTGCTTCGTCATGCGCGCGATAAGGGTGTCTGAAAAAACCAAAACAAAATGAATGAAAACTGAAAAAAAAAACCGTTGTTATTCTGTAAGCAAGGAGTAAAAAGTCATCAAAATCTTCGCCAGTTTAATGCTATAACATTGAACTTTAACGTAAGTTACCACTTTACATGCACCTAACACGATCTAACATGGCTAACGACTGCCATAATGACGTCACATCACAGTGTAGCAAAAAACCAGCAGTTGCACAAGCTCGTTAATACCATGGCATCAGGTGAGCCTGCCTATTAGACCTCTTTATGAATAATTGAAACAAACGAGCGCGCTTCACTATGCGAGGAATTACCTCCTTGACAGTTCAGTCTATGGTTTTAAAAAAAGTACAGGTGCGGAATATTGGACAGTGTTTTTCGGGAGTTGCGAGTGCAGGTGCAAAATAAACGTGTTTCCAAAATGACAATTCGCCACATCTGTCCCAAAAAATGAACGGGACATTTTTAATTAATACGGGTAAATATTTAAATACGGGTAAAGACGACAAATATTTGTTTATCACCGTGGGAAAGGGTTACAGAAGTAAATTGACCTGTTAACGTTGAGGCGTTTGAAGCCCGCATTCGACCGTGAGATTTCATTGTTCCCAAGCGTGATTCACTGTTTTGATTCGTCGCCGGCGCCGGTGTGATTGATTAATAGTTTTAACTACATTCTTTATGTTACATATAACTTGTAAGCCACACGTAAGTACAACGTTTAACTTGGAAAAAGTAGCTGGACGGCTTCGAGCGAGCCAGGCTAACATTACATAACTGACGCGCAAAAAGTGGTCTGTGAAAACTACCCGCTGCATTGATTTGAAAAACTGCCACTCCATTCATCAAACTGCGTAAGTGCTGGCAACACTGCAGGGCTGCCATTATCGCTCACATAACAAAAACAAAACAATTGTCTCCGCAAATACAGAATCCAAGAAACTAATTTGATTTGGTAGCTTCAAAATAGCTGGGAAAAAATACAAAACGTTCAAACACAAACCCCGAAACAATTTGGGACTATCAAATTAAAGTTCTATACAAGGAATAAACACAAGTCATCGTGGTGAGAAAATATTTTTTGTCTGTGGTCCGTCCTAGTTTGGACTGTTGACGCGGCAACCCTAGCTAAGAAATCTCAGCGTCGACCAGTTTCTACCTTTATTTATTTCTCGTCGTGTATGCCCACTTTTTATTCTTGTTGCTTCGATGGGTACATTCCTAAGCCGATAATCCCGACAGCAGATAAAATTAAACCAGACGCGAAATAAAATTAAAAGGTATATAAAAACGTTCGATCCCGACTAATTTCGTGGCGTATGGCGTAGAAGTGTTCCTTTTGTTTTGTGTGTCAGTGCTAAGAGCGAGGGTAATGAGATAGAGATGCTGGTATCGAAGATGAGGAATGGATTTAGAGTTTCGTTTAGAGTGGTCCAGAGCATCGAGTATTAATATAGGAAAACAGGTCACAGGTCACTGACACATCCTTGGGTGCAGTCCTTAGTTTGAACAACGCGGATGCTGCCCGTAAACGCTGCGGTACGTGAATTGTTTTTATTAGAAATATTTAATGCATCAGCCCGGAATGAAATGCTCTTAATAACATTTAAGAGCGTGTTGACATTGGAACACATCCCGATATAATTTCGCCACAACGACTTGAAACTAATAAATAACAAGAATCCGCATAATATCCAGTACTTACTGCTGTATAAACAAATCAAAAATAAACTTTTCTTACAAACTCTCAACTAGCAATATGACATTGGACGTTGTCACGACATTGGCGAATATGGCGCAAAGAATACAAATTCAATTTTCATATAAATATCATGGAAACGATTATTGCGTCGACATTGCTGGTATAAAGCATAGCACACGATTTACCGGTCCCGTATAGGCTTACAAAGATCGTATCTGTACAATAAATCTAGAAGATAAAACGCGTATGCTACGCCGGTTGTGTACCTAACGAAAATACAATCAGCCGAAAGCTATCAATTTATTTCGATCGGGCCTTTCATTCCGATTAAATATTATGAAGTTTATTCTACTCAACACTCATCAATTTTATCGTTTCGAATTCTATACTTGGAGAGCGTGAGTAAAAATTTAATTTTAACGATAACTGCGGTGTGTTCCAAGGCTTAAATGGACAAAGAAATTATGAAAGCCAAGTGTGCAGTTCGGAGGAAATTAGAAAAGTGATGTGTGGGAACTGAGCGCCGACCGCTTGCAATTTAGTTCCAATGTGCGCACGAGAATTATGGCAACCGTGCACCCAGCCTCCGGTACACCAGGGCTGCCCGCAGAAATGAAATACCACCGCAACAATATCTCTCCCAAGCTGAATGAATAAAAACAGCGACTCCACCAAAACAAAAGCACAAAACTATCGCAGCACTTCGAACAAATTGGATACTTATGATGAACGTAATTAGGTCCCCTTATACCAACCCTACACCATTCGAGTCGGCAAGCAATTTGTAGGAAAATTGCGTTCGTACAACGTTTTTGTGTTCTATCAGTCTCTCTGAGCCCAAAGTTCGGTTCGCCAGAAACAACCGCACAAATTACAGACATCATCCTAATTCAACGGCGTAACGATATTAAATGAAGGTGTACCCCACTATAGGATCTATTAATGTAATTCCGATTCACAAATAAATAACACATTTAAAGAAGGACGAGGCATCGGTACGTGCTGGGCCGCCGCCGCTGCGCCAGATAACGTGTAATTATGGATCCAGAGGTCACTACAAATAAAACGAAAATATATCCGAACGGCAAACGCCAATAAACAAAAACAAAAGAAAGCGAAATAACCGATAATTTGAGCCGGCTACGCTATCGGAGGCGGACGCAACCGATTTGGGATGTTTTAAAACGCGATTTTGGGGAAGCGGGGGATGCGTGGTCACGCGACGCTTCCGCCGATATGATCGATCGATCGATAATGAGGCCACGGATCTTGAGCCTGACTCCTCGAACCCCTCACATACACATAGTCTGGCAGCGCCTAGCGCGACTGGTCTAATTAGTGATCGGTGGAAGGTTTCGAACGAAATCGAAACCGCGACGTCGAGTGGCGTTGACGCGCGAAGGTTCGACGACCGTTTTCCGCAGGTGAGGCCCACATCATTAAGCGATGTGTCGATTTCCACTCGTCTCGATTCGGTCACCTGCCCGGGCCGGTCGTACGGCCGCGCGCCCGCCGCGCCGCTCTGTGGGAAACTACATCTCATCAATGGGCTTGTGTCTACACAAACGACGAGCCACTTTTGTTTATAAAACTGTCCACTTCTAACACTCGAAGAATATTTCGATACGAGAAGTGCGGCTTGGCGACGTCGCCTCTTGCACTCGATAAATAACTTATCCACTCGAGCTTTGAGGGTCTCGAGGAGCCAAATTAAAGATTTCTTAATGTTATTCAAAGAGATTTCGCGTAAGACACACGAAGGACGGGTCGATCCGTGTTTTAAATCCTCCATTCTTTAGTGAGAAACATGGACAGTTCGTTCCGCGCGAAAGATTCCATGAATGCGAAGGATTGCGCAATGTAGTCGTTACATTTCCAGACGGCTGACGTGGTGCTTAACCTTCGTGAAAGCCAATTAACGAGGCGAGTAATCATACTCGAGACGCGAGAGTCCTGGGAACCGCGCACGGGCCGCACCACCCGCTACACTCCGCTAGAGTAATGAATTGACTAATAATGCACGGCCGGATAGCGAGATAAGCAGCCGTCACAACATAACTGTATCGATAATCGCATCTCGGTCGTGTAATGTCAGCCGGCGAGCGGTAGCCGGGCCCGGGGCAGCGCAGGCGCAGCGGCCCGCGCCAGTAATTGCCTCTACGAATCTCTTATCGATAGTTTTCACACGCTCTTTTTCCTGATTTCGCCTATATGGGCTAGTAAAACGAAGTAGTGCAATAATCGTAAGCATGCGGCCGACACCGGCGGTAATGTAAACAAGAGCACAGGACGAGACATTAGGAGTGTGCCCACCTATTCTCCGAGAGCATGTGCCGAGCATCTGTCGACAGCGCTTCCTGAGAGCCACCGCGCCTGTTACATCATAAATCGAACCTTCCGCTGCGGCTTCCTGATATTTTTTATCATGTTCAAGCCCTACGACGACGAAAGATGAAGTGTAAACTTAAAAATTCCCTGACTTCCCTCGGAGGTGTATTTTTTAGCATCCAGTAAGTAAACAATGCGGCGGCCCGTTAGTGTGGACCAGGTGCGGCCCGGCCTGCCTCGGGCGCTACACAAAAGATTTCGGTGAAGGAGCCGAGCGACAACATCAGGATTGCCAGCGACCATTGTTGTATACTTATTTGTTTAGCACAAGAATCTCTTTATTCGTCGCCGTGAGCGAGCGATTCTCAATGCGCCGCGTGTTTATCTATGATATATTGGATTCTTGGAGTCGTGTGTCGCCATTCTTCAATGTCTTGTGCATAAAAATGAATCTTCAAGGGTCGCGACAATGAATTGGTTACGTGCAAGGGCCGCTTTCTAAGTCAATGCAGCTGTTCAATTTGGGTATTAGATAAAAAACCGAATGTGATTTAATTAAGCATTAGCCCGGTGAGTCGATAGTGAGTGAACACAAACGGCGTGCGTGTAACCTGTTATTATGGTTGATTAGATTTCTGTTGGTAACATTTCTCGGTAGTGAGGCGGCGCCGCCCATCGCTCCCGAGCCGTATTAAAAATATACCCGTCCTCTAAGCTATCCACCTCGGACGCTAATGATTTTCGGTAAACCGGCCCGTAGACACACCTCGCTGTATCTCTAAATCTCCTAAGTAAATCACCGGAGTTTTTTTGTTAGTCGGTCAGGAGTAGTAATTATGTCGGTCAGAGTGCAGCGGTATGAAAATCTAATTAAGAAATGGGCGTCGCTGGTCAGTTTTCGCGTCCGCCATTTTAATAATTTTGAAAATCGAATTGGGCGCGTCGTTTTAGATGCGGCGGGTTCAGTGAAGTGCTTTGTTTTTTCGTGTAGCGATGTAGCAGAGTTGTGTAGCGATGCACGCGGCGTATTACCACGATGATGTATTTACGACCCGGACGGTTACAATTCATTCTGAATCGTTTTTTCGGTCACGCCACGTCGCATGTAAGACATAAACTGTCGATTCTTTATTGGGCGTTTAGGCTTCTCGTGATATCAAACGGAACGAGCCAAACTTATCCAATCGATTATTATAAATGATAACGATCTAAAATTATATTCGAGCACATGGCAAGCTTAAATGCGATTTGTGGCCAGGATGGCGTGTCAAAACCGAATGTTCGTCTACAAAAGGCTGTTTAAACAAAGTAGGTAACCAATTTGCCTATATTCCGTAAGTAATTTTCATAGCGCGACGTCTAGGTGCCGGTCAACGGCCATCGGAATACATTAGAACATTTCTACTAAATTTTCGTCCTACAGAAGGCTGAGTTTATTAGAATAGCGCGCGCATTGCGAAGCGAATCACGCGCATCGCCGCGTGCTTTGAACACCAATCGTCCACACCATGGGAACATTTTTGTCTTCCACGATATGATAATATGAGCATTCAAATATACATACTGTCCGTTAAATGCACGATAAACACCCAGAATTACAGTGAAACCTGAATGCGAGTGAGTCGTGACAGACGTGATTTGAATTTTACAAGGCGGACGAAGATTTTCATGACCCTTTTTATCATAATCGTATTATAAGGAGAACAGTCCACTCACCATCAGATCTCGACGTCTCGTTGGTGTCGTGCCACGCTTCCACAATGAGCGTGAAGGTGCCCTGCAACATAAAACGAGCGTGTCACATTATTGCACTACAAACACGGGAACAAGATAAGCATCAAAATAATCAACAACTTGTCGATAAAGGAAGTGAAACTCCAATTGTACAACTTATTGGCCGGTCTCATGTTACGGACGGCGTTAACTTAATTCCACCTGTCTCTTAAAATTAACTTTCACAATTAACTCCTTCACAAATTCACACATTTGTTACTAAGTATTGTGTAACGTTCAATCGCTTCACTTAATACCCACGGCCTCATCCGCAAAACATACCAAAATAATCAATGTATGTACATCACCACGAGAGACCAATAAACATGGGCGCGGCAGTTGGGAATTTCAAATATTTCCTTTACTTTACGACAATGTTAATGGCCGACCAGTGTAAATTAACCGCATGATAGACAGGTGAACCCGGGAGCAGATGGCAGCGAAATTGTTTCAATATCAGTCTAAAAATAATACAAACGCAATAAGGCAATGACGCTGGCTCGCTCCGCTAACGAGTGGCTACTGCCTAGTGGCCTGCGCCCGCGCCGGTGTGCCCTCTGCTTATACGGCTACATCGAATGATCCCGTATCCCCGCGGTTAACGTGCACTACAAAAAATAGGAACGAGTGCGTATCTGATATCAAACTGTTGACATTAGTCCATGTTTACATAAGGAGGCGAAACGGCAGTCGAAAATCGATTAAAAACTTGATAACGGTGCGTGTCAACAGCTTTAAGGCGCCTGCGACGGAACTTATCAATGGGTTTTTGTCAAGTTCCGTTCATGCAAAAATGTACACGACTCTCGGTTTATGAAATTTCTCCCACCGCGGTCGGAACCGGTCGCCAGTCATAAAATACTCAATCCCGGTGCTGGCCGGCTCAACCGCAGTCTTGTGTTCCCGACCTTTAGTTCTCTAATCGTTCTTTAATTGCTACGGATGTAAGTTATCGATGAACAATTTTGTTTATACGAAAATCAGTGTTATTGCAGATTAATTCGCCTTATAACAAGAAACGTACAAATAAAACGGAATTGTGAGAATAAAAGTTGAAACATTGAAGGCGAGTGGAAACACGACCTACTTCTATGACACACACAGATCGAATTCAAAACGTCTTGAACGGTGTTCATGTATCGGTGCTGTGACTTTGTAGCGGAGTCCATTTACAGTTAATATTTGATATTATTTGAAGATTATTTATAATATGATCAGTTAATTAATTTAATTTACATAATCTAACGAAGAACAGGAAGCTGCAAATAAATTCAATTACTTCAAACAACTATAGGCGATGAAAGCTAAACTATAGACGACGATTAAAGACGAAGACGGACGCGGGGGAATCTCTGAAGCTGGATTATAATTACAATAAGCATTTGACGAGTCGCAGGCGCAGCTGCGAGCGCCGGATACGAAGGGTCACCGCTTAACTAATACCTCGTTTGATCACCACCACCTACTTTAACGAGTGATTCAGTTTTTCCTGACAGATGTCGCCCGTCTTCAATTAAACTCTATGAATGAAAACACTATTTGCATGCAAGAACAATAGACTCTATTTGCATAGGAACTGATACCACGACTCTAACGAACAATGTTTATTGTCGGCTGATGGAAATCAATACGAGAAATCTGACGTTTCACAACGCATGACGACGCGTCACAAAAAGCGAGCGCTTTTTCCATACACTTTTTAGACGAAGAGATCTCAATTAAACTTTCGTTACGTCGATGGTTTTGACGAATTTATAATAAGCTACGTTAAATACATAGACAATACAAGCGGACGTGTTATCGCGTCTCTTTGAATACTAAACAGCCAGGCCCGCCGACTGAACGAATTTGAGCCTTAAATGACACAAAATCACCATTATCAATGCTTGAAAACTCGATTTATCGTAAACGTTGTATCAATATAAGGATCGAAAGAAGCTTGTCAAAATACTTTATTATGGTTTGTGTTGCGTGCACCCGATCAAATATGGCAAGTCGTAGTATACACCGTATTGATTTGTTAATCGAGTATGGAGAACGCATTTCGGTCAGCTGTGGCCGGTCGTAAGTATATGCCGGTTCCCACGACAGTGACTCTCGAGCAAGCCCATAAAAAGCGGCCGACGTAAGCGTACGTGTGCAGGTAGCCTTTATAAACGTGTCGAGCTGGCGGTACCGTATACTTATACCAACAAGTCGTTGAGACTCGTTGCCTAGACTGTCGGCAATTAAGGAAACGTATTAGTCCGTGCAAAGCCCGCCTTATTTGTGAAATGCTAATTTGATCAATCGTCACAATTCGATGCAGGTTGCGTTCCAATTTTGAAAAATCAAGGCTGCCATCATGGATGCGTTCATTATCACCGTTCCGAATTGAACGTGTTCTTTTTACTTTTTTATTAAAACATAATATCGGGCTGAGATCGCAGCGTATCGAGACACATTAATTTTTATCCCTCAAGAGCGATGCGTTAAATTGTATTACGGAGTTGAAACGTCGAATAGACTGATACCGTGGTATGAATGCTGGGGAATTATTTGATAATCGTTTTATGGGGGTGCCTAAAGAGGCTACTTCCATATCGGAGCTCGTTTCGACGTTATTTCGTTATTAATTAAGGAACCCATCGAAAGGATACGTGGGAACGGAGCTCAAGTTTTGTCCTTCTTATTTGTTAGCGCCATGTGTTTGGGATTTTGAAGAACAAAAGGTATAATCAGGTCTCCAGTGAAAAGGAGCTCTGTTTGGGGCTCGCCACGTGTTTGGGCCACTATTGTTCTGTTTATTGTTTAAGTGAAATGAAGCCGTTTCAAAATGGCAACAGATGTTTCTCTTGTTTGTTGGTTTTGGTTACAGCTTAACGATTAACAAAAACATTTGAAAGAGACTATGGGTTTCTCACCGGCGTTCTCAGCGTAAGCTGTGCTAGGTACCGCTTCAATAAAATGGAACAAGGTCATCTTACCATTGGTTTCGGTCAATAGTGTACAATATCGGAAGTATTTATATAAAACACTACAAAAAGACATTACCGTAGTTCGCTTTCGAGTATCGTTTCGACACGAGGAAATATTTGGAACACAAACACCCGGGCAAGTGGAAGAGTCGTGATTTCATATTTCACACTTTGTCAGTGTGGTAACATTGCTTTAGACAGGTTTTTTTTTTCACTTATACCCCGACAAAGTTGTTGTTCAGCCAGCATCTCAAAACCGATTGTTAGCGCGCCGCAATAAGGTCTCGTATTCGATGATTGGCCGAATCGATTCGTAAATCGAGTCTTGTCGTTGAAATGTAGACAACCGAAGAGTTGCTCGTACAATACGTCAAATTAAAAAAGATATGCAAATTCAAGTCTGTCCGATAAATATGGAACGCGTAACTTGTTTTATTATGAAAAGCGTTGCGAGCGCATTTATTTATTAATGCTTTTAATTAACTTTATCTCCTTCTATTTCGGCAGCGACGAATGTGTGGTGCGTTGACCTGATGTGATGAATCATAATTTTAATACCGAATTAGGAAGTTTTCTTGTTAAGTAAATAAAAACGTTTTCAAGTCTTGTTGGGATTGTATAATAAATGTAATATGTACACCGTGTGAACGGGAGACTTCCTGTACAAATATTCTCTAACAAAAAATTCAGGTCGACAGTTTATTGGCGACATGGAATACGTACATGCATTCTGTTAGAATGTTAAGCAGTTTCGAGTTAAAGTCAAGTAACTGAGCAATGTACCGAGGCTCTTTATTACACTGACGAATACCGTGGTCACTTTTAAAGAGCTATTCTGAGTAGTTAAACGTACTTCCGAACTTGGCCGGTTAATCCTTGTTGGTGTACGAGCACGTCTGCGCAAGCGCATATAGACAAAAGCGAGACGTTCTCAAAGCATCGGCGACCTCGTGGCTCATGTGAACCTACCAAGTTCCAAATAAATTGTTTAACGAGAGAAATCCTTTGTTTGTATTCGAAAATGGTATATGCTCAAAATTAAGAGGAAAAAACCCGAATAGGTATTCGGTATGTGTTAGTGAAGTTCCTTTTTTATAAGCAGTATGATTCTAATGTTGTAAGAAGTTTTGGAACAGTTCCAACAAACTAAACGCAAGATTTATGACTTTATACTTAACGTGTGAATTCATAAACATTTTAGTGTTAACACAGTCGAAATTATGTCTCGAGACATTCATATTTTATTATAATAAACGCACTGGCCGTTTTTTATAAAACCACACACACAGGTGGCTAAATATTACTCGTTTACAAGTTTAACAACATAAAAAAGAAACAAAAAATGGCGAGAAAAGATCACACGGACCATATCGATGCAAACTGCAAAAAACCTTATGGGAATATTTTCATTTCCCTCGTGACGCATCAATTAACTAATCTTTATGTCCAGGTACGACATAAAATGCTCAACCAATTAAAAGCGTTAAACATTTTCACACGCCAATCATAAATAATAACCATTAAATTGATGCTATAATAAAGTCCCAGTGTTGCCCACTAAAACCGAGAAAGTAAACACTGATGTGACCACACTCGAAAAATTAACCGACTGTTTAGTACATTATGGAAGGATTAATTACTTGCCTGCTTTACCGGGAAGCATTAAAATGTTGAAAAGCCAGTCGTAACTCAAACGAAATGTTATACTTTATATCTGTGACGATTATTTTACGAAACGCAGCTAGGAAACATTAAGACGGGCGTAACTACTTTTTTTACCGCTAACGACCGGTCCAGCCCGTATATGACACACGAAATAAGTCAGACATTAACAATTTATTACCCTCAATTACAATCATCGCGAAAAAAGACACTCGCAGAAGGAATTCGGGACTTTGAATCGGGGCCGAAGTGAAAAAGGGTACCCTTAATTTTCACATGGCATCACCGGTATTCGGAGACGGGCGGGACCTCGGCCCGCCGCTGAAGAATTCCAAAAATGAAAATGTCGGCCATAAACAACGGAACGATTTGAATGAAGAGAATTAAAAAATAAAGAATCAAGTTAACAAATTTTGTGAGACATCCACGCTCGGCCCCGCTCTCTACGGAGATCTGATAAGGTCCTGAGAAGGGTACAGCGTTGAAACCGAAACCGCACTAAAAACAAACAATCTCCTGATCGGTTCATCCGGATTTTACCCGAGAATGATGCGCACAGCCTCCTGATACAAGTTTCGACATGATCCGTATATTGATATCATCTCATTTTTTTCCTAATCCACTTTGCATACGACAGCAGTAAAACTAGACGACAACGATGAGTAATATTACCTTTAATAGAAAAGTTTATATTCTAAACACGGTAATGGTATGGAAATAATGTTTTACAAGTGCCAAAAGTGATCGATCCGCAACCGTGTGAACAGTGACAAATTGTGGCGCGTTCTGAGAAAACTTCCACTTGGAATCTTCAATGCAGCAGATGTAATCGGGGTCTAGTGCGATTTGTGACTAATTCAAAACATTCGGTCATTCTAATTTGCAAGTTTCGCTCGCGGTGGTTCCCAGCCTATGATCGGCCTTTGACACGTCCATAAATTCGTCGAAGTATGTACGTACGTACGTAAGTACTGGCGCTCCTCCCATACTAAATAATGGCGACGATTTATTCGCGAGGTTGCGGATACGAGTGGAGCATGTGAGCTTGTGAACCACTCGCACTGCGACTCACAATTCCTAGAAACTGCGCGCGTGTGGTGAATAAAGTCAGGAACGCGAGGAATTTCATCATTGCAGATTTGAGGACTCCTTGCCCTAGCGGTACGTGAGAACTCACCCGACGCCCGACAGTCGCACACTGGCCGCCCGTGGCCAATAAAAATGGAACGCAGCCGATCGCCTAAAACGGACGCGGATTTATTTTGGAACGCGCCGCATACGATATTTAAACATAATTCGAATTTTGACTGACATCGCTCAATCAGCTATTTAATCAGCGTACATATTCGTCGTTAAGAAAAAATATCAGCACGCAAATTACTTTTTGGCTACCTCAATAAATCGGGCGCTTTGAACAATTTTATTAGTAGCAGTAAACGTTATAAAGACGCAGTTAAAATGTCAGAACCTGACCGTAAACGAGCGTCCATTTGAAAAAGGAGTGTTTTCTTAGCGTTCGCTCCGAGAGGCGTTGTAATAACAAGGCCGGTTAACTTTTATTGTCTATTCACTCTGATGAGCTTATTCCTTTATATCTCTAATGACTAATCATTATTTACTAGCTAGTTTTCGAATCTTGTTGGGGCGCATTGTTATTTTAGCACTGGAAATAATTGTGGCGTTCGGTAACGCGCAAGTGTGTTCAGTTTATTTAGGCGCATCAGCTAGAAGAGACCGGTTAATTGATAGGTTGCTGAATACCTGTGCACCGGCTGCGAACAATGCAACCTGAGTAATTATCCACGCTCCGATTGTTTAAATTTGAAACTTATGAAATCGCGTTACAAGTTGTATTGTAATGGCGCTGCCGCACATACTGCTCGCAGTAACGCGCGCACACTACTTTTACGTGGAATTTCTTTCGCGATGCTTTTTTGTTTAACTTTAATTGCCGCTCGTCGGAAAGGAGAGAGATAAAAGACGCTGTCGAAGAGGGAACAACATCCAATGAGGCATTCCATAGCTTCGGTAGACTTTATTAAAAGAAGCGGATGTAGGGGTAAGTATTTTAAGAGGATCCCGACGCGAGCGGATTGGAATAAAGGAAATTATTAAGAGCTCTCTCCTCGGTAAAAAACTCGGTAGACGGAAGTTACTTCTACTATGGGTTTATAAAGCGTCCGACGCTCATATCGCGTTACATTATGTAGTAATAAGTCGATGATGCGTGCGAAGGTTTTACGTTTTTCGAAGTGGAAACTTATATAAGCGGCGGTCGTCGGGCGAATAATAATGCGGGGCGCGTAACCGATTACGGTTCTAACGTAATTACTGACAATTCGAGGCACAAGTTTGGTCGAGGTGTGAGTTTTTACGCCACGCGCTGTGGATCGTTAATTACTTTCTAATGTGTACGCCCGTACGCCGCTATCAAGCGCAAAAAGCGGCTGAGTTCACACGCGACAATGGATTAAGAACGGCATTCGTCCAACGCCGCGTACGTTACCGTACTATTGTTTTGAAATTCGAATCGAACGTGACGTCACTAAAACGTTAATTTCTGAGAATGGCACACCTGTATATTTCATAAAAAACTTAACCCTTCTTTGCTATTAGGAAAAAAATAGTCCACGCATGAATTGTGACCATGTAAGTACATAACAGAAGAATTTTCATACTTTCATTTAAACGGTGTTATTTGGAGCGTGAAACTATTTTACGAAACATGCAAAATAACTAACAATCTCTAGAATTAGTTACGCTGTTGCTTAATCTACTTGTTCCACTATAAAGACGCGTGTTTCTTCACTTAACGACACAAATACATTAATCAGGAGCTTTTACGTCTTTTAAATAGTTCGGAAACAAAGTTACGCGTAGTATTTGTTTAGTTAAATTCTACTGAAGCTTTAATGACTTGAACTTCATTTACAAGAGACCTCACAGACGGAACTTTTCGCTTCGTTGATTTAAGAAAAGTTTTTTTATAAAAACATGAATATGGCCGTTTAAGTTGGTGTTTTAATTAACCTTAATTAAGTAAAATCAGTGAGTGAAGTCTCACGGTAACAAATACACTGGCCTATCATTTCTGTGCCACATATGGTGGAAACGACTTCCGGAACATGAGACACACATGGCCTGTTTAGTGTTATCAATGACCGTCAAAATATCATCATTATTAGTTATTAATTAGTTCCTCTTTAGATTGGAATTGTTATTTTCCTCTTTATGCATATGCAATTGACCTATTTTGAATATGAAAAGGGGAGTTGACACAAAGGTTGAAAACGTTGTAAACCATGTTTGAGGACGGTTTTAGAAATCTGCAAGACATAATGGTTTGCCATACATAGTTAATAGTTAATTAATATTGAAGCAATTTTGGAGGAGTACCTATGCTTATAAAACAAAGCAAAAAGAAAAAAAACTGGCCAAGTGCGAGTCGCACTAGCGCTTGAAGGGGTTCTGTACCATTATTTATACAACATTAGACAAAAACGGCAAATAAATCACGTGTGTTGTATGGGGGCCCCCATAAAATACAAGTGATTTTTTTGCCGTTTTTGCCCCTTAAATATTTATATTACTTTAAATTTAATTATTTATTTTTAAAGTTAAGTAATATACAACTAAATACATATTCTGTGAATATTTCAAGCGTCTACCTGTCGCCTAGGGCATCAAAACCGGCCATTTTTTGGAACCAGGTTTTTTCGATTTCGGGTTCTATCCAAAACCGGGTACCCGGGTTTTGCGAGTTTTTTCATAAATGTACAATATTTATTTAATATAAGGCTTCTCAACTAGGGCATGCGAAACTCGTTTCATATTCTCAACAATGAGTACACTGATACATTATAATTTGTATATTGCAAATTTAAGAAAGGCACAGCATGCAATACATTATGAATAAATACACAATTTACACAAAAAAAAAAACAAAACTGATTACACTGAATACAAATAAAGTAAGATTTAATTAAATTAACAATTACAAACAATTTTCGATGCCCTTTTATAGTTTGTTGTTAGTTTATCTATTTTAGTTTAATAGTTTTTAATTATCAATGTATATAGTTAGTTTAACCTAATAAAGTATTTATGGGTAAAAAAGAACACAGATAAATGTTAATTACAAAGGTTATAACATTGTCCAGGCGCTCGATCAAATGGTGGACATTTTCAGAGAGGGAGGGATCCGATTTTTTTTCAAAATGCGGCGTAAGGGCAGGAAGTTCAAACTTTCGGAGGAGATTCTAGAGCTTATGACGGAACGATGTGAAAACCCACCCATCATTTCGGCAGAACTACAGGCCGTCAACGAAACAATTAGAAAATTGGTACGATGCGATCTTTGATGCTTTAGCACACGCTCAATAGAAAAAGCGATTGAGCAAAACTGGGGGTCCCGTTTTACTCTTTGGGTACGGAACCCTAAAAAAGAAAAATAAAGCATGTATTCAGTGTATAGACTCACAAACAAATTAACTACACCTAAATGATCGCAAAATATTCAGCTTCTATGTCCTAAAAACAATTCTAATTTACTATTTCCTTCGCTTACAGTGTAACTAGTTGCTAACATTCCTTATCACGAAACTAAAAGAAACTCGTTATTTTTATTCAAGGTGTAACGGAATAGATAACTTAGCTAATTAAAGAATGCAGGGCCGAGGTCCAGCAATATTAAAGGGTTAATTTTTTAGCCTTCAAATAAGTATTTTAATTTTAGATATTCGTCGCTATTTGTAATGCGTGCTTTGCATGCAAAGGTTCTATTAAAATAAACGCGTTATTTTTAAAGATGGCCGCCTGATACAGGTTAATTTTTCAAATAATTCCAGAATTAACATTTTATTTTACCGTTCGGTTCGACTACTTTTTGCAAGGTTGCAAATGTTAGGGGTCCACACAATCCCCGCCCCGTGGGAAGATGACTTGCGAAATATTTGTGAATTATGATCAAATGACAACGAAGAAATATTTCACACTGCATTTCCTTTAGCCTCTTCAAGCAAATTTTAATATTAGCAGCTGTTAAACAACAATAGAGATTAACTATCGAATTTATTGTACTGCGTAACAATAGATGATGGACAAATTTATTAAGATAAAACACAATGCCGTCTATGAGTAACATCACGCAACACGGATCTTGGATCCATAAAAAGTATAGTTCACGGCCAGCGCAGCGCAATGCTGCGCGCGCGCCGGGCGCCGCGCATGCGCGGAAGTACACTTTGACATTTTGCGATCTCTCCGCTAAGCAGGTGTAAAATGCACAATTGCATAAGCTAACATAACATTTTTTTCGCATTAAAACGGCAGCGGATAACGGTTGTACGGGGCGCTGTTGAATGGGCCCGTTCATGCCGTGGGGTGTACACCCCTGGCATTAAGGGCAAGTATCGTTGACCTTTCCTCCTATCCGCGATGCAAGCGAGGCATTAGCCCGGTCTCGTACGTGCGAACACTCGCTCATAATCCGGTCCTCACCTCTTTGACATCCGGACTGCCTAACGGGCCTCGAACAGCGCGTTACAATATAAAACTTGTGATTTACAAGCACAAATTGTTTGAGAGTGAAATAAATGAAACCCCGCCGCCGAGAGTCTGCATACAAATGAGATTTCTTTTCGGAGTGAGCCATCTCTTTCTCTAAACGCTGCATGATAAATAGTTCGTATGCGTCGTTAACGCGCGCGCCGGTTTACTTGTAATTTCACTGTTCGATGTTGTCAGTAATATTAATATGCTCATGACCTATTATCGTGCGGGTCAAATCTCCTTACGGGTCTAGTACCGATTTATTTCACAAGGGATCAGATAAAGTTCGGATGCAGTTGCGTTTAAGATTACTTCGGCGGGGTTGTATTACAGCAGGCCCGTTAGTGACCGCGCAATGGCTGGTTCAAGTTTCAAAATATTGTGATGCTGGCCATCGAGAAGTCGATGAGTAAATTAAATGTCAAATTCGAAAATCAAGCGTCTGCAAGCGTCTTGGCGCGCCCGTTCACCTGCCGGGCCGGTCACGAAGCCAGCGTGCGGAACGTACCATATACTAACACATTACGCGGTACATATTTATTCGTGCGCGCGATATGCCTCGTAAAACAGGCGCTTCTCTGGCCGACGATGACCTCATTGTGAGAAAAAATCCAAGTCAGCGTCTACTAATAATGCTAGGGGCAGATTGTATTATTTAAATGAGACGCATCCAAGTGTAACCGTATCGGTAAGCGGCGAGGCGTGTGGCGCATATCCTCAGGGCACAGGATTTAACCATTTTAGCGACATATGGAATCGCGGCATATGGGTGACTTCTCAATGTCCGACTGGAGTAAGATAAACTGCATATGGTGTGGAATCGACAACGTCACCGGCTAGCTTAGCCTGTCACTTTTGAAATTTGATAGATTAAACCATTCTGCGGGCTGCTTTCGCTCAATTGATCGCATGTCAACACATGCCTCGCAATAGAGAGCTCTATGTGAATTTAAACAGGAAGTTTCAATTTAGCGCCAATTCATTTGGAATGATAGCGGCAGTTACCGGACGCACATCCACTATCCGAAAAAAGTTTTAAATTTCGTCTATGCTCAGTTGGCTCTACCTGAAGTTTCGTTTAGTTACCAAATGTCACGTTTTCTCCAGATGGTCCGAGCTTGTGCAAGCGGCCGGGCTTAGGTCCGATTGTTTGCTCAAACATTACGAGACGGTACGACATTTGAAGCGGGCCGCTAAATAAAATACAAATAGCACTCGAAACCTCTAGGTCCACACGCGGCCTGTGTAAACCGTAGACAATTGACGCCGAGCGAAATAACCGTAACTAAGGTCCAATTAAGACGTCCGTTATCCTTGGAATCGAGATAGATCTAAGCGCGATCTGTAAATAAATAACATGTAATTACAATATCGAATCACGATCCCGGCCGGCCTCTGCGCTCTAATCGCCGGTGAAGATGAGAACGCAGCCACGACGAAGGCTAACCGACTACGTCTAATAACATACGACTGCCTGACTGCCTCACTGCCCGTACCGTACAGAGAGCGACTTCATAATTAATTAAAAATGAACCATTGAACGCCGTGATCCTCCCACGCGGCTGCTCGTTAAACCATCAAGTATTCTTATCGTCATCGCTTCTGTCAAATTTGAATATAGAATCCCTTAATTTCTTTTTTACTATTATTTACGGCGAATGAGATGGGCCGCGGTCTCGGCGTGGATTATTGGAATTTGAACGTTGGTAACATCCACCGCGTTGATTTATTGATGTGTAGGGCTGCTACTTAATGCTTCTTTTACGACGTATTGATTTTACTGTTGCCTACAAAATTAATGAGGTGTTGTTTACGAAACGTCAATACGAACTACGAGTACTAAAGACTTATTTTAAGACACTCACCGGCCATGTGAAGTCGAAGGGGAACACGATGGGATTGCTAAATCCTTCCACGTGGAGGTTGGGCACATCCAATGAGTTGCCGCCCAACACAGGCGTTGTGATGTCACCGAAGGTACAAGGTGACGTCGTGTCGATGTTAGCTTGATATATCTTGAGGCACACTCGGAATTTAGTCCTGCACGGCGCCAAACACGGCGCGTCACTATTTGAGGAACCATCACAGCACTGCCCACTACTTAACCTACCCAATGAGTTCGTAAAACTTTTTATCCTAAGTTCGAAGGAACCAGACGTCAGCACCTGGAAAGAGAAAACAAACATTGTAGTTACTTGTGTCGGAATAAAGGTAAAAGTAACGATTAGGTGAGTCAAGTCAATATATCAGTTTCAGTGTGACAACACAAACAGACTGGCAACACAGCTTTCATCGCCCTAAAGATGTAATCCTCAAACAAACTATTTGCACAACTGTCCCGCGATCGATCCCGTTGAGACATTAACGGTTTTACTGGACACAGTTATGTAGGTCGCTCAAAAATGGGGTTGCAAGTAACAACGCGTGTGGGGTGAACGCGGTGACACCCCTATGAATCGAATTTCGAACGTTAGTGACGTAACAATACACATTTTTTGTTAATCGAACTGTCAAATAATGGCGCCCCCCCGCTTTGTTTTAAACGATCATAGTTTAAGACTACCGATTTTGATGAAAAACTTGGATATTTTTATGTGCGATGATAGATAAGTAGTCGTCAACGAGACGACTTGCATTCCCCTGGGGTTTTTATGTAGTGTATGAATAATAATAACTGGTTTTTGTTGCCCTCCAGGGTGCACAACCCTTATATTAATGAAAGAATGCAGTTGGTCGCATTTGCAGTGCATGTAGGGTCAACAAGTTTTAAGCCTAATGCATTAGGGAGCAGCATAATGTTGGCAGTTTTAGCACAACTGCTTATTATATTTTTACATTTAATAATGAGCTGGTACAGTGCAGCAAGTTTATAAGCTACTGGTAAAATTAGAAAATATCCCGAATATATCATTGTTAATATACGCACAGCTTATAAAAGTAAAGTCAAAAAGCCTATCCTGTTTTATATGGCATCGGAAGGAAGTGGTACGTATTAAATTATGGCGTCCATGTCTTGGCAAATCATTACCGGGCGACTAATACTATGTTGCCCGCTCGCAGTATAAACTTTATGAAATAAAAAAAAGGTTTTAAAAGAATCATTTCCGGTGCTTTCGTTCTAATTGATTATTTATTTAGCTGACTATACTTCAATAAATTACATTCATAAAACTTTAGTATGGCTCTCGTTAAATCATGACGTGTTTTGAATCATTAAATAGACTTGTTAATGACAGAGAATACTTATAAAACTTAGATATTTTAAGTAAATAAATATTAGGGAAATATTTTGTTGATATACCTTCATCTTAAAATTAATGGCCTCGGGATACTTAAAGGCGATATTTATCTTGGTTCATACATATTGCGGCCCTGTTTGATTCAAAACTTTTTGCATACCAAATGGATTATGACTAAAGTCAGCTTTTCTAATTAGATTCCCACGATTATGACCTTCAGTATGCATTGTCAAAAGATTACGAGACAGAACAATGATCCATTCAATCGAGTCTTATCTTGCACAGACGGTGTGTCTAACCATGTCAAAAATGAGCCCCCGTTCAAACAATACTGCGGTAAAAAATACACCAGATTTCAACCAACTTCCTGCGCCTGCGACAGGGGTTAGAATCATCTACTTGTATCCGTCCGCGCGAAACCTATCGCCCTCTCTTTCTTTTAATCTAGGAGGAAAGAGGATGGAACATCACTCAAGCAAGCCACACATCCACGTGGTTGTCAGGTAGGAGCGGAACCAAAAAAATGCTTAAAAAAAAGATAATATGCACCACTCTAAACATCCCCTTTTTTTGTCGATCAATTGTTTATAAACGAGTTATAGTAGCAGAGAATTTGATGAATTGTGGCTTTACTGGTTTATGTTATAACGCCGTTTTCAGAAAAAAAACGTATAACAGATAAATTATGATAAGTTGTCCATGTCAATAAAGTTAGTGAATTACGGTAAATAGAAAAAAGTGTGTTAAAAACCGAACGGGAAGCGAGCGGTCGTCGCTCGCCCGGGGCTGCCAACAAACCAACAATTAAATAATACTTACCGGACTACCGAATAAGTTATGTTTTATTATATCTCCGGGCGCATTTGACGCGCTGACTGCCTGATTGATGTTGTTTAGACTATATTTTAAAAGGCGCTAAGCTTTATCGAAATTTTGTCGCTGCCTGTATTTGATAATAAAAAAAGTTTACCCTATGCTGTACTTACCAGTTAGCACGTTCTATTCTAGTAACGTAAGCAAGTAGGTACGATAGTAGCTTGTACAATCGATGGTGCAACTTATTTTACTGAAACTTAAATGTGTCAGTAATCAATTACACGAGTGTCTAATTTATTTAACATACCAATACAAGTTAATGCATTCGACGCCAAAGTCGTGAACATCAAATATTTTTTTACCATGTTGTTGAAAGGAAAGTACTGGCACGTAACATTAATTGCGCTGAACGAAGCATCAACCAGACCATCCAAATTGATTTGAATACCTAATCGTTGATCTCGTTATAAAATTTCAGGTAATATCGAATTACATTCATTCTTTCTTATTTTAATTGCTACAGAATCACGATCTAGACATATTTTCCAAACAAAATTACTGCGTCAAAATGATTTATTGAACACTTATTAGACGGATGCGATCTGCCTACATTTCGGTTTGAGTCGAAACGTGTGTAGAAATTTTATAAAGTCACTTATTAGGGGAGATAATAAGGAGTAATAATGTGAACGCTATTGTATGTAAGTAAGGCAACAGAGTAAACACTCGTTCAAGCAGGTTGAACGTAGTCTAAAAATAACACAAATAATGAAACACAGGGGAATGTTTTTCATCTCTCCCGTTATACACACGCGAAATGTGTTAAAATAAACACCAAAACAGAGTCTTTTAATAGCGCGACGATGTGGCCAGTGCATCAATTCGCAATATCCAATTTAAATTTGGAATCATCGACTATGATTTATTTTTTCATTTAAGTTTTTTAGCGTACGTTTTCTACACATGCCATAAAGATGTTCTTTCTTAAAATAGAACGGCGGGCGCGAGATCGAATTAATTGCACTTGGCAAAAATATTATATTTGTCCTCTAGCAGCTGATGAATGAACGCTGTTACTAATTGCTTTTCTGACCTGACTTTTCACAGAACTTGGTTTCAATTTTGGTATTGTGTTGAGGGGGACGCGCCGGGTTGGGTCACAAAGGGCGTTCCGTTTCAAGGAACGTCTTTAGAAGAAAATAAACGGCGTCTTTTATAAAACGTCCTGATATTTAGTCGCGCGACAAATGTTGCCATCTCCTTTGTGTCGATTCGCTGGCAGCTGTACCGACACAAAAGAAACTTACGATCTAAGTCTGGAATTTGAAATTAACGGAGAATCATGAGCGTGGAACGTAATAGGCCCCGTACATTGCTTGGAACGTAGGTATATGGAAAGCGCATAATAAGGTATTTTGCGGTTATTTAAGCGTGTTGCACAAGCGAATTGAGATTTCGTGCGTTGGTGTACGGAGCGCTATGATCGGAGTCGTGTACTCTCTTATATCGTAAACCAGATCTTCTTGCTTGAATTGTTATTGGGATTATACGTGTGAACCTCTCACTGTGGAGATTGAATACGGAACTTATTAAAATTCTTTCGAGTTTAAACTTTTTTGTTCGACCACCGAAATAATTACTGACATCGAGGTTTGGACAGACGTGAACCATTTAAGTAACTTGTGGAAAATTAAATAAAGGTGCAGCAACCTTACTAAATTGTCCAATCCGAGATGCAAGTTGATACTACTTGCTGCGATGCGTAGAGGAAGGTATGAAATTATTTTCAATGTAACTGCGATCATCCATTGCACATCGTAATTCGCTGCAACGTTATGAAACGGTATAATACAGTCGACCACAGTTCCGTTTGGTTACCACTTTAAGTACATAAGAAGATTTAGATGCAGTTACGAAATAACGAGCATGTAATCTTAAACTCATTACACGTTTAATTATTTCTTAATTGACGCCCACACACCAAGTAATAACTTATTCGCAGCTTCAAATTTAAGTGAGTATTCATAACTGTCAACTTTTAGCCTTAACTTTCAACCCACGTGTATTAGAAGACCCGACTCATCACTTCGCTATGCCTGAAGCATTGTGCTTGTGCAACCTACACCGTGTTACCGGCAGGCTAGGCGGCATCGCTGACACATTTACCCATTTCGGAATTTAATAATTTGCACTGGCAATACTAAACAATAGAACCTTAAATTAGAAGGTTACTGGTTGAATTACGCGGCATCCGATAAATTTCGAAATTTGAAAACGAACGAGCGCCCCAGCACCGACGTTGCGCACTCGTTCCGAAATAGGGTTGAATTATTTACTTATTTACAAATACGTTTATGGTAATGGTTTATCGCGGAGCACATCATTCAGCAGTATCCTTTGATAATTTCACACAAGTAAGCTAAGCTGGATCTGTTTATAAATAATACATAATATTGACTTCCCCGAGCATCCAGTTTGGTTACATTGCGTAATCTGATCAATGGTCCTGGCAGCCATGTTTGTTTTTTAACGAATGTCACTGAGAATCAATTAAACGTCCGGTCGGGATTGAAACACAAAAACGTATAAATTTTTATGTCCCTATATGATTGTAATGAGCGGCTGGTGGATAGCGCCCAATTATGTTATAGCATAATTATTTTTAAGTATTTGGACAGTTTTGACATACAAAACCTTATGAGCAAGATATCTTTTAGAATCTATTGAGTGACGCACGCGCCTCACAATCGGTCATTACATACTCATCACAATGAGACGAAAACTTTAAATTTCACATAGTTAAGCTGTTAAAAACCGACGATTATACGATTTCGTATAGTCTCTTAGAACTTATAATTGAGTCGGTTCTCATAGAACAAAAACCGTTTTGGACAATGGACGAAATTATAACAGAGTTAAAAGTATGTGAAATCTCCTTAACGGTAGGTCCGTTAAGGAGATTTCACATACTTAAGTATATAGTTGTTGCTACTAACATGACATATGGCGATTAATTTATTATTGTGCTTTTGTTAGAATTCTGTGTGATTTTTTACGTAAATGAGAGTCTAGAGCAGCAGGTGGTTTTTATCAAAAGGTATTTTACTTACAAAATTGTTGGGAAAACGTAGAGAAAACTATGTAAGTAGCGAGTGTTTGTTACCTAATTTGTTTCTGCACATAAAATTAACACCGGTTACCCAACTTTATGAAGTAAACTTAACGCTACAAGAATACCTACCTAGATGTATTGAAATTACGGTCTCCGTCTAACAATTTTTATTAGAAATAGTTCAACTGACTGGCTGTTAGTTTTTTTCTCGTTAAGCATTTAATATCTGTAATGGAATTAATTTCTACACACATTTCCTTCTAACTCACGTAGGTTACAAGTAGTCACATAACAGTGCAGTCTAGTTTAACATAACGATAAAGCAGTAAAAATAACCATTAAAATGGCTGGTTTACTCTGATATCCGACTCACGAGCCAGAATTGAACTTTAAATCAACATGTCAGGCCGGCAATTAGAATTCGTGTGCCCGACTTGAGTGGATTGTGAAAAAAGCAGATGTTAGTGTGTTTAAGAGTTGCCATTAATGACTGCACCTGCTCGTGTAATATTAACGGGGTTACCAGTTTCAAACTCATAACTTCCTTCATAATTAACAAACGAGATTTTATTAATAATTAATGTTCGAGTTAAGTTACTTTTAAGTTAGTAACACTTTTATAATATTATATTTGAAGAAAAACTTGGCTAAGCATAGACAAGTGCTACACTCCACACATAGACAGATACACACATAAAATTGAAATATATCGATTATATCACAAATCGTAACGCAATCATACACGCACAAGTAACGTTCCATGCGAGCTATGACATGCTATGTCCTAGATTTGCGACAGGTAGACGCCGAGCGTAATCAAGAATAGGTACGTTACAGAATGCAACCTGCAACAATGTCGTACCTATTGCATTAAAAATTATCTGCTCACTCATTTATACCCATACATGGAAAATAAGGATACGGCCGTTTAATAAACAGCCTATCCTCTGAATAATTTCTCAGGGATAAACGCGATCACGAATCAAACCGAGCAACCTTCAGTGAATTATTTACTTATTTGAAATTGGAAATTATTACGTTGCGGTTTTCGGGCAGACGTGTTTCCGACGCCGACGCCGCTTCCGATCAAAAAGGCGGTGGAATGATCACGCGATTCGAGTTTCGAACGCGATCAAAGAAAGAATAATGCAGCTGAATTAGCTACCGTCTTGCACGTGGGGGTAAAAAAAGAAAAATCCGGACATCGATTCTCCTGCGGATGTATCGAGTATAAAGAATCGAGTTGACTGATCGGTGGGACAATTACATCAATGCACGATCGTCGTCACGTAGACGGGACCAGGGGCAAGACAAACCAGTCCTGAGCGGTGGTGCGCAAAATACCGTTTTTTTATGAAACAACGCGACTTCATTCATAATGTATTATAGCGTCTTGAAAACTTCACTCGCACGCACACACACGCACAGGACTATAAATAAATAGATAGCTACACCATGTACGCTGGTGTGAAGCGGACCCACACTATTATAATTAAACCTGATTGGCACAGCAGAAAAACAATTAAAACAGCAATTGACGAGAAAAAGTGCACAAAAATCACACGGATCAGCCGGAGTTGAGGATCAATTCCCGACACACCGGTTGTTCGCGGACGAGTTTTATTAATATTCGTATGTAACAAAGTGCATGTGTTTGTGACATTAACGGTACATTTTGCGAACACATTAACTATTCGTTCAGAGTGCGCACACGCACGCATTGGGGAATAGTTCCCTCTTTGTAAATTACCCTCGGAGACCGGTAAACGATGCGGGAGAACAAAAAGGCAGCCGAGACAAGTATCGTTTTTTTTTATTATCGGTCTGTTGTTGACATTTCGGTAGCGCTTGTAAATGGACTTTTACTTTACTAGGCGCACCACTAACAATGCCGGAAAAAGGCTTGGCGTAGATCTACATATCGATTATGAAACGTATCGAGTCGGGCGTGTACCAATGGTTGGGGTGAATCATGCGATGAGCTTTTCTTGACTTTGTGATGAAATAAAAAATGTGTGAAGATCTACTCCGAGATGTTCTCCGTACATAAATAAACATCGGGTATCTCCGCCCATTGGACTGAAAGGCTACACTCGATTGATTGATACGTTTCCTTTAGACGTTAATGAGGCAAATAACGAAGCTAATTAAGTCTACGTTTATCGATAAGCCAGTCCACTTAATATCGAATATAAAGTGATGCGATAAAAAGCACGAAAGTTTCATGAACTGTGAAGTTCACACGTCATCGTACTGGCACTCCACGGCAACCCTTGGCGGAGGACAAGTAACCTTGACCGGCTCATAGGGCGATGACCTCATATTACTCTACATATTTACAGTCTGCCACCTTGTGTCAATTTTCTCAGAACTTTCATCTAGGACGCAATGTTTACGTATGTCCAGATTTACAGCTTTCGGCGCCTATTTACCGGCGATTAGCGACGGTCAATAAACAAGCGAAGGGTTCTCTCGTGTAAACTAGACCGAACTACTAACCCTGCCCGAAATATCGCGCGCCTTGAGAGTCGTCTGGAAGAGTTATTCCTGTCGTCGGTGCATACAGATCGTCGCGAATACGTCTCGTCCGGAGACAGAGTCTCGAATCCATCGCAAAGCCTCGGAATGCATCTAATTTTAAAACGAAGAGGCTCGCGACCTAGCTGACCCCGCGCGCCGGTCGTATTAAAACCTGAACTTTCTTTATAACTATGTACCTATGTTTGCTCGGTAAACGTATCGGACACACACAGGCGCGGAGGAGTCGGCGGGCCGAGCCGCGGCCGGTCACGACTGCGAGACTAACCTACACTACACCCTCGCTCCCGAGCACTATCCAGGACGATCTGCTAGGCCGGCCCTCGACCACGCTCGTGGGAAACTATCGCCTAGTGCACAGCGCTCGCACCTACACTGCTACACCCGCCGGTTTGCATCGCTGTCGTGTTTATGACAAGCGATGCGAACCACGAGTTTTCGATGGGATTACGCCGATGCGAAATGTAAACAAACGGGGATTCGCGGTTTTTGGTGTCGATATCAGTACCTGGGGTAGAAACCCTAGCAGGGCGATGAGCACCGCGGGGGCGCGCATGCTGGCGCGTCCGGGCTAGCGGCGCCGGGGCATACGTCGGGACCGTACCCGGTCGTCAGCACTCGAAGGTAGATCCGCAGTAATCCATCACTTGCACATGTATGCACTGAGCGTTTCACTGCAAGTCACACAGCACAAGAATCGAGATGTCACTGGTCGCTCATGGGCTACGGCGAACCGGTCGCGGGATCGTTCACTACGTTCGAAACGCGCGCGTCGCGTGTAGTGGCGTACGGAGCCTTAATAACGTGTTATCGCGGCGGCGCGTGACAGCGGACTGAAGGGCGGGTGGCGGCCGCGGTGCGGGCAGCGCGCACCTGGCGCGTGGCGCGCTGGGCGCCGAGAGATGGCGCTGCGCGGCGCATCTGCCGGCAGCCTACCCCGCGCGCCCTGCTTACCGCCCGCGCTCGCCGGCGCGCACCCGACCAGAAAATACACGGAAAACAGCCCATGTACTAACAGCCCATGTGCGAACACGTGCCCCTGTGTAAAAACTTCGGAGATGAATAGACATGCTGTGCAGTTTCTTTTTTTTTATTATTTAAAGACGACACGTCTCGTCAAAACAATTTATAATGTTCGAGTACCAGTCTACCGCTATGTGGCATTGTTATTTTTGTTAAGTACCTAGCAATAAGAAATTAAATTAACTTATAAAAGTTAAGTAGATACTTGGTACTCCGAAAAGTTAAAAATATTTATGTTTTAAAATTGAAATAGAGACAATTCATGGAAATAATATTTCACTTAAGGTTTCGATGTTTTCAAAAAGGTTAAAATTAATTTATAATTATTGAAAGGAACTAATGGTTTTATATCTTCTATAACTAGGTAGGTATTCTCATGTGGGAAGAAAACACTCTGTTATGGGCATGGATTTAGAGGTCTGGAGGCCTCGGGGCAACAAATGAGTGGAATGGCCCCCTGGTCCCAAATTATTTTCTAAATAAAATGAACAATTTTTTTCAGTCGAGCTTTTCAATAAATAATTTATTGTGAAACCAAGTAGATTATTTTAGTAAGTATTCAACAAACATAAAAATATATAATCGGAAACAAGATTTCAAGATTTGTTCATATTTTTAGAAGTACTTATCATTAATTTTAAATACATCCCTCGTTTAAACTAACATCATCATCATCATCAGCCTATAATGTTCCCACTGCTGGGACACAGGCCTCCTCTCTATGAGAGGGAATGGGCTATAATCCACCACGCGGGCCATGTGCGGATTGCTAGATGTCACGTCTTCGAATTTTTTGGTTCTAGGACATGCCGGTTTCCTCACGATGTTTTCCTTCACCGTTTTTGAGAGCAGTGGTGATGAAATAAATTACACAAAGTAATGCGCCTGCCTGAGTTCGAACCCACGACTTACTGTTCGTAAGTCGGGGTCGCTACCACTGGGCCACCACTGCCCTAAACTAACATACTGTAAGTATATAATTGAAAAAAAAAGAGTCGAGACACGGAATCGAATACCGAACCTCCGAGACTGCTGGCAAGTACTACCCCACTCAGCCATTGAGCCATTGGGATACATTAATGGCGTGACAACGTTTCATTTTACGGATGCAAATTTTTGTAAATCTCCACAATTATTGGCAAATTTTTGTAAATCTCCACAATTATTGGCAGCTGCATCAACCGATAAGAGAGTGATAAACATATTCATGAAGAAGCCCAAGGGCTGAATTAATGATTTGTATTAAAAACCATTCGTTCAATCGTTCCCCAGAGTTATGAACGCCAGTAGCAATGGACGAGTGAAGTCATTATTTTAATTTGTCTCGTTAACTTTTTATGTTTTTTTTTTTTGATAAATTAAATTGATAGTTCTTATGTCAATATTTCTTTTAGTTTTTTTTTTAAACTGACTCTTGTTGTATCTGTGAGAATCAAAGAGTTTTTTAAATTGATCTATTAAAGATTCAAACGGTGTGCAGTGTTCATTAAAATAATGTTGATTTATCTAAAAATAAAATGCACTACGTAAATCGTGCAACAATGAGTTATAGGAGAGAATTTCTGGTTGTTATTTCTATTATCTACAGATATTAAACAAAAAAAAAACAATAAAAAAAAATTACAAGAAAATAAAAGATAAATCTTTAATTTTTCGTTTCAGCCGTAGCAGTAGCAAGCTAACAAAGTCCTTTCACGGGTTTCTATCCCTAATTTTGAAAAAATGACTTTGATCATTATTTTCGTTGCCAATAAGTTTGCTGTCTATTACTGCTGAGATTGCTGATAGAGGTAACATAACTATGAAAGTACTGGAAACAATGCCCGCCTAGATTCAAATTTCGAATGAAATGTCAAAAGTTTTTTTTTTAACCAAATGCTTATTAACCCTACACAAGTCACGAAAAAAATAAATAGGTAACCACTAATTTGTAAATCGCACTTCGTAGAACTAATAACCTGGTTTATTGGTCGTTGAGGCCAAGCCTCTACCAACCGCGGTTATAGCCGAGTATTATTTAGTCCACTCCGCATAGCCAAACGGCCATTGTAGTCAATTACTCTAATTGTAATTATAAATAAATGTTTAAATAAATAAATGTTTATTGTGTCTCAAAAGTGACATGCTTTACATGAGTTGAGACAGCCCCAGTAAGTGATTAAAAATACTTGTGTTGGGGTTGACTCGCTACTCGGGTTGTAATTACTAATTATACTAACATAATCATCTAGGAATGGGATGAATATTTGTAAAGCTGTTTACTTTGGCGTCGTGGTTTCTGATCAACTTTTTTTTAATTATTTGTGTGACCTATGGCTATGGGTCTTGTTGATCGAAACAATAAATGGTGCAGGCATCGTGGGCGATATCATATGCCGTCATAATTTAGAGGTTCATTCTCTCTTACTAATTATTTTGATAAGATTATGGAAAAATATATGGATCTATATGAATCAGACTGCAAAAAAACCAACCCAAATTGCAATCAAAAAGGTTTGCGAATATAATCTCTACACCGAAGTATGCGCTCCTTCTGAGATTCTAAATAAAAGTATATTAATCCTATTAAATTAGGCTACACCTAAAAACAGAACGATTTAAGTAAAACTTTAAAGTCAGTCGAAAACTAGCTCCGATTCCGGGTTTATCACAATGCTAGTCTACATAGCTAGCAGATTAAATCTAACAATTAGTAAGTTTCACAGTACTCATCGTCTGCATTAGTCAATTATATTAATTAAAAGTCTTAATAGACCTGAGAAAGGAATAATTAGCGGTTTATCTTGTGCACATGTCGTAAAGCATGTGTAATTTTGTATGTGTGTTGGTGGAACGCAGGTTTTACCGCGCTTTTAATTGTGCTACTTTGTCTATGGTTATCATCAGTGTTGCCAATTTAGCAACAAAGTCGCTAGAAATGACCTTCCTATTACACGTGTAAGTTCTTATCGCAGTAAAAAAACCATTAACGGCTTAATCTTTTCTCATCTCTTAGATGTCCGCTAAGTTAAAGTCCTCTAAGTAAAATTTATATTAATTAAAATAGTGCAATATAAACGTATACGTGGTGTGTCAATATAGAGTTCATAGACAAAACGGCCTAGGGGATTCGCAGGGGAAATTGTCCTAATTAGTAATAAGCCTAATTAAAGTCTAGACCCACCCATTAGCTGGAAATTGCCACTCGGCCGCCCAAAAGGCAAGTACCTATGTTACTTATTTTTATTCTATTGCTAATTTAGTAGGTTTCTGCATTTATTTTTATTTTTTATTAAAAAAGGTGTGGGTTATCAAATATTTCTTCGATGCTTTCTATCTTTCATTTTTGTAAATCAGCAATATTTAAATGGTTAACCCATATATTATAAGGGTTAACCCGTATAGTGATTAAAAAAATGGGTTAATATTTAACCCATTTGTCTCTGTTTTTAATACAATAAATTCGTATGGTAGGTTAGTGGTAGGTATGATGATGATTCATCAGCTAGATTATAAAGTATTTTAACTGAAAGTTAACGTGCGCGTAGGCATCATGAGCCTGTCGGGTCGTGGGCTTATATTTTATGATCATCATCATCTGCCTAGCCTTTTCCCAACTATGTTGGGGTCGGCTTCCAGTCTAACCGGATGCAGCTGAATACCAGTATTTTACATGGAGCGACTGCCTATCTGACCTCCACAACCCAGTTACTACTGGGAAATACGATACCCCTTGGTAAGACTGGTTGTCAGACTTTTTCATATTTTATGATCCATCCATGTAATTACTTACTTTGTTCCTTTAATTTGATAGTGTTATTAAATAAACACTATCAGTTTTTCCTTTATTTTGCTGTTTATCTCCCCAAACTTTCAAAGGTTGGCCCGTAGGTTTGGTAAGTTGACTGATAAATTCTTTGGTAACCAGCCACATGTCTAGTTATGACACTCACTTAACTGTATTTAACCCGTTAACCATCATAAAAAAGTGCTCCTTATTGTATATTTTGCATATTATTCTATCAACTTTAAATGCGATCGGAAATATAGATCAAAGAAGCAATAATTATCAGCAATGAGATCTAAGAAATAAAATTATTGAAACTAATCTGCCGGTTATTAACCGTTTCCTTCGTTCAATAAAATTTGCATTACGAGATAAGTTGGTTATTTCCACGATCACACTCCGAATCACACTTCTTTTTTTACTTTTTTTTTATTTCAAATGTCAAACTCGACAAGCAACGTCATTCAATGTCAGAAATACCAAAATCGGAATTAATTAACCCTCCCATTGATTATCAGGTATTTGAATAAAGCTTATTGTCAATGCGTGCTGAAGAACAATAACATTAGTGGTGCTTAAACAAAGAATCACCGGCACACCACACCTACGTTTAACCACGCCCAACACGCTCGTTTCAGACCCTGACATAGAAAAGAGTTTTTGAGTTAGGCAGGAATATTTGTAAACTTTTTGGTTGGTTGGTTGACCTAATTTGTTACTTTTGCCTGATTAAAATTGTCTCTGATCGGTGACATTTTTTAGCGCGGGAAATGACTGGATATGGTTTTGAAAATTCATTTTCTGTGGCAGGATTTTTTTATAAATCCTTTGTTCGTATTTATCTAGGTAGGCGGAAAGATCGGGCCCTACTAAGGCGTAAGATTAAGCTAACGTTTTTCATTAAAACTTATCTGTCACTTACTAACGAAGTACCTTTTGAATACCCTGTAGTAAAAACTTAAAGCAATTGATTCTTTAAGTTCGAAACTAAGAAAAATTTGGAAGACAAAGCACCAATAAGTCGCTTTCTTTTTGTTGGCAATGTTATGGTTACTTCTATTATTTAGATACATAAATACCTAATTTCCTTAAAGCCATAGATGGCTCAGCAGTGACATGATAATCATGTCACTAAAGATTGCCAAAGGCTACCGTTATGTATTTGTAATTTTATTTTCAGTAAGTATGTAAAATTGTGCAGCGTCTGTACTCTGAAAACTACTTAGCATAACTAGCCTATAATATTCCCACTGTTGAGACCCCAGGCTTCCTCTGTATGAAAGGGATTAACTTGCAATCTAACACCCTGTGCAGGTTGGTAGCTGAAATGTCTTTTTTTTTTCGGTTCTAGGAATGTTAGTTTTCTCACGATGTCTTCCTTCATAGTTTCGAAAACTACTTGCATAAGTCAAAAAGACGTATTATGTATTTTTCGATGAATAAATTCTATACGGAACAGGCCACTATTTTTTTAAACTACAAGCTAAATTAAAATCATTGTTCTTTATTGATAACGATTTAAAGGAACCGGCAACTCTAGGTCAAGGTGTGCTGATATCGATGCAAAATAGCCAGCGCAATTAACATAGGCGGTGTATGTAATTCGTGAGTAATGTATGTATTGATTGAAGGATTTTTAATTGAAAGAACTTCCTAAATGAATTGGCTTTATCTGATAAAGATAAAGGAGTCATTGAGTTTTTTAATTGCAGGATTGTTTAGCTTTTTGGTTGGTTGTAGGTATATAACTATAACTGGCAGTTGTAGTTTTTTTTTTTTGTGTTCTGAATTAAATGTTGACTGCCTTAGCATAAAAGGTTGCCCCAAATAAACATCAGTTTGATAGCTTTAAAACTAAAAGTAACTTGCTCTAAAACATAGATGCTCCCTAAAAATGAGTGCCTATTGTATTTGAAGAAAATAAAATAGCTCGCTATGATCGTCTTTGGTTATGACGGTCGATTTCAGCGGAGAGCCATTAACGCAGGAATTATTGCAGTGCACAGGTATGTGCGCAAACCAAAATGATTTAAAAGACTTATAGAGCGGACATTGGGTAAATTTTCATACAAAAATTTTGATCCCGAACATTTTCAATTTTGACACACGAATGCTGCCTGAAAAGCGGGCCTATGACACTAGACAGAACGACATGTTACTAAGTAGTAACAAGTATTGGATTAAGATCGTCTTACCTTGTCTTGTTTGCATCGCTCGTAAATACTTAAATGTCTTTGGAGCAAACACAAGTAGGAGTATTCCCATTTGAGCACCGATTTCAAGAGCACTAATTATTATATAGAGCCTTTGCTTTCGAAATCGGTGCTCAAATGGGAATAGTCCCACAAGTACACTCTGTTTTCTCTCACTCTCACATACAAAACAACAAAATGGCTTCTCTAATGAAAACTTAAGGCCCCATTTCGTGTTTATCAAAGCCTTACAACTTATAAAGAAACTTTAAACAGCATATTTTTTCAATTCAATTACCTAATTGACATGGAACAATAGACAACAATATTGATACTATGAGAAGAATGTCCGTGCGTGGACAATTTCATTGCTTCATTGTGTCTTTGACATTTCTATACGTCACATCACTATTATTGCATTCTTACAAACTTACATAGTAACTTCACAAAGACTCTATTACTAAAACTATAAGGTTGTACTTTGAATATTTTTGTATTATTAAGTTGGTTTTCACCTGACGTATGAATTGATTCGACGAAGTTGAGGAGTGAATTTTATGACGGATACGTTAGAGTGAAAACAGTAATTTAAAATTATCGATATTAATTGTAAGCGTGATAATGTTAGTCGAAAGTGTTCCCATGACAGATAAATTGATTGTAGGAATTCGCGAATTTTGTGTGATATTATTACGCGACTGCCCAAAAAAGGAGTGTTATGTAAGTATTGTGAACATTTGGTTATTCTATACCTGATTAATGAATAACTTGACTTTTCCATAATCTAATTCTAGATACTATCTATCTTATAAAATAAACAATGAAGAATCGCTAATTAAAAACCATTAATTAGCTAATTGAGACCAAGAAGTTTTTGTTTCAAAATACCTCGATTTTATCTAGCACATGAGTCGAATAAATATGTCCTTAATCAATTTCTTTGCTGAATTTAAATTAGTTCAGTTGTTCTTAATTAATTGATGTTGTATTTGCTGCTTACCACAAAAAGATTGGTATCTTACCGTTCAATATATCTGGAACTTACGAATTATTTCTATAAAAGTAATGCTGGTATATCGTAGTTCTAGTACAATGTGATCATAAAACCATACTTAATGCCAAACTGTTTTCAAGTCAGTGTTTCAGGATTTTTTTGCAATGTCTTAACATATTTTTTATGCTAGCAAGATAAAATAACAGCCAACAGCTAGGTCTTGGCCGCAACACAAACTGTGGAAAAAACCCAATAAAAAACACCAAAACATGCAAATAAAATCGATAACAACAATATCGATGCTACAAATATCACGAAATCGATTCAAGATTACGATTCAACGCGAAAGTACGCGATTACCTCGGTTTCAGCACTTACGCATAGTCTGGCTCAAGAATGCAGTGTTACACAACAAGCATTCACTTGCATAAACTGTGGTACTATTTATGTTAATACTTAATAAACTCATTTGATTATCGCATAAAATATCATTTGGAACTCATCATGGCCGCCGTCAGAAGTTTTCCCGCCAACCGCGCGGTATCCACAGACAAACTAATGATTACTCGTGTTTTCGTGTCAATCGATCGTAAAACACTATAATTTCGATAAATTGTCGATTGAAAGTGTTTGTGTTTTAGGTTTTTTAAATGTTACTTAGATTGCTTTTTAAAGTATCTCAGTCTTTGATAGTTATGTAAAAGAATTTATTTTCGTTTACGGAGACATAATGCACTTTTTCAAGTTTTATAAAAACAACTTTTACCTGTACATATTTTTTATTTTGATGATAATTATTGACCTGAGAAATTAAGTACATAATAATCTCTGAATTTCAGTATCTATCTACATTTTTTTTTCAATACTCTGAAAGAGCGTTCCAATTGTATCCCCGCATAACTAGTTAACATAGATTTCTGTTCGTCTGCCAATTAATTAGCGAATTTGTATAAGGCGTCCACCATTGCTTAACTTACTGGTAGTGTTGAATGTTATATTGGATAATTAAAGCTTCGAAATATGAACGTGTATTCGATCCGGTAATTTGAAAATTATGTGGATTTGAACGGCGCCGGCGCATCGTGGGGTCATTTAGAAGGACCTGTTCGTTTATGTGACCTCTAGGGTTGGTACTTTCTAAAATATTCTAAATGCTTAGGAAAATAGTGTATAGTATAAACCTGGCAGACATTAGTGTCAGTTTAAAATTTCTAACATGATTAAAATTTTTGTAAACCGATTTCTAACTAGGTTACAGGTTGCAGTCAAAGTCATGTACAGAACATAAAACAGTACATTACTCTGAACCAAAAGGACATCAAAAACCATAGACAAAACTCTAAGCTCCCTCCAAAATCCAAAAAGTAAACTATAGCTAAAAAAGAAAAAGAAAAAACAAATTCAAAATGAGTAAAAAAAAAACAACATCAATAAAAGTCAGCGAAACACTATTATTTCGATTGACGTTACAGCCGCTTCTCACAATACATCGCTGGCCACGATGCGCGATGGACCCTTGTCATATGACGTAATAGGCGAATTAAAAATCGCAAGAGTCTAGCGTTCACCCGTGAGAATAAAGTGAATTAAAAAATCTTTAGTTCTTTTAAAATGTCATTATAGTTTTTAGTATCTAAACTTTTCATTTATGCACCGGATAAGGCTCCTAAAAATGAAAGAATTTATTTTTCTATAACTTTAATTATTTATTTTGTCCACACACAACTTCAATGCTTGCTAGCTATTGCACATGATAGAAGATTTATAGAAACTGTATACTGAATGCATAATAAATGTTACGACTAGGAACATCAAAAGATCTTTATAGATTCATGAATCTTTTATTGACTACGCAGATTTTAATCATTTGTGCTAATGCGTTATAACTTAGGTCGTAAAAGTTTTCTGTAACTGCCCTTAGCTTTCTTTTTAGATGCTGTGTTAGGAATGTGTAGTTTTTCTTCTTTTTTTGCAATTCGTCTGCCGTTAAGGTTGTGAACATTCTCATTTTTTTAAACTAGCAAACTGTTGGTTTACATAAAATCACGCCTAATAGTACACCCACATTTTGCCATTTATGTTTTTAAGTCCCATGTAATAGGGGGCGAACCTATTGCCATCAACCGGGCACACATCCAGACTCCGTAGCTGTTATTGAGAAAAACCCTATAAAACTTTGCCCGACCCGGGAATCGAACCCAGGACCTCATGCTCAGCAGTAGCGCTTGCGACCACTAGACCAACGAGGTAGTCATGATCATGAGTCATGCTAAGATGGCAGATTCTATATTTATTTTAGCATTTAAAGTATTTGTGTTTTGGATAGACCATGTAAGTGCTTCAATATTTAAAAGCAAGTCATTGGTGCCGATTCCCTTGTTCACAAACTAAACTAAATTTAAGTTGAGTGCTACTTTTTCTTTCTATTTCATTATGAAAAGGACAGAAGATAAATATTAGTTTAGTCCTGTCAAATTAGTCAGCACCTGACGTAATTTGATGTAATTTACTAATTTTAGTAGTCCACTTTTTAATCGCGTCTAAAATTGTGTCAGGCGCTGGTTAATTTGACAGGACTAAACTAAAATTTATCTTCAGTCCTTTTCTAAATGAAATAGAAAGAAAAAGATGCACTGAACTTAAATTTGGTTTAGTTTGTAAACAAGAGAATCGGCACCATTATCAGTCTTTTCTTTTCTTATCACTTCAAGAAAATTTTTGACAATCAATTTAATCATTTAAATTTTTAACCGTTTAATAAGGCACTATGCAAGACCACACTAATGGGGAAATAGCTTTAGCAAAGCCAACTAGAACCTGTATTAATTGTAAATGCTTACGTATTCATATAACATACAGAATCTGAGTTACGCCACCGTTGTAAGCGGGCTAACGCGTTAGGTGTGGCTACTTAAAAGTGGCAACACTAGACTTGATAGCGTTTCATTACAGTAAAGATGCGTTTACGACGTCAGGGCGGAGGTCGTCATAATTTGTAGGGTTGTCAGAGGTAAAATCCGAACGATGTGCAAGGAGTTCAGCTTGGCAGAATTTTAAACATTCGAATTTCGAACGGTGCTATAGTTCAGGAGAACAAGTAAACAAAGTCATTAACTTTTAAAATTACCTTTTTATCGAGCAGAGTATCGGATAGCCTCCATTACTGAAAAATGCCCTGTGAATCCTGGGAGGACTATTCTAGAAATCTAAAGGGTGTAAAAAGACTCTTAGCGAAGCCGAAAGGCACTTGTTCTCCCCGTCATTGCGATCATTTTTTTGTTTTAGACCATACCTGGGAACCTTCTAGTTACGGAGATATTGGGGGTCAAACTTCCAACTTTTTCACAAGTTTTTTTTTAAATACATGTTTTTAATGTAGGATTTTTACTTTGAACACCTCCACGACCCCCTTACTATTCAATCCATCCATCAGCACAATGTTTTGAGTGCGTTACATTGAGTCCTACCACAAAACGTGATATGTATTTCAGCCCAAAAAAAAAAGTCTTTTCCCAGCACTAATTTTAGCGTAAAGTTACTTAGTTTGATGTACATAGTGCTTGGTTGTGAAGAGTCTGTTTACACCTTGTATAATCTAACATAACATGGTCCATTTTGATGTCTCTAAACCGTCTCCAAACCCAAGTGTCACCATCCTCGTAAAGTGCTTCCTTGACGGAACTGCAACAGGTCGTAGATGTGACGCTTTGTCACAAACTATGCTCCACTTATCCTGCATTCTGTGCCCGAAAACTTGGAATCAAAGTGACCTTACGGCTGCTATTGATGACGTCATGGAATTAGCGATGTTTTGGCTCAACAATATTTGAAACACCGTCCTGCTCACGAAAAAGAAGAACGCTAGAATTTGATGGGTTGATCTTTGTATTTTAGCAGGCCGCAACCTGAGAAGCATAAGAATTGGTGTCTGTCGTTAACCTGTCACCTAATTAGAAGGAAAAACTGGCCAGGTGCGAGTCGGACTCGCGCACGAAGGGTTCCGTACCATTATCTATACAACATTAGACAAAAACGGTAAAAAGTCACGTTTATTGTATGGGAGCCCCCCTTAAATATTTATTTTATTCTGTTTTTGGTATTGTTGTTATAGCAGCAACAAAAATACATCATCTGTAAAATTTCAACTGTCTAGCTATCACGGTTCATGAGATACAGCCTCGTGATAGACGGACAGACGGACGGACAGCGGAGTCTTAGTAATAGGGTCCTGTTTTACCCTTTGGGTAGGAACCGTAAAATACTAAATCGACCATACTCTCTCGCTTTTTAAGATATCTGATACACGTTCTTTGATCAATACGAGTCAGTCAATGTTGTTAGTAATTCATCAAGGAACGTTGTATGCCTGGCGTCGGTTATAAAATATGTACTTATTATGTACAAGAAACAAGCACTACATAATACATGGTTTATGTGACCATAATAATGTTAAATTTTTGCTCTCAAACAGTGATGTTTGAAGTCGTTGGTGGATAGGGATACATGTTTTTCTTAACTTTAGATGAAAATTCCAAGCAACTGATGTTCTAGTAAACATCCTTGTATGTTATAAGAAACTCACACTGTCCACCAGAACCAGAATGAGTCATCCCGCGATCATAACGCTTGCAACAGCGTCGAAATATCAGGTCTATATAAAATAATCGAAAGTCACGGAAGATATCCTGTAAGTGACAGTGTAAGTTTAATAGAATATTTTGCACTAGATATTTGCATGCATACTCTACAAGCTTAAACGGCTATATGTAGAAGCTTGAAGTTTCGTACAAGGGTTCCTTATGAAAACTAAGGAAGAATTTTAGTAAATTCAGTTTTTCAAAAGTGCAATTTTTGCTGATAAGAAATCTCACCGGGCGCATTTGTCGTAGGTTTAAAAAAAAAAGAAAATATTGGTGATGGACAACATCGAAAAAGAAACGAAGAATATAAATTAAAACCTTTACATTGTTCAATTTTCTTGTTTTACAATTAGAATAGAATTAAAGAAAATTCAATTATTTGGCACATGCCGCAAGTGCGCACAGTATAAAACATGTGTGTACCTTCAAAAATTTTAAACACTGTGTAATGCCTATCTCATTTTCTCCCACGTTAAATCTTCTGAATTTATGTGTCTGTCTCTTTTTCGTTTCATCGACTTTCAAATCACAACGATGCCAAAAAAGTTTTCACTTCAAAAATAATAATAAAAGAAAACCGAACAATAAATACTTAAATCTTAACAATAAATAAAATATTGTGACACTGCAACGACAGCAATTAAAACACATGTTTCATGAAATCTCTTGATAATTTTGTCATAATTACAAGTTTCTTATTAAAGTGTAATCGGTATGTTTATTGAAGTATATTGATACAGGAACTGTTGAGCTGATTAACATCTTCTTTCTCCATTATATGAGTCAGTATTGTCTCAATGTGAACAACGCTACGATAAATAATTATAATGAAACATGCAAGTGTTTTATATTCGTAAAATGATAACATACTTGTGAAAATGGTTAATCTGTTGATGTCTTGTTGATGGATAGAGTGCTTTCTTCTTTTTTTCATAGGTTACTGCCTTCATTTGTGGAAGCGTACGGGTAGCCCGCGAATTTCAAATTTTCTTACGTTTTTTGCAATTTGCAGGTTAAGATTGTAATTCTGGAACTACACACTGACACGTGTTACTAGCGCGACTCATTTTTCATCAACATACAACCTTACATTGACCTGCAAATTGAATTTCGTGGGCTACCTTTCGCTTTACCTCTTTTTTTTTTCGGATGGGATGTCATCAAATGACTTCTCCCGCTCTGGTCAGAACGTAAGGGACTATCAGACTTGTATTATCTAAAACCCATCCATGTTCCTTCCTTGCCCTTTGTATTCCAGGGCCGCGGTATCTCTTTCGAACAGTCCCGCAGCCCTGGCAGGTACGCTTCCACCTTAAGTAAGCTGAAGTGGCAATAGGCCGGCCATATTAGCCGTAGAATTGCTGACCACTGGGGTAAACGTGTTCTTGAGTGGGGACCGCGCATCGGCAAGCTTAAGGTGGGACGCTCTCAGGCTCGGTGGTGTGATGATCTTCGCAGAGTGCTGGTAGCAACTGGATGAGAGTTGCTGGCCTATGTATAGCAGTGGACTGCTGTAGGCTGATGATGACTGCCTTCATTTAAATTTGTTGGGATATCGCGATGTTTTTCAGCTTTACACCTTTCTTTGTCGTATTTGCGCAATCCATTTATTTATGGGTATCGTTTATAAAATTCATCTGCTCTATTATTAGCTGCTTCTTAGGATAGGTTTTTAAAATGGACATAAGATGCTGGTTGCTGTTCGAATAATTAAGATGTGATGATCTTTCCGCTTCCGGTATGACTATATATTGGCCTTACTATTAAAGATATTAGTAATGGCTTAGTTATTTTCTTCCTAGTTTCCAAACATTAAAAGGGTTGCAAATTCATAATCATCATCATTCTCTTGCCCTTATCCCGATTTATTCGAAGTCAGTGGAAAGTGTCTTCTTGTTCCATACTTCTCTATTACTCGCCATCTCAGCAGTCACCTCCTTTCTAGTCATTTCATTCTTCACACTGTCCATCCATCGGTTTTTTGGTCTTCCTCTACTCTTATAGCCAAAGAAATAGCAATTCGTAAATTGTAGTTAGTAAACTACCGTTTACTTTGTGAAAAAAATGTAATATTATAAAAATAAAAACAAAAGCTGGTCACTTGTTCAATTACAAGAACAATAGTAATCGAAATGAAATAAATATATGAGCCCACTATCTACAAGATACCGATTAAGTACCCGAGCTAATTGAAAACACGAACTTCATACTCCCTTTGCATAACCTTTACGAAATATTATTTCAGTCATCAAATATATTCACAGATAAATAAATAAGGTTGTATATCCATTAGATGGTATCGCCGGTATCGTTAGTCCGGATAAAACCTACCGTGAAACAGGTGTTTTATTTAAAACTAATCATTTTGACACTTAAAATGGCGGCGGGACGCTAAGATGGCGCGCATCTGGACACGATAAGCGCCTATTATTAGTTAAATGCCTAGACATTCAGCCTAATGGCAACGATTACGGGATAAAACATTACTTTTCAACTGTTCCTATTGATAAGTTAACTTGTAGGGACATTGACAATTACTTAGCATAAATAGACGGAATTGAACTGTTACAATGTTGACTTGAATTAGTTTTCACTGTATTGCTTTATTGAAGGAAAGTAAGTTGTAAATAAGGTTGGCACATGGCATGGAAAACATTAATTGTATCATTTGCCAGGTACAAGCCCACCGACAACTAAGGAACCTCCTAATGAATTAAGGGTGGCCTAAATATGGTGGGTCATCATCATTTTCCTGCCCTTATGCCAATTTATTTGTGGTCGGCGCAGCATGTCTTCTTCTAACTTACTTCCCCATTACTCGTCGACCTTTCCTGCCATATCATCCTTTATACAGTCCATCCATCGTTTCTTTGGTCTTTCTCTCTCTACTCTTATTCCACATTCATAGTCAAAATGGAAGGTAGAGAACAAATTCTTGTAGCACAACTTTGGATACGACATATTGTCTAGCAGTGGACTGCGAATCGTCGATTTCATTGTGGATTTCAGAAACGGAAACGGGCCAAACGTTTATCGTGCCAAGTAGGCAAATGTAACGTAAAAAATGTGTACGTTTAATAGAATGAATGTTGTGTGTTCTCCAATATAAAAATAAAACAATAAAAAAAGAATTTCGGGCGCCGTGGAGCTGCACACTGTATTTAAATAAAATTAGCCAGATAGACACGTCGAAGAAATCAGACTTTTAATCTGCAGGGGAGTAGCTGATACGAAGACGGGTGAAATGCCCATAAACAATATTCATCGGACACTGTCCACAGTAAATACCACCACAACCAGAAGACAACGATTATTTAGAGACAACGCCAGGAACAGTTGTAACCGTTGTTGGTTACGATTTCAAACCTGCTCAAAATCAATAATAAATAACAGTTCGAACTTCAAACGAAAAAAAAATTGACAATTCATACATCAACCCCCCACCAGGTCATGACATAACAAAACTCAGAACACATTTATTAAATCATACACATTAAAAGTTGCAATGTAATATTTAATTTGCGAACTTGCTAAATGTCACATTATCATAATCAAACCGAGCGATTTGAGAACTGAAGCCTAAGGCTATGTGCGAATCTGAGCGGAAAGTGCGTAGAAATTCCGCTGATTGTGACTTATCATAAACTGCTGATTTGCTTTTTTTTAGATAAAGCAGTTTTGGTATATTTTAATTTAGAAAATTAATTCATCATCATTCTCGCTAATCGATGTATTTTTAGGATTAACCCGCGACGTTCTAAAATCCTGAAATAATTAAAAAAACATTTAGGTACTTCCCTATTTGAATCAATAAATGCATTTCTACCCACTACAACCCAAAACTCCGTGCGAATTACACCCCGTTTTTCCGCACATACTTGTCCCTTGTCCACAAGCTTTAATCCGACCAAGCAGCTTTCTTAGGATCCTTTACCCATTAATTACGGGTTGACGCGTCGCATGATGCTGCGTCGGAGGCTGTAGAAAGTTCGACCCTAAGGTCATCCCGGTTGGATGGCAAGGCATTGAAATTATTTAGATATGGGAGGTAGATAGGGCCTCCGTTCATTGGACGAACTTGAGTTTGGACGAGCGATGGTGCAGTGTAATTGGATTTAGATTTCAATCGAAGAATGTTGTAATTTGGACGAGATTTAGGACTGTTTTGTTTTAGATTAAAAAAATGCGTGTTTGCTTTACACACCCTGACAAAAGTTTTTTACTCATATCAATTTTAATGGATCATTTAATTTCTTTTTTAATTAAGTCATAATTATGTTTTTTTTTTACCCACACTGTATTTAAGTCGCGAGCTGATAGGTTCCTTGTGGGCTAGCTCGTTCCATCGTCGACCTCATTTCTGTACCAGGACAAGATTGAGGTCAAGAGTAGATCCATTTAATATTTAACAAATATTTATTTGTTTTTATAAAATAATAATGATGACAGTCACATATACATGCACCACAATCACACGATAAAAATGTAAACTTTTATATCACCAATCTGTACACATGAGGGTAATCACAAGGCCTAACAGAAATACTAAATCCCAACATTCCCTTTAATTAAAATGTTATTAAACATCTAAACGTTTCATAATTCTACATATCTCTCCATAGAACTGATCTGTACGGCAAACGGGCAATCGCCTTTGAAATCTTCAATACTTGTATAACAAGATTTCCGACTGTATGGTTGAAAGTTAGAGTCTATTTTTCTTCGGGTGTTGGAATGGAGATATGTTGGAATGTGAACAGTCGATTCGTTAATTTATCAAGAGATGTTATTACAGATTTTTCTGATAAATGTCTCAGAATCCAATTTGCTGTGACGTCGATTTTCCGATAATTTAAAAGTAGCGGTCGGCTTGGATTTCTACTTAACTTTTGATGGTTGTACGTAGGGTTACCAGCTCTCGACAGAACTTACGCGGGAGAATATATCTAATCTTGAATGCAGTCGCAAATATTCGATTATTTTTTAAATTCAGGGCAGGGATCCTGTTTGATTTCTGAAGTCAATCCATTGTCACATCAGGGAGATTTTCTTTAATGAGATGATAGTTTTAAGCAGATTCTACTAGGTACTTGGATTTCAAGTCAAATTCCTATCTCATCATACAGTGTCAATATGATGCCCATTTTTTAATTCTCAAAATGGCCGCCCATAACCCTAGCTACACGTTCTAATTAATGACTATCTTGTTAGATAGTTTTGTTATGCAATTGTTTGATGTATAGTCAGTTATATTATTAACATAATTTGATAGTTCGGCTTGTAAATAGCTCGGAGCATTCTTCGGCCCGGCCAGACTTGTTGACTACGTTTCAAATGATAATTTCTATTCGAGAAGCTGTTTATACCGCTGCGAATATCAAGGGAAAGTAATAGTGTTTCAAGTTTATTGATGTGGTATTAAGTTTGGTTATTTTTAGAGATTGTAGCCTCTTTATGTTTCTAGTTTTTGGTAGTATGTTTGGTGTTTTGTTTTTGGACTAAAATGTTTCTTAAATGGCAACATAAGTTTAGAGCAACACTACTTTGAAATTATGTTTTTTTGTAGGTTTCTATAGATAGTCAGTATACTTATGACACGTGCCACGTGTATTTCTATAGGTTCTGACTCTAGGAACTGAAATTTAGGTTTCAAATGGATGACTAGAAGTATATCTACTTCAATCACCGTTCCATCTGCCAAACCTGATGATTATGACAGCATTTTTCTTTTGTTTTTTTTTTATTTGGCCCATAATGCCGGGTACACATTGGTGTAACGCGGTAACGTGAAATGTAACACGAATGAGCCGTCCAGAGTTATGCAATGCAACATGAAATGTAACCCAACAACAAAGCGAATTTGTTTCTTTTTTTTTAAGAAAGTATTCGGGTCTAAGTAAAATTTGTCTTGAAATTACAAGTAAAAAATAAATGAAGATCGACCAATCAAGTATGATTGGCTTACCTATTTATTAGTAAACAGAATGAGAGCCAGAACTACATAATTAGGTTGTAGACAAATTGGAAGTAACAAATGAGATAAGTTAGAGTTACGACAAATTTTATGAACAGGATTAGTTAATTCACTACTGGGCTCGGTTCATTACTTATGGTTACAACTAACGGTGTTTTGTAAGATCTAACATTCCAGTCTCACTGTGTTAATATACTTAATATTCAGTATTTAATAAATGACAGGCCGACACATAAGTGAACCAACATAGTAACGAGTCTGAGAAAAAAATTGTCCCTATCGATGTTATTATTTATGGTTTTACATTTGTCATTTAAAAGGTCACTTAGTTTTTATGTAAGTGGAGTTTTATTCATCATCTGAGCAGTCTGTAAATGTCTACCGCTTAGCATCTTAGGCCTCTATTTTTGGGAAATATCTGCTTCAACATTCAGCCATTTCTTATGAAACAAGCCCGGTCATCACTATTCTTGAAACCTACAAAGAAATCAGTCTAAAAAGAACAGTAAATGAGTAATAAAAAACCGGACAAGGGCGAGACGCACTCGCACACAAAGGGCTCCGTAACAACAAACAATATAATAACAATATTTTTAACGCTCATTTATAGGTCAATTTATACTCAACAGCAGAATTAAATTTGGTTTTTATAGTATGTTATTGAAAAACAAATTTACTGCTGGAGTTTCACGAAAAATTCCCTTATCTCAAAAGCTTTATCAGCATCATCATCAGCCTATAATGTTCTCATGCTGGGACATCTCCTCTCTTTGAGAGGGAATGGGCTATAATCCACCACGCGGGCCCAGTGCGGATTGGTAGATGACACATGTCTTCGAATTTTTGGTTCTAGGACATGCCGGTTTCCTCACGATGTTTTCCTTCACCGTTTTTGAAAGCAGTGGTGATGAAATAAATTACACAAAGTAATGCGCCTGCCTGGGTTTGAACACACGACTCCGTTCGTAAGTCGGGGTCGCTACCACTGGGCCACCGTTGCTCTCAAAAGCTATATAAATATTATTCAAAACATTTTTCGTTGAAAGTTCTTTTTACGTTATACAAACCCACATTTTTTCAGAATTTTCCCCTTACTCTAAAAAATAGAGGGGGTTATCATTTTATAAACGTAAATTATTTTTTTCCACCTTAAGTTAATTAAAAAAAGTAATCTTTATTACGCTTTTGTGCCATTTTTACCTTCTTTCGTATCTTCGCTAGAAACCAGACGGTCTAAGCAATCTGGTTTTTTTGTCTTGTTTTGGCACGTGCCGATATTATAATGACAAGTCGAAAACCTATAATCTCAAACAAATATTTAAAAAAAAACTAGTAATTTTCCTATTACCTCGATCTGAATTCCAAAAACATAAAATATAAAAAAACTAGTATTCAAAGCTCAATATTTTAGTTTACCTGCACAAATTATTTTCTTATCTGAAATAAATCTATCGTTATCTGTAAATAATAAAATTAACATTAAATAAAAATCAAACGATTCCAATATAAAATGTGAACGACTTCCTTTGTTTCTTGGAAGAAGATTTAATACTCATCTGAAGTGGCGTATCGAAGAATTTGTCGGCAAAGATTATAGACAGATATCTATATAGGATGAATGGGTCAGGCCTCACTATGGCAAAAGTAAAAGAGGTTTTAACCTATTAGTTTTAACGCCTCCTTGGTTGCAAGTGAGACAGATAAGCCTGGGATTTTGGATCCGAGGTCAAGGCATCTATTTCAGAGGGCCTACTTCAAGTGAGAGCTTAGAGAGCAGCGGTGGCCCAGTGGTAGCGACCCCTACTTATGAACAGTAAGTCGTGGGTTTGAACCCAGGCAGGCGCATTACTTTGTGTAATTTATTTCATAACCACTGCTCTCAAAAACGGTGAAGGAAAACATCGTGAAGAAACCGGCATGTCCTAGAACCAAAAAAATTTAAGACATGTGACATCTACCAATCCGCACTGGGCCCGCGTGGTGGATTATAGCCCATTCCCTCTCATAGAGAGGAGGCCTGTGTCCCAGCAGTGGGAACATTATAGGTAGATGATGATGATGAATCAAAGTGACATTTCAACAACGACAGCGAAGATAATGTAGACAATATTGTATTGATATGTTCATGTATTCGACTGACATAAACTATCGGAAACCCTATATGCACATCTGAAAATCATAGTAGGAATATTTATCGTAGCGTATCGAGCATAGGCTCTCACAGCAAAGCAATTACCCAGCTGAAAATTTAGGAGTTTGTACCCTATTGATGGCATAAAGCTCGCCCCTTATGACATGGAACTTGCGCTGTGGGTGTACCACACCTCTGCCAGCTTCTTTGGCTCGTACAAGCATGAAGTTATGTAATTATCTAAATGTTAACACATAATGTAATAGATTTGATCGTGTCTTGTTGTTATATGGCATATATTTTACACGTCGAAACGAATCGGGAGTTGTTAGCGATCGCTACGGTTCGATGGCGTAAGATCTGTGGCTTTGGCCGGTGTAGTGACACACGGGGTGATTATTTGTGATACAGATATGGTCTCGAGAAGATTTTATATCAGTCTGCATTGTCTTAATCTTTGGCAAAGGTACCCATACCTTCTAAGTGGTTCTTGCAACGAAAACAATGCATACGTCATTGTGATCATTTTTTATTTAACTTTCCTTGATAATTAGTTAGTATGATGCATTATTTGCTTCTAGGTATCTCTCTTCTTCATATTTTGTTTGGTAAAGCATCAACTCTTCCAAAGGAGGAGGAAGGTACTGCTGCAGTCCAGGGCTGCGGGACTGTTCCAGGGCTGCGGGACTGTTCGAAAGAGACATCGCGGCCCTGGAACACAAAGGGCAAGGAAGGAACATGGATGGGTTTTAATCAGTACAAGCCTGACACTCCTTTCCGCTCTGCCCAGAGCGGGAGAAGTCACTTGATGATTTCCCATCCGAAAAAAAAAAAAACAAAATAAAGAAGGTTCTGCTGCAGCTGGATTTATTATGGCTGACGTAGATTAGGTACACGCTATTCCCATCAAACTACGTATCTAATCACGAACTCAAAAGGCTAAGTTTACCACTTAAACTCTTTTAGACAATATTTTACCTTTATAAGACTTCATATACCAAAAATCCCCCGGTGTATTCCACAACCCATCGTCACGGCGTAATTCCGTATATGAGCCGATATGTTCGCGTGCTACGGACTCACAGACAGACAGATCGTAAAGACACGCATTTTAACTATTAATAATAAACCTCTAATTGGAACGTGCGGCGTACATATAATAATCGGCCAGTGTAACTGACCACTTTATTGTTGCCATTGAGGAACCGGTCTGGGGCAAGTTAGGGTCGAGAAATGGGGGATAGATTCCGCAGATCAATATAAATTCTATGATGGATAGGTACGATGTTGGTATCATCACCATCATTATTCTCCTGCCCTTATCCCAATTCATTTGTGGTCGGCGCAGCAAGTCTTCTTCTTCCATAATTCTCTATTACTCGTCATCTCAGCAGTCACCTCCTTTCTAACCATATCATCCTTCACACAGTCCATCCATCGTTTCTTTGGTCTTCCTCTACTCTTATATCTGAACCTATATGTTATCAAGAAATATTTAATTTAGGTTGTTAGCTTTTAGATTCCTACTGACTATGATGTGCATTGCATATTATGGATCACCTTAGGGTTGAACCTCATCTAGTAGCACAGAGTCGCACTTTTACATACTCTTATCTTTTGCTGTCGCTCAGAACCGTCATTTGGCACCATCTATGCTGCCGTGTGTGACAGCATTCCCGCTCTGTCTTTCACTCTAGTAACATATGATGGTCTGAACGACAGAAAAGGATAGCAGTATATGCGTGCTGCTAGATGAGGTTCAACCCTTAACTTTCAAAAAACCATCAAAAGTTCTCCTTAGCAAGCATCATCATCATCATCATCAGCCTATAATGTTCCCACTGCTGGGACACAGGCCTCCTCTCTATGAGAGGGAATGGGCTATAATCCACCACGCGGGCCCAGTGCGGGTTGGTAGATGTCACAAATAATAAATGTTTAGCTCGTAATAAAAACAGAGGACCATCATCTATCAAAAATCGCGAAATGACTTTGCGAATATTTTGAATTGGATTGGAACACTGATTTTCCATTGGAAATCAAATATTTGTGGTTCTATCGTTCATTGTCTAACACCCAAAGGTTTTCCTCCAAAACAAAGGTCCCCGAAAAAGGTATTTATTAGCCGGTCGATATGTAATTGATAACCGTTGTTATTTTTATTGGGCCGGCCCGCTTTCGTGAGATTGTTTATAATTGTATCGTTGTTGCGTTTATTACTGACAACTCTGACACAACTTAATTTATTTAATTCTACGCATTCTTAACTTTAGAGCCGGTTAATTTGGTTTATATTAGGTTTTGGAGGAGATATGGTGTTAAATGTTAATTATCGCTTACAAGGCATATCATTGTTAAAGATGGGTTAGTATCACTTTATGTTAGAAAACTTGGGCAAAGAATAATGACGAGACGAGATACGATGTATGGAAAAAAAAACAAACGAATAAATGACTTATGGCTTATGTAGCCTATAGAGTAAGGATTGTTGTAAGATATGGGTTCTGTTGTTTCTGCTTTTCCCCATAGACAAAAAGCGTGAGTTTACAGAAAATGTAAAAAAATATATGAGTCAAGTAACAGTCTTTTGTTTATCGTTTCTAAAAGTGACCATTTCGCTACTTTCTGAAAAAGTACGTCCTTTGGAGAAGAGTTCGAATATGTTTTCTTAAAGGGACAGTATGGAGAAATGACTGTAACTATTCATAATAGTTACTTTCACGAGTAAATATGCGATTAAGCATTTATTCGCATAATACATACTAAGCCCTATGATGATATCTTGAGCACACATTTAATATTTTAATGCAGATGTTTATTATTCATAAAACACTTAGTAATATTCGTCAATTTCAACGGATTACAGGAAAACACCATTAGCAATACCATTAACCACAGCTTAAAAATAGAAAATACTTTCACCGCTTCTATTTCTCTATGGATTACCTTCTTTAACGATTAAGTTAGATTTATAATGCGAATTTCACAGTGACAAATTATTAACTCATAATATGAAAGTTGAGTCATTAATTAGGTGTATCTGTAATCAATATCAAATATCGGGCAAAAATTGCATAAATTACTGCTTCGCTGGTATAGAGGTTGCAAGTGCTCCAAATTGCCAGGTCAGGCAGTGTTATTGGCAGGGCTGCGGGACTGTTCGAAAGAGATACCGCGGCCCTGGAACACAAAGGGCAATGAAGAACTTGGATGGGTTTTAGTCAGTACAAGTCTGACACTCCCTTCCGCTCTGCCCAGAGCGGGAGAAGTCATTTGATGATTTCCCATCCGAAAAAAAGGCAGTGTTATTGGGGTTTTCTAGTTGGGATATTTTTTGTGGCAGCTTAGTTTCATGCCCGGCATTTCATGACAAAAGGCTCGTCCCCATGGGAACTTACGCAACACTAGTGAAATGTGAGTACACTGGGTTGAAGGATAGGTGCCTACTACATTACCTCTACCTCCGGCCATCTTCCGCCATGTAAACGAAACGCAAATTCGTCAGTTTTTAAATTAATAATATTTGTTTCACATACAGGGTGTAAACAGACTCTTCACGAAGCCGTCAAGAAACTAAGTCGTTTCCCAGCACTAAAAATTAGTGCTGGGAAACGACTTTTTGATTTGGACTGAAAAAACACGTTTTACAGTAGGACTCAATGTATTGCATTCAAAACATTGTGTTGATGGATGGATTGAATAGTAAAGGGGTCCTGGAGGCCTGCCAGGGCTGCGGGCTGTTCGAAAGAGATACCGCGGCCCTGGAACACAAAGGGCAAGGAAGGAACATGGATGGGTTTTAGTCAGTACAAGTCTGACACTCCCTTCCGCTCTGCCCAGAGCGGGAGAAGTCATTTGATGATTTCCCATTAGTAAAAATAAAAAGGGTGTCCTGGAGGTGTTTAAAGTAATAATCTTACATTAAAAACATGTATTAAAAAAAAAAACTTGTGAAAAAGTTGTAACTTTGACCCCCAATAGCTCCGAAACTAGAAGGTTCCCAGGTATGGGCTAGAACAAAAAAATGATCGCAATGACGGGGAGAACAAGTGCCTTTCGGCTTCGTTAAGAGCCTGTTTACACCCTTTATAATACCAAATCATCATCATCATTTCAGCCGAAAGACGTCCACTGCTGGACATAGGCCTCCCCCAAGTGTCGCCACATTGACCGGAATAATAACATTTACAAACAACATTTTAACATTTATAATACCTATTTTTCTGTTCCTTACTTCTTTTCTGTATTTAGTGTGTACGCTGTTAAATAAATAAATAAGATTTTAATAATTTAAAGAATTAATTTATATCTATAGATGATACTGATTGTGCTTGTTGCAAACAATTCAACTAAAATTCTATAGGAAAATGGAAAAACTATTCTTTATTAGGTTAAACTAACTATATACATTGATAATTAAAAACTATTAAACTAAAATAAATAAACTAACAACAAACTATAAAAGGGCATCGAAAAACTCCTCCTCAACGCTGTCAGATGGTAATGTGCCCAAGAGACTGACGGCGTTGCTGGCGTAGGAAAATTGTATTTTTTATTTAAAAAAAATCGACTTATCTTACGCTACGTTTACACTGCGCGCTCGTGTTAAGGCGTCATTATGTCAGATTAATAACTTGAATTTCTCAGTGACAAATTATTAACCAATAATATGAAAGTAACATAATTTATGACAACAATTAATTAAGCATCTCTTGACCTAATCTATACAATTGAACAAAATATTAATAAAATTAGCAACACTGCGTAGGGTGGTGCAGTGAATGTATCGAGGTCGGCTGATTAATGTTTGCCAACGTAATCACTAATTAGGCACATCTTTGTTCTATCCGACTGTTGCGTATGCGCAGTGTAGTTGGTATGGATGATATTGGCCACTGATAAAAATCAGCAGCCATAGACTTTTAAGATTAGGTAGAGTTATAGTTGTTGCGTGGTACTAGTGATCATTGACCCGATTACATTTATTGACGTTCTTATTTCAGACAAAATTTTACCTGTTTAAGTCGAAGAGAAATTAGATAAAGGGCAATGATTTGTAACATCTCTATATGAATTACTTACTGTATTATTTGGCTTGAAACGGATCATGTAGGTACCTATCTATCTAATTTTAACCTGTTTGCTTCGTCAGCTAAAATATTTTTCTAAAATGGGAAAGATACGAGCATTACCGGTCATTTTTTATAATTTAATTTAAGTAATTAAGATACAAAACTTTCTAGTTGATGTACAGATTGCGGAGTTTCATATAAATCCTAGAAAATAATTAAATTTAATTGTAGAAATGATAATATTATGATTAAGTAAAATTATATGGATAGTAAAGTAACCATCAAAGAGATGGACAGATATCGTCAAAATATTTGGTGGCATTAAGTTGCATCGCCTCTTGAAGCGACTTACTTAACATACCTTTACTATCATTACATCTAATAAAAGTTAAAACTTGAAGCCGGTAATAGAAAGTTAATGTCATTAAAAAGTAACAGAAATGACCCCTGCACAGTAGCTGGACACCTTTCCTTTCATATTAGTATATTATAAATACGAAATGTTTGTATATCTGTCTGTTTGTCTGTTAAATTTTAACGCCTTAACGATGCAACGAATTATGATAAAATTTAGCACAAAGATAGACCACGATCTAGGTTAGGATAAAGAAGATTTAGGTTAGGATAGAGAAGTTCGTTCCCATCATATAGCATACCATAACCAGCTTACAATGTTCCCACTACTGGGACACAGGGGAATTCCCTCTCATAGAGCAGAAGAAGGTAGTTAATAATGAAAAACAAAATAATATTCCTACCACCCTAATACTAACACCCTATGGGCCGTGATGCCTGACACTTTTTTTATTATTTATAAGAAGTCATCTCAACTTATGCCAATATTCACCAAACCAACTAAAAATGCTGCGAAAATGAAATTAATGAGTTTTTTTTTAATATCAAACGCCAAATTTGGGCAAACGATTAATACTGAGGTGTTTAAGAGGAGACTAATATTTTTCTTAATAGTGTGTCACTAATTGCATTAATAGCAAAGTCGTGCTCTTGTGTGGGTGAGATGGAGAATATAAAATTGATTATTCCTATAATATTGATAGTTGAATGGTCTCGTTTGACAGATATTAAGGCAATGATTTGATCTGTATTGATTATCTTTTATTAGCGTATCATACTGGGTTAATTGTATATATGAGTGTTTTGGGAGAAGAAGATTTTAGGTGGTAATTGGATGAGGTTTAAACGTAGACACATGTCACTTACCAGATTTTTAGAGCACTCAATCCTGCTTACCTGTAAGATTTTTGATTAAACTTTTCAATTTCATCAAATGCTTCTGATTCTCAGATTTACCTACTAAAGCCATGATTCAAAGTGACATCACTGCTAGCTTTAGTCCATAGTGAGTAGTAGGTAAGTGCGCGTTTGAGAGGCAGCCAGCATTTTTGCCGTACGTGAAAGAATAAGATTGCAAACATTCTTCGGAAATACGCCGTAAAGACTATTTGCACTCCTCTCAGATGCTGCGTACACCCAAGGAAAATTTTCCGCTGGAAAAGTCCGGTGTTTATAAAGTAGACTGTAGTTTCGGCAAGTCGTATATCGGACAGACGAAACTGTAGCTTGTCGAAGATCAGAACTCATCGGGGCGGTGAAAAACCATGACACCCAAAAATCGGCCTCGGTTAACATCTTCTAGTTACGGAAATATTGGGGGTCAAAGTTCCAACTTTTTAATTTTTTTTTTGAAGTGAAAACTTCTTTAGCATCATGATTTGAAAGTCGATGAAACGAAAAAGCGACAATAAAAAGAGACAGAAACATAAATTCAGATTTAGACCGATCAGATTTAACGTGAGAGAAAATGAGATAGGAAGCATTATACAGTGTTTATCTTGAAGCCAAAATTTTTGAAGGTTTCACTTCTACCACGTGTGAATTGCACACGCTTTTTTTTTCATTAGATTTTGATACTCCTCCATCACGTTGGACCCCTGTATTAACGTTTATGGTTCAATAGAAACTGTTACTTGTCACTTTATTTACATACAACTATATTCGTTGGCACTATAAAAGCTCTATATTGTAAAAATAAAACATAAGTTATTGCAACCGTTTGTCTTTGCCAGGCAAAAAACTGGATTGTGTCCGATTGATACTCAATACTGGATTAAATTTATTGCTTTACTTTGTTTTATAGCCGTGATAAAATGTCCCCAATTTAGGCTTCGATAACGTAATTAAAATGGCGCTGCGCTATTTTTCGTGAATGTTTGGATAGAACCGAGGTTATAGTAAAGTTTATTATAAATTAATATAGTATTAATGTTATTTATTAATGAGTAGCTGTTACCCGCCATCTTCGTCGGCGTAAATTGTAATAAAAATATTACTTTTTTTAGTCTTAATTAAATTGTGGTAATCGGATTTTGTTAATTATTAAAACCCAAAAAAAATAAAAAAATAAATTATTATTTATTTTTATTTTTTTATATATATTTTTATTTTTTCAAAAATTTTGTTTATTATTTTTAAAAGGTTCTTTTTTTGCACAAAACCCTAATCGATATTTTTTCCTAAAAAAAGTGGCCTATGTTACTCTATATGACATCAGCTATCTGCCAGTAAATGTCTCGTCAAAATCAGTCCAGCCGTTTCGGAGATTAGCCGAAACAAACAGACAGAGAAAAAATTGTTATATTGTGTCATTTCAATTTTATTTATTTGTATTCAATAAGTCATCACATAAATATCTAAACATAGGCATTCCAAAAGACCGCTATTTAAAGCTACTAAAATCACCAACCGTGACAAAAGCATTGGTGATACCCATTGATATAATACTAATAATCTTCGTAACATCTTCCGTGGTGATATAAATAAGTTTTTAATTTCACTGATTGAAGCTAGCTAGTTTCATATTAAAAAAAAAAGTGCTTGCCATCCTTTTTATTTGCGCCCCCTGGCTCTTATCATCTTTCGCAGTAATTAAACGAAGATAGTAATTCTGTTCTTTGCCGGTAACACAACAACTTGGTGACGTAAGTATTAAGCTATTAAATAACACACATAATAATATTATCTAAACACATCATTTCTCAACATCAACGTAATCTGTTGGACAATTAATTAGGAATCTTGATATCAACTCCGATCATCATCTGCTTAGCCTTTTCCCAACTATGTTGGGGTCGGCTTCTAGTCTAACCGGATGCAGCTGAATACCAGTATTTTACATAGAGCGACTGCCTATCTGATCTCCACAACCCAGTTAGTACTAGGTAATACGATACCCCTTGGTAAGACTGGTTATCAGGCTTTTTGGGCTACTGACTACCTAACGACTGTCAAAGATCTACAAATGACAGCCGGGACCAACGCCTGACGTGCTTTTCGAGGCACGGAGGAAACTCGGTATATACGGGTGGTATCCCATTCACAGACCGACCATAGCGGCTGTTATTATTTAGCCACGAGCTCCTCTCACTACTATTACTAGTATCCTAACTCAGATATCTACCTAAAAATACCAGGTCTGTATAACATTAGGTCTAAATCTTAATTAAATTATGGTAAACGACGAAGTAGCAATACTACTGCTACTACTACAACACAACTACAACAACAACAACAATTTACAATGTATGTGTGTGTGTGTAATGTGTGTGTGTGTGTAATGTGTGTGTGTACTTTAATAATGGCCTAGTAAAATCACAATAATAATAATAGACAATAGTTGAGAAAATAGATAAATCCGTGTTAGAAGTGGCTGATATTATGCGACCATTAAAGAAGACGGAATAAGCAGTCACTCACTCAGGCGGTACATAAACTCCTCTCAAAGGCACAAAACAGTTACAAGAATTAATTAACAATAAGACAAGTTACGAAATCAGTTACGGAGCTATTAAAGTCCTCGTTTTATTACAAGCTTTTACTATCCCAGCCATAAAGGCTTGCAAGAGACAAAAGTGTATAATGTCACATATAGTATATCTATATAATCTATGCACACCTTTTTACTCTGCCAAGATGAAAAAGAATAACAATGTACTCATATCTACAGATACAGAAAGTACTAATTGAAAACATGGTTCGTAATTCAAATTCAAGTTTTACTTATAAAGCCTGGTCTTCACCTCGCTGCAATACCTTTGACATTTTATTTTCTAAACTAAGCAATGTTCTAACTGGTTTGATGTATGTAGATACGTACTAGGTACATTCTAAAATAGAAATTGTAGAGAGATTCAAATGCTGTATGGCTAAAGTGAAAGCCGTGCCTATATGGGAGTGCACAGAAATAAGGATGAGCTCCGGACGGATACGGGAAAAGTGCTTGTATAATTACGTCGATACTATAGGCAGCGATAATTTATAGACTCGTTGTTTTATGTGTCATAGACTCATTTACTGTATCCTGTTTGGAAATGAACGTGTTGGAAAATTTTAATAGGGTGTATAAAATAACAGCTCCAGTTTTCCTTCGTAAGTTGTTTCGAATGATCAGCTTTCGGAGTTTAAAAAAAATATCAATTTTTTTTTAAACTCCGAAAGCTGTCTGCAAAAGGTGCGAATTGCCAGATAAACTTATCTACAAAATAACATTAAATTCATAAAAACCCGAAATAAAATGACGACAAAAACACATTGCATATTTTTACCAACAATGTTGTCGATAAAAATATGTCCCGCCAAAAACTTCGATAACTTTTTTAATGGCAAAGGCACTTGCAATCTGCCAGTGTCAATGCGCCGCTGATATTCTCGAATTTTTTGAATGCGATCAGAAACAAATTTTTTATCAATCTCAAAACTGTCCAAAGATGTTTTTTAACGAGACTTTTTTCGTAATTTCGGCCAGATATCGATGGGGAAAAAACATTTAAAGTTCAAAATATAACTTAGATCTTACACTGTTAGGAATAAAGCTCATTTTTGTTTGCAAAGTAGAGTCAGATGTGATTGTATTGAACAGGTGTGTAGTGGCAACAGGTGATTTTGTGACCGCTAATATATTAGCTACAGGATCCAAATCGGCGGTCGACATATTGCGCTATATAAAACAATCGCCTTTTAAATCAATTTGGACCTTTTAATTATGAGCATAAGCACCAAAATCGTTCCTTTCCGTCGACAGATGGTTTATTTACCTATGTAAAAGATTACAAGTATATGTAATCGAGTATTTATGTGAGTGCAGCAGTGATTGGAATTTCGGAGTATATTTTCATATGTCCTTGGTTTAGTGGCTGAATGGTTAAATTGAATGTAACAGTACTAAAGTATTTGAGTATTGTGAATTGAATCGAGAAATTATCTAAGTGTTACATCGGTAGTATTGACGAGAATATCTTGCTAGATATCCTTATAGTCACCCATGCATTAAAGTTATTTTAAACAAATGACTTAAAAATGAAAGTTTGGTTGTATAAAGCTTGTCATTGTGCATCATCATAAAAGACACAATGCGTAATCATGCTAATAGAGAAGATAATATTGTTTGTTAGTAAGAGGTTGACACAAAACCGGTTAACGTGATTTTATTGATAAAATGTTCACAATCAAATTATTACCTCTAAACTTTTCACACAAAGGTTGACGCGTTTTCGTAAAACGTTCGATTTATATAAATTAAGACATTGTTTATGGATAAAAAAAACAATGTCACATTTGCATTTGACATTTGATATTCTATCCAAACAAATCGTCGGTAGCTACATAACCCCTGGGGCTTTGCCTTAGTCATTAGAATAATTTATATAATAATAATTAGTCACCGTTATTCATGTTCAATCTCCTCTGGAAGTACGGTAAGCTATTGGTGCAGCCAACATCAATAGGATCAGATTCCTAAAAATTTGACAGTCGCTACGAGAAGTCATACAGGTCTAAAAGCTTGGGTTGTCCTTATAACCTTAAACTTCATGGTGTTGGGGTTTCTGAACAGTCTGCTGGCCTTATGGGCTTGCCGTATTGTTGGCCGCTTTATACGCCACTGTTGGGTAGGAATTGGAAATAAAATCATGGTAGAAATTGAATATTTTTATGGAGGAAACAGGTCATACAGGGGTTAGGGGCATAGAGGAAAAGCCTCTAGAGTTGGCATAGCTGGACTCGCCTCTCAGTGACACCAACATAGTAGGAAAACGCCAAAGGAAGTATTATCATTGTTTAATATTGGCCTATCGACCTTCCGTAGTTAATACATCATAATATTATCTATTAGAATAATACGATTGTGCTTGTGCCTAGTAATAATTTCCCATGCCATACTATGTGTTTTGCTAAAACATAATAAATCGACTGTCTCGATTTTCATTCTATAATTCATGTTTATAAAATGTCTACCGTTTTTTTCTCACATTTCTGTTACTTTTGACACGTGAATAAGGGCTCCGATTGAGTCTGAAACTAGTTGGGGAACCCCGGAATATGGCTCAAGTTAGCTAGCAAGACTCCGCAGCTGTGATGGTATTTAAACGTGACAAACGAAAAAAACCGGGCAAGTCCGAGTTCGACTCGCGCTTGTTTTTAAACTTCATACAAATTAAAGCATAACATCAACAACAAAATTCTACTAACGTCTGTGATCCGCGAAGGGTTAACTATTAGTACACCCTCATTTCGCCAGCTATGTTTGAGTCCCATGTAATAGGGGGCGAGCCTATTGCCATCAACCGGGCATAAATCCAGACTCCGTGGCTGCTACTGAGAAATTCCTGATAAAAAACCCAATAACACTTTGCCCGACCTGGGAATCGAACCCAGCACATCATGCTCAGTATTCGCGCTTGCAAAAAGTACACCAACGAGGCAGTTACACATAAAAATCACGTTAATAATTATTTAGAATAATTTAAATACGACATGAACTACCTTCTTACTGCCAAAAATACACCAAAACAACATAAAAGTTAAAATTAATAAGTGGCAAAGCGTGTGGTCTTCGATTTTTATTGATAACGATTATTCTCGACTCAGCCGTAAACAATTAATGATGTTAATTTTGGCGAGATACCATTAATTTGATGTGGGTTGCGCCTGCGCAGGTCAGATGCACGTGTTTGACTTTGAATCTGCCGGGTTAACGTGTGTTTTAATTTGTTATTGATCTGTTTATTTATTTGTTTACAATCAGAGGCACTTACATGAAAAGCAAAGCATTATTTTTCAATAAAAAAATCAATTACTAACCCAGGGCATTTTACTCATTGATATATTACATATACTGGGGGTTACCATAACGTCTTAAAGCAGGAGTAATTCCAGTGCGGGAAAGAGACAGAGCTATACAGGTCGTCTAGCGCCATCTCTTTCTCATACTGGAATTACTCCTGTTTTAAGATGTCATGGTAGGCCACCTTGGTGGAACATCAAATATTGCTTCTTCTTTATTGTGTGGTTAGTGCATAACCTGGTGTCAGTTTGTTGTTTGTTTTTATACAGAGGCTTTACACGCCGTCGAGAAATATCTCTATTATGATATTTTCCTTCACCGCAGCAAGTAAAGTGATAATTATACAATACGCACATGAATCCGAAAAATCAGAGGTGCCAACCCAAGAGGGTTGGATCTCAAGATCTATGACTTGGCAGTCCTACGGTCACACCACTAGACTATCACTACATTCACTACTACTATTCAGTACATTATTCCATCATTTTAAGGCTAATTGTTTTTAGAAAATGGATTTGTTCCGTGCAAAAAAATGAAAACCCTAAAAATTTCACGCTGACGAAGGTCGCGAAACACAGCTAGTCTCGAACCGTCGTTGTCATAAACCTTATGATAACGAGAATAAGGGTCACTGTACTGCAAAATATAACAATGAAAGGACACTACCCACTTTAGGAGTTAAACACAGAACTTGAAGCCGCAACATCGTGCTTGACCATTAGACCTCAATAGGTTTAATGGTCAAGCGTGATACGCCAATCATTAAGTATTTATTTATTAGAATATTTTATAGCACAACTCTTTTGACAGGCTGCTATAAAATATTTATTCGAACTTTAACGCCATAGGCGGAAGGTTTGCCAAATTCGTACGATTTTATAGCAATTTATTTTAAATTTAATCGATGAAGAATATATAACCAATTTAATCTAGATTTAAAATAAATAAAATTCGAAATAGTGCTTGTAAAATCATCTTATCAGAGCCTGGCTCTTAGGCTATTTAATTATACGGGTGTAAACGGACTCTTCACGAAGCTGTCAACGAAGCATTATGTATATCAAACTAAGTTTCTTTCCGCAAAAATTATTGCTGGGTAACGACTTTTTTTTTGGAGGTCAGATAGGCAGTCGCTCTGTGTAAAAATACTGGTATTGAGGGTGCACTGGTTAGACTGGAAGACGAATTTAATATTTTTTAGAAAAGGCTAGGCAGATTGATTATATCTAAATTATTTAAAACTAAAATAAAAAAAAACCTGGTGTCTATTTTTACTTTTAAAACAATATGCAAGCTTTCTTTTTATTTCTTCAACCCAACTTACTTGCCTCTAAGTTTTGTTCCTAACTTTCATAAGGTGTATGAAAGTTAGGAACAAAACTTAGAGGCATGCAAATACTTATATGACGATGCACATTTTTTCTATCACTTACAATCTCCTAACTAGCCACAACTTTATGATCCAACAAAAAACATTGCGGTTTTTAGCTCTCACCGAGTTTAATTTAACAAATACTGTTAGGAATAGTCACTAGTTAATCATTACTTGTGATTGTTAATGTAAATAACTTTAGTTTTTTTTGTAAAGAAAAGTTTTATCTCTTTCACGCTTTACCAGCTTTTTCTAATCGTGCGTTGACAGTTTCAAAGTTTACAGTTTTTGTATAAAATGCAACTTTTACTTTTCATGGCCAATAAAGCCGCACGTGATACAAGATCATTTAACTCACTAAATAAATACACCAAAACATCATATTTATAACACAATATTTACCAGCCTACATTGAAACATAAAATTACACACATCCTCCGAAAACCTAAATTAAACGCAAATATAAAAAAAAAAAATCCTTGTAGCCATCAATCAAAAATAAATACCAGCATTGCGAAGAAAAAAAAAGTTAAACTGTATTTCTTTTAAGTTTTGACTTGATAAACAAATATGGCGAACTGGCAGTACTGACGTTTCGATATTTAGAAAATGAATGTGTTTTATTGATGCAGTTTCTGGAAATCGTTGATTCCATAGCCAAAAATTTCAAATAATTCATTAATTTATGATTTTCCAGAGGCCATATATTAAAAATAACTTGTAGAATCTTATTAAGCACATCCTGGTGGCATTAAGCCGTGTGTCTGTCTGTCTGTACGACCTCTAGCCGCGACCCAGTGGCCCCGGGCGCGGGGATAGCTATTCACTTATATGCTGAGCTGCGCAGGAGTGGATACGGTATGTTGCGCTTGCGCAGGTTGGTTTGAAGATGGGTAATTGACGTGTGAGTCAGTAAGATTTTTTTTTGGGCAATCAGACATTTAGTATAGTTTGTGATTGGTATTTTGGTATGGAGTAAGTGAAACAATATGGAACAGTATGTAAAACCTGTGCTTACAGTTCTGGCCAAATAACAAGGTGTACAATGACTTATTATTGAAAAATATCGGCGGCTGCAGCTGATAAAGGAGCTCGGACATTTACTGAAAGGCTTTTTTAAGTTTTCGCCAAGGAGTATTCCTTTAGGCACATGCTATTTCTGATTTTAATTCAAAGACTTCCAACCGGGACTGGTCCCGCTCTTGGTGTAAAAACTGGATAAACATTACTTTGGTCGGGTTTAGGCCGTCTCCTCGTTGTAAAAGAGGATTTTTGATAAAATTCCACGGAAATCACTTAACTCCAGCTGCGAAATACAACAAGTAAAGTTTACTCATCAATATAAATAATTTCATCAAAGTATTACACAAAGGAAAATAATTTCAAGAATAATATTAGCATCTTCGTATATCAGACACCAACCCGTGCCGAATAGGGTACCTATGGAATGTATGGTACGCCTCACAGAAAGTAGTAACCCATCTTCTTTGGAAAGTGTGCCCAAGATATATTGTAGAGAAGATCTAGGGTTGCCACGGAAAGAATGTTTGATAACTTGCTGTATTAAAATATAAAATCACGCCTGCATTACGAAGGAGTTGGTTTCTATGACTCTAATACTTCGCGACACTGAGCCTATTGTAAAAGTTTTCTTTAGCTGGGCACAAGTCTAGACTTCCTGCATCTACTCTGAAATTAATGAATACTAGTAACTTTATGTATTAATTTTGGTATTTAAGATTTTTTATTTATTTAAAGTCATTCACCTATCTTCTGACCTTTCATATGTGCCCATGTAGGTATATGAGAAAAAAAACTAAAAAAAAACTAAAACATATAAACTAGAACGATGTTGATGTAATCATTGTCCTAGCTCGTTCTAAACGCATAATTTATTCAAAGTTTTTAGATGTGCATTAATTTAGTAAGCTGGTTTTTATTGAATTTAGTAGTAATTGTGTTTTGTTATCTTATCAGCAAATGGAATAACTATTAGATAAACGCGTGACTGCTAATCTTCGTAACCTTTCGATTTATTATTGATTTTTACATTCCATGTGATAAATGCGTACTCAACTAGTTTTTTTTTAATATTAAAAAAAACCGGCGCCCGCGACGTTTAACGTGTTGTTTATTTTGGATAAGGATATTGTTTTTTTTGAGGTCTCGTGTTAATTTAGCTATACCTAGTAATTTCAAAAGTTGTAATATGTCATTAAATGAAAAAAGAACAATGATAACATTAAATATATATTATAAAAATAATAATGATAAAAATAAATATTTCGAAAAAATACATCAGCCCTACTTTACTTATAATAATCCGACAACCATAATGATTTCTTTTTCACACTTAAAACTTAAACAGTTAAGTGGCAACCCTAGCACATAATCGCATGCTAAGCCGACGGCACAGGTGCCTTGTGCCAAATGTAGACGTCACATACAATTTATATGTTGAAAACGTGAATTAATATGCCTTCTACCGACTTTTTAGGATTATAGCTTCAATACTAGCAGACATAATGGCCGAGGCAATAAAATGCCAGATTTAGATGATAGAATTCCAATCTCTATTATTATAAATCTGTCTGTATGTTTGGATGTTTTTAGTTACTTTGATGTTTGGTGCAGTTGTGGTTGTATGCGTGTCTGTTATCGGTTTATTGTTCGGGAGGTTGAGAGGGATGATTGGGATGAGGTAATTTAAATAAACTACAAAGTAGATTTAAATATCATTTGTACGGTAGGCCGCATCTCAGTGGTTATAGAACCAGTAGAAGCCGGCCTCTTATTCTTTTGAAACGCTTAGTGCAGGCTAGCCGAAGTTTGAATTGCTACCACGGATGTTCAGCCATACCTTAGTACTGTGCATCAATAAAGCTGAAAATAGCTTTTGTAGTGTTGTGTTCATGATGAAGTATTTGTTCATTCACGACGATCAATAAATTGGCGATTGTGGTATGGATATTAGAGAAAAAGTGAAGGCAAAGACACTAGAGAAATGTACAAACACAGAAGAAGAAGAAAATGCATCTGATACATGTACATACACATACATATATGATAACTGATACCAAGTTTCTATATGAATTACCCTATAAGAACGAATTTTATTAATGACGTTGAAAGTGCCAATATTTCATAACATTCACGACGTTGGCAGCCCTTAAACGGGGATTAGAATCACTAATCGCATTCAGCGTCGATGAAATCTGCCCTTAGTTTTTTTTAACAACATCGATGAAAGAAGGAGGGGCTTACACTAACTTTAAACGGTAATCACTTAAGAACTCTATGCAAATACAATTAGGTAATTCCAAAGCTAATCTAGGTTACCTAATATAATGTTATGTCTAAGCAATAGGTTTCGCTTCTGTCGGGGTTATCTACACATGGTTTATGTACCGCCCTTTCGTACTTGTCATTTGTAGACGCTATTTCACCTGTAACATCTTTTGAAATCGATGTTGGTCCTGCTTTAAGTTTTACCATTAAAAAAACATGAATTCTACACGATTAGACTTGTCGAAAACCTGTCAAAATTTCAAAAAGGTAAACTGTTTAGCCAATAAAACATGTCTGAAATAAGGGCAATACATTAATTATGGATGGTTAAGCTCGCTGTTGTACATAAGCTATAATATATTGTTATTTTGTGTGCAATAAAGAATAAGAATAGGTACACATTTTATACACGAGATGCTTTGACATAACTTTTGCAAAAAAATATCGAAAACAAATATGAAATATCACTACTTGTTTAAGGATGTAAACTCTGTAAATACCTGTCAATGGAATGCCATAGGTAATAGAACAAAAAAAAACTAGTATAAAATCAACCAGTCTTAAAAATAAAATCCTTACTCGTCAGCCATACTGGCAACTACTAAACAGTTGTCTTCAATTGATTTGTGTAACATAACAGCAAATAAAAATACAAGACTGATACATGATTTACGACAGTATCAATCTAGCTAGACATTCCTGTGCCTACTCAATCAGGTTCCAAATCCAATCTGCCTAGACTGTGGTTCTGTGGCCCAGAGAAGCTAGTCTTTAAAGAACAGTTATTTGGTAACGTGTTGGTTCACGTTTTCACAGCATTCTATGTCATTGATGAGTCATTATCGTTTTATGGTGTCATTGGAAGGCTGGGTGATTCATCTCGTTACTGACTTTGTAATTTGGTGTGGGAATGTCCTTATTTAATTTGGTAGACCCTTTAACACATAGCGTGTAAAATATAGAAGCAATTTTTGCACATATTCAGGTTTCATTCGGCATGTGCTGATCGGCAGTCTCTGCTCGGCATCAAGATGCAGTTCCTAGAGCATCAAGTTACCACAAATTTGCTCTTTCGATTTTGAACTTAACCGTCAGCATTTTTTGGTTTAAAATCATTTGGAGAAATTTGACAGTTTGTGGTAACTTGATGTGTTGACTACTGTACTGTCAATGAATTATTTTCGGGTCAGCTTGTAACTATTCAAGTTAAACAAAATGTGTAAAGTTAACATTATAGTAGGATAGCCACTAGCCAACATTTTATAGAAATAAATGAAGATTTAGAGGAAATGAAAAGTAGGTAGGTATCAGTGAAGGATGATGTATAAATCCCACGTCCCACAAAAATGATAAATGCGAAAGTGGAGTCAGATCTGTCGGATGAAGATTACTCAATTAAGATGTAACGGTTCGTTAATTGATGACTAGTAAAGAGACTGAGAGTCTAAGAACTAAGAATTAATTATAGAAAGCACTTTATTTAAATTTTGTAGTTTTTTCGTCTCCGTCCGCTTGCATGTATGGAACTTACGTTACAAGCATTGGTTGGCTTTATTGGGTCAAGCCTCAATATTGTTTTCAGATACATAATTTGATGTGTGTTTACGTCGTTGGTCTAGTGGTCGTTAGCGCGACTGCTGAGCAGTAGCAACCACGGAGTCTGGATTTGCGACTAATTGTCTGTGTGACTAGTCTATAGGCTCGCCCCCTATTACATGGGACTTAAACATAACTGGTGAAATGTGGATGTCCTATTAGGTACCCTTCGGGGATCATAGACGTTAGTAGAATTTTGTATTTTTTTTTAAACTGAGAAGTTCTTTAGGCGCCTTATGCATTTTTTGAGATGGGGGAAAAACAATTGAACTCGCGACACCGTTAAACGACCTCTTTTTCGTTGCATAGTTAGTTATTTCTACATAAAGGGTGTAAACAGACTCTTAACGAAGCCGAAAGGCACTTGTTTTCCCCGTCATTGCGATCATTTTTTTGTTCTGCACCATACCTTCTAGTTACGGAGATATTGAGGGTCAAAGTTCGAACTTTTTCACAACTTTTTTTAAATACATGTTTTTAATGTAAGATTTTTACTTTAAGCACCTCCAGGACCCCCTTACTATTCAATCCATCCATCAGCACAATGTTTTGAGTGCGTTACATTGAGTCCTACCGTAATACGTGATTTCTCAGCCCAAAAAAAAAACGTCGTTTCCTAGCACTAATTTTTGCGTAAAGTTACTTAGTTTGATGTACATAATGCTTGGTTGACGATTTCGTGTAGAGTCTGTTTACACCCTGTATTACAAGCCTAAAAAAATACAGTGTATAGTCAAATGTATAAGACTTATCAAAAATATTTTCCAAATATAATCCAGAATCTTGAAAAAAAAAATGTTTTAATTTCTGTGGGCACTCCCGGAGTGGTTTTTTTTCGTGCCTGTCCCCTTGGATGGATTGAACCCACGTTGTTGGCTTTATTGGGTCAAGTCTCAATATTATTTTCAGATACATAATTATCACAACCTTTGTATAAATTATCATCAAACCTCATTTGAAGTATCTTGCATAAACCAGTATTAATCGCAGCGTCGCAATTAGCACTACACTAACACAGCTTCGCAACACAGGATTGCAGCAGCTGTACCAATACCGAATCACATCACCTATACTTCTGTTGACTCTATTAACAGCATAGTTGACATTTGTATAGAAACCGACTGATATTTAAATACTGTTGCGTTAAAAACAGGTTTAACCACGGAGTTAGAGTAACCGATGAGTTTGGAGGAATTTACTCTATGGGATTAAGGTAATACCTGTTCTGCAATATTGATTGTGAAGTGTCATATTCTTGAAAGAGTAAGGTCTTTTCCTAATTATTCATAAGCTTTAAGGCTCACGTAAGATTTGATGTGTAAAACAACTGTGTAGGCACTGTTTCACTACTTCGTAATTAAGTAACTTTGGGAAGTAGGATGTTTGTTCCAGGTTAAGTAGCGCTTGCCTAGATCGGTCCGTGGATGGGTGACCACCCATTACATACCGGGTTTCCTCCTTGCTTTGGAAAGCACGTTAAGCCGTTGGTCCGGGCTGTCACTGGAAGATCTTTGACAGTCGTTACAGGTGGTCAGTGGCCCGAAAGTCTGACAACCAGTCTTACTATGGGGTCGTATCACCCAGTAATAACTGGGTTGTGGAGTTTAGACAGGCAGTCGCTCCGTGTATAATACTGGTATTTAGCTGCATCCGGTTAGACTGGAAGCCGACCCCAACACAGTTAGGAAAAGGCTAGGTACATGATGATATCGCTTAAAGCATCCTTAGTAATAGAGATCAAGTTATGTACCTCTCGGTGTGCATTTTTTCATGCTTAGTAAGTGCCCCAATAGTTCATATGGTGAGATTTAACTGTGGTCCGAAAATACAACCTTGAGGAAGCCCGAGCTTTTTTTATTTTAAATGGTTTTACTCTTGACCTTAATCTTGTCCTGAGTACAGTGATGAGTTTGCGATGGAACGAGCTAACCCAAAACAAGCCTATTAACTAGCGACTTAAATAGATTCGGGTTTATGAGCTTTTAACAATTTTTAGCTAACGTTCTATAGATAGACACGTCAAATTATGTGATTCGTCTTTTTAGAAGAGTTGAGTTAATTTCATTTATGACAACCATAGTTTTCACAGACAAATCTCATAATCGAAGGATAGTGGCGAATTTGAACTTTATTCCCGACTCCAAGCTTTTCGTATTTATCAATACGCAATATCAATTTTAACAAAACATCACGTATCTAAGTGTACCTAATAGAACACCCACATTTCGCCAGTTATGTTTAAGTCTCATGTAATAGGGGGTGACTCTATTGCCATCAACCAGGCTCAAATCCAGACTCCGTGACTGCTACTAAGAAATTCCTGATAGATAAACCCAATTACACTTTGCCCGACCCGGGAATCGAACCCAGGACCTCATGCTCGGCATCGCACTTGCAACCACTCGATCGACGAGGCAGTTATTTATATAATTTTCTAAATAAAAAATTCAAAGGTATTTTAATGTAAATAAAAGTATTAAAGGTCGAATTATTGTTTATCATTTGTAGTATTGCGTGCTGTCTTGTACTCGTATCTAGTGTTACCATCCGTGCGGATTTGACAGGACATGTTCCAGTTCTTGTCCCCTCGTCAGAATTACGGATGGCCTTGTCATTTGTCCGTGAATTAGTCGATGAGGCTAAACTTGTAGCAACAAGTGATATAAAAAAATCTTACAAGAAACTCACGACCACTGACATTTACAATTGAATAGTAAATATTTTTATCAAAGAGTGATTCACGATAACCGTCTCACAAACCATGGGAAACTAAGATGAGTCAACAGCTTCAGTTTGAACTCGCAAATACTTAAGATGATACATGCATTATTATAATTTGTTGCGAAATATTTTTCAGGTCAAGAAGCGGAAGAAGATGGTCCAGTTCATGTGTGATTTGATGATATGGTTCAGTAGAAAGAGGAATCAAAACTATATTAATCATGCATGTCTTGTAGCGTGCACGGAGTCTTCACTACCAAATTATACGCCTTTAAACTTATACTCTTTATTATATTTATACTTTTAAATGAATTACTACAACTTTTTTTATTTTTAATTATTTTCTATTTGTCCTTTTTTTTCGGATGGGATATCATCAAATTACTTCTCCCGCTCTGGGCATAGCGGAAGGGAGTGTCAGACTTGTACTGTCTAAATCCCATCCATGTTCCTTCCTTGCCCTTTGTGTTCCAGGGCCGCGGTATCTCTTTCGACCAGTCCCGCAGCCTTAGTAGAGTTTTATCTGCCCTTCTGACAATCTCGCATTTGTAGGATACTTTTGCATTCAAATGTATTTATTTTATACAGGGCGTAACTTGTGTAAAGACACACCGACGCACAAACTAACACCGTGAATTCAGCATAATTTAGGTCGCTACTGGTCGAATAAGAGTCATTAATTAAAAAGAAGACATTCGCTGCGGTCGATACAAAAAAAGCTCATCAGCTGTTCACATTTCAATCCGTTTAACTATTGCACTTTTGTAAGAAATAGTTGATGTTTTTAAACAACGTTCATGGTATAATCCTAATGAAATAGCTAAAATTATCCTCTATATATTATGTATTATCTAAGCAATTCTGGAAAAGAAGTTTGTTTTCAGAAACTTTCGATTTTCTGCTCTCTAATGTTTGGTTTTTACCAAGCGGTTGTGGATCTCTAAAAAAGTGCATCCAAGACGTTGTAACTTGAAGTTATGTTAAGCTCTTCCGAAGGTGAGGTTTCCGTTGGTGAAAATGTAACCTCAAATAAAGTGAGAAGGTCCGGTTTGTTACGAAATTCTTCAATGATTGACCTTTCGAGGTCTTTTAAAAGTATTTTGAATTATTTTATATCTCTCTGAATTATTGTGCAATGGACTGTGTGGCGTGGCGACACTTGGAGAGCCTGTGTCCAGCAGTGGACGTCTTTCGGCTGAAGTGATAATGATGGACTGTGTGTCGTTCAAAACTATACTGTACGAAAAAGGAAACGATCTCGGTTATTTTTTTTTAAACACGCTTATATTTTCAGTTTTGTCTTTCTCAATACAGGTAGAATTTCAGAGTTGAGAAGGCAATGAAATAAATCTTAAAAAAACAACCAAGAAGAGCATACAATAATAACTAAATTACTTCTAATTTATATTTTATTAGGACTTTTTAATAAATTAATAATTATATACATTATACACAGACTATAAATAGAACAAAAATAATGCTAAAAAAAAGAGGACTAAAAGTAAGTACCTAGCTACCTACCTAATATATTTACAACGCCAACAATCGGACACTTAGGCGTCAAAGTAGTAGTATTATTAGGTACCTAAAAAATAATAGCCATTATTAAAGGTAATTTATTTATACGAGTAGTATGTTATTGCAAATGAATCAAAATGAATCATTACAGGTAATCCGACATCATAGATGATGGTACTGGTGATGTAAACTTGAATGAAATGAGGCTAGAACTATACCGTATTCAAATAATTGTTTCTAATTGATGTTATTATCAGTTGCAGAAATATCGACTGTAAACTGAGATGTAAACTTGAATCAAATGATGCAGATATATGTACGTTCATGATTATCAACTTTGCAATGAGAAATATTGGATTACTCATGTTTTTTCCGCAAACAAAGCTCTTAGGGTCAGATTTTTATCTTAGCAACCACATCTTGTAGAAGATTCTTAGATTTACAGAGGTTGCATCATTATTGGAGTCATACTTATTAACTTGTAGTTTCCGGTTCAATCTATACTTAATATTATATAGCTGAAGTGTTTGTTTGTTTGGTTGAACGCGCTAATCTCAGGAACTTCTGTTTCGAATTTAAAAAATCTTTTAGTGTTGGATAGCACATTAATTATCGAGGAAGGCTATAGGATAGGCTATAGCATCACGCTACGACCAATAGGAGCGGAGCATCAATGAAAAAGGGTTCTCTCTGGTGACGCAGACGAAGTTGCGCGGGTCCGCTAGTTAGGTACTGGATAAGTTTGTTTCGACATTTTTTTCTGTTTAGCTAAAACACTAGGAAGTGGCGATGGGCAGGCTTTTTAGGGACTTCCATATGTATCTTTGCCGAAAAAAACATTTGAAAAACCAGCTTGATTAATTGCGACTAATTAGTTTTATACAAGTTTAATTTGTTAACTAAATAAATTTTAATATTCATTTCTTTTTTTAATTTTCACTGGTTTCGTATTCCTCTCAGACTGACGTCTCTAAGCTAGCCTTGCACTGTGATCCAAACTAAACGTGTCTGAAATTTCAAATTTCGGCTCAATCGGTTGCGGATTACTACATATTTTAAAATTCAGTTACAAGATTTGACCTTAACAAACGTACAAACAAGCATTGCTAGTTAAAAATATAAGCTTTAACGTATTTTTATATAATAGCCACGCTAATCATATTGAAGACAGACAGACTTAAGGACCACTGAAATTATTACCCAACAAAATAACTTTTTTGTCTGCAAGCTCTGAAAAGCTAAATATAACAGTATTAACAGTAAATATAAAATTTTAAAAATTTGTTCATACTTGCCGAAGACTAAACAAAGAATCGGCCCAGATGTTCCCAGTCCAGGGCTCATCCAGTCCAGATGTGCTAAGCCATTTTATCCATTGTTTACCCATTAATGAGTTCGCACGTGTACTACCTGGCCAATTATGGGAATTATGGAATTTTGGACCTTTTCAAAGAAGCACACGTGTTTTATTGTCTTAAAGGTGATTTTCGCAGATGTTTATTTTTCAATTTGTTGAATTGGGACCGCATTTTGCAGGTTGGTTCTTGAATGGAGTTTTAGACATATGAAAGTGATTATTAGTTGAGATGAGTTATGCCTGACTCGTCACTGTTCCTTCTCCTCATCGACGAAGAAAATATCACGATTTCACCTGGTTTCTTGGTGGTCATTGTTTTTTTTTTAAAGAACGGTAAGAGTGATACTGGGATAAAACTTTCATTATTTGAAAACAAAATGTTTGGGATTAAATTGAAGACGAGGTCCGAAATTTATAATCATTATTTAGGATGCTTTAACTTTAAAGAGACTTAAGGTACTGCAGAGAGCCTGTCAGCAGAAATGTCATAGGAAATTGTGATGATGTGTCTTTGACCATTATAAACCCTGTTACGGTGTACCCGACTAACCAGTAAATGATTGCAAGTAAAATACGAATTTGTTCGCTTTTCTCGAAGAGTTTTGGCCAGACCATGCTTTAACTTTGTCCCATTGCAGCCATCTTTACCTATAATTTTGTCCTAACGGAATCAAGATCTGAGAACGGAGGATCTTCTCCTTTCCGTTTTAACATCGATGGTTAACAACGCCTTTTGGCCCGTTTATCGTAAGTAAATTCAAAAGTCTTCGCTCCCAACGTTGCTTAAACTTCGTCCCAGCCATCTTGACCCATAATTTCGGCCCAACGGGATCCAGGATCCCCCTTTCCGTTATTGCCACGATGGTTAACGCCCTCGTGACACACGACTCGTTACTATTTGCAGATAGCAACGGTAGCGGGTTCGCTTCCCTACACGCCTGCGGTGACCTTTACATTATCATCTGATAATACGGTGAGGAGCTCGTGGCTAAATAATAACGGCCCCTCGGGTCGATCTTCAAGTTAAGCCGCGCTTGCCTAGGTTGGTCCGTGGATGGGTGACGACCAATTACATACTGGGTTTCCTCCGTGCCTCGGAAAGCACGTTAAGCCGTTGGTCCCGGCTGCCATTTTGAAGATCTACAGTTGTTACAAGTAGTCAGTGGCCCATAAGTCTGACAACCAGTCTTACCAAGGGGTATCGTATTATTCAGTGCTAACTGAATTGGGTGTCAGACAGGCAATCACTTCATGTAAAATATTGGTATTCAGCTGCATCCAGTAAGACTGGAAGCCGACCCCGACATAGTCGGGAAAAGGCTAAGCAGATATAATATATGATGATGAAGGATGTACTGTTTTTATACGGTCGCTAGCTTTGCTTGAATATTTGATGGTTAAGCATTGTCGTTTGATTTTGTAATTTTAAAGACAATAATGCATTGAAAGAACTTCTTCGTAAAGCTTCAATTTTAACAGCACCAAGAGCATCATTCCTTTTCAAGTTTTGACTAGTATCTTGGATTTACGGGTTGATTTGTAGTCCAACCACGTTGTCACAGGGTTCTATTGAAGATATTTATCCCCGTCAAAAACAAAAAAAAACATAACTTTGTCACCTTATAAAGTTCTTTGGTCCGGCAGCTGAGAAAAAGCACCCAAGTAGACAAAAAAAAAACACTGTATTTTTTCAAATTTATTTGTACATACAGTCTCATTTCAGTTTTAATGCCATTTGCCCTCTGGGTCATCATGTAGTTAGAGAACTAGCCTTCCCACAACTACATTAAATTAATAACCTTCTATAGCCTGTAAATAGAAATATTATTATATGTAGTTTGTGCGTGATTGAGTAATAAACACCCAAACGCTTTCGTACCTAGATTATTAGTCACGAATGCGTCAGAGCAATCTCTTGTTGTTCATGTTAATATAATAGAATAGAATAAATTATTTCAATAATTAAAGGATCATAAAATTCAACATAAAATACTACAAGACCTGCAAGAACCTAACACTAAATATTTCGATTGCTTGACAAATTAACCATACAGTAATGGTTGAGATACTGGCAATCAAATCTCTGCGCGAAGGTTTTTTTTTTTTTTAACTAGCCTACTCTGTCCCACTGCTGGGCAAAGGCGCGAAGGTATAGCTTTCATTAAATCAATTTACAAAATGCAATAACGGATCACGTAATGATCAAAGCCTTATTGTATCATCACTATCCCCAATCCTGCCCTATACCCCAATTTATTTAGGTCGACGCAGGATGTCTTCTTCTTCTATTCTCTTTTATTAGTCGTCATCTCATCAGTTTCTGCCTTTCTAGCCTTATCATGCAGTCCATCCATCGTTTCTTTGATTTTTCCTAACTCAACTCAATACACATTCATACTCTAAAACTCTCCTCACGACATTTTCTCCATTCCTATTTCAGTTTACAATTTTCACCTACAGCTGACCCCCTTATTGCCATTTGATATGGTAGCTTTAGATATAACAACATTAACAACGTCATCGGCTTTTGCTTGCCTGAGATCATCAGTTTCCTGATTCAATTGCAATGATGCATAAGTGATGCCATCATTATCATATTTTTCTATAGGCTTGTTGATATTCCCCATTATTAATTGTCATTTATTAATTGTGAGCAAACAAATAGAAGAATGTAAGATCTAGCTAAAGAATGCAGCAAAGCATCTAAATCGTATAAAACAGTAGCAAATCACGAGAGTTCAACGCTCTTTAAACTGAATAATACAAAAGTCACTTGAAACCTGCGCAATCGCATATTCCACGAAGAATTTGAAAGCCATCCTTCATTCCATACGTTATGCAAACAAACAAAACTTGAAAACTGTTGTCTCTGGTACTTAAATAGTCAAAAGCATTCCAATACTATTGAATGCGACCTTTAAGGCCGATCGGGTCCTCACATCGGGTCACGGCGGCACTCCCGCGCAGCGCTGCGCTCCCGTGCGCCCGCGCAGCATTTTGTTCAACGCTCGGATCGTTAGATATATTTTGCTGCATGTATTGTAAATTATTCAGCTTGATAGAGTAATTTTAGTCGGTGATAATTAAGCCGTTTACGCGTGAGATTTGAAGTTTAATGTATTAATGGATTACGGAGGCTGATTTGAATGCAATTCATCTGTTTAAAAGGTTACTCTTGCTTACTATACTAAATTAGTTGTTTCTCTCGATAATTTAAGTTCCTTTGTTCAATGTATGGTTGTACTTATGGATTTTCAACTGAGGTTTTTAACAAACAAGGAAGATTTTGAGAAAGAAATATCCCTAGATAAAGCTAAACGAAAAGGTTGCAGCATACTTAACCCATCCTCTCTCTAAAACCTTTAGCCGCGACTTTCAAATAAGGATCATCTCAACCCGAGTACAGTTAGCGGGCTAGAGGGGGGTGAATGGTTACCGGCGGGGCGACGGGGGATCGAATTCCGCAAGAACTACCTTCACCTGACCTAGCTTTGGCTTTCGGTTTATTTATGTGTTGTTTTAGTAAACAGAGCGCTGTTAGGCTCGCCAGTAATTTTGGGAGATCGTCCTGGTATTTAAAATGCCGCGTTTAGGTAAAATAATTTAAAATGGTGCAGGGATTTGTGAATGTGAAGGATTTATTGTTGATGTTTAAGCTATGTTTGGACTTCTTTTTGTTCTAAACGTTTGTCATCCCGGGAAAGGGGTATAAGTAAACTGTGAATGAAGAATGAGAGTGAGTTTCAACTCTTCGGTCATTGAAGTTTTGCTTACGAATGATTTTAACATTTGAAGATGCTGTATCGGTTTAATCAATGTTTCTATGAAGTTATGCTTGGACGAGCTCAAGTCCATTACTATTTTTGCTAGTTGGAAGAATATCTAAGATCTTTCGTCTTTATGAACTGTCTTCCTGTCTATCTATCAAAAGGTAGACATTACTATTGGCGGTAAGATCCTGAATTGATTGAACTCTGAATTCAGAAATATTATTGGGCATGCTACTCCAACGAGAGTGACGAGGCGGTTTAGTAAATGAGCTTTATTGAAATTGTAGTTTACAATTAAGTTTAGACTGTCTATCTTAAGTCATGTTTCACCAAAAATTGTTATTAACGGATTCTTGTCCTGTATAACATTTCCAAACATGGTGACAATACGTACAGTGTCAGATTCAATTGGAAGGACGGTAATGAGCGTTTGGTTACCTGTTAGATTTGTCGTGTCCAAGGCTTCGGAGAATTGTAACAAATTCGAATGTGCTTTATGCTCAGCATTTAATGTGGTGAAGCATTTGAACGGAGCCCTTGTTTGTGGAACTGGGATTAAAGGACGGCACTAATTTAATGGTGGCTTCTGTGTTCTCGCGAGTCGAAGGACCAGAATTTACATGAAGATATTTATTGTAAATGTGTAACGCTCCATTTGCTTGCGTTAAGTTACCAGTATATGTGTCCTGTTCAAACTTATTTGCTTTATCTATGCCCAATAGGATTTCCCAACTGCAAAAACGACGAATTTTCATACTTACTTTCATCTTCTATTTTACCCGTTTTGAATATTTTGTGTTTTTAATCCTACCTTAGTACTCAATTTTTTTTTTTGTTGCGCCGACCCCAAATAGAATGGGATAAGGGCTAGAAAGGGCTAGAGGGAAGATGATGATGATAGGTACTCAATTTTTTATAAAACGAATTCTTGTGTAAAATTTCATGGTTCTAGATCCAGCATTTTAGGCAGCGCGTTTTCTCCTAGTGAATTTAAAACTTTTTCAATGTAGGCACATGAAAGATTAGTTCTCAAATACATATTGTTAGCACTTCATCTAATACGTAATTGAAGTCAATGCGAATAATATTCTTGTTACCACTTGACTCACTATCATTAATCATTTGCTTATTGGTAGTGATACTCCATAGTACAGTAGCATTTGTAAAAACATTTCTCGAATTCGCCGTAGGCTTACTTTGGGTTAATTGAATGAATATAGTTAATGCAATTGGTTCTTTCAGTTATATGAAGGCTCATGTTTTATTAATTAATACTACCTCTATTTTATCGAATTTTACGACTTTCGCATGATCAATAGTAACTGAAGCATTGTTTATTTTTATTCGTTTCTCAAGTATTTTCTAGACCACCTTGCGTAACACTCTTTTTGATCGCATTCTGAAGAATTTTGATGTTTGTAAGACAGCTTTATATGTTAGAAAAATTTGTCTGCTCGACCTCGTATGACACGCAATGCATGTTGTTGATCTGTTACAAAGGCTAGACGCGGAGATGGAAGATGGTGCAAGTTTGACCGAGTGGTGGCCAAGGTTAGGCCAAAGAAACCAAAGCCATCCAAAAATCTGTCGGTAAAAATTGCAACACCTGGATGGGGACGCACAGAACCGGGAAGTGTGACAGAAGAAAATGGATGTCCAGTAGTGGGTGATTCCGGGTTGATATGATCATGTAATGTAAGTGTGTTACGCAACTACCCTTCAGATGTACATATCTTGTTTATCTTTATAAGTTTCTAAAGTAAATAGACCAGCATTAAGACCATTAGAATTGAACCAATTATATCGATTAAGTTAGCGCGCCATTGTCTTACCAGCCAAACAGTCGCCGGCCAGAAACTAGTTAAGTTTACAAACTGTAGCTTTAATCCGGAATGCAATTAACATAATCCAACTTAGATTATCTCGTATGTCGGTCTCTGCGATGAAATTCTAACTATTTATAGTTAAAATGAAAGAGCACGTGGGTGTAGTTGCGTGTATAGAAGACATAGAGGTTGCAGTTAGAGTATTATCAACTTTAGGCTGTGTCGTTCAGAGTTGGTTTTTTATTGTTAAAGGTGAAAGAAAAGGTTGTAAAATGTTTGTTTCTACGTTAAAAAGTGAACTTTCTTTTACTGAATTTAAGCTTGTAATTTGAAATTGTGCCGCTTCTAAAATGGCTAGTGTATACTTTATGTGATTGCATCCATGTTTGATATGTAATCGATTCAGATTTAGGAACTATTCGATTATTTGTTAAAAGATTGTTTAATCGAATCTGTTTATTAACTCGGTTGTATCTTTATGGTTGAGTACGATTTGTTATGTTCGAGGTTTGATTGCCGTGTGAAGCCATTTTGAGCCCATTGTTTAAGATAATTGTTAATTATTAATCGAAAGCTTTATTTTTAAAGAAACTATATTTATGATTCTTACGCTAGAAGAAATTAATAACCTAAGCCGTTTATCTAGATCATGTTGTATCTATTAGGGTAAGAAACAAAACGGATGTCTTTTTTTTTAAATTACTCTGATTAAGCCATTACAGACGACATTACTTTCTCATTTTAGTAAAAACCAAAACCAACACTGAATCCCACACAATAATGAAATTAACCCTCAATTGTTTAACACTTAGAAATAAAAACTATAAAACCAAGTCGAAAGGTGGTCAGTGTTACAAAAAGCCCGCAACTTACCAGCATATTTCACGGCCATCTGCTTATTACTATCAGAATCTTGGGCCATGTGTCCAGTAATGGTTAAAAAAAGGCCCGTAGACAATGGGCCGAGAGATTTATAATATTCTGACATCTGGACGGTTACCTGAGTGGGCGAAATGAGGGTTAAAACCTACCGTTTGTAGGGTTTCGAAAAATTCTAATTCAATAAGTTTTGAAACTGTAATTAAAACATTTTTATGGGAATTTTGGATTTATGTTCCACGAATTAATTGGAAGGTGTTGTTATAGTCACTGACAGTTTTAATTTTCTCGATAAGTGTTGATGGATTGCGTTCGAGGTATTCACAGGTATTTGAATTATGCTCGTCTTGGATATAAATGTCATAATTATTATGGCAATTTATACTTGTTCCTGACTGATTAGAACCTTCTTTGGAAGGCATTTGCCCAACAGTGGAGCAGTTTAGTCTAAACTTAAAAAGTAACACTGCGTGCTACTTGAAAATGGCTTTCCTGTTAGTAAAAACAATTTGTCGTCCAAGTAGGGTTTGGTGATTGTTGTTTTTAACATTTTTATTTCTATTCTTCAATCATTTATATTATAACTGAGGTACTCTTTTGAGTTGCACCTGTTCCAAATGATATACAAACCTATTCTTCAACTGCTAATAATATTTTTATACAAATAGTTGTGAACCTAGCATCGGTCCTTGCGTTATCTCTACCTATTCCATAGATCTACGATTACTGCTAAGTTTAAACGGATCAAGATGTACCTGTTATAGGTCAATTAGTCCAGAATACAAATATAACTCAGGACCAGCTGACACAGCCACAGATGTTAAATGCTGAAAATCTAAAATTAAAAATTAAACTACGATATAATTCAATAATTCGCCCGGCGGGTCTATTTGTCCTAGCCCTTATACTATTAAAGGATTGTGATCATATGCCTGTTAGTGTACTTTTATAATGTCAACAGGCATTTTTATGTAAATAAACGTATTAAAGGTCGAATTATTGTTTATCATTTGTAGTATTGCGTGCTGTCTTGTATCTAGGGTTACCATTCGTGCGGATTTGACAGAACATGTTCCAGTTCTTGGCCCCTCGTCAGAATTAGGATGGCCTAGTCATTTTTCCGGAAACCTAAAAATTGTTCGCGGATGGCTTAATGAAAACCAAGAAAAAATGAAAAAGTAGTGTCCTGATTATTGTCAGGACTTTTCAAATTGTTTTTGGTTTTTTCTATCAGAAATTACTCAGTAGCAGCTTGAATGCCCTGTTAATGACGATATGCTCGCTGTATAACATGAGACTTAAAACATACCTGCAAAAATGTGGTTGTACTATGGCACACTTATGCCTAACCCTTCAGAAAAAAACTGCCGTGATGGCCACCCTAGCTATATCATTACTATTAATAGAATTTTATTAGTATGTCTGTTCTGCAGGTTTTAATTTTAGATAGCCATTTAACCATGTTATTCAAGGTTTTATCTGAGGGCCTTATCTAGGCACACGTTGGATGGCCGGTCGTAAGGTATGGCGTACATCGAGACATTAGTTAGGCCTTTGATACGGGTCTTGTGTGTGAGAGGAGCTATGGAAGTCTTTGGTATTCGCTGACCCTATATGAAGATGTGTGGTACGATTTAATTTTTGTTTGATTGTTGCTTAGATGTCATGTAGCTTGGCTTGTTGGAAAAGTGAGGTTTTGTGTGGAAAAGGTTTGGATACGGAGAAAATTACAGTGCTAAAGACACCTATATGAACGTCAGGTAGGTGTAGGTTTGAGAAAGGTCTATGGAAGTAAAGCGCGATTGAGATAAGTCTTCCTGTAATAAACAGAAAAAAAAATTAGCTTTAAAGTATATCTTCAGGATACATGCAGAAGATGGCTCTATAAGTTACATATTCATACTAATATTATTATAAATGCTAAAGAAATTCTATCGTTTTAACAGATTTGGATGGGGCACAAGGATAGAACACAACCTGAACCAGGAGGACGTTGAATAGTTTTCATCCTGGAAATGCGTTACTTTGGCATAATTTCACCAGTAGGCAAAAGCTAAAGTTGCTCACAATTCTTTAATTACAAAGTAGACACTACAGTTTGAAATTACAATCATTAAAAAACTAAACACTTGATAAATTGCAAAATTAAATTGCTATCCGCACTCCTATTCCATAAAACATATAATTCCAGCATTTATAGTAAAGGCACAATTTGCAAGATAAATAGCCAGACATTATTCAATAGGTTTTTAATTAGAGTAAATAAGTTATTTGCGTTGCATTTAGATAAACAAATAGATGATATTTATCATGTGGTTGCAACTGCTGGCCAGATGCTGTATCGGGTTGATTAGAACGAGTATATGTGTTATTTGTTTGTCTTTCATACATTTTGTGTGTTTTATTTTATTAAAGACTGTTTGTTGTTTATTCAAGAGTAACCATGGAGTTTTTTGCCGGTTTTTTTTCATAGAAAACGACCAACCCGAACTGTGCACCTTTTCCTGACGTTTCATAAGTGTCCATTTAGGCCTCATCATCATCACCATCATCATTTCAGCCGAAAGACGTCCACTGCTGGAGATAGGCCTCCCCCAAGTGTCGCCACATGACCGGTCCCGTGCGAATCGCATCCTGCGGATCCCCGCAACCTTCACCAGGTCATCGGTCTACCTAGTGGGAGGCCTTCCAACGCAACGTCTTCCGGTTCGCGGTCGCCTCTCCAGAACTTTACGGCCCGATCGGCCATCCGTTCTGCGAGCAATGTGCCCTGCCCACTGCCACTTAAGTTTGGCAATTCCTCGGGCTACGTCGGTAACCTTGGTTCTCTTGCGGATGTTCTCATCTCTGATTCGATCACGCAAGGAAACTCCGAGCATAGCCCTCTCCATTGCCTTTTGGGTGACTTTAAGCCTTCTGATGACGTTTCGTTTACGTTTCATTTAGGCCTATGTGTAATAAAATATTTTGAGTTATTTTCTTTGTGAATTTGATTGTTTGTTAATCGTTTCTTCGCCTTAGAATTGTTTGAGTCGTTACATTATAAGGTTAGGGTACTTAGGTCGGGCTGCGGGACTGTTCGAAAGAGATACCGTGGTCCTGGAACACAAAGGGCAAGGAAGGAACATGGATGGGTTTTAGTCAAGTCTAACACTCCTTTCCGTTCCGGCCAGAGTGGGAGGGGTGATTTGATGATTTCCCATCCTAAAAAAAAGGGTACTAAGGTCGTCTGTAATATTTCTCGCTTTTATGGTCTCTCCGCTGAAATTGCTAACCTAACCAGAAGAATTGGGTTTATCCAAGCTGTAAACGTCCCTTTGAGCCTTGTTTTGTTCTGTCTTCTGCTAATATGGAGGGAAGTGGGAATCATGACTTTCTTACTCCACCACCATTATGTTCTGATTAAATTCGTCGTGGGATCCAAGATTGTTCAATTGTTCCTTAGGGATTTCGACGAGCTTCATTGTTCTGACTGGCTTGTTGTTGTTAGACTGCCTCGTTGGTCGAGTGGTCGCAAGCGCGACTGCTGAGCGTGAGGTCCTGGGTTGGATTCCCAGGTCGGGCAAAGTGCTATTGGGGTTTTTCATTAGGAATTTCTAAGTAGCAGCCACGGAGATTGGATTTGTGCCCGGTTGATGCCAATAGGCTCGCCCCTTATTACATGGGACTTAAACATAACTGGCGAAATGTGGGTGTACACACAGCGGCACATCAAGCTTTACATTTCCAGTATAACGTGGCCTCGCTTTGTATATATTTTCTGTACAATGAGAGATCCGCATAAACTAGTTTTGTATAGCTTGATCAGCCGCCGTGCGTACAATTAGGTACACCTCTGCTTAACCCTACGGGGAATACAGGCGTGATGTTATGTTGTGTGTTCTTTGTCCAGAACTAGCAGTGGTCTGGGAATAGTGCGGTGGGCTAACTTTTCGAGGATTACAAGGAATGCTCTTAATGTTGAAAGTCTTCACGCGTGACTATTCATTACATTTTTTTTACTAATAAACTACAGTCAATGTGTTCCACATTACCGATATTCCAGTAAAAGGTCACAGCACACACACAGCAGTGTGCTGTGTCCTTTACCTTCCATACTTCCCTTTCATTCCATTGCTCTTTATGTTTTTTTATATCGAAGCTGTTTGCAACATTGTAGCGTACTTACTTGTTAAGATGATTAGTAATTAATCGTTTGACGGTATTTATAATTTTTTATTTATTTTAAACGGTAGCTGGAATAGCGACGTCAAAAGGTTCATACCTTTTGATGTCGCTATTAATAATATGTAGTGTACTAGGTTTATTATGAAAAAATAAGACTGGTTTATGAAAAGAATAAATTATTACTGAATGAACGTGGCCTGAACTGTAAATCTACTCTATTTTAATCATGCATAACATCAACATACATAACTTAGAACACCTGTGCATAGTCCCTGTAATCCCCGAAGGGTTAGGTAGAGGTGTACCTAATAGTACACCCACACTTCGCCAGTTATGGTCTTTTAAGTTGTATGTAATAAGGGGCGAGCCTATTGCCATCAACCAGGCGCAAATCCAGACTTCGTGGCTGCTACTGAGAAATTTCTGATGGAAGAACCCAATATAACTTTATTCGACCCGGTAATCGAATCCAGGACTCATAAAGTACAAAAAGATTTCACGGACTTTTATATTTTCCCCTTTAACTTGAGGGCCATCCGTGGCTCGCAAGTTGTTCCAGTGAACTGCCGCCCTTTGATCCATCCTGCGATGATCCGGTGCATTACGTCTCAGTCTACTTCGCCATCCCCTTAGACAAGCGACCCGAGGTTATGGGCACATGACTGGAGACCCCTCCGAAATCACAGAATAGGTATTCTGTTTTGGCCCTACTTAATTTCAGGCCAACATCCTCCGTTCTTTGCTACCACACCTCCAATCTGCTCCGGACCTGTAGGCCACTCTCGGCAACCAACACAATGTCATCGGCAAACAGCATACACCATCCTGCCTCTTCACATACTTCCCAGGCACACCTTTACATTATTGTGGTCTACTTCAGGGCCCACCACAATACCTAACGAGGTACCCGGTCGTATTACTTTTCGAAGTCGATGAACACCATGTGCAAGTTTTAATAATTATAGTTTATATTGTCCCACTGCTGGAGAAAGGCCTCCTCCATAGCCTTCCACTCTCCGTGACTCTCCTCTCCGTGCGGTTTTCTGGCCAATCTGTCACAAACGCCTCTAAGTCGTCACGCCAGCGTTTTCTAGGCCTCCCTCGGCGACGACGCCCGTATTTTGGCACGCACTGAGTAACGACTCTGGCCCATCGGTCCTGATACATTCTACAGGCATAGCCTGCCCACTTCCACTTTAACCCAGGAGTCTTATAATCTGTATCTGTACAGATAAATAAAATTGGAGTGTCTGTTTGTAATATTAAAATAACCGCATTTTACTAAGTGCATATGGATGTATACACGGTACATATACCAAAACAACATTGTTTAAAATTTTTGTCTGTCTGTCTGTTTGTTCCGGCTAATCTCTGAAATGGTTGGACCGATTTTGACGGGACTTTCACTGGCAGATAGCTGAAGTAACAAGGAGTAACTTAGGCTACTTTTATTTCAGATAAATAATTAGGGTTCCGTGCAAAGAAAAAAAAACCCTTGAAATTGGTAACAAAATTCGATTCAAATAGGTAAGTGCTTATAATAAAGGGGATTTTTTAATAATAATTTCACGCGAACGAAGGCTGCGGGCAACAGCTAGTAGATAATATAATCATTAATATTAACTAAAACTTATGTTAATTAGCTAATGAGCTAACGACAAAAAGACTGCAAATATGCGTCATATGAAAACCTGCCAAACGATGCGAACTATGCCACGTGCTGCGTTTTGCATATGTTGTGTTTTTGTTTGTGGTACATACGCAGACAAGATGTTCAGGTTCAACATTGATTGTTAAGTGAAAAATTATAGGGCAAAAGGACCACTCAGATGGACTAACATGAGTTTCAATTTACATGGGCAGGAGGCAGTCCTGAAATACTTCATATTTTGAAGCAATAACAAACGGTTTAAAAAAAATAACGGGAATAATTTAAATAATAATTCTTCTGCTCTTATCCCAATTTATTTGCGGTCGGCGCAGCATATCTTTTTCTTCCATACTTCTTGTTATAATACTCGTCATCTCAGTCACCTCCTTTCTAGCCATGTCATCGTTTACACAGTCGATCCAACGTTTCTTTGGTCTTCCTCTACTCTTACAGTCATCTACATTCATGCTCAAAACTTTCCTCATGCACGACATTTTCCTCATTCCTCCGCATCACATGTCTATACCACGATAACCGATGACCACACAACTTTTGAGTCACCGAATTAAGAATTTAAATCTTCAAAAAATATTTAAAACTTACCTGTACCCTGAGTTTTTACCATTTTCAAAGTTAAAAATCGTTATTAAAACAAATAACCTGCTATTTACTGTTTGGAAGTGATTATTATTGTGTATAGTTTTCTAAAGGCGGGTTTTCTGCATGTTTCTGTTTGGTACTGCAGCGACACTTTTATGTCATCGGCACCAGATTATCTTGGCAGCATAGTGCGTACGCGCAGTTAAGGTGCAGTCTTACTAACTAACTTAATTACTAAAACATGGTATCATGGTGATTATCTTAGGTAAATGAATGGCTGAGTAACTGCTATTTTATTTGAAAAAAGAAAATAGAATTGTAATGACCATAAATAAACTGACTTTAAATTAAGTATTACCAAAATTATAAAACAATTAATTCTAATAAAATTAAACCACAAAATTATAAAGAAATTTACATTAAACATTAAAATAAAATTAATTCGTTAACTAAAGAATGTTAATCTTTACCGAACCGAGAGATCAAATAAAAGATACCGAATTTACATAAAAGATTGAGTTTAAAACATTATTAGTAAGTACTTAGATCTTTGATTTATTCAAAGATTGCTCTTTATCGAAGCTTACTAACTTTACTGTCAAACGATTCCATCGTGACACATGACGCCATGATGGTTTTAATTAAAAAAAAAACTTTAAAAAAGTACCTCTGATCACCTGTCGATTCAAAGGTGTAGATTGACAAGCCCTAAATTCGGGCGTCCGTTTTCAAAAAGTTTAATTATCGAATCGTTTAGATATTTGGAAGTAATTCGTTTATAATAAAAGAGTAAAGGTGTGCAGTGGCTCGAAGTTTATATAAGGTCCCATTAAAATAGATGGACAAATTTTATCATAGCATTCTGTACGTCTAACCAAAGGTATCCAGCAAAAAAAACACTGATTAAAGTGATTTTATTTTGACTTAAAATAATAAATTGCCGGCATTTTTAGTGTATTTTCATTAGCTGTAGCTGTTATCTAATGCGTTTTTCTTATTTATTTTTTTAACCATTATCTTTATTTTTGTGGTCTGAATAATTTCTAAAAGTTTGTCCATCTATTTTAATGGGACCTTATATAATGGAGGTTTTATTCAGAAGTCCCTGCTAGAGGGACAGAGGTAAGGAAAGGACTTCTTTACTTGAAATGTGAACATAGGTTAAGCTTTTTTATAAGTTAACACAAGTAACTTTATCAAACCTTTACTGAGTAAAGATTTTTATAGAGCAGTACCTGGAATTAGAAAAATGTCCTGAGAAAAGTTTTGAGTATGAATGTGGATGGGTATAACAGTAGAGGAAGACCAGAAATACGAAGGATGGACTGTGTGAAGAATGATATGGCAAGAAAAGAAGTGACTGCTAAGATTACGAGGAATAGAGAAGTATGGATGATGAATACATGCTGCACAAATCCCAAACAAATTGGGATAAGCGCAGAACAATGATGAACAATGATGTACTTCACAAATGATTCACGGAATTAAAAAGCGTCACACATTTACTGTGAGCAATGAGCAATTTCGCTAAACTAAATGACCAGCTAACCGTTTAATATTGCTCTTGGGTTCAAAATTAACCCAGAAAACATAATTATCACATTAAACTACTCTAAAATTAAGTCTTAAATCTGGCGCAGACGTGTTAAATGTTACTTTCGAATAAGAAACAAAGACGGGAGTTATTTTTAATTACTGTTTAAAAAAGTAGGATATTTTTTAAACAGTTCTGTTTTGTCATGGTCCATTATAATTAATTATTATACCGGCTCTGCAGTTTCACTTCTTACTTATGTCATTTCATATAAATTTTAGCACATTTTATTTACTTACAATGCATTTACTTAGTCTTGAGGTAGAAGGTGTTTCCCTTTTTGTTTTAAAATTTAATATCTATTTGTAGATCTTTGACAGTCGTTAGCCAGTCAGTGGCCAGAAAGACTGACAACTAGTCTTACCTAGTTCAGTACTAACTGGGTAGTGGACGTCAGATAGGCAGACGTTTCATGTAAAATACTGGTATTCAGCTGCATCTGGTTAGACTGGAAGTCGACCCCAACATAGTTGGGAAAAGGCTAGGCAGGTTATGAATATAATATCTATTGCTAATTTATTTTTGATGAATATTAACGTAAGTGAGTTATTATTTATTGTCATCAACGAGAAAGAATTATATGAAGAATTATATACTAATATAATTTGCATAGAATTAGTAAGATTCGATAAATTAAAATTTATTAATTAAATTGAGAAACCGTGCAAAAAGGGGAGGGTCGCCCAGTTCATTTATAATTCAATCATGCTCTTGATTAAGAACACAACATCGATTAAAAATTTCGATCCTACAATACTTCTGGTTAAAGACATTTAATTCTCATAAAGAAATTACATTTCACTTACATGAGAACAAATTTAAATATACAAACTATTCATTGTCCTTCGACACTCGGACTTTTACACGATACTTATAAATAAGTTAATGAAAATAATTAGGATAATGCGTGTTTCGGTGCTTTCAGTATATTTATAGACTTTAGATTACAATCTGGAAGGCAACAAATTGCAAGTGTCAGCGATGTTTCACGATAGCTCCGTGAAATTCATTCCCTGTGTCCGCGCTGACAGTCCAATTCACGAACATATTCATTTTAAAAAGATTATTATTTTTGTTTTTTTTTTTGTTGTTAATACTGACGATCTTATTAGAGTCCATAGATTCGCATCGGTTTTCATTTTGTTTTTTATTTATCGATCTCTTTTGCGGGCCTTAATTTTTTTTGCTAATGTAAACAGTTGTGAAATGTCGGGGTGTAAATAGATATAAAAAATGCTGGAACTAGGCTTCTTCTTTGATTTCTAATTAGTTAAGAGTTGCTCTTGCAGTCGGACCATAACGTGTTTGTTTCTACTATTGTTATGTTACTGTATATGTTTTCATTTCTATGTATATGTTTACATTTAATATGTTATTCAAAGACGAATTTTGGATAAAATTTAATTCTATCATTTTACATGGAGAAACTCGTGGTTCAATAATAACAGCCGCTCGAGTCGATCTACAGGTTAAATCCCGGTTGCCTAGGTTGGTCCGAGGATGGGTAAACTGACCGCCCATTACATACCAAGTTTCCTCCGTGCCTCGGAAAACACGTTATAAGCCGTTGGTCCCGGCTGTCAATTGTAGATCTTTGACAGTCGTTATAGGTAGTCAGTAGCCCGAAAGTCTGACAACCAGTCTAACAAAGGTATCGTTTTACCCAGTACTAACAGAGTTGTGGGGGTCAGATAGGCAGGCGCTTGATGTAAATATTGATATTCACTAATCAGCTGCATCCGGTTAGACTGGAAGCCGACCCCAACATAGAAGGCTTAGTAAATGATGATTTGACGTGGAGAGAAGGCTTGTTTTACATACAGCCACAAAACATTAAAAAATAACAGATGTATCCCATAAAAGATCACCATAAAAAGATATAGATTATCAGCTACAAGTACTTACACACCCTGTACTCGCAAAACGTTTATAAATCAAAGGGGAACACTCTTGTTTTAAGGGAACCAATCTTTTTGCGAAAGATAAAAGACTTGTATCGACAGATGTACAGGGATACGTCTGAAAGTAATTTATTTGTGGAAATAGTAAAAAACGAGAGTTTTATGTTGCTGATACACATGGCCGTTGTTATGGCTGGTACTATGTGTTTGGAATATTGTGGATAAGATTTGCATGGATTTATGTGTACAGTCGCGGTCTTTTCAGCGTGATCATTTAAAAAAAAATTCGCTTAAATCATGCGGAGGCGCGGGCACGGCTAGAAAGCGCTTCATGTTGTGAGTGCAAGTAAAAATGAGCTTAGTGGTGATCAGGCGGGAGTGTCCTCGATTGTACAGATTTCAGGGAATGAGGAAAATGTCGTGAGGAAAGTTTTGAGTATGAATAAGAATGGGTATAAGAGTAGATGAAGATCAAAGAAGCAATGGATGGCTTTTGTGAAGGATGATATGGCACGAAAGGAGGTGTCTGATGAGATGACATAATAGAGAAGTATGGAAGAAGAAGACATGCTGCGCCCAACCCAAATAGATTGGAATAAGGGCAGGAGACTGATGATACCTACTAATAAAATAACTAACTAATGATGTCTAAGTACATGAGAAAGGGGGGTAACTCATGAAATGGTGACTAATGAAATTATGAAAAAGGACATGCTGCGCATAACGCAAATAAGTTCAGATAAGGGCGGAGAACGAAGATGACTTAGTAGATGGCTACGTAAACAACTTTGTGAGGAATCTCGCGAACAACTAAATGGGTAATATAATTCAAGAGTCAAGTCATTGCTGTCAAAAAATCTCTTTTCTGAACGTGGGTTGCCTTTTTTTCGCATGGGAAATCATCAAATGACTTCTCCCGCTCTGGGCGGAGCGGAAGGGAGTGTCAGACTTGTACTGACTAAAACCCATCCATGTCCCTTGTGTTCCAGGGCCGCGGTTTCTCTTTGAACAATCCCGCAGCCCTGGCAGGAACGTGGGAAGCCTAGGTTGCTATACCGTTTTGACATTTTTTGAAGTTATACTTCTTATGGCGCGTTAGGGAAAAATGATGAGAGTAATTTTTTACGATGCGCGCGCACACCGACACCTAAATTTAACAGCATGTAGTTAGCTAGTCAACATACACCCTGAAGTTAGCTTAGTGTCAGATATTGACAAGCCTAGGTTTTTTATTTTTAATCTACTGCTGGCTGAGATAAGGTGACAGATATTTTTTTTAAAAAGAAGTATAACTTCTAACGCGTGTACATAAGTATTTTAAGTACTGTCTGTGTATATAAAACTAAAAGCCCCAAATAAGGAGAGCAGATTCAATACTACATTTGCCATTTTGACCATTTCTTACATCTAACGACATACGCCCATAACATAAAAAAACGGTCCCAATGACCAGTTCCAAATGCAAATACGTATGTTTTGCCGCCCATAAATTAATTAGATTCAGTGTTGCCAATAAAAAAACAATCCACATTAAACCTGTGTTGCAACATCTACAAACAGCTGTTCGACAATGTCCAATCACATCGCATAATAAAAAGGTAATTAGACGTCGATTTAACTGTTTTTTATTTTTTTATATGTCTAGCCTATTTACCTACATTATTTTATGTTGGTACTGTTTTATTAGTCCAATATTATCGTGGTGTGGTCTATACATAGTTTCAGATAAAAAAAGTCGCTTTTATGTCTAATAGACGATTGATTAGAAATACACATAAAAAAAACATAAACATTACATCACGCCTGTAATCACAAAAGGGTTGGGCAGAGGTGTACCTAATAGTACACCCACATTTCGCCAGTTAAGTTTCAAGTCCCATGTAATAGGGGGCGAGCCTATTGCCATCAACCGGACACAAATCCAGACTCCGTGGCTGCTGCTAAGAAATTCAAGATGGAAAAACCCAATAACACTTTGCCCGACCTGGGAATCGATCCCAGGACCTCTTGCTCAGCAGTCGCGCTCGCGACCACTAGACCAAAGAGCCAGTCATCAGTCGATTTGAACTAGAACTAAAAATAGACATTGTGGCGTCCACCGAACCGCGCTGGACCAGCTGGGTGGATTATGGTCAAATAAATACAAAAATATTTATGAGAGATAGACCGGATAAGACGAAGAAAATCGTAATCCAATTTTTGTTAGTACTTAGTAACAGATTCTTTGACAGTCATAGGTAGTCAGTGGCCCAAAAAGTATCGTATTACCCAGTACTAACTGGGTTGTGGAGGTCAGACAGGCAGTCGCTCCATGTAAAATACTGGTATTCAGCTGCATCCGGTTAGACTTGAAGCCGACCCCAATATAGTTGGGAAAAGGCTAGGCAGATGATGACTTAGTAACAGATTGGTCTGTCTAAGTGTCTAGTGTCATACGCCCGCTTGTCAGGCAGCATTCGTATGTCAAAATCGAAAATGTTCGGGATCATAATTTTTGTATAACTTTATTCCCAATGTCTATTAAAATAGTCTTTGAAATCTCTTTGAATATGATCCATTCTTTCTCACAGAGAGGAGGTCAGTATTCCAGTAGTGGGTTCTCGTAGTTCATTAAAAATCTTAAAGTTGACTGATAGACAATGCCTTGTGGCAACTGTCTAACTCCACACGCCTATGTACGACTTTTGCAGAAGTTTAAATAAACAGTTTAGGCTGATTATGGATACCTGTAGCACAGAAATATCGATGATTTCATATGTCGCAACATCAACTCAGTACATTACATTCGTGCGAAGCAGGGGCGGATGTCTAGTGGATGCAGAAAAATTGTTGCAAAAATTAATTACTTTTCTGGGAGATTGAATTTAGTGAATTTTGGTTAATGGTCGTAAAGACGAGCTTGGTGTAAAGAAATTAATGCTATTTGTTGCTTGCCAAGCATTGTTTTTAATTAATTCTGGGTATCGAAGTGTTTTTAGTTATCGGGCTACGATTCTCGGTAGTTTGGTTAGTGGCTTATTTCATGGAATTACGGGAATTATGTGTCTGCTGTCCTTGTCATAATTTTTATTGAAAGTTTTGAACATTCATATTCATTTATTTAAAAATTAAAACCAATTGCTTATTACGACAATTTTGTAATAAACTAATAATATTAATGTTTATATTTTATATGCCATGTCTTTTGTATCCTTAGTTATAGTGTTCAAAAAAAAAAACTTTTTCAACCTGGAAACCTGACGCCATTTTCTACATAAAAGACCACGTTAGACGTCGTGTTAAAACGCGCACCGAACAGATGCGCTTGCGCCGGTATCGTCCATAACATAGCGTGATCATGAAAGACGGTGTTATCACAAAAGCACCTAACAGGTTTAAGACATCTGCTGATCTGTGAGATTTTGTGGTCCAATTTAGAGGCGGTAGCGGGATGTACACACGTCAGCATATCAAGCTACTACAATCTATAAAATTTACTTAATAGATTTTCAACTCTATCGTTAAAGCATTAAGTTCAGGGTTGATTGGGAAAATTTGACAGTTTCGGGTAGCTTGATGTGCTGGCCATGCATCATCTTGAAACTGGAAAATATTGCTAGTTTTTTAGCGTTTTCTAGCAGCTGTCATGTTATGTTCGCTGTAGAAAGAACCACTATTCCTATTTTGGTAACTTTATTTTTTATCATAAAACATTTTCGTGAGTTAATTTAGTGTAGAATCTCTGACAGTTTAATTAATGTTGTTTACTTAATAGATAAATTATTTGCACATGAATTCATTTAGATATAGTTTTCTTGAATAGTCTTTTATAATATGCAAGTTTATCTAAGGAAATTGTATTTGGATTCTATTGTAGCTATTTACTTTTACCTATATTTACTTAGGTTTGTGGTTTGTAGTTCTTTGAAAGTTGTTACAGGTAGTCAGTGGCCTGTAACTCTGACAGCCTGTCTTACCAAGGGGTGTCGTATAAAATCCAGTACTGACTGGATAAGCAGTCGCTTCATGTAAAAAACTGGTACTCAGCTGTATCCGGTTAGACTGGAAACCGACCCCAACATCGTTGGGAAAAGGCCAGGCAGATGATGACTTAGGTTTGTTGTTATCTCTATATTTCCCAAATAAAATATCTTAATAAATTACGCTTTTCACAAAAATCCTAAAAAAAAAATACAGCTGTTTGAATAACAGTGGACAAAAATGGGTATTAACTAACTCCTTGGATTAACCCATCTCCCAAAAATACATCTGTTTGTGCACTTACACCAACCCTCTAAGGACATCCAAAACTTGCGCGGACGCAAGGTGCAATGACAAGTTGTGAATATCACAAGGTGGTACTATCAACCATATAATCCATGGGAAAATATTACCGCACTGTATCAACCAACATGTGATGATTCGGATGGCGGATGCTGTATGCAGGTTTTACTTCCGCGATTTAATTTACAGTTAGATGAGACAAGCAAAAACCAAGATGGCGGATTAATTTTGAGGTTAGATTAATACTGGCTGGTTAAACGAAAAGTTTTTATATTAGGTGATTATGAAGTCTATAAATAAGTTGTGTAGTTGTTTAATTAAGTAAGTGTGTCTGTTAAGTAAACTGTTAGAGTTAGTTTATAATGCCTTGTTAAGTATTCGACAAATAAGATTGAAAAAGTTACAGAAACTTATTAAATTAAATGCATAACGAGGACCAGAAGTCGCGAAAGCTGCGTTGCTTTATTTTTAGACGCCAAATTTTTTACTGTAAAGAATCAATGCGAAAAAATGGTGGAATTTCCAAAAATATGTTAACAATATTGAAGACGAATCGTAACATCAGCTGTCTGTCTGTAATTTGATAAATTGTTCACAGACCTAGTAGAAAACAGTTAAAAAATCGCAAAAAATAATACCCATACGACACTAATCACTGGCTGAGGATTTTTAAGAACGGATGTCGGAACAGAACGGAAATTGGCACTTTTTTATAATTACCAACATAAATGTTAAGGAATCGATTGTTTCACGTCCTTAGCACAACGCAATAAGGGTTATGTTTGGGAGAAAATAACACATAAATAATTTGGTAAACCTCTAACATTTAAAAGTCACAAGTTCCTAAGTTTTGTAGGTCAACTTTTTGCTATCAATTCTTTATGCAGATGTGCTTTTTAAAAATAATGCTCTTCCGAGGTACGGGCGAGGCAGATGTACAAAATGGGACCTTGAAGATGTTTGGCGAAAAAAAAACACAACACCTTTTAGTTTGGAGTCCATCAGGCAGTTTTTTATCTTTTTTAAAAAGAAGCTCTTGCGATGCGCTCAAAAAATCCAAGTGTTTAGCTCTTTATTTCTCTAGAAGCTTCTAAGTATCGAGATTATACAATGTATTTTTTAAAGCTAAATGTAAATAGATGTTTTAAATTAGCTGCTCAAATAGAGGATAAGATCTACTTGAGTTTTGATGAAGATTTTTGTTCGGTAGTATGTACTTACTTTTTGTAAAGATTGCATGGACGCTGAGTGTTAGGTAGCTCACAGACGCCTAAGTTTGCATATTATTCATTTCAAATCTTTAAAGTAGTAATGTTAATTAGGTACTGACCCTTAGTTAGTACCCGATTTAAATCCTACAAACAAGCCTTTTTTTTTCGGATGGGAAATCATCAAATGGCTACTCCCGCTCTGGGCAGAGCGGAAGGGAGTGTCAGACTTGTACTGACTAAAACCTATCCATGTTCCTTCTTTGCCATTTGTGTTCCAGGGCCGCGGTATCTCTTTCGAACAGGCCTGCAGCCTTGGCTACCAACAAGCCTTACATAATAATTTCAGGTTAAAAAAAAACTTTGCGATATTTATGTGAAACTAATTTATCAATAAAACACCACCATTTTAAAAGTATTCCCACAGTATACCTCACGAAAATGTAGTTGGTTGTCGTAAACAGTATTAATTTATGAAACAGTTAGCAAAGTCTCAGCGTTTCGCCGGAAATCGCCATTAAAACCGACTTTATCGCCTCCGATTTGCGTCTGCGCCTCAATGACAATGATTGTGGACTAAACACACGTTTTTAAATAAATAACGGGTCCGAATTAAGTTTCCAGTCGACATTTTCCCTCGGGCGTTCTTGTTATAGCCACGCGTCCGAAGAAACACGAGTGCTTCCGAAAGCTGCCGAAGATGTTGCCAAAACAAACTCCTGCGCAGATGAATTTGAACTTTAGTTTTAACGGTTTAAAATTTAAATTTGATGGAAGGCCAGTTAATCGTGAAGCCTTGAGGTAGGCAGATGTGTTTCACACAGTTTTGGAGTAACTTTTGTATCATTATGTGATTTTTTTTTCTTAAAGCAAGGCATATGGAGTTTGAAGAAAGACGGCCAGGTAAAAGATGTTTGAGCAGATGGTTTCTTAGGGACATGTTGGGTCACTTCTAGTGTCTTCCAGCTAAGATACCCGGTAACTATTCATTGCCTGGCTTGTTCATTTAAAAGAAATATTTTTTCTTATCTGTATATCTGGGTATTATTTTTGTAGTTGATATGGCAAGAAAGGAGGTGTCTGATGAGATGACGAGTAATAGAGAAGTATGGAAGAAGAATATATGCTGCGCCGACCCCAAATGAATTGGGATAAGGGCAAGAGAAAGATGATAATTATTTTTGCAGTCTAAATTATTAATTTAAAATATATATTGTATATATTAAAATAAATATTGTTCCTCAAAGTACGGAATTACACAGACAATTGGAGGTAGAAAGCTTTGGAACGGGCAACTACTACAGTACTTTCACAGTTATTATGCCTTGTGACTAGGACTGTGCTTCATCTTATTGTTTTAGACTAAAATCTACTTTGACTATTCTAAAGCTCATGTAAATTTGTAAGTTCAAATTTTAATAAGTTTAATATTTTTTTTTTTTTTTTAATAATTTAAAATTATTTAAAAGTTTAATTAATTCTAATATTTTTTTAAGTAAATGTTTAATTGAAGACTTACTTAGATTACCTATACTTATTTTTAGTTTGAGTAAATGCCCTTTAAGTACGTTTTGTGTTAATAAATACATCTTTTCTTATTGTTTTGTCTGACCTTGTCAGTGCAGAAGCGTGAGGCAGACAGGTATAAATACATACAAATAAATGTGGCGTGTAATCTTAGACATCAGATAACTTTATCAAAATGAGATAAGACTAAAGTAGATATGCATTTAATAAATGCTAGCTTTTGCCCGCGGCTCCGCTCCTATCAATTCGGGTGTGACTCTGCTTGTAATTAATATAATTCAATCATGATTTGAAAGACACAAGGCGCCATCTATTATCATAAGAAGGTTATTTTCCTCTGGAACAATACTTTTTTCGGGATGAAAGTACCCTATGTCCGTTTCTATACACCTGACAATGTACCTATATGCAAAATTTCAGGATGATCGAATCAGTGGTTTAGGCGTGAAAAGGTAACAAACAAACAAATAAAGTTACTTTCGCATTTATAATAATTATTATTATATTAATTAGTAAGGATAAGGATTTTCCATGACGCTGATATTTTAAATCAATTCTTGTGTAATTATTGTGCAAATTATTTTAATTGTGTCATTTGTATTCTAAATTAAGCATTGTATAAGCACAATGTCAGATTCAAGATTATTACAGATATTATCTTTTAAATACTGTGTGAACTTGTCAAAATCAAAAATCAAATCATTTATTCGCATAGAATAGTAGGTATTATACAATAAAGTTGTTATAAAAATATAGTGAGCCGAGTATATTCTGCCTGAGTTTTGGCATGCAAATTTTAACAAATAATGTCAGTATCATTAATAATATGAGTTAAATCATGAAATAATAAAGAAAAAGATTATAATACTAATCAATTATTTTAACAAGTCTAGTTTAAGCACAGAAGTAGATACCAAATAAAAATGACAATAATATTAAATTGCTGGAATGTCACACATAGTATAAAATAAAATAAACAATAATAATCACATGTAGAATATATTTTTTCTTGATTCATGTCTGTATCAAGAAAGTCTAAAAATAAGATAAAGAAAGTAAGAAGTAAGTAAGTATAAGTAAAATTATGAAATTATTTAAACAAGAATTAATAATGTCAATACTATAAAACTTACTTTAACATTAGATATTAACCTATTCACTGCCCCAGTACTTCGGGAAAACTTCGTGAATTTCGTTCGCGCGCCCACAACCCGTATCCGAGTCGTCGTTATAATGAACTATAGGTGACTTGTATTCATGCCCAGAACCCGACTAGCGAGTCCATAGCTACAGATACGGATTGTGCGAACGAACTAATTATTATTCGACTCATATGCTGGGTTCTGGGCACTGAATGGGTTAAGCAGGGTAAGCAGAAATCTTAGTGTTTATGTTTATAGCAATAAGGTTGCGTGAAATTATGATAAAACTATTAATTGGGATATTTGAATCGGATTTTGTTAACAATTTCAAGGGTTTTTATTTTTTTACACAAAACCTAAAATAAAGATCTGCTAGTAAAAGTCCCTGTCAAAATTGGTCCAGCCGTTTCTGAGATTAGCCGGAACAAACAGAAAAACAAAATATTAAAAAAATGTTTTTTTTTTTGTTATATGTACGTACGTATGTTTTTGTTTTGTATGTACCATATATACTTTCATATGCATTCAATAAAAGCAATTACAAACGAGAGACACTTAATTTTTTTTATTATAGATAGACGGGTGATTGGTGTGAAGACGAATTTTTTACAACTTTTTAGGCGGACTGTACGATCATAAGAGTATTTTGCGTTTTTTTTTTGAGTTGTTTGTGTGTACATGAAGAAAACATCGCGGCAGACCCCGTAGAAGATGACGGGACGAGCTGGATAAAACCAACGACCAATGGCCCACATAAGCCCTGGATCGAAACAACTGGAAGTCATGGGGAGAGGCTTTTGCCCAGCAGTGGGATGACGCAGGCTAACAGTATCAGTATTGTGTGTACATAAATAAATCATCTACATTTCGATGGCATGGCTAATAATAGCTATACTTTATATTTATTATAACTTGTTTCTAACTTGAACACTCAGAGACAACCAACCAACGGACAGCTGCAATCTTCAAAAATCATTGGCTTCTTATTACTTAATAAAACCTTTTTGTTTTTTTCTATGCACCCAACTTTTTTTTAATTACAGACGCCACACCATGTCGCTAAGAAGTTTTTTCCTCGCGGCACGTACCAAATGTTCCTGAGCAGCTGCGCACGCGACGAACGAAGATCATTTCGCGAATTTTCGTTTCTCGGGAGACAGATGCCGTGTTAACTAAAAATTTTAACATATGTATGACCGAAACGTCTTATGAAACTCGCTTTTTGTATGCCAGGAGGCTTCTCTTACTATTTTGTTTGGTAAATACGCGTTATAACCAGTTATTAGTAAAATACACCTTGAGACTTAGCCATGAGGTTTTAATTTAAATGGATTGTTGTGTTGTGTATATTGGTTATGTTATACTTGCGAGAAACACTTGGCACCTGACTTAAATGTTCGAACTGCGCGTACGCACAAAGGCGCACTCTTTTTGTTTGGTGGGAGAAAAGACGATTTTTGTATAGTCCAGTTCCCATATTGTATAGTTTGGTAATTTCATGCTTGAATAGATCTTTGAGGCTTTAAGTGATGGACAAAAATGTTTAAAAGATGTTCTGTATTGTTGCATTCGCACAAACAGCTATTAAATATATTAATAAATAAACTTTTTGAATAAATCGTGTGGTTTGTGGATGACCCCCTTCCGTTTCCTTTAATTATTATTTGTTCAATTATTTTTAGTTACGTTTTGTCTTGAGCGTACATTAACTTCTAACAAATTAAATAAATTAAAAATAAAACTCTCTCAAAATTAAATAAGATTTTATAAGTAAATTAAGAAAAACGAAATAAAAATAATTTCATTAATATCTCAAGTAATTTAATTACAAAGATCGATGGGAACCGTCCATGTTTACATAGAGGTTAATGTGTTATTCTGTGTTAATGTTCGGAAACACATTATGTGACCAATTTGTATGTAAATACCTCAGAACAGGAAACAGACACTCGGCTGAGATTCATTTTCTTTATGCCATTCTAATGGCGTTGATCTGCATATGAGAATACATCACTCTTGTGGCTCTGTGTACTTAGAGATGGATTACTGATAAGGAACACGTTTTATTCTGAAGTTTTTGGCAATGGGTCTGCTGCAATTCTGCTATGGATATAATTGCGATATAATATACAAACGTATGGTATGTATGGTGTGTATGACATATAATTATCCATGCTAATTTGAACTCTTGTTCTTGTAATTTGTACAACAAGTGACATAAATGATAAATGATAAATGATGTTTCACGTCATAAATACATTTAATTTGAGAAAACTGTCTCGAAAACTTAGAGAACTCAAGAAAATTTCAGAACTTTTATGCCGCTTAATTTCCAAAGACAAATGTACTTTTTTGACAAATTGTTTTTCGAAGGATTCATTCCTTCATGAGCAATCAGAAAAGTCTTATTTTAATTAGTTTAAGTTATCGGGTCAAAAGTGTTGCAAATTAGGTATAATATCGCCCATTTCAAGGAATGAGACTACATGAAGAAGGGATTGCAACACATTTCCAATTAATTATTAAAAATAATTGCCTGTGAATCAAATGCTTACATCATGTTTCAAGGAAGAATATGGACGCAAAAATGCAACAAAATTATCCCAGTCGGATTTAATTCCATCGATATATAATTTTGTCATCAAAACCGTTAAAAAAACCTATGATATGTTATAGAATAACGAATTCTTTTAGAAATTACGTCGATATTGCGTACTGTGCTAAACACCGGATGATGTTTTTAGATCCAAACATAAAGTATGGAATGTCTAACGCCAAATGTAACCGGTATGGACTCTTTGCAGACGTGCTCAACCTTTTCTCATTTGGAGTAAATCTTTTTGGTACGTTAAGTACCTATACGTAGTACGGTGTTCACGTTTCTAGGTTAAGCTCGCCGTTGTACATGAGCTATATATTCTAATTTTGTGTGTATATCTTTTAGTTTTGTGTGCAATAAAGAATACGTTGTCCTAGTATTATCGTGAGAACCACTGGCTGTTAATCCATTGGAACTTTTTGGAGACAGATATCATTTATTTAGATATCGTTTTCTTTTTCTAGGAATGCCAGAGTTTTTTTTTAATTTTAAAGCTTTCTTGTTGTATTATTCCCTAAATAAACATCACTATCGGCACTAGAGACCTAACACAAAAGTATCGGCTTTTCTCAAATTATCCTATTCCTTTCGTTTCTGTGCCCATCATATCCAGGTCGGACCCAAATTCTTAGGAGATCCTGACTTGTGCCACAAAAATCTCCAGATTTGACGTAGCTGTCATTAGTTATTGATACTCAATAGGTTGAGTACCACTGGGTTAATTAAATAATAATGCTAGAGTTATGTTGGTACCCCGGCGCTTGGTCGTGAGGATATCTAAATCATGATCTGTTAATTACCTTTATTGCTAGCTATACTTTTATCGCGATTCCGTTCACGTTTTAATTTGAAATAAATATATGTGTTGAAAAAGGTTTTTATGTCAGGAGCAGATAATTAATTGCAATTAACATGGTCTTATTAGAATAGTAACAATAAAAGAAAAGATGGCTAGATTTTTTATAAAAGAGTTACTAAAAGGTCAACTCTATATACGGATATATCCCTGTAATATTTAAAATATAGTTTTTATATTGCCTTCATCATAAAACATGAACTTAAGTATTTTATATTACCATCACCCCCACCACCCTGCCCTGGAACACAAAGAACAAGGAAGGAACATGGATGGGTTTTTAGAAAGTACAAGTCTGACACTCCCTTCCGCTCCGTCCAGAGCGGGAGAAGTCATCTGATGATTTCCCATCCAAAAAGAAAAAGTGTTTTATACTATACGGTTTTCCGACAGGACTTTTTCAGTAGCCGCCCGATGATTTAATTATAGAGTCGTTTATTCCTTCCATGAAATATAATAAAAAAGTACAAATGGCAAAACCTGGGTACCTACCCCAGTTAGTGGTTGTTTCCCTTTTCGGTAGTAACCTACTCCACTTAAACGATTACAGCGTTAGAATGTAACAGTGCGATGTTATTTAGGCAAAATGAAGCGCACTAGCTAAACACTGAGAGTTGAATTCCAACGTGCAATAAATATCTAGACATTACAGTTAGGTGTCTTTTAGTGTTAGTTAAAACGTGCTTAAAACAACTAAGTTAGCAGTGCTGTAAAACTGACTATTTTGCTGCACATTCTTTCTCTCTTTTCAATTCAAAGAGTCACTTACGCTGGGGACACATTGATGACACGTAATATATTTTTTTATTTTTTTATCTTTTATTCATTTATTTTTTATTTTTTATGTTGTATGTTGTAAATGTACCACACTAACCATCGTGGGTTAAACAGTGGTATGCCAGACACGGGAACTCGGTGCCACAACATGAAATCTAACACAGGCTGAAACAAATTCGCCTTGTTGTTGGGTTACATTTCATGTTGCATTGCATAAGTCTGGACGTTTCATTCGTGTTACATTATACGTTAAGTTACACCAATGTGTACCCGGCATTAGCTTCACCGGTTCGCATTAAACAGACAAACAAACATAACATTTTCAATGACAGTAGTATGTATATTCTGTTGATCGTATTTCCCACAGCTAGCTCCCACTGTGTCCTGGGCAGAATACTAAGCATATTAGTAAGCTAATCTTACCTATTCAGATTTATAGGAATTATTATGTATGTAGGTTGTATAATTAGAACATTATGTGCTTATGCAGTTTCTTGAGGGGACGTTGTTGCGCCTCATTGCTTGCAAAAATCAGTTTTACATGGAATAATGTACACTTAAACTTATATTTTCATTGATATTAATTTGCTGTTATGTATGTAGGTTTGTTACAGCTTGAATACTTACCTAAAATCAATATAATAACTTAATATAACTATGCCATCACTAACGCCGGAATGCGTGTTTGAACTGAATAAATGTTACCATACCTTTTACGCAAATTAATGTTTTTGCCTAGGTTGGTCTGTGGATGGGTGACCAACCATAACCTCGGAAAACACGTTAAGCCGTTGGTCTGGGCTGTCATTTGTAGTTCTTTGACAGTCGTTACAGGTAGTCAGTGGCCCGAAAGTCTGACAATCAGTCTTACCAAGAAGCATCGTTTTACCCAGTTCTAACTGGGTTGTGGAAGTCAGATGGGCAGTTGATCCATGTAAAATTTTTGTATTGAGCTGCAACCGGGTAGAATGGAAGCCGACCCCAACATAGTTGGGAAAAGGCTAGGCATATGATGATGATTCTCTCGCATACCTTCTGCATTTTACGCAAATTAATGCTATCGACTTTGCATGGAAAATATACGGAGGAAGAATGTGAATGTGTAGTATATAAGATCAGTTAATCATCAATGCGTCATCAAACTTTCATTTAAACTGCATTCGCTGCAGCTGAATCAACTTTGTAGAAAGTCATTTCCTCAGAGTAACTATTCGCAGTGAAGAATGAGTCAGATCAATGCTTTTTGTCGCTTTTCTCTATTTACCTTTTAGTTCTAGTACTTCTATGTTAGTACCATGTTAGTGGTGTACTATGTTAGTTCTACTATTTATATAGTAGAACTAAAAGGTGAATAGAGAGTGTCCCAAAAAAAAAAAACCTAAAAATATATATACCCGCAGCTTATATAAGCTGCGGGTTATATTTTATTTGGGACACCCCCGCCACGCTATTTCCTATTTTCAAATCACTGCAACTCTTGAAAGCACAGAATCAACAGTGGCGACCACTAGAAAAGTGCCGAGACAATAAAGCTGGACGAAGTCCCAGAGAAAATGAAACTCTTGGATCCATCAAGGAAATTATTCAGAAAATAATAGCGGATGTGAACTACAGTACTTTCACAAGTTATTATGCCTTGTGAAAGTGAATGTAGCTTAGCCTTCTTTGTTTTTCCGACATTCAAAAGTGCCTGTAAGGGTCTAATTGAAATAAATGCTTTTGAGTTTTAGTTTGATGAGTAGGAAAATCATAATTTTGGGTTAAGTTGCCATCAACCGGGCACAATAGCAAACTCTGTGGCTGCTGCTGAGAAACTCCTGATGGAGAAACCCAATTTTGATTTAATTTTTAGTGTATCAAGCACACTTACTATTGTACATATTCGTATGCCGCGTCCAGCGGCGGATATGTCCTGAACCATGTAACTTTTATTTATCAACTTTGTGAATACCGTATCCTACGAATAAATGTCTTTTTCTTTGAAAAAAAATTACTTTGCTCCACCCGGGAATCGAACCCGAAGCCCCATGTCTAATTTAAAAATATAAACCCAAGCTTTTTCACTAGAAGTCAGTGCTGATTTCAGTGTCCCCAAAATACTGTACAATATTAAATATCATTAAACAGAGCATTGCACTATACTAGGTTTATATTTCATTCTGTGTAATGTTATATTCCGTACGTACTTTTGACAGGTGATTACATTTTTATAAAAACTAGGTTTGAGTCTAGACAGTTATTGCAATATTTATTTTAGATTTCTGATCTGTCTGTCTTTTTTGCACGGTTTATAGGTTGTGAAGTCAGGCTTTTACCTCTGTCGTAGGTATATTTATTTGTTTGATATTTACTTAGTTCTGAATTCATCTAGTTCATTATCTTTGAAAAAAAGGGACGTTCAATTGAAAATGAATCATTCTATTTCAGAAAACATTCGTCAAATGAGTTTGAATAAATGAGTTTTATTCAACCAAATAAAAAGTTAAAAAAAAACATTGGCACTGTTTCAGCATCCACTGAATTAATTAACCTGGTGAATAACACTTATAAAAAAAACATTTCTATAAATACAGAACTATTAAACACTGCATGGTTTATTTTAATTATTGAAATCATAATTCATTTTAAAAACTGAGACAACACTAAAATAAACATTACACTTTATATCTCCAAACCTCATATAAATAATGTCCAAAAGTATTTTTATTTGATTCTAAAAAGCTCGCAAATAAAGTGTGAAGAAGCACAAATTGTAGCAGCAATCATTGCCATCTGCTAAATGTACTGAAACGTTTCAGACGGGGGCGTTTTCAGTCGGCGCACGCGCAAGGCTTGTCGTAAAACAAAAGAGTAATGTGTGGCCTGGAAGAGCTTTATAGAGCTGCGTAATACACAGGTATATATGTATATTTTTGTTAGTACCTACTTTTAATGTTTTTTTTTTTTTTTATATTGAGTAAGTTTTTGTTGATAGAATACGTTTTTATTAACCTTTATTTAGTTTGGTAGTCTGTTTTAAGAGGTATTTATGTAAGCCAATTCTTTTTTTCTCTTGGTCTATCTAGTTAGATTTTCTCATACAGGGTGTAAACAGACTCTTCACGAAGCCGTCAACCAAGCATTATTACATCAAACTAAGTAACTTTACGCAAAAATTAGTGCTGGGAAACGACTTTTTTTTTGGGCTGAAAAATCACATTTTACAGTAGGACTCAATGTAACGCGCTCAAAACCTTGTGCTGATGCGGATGGATTGAATAGTAAGGGGGTCCAAAAGTCTGCCTTTCGATTTCGTTAAGAGTCTGTTTACACCCTTTATTAAGATATTTGTTGGTAGCGTGAGTGTGTGTGTTGGTGTTAGTAGTAAAATTGACCTGATTCCATTGTCAGGATGGATTGTCTTCTGAGCAAGTGGTCGTGTTGTCTCGTTTACTCACACATATAAATTGAATGGCACAGCGTACATAAAAGCTTATTTTAACAAAGTTTATCCATCTGTTTTCAGTCTAGATTTCTTGTGCCTAGTTTTTTATACAATTATTGTACCTAAACGTGGGTTTTATTTTGAGTCATGCATTGATTGGTCAATTTATTATTTTATAACGATTGCCATCTGACATCTGAACTGTGGGAAAACGATTATGAATTTCGGAAAATGATTAAGTTTTATTTTTCCGTATGGTGTCGCTATGCACAGTGGCTAATGGGCGAGTTTCCATGCAATGGGTTCCTGGGAATGAAAGGCACCTCCGAGGCTGGTTTAGAAAGAGGATGCGTGATGTTTAACGTAATGACTGTTTCGGGGCAGAAAACGTGTTCCCTGGCACGACGAAGGAGGCTTTTCCAGCTGGTACGGGAAAAAAGATAAATCCTTGCCACTTACAATCTTTTTATATGGCTTATCTTTTCACTACGACAAGACCTACTCAGTCATCATCATTATTTTCTCTTCCTTATCCCAATTTACTTACTTGGGGTCGGCGCAGCATGTCTTCTTCTTCCATACTTCTCTGTTACTCGTCATCTCATCAGTTACCCCCTTTCTTGCCATATCATCCTTCACACAGTCCATTCATCGTTTCTTTGGTCTTACTCTACGCGTTAGGGAAAAATGATGAGAGTAAATTTTCAAGATGCGCGCGTACACCGTCACGAAAAACCGACACCCTGAAGTTAGCTAGTCAACATACACCCTGAAGTTAGCTAGTCAACATTTTAGTTTTATACGCAAAGAAGAATAACTTCTTACGTGCGTAATAAGTACACACAAAATTTTCTTTTTTTGCTAGCCTACATGGTGTCCCACAGCTGGGCAAAGGCCTCCCCTTTCTCTTTCCGCACCTCTCTATTCTTTGCGACCGGCCATGTTAGTATCTTAATAAATTTAAATAATGTCTGCCATTTTTAGCTTAGTAAAAAATAAATTAGGTACCAAAGAATTAGCTTAGCTATAAAAGATTTTTTTAGAGCTAGACCCCAAACGGACAAAACCTCACCATTATTCTAATAAGCATTTTCGGCTAGTAGTTCTTCACTTTGAAATAAATTAACTTAACAATACCTTACGTGTTTGTTATACTAATCACTATGTAAATATAATCTGTCTCGTTGTTGCAATCGCTAGATTTAAATGAACAAAAGCACTTGGAAGTAATTTAATTTAGCGTCTAAACTGGTTCTGAGCAAAAAATGTGTAAAGTTCAAAGTTCTAATGTTTGTTTTTTAGTTAATTTTCGAGGTCGTCGCCGAGTTCAGTTCGCTAGCAATGCTATTTTAAGGGTTAGGTTACACTGGGGATAATTAAATGAGGCTTTGAAATAATTGCGTTTTATGGATTTAGGCTTCAAAATTGTTACGTTTTAACTCTCTGTTTTTGTAAACTTAGGCGAATTTCATAAATAAAGATAAAACCCCAATTATGGGATGGGACCCCAATTAAACTGTGTTCAAGGCCTGTCAGTGTCATCATTGCTATGGAATTGGAAGACCGATATTTCTTTAAGTTTTCAGCTTTAGCAGATCGCGTTTAGTTCATTGGTGAAATTTGCTCTAAATCATTCTATAAAAAATATTCAAACTCAAAAGCATTTATTTCAATTAGACCATTACAGGCACTTTTGAATGTTAGAAAAACAAATAAGGCTAAGCTACAGTCACAGACACAAGGCATAATAACTTGTGAAAGTACTGTAGTTATTTATTTTGCCAGCTGATGTTTAAGAGACTTTATCAGTAATTTAAATTATTAGTTTAAGCATCAAACTGAAGAAATGTAAAGAAAAATAAGCCTTTAAAGAATCGATTGAAAACATCTCTAAAGTCGGTGTAAGTTTTTCTCACTATTTGTGTGAATAGTATAAAAATCCCTTGACAGCTACAACTTCCCAAGAATGGTCAGAATAGCGCTAAACCAATATTTTATTCATACCATCTCAAGATTATATTGTACAAGCATTTAAAGTAAACACTGCTCATTCGATTAACCTTAAGTGTAAACATTATGAAAAACTATGATAAAATATGATGTTTACTTACATATTGGGTGTGTTTAGATCTCTATAACTCGTTAGATCTAGTAGCAGTAACTTATAAGGAAATGGTGATACTTGTAGACACAGAGGATGAAACAAATGGAGTCTTAAAACACACCATTAAAAGCAGTGCAATGACTATTTACTGACTATTTTATGGGTCACCCGGAAAATACAGAAAGACAAAGAGAACGGCTCTAGTTATCAATAGTCTAAAAAAATGTTTATTTTTTCAATTGTATTCGTGGCATCAATTTATAAATAAGATATGCAAAAATGAATTTCAAAGTGATTTTCGATAAGTAACTTAGCATAAGAGAGGAAAAATGAATTGAAAATTCACAATGCTGACCTATATGACCAAAAGATTGACTGGTAGGGAATGCCTTGTGGCATTAAGTCCGCCTATGTACCACTCAACAGTACATAATGTTTAAATACTTAAACAAAATTGAGTTTTTCTCCTTCACAATTTGGATAATCCGCTATTTCTATGCCATTTCTTACCTAACAGTCCATTCTAACATTACTCCGTGCCACTAAAGTGTATTATAGACATATTTCACATTATATGACAAGATAAATAGTGATACGGCTGGTGTTCGATCACGTTAAGTACTGCTAAACCCATTAGTGTTAATATCAACAGGTTTTTGATGTAAAACGTATGGAAAAACAAGCACTACCATAAAATGGTTTCATGACTGTATATTTTATTGAATTAACTGATTTAGTGAAGACAAAAAAAGTCCAAAAGGTATACTAGGAAATTGCAGAACACAAGAAAAATAATATATTATTATGTAGATCTAAACCTTCTTAACGTGTCGATGGCAAACAAAATTCAATCTCCCAGGATATGGCAATGAGTACCATACGATATTAAGTGGCCTATCCTATGTGGGACAGCACCACATTTACTCTCAAGGGCAGAAACACAAATAAAATTAATTCAGATTAAGACATAGTCTTTTGTTTAAACATCTGTCATAACCACGTTTATAATATAATTCTTGTTAGTAAACGAAAGCACATAAAACCGGTTTAGTCCTCTTTAGGCCACTAGACACAAGCAAAAACAGTATTATCCAAACTATATCATTAAGTACTTAGGTGACCGAGTGTACGCCGGCCCTAATAGACGCTCCGGTGAGTCAGCCTCGTCGCGTCTCTTGCGCTTGCGCAAGTTACACTCACACATGCGCAGCATACAGCCTACGGTATTCACATCAACTTAGAACTAGAATGCATCGACAATATTGAAGGAGATGATAACCATTGCCGCTTTTGTGTGGAGATTGAGAATAGTGCGACAAATAAAAGAGGCAATGGTTATTGAATGTAGGCGTAGATTACCATTTATATATTTATTGGTATTATTACGGATGTCAGTAAACTTAGAGCAGTTAAGCACCTGTTTACATACGAATGTGGTGTTACTCGGCTGTTATGTGTGAGATTTAATAGAGTCGTCTCCACGTGAGCCGTTTTTGTCGAGCTAAGACAAATACACTTTGTGCATAAGAATGTGATACTTAGAGGACAGCTTTTTGTTTTAAAGTCCGCTTTTGTGCTGTATGGATAATAATATTACTAAAGACTAAGATAACATATAGAAAGAAACTGAGTTCCTCAAATCATATGCTATATTTTTTTCTGCTAAGGATAAAGTCTTCGTAACCTTGAATGTTCACACGCCTCTTTATAAATAACTTTATAAAAGAAAAATATGTAGGCAATATAGATTTATTTTTAATAAAAAACTTTGTTTGAGATGACGTTTATTTAGGTCATAATAAATCATGAGATGAGTTAACTGATTATCTTACAATATCGTGAAAGACTATAGAGGAAAAAGGGTAACGGATAAACGAAGAAGATTATTAACTTTTACAAGATTTAATAAAAAATATTAATTGTAAAGATAATAAAATCAGCAGTGATAATTATAATGAGATTGAAAAGTAAGTATGTCTAATAAATGAATACTCATATCGCAAATCAAATCATACTGAAGTAACCTCACTCCTAAATCTAAGTAGCTATGTGTAGGTGGGTTTATTAACGTACATTTTGTAACCAAATCTAGGGTCCTTCTGATTATATCAGACGACAAAGATAGAAACGCATTCTCGGATTTCATTTCTGACAAAGTAAATGTTTGGAGCCTTGAAGCAATGCCGTAAAGAGATACTGAAGGTAATAGAAATAGAGAAACAGATTTTATTTAATATTATTGCTGTTGGTAACGAGACAATATGTATGATTGGTAAAAATTTCAACAGACTTTACAAGAAATAATAATAGTAAAAGTTGAATTAGAGTTTACTATAATAGATCTTAAGGAGGACTAAATCGGAACTAGAACTATATTTCTATAACCATAGAGATGATGCTATAGATTCATGTAGCAAAGAACTCAAACTAGAACAAAGGGTCGCAAAAAACGAAGCACATTTAAAAACTGAAAGTTAAAATCGAGCAATAAGAAACAACAAACATGATGACGAGAATAAACAATCCCAAAATGTAAACAAAAGGTGCGACCATGACTTGACGGTAATTGATTTTGTTTTTAACATCACAGACCTTCATAAGAAAAGGATTTCCGCAATCGATTACAAATAATACATTAATCCATCAAACAATGTTTTTCACGACAAAAAACCTACTTTACACAATACACCAACTTAGTCAAACAGGTCTATGATTAATAGTGATCATCCGAATGCTTTCAAGGATGAAGGTAATGTTGATTTTAAATTGCTCATGACAGATCGCTGTGAGCAACAAAGGCTGGTTGGAATTTTAATTCGTGTAGCTAAAGATCAAATTGATGGTAACCAATAACACGAAAATGTTACATTCTTTCTGCTTTCCTGAGGCTGTAAACTTGATTATAGATCACGTCACGGTTTTGTCTATTCTGGGACGAATAGAACTCAAAATATAACCTTGATACTTTTATGAAACATCTTTGTCCCATTTAAAAGCAAACATCAGTTGAAGTTTGTTTGAGTAAGATTCTGCATGTGTGAGTAAACTGTCTCTCATTAAATCACAGTTTCTGAATAGGCCAGTTTTACTCGCAGTACGCATTTCCTCTTAAACGACAAAGATGGAAACTACTATATTCTAAAAACTAACCGAAAACTTGAGACATCCGATACACAAACGAGTTTTTTATTTTAAAACCCGCTGCAAACGTAATCTAAGTAAAAGGCTGCAAAATTGGACTATTGCATCCAGTCTGTTCCGACAGACGATTATACATCGCATATCCGACTTCGTTCCCACGGCGGCTACAAACGGGTTATTATTAAAACTTACTCCTCCATCCATTGAATTATCAGCCTTTGCCTCCTCACTTACAGTCGTTTTTAGATTAACATCACTAAGATCTACATTGCCTACCTCACAGAGGAAAATCAGTTCAATCGCTTACGATTTAAAGTTTAAAATTGCGTGGGAGTGTGCCAGAAGAAGCTGGCCACAAGAGAACAATTTGAAATTCGTATTTGGAGTCGTCGGTGAAGGATTTTAAGTCCTCTCTCTGTTGTTTAAGAGTTGTTTAAGTTAAGTAGCGGTAAAATTTTGTTTTATAGTGGAGATATAAGCAGTGAACATATTAATTGTGCCAGCTACGTGTATTTGTGTAGGTAGGGTCGTGTTGAATGAAGTATACTAGATGATAACTGTGTTTAAAATAAATGGATGCTCGGTATCCTCAGTAGATATGTTTCGGGCATCCTCATTTTTCGTATCAATTATTTTGTTTATGATATTGTGAGAGCGTTTTGTTTAGTGTTTGTTGATTTTCGAGCACTCTTCTCCTTTTACGTGAGTGGTTATTGTCAATAACCGAGACGTTGACATTGTTAAGGCGGATGAGTCAGCTTGTCTTGAGATCTTCGATGTACAAACGTAAACAATTATACTTTATTTTTATATTTGCTATATATATTTTTTTCACGTGTTTCACGGCTTGATTCGATCTCTATACATAGTGTGATGACGTCATTGAACCTTGATCTAAGATTAGTGTAAATTGATATCGTATTATGCAATGTTTCTTATTGGAACATTTTTTATAGTACCTAATGTACTGACGGACAGACAGATCAATGATTTCTGATGATTTGAGGAATGATTTCTGTCTTGAGTAATCGCTGTTGTCACGAACCAGAGATAATCATTATTTTGAATGAAAACCTTTATGTCTTATCGAAGTTAATGCTTGGTTCAGGGTTACAATGACATTTTGAAAACTGATGTCATTTTCCGTAATATTTTGTATTAGCATACGGATTTGGTAATGTAGGTAAGGCAAATAAACAGAATTTTGATTCTTGATTGAAGTAAATCTATCTCAAAATATTTTGAAGACTATCTTGTCTTATAGAACAGGTTACATTAAGGAAACTCGCTAACATTCTTGCTAGACAGAGTCTGCAAGTCCATGAGATACCACTGAACCAACGGTAACCACGGAATAGTAAGTTGCATACATAATTTTTTGGAAATTATTCCACACTCTTTCTCAGTATCGCCATGTCCACCAATTCCGCGTTCTTCAACCTTAGGAATACGTGACAAGAAGTAAAAAACAGCGTTTCTCATGTATTTAGCCAAAAATATAGTTGGGTTTCGCATGGATCTATGGTAGTTTAGTATGGTAATTGTCATGGCGTTGGCAGCATACTTAATAAGGGTTAATGTCTTCAAGTGAGGGTCATGGTAGCAAGTCGTGTTGATGTGGAATGACTAATTATGATTTTGGCTCTTTGATTAATTTGTAGATTAAACTACGAGTGGATATTATGGGATTATTTACCTTATTTTTACGTACGTCTGCTTCGTGTATGTAGGTCTTTAGGAGTTTATGATTCATTAAGTTCAATATTTCTTTCGATTTCGATTTCGACATCGTATTTGCTATTACCACAAATTATGGTTCTATTACACTATCTATTGCCATCTTAACTTATTTTGTCCAGTTTTATTCCATCTTTTTTGATGTTCTGCCCTACTTTTTTCTAATATTCGTTTTTCTTCCCACATATCAAGAAATAGAGCTACATTGTTCACTTTTTGCATTATCAAGGACTTCAAAGCCGAATGTATAAAACACGTCAAGATCTGAGGTATCCGAGGTCTATAGGTTATTCGCATACCTATTTCAAATTAGACATAGTAATGGACATTCGACACACACTGAGCTGGCTGAGGTTAAAAATATTTATATATTTCAAAATACCGACATTACCAACAATGTAGCTTTGTTCTCTATTTTAACTCGCCTTGGTTTTTATGTTTTAGGATGGCTCTGAGAATATTACTTCTAACCTTGTTGAAGGAAGCTAATTCAGTTTCATTTGCTGTCAACAGGCTGCAATGATGCAAATTATGTCCCAAAACTAGGGTTCTGTTGATCTGACGAAATAGATAGAAATTTCATAAGTATAGTATTAAATGGTAGAATACCACTTTGAGATTTAACAATTGTTTTGCTGATCATTCTTAGTCTTGGCCAAGTTTTCAGGAACCGGTTGGGAAAATGGACTCTTTCGATTCATTTTAAAATGCAGTTTGTAGCAGATAAGGAGACAACAGAAAATTACAAAAGAGGAAGAGAATCATACAGCAAAGAACAGAGCAAAAACCAGCGATCCTCCAGACACTTCAAATTAACAATATAATCTTCCAACAGTTCTCATAGAGTCAAAACCTTGGCCTCTCACCTTGACCACCAATCACACGTCACCACAAATTACCACCCAATGCAATACCTATCCACCATTGTCACTGCACAGCTTAGCCTAGTGGAACCGGCTAGAATGATGTAATAATTGGTCCAGCGTGTCAGCTTCGCAATTTGTTGCACTAAGGATACGGGCCGGTCTCATCACATGCTGGATTAAATATGTAAATTGTGCATTTACTCACAATAAAGACTTTACTGTGTTTATCTGTTGAGTTAAGGGGTGTCGCGCAGGGAAGTATATTTTTTGCCTTAATTTGTAGGCTGTTAAAACGGTCTTATAAAGACTGATAGGAATTTATAAATATGGTCAATTTTGGAAGCTAGTCTCCAAAAACTTGCCATTACTGATGACGAGCTAAACCCCCCCTTGCAGGGAGGCCTATGTCCAGCAGTGGACGTCTTTCGGCTGTAATGATGATGATGATGATAATGAAGAAGAGCAACATTTTTTTTACATGACTTCTTCTTGCGTTTTCCGCAACCCGCTTGAATCTTAAAGAGGTTCAGATTATAATAACATGGACAGAAGAATCTTTAGTCTATTGCAAAGCATCTCAATACTTAGTTATTTTGATTAAGAAGACGGCGTTTTAATATACGCAGGTCCAGATTTACGGACTCACCAATTAAGAAACCAAACCATTTGTCTCAAATTAGGCCACCCAGGTTCATACCAATTTAAGACCAGTCATAGGGCTGTAACAACCAATCACAGAGAGTGATTTAAGTCCCCTAAATGACGTCTCGAACAAACGGTATCCATTACATATTCTGACAGCCCTGCACACCGGATAACCTTGGTTTTAATGCGAGTGATTTATATTGCAATTATCATTATGATAGTCCGATGAGTTGGAAACAATGCGGTGTGATGCGAGGTCCTTGGTAGTTGCAACGGGATGTTGGTTACATTATGATGGGTAACAGTGGCGAAGGTTCTGTAGAACTCGATTCCTAACGGCTTCCCTTTGAAAAATGGCACAGTGAGTATTCTATAGACAAATAATATAATCACATTAATGCATAATCACATGCATAATCACAGCTTACCTCTTACAAAAATTGACCCTACGCTACTATTGGGTAATACACCGGTGAATTTGTTATTTGTACAAGTGTTTGTGGTATTTTTGCACTGTTTTGTAGATTGACGTTGTTTGTCAACATGAACTTGCTGTATGCACTTGTGAAGGTAACAGCAATTTTTGAAGTGAAAACTTCATTAGCATCGTTGTGATTTGAAAGTCGATGAAGCGAAAAAGCGACAGGCACATAAATTCATAAGATTTAACGTGGGAGAAAATGAGATAGGAAGCATTATGCAGTGTTTATCTTGAAGCTAAAATTTTTGAAGGTTTCACTTCTACCACGTGTGAATTGCACACCTGTTTTTTTTTTATTACTGATGAAGAATCTTATGTGGGTTCAGATTGATGTACTGAATATGTGATAGGTACAAGTTCTTAAAATGACATTGTCACTTACGTTATCATTAACACTGAAAACGTTATATTTGCGATGATTACAACCGTACTGCGATCGCCAACGGATGCCTGCGCCAAGCGTGGCGATTATGGCAAAACCTCTTTGGGGAGGCCTATGTTCATCAGTGTACGTCTTTCAGCTGAAATGATGTTGAATGATGATTGATTGATTACTATTTGTTTAGAGTTCCCGATCATCATTCAACACAATTTCAGCTGAAAGACGTACACTGATGAACATAGGCCTCCCCAAAGAGGTTTTGCCATAATCGCCACGCTTGGCGCAGGCGGATTGACGATCGTAGTACGGTTGTTACAAAGGCACAGAGCTGCTGCCTATTCTCTGGTAAGTCCCTTAGTCGCCTCTTACGACACCCACGGGAAGATATGGGATGGTGCTATTCTTTACTTCCGACACCATACAGTACATCAGTACAGTTTCAGTCATACAGTTCCCGATCAGTTCCCGTTTTATCCGTGATCATAGTGCATGCAACAGCGGCGCCGAAATATAATCCTGTTTTCAGTGTTAATGATTACGTGGTAAGTGTTAGTGCGTCGACCCTTCCACCTTGTATGACATAGTGGTTTGTTCAGTGAAGTATGACATAATATGGTTGTATTGTTAGGTAAGCGAAAAGTCCTCATCATTGGCCTGCCCTTTTTAGGGTTCCGTACCCAAAGGGTAAAAACGGGACCCTATTACTAAGACTCCACTGTCTGTCTGTTACCAGGCTGTATCTCAGCATTTGAAATTTTCAAAGATGATGTGTTTCTGTTGCCTCTATAACAACAAATAATAAATGAGAATCCATACAAGAAACGTGTTTTTTCGCTTTATACCATAAAGCGAAAATACACGTCACGGAACCCTTCATGCGCGAGTCCGACTCGCACGTGGCCAGTTTTTTTCCAATTTACCTTTAGCCCGATAGTCCCATCACTAAATTTTCTTCTTAAGTGAGGGATAAGCGAATGGGATTTTTAGTAAAAATAAAGCCTTAGTTGCTCTTGCGAGATATAGCCCTTCAATAACGGTAGGATAGTTTCTCTTCAACTTGAACTCTTTTCTTCATTAAATCGAAACGGATCAAATGCGGACGTTGCTCTAGACACCGACAGACAGTGTCCGGTGTCTGTCTAATTAGTCAAACTAGTTCAACTGCCTCCTTGGTCTAGTGGTCGCAAGCACGACTGTTGAGTAGGAGATTCTGGGTTCGATTCCCGGGTCGGGCAAAGTGTTATTGGGTTTTTCCATCAAGATTTTCTCAGTAGCAGCCACGAAGTCTGGATCTGTGCCCGGTTGATTGTAATAGGCTCGTCCCCTTTTACATGGGACTTTAACATAACTGGAGAAATGTGGGTGTACTATTAGGTACACCTCTGCCTAACCCTTCGGGGATTACAGGCGTGATGTTCTGTTCTGTAGTTTGACTAATCCTTTAACGTGCACAAAACAGCTTTATGATAATTCTTTGGATGAAAAGGTGACAAAATAAATCGTCAACATTGCATTAATACTTAAATTAACAGACTCTAATGTCACATCCGTTACTATTATATTCTATCTAGTTTTTTTTTATGATGTACAGTCGCTAGCGCATCAAACTACAATCAGTCAAATGTCTTTAATAGATTTTCAACTTTATTACTTAAGAGCGTTTACGACTTACGGCATTTCATACAAACTTTCGAGTCCTTATTTTTCGAAATTACTGAACCGATTTTAATGAAATTTCGTACTCATAAGCAGGATACAAAGGGCTAAAAAGTTGATAAAGAACATTTTCGAAATCTCTTTAAAAAAAAAAGAATATTTGAAATTCCAAAATCGAAGAATATTTGAAATTCCGAAATTTTCGAAAATGTAGAAGAATATTTTCGCAAAACAGTGAATATTTTCGAAAATGTTCTTCATCAACTTTTTAGACCTATGTATCCTGCTTATGCGTATGAAGTTTCATTCAAATCGGTTCTGTCATTTCGAAAAATAAGGACTTGAAAGTTTGTTAATGCCGTAAGATGTAAACGCTCCTTGTGTTAAGTTCAAGGTTGATTGGGAAAATTTGACAGTTTCGGGTTTCTGGTAGCTTGATGTGCTGGTACCTGTACCAGCAATTTAGGCTGAATGAAAGTCTAGACTAAAGTAACACTCGCTGGTTAACGGGAACTAGTCGTGAGTCACACTTCGGTTTAACCTAAGTACTTAAGCTAAGTTTAAAGACACCAGCATGGTGACACAGGTTGACATTTTGACATTAATTTTATTGCATAGACGTCATTTGGTTGGGGAATAAAACTAGTGTACTTAATTGTTCTATTAAAGTCATTTTATATCATTTTATCTTCTTAATCTTAACTTTATATCAAAACTAGCTGATGTCCACGGCTTCGCCCGCGTGGGTGTCAAATATCGCGACCAAAAGTAATCATGAAATTTTGACCCCGGTCCCGCAACCCATGGGAAATATCATTATAATTTAGCCAAAATATGAAAAAAAAACCTTGACAAATTGTATATTAAAATTTTCCTCGAGAACCACTTTATCCGTGAGTGCAGTAGTGGCCGCGGCTTCGCCCGTCTCGAGTTCCAACACTATCCCACGAGATAATAGTACCGGGATTAAAAGTATCCTTATATGTTATTCATATATGCATTTCATCCAAATCCGTTAAGTAGTTTTTGCGTGAAAGAGTAACAAACATCCGGGTATCCAGACATCCATACATCCTTACTATCTTTCGCATTTATAATACAGGGTGTAAAAAAAAAACTGGTGAAAAAGTTGGAATTTTAAGCCCCAATAACTCCGTACGGAACTAGAAAGTTCCCCGGTAAGGTCTAGAACAAAAAAAATATCGCAATGACGGAGAGAACAAGTAGAGAACAACTCCTAGGAAGTAGGATTTTTTAAGAGGGGGTTAGTTAAGAATGGTTGGAAAAATATATTTTTAGGAACCCTCAAAAACTGAATAGTTCTCTAAAAACCTGTTACCCTCTTCCTACTAGACACGATCGAAAAGTACCAACTAACCTAAAGTACCTATCGACACCCGACGGCACTTTAAGTGTCTCCCTGAGCTAATACTACTAAAAACGGACTCGAACCCGTTACCCTGTTAAAAACCACTTGAGTTCGGCGGAGTACCTTTAAAAATATACAGGGTGCTCTAAAACGTGATAGAGAGGTAGATAGTGGGAGTGCCACTTGACTGTTTGTCTGTTCGTTTTGTTAGGGACGATCTCGGAAACTGCAATTTTGGCACGTGCGGGTGAGGGCTTCCGATTGCTGATTTATCTCAAATTGTTTGAACAATATATTTTTGATGCGTACTTCTTGATAAGTGTAGTGGTCTTTTCTTGAAGTATTTTTTTTGTTTGTTTGTTGATGGAATGTTGTAATAATGTAGTTTTGGCTGTCTTATGCTCTTCATTATCATCTGCCTAGCCTGTTCCCAACTATGTTGGGGTCGGCTTCTAGTCTAACAGGATAACAGCTGAATACCAGTGTTTTACATAGAGCGATCGCCTATCTGACCTCTAATACCCCGTGGTAAGACTAGTTGTAAGATTTTCAGGCCACTGACTATCTTCGATCGTTATTCTTCAGTACCCAATTACTTTTCAGCCATTTATAATGGATTTAACAAAAAATATCCTTCATCGCCGCCCACAATCCTATTTTCTTACAAAAAAAACTCCGCTGATTACCTACATATTCGCAAGGTTACCTTACACGAGGCACAAGGCAGTAGTCAGAGTCACGTCTCACGCGGTCCCACGATCGAGGCACTGTGACGCATAATATATGACTATATACACTTTAAACAACATAATATTATGTATAGTTACTTATGTACTTTAAGTATGCTAAGTTTATGTACGGGTATTTAAATAAAGCGGAAGGATTTTTGTGTCATAGAGAAGGAAATGGGAGGTTTAGGGAATACAGGATTCGGGGACCAATATTAATCATTATTTTTCTGCCTTTGTCGGCTTGTCCCATGTTCCTTCTAGTTGCAACTATTTGTGTCATCTACCACCACTGGTGATGGTCGCGTCTGTTCCGTCGCATTTGCCACCTCTTTTGCCCCCACTGGTGGCAGATGACACTAAGTCATTCAATGGGGTTAAAGGAACTTAGAGGGTTGTAATGATGATTTTCATGATTGTAATTGTGTAACTACACATGTGTTACTGGCGCGACTCATTTTTTGGGGTCGGTAATGGCCATATATTCGTACAAGCCTAAAATCTTGGCTTACCCTTATAACCTACTACTCTTCATGATGGTAGGGTTTCTGAACAGTCTACTTGACTTATGGGCTTCCCATACTGTTGGACCTTTTTTTAATTTTTTCGGGAAATCATCAAATGACTCCTCCCGCTCTGGGCGGAGCGGAAGGGAGTGTCAGACTTGTACTGACTAAAACCCATCCATGTTCCTTCCTTGCCCTTTGTGTTCAAGGACCGCGGTATCTCTTTCGAACAGTCCCGCAGCCCCGGTATTGGTGGATCGCCGCTACACGTTTTTTTCTTCGATTCCCCACTGTCAACTGTCATGCTGTGATTTACTCCTTTTTCTTTCACATCATTCCTTACACAATCCATTCATTTTTTCTTAAGTCTCCCTACCTTATACAAAAAAGGGGTATTTTTGTGGACACCACATCCACAACCATCAAACCCAACGAGAAGGATTTCTACATAAAGATGTACCAACCAATGAAGACGAGGAAAACTTAAATCATGAAGACATAATCGTCACACTTCATCCATCAGAATCTCACCTTCCGAAGGCACCATACACACAAACAGTTTAACTCATAACTCTTCCTTTCCCTTTTAAATCGGGTAATAAATCTAAAAGTGTTGCCGGAACGATCCAACTAATAGCGATGAAAGCTGCGAATCACTATAATATCGATATGTACGAGTATATATGTATGTCAGTTTGTAAACTTTTATTGGGACCATCGTAAAAGTTAACGAGGTTACCTATACGACCTGTCTGTACTCTGTAGGTAGGTAGTTCATCAGGTGTGTTTTAACTATTTGATTTTTAACAAGGTTGGATTCCTTTTAGGGTTCCGTACCGAAATGGTAAAAACGGGACCCTATTACTAAGACTCCACTGTGCGTCTGTCGGTCTGGTTGTTTGTCACCGGGCTGTATCTCATAACCCTAGCTTATAGACAGTTGAAATTTTTACAGATGATGTATTTCTGTTATAACAACAAATAACAAAAATATAAATTATTTAATAATTAATGGGGGCTGCAGTACAAGAGACGTGTTTTTTTCGGTTTATGGTACGGAACCCTTAGTGCGCGAGTCCGGCTTGCACTTGGCCAGTTTTTTCCTCTTGTTGACTCCAACTAGTTGAAGATGTATGGTTTTGTGGGCATAGTTTCAAGTATAAGACTGATACTTTTAACATAAAATTACACCCACATTTCGCCAGTTATGTTTAAGTTCCATGTAATAAGAGACGACCCTAATAGCATTTTGCCCGACCCGGGAATTGAACCCAGGACCTCATGCTTGCTATTAAGCGGCCTTTTTCGACCCCTAGTACTACTTGCTTCGCGTCGGCTTTCTTGTTTAACAAATGCTGTCGAATCAAATGTAATGCGATTTCAAGATATTTTCTTCTAGTTTGTCAGCACACAATACATTGTCGCCAGTGACCCGATCCAGTTCACATAGCACCTTATGTTTACATCCGAACCAAACTGGACACATAAAAATAAACAATTGTATAGTTTATTGAATGGAATCATCATCTTATTGTCATTGACGGCTGTTTGTTGACACTACAGTCAATTGTTTAGTGACGTCACGAAGATAAACAAACATGGCGGTGTATTGAATTTGTTTGTCTGCTAGTTATTTTATTTATTGTTTTGGTATTAGGTAATAATGTGGGGTATTGTTATGTAGGTATTTGTTGCCAGAGAAACATCTCATGTATTCAACGGTCTGTAAAATACTCAATGGCGAAGAACTGTAATATCTCCGTTTTTCTAAACGTGTATCATCATTATAACCTATTTGTTGGTAAAAACAATCTAGTCCAATTCCAGTATCGTCTTCCTGCCCTTGTCCCATTCTATTTGGGGTCGGCGCAACACGTTTTCTTTTTCCATCCTCCCCTGTCAAACGTCACGGCATCATTTACTCCTTTCTCTTGCATATCATGGCCTTCCTCTCCCTCTCCATCCATCAACATAAAACAATCTAGTCTCATTTAATAGTCCAAAATAAAAGATTTTTTTTTTTTTTAGCGTTGGGGATAATCATTTCTGCCAGGGCTGCGGGACTGTTCGAAAGAGATACCGCGGCCCTGGAACACAAAGGGCAAGGAAGGAACATGGATGGGTTTTAGTCAGTACAAGTCTGACACTCCCTTCCGCTCTGTCCATAGCGGGAGAAGTCATTTGATGATTTCCCATCCGAAAAAAAAAGAAAAAAAGGGAATAATAATTTTATGTGGCTTGTACTACATAGTAGATGATTTATGAGATGCCATTTCTTTCAGGATTCATCTCCAGCATAGCAGGAGGTGGGATGGCTGAGACACAAACAGCCAGAGCTGGATTCATGAGACGTTTCGTCAATAGGAATATCAAATGGGCGCTACTAAGTAGAATAAATCTAATTAAAAACGATGGATGGACTGTGTGAAGGATGATATGGCAAGAAAGAAGGTGTCTGACATGATGACGATTAATAGAGAAGTATGGAAAAAGAAGACATGCTGCGCCGACCCCAAATAAATTCGGATTAGGGCAGAGAATGCAGACTATGATGAAGTAGAATATATCTCGGTAGATGTGAAGAAAAACGAAGATTACTGTTACATACCTTTTATTTTTGGATGCGAAATCATTAAATGACTTTTCCCGCTCTAGACAGAGCGGAGGGGAGTGTCAGACTTGTACTGACTAAAACCCATCCATGTTCTTTCCTTGCCCTTTGTGTTCCAGGGCCGCTGTATCTCTTTCGAACAGTCCCACAGACTGTTACATACATTATATATATTTGTCTCTAACTCCAATAAAACATTACCTTACCATACGTTTTCAATGTGCCGCAGTCACTCCTTATAAACTCACAATGAAGATGATGAAGAGAGATTACAGTGACGAGCAGCTAATTTTACGTAACAGATAACGTTAGGAACAGTTGCAAAACTGTATATTGACACAAAGGAACATATGGCAACACTCAATGTCAGCGAAAAAATTAGATATTCAAGGAGATAAATAACGATGAACAGCGACGTTAGGGTTATCAAACGTCAGTTTTACGAATGAATGACAGTCATAAAACTCATCTTTATATTTTTCGGTACAAGCCTAGCAGAAGATGTAAAGAGTATCGATGTTAATGCTGATTCTTTTGTCTATCATGGCATAAACGATTGTGAAGACAACGTTAAAAGATTACGTTGTAAAGAAATCAGCAGATGAGAGTGGCAACACTGGGGGGGGTCCCCCTAGAAGGACATACACTGACCTTACTGGTGAGTGGCAACTGGCGTGCGTGTTTGACCAGTTGTGAACGTGGACGAAGCAAGAGGAGTATGTAAGGTGGCGTTCTGTGGTTTCAGCTCTCCTCATGGGAAAAAGGCGTGAGTTTATTAATGTATGCATACTTATGTGTATAAATAGTTTATCAACTCACTTAGTAGGAGATGGCGGGACGAACTGCATGTCTTCCTTGAGAATTGGAAAGAAGTAGCATAGAATCGCGACCGTTGGAAGGAATGGAAGGAGGCCTTTGCTCAGCAGTGGGACAAGATGGGCTAGCTATAATAATAATTAGTATACAGGGTTAAATTTAACCATCTAGCAAAACTCGAAACACGATGCTCTAAACAAGATATCATTGAATAAAAAAAAAAGCATCTGCCTTAGGTTTAGAAATATAATAATATACAATATAGAGGACATGGATGAAACAATCAGGACGACGCCGACGATACAAAATTCTAACCTTGAGACCACACAACGACGTCAGTTCAAAGTCAAACATCCATTTACATCACTAACTTAAGCTGTTAAATGCTAACCCTACCAAGTTCTTCTAATCGACTCCTCATTGACTTAATAATGCGCAATTATTGTATTATTTCAAAAGACCGCGCAAACATGGTGCCGACATCTTGGTATTTGTGTCAAATGGCGTTTGTGAAAAACTGATGGAGTTATGAAAAAAGGGCGGAAAAAAAGATGGTGGCTGGTTTTTCTATATGGGCATCAGCCTGTAATAGCTAGTGTTACTGTTATGTATCTTTTTTTAGATTTCTTCTCTGAAAATAGTTACTGGCTTATTGCCGAAGGTGTCAATGATACTTTTTGATTGAGGGCGAGGGTTAAAGGGTAAGGGCCAGAGTAGCCCGCGAAATTCAAATTTCCTTACGTTTTTGCACGTCAGTGTCAGGCTTTATGTTGAACTAAATATAATATATGACCGTGACCGTATTTACTGAGTTTTAATTATTAAAATCATCAATACAATCCTCTAAGTTCATTTTATCCCACTCAATGATTTCTTCATGAAATAGTCATGTTTGTTACGTTCGCGAATCATATTTAACTCGGTTTATCTTAGAACTCATACCATAGTTACCTACCGATGAGAATTTCAACCGTACTGTTCTGAAGCAAAATCCCACCAATTTATCAAGCATTTAAGTAGTATCATTTCAACGTATTCAAACAGAAACAATTTCTCTGTACGGCAACATTGTTTTTACATTCATTGAATAACGACAAAATAGTAGACGTACATTAAAGACAACGATCTTTGAGAATCACCAACGAACAACACCAATATAGGCTTCCAACATCTGCTGTCTTTATCCCTCTTCTGATGTTTGGCATGAGTTAGAGTGAGATGAATGGAACAGCCAATGTTGGAGCAAATATATACGGGGTAGACCACGGAGCATTGTTTCATGCAATTGGCGATTTCCTCTATTAAGTAAGTATGCAGGAGATTCAAGATAAAATGTTGTTGGTACAAAACATTTTGACGGTTCCGATGTTATCTTGTCAGTATATCGAGTAGTTACTAGATTATGCGCGTTTTATGAGCAAAAATGTGTTCGAAATCTTTAAGAAAGTTGGTAAAGGAGTTATTGTTGGAGATTGGTATCTGGGGAATGGTGCCTTTGAAGATTTTTTAGTACTTGGAGAATTGCAAATTGGTGAACACGAAGCAGGTGTATAGACGAGTAATTTTTCTGACTTATTTTGTGGCATTTTCGAGTATACACACGTTCCCAAACAAATAACTATTGAGGCTACATCAATTAATGCAGAAAATGTCAAACGCAGGAAGAGGTTAATGAGCTATAACTGGCTCAAGAACACGAAAACAAGAATGAATAGTTCAAAAATATTTGCAGGGCAGAAATGTAATGAACTCTTAGTAAATACTGCATTAGGTCATTTGACACTATCAATAAAAACTTAACCTATTCTCACTAACAATAATAGTAGAGAAAATAGCTCTTCAATAATGCATAGCTATTCCCATTCATAACTAAAACTCTCTTCACTATCCTGCTATCCACAACAGGAACTCTCTTTTACAAAATAACAAATATTATTGACAAACACGTGACTCCAATTTCAAATAAAACCCCAATAATCACTCATTACATAATTTTTCGTATCCCTCCACCCTTTTCCAAAGCACCCTCACATAATAACACAAAGCGCCAGATTGGTGCGCGTACTTGCGCCTGCGCATGCACGTGTGCTTGTTACCGCACCCCTTTGGTTCCGATTTCCGACGGGCACTTCCTATCGCGCTTTGGTGTCAATTGATAAGCTATAGATCGGCTGGATGTGACCTTTCTAATCCGGCTGCAAAGAAGAGTTGTTTTTCATAGATTTTTTTGAATAATATGTATGTTGGGAGGTTTCATTGTAGTTCCGTAAGTAATTGGAGTAATAGTTTAAGATAGATTCAATATTCTGAGTGGATCAAATTCCCTTTCTTTGAATGATCGAAAGTGGCAGACAGTCTTTCTACTGTCAACAGAATTGTACGTTTGAACCTTATACAGCGTGGGCGTGTGATTCAGACTATCGTTAATGTGGAAAAAAGTCAGTTATCCCATACAAAACTTGAATACCTACTCTACCTATTTTATGGGACGACAGATTTTTTTTCGCGATTAATAAAAAAACTCGGTATGTAATGAGTGGTCACCCATGCACAGATCAACCTAGGCAAGCGCAGCTTAACCTGAAGATTGATTCGAGCAGCTGTTATTTTAACTACGAGCTCGTCACAATTGAGTCTAACTACATAAACTAATAAATATGTACTATAAACGCGAAAGTATGTATGTATGGATGTTTGTTACTCTTTCACGCAAAAACTACTGAACGGATTTGGATTAAAGGAGATGTGTCAAAATGTATGAGCCCCGGCTAGGTCTCTGGACACAATACAAAAAAATGGGGAAACACAATTAAAGCAGTTTTCAATCATCCAATTACTTTAAATTGGCTTTGTTTGGTAGTAAAGCACATGAATGTACACTTGAAATTGCAACACACAACAAAAGCCCGTCATGGCGGTAAGCTGTCCTGTTGATTGATTATTGACGTTTGACATGTTTATTTCTGTCATATTACATTGTCAAAGCGAATCACTACGTTAGTTATTTACAGTAGACAGTTCACGATCTATGATCAATGGTGGATCTATGGTTTACTGTCATTGTTTTTCTACCACAGAGTATCATTATCATTGAAAGTCAATAAAAATAAATGATACATATCAAATTATTACAAGAAAAATATGCATTTATGCAATTTATCTGTATTTTTCCCGGATTCCACGAATTTTTCTCGATTTTTCGAGGCATATACTGGGCCCATTTTGAAACATCTCCTTTGGAACACAGATAATTTATAACCTGGATTAACACATAGGAATTATCGAACTCCACACGGGCGATGCCGCGGGCATAAGCTAGTAAATCATAAATCAAGTAAGACTCTGCCCGGTTCCCACAATCACAAACTGCAATAATTTGGAAAGGATGAGAGCTGAAGGCTCGCGCAATAGGCACGACATTTTTATGATCGTGAATCTTACATCTGTGATGTAAGCTGTTGCGTAAAACTATTGCTCATCCTGAGATCTAGGCTAAAATCTAGGTGCAGTTTTTGCTTATCTACATATTTTAGTACAAACTTATAAAGTTTATACCTGTATGTCTGACGATTGCGGAAGATGTATGGCGCTTAAGAAGTAAAATGAGAAACTGGTTTATCAGACCCAATATTGAGGGGATATTATGGTCTAATATTGATGTTGTAGATAGTCGAATAGTTCTGCAGTGGTAACGAAGTACCTGAAGTTGTAAGTACCTGAATGCTGCCCGCATTGGAAGACCTCCCACAAGGTGGCCTGATGACTTAGTGAAGATAGCAGGAATCCGCTGGATGCGATGTGGCGTTTCGAAGCTTCGGGGTGTGGGGGTTGTGCCCAACAGTTGCTCTCGGTCGTATATCAGGTGTTATGATGGTGGTGATAATGTCAGGTATTCCGTTTTAATTTTGGCCTATTTTATGTTTGTTTGTTTGACTGCCTCGTTGGTCGAGTGGTCGCAAGGGCGACTGCGTGAGCATTAGGTCCTGGGTTCGTTTCCCAGGTCGGGCAAACTGCTATTGGGTTTTTCCATTAGGAATTTCTCAGTAGTAGCCACGGAGTCTGGATTTGTGCCCGATTGATGGCAATAGGCTCGCCCCCTATTACATGGGACTTAAACATAACTGGCGATATGTGGGTGAACTATTAGGTACACCCCTGCCTAACCCTGCGGGTATTACAGGCGTGATGTTATGTATGTTTTATTAAAGTAATATACCAGATTACAGTATTATGCAGGTTTTTAATCAAAATGAATATGGAAAAACTATTATTCACAATAAACGGTAACTCTGTGTGTCATTCTTTTTCTTTTTTTTCACAGATTCTCGAATGGCCGTCTCGGGTTGCCACCGCAAAATCTTTTAATATACCAATTTTTATTTCTCATGGTCAAAATGAATATTAAAATGATTAAAAATAAATGCCTCATTCTCTAAACGCTAACAGTTTGCTCTAGTAATTGTACGTGGCCCCACGCCACGTGCAAGTTTGTACGTCTTGACCAAATTAGTTTTACTTATTCTACTACAAAATTCTCAAAAGTTTCTTTTTGTACCTTATGTCAGAGACTCGGATGCAAAAACCTTGTTTTTGTCGGTATTTCTATTTTTAACCGGTAGAAAAAAAAATTGTCGTATCCAGTCAAACTCTATAAACTTTAGACGAAACACATAATCGAAAAAAAGTTAATTTAATTCTATTGTCCGTCATATGGCAACAGTCCATCTTTAATTGGGTCATTATCGACCCGTTAACCCTCCCGTGCCAAAGAGAAAGGGTTAAAGCAGATGCATGATTTTGCTCGAGCATCATTCACTCACTTTTGTTCCTTTAATTGGACTTTTTGTTTCAATTTAATGGAAACAGCTGCTTTAGGACCAATTCCATTAAATTGGAAGTTGAATAAAGTTTATTGTTTATGTTTTGTGTTTTCTTTCCGGAATTGCTGAAATAAAAGATGGTGTTTTTAGGGTTCCGTACTCGAAGGGTAACCAACGAAACCCTATTACTAAGCCTCCGCTGTCCGTCCGTCTGTCTGTCAGCGGGCTGTATGTATCTCATGATCCGTAATAGGTAGACAGTTGAAATTTTCACAGAATATGTATTTCTGTTGCCTCCGTGCACCGTAAAAACAAAAAATAAATTAAAATTATAGGGGGGTCCCCTACTACGGTGGTACGGAACCCTTCAATGCTCGAGTCCAACTTAATCGGTCTTTTTTAAATTATGATATTAAAATATAATTAACTAACGGACGTCACGCGGTTTCACCCGCGTAGTTCCCGTTCCCGTGAGAGTACGGGGATAAAATATAGCCTATGTTACTCGCGGATAATGTAGCTATCTATTGCTGAAAGAATTTTTCAAATCAGTCCAGCATTTTTTAAGTTTATTCGTTACATACAAAAATACAAATCGTTCCTCTTTATAATATTAGTAAGTATAGGTTATAATTTTAATGATATAGTCCACCAGACTGTAAGGAAATTATGAATGTTGCTGTCTCTTTGTCCATTTACTTGACGATTTCACTTTAACTATTGGCTAGTCTGTATGAAACTGATTGATGAGTAAAGCTCTGCCTCTAAATCATCATCATCTGCCTAGCCTTTTCCCAACTATGTTGGGGTCAGCTCCCAGTCTAACCGGACGCAGCTGAATACCAGTATTTTACATGAAGCGACTGCCTATCTGACCTCCACAACCCAGTGCTCTGCCTCTAAATAAAGTAAGGCAAATGAAAACAAAAACCAGAAAACACATAAATTGTGGTGAAGGGACGATAAGGAAGCTTATACGAAACTTTAAGGTGCAAGCGCCAGGGTAGCAACTGTCGGGCAGTAGCCCACCAGACATATCACCCGTCTGGTTGGAAGATCCTCCCTTTTCTATTGGGGATGAAGAAATTTACACCTTGTTCTTCATACCCCCAAACCGAGTTTGCTCCATGCCTCGGAAACACGCTAAGCCGTTGGTCTCGGCTGTCATTTGTAGTTATCTTGGTATAAAATAAATTGCAGAAGAGCCAAGAACCTCAGACACTTTTGCATGTTTGTATGCAAAGGGCATGCTTTCCGAGAAATACCTTTCTGAAACATTTATTCCATAAACGCCAAGTAAAGAATCTATAAAGGGCTCTTGTTATGATTCACATTTACACACTAGCTGTGCCCCATGGTTTCACCTGCCACTAGGCTCTTAAAGAGTTGTAGCATGAGCCTATACCCTTCCTTAAGAATTGGGCTATTAAATGCAAAAAGACTTCAAATCCGGATGGCAGTTCCCGAGATTACCAAATTCTAACAAACACACTCTTTTGCTTTATTATATTGGAGTAAAGATCTTTTGATACACACTAACATTATTAAGATAAAGAAAGTCTTAACACCAAGTGCGCCCGCGCAGCATGTTTATGAGACAGGAGTCTTAGTACTAAATTAACTTAATTATGCTTTTTAAACGTTTTTATAACAATAAAAGTTTGTGAGAACTCAGGCGTTCTCGCATAATAATAGTGTTATATTTTTAAATAATTATTTTTAATGGCATTGTATGAAACGGTCATATTATAGCGGTTTATTTATAACTAGCGGTTTCTGGAGCTCAGTCGGCTTGCTAAATTATTTTTTAAACTATCCTGCTCTTTTAGGTTAGGATGCTGCCTAATTTAATCCGGAAAAATGGATTTCTTATTTTCCATTTCAATATAATTGCAAGCGTGACGCTAATCAGATGAGGAATTTTATGGTTGAAAAAAACCCATAAACATACTACTTTATTAACACAACATAACATCACGCCTGTAATAACCGTAGGGTCAGGCAGAGGTGTACCTAATAGTACACCCACATTTCGCCAGTTATGTTTAAGTCCCATGTATAGCGAGCCTATTGCGATCAACCGGGCACAGACAACGGCACAACGGGGCACTACTTTAGTAATTTACTAGTTATTAAGTCGAGACCACACAAACTACAAATACAAAGAGATAGGTGGACAGCTAAAACTACAGAGTGGAATGGTCCAGATGGAAAAAGAAGAGTAGGCAGACTGAAGAGCAGGTGGGCTGACGGCATAATAGATACAGCAGGAAACAATTTGCAGGATATTGCAAAGGACAGGGATAAATGAAAGAACCCGGAGGAAGCCTTCACCCGTGGACGGTCCCATATCCCAAAGAACATACGCCTTAGATTAAGAATTAAAAAGAAAACTAAAACTACTAACAAAGAAACAAAATATTTAAAAAAACCACGTGTGCAATTCGCACGTGGTAGAAGTGAAACCCTCAAAAATGTTGGCTTCAAGGTAACACTGTATAATGCTTCCTATCTAATTTTCTCCCACGTTAAATCTTATGAATTTATGTGTCTGTCTCTTTTTACTTAATATCCTGCAAATTGTTTCCTGCTGTATCTATTATGCCGTCAGACTGAAGAGCAGGTTCTTCAGTCTGCCTACTCTTCTTTTTCCATCTGGACCATTCCACTCTGTAGTTTTAGCTGTCCACCTATCTCTTTGTATTTGTAGTTTGTGTGGTCTCGACTTAATAACTAGTAAATTACTAAAGTAGTGCCCCGTTGTGCCGTTGTCTGTGCCCGGTTGACGGCAATAGGCTCGCCCCCTATTACATGGGACTTAAACATGACTGGCGAAATGTGGGTGTACTAGTAGGTTCAATTCTGCCTAACCCTTCGGGGATTACAGGCGTGATGTTATGTTTATGTTATGTTATGTTATCCTCTAGTGATTTTTCGACAGCTTAAAGGACAAAGAAACCACCGAATAAAATATTGAAATTCCGAAATTCCGAACAATGTTTGTTTCCACTTTAATCAAATACCATTAGAACAGATTATAGGTATCACCAAGACAGCATGTGGCATTGCTTTATAAATCCCACTTAGTACTATAACTAAGCGATCTAGCGGTACTCAAGTGTTGTTACCGTTTGTAGTTCTGCACACCCCGTCACGGTAGGAGAGCGTGAAGATAAGTGTAACTGACAACGCATTGTATCTAATTACGTAACTCTACTAACTGTTATTCAATGGTTAGTTGGCTTAAAAACTGGTTGAGGTAAGTATAGTTTTCTTTGATCATTTGATTTTCTTATATCGAAGGAACATACAAATCAAATAAAATTCAAAGCCATTTATTTAAAAACATAGGTACATACTGATAAATACATTACCCTCGTTTGCGTCGCGCAGTCGTGTAATAAGGCTGAAAATCAGCCACTTTTTTTGAATGTCGAAATTACATAAGATAGTCTCCGAAACACTTGTCTTTAGTCACTGCGTAGTATAATATCTATGTAGAAGTGATGAAACAAATTCCTTAGATATAGGTAAACGAGATTTATTCTTCCTTTGGCCTGCTGAGTTTTGTCCCACATAACAAAAACCTGGGTCGTCCCAAAATATCTCCAGAATTAATCATGTCATACGGTCCTTGCAAAGCCAGAAAGCGACGCAGCAGACCTCGTAGAAGATGGCCGGACGAGCTGAACGTATCCAATAACTAGTTGTCTCGCTCTGGATCGAAAGAGCCGAACAGAAGAAGCCACGGGGCTTTGCCCATCACTGCGATGATGCAGTCTTTAACAGTAGCCTCCATTCAATGAAACACTCTATACAGGGAGGTAGGGACACCGAGGTAGATACGGTTACCACGTGTTACATCATTCTACATTTTTGCTTAGAAATTTTTCATCGGTAGTTTGAAAAAACAGCTATTTCTTACAAAAGTGCAATACCTACACGGTTAAAATGTATAAAACAGCAGATTTTGGACGGGATCCAGAATAATGTGCAGTCCTTTCCTCCTGGTCAGTTAAAAAAAAATCGCTTGAATCATGCCCGGCTAGAGAGCGCTTCATGTTGTGATACAAAAATGAGCTTAGTGGTGATCAGGTGGGAGTGTACTCGATTGTACCTACTGCAAACGTGGTGACCTTTTGTGCATCGGTGTCCCTTCTACCCTGCATGTAGGAATCTTCCTCATCATCTGATGATGAAAGGTTTTATAACCTGTAGTTATTTTGCATCCTTAATAATCCAGCTATTGGCAAGCAGTTTGACATCAAAGACGTACTTAAATCTGAATGGTACAGTGATGATGCGGTTCCTTCATAGCAAACATTTTGTGGTTTCGGTGTCCTCATTAAATAAACTAATATTTGTATGGAATATGTCTGACGTCAATTTGTTCTGTAGTTGTCTGCACACATTCTATCCATCTAGCCTTTTCACAACTATTTTGGGGTCGGCTTCCAATCTTGCCGGATGCAGCTGAACACCAGTATTTTACATGGAGTGACTGTCTATCTAACCTTCAAAACCCAGTTACCAATACCTCTTTGAAAAATTGTTGTCAGCCTTTCAGGTTTCTGCCTAAACGTTACGACTGTCAAAGATCTACAAATGTCAATCAGGACCGACAGGGACAATGAGGATCTATCAACATACTTATCATGTGATTTTAACTTAGGTATTACGTTTACGATTTGCTAGTTTTTATTGCTAAAGTATTCCAAACGATGAGAATATTACCCAATTCTTCTCCAATTAGTCTAACCTTCTGAATATTTCTATTCTTTTGTTATAATCAAAGTAATTCCATCAAATATTTTCATCACTTTTTGCGAAATGGTATTCGTTAATTGTCCGTGTATTGTAAATCACATTCTTGTTTAATGAATACGTTCGTCACTTGTTTGTGTGTTATATGTGCAAGCGCATATGTGTGTATGCGTCACAGTCGGACCTAAAATCGGTCAAAACTGCTATTGTTTGCAAAAATCAGTGAAAGCCATTGACCGGTCGAATCTGTTCTAACATTTACTGGACAAAAGTGAGGTATAATATAGATGGGCTACGGGACTGTTCGAAAGAGATACCGCGGCCCTGGAACACAAAGGTCAAGGAAGGAACATGGATGGGTTTCAGTCAGTACAAGTCTGACACTCCCTTCCGCTCTGAACAGAGCGGAAGAAGTCATTTGATGATTTCCCATCCGAAAAAAAAAAAAAGTTTAATATAGATGCACACTTGCCTCATACTTAAAATTATATAGGCATTCTGTTATGAGTAACGTTTACTAAGAAACCTAGTACTTTAGTAGGATTTTATGTAACTCATTAAAAACGTTTTTTTTGTGTTTCTAGAAATTCTGTCTGTGTAATTTTTGTGGCTCGTCAAATGTTTTATAACAAAGAAGTAATTAGTGAAGGTTTTGACTGAAACTAGTCATAACTCATTTTGCCCGATTAACAGTATTGCCTGTAACATAATGAATGTGTGGTGTTCGCGCATGCGTGCGAACTGATGTAAGAATGATTTCTCAGTTATTGCCACAAGGAAAATGCCTAGGCATTCTTTATCAAGGATTTTTACTAGATATATATTAATTATTTACTTAGATTTTTATATTATACAGAAATATGTCGGACGAATAAGGCAATACATATTGTAGGGAAATATAGATGCTTTTATAATGATCTCATTGCAGAGGAAATATATGATGAAGCATGGCGCCTGCCGCCGGTTGATCAACTGGCATGTCATCATAATTTTGTAATTAAAGATAACTATGGGAAATCATTAGCCGTCTCGTCTCGGAATACAATTAGTCAATAACGTGCTCGAACACCTTGCCATAAATTGTACAGAAAAACAGTCTGAAGTCACCGATATAGCTTGCAGAGAACTGAAGGGTAGCTGAGGTTAGCTGAAGACAGTGACAATAGGCTGGCCATATATGTTGAAAGACCGATGGCTTGTAGATCAAACGAAGTACTGGAGTGGAGACCTCGTTTCGGCAACTGCAGCATTAAGTTTTCCAGGGCGCAGCTGGATGAGAATAGTCTAGAATGGAGTAAAATGGCGTCCAATTGGAGAGGCCTATATCTAACAGTGTACTGCTGTGAGCTGATGATGTTGATGAGCGTTTGCTGCCCCTAGCTAGATGGAACGACGACCTTAAAAGATGGCTGGGTCAGACTAGGAGGACACAAGGCACCCACAGGATAGTCCGGTTAAGCAGACGACAACCTCTCTAGGTTGAACTGCGAGATGCCATTAAAAAAAAAAAAAAACAAAAAAAAAACTTGTGTGCAATTCACACATGGTAGAAGTGAACCTTCAAAAATTTTGGCTTTAAGATAAATACTGTATAATGCTTCCTATCTCATTTTCTCTCACTTTAAATCTTATGAATTTATATCTGTCTCTTTTTACTGACACAACGATGCTTAAGAAGTTTTCACTTCAAAAAAACACTAGGAGTCAACCCTGAAAAGAGCTACAAGTTTGGCGCCTTCAGTAGCGTAAACTACTAAAAACACTTCCTTCCTTATGTAACATACTTATCAACACTTATATTTCCTTGTTTTTTTTTTATTTATTGTACAAAACATCGTAACTTGTTGCAACGTACCAGTGCAAGAGCAAGTAGTACAGTATACAGACAAACAGTAAACTAACTCGGCCCGTTTTATCAATTCAAATTCGGGTGTTAGCGTTTTCAACTAAACTCTTTCTAAAACTGCACTACACACATAAAACATAACTGTTTAATATCGATGTGATAGACTTGACATACACACGGGTAACTTGTTACTTGAAGCGTGCCTAGAATTCGAGTAAACACTTTGCATGTGCGTGTGAGCAGATTCTGACTATGTTTCTAGTTGATAATGTTGATATCATCAACATCCTCTTCCTGCCCTTGTCCCATTCTACTTGGGGTCGGCGCAACACGTTTTCTTCTTCCATTCTCCCCTGTCAGACGTCACGGCATCATTTACTCCTTTCTCTTTCATATCATTCCTCACACAATCCATTAATCATTTCCTTAGCCTTCGACTTCTTCTCCATACATCAGAATTCTTCCTAGTTGATATCCTGGATGTTACTACTAATATGTTTACTGTAGTAGTAGTGATCTAGCCAGCGTTATCTTCAGGATCGGCTTACGAAAGCGATGCGCGTGCGCAAGCAGACCGCGACGCGCCGTTAGAGGGGTGCGCAGGAGTGCAGGACTGTGAAAGTGTGTTAGGTAATGTGATGAATAAGAATACACCAATATGTAGGTTAAAGATATGTCATACGAGCAAATCACAACTGTTAATTATCACATTTCATCTTTCTCTTGGGAATCCTATACTATTACATGATTTATATTTATATAATTATTTGTAATCACGTTCTCGAAAACGGCTCTGACAATTTCGATGAAAGTTGCAATATAGGGGTTTACGGAGGCAAAAAGTCGATCTAGCAACATACCTGTAATGCTAAGGGTTACCCACTAGCTGTGTAAATAGTGTAAACCTTAACGAATTGTTCTCCCCGCCATTGCGATATTTTTCTTGTTCTAGACCATACCTGAGCCCGACATACTCGAGCAGAGCTCGGTCTCCCAGTTCTGTAAAGTAATACTGAGTTTAGGAATTCTGTTGATGATTTCCTCCACTAAATAATAACTTCCTCTACCTCCTTCCTTTCTTTTTCTTCTTACTCTCCTATATCAGTGCAGTTTCCCTGTTTATAAGGAGTTGGGATTAGTCACTGATATGACTCACTAATCAATAGGTATGTTTAATCACTGCGTATTAATGATTTACTTGTAAGTGCATTCACGTCTTCAGGACAGTTGACAGAAGTTAGAGAATTTTTAAAATATAGTAGTAGAGTATCGTTATTTTATAAAATCTAAAAATTGCACATTAAGAGTTTTCTCGGAGTCATATCCCACATGGTGGAACTAATCTACGATCTCATACAACACCAACATTCCTTCAATTCCAACAATAATCGAGAACTGTCTAAAAGAAAATCACAACCAACCGTTTTACCGTCTGAATGCGGAACTCTAAACACAGTTATAACACAATCGTCAACTGTTGTCATCGTAATCAGTGCGACGGATCAAATTGTGGAGAAAATTGTAAGGTGCCACTGTTGGCCGCCATTACAGTGCACCTGACATTACTGTGTACTGAAATATGACGGAATTTAGTATGTGGGTACTGGGTTGTTAAGGCTAGGTTACGTTTTAGTGATGATTTTGTGATTGATCGGTGTAAAACAAGAACGCTTTGTGAAATCTTGTGCGTGTGGCTTTCAGCTACTGTTTCAGTATTCTTATTGATTCTTGCTTTTCCCTTAAGGGGAAGCGCGAAAATATGATTCGCGATTGTAACACGTATGTATTTACAGAATTATAATCAAGAAATTCCTCAATACAACCCCTTTAAATTCATTTAAACCCATTGAATGATGCAACCTGACAATAACATGCAAATTGCAAAAAACGTAAGAAAATTTGAATTTCGCGGGCTACCCTGACGCAACTCACTTTTCATCAACATACAACCTGAAACGGACCTGCAATTTTTGTTTTTTTTTTTTAAAAAAACGTTGCCCTACACTAGAAATTTCTCCTGTATCGTGGGTGCGTTCACAAACATTTAAACTCACATACACAAACAGCCAGACCCGGAACAACTATCTGTAGGCCATACAAATATTTGTTCCGTGCGGCGATCGAACCCGCGACACGCAGCGCAGCAGTCAATCGCTCAGCCACTGCGCCAACCATAAAATGTCAAAAATTAAAAAGCACGTAAGAAAATTTGAATTTCGCGGGCTACCCTGACGCACCACCTCAATGGAAAGACAAAAGCATCTAAATAAATTCGCCAGCCAGGCGAAAAACGACAAACAATTCTTAATCGCTAGCAATTCCGATGTATTTTCATCGCTAAGTTACCTCAGACCTACTTCTTTGTCTTTCAGTACAAAGAGTGGTAATTTAAAAAAAGCTATTGTCACCACGTTGACCTTGTTTCAAAACTAGGCATTACATGACCTCAAAAAGAAATGTGCCAATGCCTTTATTAATGTTAGAAATGTCTATACCAAAAAAAACTAATTAATAGTCAAACAATTATATTTCTACCTTACGCTTAACCAAGTAACAGCGTCATAGTTGCACAATCGATGAATCAGAGCCACAATGGGTATATTATAAGAATTTAGTGGCGGATGTGAGGCAATGCCAATAAATATCAAAGATCTTGTGTTTGTTCTCCGTTAGGGCGGCCGCAAAATGAGCCAATAGATGTAATTGGTCAGATCAGTTGAGATTTGATGAGGTTGACTGAGTTAGTTCAAAAAAGTTATTTAAAATCTGGATCAGGACTCGTTCCTGACTGATTAGCCAGAGAAGGCAAAATATCGGGAGAGTTGGAAAGGAATGGGGGAGGCCTTTGCCCAGCAGTGGGACGGAATAGGCAAATTAAGAAAAAAAAAGATTAAAAATAGCTGTTGACATGAAGTCTTACTGGGTTCGATACCTAAAACGGGCATAGTGAGCGGAGTCTGGTTTTGTGACCGGTTGATGCCAATAGGGTCACCCTCTATTTCATGGCGTTCAACCATACTGGCACTAGACTGATCAAAATACTTTTCAACAATAGGTCTTGGGTTAATTCCTTCACGGATAGTATAGTTTTTTGTTATTAAATTGAAATAAAAGGTTATTAATTAACTTTACTACAACTTTTAAAAAAACATGGTCACAAATCACGATTTTCTGTTTTTGTTATTTTATGAGTAAGTATCAATAACTTTGATTGCCGAGCTTGCAACCGTCCTTAGTTAAACTAAAATTACTCTTGTCCCAAATAGTATCCGACAATGTCTCTATACAAGTGCATATCTATGACAAATTGTGTTTAGTTCTGACGGTCTGACATTATTAGTACTTAGACTAGCTCACGGAACTTAGACGTAATTGCTTCGTCGGTTTGTTTTAGATTTAGTTCTGGGGGTCTAACATGGCCGCTTTAGCAGAACCATAGTAGGATAATTATATGAATCAGGCTAAAATAAATGGTGGTTATAATAAATTAACTCAGTTAGGTAGTTGAATTGTCACTTTGTGACTATCTTACGAATTGAAACATAATTCAGTGGTTTTGTTGCCCTAGATATGAAAATGATTGAAACTATCAATGATTTTGTAAGATTTGCTCTTTTTTTAGTATTTTCAGCTGTCCTGTATAGCAAGGGGTCTGACAGACCCGCCCCCAGAGAGAAAATCATAAAAATACGAGCACATTGAGAACTTTCATGAATATATTCGTAATCTGGGCACTTGAAAACGTAAAAACGTTTTTTTTTTGTAGAGCTGTGAATTCATATTCTCCTGATGATTGTTTTATAAGTATGATTCTGGATGGCTATAAGAGTAGAGGAAGACCAACGAAACGACGGATGGACTGTGTGAAGGATGATATGGCTAGAAAGGAGGTGACTGCTGAGATGACGAGTAATAGAGAAGTATAAATAATAGAGAAGAAGACAAATAGATTGGGATAAGGTAAGGTTATTAGTCTTTTGATCTTTGGGTTTAAGATTTGTAGAAAGTTTGGTTATGGTGTCTGTCTAGTCTCTCTATTATTGGAAGTAATTGGCTCCTTATTATAATTTTTGTGGAAGAAGTTTTTGAGAGTGAAATTTTTGGTTTGACAAATATTTTTAGTTTGTATCAAATATTGAAACCGATGTTATGATTATTGAAACGTCAATGACCTGCCTAGCCTAGGGTTAGCTCTTATAGCATGATGCCTATGAACAAATGGTAAGATGGCATAATTGGTCGGTACTTAAGTACCTATCTGTATTTCAAGTTATAGATGAGTAATATTTAAACCTGGTTATGTGAAGTATACTCTGTTTTCTGGATGATATAAGTTATTGAAACATTCTGGGTGTCTGGTTTAGCTTACAAGTAAAGCGGCAGTCTTCACCAAACGAAAAATATATACTTTTTGGTGAGGAATTAAAACGCTAGTTTTTTCAATTATAAATTGCTTAAAACTTTAATATTTTTAATATCACATTGTTTCAGCATCCGTACCTATTCCGTGTTCCCAGACTTTTTTATGTCCAAAAAATATCTAGAAAATTAACCTCGGAAATCCCGTTAGGCACATTCCACTAAGCATTATAATTAATTAACGATATTTATGACTTCCTTCATGCGATGTAGTTATTTAGAGAGGAGTTCAATTAGTGCATAATTTAAATACTTTATATCTACATTTATCAAGTTTTTGATAAAATGTTTAGGAGTCTGTAAGAAAAGAACTACTAGGTATATGTAGGGTTCGGCCTAATTCGGCATGTTTCGACCAGTTCGGCACAGTGTCAGTTTTATCGTCGTAGCTAGTTCTTGGTAATCACTGGGTCGCGAGTTCGATCCCCAGACAAATTCAGATTGGAATACGCTATTCCCAACAGTGGATTTCAATACCAAGACTTTCGTACTAGCGTACCGTTTTTCGAATCAGCGTGTTCGCGACAACGTCATTCAATATAGCGATTTTCGATTTAATGAGTTTTCGAACTGGCGTACCTCTCGTAAACTTTTTCGAAATAGCGTGCGTTGCAATAACGTCATTTCATATCACTCCCATTTTGATGCCAAGCTTCGCCGAATTAAACCGACCGACGAATAAGACACTGCTCACGTGGATTTTCTCGTTTAAGTCTCAACCAAGAGGTTAATTGAAGAACTTCATTGAGTTCCTAGAGGGCATCGTTTTTTAAAATCCTAGCGGAAGGGAGTGTCAGACTTGTACTGACTAAAACCCATCCATGTTCCTTCCTTGCCCTTTGTGTTCCAGGGCCGCGGTATCTCTTTCGAACAGTCCCGCAGCCCTGGCAAGCAGTTTAAGGCTTCGGGTGATGCTGATGCCACTTGCGTCGCTACTTCAGCAAGCTTGTTTCCTATTCAAGTCGAAAGTGACTCGTGGCCAGTCTTGGCGTGCTCTAAAAAAACATTCATTTGTTGTGTCTGCAGTTGCTGTCGCTTGATCTTGTAACTTGTGGCCAAGGGTTTAAGGTTGTTAGTCCAACCAATACATATGTACGGTACCAACATTGAACTCAGGTACAATCGTTGCGTTATATCCGTTCTTTGCCTTAAACTTAATAAATAAACTCTAAAATTAGCTACAACTGCTATTTAATTCAATTTCATAAGTGTAATAAAAGCCTCATAGACACCATTACCAACAAATGACCACGTAACTTCCTCTTCTATCTGTCTTAATAGACACACGTGCATATGACACCCAGTATAACCTGACTTATCTTAGTCCCACCATAGTTCTAAGATTTGTACACCATGGGGGTTCAAGTTATACTGGTGGGTAGACGGTAATGTGATTTACGCCCAGTATAACTTGACCTGTATCTTTCCCATCTTTGTTCTGAAGTCAGTAAGTCATAGGGGGTCAAGTTAAAGAGGTGATAGTATGGTAATTTAAACTTGTGTGGTGACCGTGGTTTGCCCGTTCCGGTGGGATACCATGATATATGAGACTCTTTTTGTTACTGCGCTTGACCTACGAATAAGTAAGAATAAAAGATTTGTAATTGTGTCTGTACTATGTTTTGGTGGGGGCTTTTAAAAATAGAGTAAAAAGTAGTTCTTTTTTTAAATGTTTGTTTCTTTTAACTGATTTTGTTTTAATGGAGTCTAGAATTAGAATACATACGTTTATTCCATATTTGAATGCATTTTTATAATCAGCCTATAATCTTCTCACTGCTGGGCCATCTTTCTGTGAAGCGCACCTCGCAGGTGGTCATCCGTTTCCAGTTGATATAATTTCAACTTAAAACAAAAATATCAATTATATGTGAAAAAAAAAGAATGGTTATCTAGTACCTCCTACTAAAAAGTAAAAAAAAAAAATAGAACGAATTGAACTTTTAAGTGTATGTTTCCAAAAACACTTCTTTTGGAAACTAAATTGCATACGCATGTAATACAGATTGTTTTCGTTATTATTTTGTTTTTCCTTTGATACATATTACATCTTTTAATCCTCTGGGATGATAGCGATCCTCAGTCCTCGTTAGCACAGGGTAACTAACTAGCAACCCCATCTGTCGGGTTTAAAATCGGGGGATGATTATCTCTGCCTAACGCTAAATCACAAGGGGATAAAAGATATAATACATGTCGTGTACAACGACTCTAATCTAATTATGGCGTCAACTAAATATTAACGCTGACTGAATATTTTTATACTCTACTAGCTCAATCCCCGCGTCGTCGCCCGCGTGGTGTTCGATAAATGTCCCACGGGAACATTCTATCGGGATAAAAAGTATCCTATGTGTTAATCCAGGTTTAAACTATCTGTGTTCCAAATTATATCCAAATCCGTCCAGTAGTTTCGGAGTCTATTCGATACAAACAAACAAAAAAATCTTTCCTCTTTATAATATTGGTATAGATGAGGAAAATTTGAACAAATTGATCATTAATTTGTACAATAAAAATAACATAAACGTGCTTATGCTTATCCTGAATTTACCTAATAATCGATTTAATAAAATTATACAGATGTAAGCTATTTTTTCAAAATCAGTAATCAGTTGAACGTTAGTGTTGGCAACACTCACGAACACACACACACTCTTGATTGACGAAAACTATTGCTACAAAAAGGCGCTGTCAATGTCACTATCAAATTGGCGTTAGAGTGCACAGATTCATAAAAAATAAACTCAACCAAACAACGTTTAACGGATTAAAACTATCCCACATGTTTAATTAAAATTGGTAGTTTGCAAACCTTCTCAATGGTAAGCCTCTTACAACAAGTGCAAGCAAATTATTAATTCATAAGTTTTAATTACTCAAAAAGCCTGGGAACATCAGAATCAAATCATAAAATCATTACACTAACACATACATTTAAAGAAATAATTGATATAATAATTGGAATAAAATACATATAATAAAAACTCTTTTAAATAAACCAAGTTTATTGCCTGAAAACTTTACATCAACAGGAAGCGAGACAATTATTTCAATAAAAGGGAGAGTATTTATGCAATTATTACTAGCAAATACCATAATCTATTATCAACTTTAGTACATGCACAATTAAGTTTAATTTCAGCGGTGGCGTGTCCTGTAATTAGCAAAACTAATAAAAAGTTGTAACCGCCTTTTCTGTTCTAGTTTTAAAAATGGTAGTATGAATTTATAATTTTGAAATTAATAAAAATATATTTGTAATTTCATACAATTTGGTAACATTATGTTACAACGTAGCACTTTTATTTAACGCACACCAATACACATTTAACACACTTTTTGAATAATAAAAGTGTAATGAAGGTTAACAATTAAAAATAAAAATTTGAAGATGTTTCTACATCATGAACTAGTTATTTGTATGCTTCTTGCATATTATTAATATTTCGATGTATTTTGACGGTGACCAGCCTAAGGCAGGATCTAGAAGTGCTATTGACTATTTATTGCACATCTATGCTATTCATACTAATATCATAAATGTAAAAAGAACTCTATGTGTATGTCGATATTGTCGATATGTCTGTTACCTTATCGCCCCCAGAAGGCTGAGCGAATTTCGATATTATTGTACCACGAACTAGTAAGACCTGGGTAAGGCTGCGTTTCCACCAGAGATGGAGAGAGAGGATGCGTAGGTAGAGATGTGTGTGGAAGTAATCAATCACATAGCTAGAATACCGCAAGCTGTGAAAAACAAGCGATCCTATTGGTTAGTTTATTTTTTATTCGAGTAGTAGATTCGCATGGGATTATATCCAACTTTCACGTGGGCGAAACCACGGAAAAAACTAGTTATACATGTACTAAAAACCTCGAAAGTGAAAAAACAACCCTTGTAACATTTTTTATAGCACCACCCATCAGTATCATCTCAAAAACTCTCATCCAAGTAATTTAAAATCAAGATGAAATTCTATAAATAAACAATTGAAGGTTCAAAATGATTTATCACTCAATATGACGATGATACAAGCTTGCTTAATTCAATCCTTACCTAATGACCATAAGGTTTAAAAAACTCATTTAAAGAAGATCGACTTTGGTGGGATATCATGGCGTTTTCTTGTGTAAGCTGGTGAGAAACGCCCTTGATGGATGTTCCAGATTATTTTTTGTTAACGATGAAATAATTTGAATTCACTTCACATGGATGAAGATACGTAGGGCAACAATCATCTTTTCCAAATTATGTCTGTTGAGGTCGGCTTCCAGTCTAACCGGATGCAGCTGAATACCAGTATTTAACATGGTAAACTGCTTATCTGACCTCCAGATTGAAAGAAGACTAAAGAAGTCAGACTTCCGAGCCACTGACTACCTGTTGCAACTGTCAAAGAGCTGAGACCAACGGCTTAATGTGCTTTCCGAGGTACGGTGGAAACTTGGTATGTAATAGGTTGTCACCCATCCACGGACCAAAATTGGCAAGCGCGGCTTAACCTGAAAATCGACCCGAGTGGCTGTTATTATTTATCCACAAGCTCCTCTCAACAATCATTGCGGAAAAATCTGAAGAAGACCTAGGACACCCCCTTGTGGGACACCAAAACCTACTGTAGTAAAAACCAAATCCTATCAAAATGTTCTAAAGACAAAATCAAATGGAAAGGGCTAAACGTTTTATAAGGCAAGCCTCTTATGACAGATCATCATTTTAATAATAATATGCTAAATGCCAACTCTCTTTACCATAAAGTTTTATGAGATCTATAACTCAAAAGCTCTTTAACTTGGAGTGCCGTTTCGTTTTATTGAAAAGAGATGACAATGATGGCTGTGACTTATGGAGTGTTTATAGCTGTCAGGTTTTTATGGGGAAAGGGATAAGGGTCACTGTATTTTTTAACCAATTACTGTTCAATCATAACTTTGAAGTTTCGAGGTTTATTTTAATGCTTGAAGCAGTCATTTTTGACCTGGGTCTTGTGAAATTAAATGTCTTGAAAAATGTATGTGTCTTTTTTTTTCTGGGCTTGCGTGATAAATCTGATTTCTTTTAACTAACTGTTTGCTTGTTATGTTACAAAAATATCTTAATAAGCAAACAGTCATCATTAAATGCTTCTATGATGCCACCAAATTGTACAACTAACATGTTACAATATTCGTCTTTGGTTGGACACATGGTTGAAGTTCCTTAATCATTCTGGTCGACCTCTTTGAGGTAGGATTATCTATCATTAGTGTCATCATCATTCCCTCGCCTTTTAAACAATCTATTAGGAGTCGGCGCAGCAAATCTTCTTGTTCTATTCTTCTCTATTAATGGTCATCTTAATAGTTTCACTCTATCTAGCCATATTATCTCTCACACAGTTCATCCATTATTTCTGTGAGGTAAGAATCATCTGCCTAGCCATTTCTCAACTTTATCGGGGTCGGCTTTCAGTCTAACCGGATGCAGCTGAATACCAGTATTTTACATGTAGCAACTGCCTATCTGACCTCTATAATCCAGTTAGTACTGGGTAATACAGAACCCCTTGGTAAGAGTGGTTGTCAGACTTTCAGCCCACTGACTACCTGTAACGACTGTCGAAGATCTACAAATGATAGCCGCGACCAACTGCTCTCCGAGGCACGGAGAAAAATCGGTATGTATGGTCACTCATCCACAAACTGACTTTGGCAAGCGCGGCTTAACCTTGAAAATAGACCCGTACGACTGATATGGGAAAGGTGACTCAGATACCAATCAGTCAAGCCTTCACCGTCCATTGCTACACAAAAACCTTTATCTTTTTCATAAACTTCAACATAACCTTTGTTAGTTTTATTCCCTGCAGGATTAAACGAGGGACAATGAAGCGACAATTATCTTGATGAACATCAGGCATCGAGGTAACGTCAGTCTCCGTGTGAATTGTCTCCGTGTGTCCGATGTGAAAGGTGATGATAGTATCTCTAAAGATAATAAATTGTTTCTAGTGCTGCCTTTCATTGGAACATATGACTTTAAGTAAATAGTTATTGATGGAATATCTATAATACCAATCAGTAGTTATTATTCTCCAATACACCTCTATTGGAGAATAATACGTACTGATTGATTTTTAGAAAATTCAATCAAGGTTTGATGTTTTGTCGACTGATTGTGGAAAGTATCGTTTTGGTCATTAAGTATTGTCTATAATAATTATTATTTGTTTTAGCTAATAACAAAACCGTTAATAGCATGTTTTTGCAAAAGGCTATTTAAAATTTCATGACTTGTCTGATGGATGGTTGTATTTTATGATTGCAGTAAGTAATTTATAGTATTGTATGCTGTTCTAGTGCAGAAAAAATCTTAGAAAAAGTTTACTATCATCATAAATCTAATAAGATAAGGAAAACGTCTGCATTGCCCCACAATCAATTTACTTAGATCTTTTATTTAATTTTCTTTCATATCTACTCTAGATCTTTCTAATTAAAATGGTAGTATACTTTCGTACGACTCCTAACCTTTAAGGTGATTACATCAGAAATTACAAATAATGGGTAGGTTCGTCGGCGTCGTCCCCAAATGCAATTAAACACAGTTACATCACAAATGCATGGTTTGCTTAGTGCTTGTGAGTATGTTTGTCTGTGTGTGTGAGGCCTGCTACTTGTACGGCATAATTTTGTTCATTATAGTTATTATATTAATTAGTAATTCTGTTGTATTATTATTCATGTTTTGACCTACGAACTTATTCTGAAACAGAAGATGACGTTGCCTTCTATACAAGGTGTTTGAATTTATAAGTTAAATCAAAAAATCACATGAATTCTTTCATCAATAATATTTCTTTAAAAACCCGAGCACTTTCAAAATCATCATTTATTTACCTAATTATTCTTTCAGTAGCAGTTCTAAGTGTCAATTTGATATTCCAAAAGTATCTATCTTCATTATTCCCGTCTTCAAAACAAGTCTTACTGCCACTCCACTTCCTTATGAAGGGTAACATATTTCCTGGTGTGTGTCGCACATCTTCATACAGAACTGTCCATGTATATGTGTGTGTATGTGAGTGTGGCACACGACGGGCGTGGTGTACTGGTAGCGTGACGTGTGCGCTGTTCCGGAGCGTGCGCGCATGCGCCAACCTCTACAGGAGAAATGGACTCGTCTTACATGGCAACTGTCAAATTGGTTTGGATAAAACAGAAACGATAAAGATTCATATCGTTGGCCTGTGCTTCGTGTTGGCAGCAAGTTGCAGGAACTGATGAAAGCTGCTGAAAGCGGCCATCTATCTACACTAACTACATTTTGAACAGACTTAGTTTGAATTTCCACAAAAAGATACTTATCATTCTCTTGCCCTGATTCCAATCATTTTGGGGTCGGCGCAGCATGTCTTCTCCTTCAATATCATTCTCTATTACTTGTCATCTCATCTGACACCTTGCTATATCCTCCTTCTCACAGTCCATTACGAGATAATTAAGTGTCCTAAATGGCTTTATGGAAAGCATCTATTGTAGGAACTGTCTACACCCTAAAATTCTTACAGGCTGTTTTTGAACGGCTATACTTAACATAGGTAGGTTGTCAAGCGAAATGGTTACCGCCAAAATTTGTGGTGTTACGACATAAGCCTGTTTTATTTTTAGGGCATTCAATGTAATTTAAATTCAAAGGGTGGTTCCGCTAGCCGGTGGGTTGCCACGTGCAGGTGATGGGAACTAGCTACCGTGACAGACCGTGTGGTGTTGTTGACAAAATGCTTTCCGAGTAACATTGAATTTTAACAACCATAAGTAGGTATAGAAAGTTTTACCAAAAGGTATCTTATTACCCAGTACTAACTGGGTTGTGGAGGTCAGATAGGCAGTCACTCCATGTAAAATACTGGTATTCAGCTGCATCCGGTTAGACTGGAGGGCGACCCCAACAAATTTGGGTAAAGGCTAGGCAGATGAAGTAGGTATATTGAAGCTCTTATCGTGGTAATTTGACTGTATGCAGGTAATCATAAGATGAAAGTACTTCGTAAGCGAAATTGAGCTAATAGACTTTCTAGAAGTTATGTTGATTGACTGCAATAGCCAAGAATGTTATTATTAAATCAGCGTATACTTTCCCACTGCAATCCCACTGGTGGGCAAAGGCCTCTCTCCACTCCTAATTCTCATGGCTGTTGGCTGTTGTGGTCCAATCTCTCATGACAGCGTCCAGTTCGTCTTGCCATCTTCATCAGGGTCTTCCACAACGTTGCTTTTGTTTTTTGGTAACACAAATCCAGACTCCGTGACTGCTACTGTGGATTTCCTGATGGAAAAACTCAATAACAATTTGCTCGACCTCGGAATCGAACCCAGGATCTCAGCAGTTCGATTGCGACCACTAGACCAACGAGGCAGTCAGTATTTATAAACATTGTCAACGTCCTGAATTATGTTAAAGGGGGTGACCCTATTGCTATCAACCGGGCATCACATCCAGATTCCATGGCTACTACTGAGAAAAAAAACATTGCAAAAATCATTGCAGTACTAAATTTTAATAACCAGGAAATAGTCCACACAGCCTGAACTATTATCCCAGCATATACACCTAATATACTACTCAAACAAAAACACCTATTACACACTACACATTACAAAGAAACCATGAAAAGAAAAAAAAAGCCAATTGCAACTTAATAACTTAGCAAGCAGTATTAATGTTACCAAATGGCGAAGTGTTGACCTCTTGGTCAAGAGCACTCATTGTCTAAGTGGTTTTAAGTTAGGATTGTAATACTGACAATGAATTTGAATATGTATGGATTTACGGTTGGTTGGTATGTCTGGTGTTTTTGACAGGTGGCATCGCGTGACCTGTTGACGAAGTAACCGATATTATTGAGCTGTTTCTTGGGTAATTGTTTGTACTGGGAGTTTGTCTCGTTGGGTTAGTGGTCGCAAACATGAGATCATGAGGTGACAGATTCGAATTCCAGGTCGTACAATTTTTTGGGTTTTTCCATTAGGATTTTTTCAGTAGCAGACACGGAGTCTGGATATGACTGTGTCCGTTTGGTGGCAATAGACTCACCCGTATTACATGGAAGTTAAACATAACTGGGGAAATATGGGTTACTACTATTAGGTACATCTCTACATTACCCTTCGGGGTTTAAAGGCGTTATGTACCATGTTATGTTATAAGGATGTAAAGACATTGAAACTGTAGCCTTAATACAGGGTGTAAACGGACACTTCACGAAGCCGTCAACCAAGCATTCTGTGTATCAAACTAAGTAACTTTACGCAAAAATTATTGCTGGAAAACGAGATTTTTTTAAAGGTGAAAAATTACGTTTTACGTTAACTCATTCAAAACATTCTGCAGATGGATAGATTGAATAGTACGGGGGTCGTGAAGGTGTCTTTAGTAAAAAAATATACTAAAAACATGTATTTAATAAAAAAACTTGTGAAAAAAGTTGTAACTTTGACCCCCAATATCTCCATAACTAGAAGGTTCCCAGGTAAGGTCTAGAACAAAAAAATATATCGCAATGACGGGAAGAACAAGTGCCTTCAGCTTCGTTAACAGTCTTTTTACTCCCCTTGTTAGCAAAATTAATTTCTGCTCATAAGAGGTTGTCTTAAGTTTCAGCAGACGAGACGTAGAAAGCTGATTACGTATTGTATCTCATATGCAATTAGACTGTAAATGCGTTGCATATTATATACATTATCCATTTTACTGTTATAAGGCGAAAGTATGCATCTCTGTTTCGTAAATAGTACGTTTTCTCAACTCTAATTTATTAACGAAAGGTGAGCAATCTAGAGCTCAGTAGATACGTCAGATTTAGAAAATATTACAAATATTCAGGTTCAGTTGAAAACCACAGTCGGGTAGTCTCTCGGCATATTGGTGAACTGGGCCTATTTGGCGCTGCTGTGCTGTGACACACAATAATTATTCTTTTTTTGTGTTTAGTTATCTTGTTATCTAAAAAAAACAAAAAAACACGATGGATGGACTATGTGAAGGATGATATGACAAGAAAGGAGATGACGAGTAATAGAGAAGTATGGAAGAACTAAATGCCGCACCGAGCCCAAATTGATTGGGATAATGATAGAATTATGAATATGTCATTTTTAGTTTAATTTTGTGTGCACTGGTGGCATGTGCCAAATAAACCTCTGTTCTTCTTATTTATGTAGTCTAACTATGAAGAAAATCGATAAAATGGCAACACTGGCCTTAACTTTTTAATAAACCCACTATCAACAACATTATCCAATTATTTCAGGCTACTTTGGCCCATAGATACCTTACAGACTAACATATATATCATAAAATACAATCAACATAACTAACAACATAAATGCTTTAATGTCGAATAATGATAAAATATTTTCGAAAACACTTTTATTTCAATTTTTTAATCTTCACGGAAAATAATTTTTAACAATATCCTTTTGAATGTAACAAAGTTAAAGTCACAAGAACCTTATATCAGTTATCTTTTATGCCTTGATGGATGGTTCCATAAAAACGAATTTATGAAATAATGAGCTCAAGGGGTCGTGAATGAATATTCATTGGTTTAATTTGATGTTCGTTAAGGAACGATTAGCGATGAGCTAAGGTGATAGGGAACGGTTCCCACTGAAGCAGTAGTTGGTAGTCATTTAAAGTAAAAAAGGGTGGTAAGGCATAATATAATAAGTGAGATTATTGCAGATGTTTTGATCGTTGATGATGGAGCCTCGGCAAAGACAGAGGAAGAGGGAGCCCAGTAAAAGATGAATGAGTTGTGTGAAACCGTGATTTATAATACTAACCTTTGTAGGGTTCCATACCCGAAGCCAATCAACCAACGAACCAACGGGACCCTATTACTAAGCCTCGGCTGTCCGTCCGTCTGTCTGTCAGCGGGCTGTATCTCATGGTCCGTTATATAGTTTAGTTGAAATTTTCACAGAATGTGTGAACATTTCAATGCCGCTATAACAACAAATAATAATAAAAAATAATTAAAAATTAAAGGGTCTCTCTGACTACGATGGTACGGAACCCTTCATGCGCGAGTCCGACTAGTCTGCGAACATAAGATGGGATGCTTTTTAATTGCAAAAATTATAATATAGTAGAACCCAAATAGCTGATGCTAGCCTTACAGCTAGGTTGAAGTGGGACATAGCAGGAAACGACAACGCGGCAGGCCCAGAAGGAGATGGCGGGATGAGCTGGTCTCCTTCGCAAAGGATTGGGCCTGCAATCGCACTGGATCGCGAAAAATGTGAAAGGCGGGAAGGGAGGCCTTTGCCCTGCAATGGGACAACATAGGCTTATAATTAAAATAATTCAATAATATAGTAGACATCATGTTCACTCACATTCCGTATCCAAACAGAGCCAAAACGAAACTAATGAAGAAGACGTAATATATTAACATAGACGTGTTACATTAAAAAATAAATCCAAATAAAAGTGAAGATGATCGTCCTAAATAGCTGATGTAAGTGTTACATAAAGGCAAGTGAAGGCTATCTTGAAAGTGTTGCCAGCCTCGGCAATCTTGAAAGTGTTGCCAGCTTTGGATGAGTTAATTTATGACCTTATTAATATGCTAATGACGTTTGTTTGTAGTTTAGAAAGCAAATCAACTGGGTTACTTATATGCGTGGTTGAGAATCAATTTGTTTGGTAGTTGAAGATGATTTTTATATAATAATGTTGGTCTGTTAACTGCCTCGGTGGTCGCAAGCGCGACTGCTGAGCATGAGGTCCTTGGTTCGATTCCCGGGTCGGGCAAAGTGTTATGGTGTTTTTCCATCAAGAATTTCTCAGTAGCAGCCACGGAGTCTCTACGATCACAATAATGACATATACAATATTTACCCATTTTCATCAAACTTCAATAAACGACAATTTTCTCGTAAAAACGATACTTAAATCGAGTTGCTCCACATTTTTTACTTGCAATGAAAACATACCGTTCTATTGCACACAGATATGCAATTAAAAATACATTGGACTATTTATTGCATATCATATGCAACAGTAACATTACAAACAGATTGTCGTTGTGTAAGAAAAATCTAAAAATTATGATATTTTCATACAGTTGCGTGTTTTTTTTACGCAAAATGCATGTTTCTCTGATATAAAGAATTAACGGACTATTTAGTAATTGGACCGCGAAAAATGTGTAATTTTTGTTGTTGCTCCGAAATATGGTCGTAGGCCTCAAAAGAGGTGGTTGCACCTTAACAGTGTGTCTATGACTGAGGTGGCAGACACTTGTTTATGGTGTGGGTTAACCGAGTTGAGATTCTTTTATGTTTTGACGAAGAGTCTCACGAAAATCGATATTTCATGTGCGATGTTAAGAACTTTATATTTGGCCGGCATTTAATAAACGTGATAGATGTGTTATTTGGCTTAATTCAATAATATATTGAAAGTAACCTCCGTTTTTTGTAAATATTGAATTTGAATTGTAGAAGAAGTCCGAAACAGCAATACTGACAGTACCCAAACGTGGAATGATGGGTAGTAATACATCCTAGGATTTCTGCTACCAATACTTATATACAGTACCATAAATGCTTATAACGGCAACCAATAACGAACTCTAAATTCCCTCCAAAAAAATATATTTATACTCCATCAAACACAACTTCCCCAAACGGACAGACACCAATAAAAAATAATAAAAACCAACGATACGTTACTTCCGCCCCCCTTCCCCCTCCCCTAAGAAAGAAAGAACTTGAGACCAGAGACAAGAGTCTTGCGGTCAGCCCTAACACCATACTGTGATAACCCAAGCAGAACTTGACCTATGACCGCGGTAGTGAAAAATGAACCTTGTATTTCAAAATATAGAGTTAAGTTTGCAGTGCTGTCCTAGATAGGGTCGAGAAAAGGGGAATGTTAGTAATCGAAGTGTTCTTTTTTTAAATTTGAATTATGCGAAGTAGTGTTGCTTTTGTTTTATTGTTTTTTTTTGTGGTAGTAGCTGGATTCGTCGGGTTGATGATTAAAGGGCGTATATCAGTGCAGACAACGAAGGGATATCCATACGGAAGTTCAAGGATACGAAGTAGACAGTATCGTTGAAATATACTACACTACACTCACTACACACTACACACACACTACACTCTACACTATGGGACATTGTAGAAAAAATTTCGTTGGTAAAGTTTTAATGAGGCAGGAAATAAAACAATAATGTTGGTATTAGATGTTACAGACACAGAAGCGATTGAAGAGCGCATCTTATTGCATTTGCTCTACACGTTATGTAAAACGGCACCATTTCCTTATTATGCAATAACTACCTAAAGAAGCAATCCAATTCAGTTTGGAACTAAATTCGTATTTATTTACACCAGGATCCGGTGTAAATTCTACTTCCTAATTTTTTTTATATTATAAATACGAAAATTTGTAAGGATGGATGGATGTTTGTTACTCTTTCACGTAAAAAATGCTGAACGGATTTGGCTGAAATTTAGCAGACAGATAGTTTATAACCTGGATTAAAACATAGGATAGTTTTTATTCTGGTAGTATTTCCCGCGGGACAATAACAAAACAATAATAAAACTCTTTCATTGATCTCCTAGTAAACAAGTAATCAAATCTCTTACTAGATCAATTACTTGTGGTCTCAGTACCTCACCAAACAAAGGTACAAACAGACAGACAAATAAACAAACATTTCCAACAATATCCCACTTACCGAGATCCTCAAACCATTTGCTATATGAAATAAAAAGCACGACTACCACATGCATTACAAAATAAACTTTAATGTAAACGAATTGAGTTGAAAATCGAATGGCGCAGATAAAGGTAAGTATAATAAGGGGCTAGACCAACCCTACCGTTACGGTGCGCGAGCGCAGGCAGTAATGAGCAAGCAAACAGTTGAATTTAGGGTTGCCACGAAGATTTTAGTCGTAAGATCTACCAAAACTACATTTTACGTCATGTTCACTGATGGAATGATAGCTGATTTTTGGAGAAGAACAGAGCGGTCTAGCAACAAACAAGGAAACATACATATTGCTGAAGCTTGGTCTAGTGTTAACCACACCTCAAAGGGATTGAAGATCTGATTAAGGAGAAGAGAACAAATCGAGCAGTGGAGGATTTTGAAAACTCCTAATCATCAAGAACATTTTCAAAACCTAGATGAACCAAATGTGCAAAGGAGAACACCACTGGGTATTATCATATCGAATTAAGAATAAAACTAATTTTCCCTTAAGGTGAATGCGCACCTGACCGCACCGCACTCGCCGCACTCGCCGCAGTCATCGCATTTCCTACAGGATTTTAAGAAAATTCGGATGGTTTGGCGCGGATAGTTGCGCGATGCCGTATACTATTTCATATAAAGATTTATAAAATGCGATGACTGCGGCGAGTACGGCGAGTGCGGCGCGGTCAGGTGCGCGTTCACCTTTAGTGTCATCAGAGATGTACATAAAGTACGAGTATACTAGTAATTTAATATCAAACAATCAGTAATATTTCCATAATCGTTCAGCAAAAAGACTCAGAACGTTACTGATTTTCGCAAAGCTACCTTTTAGATTGGCCTTTCTCGTTAAAGTAGCATTGAAATTCGATGTCCGTATATATCACAGTTTAATACCCATAGACGATATTGTATGTCCGCAAATAGTCAAGGTCTTCCGAACGGCTGCGTATCGCATCCGTTTGTAAAGCAGGATGTTCACCAGGACTTCTCCCAAAAGGTCAGGTGCGATGTACTCTAGCGTTTAACGAGCTACAAGCAGTTTGAAAAGGTGCTCTCGATGGGAAACTGGCAACACTCCATTCACTTGTGTCAAGATGAATTTAGTTTTAATCGTACTCTGGCTGTCGTATTTGGATTCTGTATAATTTTCAATGACACCTTAGGTGTATAGGCTACTTAGCAGCGTTAGAACCATCGGAGTTAGAAACTTGAGATAACAAATAAGAGTTGAAATACGTTAAGGTTTAAAAAAATAAGCTTTTATTCAAATGAAAAGAAGAAATAATAAATTAAGTTTATCTATCAACATTGAACACGTGTACAAAGTTTCCGTATCCGTGCTATTAACCGCTAAGGAGTTCTCTCGTGAGGAGGCAATTCTGGCTGGAAAATCAAGTCATTTCTCATATCTCAGTTATAAAAATGTATTGTCACCAGAACCAAAAGTAAGTAGCTCAATCGTTTAAAATTCAGTTACAAGATTTTACCACTACATACTAACTACAAGGCAAGTTAAAAAATTAAAGCTTAAAAAATGTCATTATTCCACTTAACCCTTGAAACAAGATTAAACGTCATGGATAGTAGATTTGGAGTTGTAGATTTTACAGATACTACACCGATCTACACACACTGTAACAGGATCAAAAAAATTAAAATAGTCTAAATTTCTTAAAATTTGAAAAGCTGCCTCGAAGCAAACTTCTTCAAAACTTTTCAATAAATTCTTCAGACGTGGCAGCCCTAGCTGACCGGGCGATCTGCTTGAAGTCGATTTCGAGTTAATTTAATTTTCTAAGTGTGAATTAGTAAAGAATATTGTTAAAAGAATTCCTTGGCTAACATCTGGGAACGTTGGTCGAGATGGAACCTTTTATTTGTTCTCATGTCGGTTTTGATGAGTTTTTTGAAGAAAGGGTTAGTAGGTAAGCAAGTATTGGATCTCTGGGATACTGAGAGATTTTTCGTGGTACACGAATAGATTTGCTACCATAAGAGTCATGAGGGGTATCGTGTCACCGGTAAGACTGAAAGCCGACACCAACATAGTTGGAAACGGCTACGCTGATGATGATATAGTGCATGAGCCTTTTACAGTATAATATTTACCATGTATTGCTGTTAACTTAAAGATGAAGAAGCTTTGTGAAGGCTGTTAATAGCAAAACGGCGCGTAGTGTCGAATATGTTAGAAAAAAAAACGAGTGTGCTCTAGATCACACGACTGAAGTAAAACTTAAACAAATGCCGAACAATTGTCTGTCAAATTCAAAAACGGAACTGTCTCTCTTTTTATCTTCGCTAACTTCAACTTCCGTTTACCTCATTCGCATTCACCAGCTTAGTCCCCGTAAAGAAGTTTTACTTCAAAACAGAAATGATAATAAAACTTTTCATCCGGATCATTCACAGTGAAAACAGGAAGTTTACCATGTTAACTATTTGTTCTGAGTTGTCTGCTCATCAACACCCACCCGGAATAACTTCAGTTTAACCGGGATCATAGCGCTTGCAACAGTGCCAAAATACCAGAAACTCATCATGTCAGTTTAAAAACTTGTGTATGTGGTAAACAGTCAGACATCAACAACACAGGCATTTGTCTCGCTCTTGCATAGCTGTACATTTCCTTTACCGGCTGCTGAACATTGCTTCTTCAAATTCTCCAGCGTTAAAATATAAAGCTTTCTTCACACACCGACCTCCACAACTCAATTACCAAGGACCACCACTATTCTAAGGACCCGCCGGTCTCAAGCGTGACTGGTACATGACTATTTATGTACTCAGTACTTAGCATTCGCCACCACTGCGAAGCGGCCGTTCATGCCAAACCTGCTAGGTGGCGCCTCAAGTCGCCATGCTTGCTGTTCTATTAGACATGAACTGAATATATTAGCTATGAGGAAGTTTGTGGAGAAGTCTCACTGTGAACAAAATTTATCGTTAGCAGCTTCTTCGTCTTCTTTGAGTGTCGATAGACTCAAAAAATACCAGACCAGTATATTGCCACCTGCATAGCACACAGTTAGCAGCTGACGCCGGTTTAATACTAAAGACCAATCCAGAGATCCAATCTTAACTGGCCTTTTGGGGTCTTAGATGGTCCATAGCCCAAGCCACAGTTTCATAAAGATTATTTTTTATTGTATCCAATGATTTGATTCACCGTTTTCGGGGGCAGTTAATCAATCTCAATTGTTAAGATTAGATTAGACAGAAAAATCTGGCAATGGTCAGACTTCAGAAACGGGGTGTGTTACTAGGCACAAGACAGGGCTTTTTTGAGACCATTCTTTTGCGAGGCTCAGGATCTCGGTTGAATAACACTATTTTTGATTGCACTTGGTCTTATCAGTCGATTTGAAATAAGGTCCATATCCAGTGAAAACTTTCTTTCGGTATCTTTGTCGTATCCAGAAGTCTCACCAAAAGTATGAATACCTATTCTTTTGTATTATCACTGTAGCCAGAGTTCGCGTCTTTCGCTTGAGATGGTAATACATTTAAATTGTATACGTATTTGCAGAACACATTGATGTTCATTCCGTGTTCGGATTCGTAAGTGTCGCCAACCTTTTCTTTTTAATTGTTTTAATGAAATGTTGATCAATGCTATGGTTTTGTTACGTGATTTTAATGCTTATTTTCCTTAGGTATAAACGTTACTAAAATGCGTCATAGGTACTATTTTTTCATTTATTACTTCTACTATATTTTCATCTTGGATGTAAGCGACCACAAATGACTGCCTAGCTATTATTAAACTGTTAGAATCAATTGTATGTCCACAAAATGGGGCTTTTCTATTAAATTAGAAAATTCTCAGAAAAGTAGCTTGGATTTTTGTTTTCCTTCTGACAATAAGCTCGCCACCTGTTACGCAAAATGTGGCTGTATTAACACCATTGCCGGTTATGTAAAAATAAAAAACTTTATTGCTGTTGTTTTTTCCTCACTTTTATAAACTAGCACAAAATGCCAAGCATCTGCAGGGAAACACCATACAACAAAGCAGTTACATAACCCCCAACGTATGCAATATTATTACCAATTTAGGTAAATAATTACCCCGCTGCGATAACTATATGCAATAAAACAAATGCTGCCCAGTTTCGGGCACAGAAAAAAATAAAAATATAGTTTAAAATAATGGAAACATTAAGCGAAGTCGATTCTAATTATTGTATTATTCGGTGGCAGGTGTTTGTCTCGGTGGTTCGTGATCAAGGGGTAATTTATACCCCCATTAGTAATTTTACGGGCTTGACGTTTGACAGGGTTAGGTCCGTTTTTTGGGGTTAGTTGGTCACGATGACTGTTACAGTTTTTTGAATAAGTTTCGACTAAATAATGCTATCATGTGATATGAAGTTTTTTGGTATTACAATAAAAGTGTTTAATGGTTTTGGTATTAAGTTTAGCTTTTAAAATATTGTAAGACATTACCATAACTTAATTAGTTTCAACATAATTTTATTTAAACGCAAGTTTCTTAATTAATATTTAATCCCCTAGTCTAAGTTTTTGTTTAATCTATACTTTGTTTTTAATTATTAACAGGCTTTGTAAAATGTTTGCGTATACATATGGAAGATAGTCTTCTGTTACAGGTATTTTCATACTTAAAAAGAAGTCCTCTACAATGTATCTGTTAAAACCTGTCAATTCCGAAATAAACTTTTATTATTTATTTCTTCATCATCATTTAGACATAGGCCTCCCCCAAGTGTCGCCACATTGACCGGTCGCGTGCGACTCGCATCCAGCGGATCCCCGCAACCTTCAACAGGTCATCGGTCCACCTAGTGGGAGGCCTTCCAACGCAACGTCTTCCGGTTCGCGGTCGCCACTCCAGAACTTTACGGCACCATCGGCCATCCGTTCTGCGAGCAATGTGCTCTGCCCACTGCCACTTAAGTTTGGCAATTCTTCGGGCTACGTCGGTAACCTTGGTTCTCTTGCGGATGTCCTCATTTCTGATTCGATCGCGCAAGGAAACTCCGAGCATAGCCCTCTCCATTGCCCTTATTATTTATTTATTTTATTATATTGTTTCTTCTTCTCCTTACTGTAGTTGGCACCAGAAGGTAGAAGGCGGTAATCGTTTATCTTCAACAATCTTCAACGGAATCAACAACAGTTTTTCGGTAGCGAAGTCAAACTCAATGAACGCTGACTTACACATTTTTTAGTCGTTAAAACTAATATGTTTGATCCATCATCCATCATCTGCCTAGTCTTGTCCCAACTTTATTGGGGTTCGGATGCAGCTGAATACCAGTATTTTACAAGGAGCAACTGGCTATCTGACCTCCACAACCCAGTTAGTACTGGGTAATCTAATATCATACCCCTTGGTAAAATCTGACAGCCAAAGCAAAGACTGTCAAAGATCTACAAAAGACTTTACCATGTTCATTATTTTTTTATTGTTAATAGAAATCCACTTTACTTAAGCACTTCATCTTATACTAAAATCGTCAAAAAACAGCTTTATTTTACCAAAAACAACTTCACAAGCATCATCATTCAAAAGTAGCTCTTATACTCGTACCATTGTTTTTGGGGTCGGTGCAGCTTGTCTTCTTCTTCCATACTTCTCTATTACTCGTCATCTCAGCAGGCACCTCATGTACGACTAGGAATAGGCGGATACAGATGGTGCCGAATTTACAAAAAAGTAAGTTTGGCACATACAAAAACAGTATGGGCCGTAGAAGGAATATAAAATAAGACGAAGCGGAAATAAAATAATTAAAATAATATTTTGGGACGAAGGAAGCATATTGTTTGGGACGAACCAGGATTTCGATGTGGGACAAAACTCAGTGGGCCGAAAGAAGAATAAATCTATTTCTTTCCTTTCAATTTTACCAAGCACCACTGTACAAGCAACCTTAAAATACAAAGAGTCTAACAAGAACAATTTAAACCATTATAAATACAAGTCACTATAATTTTTTCACAAAGCTTCCCATTAAACATGTTTTTTCGCACCACAACATTGCATCCATAAATCCCTTGAAGTTAGGACCTTGACCGACCGATGCGATCGGCGATGCATCGCTTTGAATAAAGGATTCTTACTTCCTGTGGCCGCCACGCGTCGCCAACTAAATGCGTGAAATATTCAAATTTACTCCATGCCCCCTTTTGTTATGCGAAAGGGCCAAGTTAGGAGCGATCAGAGGTTGCATTAATGAACCCGTGGGCTAAGAAGAATATGTTTTTCCAGGGAAATAAGTGGAGTTAGATACAGGGGGGGGGGATAGGTGGGTTAGGTGGGTCAGTCATATATTAGCCATAAGTTAAATGGTAATTTGCAGGCTTCGAAGCGAGCGTATCTGACCTCCATAACCCAGTTAGTCCTGGGTAAGACTGGTTGTCAGACTTTCGGGCCACTGACTACTTGTAACGACTGTCGAAGATCTACAAATGACAGTCGAACCAATGGCTTGACGTGCTTTCCAAGGTACTGAGGAAACTCGGTATGTAATTGGTGTTCACTCAACCACGGCACCTAGGCAAGCGCAGCTTAACCTAAAGATCGACCCGAGTGGCCGTTATTTATTTAACAAGCTCCTCAGTTTCAAGCAAAATCTATCACGGTAAAACATAAGTTCTATAAACCTCACTCCGCTTCTAAAACTTGTCCCTAAACCTTGCACCACACCCTCGTGCCTCATTAAGCGCAGTCTACACGACTAGTTTTTATACGATCAATGTTGCGTAAATAATGAGATCATTCCTTATAGCTATATATTTCTTACGATCCTTTAAATAGGCTTCAAAAAACCTATTTCCGGTGCTAACCGTTAGTTTTTTTTCCGGACATGACGTAAGGAAATAAAGATATAATAATTAGTATGAATTTGTTGGTGATTCTTGGTATTTATAAACGGTCATGTAAAGCTTTCTGTACACTTTTTGAATTTTCCAAGCTATCGTCACGAAATCGTGACGGTTAGTGAATCGCTGCTTCGTGTGTGCAAATCATTTACGGTGTTCAGACTATTTTTATGCAATTGGTGTTATACAATTTCTGGTGTTAAAATTACCTTAATTGGGTTGCACATTTTTCCTTAATTTGTGAATGCAGCTTTAAAAAAGGTAATCTATACTTACTTATACCTAATATTATAAAGAGGTAAAATTTGTTTGTAAATTTATATGTCGGGGGTAATCTCTGGACCTAATGATCCAATTCTAAAAAAAAATTTCACTGGCAGATAGCTACATTATTCGTGGGTGCTATAGGCTATAAATTATATTTATATCATTCATATTAGCCGAGCTATCACAATTTTTGCGGACGTCGCCGCGGGTGAAGTGCTAGTGTAGACTAAAAATAGCACCTTTCCACGAAATAAGTAACAAATCGCAATCAGGCCGATTAATTAATTAATTCCTACATTATATACATAATTTTCCTGTCCGAAATAGTTCCAAGAATATGATTCTATCAAATCAGACCGCATCATAAACTATACATCAAACGTTCGAATAAAACCGTTCTCATAAATAAAGTTTCGAAAAATTCGTCCGACATTAGCGGAGTGTGTGCAGACCCTAAACAGAAACTAATGACTACCAATGTACTGTTATATACATAAATTATGTAATAAAATTAAATTGCTAAAGTAGATAAATTAATTGAGTTTCGACGTCTCTTCAATGCTTTGCTTTTAATTATTTCGTTTCGAGTTAAAGCCTTATTATTGACGATAGATTTTTTTATGAAATTATTTTACTGCAAGATTTTTTTTAGAGAGCAATTATAGTTTTTTATTGTATTGAAAGGGGCATGGTGCCTCAATCCGGATTTTTGTTACTTAAAAAAATAAATGGTATCGTGTTAAGCAGGTTGTGGAAGTCAAATAGGCTGTCGGTTCATCTAAGACAATACTGGCATTCAGGCTTCTGCTGCATCCGGTAAGACTGTAATTCGACCTGTGGTCGTTAAGTTTAAAAGCTCATCATCAGCCTATAGCAGTCCCCTGCAGGACAAAGGTCTCTCAAATCACACGCCATTGAACTCGATCTTCGGCTACTCTCATTATGCTGCTATCTCAGCCATCTTGTTGAAGATTACCACTGCGCCTAACCACCTGGTCTGAAGATGTTAAAAAAATCTTAATATATATAAATTACGCGTCACGTTGTTTGTCTGCGATGGACTCCTAAACTACTTAACCGATTTCAATCAGATTTGCACACCGTGTGTAGTTTGATCCAACTTGAAAGATAGGATAGCTTACATCTCAATTTATTGTCGCAATATTATTTAATTGCATTATGTGACGCAGACGAAGCTGCGCGGGTCAACTAGTATATTTGAAATGAATAACCTACCACATCGGTCTAGTAGCCGCAAGCGCGACTGCTGAGCAGAAGGTTCTGGGTTCACGGGTCGGAAAAAGTGCTATTGAGTTTTTCCATCAGAAGTTTCTCGGTAGCTGCGACCAAAACATTGGGTGCCAATTTATCCACTTAAAGAAAAAATGTTAGTTTGGTACTTAATGTCGTCCTATGTCATTTTGCAATTAGCATAAGAGTAATTATTTTAGTAACGTGTTAAAACTATTTTAAGTATAATTGGAGAAAAACTACATGCCAAAGAGCAGTACAGCACATGTTTTAGCATTAACAGCATTGCTAATTAAAATAATCCGGATTAATTTTAACTGGGGTCTAACTTAAAAGTTAATTACTTAAAGGTGAAATGTGTGACAATCCCGGCTTTAAATACTTGTTAATAAAAAGTTTATTAAGCATTATAATTCGTAAAGTACATACTGTTAAAATATATTACGTTAGGTAGTCAGTGGCCCAAAAAAGTCTGACTTTCACAAATAGAAAAATGACGCAGCTTTGCTGATGATGAAGCTCATTAATATCACATAAGATCACGCCGGTAATCCCCGAAGGGTTCGGCAGAGGTTTACCTAAAATAGTACACCCGCATTTCGCCGGTTATGTTTAAGCCCCATGTAAAAGGGGGCGAGCCTATTGTCATCAACTGGGCACAAATCCAGATTCCATGTCTGCTACAGATAAAATTGAAATTTCTGACGGAACATAAGATCCTTGTAGTACTTCAAATATCCGTTGTTTACTTTATATTTAAAACAAAAACACATCAACATATTTCCTCTGCCAATTTCACACCACCCAATTCCTATTTTTCGAAACGTTGCGAATTAATTGGTGAATAAATCATGACCAATTAGAGTGCATTTTACATAATCATATTTTAACGTGATATTATTCTGTTATTGATACTTTTCCCACGCTAGAATGACTGCGACGGCATCGAACTGACGCGGATGGTCTCTTAGATAACGTTGCCAAACTTGGGATGCAACCAAAATATACAAGCAGAGATGGGTCAGAAGGTCTACTTTTATTATAAAACTGCATCGGATATAGTTTGTGAGGAGCTCATCATCACCATCATCATCCATTTCAGTCTAAAGACGTCCACTGGACATAGGCCTCTCCCAGGTGGTCCCGTGCGTCTCGCATCCAGCGGATCTTTGCAACCTTCACCGGGTCATCGGTCCACCTAGTGGGAGGCCTTAACGTCTTCCGTGAAAAGCTTCTTTTTTTTAGGATGGGAAGTCATCAAATGACTCCTCCCACTCTGGGCGAAGCGGAAGGGAGTGTCAGACTTGTATTGACTAAATCCCACCCATGCTCCTTCCTTGCCTTTTGTGTTCCAGGGCCGCGGTATCTCTTTCGAACAGTCCTGCAGCCCTGGCAGGCATCGGCCCTTGCGGGCCCCTTCCTGTTTGCAGACATCTCTTTGAGGCGCGCGTGGAACACAAAAGCGCCGTCAACACGGTCTGTCATCATAAGACGGACGGACGGCGAGCTAGCCCATTACTCACCGTCCACAGGTCCGCGTCTACAGTCAGGCTAAGCCACCACGTGACCCCCGACGCCTAGGGCGTCTCCCGCGGCGGCTGGGACGTGAAGTTCTTTCCCTCTCACGCTCCGCCACCTCCTTCGCTAGCATAACTGCTTCGCAGAAGGAGGTGACGGCGTCCCATTCCCTCTCACTCCGGACCATGGATTGAACCAGGGCCGGACGCGATAGGTCGACCCATTGACCGGCCTGTGCGACTCGCATCCAGCGGAAAATATTAGTCAGAGAATATTTGAGGTAAGAGTGGCAATAAAAGGTAGCAGGCACGAAGTTGCCTAAGAAGCCGATTCCTACCGGTTTCCGTTAGAGAATAAGGCATTCTACGTAGTGTCTACTGTAGTCAAACAGTATATTATACAAGGATATACCGTGGATGATACGGAATATAAAAATATCTCAGCCATTACATTAGTTGACTTTTTATGTAAGAGTTGGCGCGCTAATCTTCCTGTGTTTGATAAAAGCTGACTTTACAAGGTTCGTCCACATTAAGCTTTCTGTGTTTTTCTACTTGGTGTCTCAACCTCGTTGCATTATTTATCGATAAACTTATTTCATACCGTTTTGAATATTTTTATATTATAAGTTGCAAATTCACACGAATTGTAAATAATGTTTCCGTATGATAATGTTCTATCTTTTTGATTTAATTATCAAGATTATTTTATCATTTGATTAAGCTTTTTTGATAACAGTTAGATGTTTTGATTTTATGCAGTTATTATGTTTACCTCAAAACTCCGTCATTTATAAAACGGTTTGATTTTTTAGAAATTTAGAAATTTAATTTCATCAAAATCGGATCAGTAGTTTGTTTTTTTTCTTCTTGGCCTATGTTGACTATATTGACGACATGATGGTTCCTTAATATCTTCTAGTTACAATGTAAAAAACTCTTTCGTGAAAGAATTTGTGTGGTATATTTATATAAACTAAATATGGGGTAAAATAAAAAACTATTTTGCAAAAATTAAAAAAAAAAATACAAAAAAAATTAAAAAAAAATACAAAAAAAAATTAAAAAAAAAATCTAAAAAAGTCTAAAATAACTTTACTTTCGGAAGTCGGTGGCAAAAAAAGAAAATGAAACAAATAAAGTAACCGACTTCCGAAAATAAACTGTTTTAATGTTTTTCTTGGTAGGTAGTCGTTTTTTTTTGCAGGAGAAACTCTATGGAACATGAGAGGCGTATCACCGTACATTAATAACATATTATAATAATCGAAACAGCAGTATATGTAAACGTGCATAAAATTGGCCGCGAGCCATTCAAATAGTAAAGTACATGATTGATAACGCGGTAGACGAGGGGAACGTCGCGTGCTTCGGAGGATGGTCGCGTGGGCATAGTGTGGATGAGACGGATATTTGGTTCTTCTAATCTAACCGACCGATGTGTTGCTGGGGAGTATGTTCTGCCACTTCTTCCTAAAACACTAAGAAGTGATTATAGTACGCGCATAAATAATTGCGGCTGATTTTAGGCGTTGTGGAGATAGAACTTTTACTTTCTTCCAAACTCTTCCAGTGAGGTTTCATCTCTTTATATTGAAATAAAGGGTTGTAAAAGGTGATTACAAAAATATATATGTACATACAACTTATAAGTTGAAAAGTAATTCGAAGTGATAAATCGTATGAAAAGTGGTATACGGTCATAGTAAAAACCTTAAACCGTTTGCAAAATATGTATTTTACATTAGTAAACTAAAAAGCTGGAAAAAAAAGTAAAAACCCGACTGAAAAAACTGAATCTGAACTTGTTTTTTGATACTCGGTTATTGTTTCGGTCGGGTTTTTTGTTTTTTTTTTTTAAATTTACTTTGTGAGTGTTAACACTATCGATCGTTGTTTCATTGAACTACCAAAATAACTTGCTTCTTCATCAAATCTTTAAACATACACATTTTTCAAAATCAAAATCAAAGCATTTATTTCAAGTAGGCCAGTTACAGGCACTTTTGAATTGTCGAAACGAATACAATAATGAAATGTAGCTACAGTCCCAGTTACAAGGCATAAACTGTGAAAGTACTGTACTTGCCCATTCCCTAGCGTAGATCTCTATGGAGAAGAACGGGTGGGAAACTGCATGGACACGCTTTTAAATCAGAATATTTTACATTTTCCTATCATCTCAGTCATGTCCACACTATTCGAGCAGCTAGCCCGCAAGCCGGACCGGTCGCACATCGGTGCCCATCCAATTATCATATCTACTTTCTCTCGGGCTGCACTGGGTGGCAGGCAAGTGACTTGCCTCATCCATGTTCAGGCTAGCGCTGGTATTAGCCAGTTTATGTAACGTTTCATTAATTGGTAATTGAAAATTAGTTGTATAACATCCTACGCCTGTAATCCCCGAAGGGATATATGGCAGAGGTGTACCTAATAGTCTACACATATTTCGCCGGTTATGTTTAAGTCACATGTAATAGGGGGCGAACCTATTGCTGGCGACCGGCACAAATGCAGACAAAACCCAATAACACTACCGGACCTGGAAATCAAAACCAGGACTTCATGCTCAAGAGTAGCGTAACATTAAAGGCTGTGTTATGGAAATTATTTCAGGTTTGGATTTTCCTATTTATTTCTATTTCAAGTGACTTGCCTTTTTTCTTTTTTTTTCCGATGTGAAATCATCAAATGACTTCTCCCGCTCTGGGCGGAGCGGAGCGGAGTGTCAGACTTGTACTGACTAAAACCAATCCATGTTCCTTCCTTGCCCTTTGTGTTCCAGGGCCGCGGTATCTCTTTCGAACAGTACCGCAGCCCTTGAACAGTCCCGCAGCCCCAAGTGACTTGCCTCATTCATGTCCTGACTAGCACTGGTACTGGCCAGTTTATGTAACGTTCCAATAGTTCTTAACTGAAAATGAGCTGTTTTTCAATTTATGTCATTTGCAACAGGTCACTGGTGATCGAATAAGTGATGACGTTTAAATTACGAAACTATCAATATCAAGTACTTAAAGGGTTGTATAATTATCACTTGCTTCGGTGAAGGAAAACATCGTGAGGAAACCAGCATGCCTGAGAGATATTTCTCGATGGCATGTAAAGCAAAGACTACCTGCTCTGCCTCGTTGATCGAGTAGCATGAGCATGAGGTCCTAGGTTCGATTCCCAGGTCGGGCAAAGTGCTATTGGGTTTTTCTATCAGGAATTTCTCAGTAGCAGCCACGGAGACTGGATTTGTGCCCGGTTCATGGCAATAGGCTCGCCCCCTATTACATAGGACTTAAACATAACTGGCGAAATGTGGGTGTACTATTAGGTACATCTCTGCCTAACCTTACACGGATTACAGGCGTGATGTTATGTTATGTGTAAAGCAAAGAGAGAGGCCTATGGAGAAACTGTGACACCAGGTTAGGCACTAACCACACGAGAACGAAAGAAGAAGTATAGAGTTCATAATTTATTCATTGGTTTTAATTCCATACCACAATGACTCAAACAAAGACTTTTCACAGTCTGTAGCCTTTCAGGCTAACTTAGCAATTACCTACTCCCTGAATGGTAACCTTGGGCTGGAAAAGTGATTATGTAAGAAAAAAAAACTAAAAGCGATTAAATTCTAACTACAAAATAGTTTTTATATATGTATCTTGATTACTTAGGTCTTTTAAATGTAGCAAGCGGGTATTGCTATTGCCAGGCTGTATAATTACATAGTAAAATGACTCGTTGGTCTAGTGGTCGCAAGCGCGAATGCTGAGCATAAGATCCTTTATTATTATTATTTTTTTTTTCGTTTGGGAAATCATCAAATGACTTCTCCCGCTCTGGGCAGAGCGGAAGGGAGTGTCAGACTTGTACTGACTAAAACCCATCCATGTTCGTTCCTTGCCCTTTGTGTTCCAGGGCCGCGGTATCTCTTTCGAACAGTCCCGCAGCCCTGGCAGGCATCGGCCCTTGCAGGCCCCTTCCTGTTTGCTGACATCTCTTTGAGGTGCGCGTGGAAAACGAACGCGCCGTCAACACAGCCTGTCATCAACACAGCCTGTCGTCAGACGGACGGACGGCTAGCTAGCCCATTACTCACCGTCCACGGGCCCGCGTCTACGGTGGCCGGAAGCCACCACGTGACCCTCGACGCCCGGGGGAGACGCCCCGGGCGTCGAGGGTCACGTGGTGGCTGGGATGAGAGGTTCTCTCCCTCTCACGAGCATAAGATTCTAGGTTCGATTTCCTGGTCGGGGTTTGGTTTATTGGGTTTTCCATCAGGAATTTCTCAGTAGAAGTCATGGAGTCTGGTCGTGCCCGGTTGATGGTAATAGGCTCGTCACTTATTACGTGGGACTTAAACATAACTGGCGAAATGTGGGTGTACTATTAGGGACACCTCTGCCTTACCGTTCGGGGATTAGATGTGTTAATGTAAATAATTTTGTTTTCAATAATGGAACAGGCGTAGTTCGACTCCAAGGACCGAAAAGAATTATTAAGACAACCTACCAACACTATTTCATTTGTACCACCGACCCACCAACACCCACACATCGTCACCCACATCCCATCCCATCCCATCCCATCCCATCCCCTCTGTACCCACTATTATTAGATTTACTACTACATATTATAAATACGAAAGTTCGTGAGGTTTGTTACTCCTTCACGCAAAAACAACTGAACAGATTTGGATGAAATTTGGTACACAGGTAATTTATAAAATGCATTAATACATATATTACTTTTTATCCTGGAAGTACAATCCCGTGGGAAAATTACGCGGGCAAATCCGCGGGTATAAACTAGCTAACACTATTTCACCTCATGCAACCTGCCTACCCACTATTAATAGACTATCACTACCACGTCAGAAACTTTAATTTGTTATATTAATCCATTTTATAAGTCCACACCTCCCATCAGACTTAATAAAGAAAATAAAAATTAATTACTGCCTCGTTATTTACGAGACAATATTATTTATTACAAGCCTAACATACAACGTATTGATTAAGTTTTAAATGTCAATTTGGATATTAAAATCAATATAGGTAGGTTGTGTGTTTTTTCCTTGTATATTAACCTATCATCATAATTATGCCTAGCCTTTTTCCCAACTATGTTGGGGTCGGCTTTCAGTCTAACCGGATGAAGCTGAATACCAGTATTTTACATGGAACGACTGCCTATCTGACCTGTACGACCCAGTTAGTACTGGGTAATATTATACTCCTTGGTGAGACTGGTTGTCAGAATTATTGGGCCACTAACTAACGATTGCCAAAGGTCTACAAATGACAGCCGGGACCAACGTCTTAACGTGCTTTTCGAGGCACGGGAGAAACCCAGATGTAATGGGGGGACCATCCACAGACCACCCTAGGCAAGCACGGCTTAACCTAAAGATTAACCAAAGCGGCTGTTATTATTTAGCCATGAGCTCCTCTATGGTATATACACCTATATGGTAGTTAATTTACTTATGATGTGAATGGGTGTAAGATTAGAGAAATACCAAAGAAACGATGGATGCCCTGTCCCAAAGATCAGAATGTTGGGCTACAAAAGGGATGAATGAAAGGCATTTACATGTGGCTGGAATGAGAATGCTAAGGGCATCCCCCTTAGCATTCTCATTCCATTCCTTGTGGTGTTACGCGAATGGATAAAATAAGAAATGAGTACATAAGAGGAAGCCTGAAAGTGGCGCTGGTGACCGAAAAGTTGTGTGGTAATCAGTTGTCGTGGTATGGGCATGTGATGCGGAGGAATCAAGAAAGAAACTTCTGAGTATGGATGTGGATGGGCATAAGAGTAGAAGAAGACAAAAGAAACGATGGATGGACTGTATAAAGAATGATATGGCAAGAAAGGAGGTATCTGATGAGTAATAGAGAAGTGTGAAAGAAGAAGACGTGCTGCGCCGACCACAAATGAATTGGGATAAGGGCAAGAGAATGATGATGATATTGACCTGTATGGTGTAATGGTATTCAGCTGCATACGGTTAGACGGGAAGCCGACCCCAGCATAGTAGGGAATAGGCTAAGATGATGAAGCGTTCCGATTCTGATTCTGATGATGGTGTCATGGCGTAAGGGCCAGCCCGTAGCCCAGTACTTCAAGTACTGGGCTGCGGGCTGTTCGAAAGAGATACCGCGGCCCTGGAACACAAAGGGCAAGGAAGGAACATGGATGGGTTTTAGTCAGTACAAGTCTGACACTCCCTTCCGCTCTGCCCAGAGCGGGAGAAGTCATTTGATGATTTCCCATCCGTAAAAAAAAAAAAAAGGGTTGAAGTACTCTCATTTTAGTACGAGTTTAACCATTGACATACTTAATATTGTAGCCAGTGACATTTGAGGTAATATTAAGACATTTTTTATTATTATTAATTGTGATTCAAATGATTTGATATTAATTTTGTAAAATTGACACCTGTCAAATATATTTTACATATAATCGCGCTAGTACCCCGAAAGGTTAAGGAAAGGCGTATCTAATAGTACAGGGTGTACTCGCCAGTTATATTTAAGTCCTATATAATAGGAGGTGAGACCTATTGCTAGCAACCAGGCACAAATCCAGTCTCTGTGGCAGCTACCGAAAAATTCCTGACGGAAAAACCGAATACCACTTTGACCGACTTTGGAATCGCACCCAAGACCTTATACTCAGGGACTTGTGACTACTAGACCAACGAGGTAGAAAAAGTCAGTTTTGCCTAATACTTATTGATAATTAGCTAATTAGACCTTAGACTGCTTTTATACTAGTTGTGACTAGTTGTATTATTATTTTAAAATGGATTCTCTTTATACATTGTTTTTGATTAATACATTGTTGGTTAATTGCAATTTTCTAGATATAATCGATTGTTAAGTAATATTGTGAGCGTGTTGCTTCCACTGCGCGCGCGCATTGTAAGAAGCGAAATTGTGTAATTGTTTGTTTCACGGTCAAGCGTGCAAATTTGAGTATTTTACAGGTTTTCATGTTGTTAACTTAAAATGTTAATTGTTTTTCATTTTTAAATATCCTATGAAACTTTTGCAACCAGGGAAATCTTAAGAATTGCGTTATTTTTTTTGTAAAAGATTTCATGTCGAGCATGATTGTTGGTAAAAAATCTGAAAGCGTTTGTAATTTTAAACCAACTTCCAAACAAAACATAAGTGACTTTCAAAAATGTAACTTAACTTACGGAAGTCGGTGGCAATAAAGTCGATGAAATAAGCTAAGTCACCGACTTCCAAAAGTAAAGTTATTTTTCATTTTTTTTGTGATTTGTCAAAAAACATAGGGAGCATTGGAACTTAAAAATAAAGAAACGAAAACTCAAGTTCATCAATTAGACTGCAATCACCATTAATTATAAGTAACCAAAATCCGTATGAAAAGCAAACAGATTAACTTCCAAAAGTAAACGTAAGTTATCAAAAATGTTAACATGATTAACAAAGGAAACCTCCGACTTCCGCATAGTTCAGGAGTTGAGGCTGCATCAATAAGCAATCATTTAGCACCGTAGCTTAGCTTAACTTAGAAGTACAGTTAGCTTACGTCACGTTATACTAAGCTCTAGCAACTTACGAATGTTTTGAAAAAAAAAATGAATGAATGGATGTTTCGTTTGTACTTTTACCGAACTACGGCGAAGCCCAAAAGGATTCCATTTTATTTTTATAATTTATAAATATAAAATTATGAAAATGGAACGCCTGTTTACAACTTTTTATTTTGTTTAATTTAAAATGTGCTTATTTTTTGCTTTTAGTTTTTCAGTCGGGTATTTTAGTTTTTTCAACTACCTTTCTTTTGTAATATGATTACGCTAAAACGGGTAAAAGTATATGGATACAAACATTCTAGATAGGTAGGCAATATCAAAATTAAAACAAATTGACTGCCAACTTATATAGTTCGAATAGCCAAATCACAACTATAATTTTTTGACAGCTGCTTGAAATGACTGGGTTGTGGAGGTCAGATGGGTGTGGTTGAATGGGTCAGACTGGAACCTGACCTCAACATAGTTGGGAAAAGGCGAGGCAGATGATGATGCTTGAAAGGGTTGTAACACGGCAAATTGATGTTGGATGCAGAGGTACTTATACCGTGGTATTGAATTTACACATAAGATACTTTAAATCACAGTTTAAAAGATTTTCTAGGTTATGAATACAATATAGTTTACGAAGACAATAAGTTACTCTTAATTAAAAAATTCTATAGATGATTATAAAAGTAAGTACTTACGCGGGTAGATAAATAAGTTAAACCCGCTTTCACACCTGGCAATTTCATTAAATTAAGTATGAACTAATGAGTTAAAATACACACTGAAACAATTATACATGGGAGTCAAAGTGTGTGTGTAGGTGGCGAGATGATCTGGCCGTGTATCGCAAGGATTGGTTCGAAGAGGCACGGGAAAAGAGCACATGGATGGAATTAGGGGAGGCCTTTGCCAAGCAGTGGGACAGTACAGGCTATGAGAAAAACAATCAAAGTGTGGTCCAACAGAACACTTTATTAATATTATACATTGCGGTCATCTCCGATTATTTAATATGGGCATGAGAATGTGCCATGGTGATTTTTAATGCATAAAAATGAGTGTTCGGTGCAAAAAATTGTGTTCTTAGTAATTGGTATTGCTTTAATAACGGGAGGCGCCATGTTTTGTAACTTTAACGGCTTATTTCACACAGCTGGTTTAATTGGAAGATGAGTCAATAATTGGGCCAAATTTGCCATAATTTTGGCAGCAAATAAATCAGATACTGTCTGTGTTTTTAGTCCTTTGGTAAGCTTTCAGAGAAACTCATCAGTTTTTTTTACTATGACTAACTAATTTGACTGCCTCGTTGGTCGAGTGGTCGCAAGCGCGACTGCTGAGCACGAGGTCCTGGGTTCGATTCCCAGGTCGGGCAAAGTGCTATTGGGTTTTTCCATCAGGAATTTATCAGTAGCAGCCACGGAGTTTGGATTTGTACCCGGTTGATGTCAATAGGCTCGCCCCCTATTACACGGGACTTAAACGTAACTGGCGAAATGTGGGTGTACTATTAGGTACACCTCTGCCTAACCCTACGGGGATCACAGGCGTGATGTTATGTTACGTTACTAACTAATTTCAATAGCAAAAAAGCATTGGTTGCATACATTTTTAATGAGGAATTAAGTAATTTAAGATTTACTGAAATTTAAAAGTTAGTCCTAGCTCATTTAATTGAATTCATTAACACAACTTTGTCACACGAAATTTATTTTTTTAAACACTGTTTTACACTTTTTTGTATGTTAGTCGGTAAGGTCTTAATCTATGGGTCTAAGTAGCCTGAAAATAAATTTATGTTGTTGTTGTTGTTGTTAAGTCAGCCTGAAAAAGATGTAAAGCATTTGACAACGTCAAATGCTTCATCATCTTCTACTTGTCGTCATCGTCTTCTAAGTTTAACAAAGTGGCGTATACTAAGTATGTTTTTATCTTAAAGTTCGTCGAAAAAGCAAAGATTAAAGAACTTTACATAAATAGGCATTATTATGTAAATTAAAATAAAGCGAAACGAAATTATTGTGAACGGAATTGTTATTATACCAAATAGGTATCAATATTAAATTCCTTAGCTTTTGACATGTAAAAGTTCGATGAAACCGGTACGGACAGATGTGGACACAGTTCCGTATACCAGCACAATAGCATATCATCATCATTCTAATTTGGGGTCGGCGCAACATGTCTTCTTCTTGCATTACTTCTCTATTTCTCGTCATCTCATCAGACACCTCCTTCCTTGCCATATCAGTCTTTACACAGTCGATCCATCGTTTCTTTGGTCTTTCTCTACATAGCATATAATAGCATAGTTAGTCTTTATTTCGATTATGTGTGGGCTACAATCTACCACGCGGGCCCAGTGTGTGGTGGTAGATGAGACATGTCTTCGAAATTTTGGTTCTAGGGCATGCCTTCTTCATGATGTTTTTAATTCACAGGTTTGAGAGCAGTGGTGATGAAATAAATTATACAAAGTAATGCAATATATACATATACTGGATACGACTACACACAGTCAAGTAAACACGCGCTCGAGTATCGGAGTATCCAATAGGTCATGTTATTTTATTGTTTTCTTTTTTTTTGTCATGTCTTGTCATTACTAACATTAGTTTTTCATGCATTTCTGTGTTACTAACAATTTTATGGATGTACATATCTGAAATAAATGAATAATAATAAAAATGCACCTGGCTGGGTTCGAACCCAGGATTTACAACACGTAGGTCGGGGCAGTTACCACTGGACACTTCTTCTTCCAGATACCGGACTAACAGATAATGTACTAAAGTATCTTTCCGTTTCGCGTCGGTGTCCTTTTCACTCTGTCTACGAAGCAGTGGCGAAGGTCACATAGAACTCAATTCCTACTGGCTTCCCTTTGAAAAATGCCCATTCATTATTCTTTAACCAAATAATATAAACTCCGGCTTACCTCTTACAAAAATTCAACTTTTTTTATATAGGAAATCATCAAATGACTTCTCCCACTCTGGGCAGAGCGGAAGGGAGTGTCAGACTTGTACTTACTAAAACCCATCCATGTTGCTTCCTTGCCCTTTGTGTTCCAGGGCCGCGGTATCTCTTTCGAACAGTCCCGCAGCCCACAAAAATTCACCTTTCGCTACTGCTACGGTAATAGGTACAAAAACCATCCTCAAGTAGAACTTTCACCCGTCTCCTCCCCACCTAATCACCACACCTTAGGTAATAAAATTCCAGTGTTGTTGATACAATAACTTAAGGTTTGAGCGCGAGTTCGTTACATTTCGTGAGCTCATATCGTTGTGAACTAATTGTAACTAATTATTTGAGCGTTGACCTATGGGCTGATGGTGCTGGGAAGATGGAGGAGGAAGTTATATTGCACTTGTGTGTGTATGTAGATTTGTATGTTACGACATCTCTTTGGTAGCTCTTGTGACTTCTACATGTTTTAAGCCCTTTTTCTTAAAGTGAAAACTTCTTTAGCATCGTTGTGATTTGAAAGTCGATGAAACGAAAAAGCGACAGTAAAAATAGCCAGAAACATAAATTCATATGATTTAACGTGGGAGAAAATGAGATAGGAAGCATTATACAGTGTTTATTTTGAAGCCAACATTTTTGAAGGTTTCACTTCTACCACGTGTGAATTGCACACATGTTTTCTTTTTGAATGGCGTCTCGCAGTTCAACCTAGAGAGGTTGTCTTCTGCTTAAACGGACTATACTGAGGATGCCTTGAGTGTAAGTCCTCCAGCCGGGGCATAAAAACTTACAAACTAAGCGACTACACACTAAGGGCACCCCCTGTGGAGTACGAGCCTCGGCTTAGGGCGTCGCTGGGGGAGGGCAGCAAGGGGACACGCTGGATCTGATTTAATTATTTAAGGGCTGATTTTAAACTACAGACTTAGCCGTGTGGACTGGCTCGAGCAAGGGACGGGTTTGGACGGCGACGGGCTTCGATGGACGGAATGACGGCTGTTTCTGCTTCTTGAGCGTGCTAGTTTCCCTACTGCTTTAAGCTTTCACAGTTTGTAACTACACTTAAACCGTCATTTAAGGGATACCCGCATTCTCCAGCAATCCCGGGATCATGGCGCTTGCAACAGCAGGGTCAAAAAATCGGGAATTCACAGTTGACAGTATAAGTGTTCTTCTACATGTAGGTACTTCAATTTAGAAATTACATAACATAACATCACATCACGCCTGAAATCCCCGAAGGGTTTGGCAGAGCTGTACTTAATAGTACACTCACATTTCGCCAGATATGTTTTAAGGCCCATGTAACAGGGGGCGAGTCTATTGCCATCAACCAGACATGAATCCAGAATCGGTGGCTGCTACTGAGAAATTCCATATCGAAAAACGCAAAAAAAGATTGCCCGTCCTGGGAATCGAACCTAGGACCTCGTGCTCAGCAGTCACGCTTGCGACCACTAGACCAACGAAGCAGTCTGCTGAAAAATTACTTTGCTTTATTTGAGAGAAGGTACAAAACAATCTAAGTAATAATACAGCTGCAGGTTATACGCAAAGGAAGGCAGGTCCCAACTACATCCCGACTACCCTTATAACACATAATTTGTCATCCCCCATCATAATATCAAATTCTCTATAACTGAAAAAAAATCTACATTGGATCCACTTTCTGTCACACTTGTGCATACAGCCCAACATTCGAAATAGGGCGACGAACATTAGTACCATTTGTAATACATTGCTGCGTAACTATTTTTGCTTGAAAACATAGTTAGTACTAAACCGGCAATGTTTCCGAATGATTCGATAACATACAGGGTGTAAAAGAAAGTGTAACATGATATATAAAGGATATCCGCGGATGCGAATATTTGTACAATTGTCGGATACCTGCGGATATGGGCGCGGATATAAGGACAGGAAGTAGAGATGGTGGATATTGACTCAGTTTACTTTCTGAAATTGTTTCAGATTACTTTGCAATGATACAGGGTGTGAGAAATTATTAGGACTCTTGTTTTTTTGCTACTACCTATTACTCCTGGATGTGAAACTCACCTGTCTTGCGTAGTAGTTCTCACGAGGTTTATTTCACACATGCAAAATGGTCCGAATAAGAGACGAAGAACTTAGAAGCAAAACAAAAGTGTCAGACATCTTGACCAGAATTGACCAGCAAAAGTGGCGGTGAACTGGCCACATGATAAGAAACAAACAGGAAAACTGGAGCAAAATAGTTAAAGATTGGTATCCTAGAAATAATAAACGAAGCAAAGGTAAACAACTAAGGAGATAGAAGGACGGGTTAAGACTTACTGCGGGCCCTAACTGGAAGAGAGTATCTCGTGACAGAATACAATGGAAACATCTAGAGGAGGCCTTTGCCAAGAGGCACGCTGAATTCAACTTACAAAATCAATGAAAACAATTCAGAATAAAAGGTCTTATTAATAAATAAATATAAATTAATTAATATTTCACACTTGCACTTCGCGACTTTGTCCGCAAATATTGTGATAGCTCGTCGCCGTGTTCTTTCTAGCGCCATTTTCCATATTTTATTTTGTAAAGGAAGACAAATATTCTTATTTCCTTTATTCATTACATTTTTAAATTAAAAAAAAAAAAAAAAAATAGTAGTCCGTCGGTATCGGGAGAAGGATACAAGCTATATGCTATGGTCAGGGCTACATAGAAATATTATTATTACCTAAACATGCATTATTTATGATTACCATCTGCTTAAAAATACGTAAATAAACCCACTTCACAATTATGACTTCATACTAAAATTAGATACGTTTTTTAGACAATACCTTTCAGGAATTTGAATCCGTTGACTTACTTTTTCCACTTCCTGAAGGGGTTGCCACAAATCTCACCAACAATGAGGGTAGCACCATATGTTCTACTTTAATATAAATAGAAACAAATAAAAAACTCATTCTTTAATGAACGTAATTCTCGTATAAAAGGGTTACTTAAAATAAATCGGGGTGGGGGAGTATTCTGATGAACGATAGTATTACGATATCTATTGAGATGAAACGAAATGTTTCTTTGTTTGATATTTGTGCTGTAGAAAAATTGGCTAAAAATGTCTTCTATTGCAATTAAATCTAATGAATTCATTTATTTCAGACACAACGATCCATAATTCTGTTGCTAGGTTAAAAACAATGTTAGTAATGAAATAATCGAACACATATACCAGACAAAACTAAACATCAAAATAATATATAAAAACTAAATGAATACGATGCTTTTGCATGCCAATATCCATGTCAACCAATTCTACCACTGGCTGAAATGAAATCGAAAAGCATTTAGAGCAAAAATAAAAAAAAAACGATAGGTTGATGAACTGAAACGATTAAAATGGTTCGATCGATTGCAGTTTTTTTTCAGTTATTTCTTGTTCAAAACATTACGAGAATTTACTAACCTTTTTCGTTAATTAGTGTTTCAGTGCAATACAAAATTAAAGCGGTGAGTGAAGGCTCTTAAAAGTACTGACAGACGAGCTAGATATTTATCAAAAGATAATTAATAAATAGCTTGTCAGCACATCAACATTTGGCTTTAAAACTCAATTTGGATATAGAGATATTATTCTTAGTATCTTACCAGAGATTATCGTAATAACGTAAAGTAATTCTGTCTGTGTGTGTGACACCTTATCGGCTGAACGGATTGCGATAAAGTATTGCACACAGGTACTCCAAGACCTGGGAAAGGATATGCATTTCTGAGGCGAATCTTCCGAACTACACTTGCGCGAAGCCACGGGTCAAAGCTAGTACGATCCTACTATAATAATATTATAAATGTGAAAGTTTGTGAGGATGTATGTATGTTTGGTTACTCTGTCACGCAAAAACAACTGAACGGATTTAGATGAAATTTGGCATACATATAGTTTAGATCTTGGATTTTTATCCTGGATAAACGATTTCATAGGGAATTCCCAATACGCGCGAACGAAGCCCCGGACGAAAACTAGTACGATATAAAATGAATATCAATTCGTTCACTATAATAACCCCTTCAGCTTTATATGTAGAGTTGATATGATGAATGGTTCCAGTGTGTCCTGATCTATTCCTGTTACTATTCCGAGGTATTTAAGTGATCTTTAAACGATATTGTTTTGTTTTATTTATATTTGACTAGTAAAAAGCGGAAGAGGGGAAAAAGGGTGTCATGTTGGTAAATTGTGTTTTAAATAAAGTCTTGGGATTTAATTTGACATATTGGTAGTGACATTTAAAAGTATACTTGTACAAGAATCTTTTAGTGAGAGGCCAAAATGGAAATTTTACAGCTGATGAACCAAAAATCTGACTGCCTTGTTGGTCGAATGATCGCAAGCGCGACTGCTGAGTAAAGTTCCTAGGTTAGATTCCCGGGCAAAGTGTTATTGGGTTGGGAATTTCTCAATAGCAGCCACGGAGTCTAGATCTAGGCCCGGTTGATGGCAATAGGTTCGCACTCTATTACATGGCACTTAAAACATAATTGACAAAAAATATGGGTGTACTATTAGGTACACCTCTGCCTAAACCTTCGGGGATTACAGGTGTGATGTTATGTTATGTTATGTGGGACCAAAAACACCCTTGATATTGGTATACAAGCGCCAAAATATCATTGTAGCACTCTAGAGCTTGATTTAAAAACAGATCCATCCATTTATAGATGTTAAGATATACGTTGTTGTGAATTTTATTTATCAGACTGGTCGAAATACAGCGTAAAATAAAAAAAAGTGTGTGTGTACACGCGTTAGAAGTTATACTAGAACATAAACGAAAGTAAAGTAGTTTATAACAAGGTCTAATATCAATTACCTATACAACCTAATCTCCTAGCTCCAGCAGTAGATTAAAAATAATAACCTAGGCGAAAGTAAACAAACATTGGGAGAAGTAAAGTAAAACTAGCTAACTTCAGGGTGTCGGTTTTTGGTGACGGTGTGCGCGCGCATCGTATAAATTTACTCTCATCATTTTTCCCTAACGCGCCAAAAGAAGTATAACTTCAAAAACACACCGTAAGGAGAACAAAAACATCCTCAAAACTCCAACACACCAAAAAGCATAACACATGAACCATCTAAAATTTCGCCGACTCACGAATCTTCCCACACAACAAATCTGTCAGCGCAGATGTTCCATATTTTTTACAATAAAACGGAAACGGAAAGACATGCGCTCTATCTCTTTCTAACAGCCATCTATCTCCCTCTACGTCTTCCTATATTTTTTTAGGGTAGTACATTATATCGGTTAGGTTTTTCGTGCACAGATTGCCAGGTACACTGGCCACCTGCCTTTTTAAAAACAACTGACTCTCATCATATGGTGCGACGTAAACAGCACAGGTTTTTGGTCCTTTGGTACGAGAACAGATTGGTAATATTTAAGCAATATCTGACATATTATTACGCTAAGTGGGTAAGCTTGTTTGTTTCTCACGCTCATCAGGATATGTAAGAAAAAGTTTGTAGATCAGCTGTCCGTCAATCCGAACAGGATGTTTGTTTGTGTCGAGGACTTGAGGCAAATTATTGCTGGTGGTTTTGCATCTGGTGTACTGTCTTGTCTAATAGTCTGTGATTTGCTGGGAACCAGTACATCATTATAATCTCGACCTAGAGTATACCGTTTCTTGTGACATAACTCGGAAAAATAAGAAATGCAGGACAGCGTTTTATTAAGTTAAATTAAAATATTTTCATTTTATTGCCAATATTTATAGCATAGAAACCTTTAATCAAAAAGTGAAAGGTTTATTTTACGTGTTTCGTTGCCTAATTTAATATTACTTTCGTTAATTTTATATTAAGCTACAAACAAAATCGAAAAATCAAATTTAGTGAGTGATCATAAAATCGTAAATACTTTCATAAGGTTATTTCTTTCGTTTTTTACATGAGCTTTAAACTTGGGTTTACTACATGTACAGACGCCAGCACATCAAGCTACTACAATCTGTCAGATTTCTGTAATAGATTTTCGACTTTATTGCTTGAGTATTAGGTTCAAGGTTGATTGGGAAAATCTGACAGTTTCGGGTAGCTTGACCTGCTGGCGTCTGTACATTTTTGCCTTACCCTTTGGGCAAAGACAGGCGTAATGTTATCAGTTACATTCAGGATAATGTTTTACGAAGATTATTTAACTAGCTGGGTACATAAGAGCCGAGATTTATTGCTTATATCTTCTAGCAGTTTCCCATGAAATTTTAAGCAATACAGACAGTTATAATGCTTGACAATTATTGATTTATAATTAAAAGAAAAACATACTCTACAGTGACCTTAATGGCGCCTCAGCGAGTGGTCGTATGTTCAGTTCCCGTGTCGAGACAAATATTTGTGTGACCCATTGAAAGATTTGTCGTAAAATGTTTGTGTTTACAATTTCTTTATGTTATGCCACTATGGACGGAAAACTAGTGGGACTATTTACTAAGAATTAAGTGTTTTTCACATAAACTACACGTGTTTTCCCAGAAAGGTTGGTGAGAGGTCCCATTACGTTTTCCTATGAGGAATTTCTTAGTAACAGCCAAAGAGTTTGGATTTCTGCCCGGTTGATAGCAATTGGTTCACCCACTATTACATGAGACTTTAAACATAACTGGCGAAATATGGGTATTTTGTTAGGTACACCTCTGCCTATTGCCTAACCCTTCAGGGAGTACAAGCGTTATGTTATGTTATGTAAATCCCATAATAGAGGACGAATTAGGGATGTTTCCTGAGTAAAAAAAATATAATTCTATTTAGTCCATCAGTTAGATTATTATCGAAACATATTGGATACATATTTTTTGTTTTATCAAATCAATAAAAAATAACGAAGATAAAACGCATCAAAGTTCGTGAGTGGAGGCTTGTGACGTCACTTTCCGCTAAGAAGTCCTCATTTTTAGTTAAAGAGAAAAAAAAAGGTCCAATATTTTTTGGAAATCTATCTGCCGGACTAATTAGATTTTTTTGGTCAACTACCCTCAATAGGGTAGTTGACCAAAAAAATCTAATTCTGGACTCGAGCCCTGTTGATGGCATTAATCTCAATAGATTAATACCATCAACAGGGCTCGAGTCCAGTTTCCAGGATGCTACTGACGGAAAAACACAGTATCACTTTTTCCGATCTGGGAATCGAACCCAAAACCTCATGGTCAGCAGTAGTGCTTGCAACTACTACTACTGCCTGGTACACCAGGCAGTGTTTGTGTTTTGGGATATATTTATTTTAACCGTGTTCGTCGCATATCTTTTTTTTAATTGACTGTTTTATTTTGTCAAAACTGAACTTTTTCCTATATTTCCGCTAATACATAATTCTCAACTTTGGTATGACGAAGCCATCTCACAATCTCGTGGGAGCGGGCAGAGTCAACAGTGATCAGCGTGTTGTCTCAGCATATCATAGTGATAGATCACCGGTGTCAACGACCCGCAGATTGATCGCTTTGAGATGCCGAGGGAGTACTGTGATTTTTGGTCCTGACATGTTTAAGAAAAAATGTGGTCCTTTCTTTACATAAATTATATAAATTGTCTTGCGATTCAATTTAATTTTTAATGCCATTATTATTATCTGCATTTTTGAATTATTTTGTCCACTGTCTTTTAGTTTGGGGCTCATCGGTCAATAAAATTGTATAAAGTAGTAGGTAATTTTTTGGTTTACTTTATGTGAATATATCAGTTTATCTGCCAGATAACTATTTCTTTTGTTAAAACAAATTAAAACCTAACGGAACGAAAATTAGTAAATCAAAGGTAAGTCAATTGGTTATTGAAAATGTTAGTCAACCAAAAACAACAGTTGTTGCGCGCTTATCAGTTTTCTAATTTTATAGTTTGATTTTTAGAAACTTGTGAAAAATATGTCACATCTTAGTCACAAACTCGATAAATTCAACAAAAACCATGTCGTCAGAAACTTCACACAAAACAAAGCTCTGTGTAAAAATAAAACATTAATTAACATTATTAATACCATATGATATTGTGAGCTCAAAATAAATCTGACATTGGTAACCCTTCCATATGTAAATCATAAAGTAAAAAGGGAGAGATTATGTTATGATTAATACTTTTTTAAAGAAATCAGGCGCTAAGATTTAAAAATAGAACTTGTTGGCAGCTGTGCTGTCTAAGTATTGTAATTCTTTACTTTAATAATATACCTTCAAGAACAGTCGAACTCAAACTATTTATTTCATTACAACACGCCTGTAATCCTCGAAGGGTAGGCAGAGATGTACTTAATAGTACACGACCCACATTTCGCCAGATATGTTTTTCAGTGATGGTCAAACAATAAATCCTTGGAGTTATGATCTCAAGGAGGTAACTTAGCCATTTTATATTCAGTTTGCGACTTGTACACAAAACTTCTTCAATCATTATATGTATAATAGTTGTGTCATGTCTGTTAATTTATTGTTATAATTGGTAAAGAAAAGACACTTAAAAATATTAAAACGTTTAGAAAAACAAACAACTCAAATGCTCATGTTTTTCTTGTTGTTTTAATTTCAGAAATATAAATACCTACTTACTTTATAATTGGCAAATGTCATTGCAATAAAACTTGGCTTGGTATTTTTATATTTCAATTATGAATATTTTTATAACCGGCCAAGTGCGATATGGACTCGCGCAGCGAGGGTTCCGTATAAACTTGTAGGTATTTTGTTATTTAACTACATATTTGCGGTTTTCGGATTTTTTCCTTTACATGTGCTGTAAGATATTGCTTCTTGCCGAATTTCGTCATTCTAGGTCAACGGGAACTATAACCATATACGTTTTCGACCCAAAACCTATAGGGTACTTCTGGTTGAACTAGAATTATCAATTTTGGTTAAAAGCAAGGTATTACAGCGTAAGTAAAGGGAAAATTCCGAAAAATAAAAAAAGTTGAAAATTAAGGTAAATTTTGGTACCTATTTCCAAGTTTTCGCGAAAATCTAAATTTGCCCATATCTTTTTATCGTGTTGACTCAGGACCTTGATTTTTATATACCTAACAGGAACTATAGACTTTAGTATTTGGTATAAATTTCAACTTGCTAGGTCCACCCGTTCCTGAGGAAATCGGTGGTGACACACGGAAAGACAGACGGACAAGAGAGTGATTTTATAAGGGTTCCTTTTTTTACCTTTTGAGGTACAGAACCCTAAAAATAGCAACTTTTATTAAATTAAGTAAGTTTTGTTAAGTATAATAATGATTAAAATGGTCATCACTACATGTAAGTTTTATTTCTCTTCAATAAAATTGACCTTCGGGCAGTAATTTAAATAGCCACTCAAGTCAAATAAGAACTCTTTTTCAAGCACCACAGGACCACAAGAACTAAAAAAACAACAAAATACCTATCACAGATGATCACAGAACAACTGACGATTCCGATCGCGAATTTATTCATACCAATTCGATTAAAAAGAAAACAAAAATAAAGGTGGTCAGGCAAAAAGACCTAGCTGTGTTTGTAGAACACCATGTTAATTCCATGTTCGTTGCGCCCCTTAGTTTTGCAACCACCTGTTGGTTGATGTGATTTTATGGCCCCATGGTGTATGGAAATCGGAGCGGCCATATTTTTAAGCCTGTTAGTGTATTTTATTTAGGAGTGGTTACTTGCAGGTGAGTTTTAGATTTAAATGAATACTTGTAGTGTAAGATTTATAAATTTTGTCTAAATAAAAGGTTCTTATGGGCCATTTCTACTGCTTCTTTGGTCTAGTGAGCGACTGTTGAACGGTCATGGGTTCGATTCCCGGGTCGGACATAGTGCTATTGGGTTTTTCTATCAGGAATTTCGCAGTAGCAGTCACGGAGTCTGGATTTGTGCCCTTTTGATGGCAATAGGCTCGCCCCATATTACATGAGACTTAAACATAACTGGCGAAATGTGGGTGTGCTATTGGGTATTCCTCTGCCTAACCCCACGGGGACTACAGGCGTGATGATATGTTAGGGTAGGCTGATGTGTACCTCTAGTAGGTACACACATGTTTTGCCAGTTATGTTAAAGTCGCATGTAATAGGAGGCGAGCCTATTACCATCAACTGTGCACGAATGAAAACTCCGGACTGCTGTAGAAAAAAATTGTGATTTTCAGTAACAGACAGCTATTCCAAAGTATCTTCACTATTTGTTTTATTTTCAGTAACAGACAGCTATTCCAAAGTATCTTCACTATTTGTCTTATTTTCAGTAACAGACAGCTATTCCAAAGTATCTTCACTATTTGTCTTATTTTCAGTAACAGACAGCTATTCCAAAGTATCTTCACTATTTGTTTTATTTTCAGTAACAGACAGCTATTCCAAAGTATCTTCACTATTTGTCTTATTTTCAGTAACAGACAGCTATTCCAAAGTATCTTCACTATTTGTCTTATTTTCAGTAACAGACAGCTATTCCAAAGTATCTTCACTATTTGTTTTATTTTCAGTAACAGACAGCTATTCCAAAGTATCTTCACTATTTGTTTTATTTTCAGTAACAGACAGCTATTCCAAAGTATCTTCACTATTTGTTTTATTTTCAGTAACAGACAGCTATTCCAAAGTATCTTCACTATTTGTCTTATTTTCAGTAACAGACAGCTATTCCAAAGTATCTTCACTATTTGTCTTATTTTCAGTAACAGACAGCTATTCCAAAGTATCTTCACTATTTGTCTTATTTTCAGTAACAGACAGCTATTCCAAAGTATCTTCACTATTTGTCTTATTTTCAGTAACAGACAGCTATTCCAAAGTATCTTCACTATTTGTCTTATTTTCAGTAACAGACAGCTATTCCAAAGTATCTTCACTATTTGTCTTATTTTCAGTAACAGACAGCTATTCCAAAGTATCTTCACTATTTGTTTTATTTTCAGTAACAGACAGCTATTCCAAAGTATCTTCACTATTTGTTTTATTTTCAGTAACAGACAGCTATTCCAAAGTATCTTCACTATTTGTCTTATTTTCAGTAACAGACAGCTATTCCAAAGTATCTTCACTATTTGTCTTATTTTCAGTAACAGACAGCTATTCCAAAGTATCTTCACTATTTGTTTTATTTTCAGTAACAGACAGCTATTCCAAAGTATCTTCACTATTTGTCTTATTTTCAGTAACAGACAGCTATTCCAAAGTATCTTCACTATTTGTCTTATTTTCAGTAACAGACAGCTATTCCAAAGTATCTTCACTATTTGTCTTATTTTCAGTAACAGACAGCTATTCCAAAGTATCTTCACTATTTGTCTTATTTTCAGTAACAGACAGCTATTCCAAAGTATCTTCACTATTTGTCTTATTTTCAGTTACAGACAGCTATTCCAAAGTATCTTCACTATTTGTTTTATTTTCAGTAACAGACAGCTATTCCAAAGTATCTTCACTATTTGTTTTATTTTCAGTAACAGACAGCTATTCCAAAGTATCTTCACTATTTGTTTTATTTTCAGTAACAGACAGCTATTCCAAAGTATCTTCACTATTTGTCTTATTTTCAGTAACAGACAGCTATTCCAAAGTATCTTCACTATTTGTCTTATTTTCAGTAACAGACAGCTATTCCAAAGTATCTTCACTATTTGTCTTATTTTCAGTAACAGACAGCTATTCCAAAGTATCTTCACTATTTGTCTTATTTTCAGTAACAGACAGCTATTCCAAAGTATCTTCACTATTTGTCTTATTTTCAGTAACAGACAGCTATTCCAAAGTATCTTCACTATTTGTCTTATTTTCAGTAACAGACAGCTATTCCAAAGTATCTTCACTATTTGTTTTATTTTCAGTAACAGACAGCTATTCCAAAGTATCTTCACTATTTGTTTTATTTTCAGTAACAGACAGCTATTCCAAAGTATCTTCACTATTTGTCTTATTTTCAGTAACAGACAGCTATTCCAAAGTATCTTCACTATTTGTCTTATTTTCAGTAACAGACAGCTATTCCAAAGTATCTTCACTATTTGTCTTATTTTCAGTAACAGACAGCTATTCCAAAGTATCTTCACTATTTGTTTTATTTTCAGTAACAGACAGCTATTCCAAAGTATCTTCACTATTTGTTTTATTTTCAGTAACAGACAGCTATTCCAAAGTATCTTCACTATTTGTCTTATTTTCAGTAACAGACAGCTATTCCAAAGTATCTTCACTATTTGTCTTATTTTCAGTAACAGACAGCTATTCCAAAGTATCTTCACTATTTGTCTTATTTTCAGTAACAGACAGCTATTCCAAAGTATCTTCACTATTTGTCTTATTTTCAGTAACAGACAGCTATTCCAAAGTATCTTCACTATTTGTCTTATTTTCAGTAACAGACAGCTATTCCAAAGTATCTTCACTATTTGTCTTATTTTCAGTAACAGACAGCTATTCCAAAGTATCTTCACTATTTGTTTTATTTTCAGTAACAGACAGCTATTCCAAAGTATCTTCACTATTTGTTTTATTTTCAGTAACAGACAGCTATTCCAAAGTATCTTCACTATTTGTCTTATTTTCAGTAACAGACAGCTATTCCAAAGTATCTTCACTATTTGTCTTATTTTCAGTAACAGACAGCTATTCCAAAGTATCTTCACTATTTGTTTTATTTTCAGTAACAGACAGCTATTCCAAAGTATCTTCACTATTTGTCTTATTTTCAGTAACAGACAGCTATTCCAAAGTATCTTCACTATTTGTCTTATTTTCAGTAACAGACAGCTATTCCAAAGTATCTTCACTATTTGTCTTATTTTCAGTAACAGACAGCTATTCCAAAGTATCTTCACTATTTGTTTTATTTTCAGTAACAGACAGCTATTCCAAAGTATCTTCACTATTTGTCTTATTTTAATGACCATCTTCATCATCATCATCATATCAGCCCGTTGCTGTCCACTGCTGAACAACATAGGCTCCCTAATCGATTTCCAACGTGTCCGGTCCAATGTCACCTGCATCCAGCGACTCCCTGCAGTTTTAACAAGGTTGTCAACCATCCTCACAAATTGCTAAACTGACTTTTCGATTTCCAAATCGTCGTTCAAAATGTTCACGATCGTCACTCGACTAATTGTATGCTATTGGTTGTGTCTGTCTGTCTGTCTGCTTTCCGGTGATCTGTCTTACCAGCTAGGTTGGCAGGTGTATGGCTAGCTTTACACAGATTTATTGAAGTTCTATCTACATAGTTATGTATGGAATTAAAATAAATGGATGAGGTGTACTCTTACGTAAATGTAAATTACTGAAGGTCTTTAAACGTGTGAATTTTTCATTGTAATGCTATGTGCCGTTCAACTAATCTTCGTTTTATTCTTGCTTTTGCTCACGGTTTCGCTTGTGTGGAGGTTAGAAATATTTCATTGGAACGTCATACTAGGATAAGACTTATCCTGTAGTTTCACCCAGGCCATGATCTAATGGTATTAAATGAAATCGAAATCTGTTCAGTCTTAACGCGTGAAGGTGTAAAAACAAGCAGACTTCCACATTTAAATAATTATTTAGAATAAAACATATTCAAATTCAGAATGCAGCTTAACCCTATCCCTACCGGTGTAAAATTATTTTAAGAACCTCTCAAAGAAAATGGTAATAAAATAACCGAACCGAAGGGATGTTTTTTTAAAATAAGAACGTCGAAGGTGAGGGATGCGCCGCTGTTTCCGCCACGAACGGGTTGCCACACAGATTTCCGGTAAAGGCATAGGCACCTGGTCGCAACTTAAAGACCCCTAAGTTTTTGTGCCACATTAAAAACCCCTTCGAAATTTCGAGGGAAGAATCTTTACCCCTTTCTTTAATATCTGTTTGGTGTATATTGAATTTTGTTTTACTGTCTGTTCATTACATATACGTGTGTAGTTTTGTAGGGAATTGACTGGTTAACTTAATTGAAAATCAAGTTTTTAGAGTTTAAATTAGTCGATTGATTTGATGAACGTATTGAAAATATGCAATTTTTTAGTTACATTACAGTATTTATTATATATGCACGGTATATAATATAAAGCCCCACAATTAAAACAAATGGCGCTGTATTTGTAGCGGTGTCTGTCTATCTAACGCCATACGGCCAAATAAATTCTAAAGTTACCGCAACCAAACCCGCGAGACACACTAGTCGCGCATCCCTTTTAATTATTCGGTCGGTTGCGTTCCGTTCTAAGCAGTTGTTCTATTTTCAAATATCGCAACACTTCGATGCCATCTTAGAATTAGAAATAAGGTTAGCGTATGTTTGTTACCTTTTTTCTGTATTTTTTTAAATTGTGCATATGGCAGAATGGGTTATTTTCGGCGTGGCATGTGCCACCGCCATTGGCGACATACGGTGATGTCACACGGTTATTTCTGGTTATTTTGACTGTAAAGGGTTATGTTTTTGCTAATGCAATGTGTGCATGATTAAGGATTCGTGTTAATATTTCGTTTGTCATGTTGCTGCTTATAATTTTAATGGGTGTCGAAGACTTTGAAGTTTGTTTGTACTGTTTGCTGATTAATAGCGTCATAATTAAGTTGACTAAATTCGGGTTAAAAATAGAGGGACTAATTTACTTTCTTATCACAATATCTATTAAGAGATTCGAGCTACATTTCATCAGCAGGTCAAGTAACAGATCATAGTCACATTAACTCTCCTTATGCAAAGTAACTGGCCATTTAAACCCATGTTTTGACAGGTACTTAGCAGTCATGTGCAGCATAAAACAAATCAAAGCTCCGAAAATACATTCTCCTTGAAAAAAAAAAACAAACTCACATACTGCATGACCCAAAAGATGCTGGCCAAAAATAAAACTGCATGACTCCATGACTGAAAAAAGTAAATTACTTTTTTAATTTCTTATGTATTATTTCTAACGTAGACTATAAAATGGTTTAGAAAAACACAATGAGGACAGGTACCCTCAGAAAGTCAAGGTTCACTTAATGGTCTCCAAATACAAACACACATTGACCTAGATGGGTGTCATTTGCAGAATTGTCTACATCACCACTAATTGCCGTAAGAAATGGAATAGTATGCTCCTCGTATGTATAATAGGTTGGTCCGTGGATACGACCACGCATTTCATACTATATGTTTCCTCCGTGCCTCGGAAAGCACGTTAAGCCGATGGTCCAGGCTGGCATTTGTATAGATCTTTAACTTTAACAGTCGTTACAGGTAGTCACTCAGTCTGACAATCAGTCTTACCAAGGCGTACCGTATTACCCAGTACTAACTAGGTTGTGGAGGTCAAATAGGCGGTAGCTCCATGTAAAATACAGGTATTCAGTTGCATCCGGTTAGACTGGAAGCCGACCCCGACATAGTTGGGAAAAGGCTAGGCGGATGATGAAAACAAAGTAAATCGCTCGCTTTTGTTCAAACCTACAACATATACGTAGGTGGGATGAAAAGCTAAAGCTCCATCAATTACAAATCGTGACTTTGCATTTATCGAAAACTACATTTATTTTTGTTTAAAACAATTTCCAAACGTCAAAATCGAAAGACAGTCAACAAAAGAAATCTCGAGACGTGTAGTAATGCATTTGAATGTTATTTTAAAAGGTAAAGAATCGTGTTTATAGGTAATTTGACTGAGACAGATGTGCTTGTCTGTCTAATGGATGTCGGATGGTGAAAGTGATGCCGCATTTTGCACTCCGACCTGACCTAGTCTGAGAGCCTTATTCTGGCTGTGTTTGATTGAATTTAACGTTGATTTTTTTGCTTCATGGTCCTCCTAATTTACACATGGAATAAGGATTTTATAAGTCACAAGTTTTTTTTTTTAATTATGTCAGACATAAAATAATAACGACTGTATTACTGAACTTCGAAGTTTGAAATACCGGTGTACCGTTTACAGCTAATTCCGGAGTAAACTAAATTAGTAAAACAGATAATAAAACCCCATAACCGAATATACAAATTTCTTTACAAATGATGAATTGCATCTCCTAGTTTTCTTTTTGTAGAAAAATAATAGATTAATAGAGATTTCAGTTATTAAACTAATGCTTTTAAAACGAATGCTTTCAACAAACATTTACAGACACGACTATGCATTATTCAAAGAAAATTGATGTTTAAGTGCCATTGAAAACTTCCTCTATTCTACCTCGTCCGTTTTACCATCTCACTGCGACATAGCAGCTCTCATCCAGAATAAGTACACCAAATGAATTAGCTGGTCGTTTTCATGCGGATATACAAAGTGCAGTTATAGCAACCATTATAATACATTCCACACTTTATAAAATCAATCAAGTACAAAAAAATACTCTTTGGGTTCTGTGAATTAATCTGTCTATGTGCACCTAGCTGTTATTCAGGCCTGAAGGCGCCTAAGAAGCCGATTCCTGGAGGTAACATAGGGACTTTACGTAATGTCTAGTCACTCTAGAATAATTAAATTGAAGTATAAATGCTAGAGAGCAGCGGTGGCCCAGTGGTAGCGACCCCGACTTACGAACAGTAAGTCGTGGGTTCGAACCCAGGCAGGCGCATTACTTTGTGTAATTTATTTTATCACCACTGCTCTCAAAAACGGTGAGGGAAAACATCGTGAGGAAACCGGCAAGTCCTAGAACCAAAAATTCGAAGACATGTGACATCTACCAATCCGCACTGGGCCCGCGTCGTGGTTTATAGCCCATTCCCTCTCATAGAGAGGAGGCCTGTGTCCCAGCAGTGGGAATATGAAAAAGGCTGATGATGATGATGATGATGAAATGCTAGAAATACAAGTGAAGTGACTTGATGCTGGTTCTTTTCAGTACTAAAAGTACCCTTAACATACTCAACTAAACAGCAATGGATTTTATCGCATTTCTTTTCTTTATCGTGTGGTTATTGCCTAACCTGTTGTCTGAGACTTGGCTTTACATGTCGTCGAGAAACATCTCTCAGGCATGCTGGTTTCCTCACGATGTTTTTCTTCACCGAAGCAAGTGATAATTATACAATACGCCCATGAATCCGAAAAATCAGAGGTGCGGGTCGTGGGTTCGAACTCGAGATCTATAACTTGGCAGTCCGACGGTTACATCACTAGACACTGCTGTTAATTTTGCTGAAGAGATATATATATAAAGGGTGTAAACAGACTCTTAACGAAGCCTAAAGGCACTTGTTCTCCACGTCATTGCGATCATTTTTTTGTTCTAGACTATACCTGGGAACCTTCTAGTTACGGAAATATTGGGGGTCAAAGTTCCAACTTTTTAACAACTTTTTTTTTAAATACATGTCTTTAATGTAAAATTTTTACTTTAAACACCTCCAGGACCCTCTTACTATTCAGTCCATCCATCAGCACAATGTTTTGAGTGCGTTACATTGAGTCCTACTGTAAAACGCGATTTTTCAGCCCAAAAATAAAAGTCGTTTTCCAGCACTAATTTTTGCGTAAAGTTACTTAGTTTGATGTTCATAATGCTTGGTTGACGGCCTTTACGAAGCCGTCTGTTTACACCCTGTATATATATATAGCTTAGCCTGTATTGTCCCACTGCTGGGCAAAGGCCACCATAGCCTTCCTTCTTCACTCTGTGCAGTTTTCTTCGGCCAATCTGTCACAAAAGCTTCTAAGTCGTTACGCCAGCGTTTTCTAGGTCTCCCTCGGATATTTATCAAACTAATATACGGACCCACCAACACGGAAACACAAATCTCTCAACTTCTAAACAATCATCGTTACTCTTCACAATCGAATTTATACATATAGCCATCAATTTAAAAAAAATACTAAAACGAATGCGATTTATATGAGCAAGTGTCTAATAGAAAATTTTTCACCTAGAATCAATAAAGTTTATAGATATTCAATCATTTTAATGGACTGAGACTCAATAAACATACATACCTATATATTTTATGTGTTGTTTATGTGATATAGCCAATTTTGTCTATAAAATATGACCTGTTTACCTCTTATACATAGTTCTGGTACTGTTATTGTTCTCGTCCAAAGAGAAAAGTTTTATGTGTGAGTTATATTTTATCTTCAGGTCAATTGTAACAGCTTTGTTTTACAGTTTTGAAAAGTTTTTTAATGGCATGACTGCCTCGTTGGTTTAGTGGTCGCTAGCGCAACTACTGAGCATGACGTCCTGGGTTCGATGCCCAGGTCGGGCTTAGGGTTATTGGGTTTCGCATTAGGAATTTTTAAGTCAGCCACAGAGTCTGGATTTGTGCTCGGAAATGGCAATAGGCTCACCCCCTGTTACATGGGACTTAAACATAACTGGCGAAATGTGGGCGTCCTATTAGGTACACCTCTGCCTAACCCTGCAGGGATTACAGGCGTTATGTCTTTGCATCCGCCGGAAATTCAGGCTTATCAAATTCCTTGTTGGCGTTTTTGCTAGAATTGCTAGTTTCATACCTTACTGCTGCCCATATTATAGACAAACTGTCTAGTGGTTACACGAGGTCTTGAGTTCGACTCCTAGGTTGCGATATGTGTTATTTGGTTTTTTCTTTGGGTATTTTTACGTAGCAGCCCTTTTTTTCCCGCTCTGGGCGGAGCGGAAGGGAGTGTCAGACTTGTACTGACTAAAACCAATCCATGTTCCTTCATTACCCTTTGTGTTCCAGGACCGTGGTATCTCTTTCAAACAATCCCGCAGCCTCGGCAGTACGTAGCAGTCTGACTTTGTGCCCTGTTAATGGAGGTGAGCCCCCTGATACTTGGGATTTAAACATAACTGGTGAAAAGTAGTACACAGATCTGGTGTAGCCTCATCTTTCAGAGGCGTGATGTAAGTAAGGTATGTTATCATAGACAAAACCTGTGCTACATTCAATTAATCCGAAAAATATGAAAAAGAACTATCAAATTCTCAACCAAAAATCCCCTGTACACAGACGTTCTTTACATTCCATTACCCATGCGCAGGCGCAGACGTAAGACGATGTACAGTTATTGCAGATTAATGCTCGCTCTCTGGCTGACCCCTTGCCCCAACAGCGTGAAGATACTACATCTGTCAATATTATTAAACGCGCATTTATTTTACTATACGATGATTAATGGACGAATTCTTTATTGTAGGTGTTTTTTATTGGATGCGCAAGAGTTGCTGAGCAGTCAGTTGGAAGTGAGAGGTTTTGTGTTTGTTATGATTAGTTGAGCACGATTTTTAATGAAGTGGTGTTGGTATGTTTTGTTGTTGCGACACAGTTCGAATTGGGTTTAATTGATTGCATCAAAACATTTCTACATTAATTCCATCAAGGTTGAACTTACCAAAACATGATTTATGAAACAATGATATTGAAATTATAGGAAAATTTCATGCCGACACAAATATGTAGGGGTTGGCTTCCAGTCAAACACGATGCACCTGAATACCAGTATTTTAAATGGAACGACTGTCTGTTTCAATTACAGAAAGACTTTCAAAATATAATTATTTGGCGATTTTCACAATGTCTGGAAGATATCGCTATCTGCGGTAAGGTAAAACCGCTTGTTGTATCCATAGATTTTTTTTAAAGCGTTACCCCACACTAGGAACCTTCTCCTGTATCGTGGGTGCGTTCACGAACATTTAAACTCACATCAAACAGCCAGACCCGGAACAACTACATATCTGTAGGCCATACAAATATTTGTTCCGTGCGGGGATCGAACCCGCGACACGTAGCGCATCAGTCAATCGCTCAGCCACTGCGCCAACCGTGCCGTCAAAGCAATATCGTCAAATAACTCTGTATCAATTTTGGTGTAAGTATATTTTATCTATCTAATATATAGACTAGGCTAGGACTAACCTAAATAACAGCATTCTGTTGCCGACATTCCCAACATTGCAAGAACATTTAGGCATTCGATTAGGCGTTGCTTAGTGTTGGTGAAAACGGCCATTAGTCGCGCTCTTTTCTAGAACAGTCAGTAACTAGAGATCCTCAATATCACATATCAAGGTTATCCAACCGTTTGTCGGAAGAATTCTCTCAAGTCCCGCCCATATTTAAAGATATTAGCTCAGATTCATCGTTGTTACCTTTGTCAAAACCTTTCAATAGACAGATCTAATAACTTGATATCAAACGTACCGGAAACTGCTTTTTTTCATTCACAAGTTCATTCAGAAATCATGAACTAAACACCAACGTTAAAAGATCTCTAGTCTCTCTTATTCGAAACGGTTATATGGGTCAAGTTAAATTGGTTTTTGAAAAGTACTTGTGAGCAGGCGTGGTTTTTTTTTAAATTAGGATGTCGACTTCCGATTCTTCCTTTTGATTCAGAAAATGGTCCTTTTCATACACATGTGCTCAGAACACGTGCGGAGCGAATGATTGTGATTTTTTCTAACTTCACATTTGATTATGGTGAATTTGTTTTTTGTAATAGGGGAGACATGGCTTGGCTTTCGTTTTTATTCTTGAAAGATTTGTTGTATTTTAAAATAACAAAACATTTTATGACCTTTGGAAGAGTTTCTGATGGCTGAACTCTTTGGCTGCGGATATCTCTTGGCGGATAATTTAAGGCACTCTTGTGTAACTATTATGAAATTCGACGCCATGGTTTTTCAAGTGGTGCCAGTTCAAACAAATGTACCAAACCTTTGTAGTGTTCAACTCTCGGTAATGAGCTGCATGTTATTTTTATTGAGCCATTTATTTAGGCTTAGGTGTTAGTTGAGGGGGTCGAGGAGATGTCATCATCATCATCATCATCAGCCCGGAATCACCCACTGCTGGGTATAAGCCTCCCCTTTTTCTGCCACACTTCCCAGTTCTGTGCGTCCCTCATCCAGGAGATGTGCTGTCACTTTTCTTACGTCGATTATACTGCAAACTTTCCCATCCTTCCTAAAAACATATATTTCCCACTTTAAGGAACTCCAAATTCCGTCCCATCCTCCTTAACCCAAACGTAACCTCAACCCAACTTGTGCTTGCCACTGGCTCTGCACTTGGTGAACTATGAACAAAACCTCACGGCACAGAATGCGTGCACTTCCTTGTTTTTGTGCGGCAGCTGGAGTAGCACGTGCTACGGAGCTGCGGAATACGGAATACGGGTCGACCACACAGGGCACCGGGGACTGGGACGGGAGACGCGTTTGAGTAGTGATTAGACAACGCAGTGGGGTTGTGGTAGGGGTCACTAGGGGTGTAGTTCCCTGCATTAAGGTAGGTAAAAGCGTTGTTAAGACTACTAAGGGCTTGAACAAATAAATGACAATAAAATATCTCATGACGATTTCAGCAGTAACTGTTTCCATTTAGTATGTCGCGAATGATAATACATATTAGTTTACCGTATGATCAAAGAACCACAACAGACTATGTGTCCACTTTAAGTAGAGATAATGAAATCGAAAAACGCATTCAGCTGATAAATATTGAATGCAGTCAAGAAATGTGTCGAACGGAACAACAGTTTGGTGATCATTACCTATTAACTGTCACCTAAAATAACTCTCAATCAATACATGTCTAGTGTCCTTCACGAGTCCCAGTAGCGAAGGGTCAATTTTAGTAAGAGGTAAGCTTGAGTACATGTCTTTCATGTGATTGTATTTTTTGCCTATAGAATACTGACTGTGCACTTTTTCAAAGGGAAGCCGGTAGGAATTGAGTTGTATGGAACCTTCGCCACTGATGAGCCCACTAAATTAATGGCAATGAGCGTTACCGTAACTTGCCATGGTTCTTAAGTTCACCATTCAACTGCCGATGCCGGGACAATGATGCAGCCATTTATTACTACCTTGTCACACACTAAGAAAGAGCGCTCTATCTACCCTTACTACCCCGCTCCTAAGACTGTAGCCTCAATGATAAGCGAATAGCGACAGTTGCTACATATGTCTATATGATAACTGATAAGGAATGTTTGTTGTATTGAGACGGGGGTGTCTCTTCAGGGTCACTAAGTAGCTGCTGATAGTACTGCAGTTGTAAAGAGGTTATTGTAGTTTTATTCTATGTTGAGAATAATAATCCAAAGCCCATTTTATTCAAAGGCGACCGAAATCAAAGACAAAATCAATTTTATGTTGACCAAGAGATACATTCTCGTAAAAGGTTACATAACATCACGCCCGTAATCCCCGTAGGGTTAGGCAGAGGTGTAGTTACCTAATAGTACAACCACATTTCGCCAGTTATGTTTAAGTCCCATGTAATAGGGGGCGAGCCTATTGCCATCAACCGGGCACTAATCTAGACTCCGTGGCTGTTACTAATAAATTCTTGATGGAAAAACCCAATAGCACTTTCCCGACCTGGGAATCCAACCCAGGACCTCATGCTCAACAGTCGCGCTTGCGACCACTCGACCAACGGGGCAGTCGTAAAAAGGTTTTTATTATTATTTTATTAGCCTTGTATGTCCCACTGCTGTGCAAAGGCCACTCCTATATCCTTCCAGATACCCTTCTCCTGCGCCACCTCGAACCAGCCTTTGTGTTGCGCATCCAGTACCTCGCCACCTCTTCCTGGGCCGCCTTGCCAGCGCCGTCCATCTTTAGGCACCCATCGTGTTGAGCTCTTTGCCCAGCGGTCGTTATGCATGCAGCTCACGTGACCTACCCAATCCCATTTGAGCCTGGCAGCCTTTTTGCCTGTAATTCCTGTTTTTGAGCGCAGTGTAGTGTATTCTGTTCTCTTTATACCCACAATGCTGCGCTCCATTGCTCTTTGGCAGACTATTGTTAATACTTCTCGCCGCGCTGGCTAAATATGAAAGATAAGCAGCTATTTTTTAACAGCATCCTGAATTAAAGCTGTCGATTCGTTTTGGTATGTTAAGTTGGTGGTGTGTCGGTGTATGTTGTCGGTGTTGCTTATTGTGTTGGTGCTGGATGTACTAAGTATGTTGGATGTGTTGGGTTGTTGATTGTGTGTGTTGAGTGTGTTTTTGATTTGAATTGATGTTAATAAAACTCGATTTAATGTCGCTAGAAAAGCGATCCAGATTGTATATTTATAGAAGTAAAAAGTATCGTTTAACCAAACACTTCAACAAAATTAAAGCCGTTTATACCAACAGAATATACTATGTAGTAAAACACATCAATATGTCTAATTTCAACACACATTAACTGGCGTATAGAGGTAATGACAGCTTTAATGTAACTTAATAACTGGAACAACGTTGGGTAAACTTAAGGTGCAGTCAACTTAGTAAAGTTGATAGTTTTAACTTATCTAGTTACTTTCTATTTGTTTTCTGAATCACCTTCCTATTACTAGTACTCAATAACATAACATCACGCCTGTAATCCCCGAAGGGTTAGGCTGAAGTGTACTTAATAATACACTCACATTTCGCCTGTTATGTTTGAGTTCCATGCAATGGGGGTCGATCCTGTTCACCTAGCAACTGGGCACAAATCCAAACTCCATAGCTGCTACTGAGAAATTCCTGAAGGAAAAACCCAATAACACTTTGCCCGACCTGGGAATCGAACCCAGGACCTCATGCTCAGCAGTCGCGCTTGCGACCACTAGACTAACGAGACACTTGCAGACAACGCACAGCCTTTTTTTTTTTTCGTATGGGAAATCGTCAAATGACTTCTCCCGCTCTGGGCAGAGCGGAAGGGAGTGTCAGACTTGTACTGACTAAAACTCATCCATGTTTCTTTCTTGCCCTTTGTGTTCCAGGGCCGCGGTTTCTCATTCGAACAGTCCCGCAGCCCTGGAAGGCATCGGCCCTTGTGGGCCCCTCCCTGTTTGCTGACATGTCTTTGAGGCGCGCGTGGAACACGAACGCGCCGTCTACACGGCACAACGCACAGCCTTGAACCTAATTAAAAGCATGACATTATTCACAAGAGTTATTTTCTAACGAACGTGACAATTAGGTAAGGATATTCGAAAATTCATCCCCTTGGAGTAAAGGGATTCAATGAAAATTGGACGATTTAAAAGTTAAAAAGAAGTCTGAGTTAAAACTTCTTTCATAGATAGAAGTTTAACACGGACTTCTTTTTATAAAATAAAAGTTGGAAATAATATTTTTTTGGAAACTTATAGAATCTCCTAAGGCTTTTCAGAAGTTTTTGATGGGACATCCCATCAGGTACACGGCCTTTTGTCTTTTGTTAATAGGTGTATTTTTGTCAATTTCACGGTAACATCTATTGCATAGGATTCAAGTAATCTTACAAAGTGTGCCATGGGAACCTCGCCAAGGTTACGCCATGTAATTCGAAGCATAGTTGTCTTATTTTGTTATAATTGCTTCATTTGAGTTCTTAATTAACAATAAAATCTTTGTTACGAGGTGTTATTTCAATTAAAAAAGTGTGTAGCTATAATATCCATGGGTCAAAGGTTTGTCTCATTTTTGGTCCCACAATAGTACGAAGAACATGTTTGCCTTTATTTAAAGATGGATGGATTGGTGATGACATCTATCACCTCGAGGACGTGTTGTTATGTATAAAATACATAATGTTGTATTTCTATTTAACTAGCGAAATGGGGGTCAACTACTATTAAGTACACCTTTCGGGTATAACAGGCGTGATGTTATGTTATGTTTTGCCACATCCGTTGGTAAGAACAATAATAAAAATAATCCTGAGAAATTACAGAGTCCATCATGGTTTCTGTATCAGGCATGATTTTAGTATCTAAAAATCCCAATCACAATTTCAAAACAGGCAAAGAGACCTCATAGTTCCTGTATCAGCTACTATGAGCTCATCGGGAAATCCCTCAGGGCACCGATATAATTCTTACCATAGATATCAGTGCAAACTATTACACCACAGCCCAGCGATGTCAAAGATATTCGTTTCGATATAATAATTAATTTGAAATAAATGTCATAACGAATCCAAGATGGCGGCTACTGAGAACTCTAGATTATTTATGGTCCGAAGATTAATAGAATATGGTGCAGATATATTAATGCTAGGATTCCGTTTTGAGTTATAGGACGTGAAGTCGTGTATCGTTGCGTTATTTCGGGTGTGGGGTGCAGTGATAGATATTAGGAGAGAATCTGCGCAAATGCTTTGATATTGTCACAGTTACAATTAATATTATACTTACATGTGACTTTTCCTGTGGTAATTATGGTTAATTGTGCACACCTAGCGTTTCGGGAAATCGCCAAGCGGTTGGTCGACTTTTCACGTGACCAGAGGGCGGGCCTATTTTTTGGCCCAAGAATCAGCATTGCCATCCAACGTGGCAATGCTGCCAGCCTTCTGGGCACTTTTCCTGTTGACAGCGATGTGGACGAATTTTTTGACGCCCTGTAACCTTTTTTTTCTTGTACATTTTTTTTTACTAATATTGATTAATTATAGTTTGTAAATAATGTAAATAAAATAGAGTAAATAAATAACTGTTGAGAATGAAAAAAAAGCGGGGTTAGTTAATAGAAATCCAATACCAGTTTTCGAGGTCCGATCTAGCTATCTTTGTTTCTAGAATCTCCCAATCTTCTAGGTAGCAACGGTTGCAACTATTGCACGTCTTCTATAGTGTAACATAAGCTGCAGTAGGTTGGCAGCAGGACTATCTGCGCAGGGTGCACTGGACGATCTTGTCACATGTGGAGCGTCAATGGTGCACTCCAATTATTACAGTTTTGAAGTAGCTGCTGTCTTCTAATTAAATGTGTACCTATACTTATTATAATTTTAATTATTATGAAACAAGGACTCCAATCGTATCAATTATTGATAAACTAACTATATACATTAATAATAAGAAACTATTAAATAAACTAAAATAAATAAACCAACAATAAACTATAAAAGGGCATCGAAAAACTCCTCCTCACCGCTGTCAGCTGGTAATGTGCCCAAGAGACTGGCGGGGTTGCCACGTTGTATGGCAACACTTAGCCTCTGGCCAAGGTAAAAGCTTGTTATAATATTTTAAATAGTGCAAGTCTTGTCTTTGTCTAAGAGTCGTCTCTAACACAAAAATAAATCATTACGTTTTATAACGTAAAAAACAGACTGTTATATCAGAACAGCAGGCTTTCCAGCATCACATTTTAATACAATCTCCACATTTATGCGGGTTCAGCATTGAGTTCCATTTTTCGCAATAAAAAAACGCATGCAATGTTTTTTTTTGTAAAAATGCTTGAAAACCTATAGGTTCACCAAAAAACTGAACATATGGGTATCCGATACCTTTGCCGTGTGGTATAGGTGAGTGTAGGAGGACGGTGTGATTTTGATACTTGCATATTACGTTATTTCGGAAAAAGATTATGCAGGTTAGAGATAAAAAGCATCTTTAGCGAAATAGGAAAGGCCGCACCGACACCCAGTGCAATTGCGGTACTCCTTACTAAACTAACTCCCTGTGCAGTGTCTAAAGTGCCCAGTGTCTGAGGAACTCAAAATCGCTACTGGTGCCGCAATTGGTGTGGCCAACAGGGCTCAACTCATTTAATTAAATGATGTTTTAACATCGGTTCGAAAAGAAGAAGTAGAATAACTGTCACAAACATTAATTATTCTGTAATTTTTAAAAGCCTGTACAAAAGCCACCTTGTTAAATTGTTCTTAGGATTGAAATTAAAACAATTCAAAATACAATGTTATAGAGAAGTAAATAACACACACAATAAAAATATAAAGTATCAAAACCCCACGCTCCTACTACACACCGGGACAGTGACAGTGCGACAGAATCCCACATGTTTTGATTTTTTTACGAAATATTTTTGTGGAATATTTTTCGAAAAACCATTAAAAAGTGGATTCATAAATCATGTTACATCTGCCACAGCTTCAGGCATTCATTTATTACTTATAAAAAAATATACTTTACTGTCATCGGATTAAAAAATGACTGCGTTGAACGGATTTTAATTACAAACTGCAAATCATTATAATTATTGTTTTATTGATCTTTTTGCGCTGAAGGCGTTGTTAATATCATAAAATTACAGCTGTTTTTTTTAATTTAAGTTTAACACCATTGTGGGAAACTTGTTGTTATGATTACTGTTATAATTATAATGACTAACTGTTTAATGTATTTTAATTAGAGAGGCTGAAGTAAGAATGAATAAAAGTCAAAGAAAATAGAGTTGAAACCATTTACTTACAGTTACGTCCTGAGTTTTATCAGTATCTATCTAGCCTTTTCCCAACTATGTTTAGGTCGACTTCCAGTCTAACCGGATTCAGCCGAATACCCGTATTTTACATGGAGCGACTGCCTATCTGACCTCCATAACCCAGTTAGTACTGAGTAAAACGATACCCCTTGGTAAGGCTGGTTGTCAGAGATCTACAAATGACAGTCGGGACCAACGGCTTAAAGTACTTTTCGAGGCACGTAGGAAACTCGGTATATAAGGGATGGTCACCCATCTACAGACCAACCTTGGCAAGCGCGGCTTAACCTGAAGATTGATTCGAGCGGCTGTTATTATTTAGCCACGAGCTCCTCAAGTCCTGAGTTTTATATGTGTTATTAATTATTTATAGCCATAAAAATAAGAATATCTATGGTTTTTACATTGTCATAGTTCAATTACTACTAATCCAATGCTACTATAATAAACAACATGCAACTTTAAAAGTGTAGGCTTTTATTCAAGACTAAGCTGTGGCCCGCGACTTTCGTTCGCGTGAAAATATTTTTAAAATATTACTTCGCTATTGGGATCGGTTTTTGTTAACAATTTCATGGGTTTTGTTTTTTTTTGCACGGAATCCCAATCTTTTTTTAAAAATAAATGTAGCTTAAGTTAAACTCCTTATAAAATCAGCTATATGCCAGTGAAAGTCCCATCAAAATCGGTCCAGACATTTCGGAGATTAGCCGGAACAAACGGAAGACAGGCAGACAGATAAAATTTAAGTATAAAAAAAAAGACTATTCAATTTTATTTATTAGTATAGATGACAATACCCATAGTACCTAGGTTCCATAATCAATGACTGTTGCCTGAAGGGTCAGTCTTGGTGGTCAGACTGGTGAAATCATGAGATCATGAAACTTGTACCTTCCTGGGTCCCGGCAAACTCTTTAACAAGAAGCTCTTACTTACCAAATAGTCTTTACTTACCTACCTTTTACACGAAGTCCAATGACATAATAAAAAAGATTTGGAAATTCTGCACGGAACTTTGACCTTTTACCCTTGAAACGCTACGCGTAAGTAATTTAACACAATTACCAGCTTAATGTCAAGATTCATCGCGATAAAAATCTCAAATTACCCGATGATTACCTCAAATACTTAGTAGAGATACAGAAATACTTTATTCTACAACTATTTAACCAAAATTATATCCTCAACTAGTTGGCAAAGCCTGGCAAAGCGGTTAAATTGCCCAATTTGTGGGCTAAATTGACCAATTTGACAAGTTTGGAGGACATTGTCGGTGATAAATCATGGTGTGATTAGGATGTCGAAAAGTATCATTTTTAACAGGAAATCGATAAGCTTGAAAGACAATAAGGATATAAAAAATGCTGTAATTATATTGGGCTGTTATTTCTGCACGGCAGTGCAAAGACCCTTTTTTAATAGAGAAGGACAGAATACTTTGATCACAACGCTTGCCTATTGCAGTGTTGACGATTCCTGACAAGTAATGTGATTTTTAGGTTGCAGCTGTTAGTAAGTAAGCAATATATTAGCGATAACTAAGGACTACAGTTGTCTAGTAGACGCATACACTAATGTTGAGCAAAGAGATCTTGGGGTCGATTTCCTGGTGGCGCAAAATATTATTGGGTTTTTTCATCTGGAGATCCAGATGATGTGCCTCTAAGATGGTAATACATTTAAATGTCTTTAGCACCTGGTTCTCACAAAACTCCTGGAGCAAACAGACATTCCCATTAATCCATGGACCAATATTACGTGCCACCGTTGACACTTGTCTACACAATGGGCCATCCCCCACCATTAGTAAAACGCGTACCCGGCGGGCGTTCATTCTGATTACAATATAATATGAAAGCAATAAAAATGTGCATTATAAAACAATCATGGCTGCTACAAATGAAGTGGTAAGCACAGGTGACGGTAATGAGGGACGTTTTGTTAAGATGTGAGCTTTTTGCGTTGTTTTTTTAGTATAGAGTTGGGAAGGTTTTATTACTATCCTATATCTGTATCTAGTGTATATTTTTTTTATAATTAGGTCATAGTTTCACCGATTTTTATTCAAAAACTAGTGCATGTCCCCGACTTTGTCTTCGATCTAGGGTTAAAATTAGCCTATGCAATTGATATATGAGTTTGGCGATGGATTAGCCTGGAGTCTTAAGAAGGTAACCCCAGGCTAATTATCTGTCAGTTTTATAACAAATGTTTCAGTGATTGAATAAGGCAGATAAACAGACATAGTTACTTGCGCATTTATAAAAACAATTCTTAACATCAAACATCTTCTTGCGTCTCAATTCAATATTTAAATCAATCAATAATTACCTAGACAAAGTCAAACCTTAACCAAATAAAGGCAAGAACCATAGCGACCTCATTGGTTAACCAGCATAATCAAAACTTATTACCTGAAAGGTACATAAAATCGTCATCGAAGACATTACAAATTACAATAGATTGATCGATCATCCTCGTCTTCAACATTCAAACATCCAAAATTAGATTTGCGAAAAGGTCGAAGTAATTTTATCGACTAACCCCATCACTAGGAATGTGGACGTGCCGACAAGGCAGCGACAAGTAAATTAGCGCGTTACTTATCGATAATGACGGACCATATTAAATCTGCAATCCCTCACTAGTGTTTTGTAAGGGTCGCCATGATTTGTAGGTGAAGTGAAACGAGATTGTAGGATTTAGGTAGGATCTTTGTCAAAGTTTTAACAAAGTTTTGCCTTTGTTTTTAAAACTAGAGTAGGACACAGTTCATTGTTGCAGAGTCAATTACTAGCGCTACTGTACTAACTAAATACTCTGAACTTAAAAAGAAACACAGAGAAGTTCCTAGATCAGTATGTGAACGATCACTGTCGATTCATTGGAACCATAGAGGTATGGTGTCTGTCCAAAGAAACGATGGATGGACTGTGTGAAGGATGATATGGCTAGAAAGGTGGTGACTGCTGTGATGACGAGTAATATGGAATAAAAAGTCATGCTGCACCGATGTCACATAAATTAAGTTTAGGGCTGGAAAATGATTATTACGTAAAAATTCATTAAATAGATCGAGTGTGGAGTGTATTAAGGACGCTCCTGGTTTCCACTTGCTGAAATTCCAGTGGTGAAAATTGTTTCCCTATGTATGTACTTATACAGGGTGTAAACAGACTCTTCACGAAGCCGTTAACCAAGCGTTGTGTACATCAAACTAAGTAACTTTACGCAAAAAATATTGCTGGGAAACGAACATTTTTTTGGGGTGAAAAACCACGTTTTATGTTATGACTCAATGAAATGCTTTCAAAACACTGTGTTGATGGATGGATTGAATAGCACGGGGGTCGTGAAGGTGTTTTAAGCAAAAAAAATACATTAAAAACATGTATTTAAAAAAACTTGTGAAAAAGTTGGTACTTTGACCCCCAATATCTCCGTAACTAGAAGGTTCCCAGGTATGGTCTTCAACAAAAAAATGATCGCAATGACGGGGAGAACAAGTGCCTTTCGGCTTCGTTAAGAGTCTGTTTACACCCTTTATACAATTAACAGTAATGGAACTTGGATCTTCGACAGGTAAATAGAATTTGCAAAAGAAAGAAGAATGTCCTTATTTACCTTGTTCTCTTGTCCACCCTACATCACTTCACAATCAATCACACAAACTACTCCAAAATAGCTCTTATTCCCTCGCAATAAAGGCTTTACAATCACCAGTATGGACTTCACAACATTCCTAGAGACTGAACGGACAAACGTGTGACATTTTTATTAGTCCGGATTGTTTCTCACGATTAGTCCAGTTGTAGTGAACGGTTCCAGTTCATTTTGTAATATTATGCCTCATTTAGGACTTGGACATATGTCTTCCATAACCCATGTCATGAAAGACTAACTTATGCCCGCAGTTTCGCTCACGTGGAGTTCGGTACATCTCACACGGGATCGTACTTCCAGGATCAAAAGTATTCTATATGTTAATCCAGGTTATTAACTATCTGTGTGCCAAATTTCATCCAAATCCGGTCAGTAGTTTTTGCGTGAAAGAGTAACAAACATCCGTACATCCTCATAGTAGGATTTAGGACTGACTGGGTTATGGAAGGCTTATGCCCATGGCTTCGCCCGCATGGAGTTCGATAATATTGTCCCACGGGATTATACTACCGGGATAAAAAGATAAAAGGTGGGAGACCCTTAACGAACTCGTAGTCTTCTATTCTATTCTAAGGGTTTGGTTTCCGCACTTAGTCCTTAAAGGTGGACCATTGTACGTGAGCCATGGTGGCCGTTACTCCAGCCAGCCCACCTCCCTCCAGAAGCAGATCAGACTTCCCGGTCTTCTCAGGGCATCCGCGAGGGATCTCGGTGTACCAAGAGTCTCCTCGCGGATCTGGGTGACACCGGTGCACTCGAGGAGCACATGCGCCACGCTCTGCACAGAGGACTATCCGTGATTCCTAGGGTGTGGAACTCGTAGTCTTATAGCAATACAGAGTGTAAGGATCGACGCGCTACCTATGAAACCATGAATTCAGTTTAAATGTTTTTTTTTTATAATCTTTTATTAAGATACCAACAGAAACCATCATGGGTTTAACAGAGGTATGCCCGACAACAACAACCACCAAAACAATATTGATCAGGACATAGTACAGTTTAGTATTAAGGGTGTAAACAGACTCTTAACGAAGCCGAAAGGCACTTGTTCTCCTCGTCATTGCGATATTTTTTTTGTTCTAGACCATACCTGGGAACCTTCTAGTTACGGAGATATTGGGGGTCAAAGTTCCAACTTTTTCACAAGTTTTTTTAAATACATGTTTATAATGTAAGATTTTTACTTTTAACACCTCCAGGCCTCACTTACTATTCAATCCATCCATCAGCACAATGTTTTGAGTGCGTTACATTGAGTCTTACTGAAAAAGGTGATTTTTCAGCCCAAAAAAAAAATCAGCACTAATCTTTGAGTAAAGTTACTTAGTTTAATGTACATAATGCTTGGTTGACGGTTGCGTGAAGTCTGTTTACACCCTGTATAATAGTATAGTGTAGAGAATTCTGAACCCACAACCGTTGGTTTTTTTTTGTTAGTTATGAAAAAAAAATGTTTCATACATTTTGACCTTGTAGATATTGCACTTGTGTCTAAAAAATCTGTTTTTAAACAATTAATATCATAACTTTGTCTCCACTGTTAGACAAGCGAAAACTTGGCGAAACTTTAAGGGTTTCTTGTTTTACAACAGAATCCTAAAAGGAAAGTACAGATCTAACACTAAAATTGCAGAAGATCCGCTTCCGTGTTTTCTAAAATGTCGAAACAGCAATAACGGTGGGCGATAAGATTCAACTGTGCAAAGATAACTAACAGTTCACTCACTTAGATTTCAACACTTAAACTTTGTCATGCCCACAAATATTTATTTCATAACATTAACAAAACAATGGAGAAAGCGAAACCAAATGAAATATGCGTATCTACAAATAGGATTTCTCCCAATAAACAATACGACATTAAAAGAATCGTTATATTTTTAGAAACCAAACCAAATACGATTGGCCATAGTTGTTTCAATTGGAACGTTAGTGGTAACTGTTACTGGCATTAATTTTTATGATACTGAAAGTTGAGAGGGGAGGAGGGGTGAGGGGGGTCTCTAACTACGTAAGTATTGTGTGTAAAAAGTCAGATGTTTTTGCTACTTCCTCTTCTTAGCTTGTCGATGGCAAATTTTCATTGGCCCAAAATTCAGCCATGCGAACTCCTCTCGCTGATGCAGTAAGATCGTCAACTGCGCAGGAGTCAGAGTTCAGGTCAGGTGTCTGGATGTCAGGAATTTCTTTGTGGGTGCGTATACAAACATTTAAACTTACATACACAAACAGCCAGTCCCGGAACAATTGTCTGTAGGCCATACAAATATTTGTTCCGTACGGGAATCGAACACGCCACGCGCAGCGCAGCAGTCATTCGCTCAGCCACTGCGCCAACCGTATCGTCGTGCCATGCCTTCGTCTGCCGTGTTAGTTTTTAGAACCTACCTCTATTTTATCTTTTGTCCCAAAATAATTGACGCAATTTCCCATTCTGACATTTCCGTGTAGCATTTAAATACGCAATTTTTCAAGATGGTCGAGACGCAATCAAGAAGGCTGTTCAAGGCAGTCTGTACCGACCGGTTCACACTGCAGAAGACCGCACGGCTCGGAGACGTCATATATGGTCGCGATTCTCATCATTGGGGGAACGATGAAGAAAAAGAAGAATAAGCCATTTTTCTCCTTATTCAAAAGAATAGCAGCAGGATAGCAGCAACCTTTTTTTTTCGGATGGGAAATCATCAAATGACTTCTCCCGCTCTGGGCAGAGCGGAAGGGAGTGTCAGACTTGTACTAACTAAAATCCATCCATGTTCCCTCCTTGCCCTTTGTGTTCCAGGGCCGCGGTATCTCTTTCGAGACCACCTTGCTTCCTTAAAACGAGAAGCTATGGTCACCTATACGTCTGCCAAGCATGATAATCATAATCATAAATATTACATAACATACATTACATCACGCCTGTAATCCCCGTAGGGTTAGGCAGAGGTGTAACTAATAGCACACCCACATTTCCAGTTATGTTTAAGTCCCATGTAATAGGGGGCGAGCCTATTGCCATCAACCGGGCACAAATCCAGACTCTGTGACTGCTACTGAGAAATTCCTGATGGAAAAACCCAATAGCACTTTGCCCGACCTGGGAATCGGAAACCCAAGACCTCATGCTCAGCAGTCGCGCTTGCGATCACTCGACCGAAGACGCGGTTTTTTAAATCAGAAATTGGCGAAATGTGGGTGTGTGATGGTATAATTCCGTCTATGATGTGATGTTAAAAATATCCTTATAAATTATTGATGCTTCATATGGGATATGCAAAGTAGGAAAGTCGTTTGTAATGGCAGAAATAAACAAACTTGGTACGTTGAACTTTAATATCGAGCTATTGTGCCTTCCGCGGTGACGGCGGTTTCATTTTTCAGGAACTAAAGAATTGTATGGATGCGATTTGTAACCGTTTGAAAGACATTTAAGAAAGTGAAGGTAGTTTTGAAAATGTGTGTTAGAATAACCAAGTAAAATGTAATAAACTGTGATACAATTTGTGATCATTTATGGATTTCGAGCGACATAACATATTATCCCGCCTGTTATCCCCGAAGGGTTTGGCCGAGGTATATAGTAAATTATATTATTATGTAAGTCCCATGTTATAACGAGAAGCCTTTTGCCAACAACTGGGCACAAATGCTTGCTCTGGGCACACTACAATAGCACTTTGCCTGATCTAGTCTTCCATCTAATCATCACTCTAAGCATATTTTCATCGTTATTTCATTTGTTTTTCAGGATTTGACCGTTTCTATAGTCACGAGCACCAATAGCAAAAACATAAAAACTTTTAAAAGTGTTTTTCTCCTATTATTCTGATTAAAATTTAATGTTATTACAAACATAGTATGTATTTTGGAACACACATTTTTATGAAAATGATCCTATCTCAAAGTTAAAATTGTTATTTCTCGCGAATATTGCTTTTACATTTTGGAAAATGTATACATATTGGTGCTAGTGACTGTACATTTGAAAATGCCTTGGACTCATAAGACAAACACTACATAAAAACAGGAAGAAAATTTGAAACAAACTTTATCTAATCAAGCACCTCATTTTGTTTTCTAAAACATGGGTAGGTATAAGAATTACCTAAAAAATCCCAGTCAGCTCCATCTTATGCCCATCGATATCATCCCGGCACGGATCCCGGACTGCAATAAATCCCGGCTACTCCCATTGTTGGCAGCACGACTCCGGACTCGTAGCGCGGGACACGGGATGCGGGACGTATAGACGTGCACCCTCATCACGCTATCGACCAATATCGATACTTAATAGCTGGGTAAATGAAAAAGTTGACTTTTACGGGATTTTATTCAAATTGTATTTTTATTTATACAAGAAGACGTTGCGTTGTAAAAGCCTCCCACTAGGTGGACCGATGACCTGGTGAAGGTAGCGGGGATCTGCTGGATGCGAGTGGCACGGGACCGGTCAATGCGGCGACACTTGGGGGAGGCCTGTCCAGCAGTGGACGTCTTTCGGCAGAAATGATGATGCTGATGATTGAAATTCTTTGTAGAACTATATCGGTTTGGCTTTTGCCAGTTCCATGATACTTTTGGCCTGGCTGGTTGTGGTTGATTAACGCTGGTTAGTCTGGTGGTCTGGATAAGTTATAACATAACATCACGCCTGTAATCCCCGAAGGGTTAGGCAGAGGTGTACCTAATAGTGCATCTACATTTCGCTAGTTATGTTTAATGTCTTATGTATTAAGGGACGAGCTTATTGACATCAACCGGGTACAAATCCAGACACTGTAGCTGCTAATAAGAAATTCCTGATGGAAAAAACCCGATAACAATTTGCCCGACCCGGGAATCGAACCCAGGACCTCATGCGTGTATATTCTTTCGTAAGTTCGCAATGCCAGTTAAACTGTATTTTAATCCATAGCAAATCAAATCGTTACTCTCATATGAAAACTTTACAAATTGAATACCAAGGAGCGACTTAAAGACCCTCTCCCTTTGCGAAAGGAATCTTTTTATTCATTTGTCATCTGACTCGTTTTAACGTAATCTCCTTCCAATTGTGAATATCACAATGGGAATTCTATCCGACAAAATTAATCAGGATTATTTACCAGCCCTATCTAATGTGTAGAACCTTATGGCTTAGAAGATACGGGCGGTTATGTAGTGTAGTAACTGCGTACTAAGTTTGTCGAGGGGTTAAAGTTCGTCCTTACATAGACAATAGAATTTCGGTTCGAAAGTCGTATTTTGCACGGTAGCATTGTGTTTAGTATAAGTCTGTTCTTTATGGTCATTCAACTATTTTGTCAAAGAAGTGATTAAAAGAGGGTATGACAAAGATTTAGGGGGAATACCCTAAAAAGCTGTGGATATCATGTCGTGTCATTGTGTGGGAATTAAATGTAAATGGGTAAATATCGCCAAAGACAGATATATATTTATGGAAACGAAATAATTTATATGAGTGAAGACTAATGCTTCAAAGAAAACTGATAGCAAAACCCAACTTAATACCGCAGTCAATTTGACACATAACATCACGCCTGTAATCCCCGAAGGGTTAGGCAGAGATGTACCTAATAGTACACCCACATTTCGCCAGTTGTGTTGTGTGTGTTAAAGTCTTATGTAATAGGGGACGAGCCTATTACCATCAACCGGGCACAAATCCAGAGTCCGAAGTTGTTAATCAGAAACTCATGATGAAAAAACACAATAAACATATTCCCGACCCGGGAATCGAACCCAGGACCTCAGCAGTCACGATTGAGAATTTACGACCACTAGACCAACGAGGAACCAGTCAATTTGAGGTTTATTTAGTCTCTTTAACGATATAAAAAATTATACCTACAATAATAGACGGCAGTTTGCAATTTCCATCAGATGCACCGGTGGTCTTTTTGCCAAAAATTAAAACATAAAACTAAACAAGAGAACCCTTTTGTTTTAAAACAAGCTATTTAAATATATATCAGTTCGCAAATAAAATCAAAACTCGTACACGACAGGTGCCTGTTCGATGGGGGAGCGAGCTAGGGGTAGTGGGTTCGATGCCAGCCTTGGACAGATGCGGGCTGGTTACCTGCAAGCGCCTGTTTGCTCAATAACTGTAATAAAAACTGGCCAAGTGCGAGTCGGACTCGCGCACGAAGGGTTCCGTATCTATACAATATTAGACAAAAACGGCAAAAAATTACGTTTGTTGTATGGGAGCCCCCCTTAAATATTTATTTTATTCTGTTTTTAGTATTTGTATATGCGACAACAGAAATACATCATCTGTGAAAATTTCAACTATCTTCATGTTCATGAAATACAGCCTGGTCACAGACGGACAGACAGACCGACGGACAGCGGAGTTTTAGTAATAGGGTCCCGTTTTACCATTTGGTTACGGAACCCTAAAAATTATAGCGGACAAAATGTGGTTTGTCTATGGTCATGTTTATGTTTTGCGTCTTTATTATAAGTATTGACGACTCTATGGTATCAGGTTTCAGCTCAAAACTGATAAATATGAATTTCTCGATTTTATTTGAATTCCAATTTTAATTCCAGCTTCTCAAAACTCCATGGAGGCAGAATCGTTGTATAGCCATAGCATAACCAGCCTATAATGTTCCACTGCTGGGATAAATACCTCTCTGGTCACTTTGAGAGGATAATGGCTGGGAATCACGGCACCGTTGGTGCAGTGGCTGAGCGACTCACTGCTACGCTGCGTGTTGCGGGTTCGATTCCCGCGCGGAACCAATATTTGCATGACCTACACAGCTATTGTAGGTCTGGCTGTTTGTGTATGTAAGTTTAAATGTTTGTGCTCCCACGATACAGGAGAAAGTATAGAGCAAAAAGTCTTTTTATCGCTATGTAGGTAGGTACTCGTTTCTTCTTGAATGCGCGCTAAAGTTATTTCTGTTTGTGAGAAAGGAACCTTTAAATAAAGAGGACTTCATTGTGGTCCTTCAAGAATCATCATCAGCCTATAGCAGTCCACTGCTGGACATAGGCCTCCGCAATCGCACGCCACTCAACTCGATTCTCAGCAACTCTCATCCAGTTGCTACCAGCCACCCTGCGAAGATCGTCACTCCACCGAGCCAGAGGGCGTCCCACCTAACGTTTGCCGATTCGCGGTCTCCACTCAAGAACCGGTCCATTGCCCCTTCAGCTTACTTATTCTGTGAGCTATGTCGACATCTCTGGTTCTCTGTCGGATCACCTCGATTCGGATGCGATCCCCCAGAGAGACTCCAAGCATAGCCCGTTCCATATCTGAGCGACCTTGAATTTATGGATCAGTCGTACCGTGAGTGTCTACGTTTCGGCCCCGTAAGTCATAACAGGCAGGACGCACTGGTTGAAGACCTTAGTCTAAGAGTCTTCTCATCGCGTATTCCACAGAGCCTAAGCTCTGTGGAATACGCGACGAGAAGACTCGACAAAGCTTCCCAAACGCTGCCCAGCCCAGCTGGATTCTTCTTCAAGAATGTATAACTATGTATACGGCGGTATCTTCTACTTGGTAACGATTGTGAATTGAGAGTTAATTAATTTCATTAACCACTGAGGCCCATAAACTTACCTATGCCAAATGATCCTGTTTGAGATGAAAGGTTGCGTTTATTGCACACACAACACATACATAGACATACATATACAGGGATGTAAAGTCCAGCGATGCTGTGAGACAGAAGTAGTAAAAACAAATATCCACAAATAAGTACTAACTCTATAAGGTTAAGACATTGATAATCATCTAAAGGCTGTAAAAAGACTCTTAACGAAGCCGAAAGGCGCTTCTAGTTACGGAGATATTGGGGGTCAAAGTTCCAACTTTTTCACAAGACTTGTTTTAAATACATGTTTTTAATGTATTTTTTGCTTAAGATACCTTCACGACTCCCGTACTATTCAATCAGTACAATATTATGAATGCGTGACATTGAGTCCTACAGTAAAACGTGATTTTTCATCCCAAAATAACCAGTCGTTTCCCAGAAATAGATTTTGCGTAAAGTTACTCAATTTGATGTACATAATGTTTGGTTGACGGCTTCGTGACGACTCTGTTTACTCCCTGTATTTTAGTCACACATCAAGCCATAGTTGGTACTTTTTCTTCATTAACTATTAATTTAAATTTACCTTTAGACAAGTTCACCTTAGAAAGAGACAGTCAGACATTTAATTCATTAAATCTTTTATTTTACATAAAATGTTATTTTAATTGCAACGATAATCTTTTTAGTGGGTTGTGTTGTTTTATTCTTTGGAACATAAATATTATGATAACTTTGGCACTGATCCTAAATCTTTGATATACATAAAAACTGATATGAAGAGTCCTGCACGCATGGTTAGGGCTGTCGCTTTAGGCAATTCGGTTGAAATCGGGCTCGAAGGACCAAAATGTAAGAGATGCTACCGTAGTTTTAACTATACGGCAGCTTTGTAAAATTTAAATTTAAAGGTATGTACAGCTTATTGAAAGCTGCCACATATGTATTTACTACAGTGCCTGGAGAGACAAGACACAAACACTCACAAATCTAGTCTAACTAACAAGGTTTCCCAACGACGATTTCTTCCTGCGACAAAGAAGTCTCTTGCCCAAAACTTTAGCCCAGTCGTTAATGCGAGTAACAGAAGTAGCGTTGCCAGACTAACCGCCAGATTTGTACACGAACGACCTTCAGAATATCAAAGGAAAGACCTGTATGAGACGTGCAGAGACGACAAAACGGAGGATGCGTATACGCAACAGTGGGTAGAACAATACCCCCAATGATAGTGATGATAACTCAAAGACAAAGGACGCTATTCCTTTCTAGGGCAGCATTCTAAGTCAAAGAACAAGTTCAAACTTGCCTTTCCTTCTCAGTGCCAACCCTGGTCATGACCTACACGAGTCATTGGTACACTGTACCATACGACTAGACGGCACAACGTATAATTAAAGGCAACAGTGACAGATTGATTCAACAAAAAATATTAACTTATTTAATGATTTAGATCTGGCTAAAAGTGTTTTGAACGATTGAGGCAGACTGTGGCGTTATGGGGAATTTTGGTAGTGCGTTATTTGAAAGAAAACAATATTTTTAATATCGTAAGTACCTACCTAATGTCGAATGCCTGACGGTTTCTTTCATTTAATATGGCTCTCAACGGTGAAGGCAAACATCATGGGGAACCGGCATGTCCTAGAATGACATCCACCAATTTGTAATCCAAATGATCTTAAAGTCCGATTATAATAAGTAAGTAAGGGAAAGTAAAGTAACGCAGTAAACAGGAACTAGTCAGTCCTCGGTTAGAACGATATTCGCTGTCTCAACTGAATCAGCTGAGCCTGTTCAACAAGGGTCTGGTGCTGTATATATGATTTCGTGAACACTAATAAAGACTGTGTGAATGTATTTTGTTTATTATATTGTGCGCTTAGAATTCGTATGGGTCTTTCAGTGGTAATTACGTAAAAAGTCAGACAGAAATCGATATGATATGAATTTATCTACAGGTGCTACTTCGCTAGTGATATAGACAGAGCAAATCCAGTTTAAAGTATTTAGTTTCACAATTATTATCATTTAGATGATAATCTTCACATCTGTCTTTACTAAATCCCCATTGGTCAGCTGAAGGACATGCGTGCAACTGACTATACCACATGGGGAAACTGGACTTCATTCAACTCCCCTACACAACCAACCCGGGGGAATAACAGAACTCCCCAAGCAAAGTCTAATCAAAGCCAAAATCCTGGTTATTCAAATTCAGAATTCTACTCTAAATGCTACTTATAAAAACTGGAAGAACATTTGATTAGTGCAATGACACATTTGCCATATTAATATTGTAATCATCATCATCATCTCTGCCTAGCCTTTTCTTAAATATTTTAGGGTCGGGTTGCAGTCTAACCGGATGCAACTGAATACCAGTATTTAACATAGAGCCTTCACCCCACTAGAATGCCTTGGTAAGACTGGTTGTAAGAATTTCGGGCCACTGATTGTAACGACTGCCAAAAATTGATTTGCCATGTTGACAAATGACAATATTGGCATGCAAAACAATTCTACTCAAAAACAAATGTATTACACGGTTAGTAGATGTTAAATAACGTTTTTATTTAAGTTTAAAATAATAAACATAAACCATCACAAGATCACTGAGGAAGACGTGTTCTGAAGTGGAAACTGCGAATCGGTAAATGTAAGGCAGAACGCCCTCAGGTTCGGTGGAGCGATGATGTTCGCAGGGCAGTTGGTACGAGTTGGATGTTCGAGTTGCCGAGTGGCGTGCAATTGGTGAGTCCTATGTCCAGCAGTAGACGTCTTAAGGACGACGATAATCCTTACATCCTTCCTATATAATAATATTATAAACGCGAAAGTTTGTATGTATGGATGTTTGTTACTCTTTCAAAAAATACTGAACGGATTTGGATGAAATTTGGAACATAGATAGTTTATAACTTGGATTAACACATAGAATAATTTTTATTCCGATAGTATGCTCCTGTGGGACAATTACCAAACTCCACGCGGGCGACGCCGCGGGCATTAAGCTATGTTAAACATAAAACATTGTTAAAATTAAACAGTACTACTCCATCGTTTACCAAACCCAATAATACAAAAATAAACCAAATATTGTGATTTTATTAAGAAGGCTTTACCCAAGAAACGCAACTCCTTTATCGGATAACTTCTGACATAAGTTATGAATAGGATACTAAAACATATAATTATTAGTTACGAGTAAATGTGGAATGTTCCAAAGTATAAAGGTGACATTTTGAAATACCATCTACTTTAAATGACGTAAGGGGTAATGGGTACCAAAATCTGCAGTGATATTAATTGCTTATGTTCTTGCAGCAGTCATATTAATTAGGAATATTGAGATAAGATTCTCATGCCTTTTTGGGCTATAACGAACTCAGACCAAATAAAAAACCAAGACATAGCACTGCGAACAATACAGTGAAGCATGCGCAAAACTACGCCTCGCTCTGTGCATACACGCTCACACGCACACATTTACATCAAACTACAATTAAACTACGCTCAGAAACTAAGCTCACAGTGCACACATGTTTACAAAACCGGCTTCACGTCATACTGTTGACAGTGCTGTGTCTTAGTTTTCTCAATTGGTCTGAGATAACGAAACGTTAATATATCGAAGGAGTTCAGTTAATTAATTGTGAATTCGAAGTGAATAGAGTGTAACCTTTTACTTATCGCATGCAACCCTAAAGGGAACCCAAAATCATCCCTTTAGGGAACCAGCAGAGTAAAATAATTATGTCGCATTCGCATTAACTTGATCTGTACCATGTACGTAAGACAGCTGTCCCATTAATTAAGTAAAAAACGGGATTTCTAGCTGGTTAGCATTGATAGTCTAGTGGTGTGACAGTCGGACTGCCAAGTCGTAGGTCACGAGTTCGAACCCAAAATACGCACCTCGGATTTTTCGGATCCATGTGTCTATTGTATAATTATCACTTGCTTCGATGAAGGAAAGCATCGAGAGGAAACCAAACCAGCATGCCTGAGATATATTTCACGACGGCATGTAAAGCCAAGTCAGAGGTCATAAAAAAGTCGTTTCCCAGCACTAATTTTTGCGTAAAGTTACTTAGTATGATGTACATAATGCTTGGTTGACGGCTTCGTGAAGAGTCTGTTTACACCCTGTATGTTCATTCCTGAGGATTTCAGAATACGCTGCATGCGTATACTAAATTCCTCAACAACAGTTGTCACTTTCAAATCTTTGCAGACTGACTGAAACCGCACTGATATTTTTCATGACTGCCACGACAAACTTTGAAGTAGCGATGATCAAAGAGCGATGAACGACTCAAGAACTTAGCCTAACCTCGTAGGTACATAGACTATTATGGAAAATATTACAATAAAGAATAATAAACCATTTATCAATAGATTAACCTTCTTGGCAACAGAAGTCTGTCATCGATTGACGATTACAATTGCAATAATAATATGCTACTTATACCTATTATTTTTAATGGATAAAGAACATTATATTACATTAGGTATTATTTATTAATGTTGTTAGTATTTAATTTATGCAATATTAATTAATGTGGAATCATTAGATTATGATCTAAGCGTCTACATGCTTAGAATATTTCTTCGTTTTCCTCATTTAACTTATGTGCATAAGTATTATCCACACATTTCGTATTATAATAATAATAATATCTTGGGACAACCAACACACCGCCATCTGATCCCAAACTAGGCAGAGCCTGTACTATGGCAACCAGACAACTGATAAACATACTTATATATTTCTAAATACATACATATTATAGATAAATTTACACCCAGATACAGAACAAATAATCGTACTCATCGCACAAAGATTTGTCCTGTGTGGGAATCGAACCCACGACCTCCGTCCTAGAAGTCAGGGTCACTAACCACTAGACCAACAGGCCAATCATATTAACGAAAGATTGTTGATATGAAACAAAGAGATTTTAAAAGACCAGAGAGTGGGTATCATCATTCTCTTGCCCTTATCCCAATTCATTTGAGGTCGGCGCAGCATGTCTTCTTCATTCACACTTCTCTATTACTCGTCATCTCATCAGACACCTCATTTCGTGCCATATCATCCTTTACACAGTCCATCCATCGTTTCTTTGGTCTTCCTCTACTCTTGTACCCAGATTTATAGAGAGGACATTGTGAATATTGTCATACAAAAATATTTATTTATTAAAACTTTATGCACAAGTAGAACTGTACAAAGGAAATATAGATTCTGAACATTTTTGAATTTTGACATACGATACCTGACTAGCGGGCGTATGACACTAGACAGAACGACTTGTTACTAAGAAATAACAAGTATTGTATTACGATTTTCTTCGTCTTGTCCTGTCTATCGCTCGTAAATATTTAAATGTCTCTACTATGAAATAATGTTGCTTTTGGTTGGTTCTGATTACTACAAAAATTTTGGAAAACAGAGCGTGCTATCGTTTAACATCGATTCGTAATTTCAACACGATGTTTTTCTTCATCAATGTCAGAGACTTACTCAGTAGGCACTACGGCAAATCAAACTATACAAAACCAGTAAAAGTGGATCGGTCATTGTACGGGAAATCTATACAAAGCGAGTCCATGGTAGACTGGAAATTGAATAGGTATAGCTTGATAATTATGTCGCCGTGTGTACCGTAAACTTAAAAAGAACACAAAGAAATGAAAAGTCACTTTGGTTCCGGCCGGATTTTAAACTGACACCTCGATCATGAGAAAATTGTTTTATTTGATACTGGACGCTCTATACAAAATCAATTGATGAAATAGGTACATTTACAATAAAAAAAAAACATAGTTTAAATCTGGCACAGACATGTTCTAGCCAACTCAACTCAACACGTCAATATTGACAGACCTCAAAAACACCTCATAATTTTTTCCGATGTACAATGAAAGACAAAATACAAAAGCGTTTGTTTTTGCAACGCATCATCGGCACTTAGCGTATCAGTTATCAGATCCACGATCCAATAAATAAGGAAGATCGTGATTTCCTGACCAGTACATACCTAGTACATTAACTAGGTACAAATGCTGGTAAAGGGACCTCAAATACGTGGGATTTATTGGCATTCTGTTGCGCTCTGTGGAATTGAAAGCAGCTATGTGTTGGTGTGACTTGCGAAGGTATTTTGTCCGTGAAAGTACCTTTCCTCAGTTGTTTTGTTAGGGGAAATTATATTGTGAATACAATTCGGAAATTGTCATTTAGACCTTGGAGATAGTGGAATTAATGGAGATAGTGTTATTTAAAAGTAGTGATTTCACGCGACTGCTAAACACGAGATCCTGGGTTCGATTCCCGGGTCGGGCAGTGTTATTGAGTTTTTCCATCAAGAATTTGTCAGTAGCAGCCACGGAGTCTAGATTTGTGCCCGGTTCATAGCAATAGGCTCGCCCCCTATTAAAAGGGGCTTAAACATAACAGGCGAAATGCCTAAACCTCCGGGGTTTACAGACGTGATGTTATGTGTTTTATGTGATTTGGGCTTTCATTTCTGAGTATAACATAACGTAAGTACTTCACTTCATCTACAAAGTATGAATATATATTTTATATATATACGAGTATATGTATTTGCAATGGAATGATAAGGACAGTAAGAAAATTAAAGTGATCAATTCAGAACCCATTGATTGATTCCAATAACAAGATTTGCGTCAATCATTCACGGTATCGATCGCAGAATAAAATCTTCTCCGTATTTTCTCCTGTACCATTGACGAGAACAATCTTCCATTTTTCCTAAGAATGTCTCCATTATGTTACTAACAATCATCTGACGACCATCATTACGCCATGACGTACAAATATTTGCAAATTTTGTTTGTCTGCATCCGATTGCTATTGTATCTTGTTCTTGTTTACAAAACATGGCGTTCCAAGATGGCGGCGGTCGCGAGTGACGTAATCCTGTGACGTCACATTCCTGGTACGCTTTCGTGTTTTGACATCGATGCGCCACTGAAAGATAAATGTTTTGTTATATTTAGATTTCCCAAAAAATGTGACTGTAAATTGATTCATTATCAGAAACCATGGCTCATGTCAGGTCTTGGAATTAATGGGAGTGTAGATTTTTGGGGTAATTTTTTAAAGAGCTTTTTCCTAAATGTTTTTTTTTTGTTTTTACATTTTTCAGTGGCGTTTGACATTGAAATGAGTTATTTATTATTCATAGTTTTTAATAACGCGTTTAGTCGATGGTTTTATGATTCAAATGGGATGCGACTATAATGATACAGTTTATGCAGGTTACTCAAATTGCTAATTATTTTAAGCGATTAGGTAGAAACGTATACATAATTGTACATTCTTGTCTAATATTTGAAATAGCTGAGTAGGTAATTATTTCATTATAAACAAATGTTGAAGAGGAATGTGAGGAGGCACGGGAAAAGAGCACGTGGGAGAAATTGAGGGAGGCCTTAGCCAGCGTAACAGTACAGGCAAAAAAAAACTCAACCACTCCAGGAGTCCTAACTATTTTTTTACAAGATTAAGACAAGATTATTCATTGAGTATTGTCAAATGTATGTATTGTGTATAGTCAAATATATAATATTTCGAGATTATACATTTGACTATACACTGTATTTTTTGGCCTTGTAATATAGCAAACTCTGCAACGAAAAATAAGTTTTTATGGTGTTGCGAGTTCAATTGTTTTATCCATCTCAAAAATGCCCAACGCGCCTAAAGAAGTTTTCACTTCAAAAAAAAATGTTAGTTAAACCATTTTTTTTTACTTTTGTCTTGTGCGGAATAATAAATACTTTTTCTCTCGTTCTTTCTTTATCCTATAGAGTCTATAGGATGTGATATCTACTCAGTACCTGTAGACAAACAAATTGAGTTGTCATGAATCCAACGAATCAAACACGAAATAACGATGCTCTTGTGCGAAAAAAATGCCTCAACATTATTATCACGTTAACTTAATAAAGACAAGCTGCCAAATAAAACCACACCACTTTCCCCCATTCCACCCGAATGCTCATCACAGATCACTATCACCAATATAATGCTATCAGCATTCGGCAGCTGGCTGTCATAACAAACTTTTGTTCACTATAAAGGTGTTTACAGACAAAAGTGCGTTTCTGCCCGTCTGACGGTATCTAATTGTTCCATCTTTTTATCTGTTTTGTAAACGAATTATATTCATTGCCTATTGTTAGGGACAGGCTGGTGGAGAAGTGTTAGTTATTTATCATTAAAATTAATCTTTAGATTACTTATACTAGTTATTGCCCACGGCTTCAGCCGCGTAGAGTTCAGAAATTGTCCCACGGGATCAAACTACCGGGATAAAAAGTATCTTATGTGTTAATTCAGGTTGTAAACTATCTGTGTGCTAAATTTCATCCAAATCAGTTCAGTACTTTTTGTGTTGAAGAGTAACAAAAATCCATGTATCCTCACAAACTTTTATCATTATTCACTACTTAGTATAAAACAAAGTCGCTTCCCGCTGTCTGTCCTTACGCAACTGATTTTGATGCGGGTTTTTTTAATAGATACAGTGATTCAACAGGAAGGTTTATATACCTACATTGCACCCTTGCGAAGCCGGGGCGGGTCGCTAGCTTATTTATAATATTAAGTAAGAAATTGTAAGAAAAATAAAGAAAAGAAGAAAACAATTTTTGTATCAGTTTCAAGATACTTAAAATCATAAAATAATCTCTCTAATCTCTTTATAAATTGTTACCGCTTCTGTTAGCCTGTATCATCACACTTCGGGGCGAAGACCTCACCCCAAAACTTTTTTAAATTAAATAAAATTATTGCAACTCATTTCCACTCAACTGTACTAGGTAACGTGTCTCTTATTTTCGACGCAGGCGCATGATTTGCAAAATACCCATCTTTATAGCACAACCGCTTCCTAAATGACTTCCATTTATGAAGTCGTTAAACTTTCGTAATGAAAACTATAACCGATTAATAAATTATTTTTTTACTCAAACAAATTAAACTTGATAATTTATAATCGAGTTTTTTTTTTTACTTTGTAAAATAAAGTTACAGATGTTTTTCAAAATAACTTAATAAGTTATATAATTACTGATGCCCGCGCCGCGGTTTCGCGTGGATGTCGGTTATCGCGACCAAAAGTAGTCATGAAATTTCCCAGATGGCTTATTTTTTCCGACACCTCTAACAAATATCATTATATTTTAGCCAATGTAGACAAAAACTTGACAAATTATATACTAAAACCTTCCTCGAGAACAAATCTAGGTATCCATTGGTGAAAACAGCATGAAAATCGGTGCAGTTTAGTTTTTGAGTTTATTGCGAACAGACAGACAGATGCGGCGGAGGACTTCGTTTTATATTAAGTAGTGATCTAGTATAATGGACATATACGTTCTTAATATTTTAATTTTATATTTTGTAACTGAAAAGAGCACTGTTTATAATGCTTACTTATTGCTATTATTACCTCACTTCGTTGGCCTAGTGGCCTTAAGTGTGAATGCTCAGCACGAGGCCTTGGGGTTTGATTCCCAGGTCACGCAGTGTCATTGGGTTTTCCTAATTGAGATTTCTTAGTAGCAGCACAAAGTTTGGATTTGTACCCGGTTGTTGGCAATAGGCTCGCCCCTTATTACATGGCACTTAAACATAACTGGCGAAATGTGGGTGTATTTAAGGTACACTTCTGCCTAACACCTTAGGGATAACAGGCGTCACTTTAGTGTACTATATGCTATTCGTTTGTGTTTTACATTTATAATAAACAAACAGATTACATGGGTCCTCCTTTTTCATAACATTTGCAGTCGCAATGAATGGGCTGTTACAAGACAATATGTGTCAATATCAACCAATATAATAACAATATATAGGGCTATCAATATCATTAAGTTTAGTGCCAAAAGCGTTATGAGAAACTGTCACGAAATGAAGAAGATCTTATAAGAATTAAGTCATACAAAGAAAAGTCTAACACAGAATCATGACCACATTAAATAATCATAATCATCATCATCAGCCTATAATGTTCCCACTGCTGGGACACAGGCCTCCTCTCTATGAGAGGGAATGGGCTATAATCCACCACGCGGGCCCAGTGCGGATTGGTAGATGTCACATGTCTTCGAATTTTTGGTTCTAGGACATGCCGGTTTCCTCACGATGTTTTCCTTCACCGTTTTTGAGAGCAGTGGTGGTGAGATAAATTACACAAAGTAATGCGCCTGCCTGGGTCCGAACCCACGACTTACGAGGCTGCTCTAAAAAAAATCATAATATCGCACTTTCCCGACTGGTTAGACACAGGTGTACTTAATAGTACGCCACCTTTCGCCAGTTATGATTAAGTCACATCTAATAGAGGGCGAGCCTATTGCCATCAACCGGGCACAAGTCGAGATCCCCCCACAGCTATTGAGAAATTCCTCACAGAAAATCCCAAAATCAATTTGTCCGACCCGGGGATCAAACCCAGGACCTCATGCTCAGCTCGGCTCAGTCGCGATTCCGGCTACTAGACCAATGAGGCAATAGTTATTATAAGATGGGGATAAATATTTTGCATTGCTCTTTATATCATAACGTTAGCCAAATAGGAATGCTCTCATAGAAGATTTAAGATCTTAATACCCGTTGCGCCATCCAGTAAATTATTCGAAACAACTGGAATTTAATTTTGATCAGTTCTTAAAATATCGCCCGGCAATAGGGTATATGACCTTAGAGTCTACGACAATTATAGATTCATTGTCTTGTGCAGTCATCCTTATTCTTAAAGATTACTGCTAGTAACCGTTTTAGAATAGAAGCAATAAGAATTCAAATAAGGCTAGACTTTTTCCTAGCCATTTATTTGGTAGTTTTAGCAATGGATTCTTGCTTTGAACGTCAACACGACCTTAGGTTCGAGCGACTGCTGAATTACATTGTTATTCGTATACTTGTGGTAATGAGCCTTAGATTCGATTTAAAAATCATCATAGACCGCACTGTGCATCGTTGTAGCATCACGCCTGTAATCCCCGAAGGTTTAGACAGAGGTGTACCTAATTGAACACCCTCATTTCGTCAATTATGTTTGAGTCCCATGTAATAGGGGGCGAGCCTATCACCATGAACCGGGCACAAGTCTAGACTCCATGGCTGCTACTGAGAAATTTCTGATGGCATTGCATCGTTGTCTTTAAGCAAAATAAGACTAGCACAAATCCTGTCTTTTTCAAAGAGTTGCAAAAAGCATAGACATAGATTTAGTAATCTCATTAATAGCAGAGATAGTCTAGTGATGTGACCGTCGGACTGCCAAGTCATTGGTCTCAAGTTCGAAGTTTCGAAACCAAGAAGCGCACCTCTAATTTTTCGGATTCATGTGCGTATTGTATAATTATCAATTGCTTCGGTAAAGGAAAACATTGTGAGGAAACCAGCATTCCTGAGATATTTCTCGACAGCATGTAAAGCCAAGTCAGAGGCCCATGAGCAGCATAAAAACTCTGACACCAGTTTAGGCTCTAACCACACGAAAGAAGACCTCTCATTTGCAGATTCCAGGTTCATTCAAGACTCTACAAGGAAACGTATCTTTCGTTGTGTCACTTTAGTACATTCTCTATTGTCTCAGTATATTGGTTTAGTCTAACTTCCCTACCTCCTTCTAGATGACGTTACCCAGTCATTCTTTCTTCCATTACTTCCAGGGTCTCAGCGGGGCGGGGGGAGGGATTTCCATAAAGCACATCGTTAGCGCGGCCACCCGCCAGAACGCGATGTAGGAAGTCACCGCTTAGTCGCCGCCGTAGACTGGCGAGTGTAATGGACGTTTGGTGGTGAGGAAATTAGAGGAGTCATTAACAGATGTGGACAGCAATGCAGCTTTGTGTTTTCTTTTAATTCTGGTAGAGAATTAGAAACGACTGGGAAAAAAAATATAAATTTTGTGTGGATGCCAAAGAACTGATAAAATATGTCAAATACCTATTATTGTATGAGATAAGGTAGAAAAAATCAAAACAAAACATGAACAGAGTTGATGTAAATATCTGGATCTGCAGCACTTAAAGAGATGATTCTATATGTCCCTTTTGACACACAGATGCCTCTTCTGCGGAAAAATACCACAGCTACCTTATGACCTAATTCGAATTTAAGTTCATGTCAGTACCTACTAATTTTTAACCGACTTCCAAATGGTATTCAATTCCCCTGAATTTTTAAATTTACTGGCTTCACTGAAGCCTTTTCTAAAAATTAGTAAGTAATAAGTAAAAAAAGTCAATCAAAATCATAAAAAGTTACGTACTCTCTACGTCCACTTCGCCCGCCAGTACAGCCGGTCACGGCCGGCGCTCTCTTGATACACGCTCCAAGAACCTCGATGTTGGCACCGTCTGTCGGTTACTGCCCAGTGTCTCTGTTACATTACACTTGTTACCTCACCGACTGACTTAGCGAGGATGACTTGGGAACTGTGAATAAACATACAAGATGTAAACGGACCATTCACTAAGCCGTCAACCAAGCATCCTGTACATCAGTAACTCTGCGCAAAAATTATTGCTGAGAAACGCACTTTTTTTTTGGTGAAAAATCACATTTTACGCTAGGACGAATGATGGATGCATTTTACAGGGGTCCTGGATGTAAAAAAAGTAAAATTAAAAAAAAAAATTACTTGCATACCTACATACAAATAAACTCGTACAATTCACTTCTTTTGTCCTTTGGCAATGGGCAGTAAATATACAATTAAAGAGTTCGTGGCTAACAGCCGCTCGGGTTGGGTAAAAAGTTGGATGACCTTTTTTTTCAGGGTGTTAAATCATCAAATGACTCCTCCCGTTCTGGGCGGAGCGGAAGGGAGAGTCGGACTTGTACTGACTAAAACCTACCATGTTCTTTCCTTGCCCTCTGTGTTCCAGGGCCGCGGTATCTCTTTCGAACAGTCCCGCAGCCCTGGCATTGGCCCTTGCGGGCTTCTCCATGTTTGCTGACTTCTCTTTGAGGCACGCGTGGAACACGAACGCGCCGTAAGTTGGATGACCTTACCCACGGTAGTATTTACACTCTCTTGGATGAGACTGTTTTAAGGTTTCACGGTTTACAACTAAACTTATATTGTCAAATACGTGGTGTCTTCCGTGATGGTTATTTATTTTTTTGAGCTCCCGATTAGACGCTGTTGCAAGCCAGCGAGTCTATTGCAATCAGGCACTGCGCAAACGTGGATACTTTTGATTCTTGTGTCGGACACCGAACACTTTTTGATCGTCAACGAGCATGTGTAAACTGGCAGCAACGGGATGTTCTATAGAAATAAAATATTCATTGGTAGCTTGTATCCGACACAAGGCACAAAAGTGTCGTTTGCGCAGCGCCTCAGCCGGGCCATAACAATAATGATGATATTCCGTATCTGTAGTCAAGTTTCCGGATAGTTAATTTAATCGGCTGGACACGTTAATCTCAGTTATCTTATCAATAAACCAATCACTTACCACCCACTCTATTATGTAAATAATAAATAAACCGAAACGTTTCCAGTAAGATTAACAATCCAGTCAAAATTGACGAAAACATCGCCTCGTTCACCTTGACCTTGAACCGTGAAGATCTAGACGTAAACGGACACGCTTATCAGCTGATCATTTATTGTAATAATTCTAAAAACGATCGAAACTAAGATAGGCCCGAATATATTAATGACAACTTGTTGATTAGTGCGAAAATAGATGTGGCAATGAGTAGATAGTGAACAGAGACCTTACGTCGATCGTACGTTATTTTAGTAACCTGAATTTGAGCGATTTTATGTAACAAACAAGCTACTGTTTAAAACTTCCACGGTTTATTTCGGGAGCTCACAATAGTTGAAAATCACGAAAGATATCCCGTGACAGTGAAAATTTAAACAAGCCATAGAGAAGACCACAAGAAGATTTACAAGAATACTGCATTTACAAATAACGTGAGAGTAGTGATCGTCTAGTATCACCTTTGTAGGTATTTTTCAGTTCACTTTTATTTGTCGGATTATATTGTGTAAAGTACATTAACTGTTAAAAAAAATCGATTTGAACCACCACCACTCTACTATATATTAACCTCACATAACGAGTGGAATATCAACGTCTTCGAAGAGCATCTCTTTCACGGTTGCATAAGCATGGTATCCATTTGATATCTACTCCCGTGTCATTCGAATGGGTAGAGTTGACAGTCTTAAAAGGTTATAATAGAAATAGCCGCCGTGAGAAAACGTACGCGATAAATATCATGTAGTTTTGAAGAATGTTACTCCAAAGATGGAAGGATGCGTGGCAATATTTTATTTTAAGGATGTAAAGTATCTGCCAGGGCTGCGGGACTGTTCGCAGCCCTGGAACACAAAGGGCAAGGAAGGAACATGACAGGTTTTAGTCAGTATAAGTCTGACACTCCCTTCCGCTCTGCCTAGAGCGGGAGAGGTCATTTGATGATTCCCCATCCGAGGAAAAAAAAGGATGTAAAATATAATCTGCCACCGTCAGAGGGATATCGTGTTCTTATAATGGAGGTTCGACTTCTTGTAAATAGTAGAATTCAGCTGCGTACCCTAGGCCAGCCAGATAAAGAGTATAAATAACCACTGCCATCGTAAACAAGAGTCCAGAGGACTGAAGACAGATTGACAGTATGTCAGTAATTACGGTGGTGGAAAAGTCAACATTGGGATCGGAATGACCTAATGACCTATCGATAAGGTTTAATTCCATTCCTGTTGGAAGTCGTTGTGGAAATATGAACCTAATAACAGCATCAGAATTGCCGTAGAATAGTTCATACTTTAACTGTTATAAACGCGAATGTTTGTAAGGATGGATGGATGAACGTTTGTTACTTTTCACGTAAAAAAATCTAACGGTTTTGGAAGAACTTTGGCACAGAGATAGAATAGAATAGTCTTGTTTAACCCATAGGATATTGTTTTATCCTAGTAGTACGATCCCATGGAATACGTGGCTAAATAATAATAGCCGCTCGGGTCGATCTTTAGGTTAAGCCGTGCTTGCCTAAGTTGGTCTGTGGATGGGTAACCACCCACTACATACCGAGTTTCCTCCGTGCCTCGGAAAGCACGCTAAGCCGTTGGTCCCGGCCTGGTCATTTGTAGATCTTTGACAGTGGTTACGTAGTCAGTGGCCCAAAAAGTCTGATAACCAGTCTTACCAAGGGGTATCGTATTACCCAGTACTAACTGGGTTGTGGAGATCAGACAGTCAGTCGGTCCATGTAAAACATTGGTATTCAGCTGCATCCGGTTAGACTGGAAGCTGACCCCAACATAGTTGGGAAAATGCTAGGCAGATGATGATGAGTACGATCCCGTGGGACCATTATCGAACTCCAAGAGAGCGAAGCCGCAGCCATTACCTAGTGTTAAGATGAGAATGCAATAATACTCTTGCATTTGAGTTAATTAGTTTTTTAATCTTTATTTTATTTTCAGCCAGTGTCTTATTTGCAACTTGAAACCGCAATATGCCGCAACCATGTGTCATTTTGTACTCATTACTAATATTTGGTGTCTGGCTGACCCCGGATGAGATCGGGTGCGCTCGGCCGGCTCGTGCGAAGGGTGCCACTGTTATCTGGCACGAGGCGCGTCAGTGGCGCGTGCGCAGACCACGTGGACATTCGACCTATGTGTAGTGCGGGCCTAGGTGGAGCTTTTTTATCGGTGTTTTAATAATTTTAAGAGTATTTTTGTTTTCATTTAGAGTTGGATTTTATTATTTTTAAACCTACAATAAATTGTTAAGTAAATATTATTATGAATAATTATGGTTTATTTTTGCATGAAGACTATTGCTATCTAGACTATTGCTAGACTATTGCTATATATCTATTTCACACAACGTGGCAACGCCGCCAATCTCTTGGGCACATTACCAGATGACAGCGTTGAGGAGGGGTTTTTTGATGCCCTTTTATAGTTTGTTGTTAGTTTATTTATTTTAGTTTAATAGTTTTTAGTTACCTATTAAAAGAAATTGATATACCTACTTTTACACAATATGTTAGTAATAAGTACCTACCTAGCTAAGTATTATGTGTTGGAAGATAACATTGCTTTACCAATATTTAATGTAAAAAAAAACCGACAGAAATACTAAATAGATTTTGTTTTACTTAATATTCACTTAAAAACTTGAAAGACTGAATTCGTTATTGATAAGCAAAAACACATTTAATTGAAATCATCGTAGTGAATGTTGGACATACACCATACAACTGCAACACACCTGTACCCTGCGATATCAACAAAAATATTCCAAAAAAATTAGACAAAATGTTAATTAGCCATTAAAATTATAATATGTACCTAATTAATAAAAAAATATTACACAAATATATCTATGGCCATCACTATCACTTATCGATACGCCGGGGGGATAGGGTAAACAAACAGAGAGGGGTAACCTTGGATGCGCACGCGCAGCTGCTCGATGATCACCTGCCTCCAGCCGCCATCTTGGATCCAGCAAGCAAACAAGTACACACACAGCGCAAAACATTCACGTCTTTTTGTATTAATAAAAATTTCGACAATTTCAATTTAAAGTTCATTTTATGGCATTCATTTGATCGGTTCTTTCGCCTTCTTTAGTTTTGGTATATCCATTTTTATCTCCGATATTTTTTAGGTAGTTTTATAAGCCCCATAATTTTGTCAATTTAAGCAATCGAAACTGAATCTGAATGTCTATAATACTAAATAGGTCCTTACTATAAGCGATTTTAATTAAGTATCAAATATCTGATATCTATTTAATTTTACGTTTCCAAACGTATCACATTTCTGCAAAAAACTTGAAATAAAGTGTTAATTCCTATTTTATCAGTTCTATGTCTATAATATCATTTAGATCGATAATTTTAGAAACAGGTCTATTCTATTAGGTATCCTACTTCAAATATTTTGGTAGTATTAGGTATTTTAGTAAAATGTCATTGAACCGAAAACGACGATGAAATTAAACCATAGAAATTACTCAAGCCAAGTGCACATTTCCACGTCACCATTTACAAAACAAAGAAAAAAAAACAACATTCAAAATTATTTTAGAATGCAGGGTGGTAATGTCAAAAATCTAATGTTCCGAATTCAAATCGAATGCAAGAAACACCTTGCCAGTGACAAAAAAACAGAGCTAATGCAAAAGACAGGTGTTTCGAGTTAATAACTTTAAGACTGGCCACGATTCAGACAGTCGAATTAAGTTCTAAGATTAAAAAAGAAACATTACATTCATTTACTCGGATTGAAGGTAAATTTCTGGATTGCAATTTTTTTTTGCTATAATCGCTTGCTATAGTCTAAATAAGAACATCTTCAGGAAGTTTTTGGATTGAGCTGTATAACGAATTATAAAATACCTTTGTAAAAAGTCTATCTATCAATATACAACATAGCATCACGCCTGTAATCCCCGAAGGGTTAGGCAAAGGTGTAGCAAATAGTACACCCACATTTTGCCAGTTATATTTTAAGTCCCATGTAATAGGGGGCGTGCCTATTGCCAAGAACCGGCCACAAATTCAGACTCTGTGTCTGCTGCAGTCTGCTACTAAGAAATTCCTGACGGAGAAACCCAATAACACTTTACCCGACCTGGGAATCGAAACCAGGACCTAATGTTCAACGTTCACGCTTGCGACCACTTGACCAACGAGACAGTCAATCATTACGACACGAACTCCTTCCACCATCGCTCTTCTGATATCGGGAGTCCAGACATACTGCGAGTTGTCACCCATACCTTGGCGATATAGCACACATTCGCACGAAGAGCACACCCAAAGAGTGGAATTCCCTGCCTGCGTCGATGTTCTCGAATCCAGATAACCGAGTTTATAGGCTTCTTTTGGGCTAACTTGTTCTTACGTCAACCTCAGGACAAGATTGACGTCAAGAGCCATTTAACATAAAAAAGGAAGCGAACTAGGATTAGATATAAATGTTTGAATCACCATTTTTCAAACCCTCAGGCTGCTTATGTTGCAAGTTGCAATCCACCATCAGCGTCACACAAGGAATGATCTACCGCGCCTGCAAACACCAAGGTTGCAAAATTTAGTCATTTTATTGGCAGCCTTTTAAAATAGTTCGTTACACCTAACTTCCTAGGATAGTATTACAAATATCGATACATATTCATGCTTTTACAACAAAATATGCATATATTTTTAATATATATTTAGATGATTTGTGGATTTAGTATCACATATCATTGATAACATCTTTATCAATAAAAAATGCCAAATGAATAATTCGAGATCAAAAGAGTTTTAATCCGACCTGTTTTAAAAAAAACAAGATATTTTAAAAACGAATACATAGTCTATACCGAAATACAAACTAACGCACTTCGATTTTCAAACGCACGTAACCCATTGACTAAAAGAGTTATCATATCATAAAATCGAAAATATATCAAAGAAGTCTTTATTTCAAAATAAAATTGACATATAACTTTACAACTTTTTTATGTGTTCAGCCGTAAAACGTTCCGCATACTCCAATAGATTCATGGAAAGCAGACAGTTTTCATTTAGTCTGTTTCAAACGGAAATTCTTGTACATGTGATCGTAATACAGGATATTTTCATGCGGTATTTCCTTGAATAACATATCTGTTTATCATGCGACTTCTTAAAGCTAAAAAGGCAAGGAGCTGCTGAAAACTTCTTATTCCATTATAGTTCCTAGCGGGGCTGTAAAAGCACTTAGCTTAAGCACTTCAGCGCTTAAAGCTCTAAAGTAACTTCATGGAATACGTAAGCAGGATGGCTTTTAAGCGCTAAAGTGGCTAGAATTGTTTTTGATACGACCCTAACTTTCAATGTTTATGCTATTTTCTTTGTGCTAAAAGCTGGTAATCTCTTATATTCATTTATTATCTCGTGTCTGTCGTCATAGGAAATGTCAAAACAAAAACTAATACGAGGATGAGATTAAAAAAAAAACATTTTTTCTTATTCCATCATCATTATCATCATTTCAGCCAAAAGACGTCTACTACTGGAGTTAGCCCTTCCTCAAGTGTCGCCACATTGACCGGTCCCGTGCGACTTGCATCCAGCGGATCCCCACAACCTTCACCAGGTCATCGGTCCACCTAGTGGGAGGCCGTCTTCCGGTTCACGCCATCGAAAAATCATAATGAGGCCAAAACTGTCAAAATGTAGATTTTGTTATTTTGGCCTCATTATGATTACGGTGTCAGATCAGCCATTCTGACAATTGTGTTAGTAGACCTTGACCACTTTTTTTTTCTGATGACAAATCATCAAATGACTTCTCCCGCTCCGGGCAGAGCGGAAGGGAGTGTCAGACTTGTACTGACTAAAACCCATCCATGTTCCTTCCTTGCCCTTTGTGTTCCAGGGCCGCGGTTTCTCTTTCGAACAGCCCGCAGCCCAGACCTTGACCCCTCAGCTACGTAAATACTTAGTGCGTCATAGAAATTTGCTCACACATCCCGCTGAAATCCCCATGAAAAGTTATTTCAACGATTTTCCCGGAAATTCTTAGAAATCCGACGAATCTATTTCTTAACGTGCGGTATTTCCGAAACCGGGTTCAACCACTCTTATAATCTCATGATTAATCGATTTTCTCGTTAAGCACCGTGATTAATGATTATTGTGAATTTTATTTTTTATTATAAACAGCGAGAATGGCTGATCGTAAATACTTAATTGCTAAATCGAACACCTTGTTGGGTATAATAAGATTATAATTTGATAGTTTTATTAACATTGTTGCAAGTTATTAAATTTTTATAGTGTGTCATCATATTTACCTCGTTCTAGTTTATCTTTAAGCTGGGATAGATGACTTTACGAAGGTAATTAGACGATTATTACCGATGTCCACCCCCTGCTTGTCCTCTCCGGGTGGACAATGTCACAACTTTTAATAATAATTCTCACTGTCCCCGGGGATGGTCAGTGAGAATCTATATTAAAATAATTCATTGTAGCCACCACTGCAGGTGGACACGGCTACAACTTTTCCAAAGCCTGTGGTGTCAGAATCATTGAGATCCTTTAGGTAACGACGCAACGTTATAACAGGAACTTCTAATAAGCTAACGATATTTTTTTCTTTTATACACATATTAAAAATAAAAAGGTGGTTAATTAATTTTGTCCGGTGCTGTCAAAAAGGTGAAGGAAAACAACGGGAGCATGCAGAATCAAAAATTCAGCCATGTGATGTCCACCAACATGCACACAGCAGCTGCCCTCGTGGTAGATTATAGTTCTCATTTTCTTTCAAAGAAAGGCCTGTGTAACAGTGGTGTGCCTAAGGGCCAATAATATAGCAAGCCTATAAGACAAGCAGGCTGTATAAACACCCGAACAACATGAAGAGAATGAATGAACAACAACAACATGAATTAATAGCTTATTATGGCAAGCCAGGCTTGTTGTATGAAAGTACCGCCACTACTGTGTGCCAACAGTTGGAACATTATAGCGTCCCTGTAGAATGATAACCTCGTATGTCCAGAAATCCAAACTTTGCAAGAAACGAAAAAAATGTTTCATTTCTTCAATGTTTAAAATATTTTTATGTGCTTTTGGCTCATGTTGTGAATGATAAAAAGGACTTATTTTTGGGTTCACGGGTTCGCCGTGTTATAAAATACGTGGATTTCATTCGATTTTTACAAAAAAAAAGTACTTTTTTGACATACGTGGTATACATTCTACGGCGACGACCGACAGTCTGATTACAATATCTATTGCTGTCAATGTAAGTTCATTGAATTCTAAACCGAATTTAATTTGTTTCAATTTTTTGTCACTGAACTCAAGCTACTCAACTGTAGAATCCCGAGTACCTCTCAATACACATTTAAAAGACAAACAAACAGACAAATTTCACAGTTCGTAAAACTTCAAAAGACAAGCTTGAGTAACTCTTAATGTCAAAAATTGTAACCGTCTTAAGAAAATCGTTAGTTACATATAAAAAAAGCTTTTTTCTTCAATCCTTTTTACGGAAGGGTTAAGGCAGATGCGTAGGCGTTCCGAGGGAAACTTCGTGCCTGGGCGCCACCACTTACTGAGAGTCTGCAGCCTCAGCTGCTAGAGGAAGTGGTCGCAACTCTCTTTCCTGCTAGGGAAGAGCATACACCGCCGCCGATGGCTCTGCCCACAGCCACAGAGTCAGAGGATGAGGAGGACGACAGCGTCCCTGAGGTGACACAACCAGAGATGAGGGCGGCAATAACGCGGCTTCGGGCCAAAACCGTTGCCCCGGGGCCCGACGGAGTTCCTGGCGGTGCGCTTGCCCTCGCTCTGAGAGAGCTAGAGCCCCAGCTGAGAGGACTCTTCTCAGCATGTCTTGAGCAGGGCCGATTCCCTAGTCAGTGGAAAACGGGTCGCCTGGTCCTGCTAAAGAAGGCGGGGCGCCCAGCGGACTCGCCGTCCGCATATCGGCCTATAGTGCTGCTGGACGAGGTGGGTAAGCTTTTCGAACGAATAATTGCTGCCCGCCTCGCCGGCCACTTGTTCAGAGAGGGGCCGGATCTAGACGATAGCCAGTTCGGCTTTCGGCATGGGCGCTCCACTGTGGACGCCATAATGCGGGTAAGAGTCCTGGCGGAGGAAGCGGTGTCCCGGGGCGGGGTGATGTTGGCGGTGTCCTTGGACATCTCCAACGCTTTCAACACCCTGCCCTGGAGCTGCGTTCGGGAGGCGCTCTGCTACCACAGGGTGCCACCGTACCTCCGCCGCATCGTTGGGGCTTATTTGGCTCAAAGGTGTGTCACCTACAGGGGACGCGACGGCGGAGGCCGGCGCGACATGTCGTGCGGTGTTCCACAGGGTTCGGTCGTGGGCCCACCCCTGTGGAACATCGGGTACGACTGGGTGCTGAGAGGCGAGCTCCAACCGGGGGTGGCTCTGGTGTGTTACGCGGACGACACGCTGGTCACGGCCCGGGGGAGCTCGTACAGGGAGGCAGCGTTGCTGGCGACCGCTGCGGTCTCACAAGTTGTGGGCCGCATACGGCGCCTGGGCCTGGAGGTGGCCCTCAACAAGTCGGAGGCTGTGGTCTTTCACGGCCCCCGGCGGGCGCCACGGCCGGGGTCACATATTGTGGTCGGGGGGACCCCAATTGCTGTCGAGACCACCATGAAGTATCTGGGATTGGTGCTTGACAGCCGTTGGGACTTTGGCCCCCACTTCCAGCGGCTGGCGCCCAAGTTAATGGGCGCGGCAGGCGCGCTCGCAACGCTGCTTCCCAATCTGGGGGGCCCGAGCACCGCCTGTAGGAGATTGTACATGGGGGTTTTGCGATCCATGGCCCTGTACGGGGCCCCGGTGTGGGCCTCTGACCTGACGGCCGGCAGCATCGCGACGCTGCGAAAACCGCAGAGGGCGATGGCCGTCAGGGCTATCAGGGGGTATCGCACAATCTCCTACGAGGCGGCTTGTGCACTGGCCGGGTCGCCACCTTGGGATCTTGAGGCGAGAGTCCTCGCGTCACTGTACCGGTGGCGCGAGGAGGCGCGGACGCGGGGCGGTGAACCGATGCAGCGAGAGATCGAACTGCGTCGGTCTCAGCTCCACGAGGTTCTGGTGGTGGAGTGGCGGGACAGGCTTTTGCGCCCTACCGCTGGCTTCGCTACCATCGAGGCGATCCGACCAGTGCTCAAGGAATGGCTCGAGAGGAGGCACGGCTCCCTGTCGTTTCGGGCGACGCAGGTGTTCTCGGGGCATGGTTGCTTCGGGAAGTACCTGTGTCGCATAAACAGGGAGCCGGACGCTCGGTGTCATCACTGCGTCCACTGTCTGGAGGACACGGCGCGGCACACGCTGGCAGAGTGTGCCGCATGGGAGGAACCGCGCCGTGCCCTCGTAACAGAAGTCGGAACCGACCTGTCGCTGCCGGCCATCTCTCGTTCGATGGTCGGGAGCGCAGAGTCGTGGGATGCGGTGATCTCCTTTTGTGAAACTGTCATTTCACAGAAGGAGGCTGCGGAAAGAATGAGGGAGGTCGAGACCACTCTCCCGACCCGCAGCAGACGTACCGGGCGTCGGCAGAGGGTGGACAACGCCGTCTTCCAGCCCCCCTAAACGGGTCCAGAGGGACGGCGGACTTGGGGACGTTCGCCGCCCCCCATATAACTGGACCCGAGGCGGTGGCGCGTAGTGTTCCGCGCGCGCCCCTATTAGACGTCACGGGGGGAGTACACCACACTCCTCTCGCGGACAAGAGGAGGCCCGCAGACGCGGGCCGGCACTAGCCGGGGATCGTGGAAGGCGCACTAGTTCCCATGATCCCCGGTGCAAGTGTGAGAAGGGAACACCGAGGTGGTTTTTAGTCAGTCGAGTCTGACAGACCCCTCCACCCGCCCCAGGGCGGAGGACATCCATGAGGATTTTCCACCCCGGACCAAAAAAAAAAAAAAAAAAAAGATGCGTAGGCGCAGATGTTAAGAAACACGATTAATGATTTAGCTACTGTGCACAATGTAGGTAAACTGGTTCTTTTTGTATTAAGTTTTCAAGGAAGCACGTACTCCTGGTGGTTTATTGTGGAACCTAAGGTGCCTAATCTGACGTTGAATTGGTGAAAATGATTAACAGTCTTTACGTCATGGGAAAGAAGCTAGAAAGCACGAGTAGCTCTTGGCTAAATAATAACAGCCGCTCGAGTCGATCTTTAGGTTAAGCCGTGCTTGCCTAGGTTGGTCTGTGGATGAGTGACCACCCTTACATACCGAGTTTCATCCGTGCCTCGGAAAGCACACTAAGCCGTTGGTCGCGGCTGTCATTTGTAAATCTTTGACAGTCGTTACAGCTAATAGTCAGTGGCCCGAAAAGTTTGACAACCTGTCTTACCAAGGGGTATCGTATTACCCAGTACTAACTGGGTTGTGGAGGTCAGATAGGCAGTCGCTACATGTAAAATACTGGAATTCAGCTGTATCCGTTCCGGTTAGACTGAAAGCAGACCTCAACATAGTTGGGAAAAGGCTAAGGTAGATGATGACATCATGGAAAAGAAGAACATAACGTAGGCTTCCAGTCTAACCGGATACAACTGAATACCAATATATTCTTTCTACATAACATCATCACGCCTGTAATCCCCCAAGGGTTAGGCAAAAGTGTACACCCACATTTCGCCAGTTATGTTTTTAAGTCCTATGTAATAGGGGGCGAGCCTATTGCCATCAACCGGGCACAAATCTAGACTCCGTAGCTGCTATTGAGAAATTCCTGATGGAAAAACCCAATAGCACTTTGCCCGACCCGGGAATCGAACCCAGGACCTCATTCTCAGCAGAGAGGATACTGTAATAATAAAAAAACTATGACTAATACTAATGATTAGTTCTTTAATAACATTCCCATATTAGTATTGTAATAAAATACAATTATAAGATATTAATTGATTTATAAAGCGATACGGTGTTTGAGGCAGAAACATTGTAGCAATATGCACTAGTTGCTACTCTTAACTTTCTTTAGGATAGGAGTGAATTTTCCTGTTTTCCCTAATTTAGGTATTGATACATACATGCATTTTTTGGGCTGAAAAATCACGTTTTACAGTAGGACTCACTGTAACGCACTAAAAACATTATGCTTATGGATGGATTGAATAGTAAGGGGGTCCTGCAGGTGTTTAAAGTAAAAATCTTACATTAAAAACATGTATTTAAAAAAAACTTTATGAAAAATTTGGAACTTTGACCCCCAATATCTCCGTAACTAGAAGGTTCCCAGGTATCGTCTAGAACAAAAAAATGATCGCAATGACGGGGAGAACAAGTGCCTTTCGGCTTCGTTAAGAGTCTGTTTACACCATTTATTTAAAATTATCAATAAATATGTTCTACGTATTGGAAAGGAAGGGGTCTTTTATTTTATCACTGTCGTATCTTTGACTTGCTCTTTCATAATTGACTGAAGCAAAGGAAGTCATATGTTTCATGTTCAGTCAAGCTGAGAGTTCAATTACATTTCAATATTTCTCATTAAATTTAAGATGGACAAACAGACTATCTTCTATTTTTTTTATCAATATTGTCATAAATAATTAATGACCAACTTGTTTGGCATGCGGCAGTAATGCTCCGCGCTGTTTTTTTACAGATTTTTATATAAAACATGTGTCACTATTCAATACAATGCCTTTTACAGATATCTATAAAATGATATGTCGTTGCATTTTGGATAAAAAATAATAAATAAATTATTATATAATTGTAAAAAAGATAAATACTTTAAACTACTCTTCAACTCCTTTTTATCCTTGTAAAATCATACAATCCATTTAATAATACATAAAAACTGACCCAGCAGATCCTGTTGAATAATCTATCATTATCAAGTTGCGGGTTGAGAGTCGATAATGTAGATTACATTATCGACTACCCGCAAAACAAGGTAACTATAAGTATTTACCTCATCATTCTCTTGCCCTCATCCCCATTAATTAAGGGTCGGCGCAGCCTGTCTTCTTCTTCCATACTTCTCCATTATTCCTCATATCATCAGACACCTCCATTCTAGCGCTACCACCCTTTACATAGTCCATTCATCGTTTCTTTAGTCTTCCTCTGCTCATACACCCACCCAAATTCATACTCAAAACTTTCCTTACGACGATTTCCTCTACTTACTTTACTAGTACTTACCCAGTTATTGATTACCACCATCCTGAAACTCATTAAAAAGTGCAGGATTGGCATTTTCGGGTTAAAAGTTTTTGTTAGTAGATATTTGCCAGGATAGCAAAACGCGTGGAGTGAAGGTCCGTCGAAAATAGAGGTAGCCAGTTTCCCAGATAAATTAATTAATATTGCTGTCCACCTGGCATTATTACTTAATCATCTATTGCGAAACACGCGAGTTATGTACGGGCTATTTTTAACTAAGGACCACATGGTTTTGAAAACCACGTGTTTCAACACTTAGTGTTATATTGATTTTTCTCAATAATTTAGGTTACTCATTGGAATATAATGAGATGACTAACTTGATTTAACTTCCAAATAAACTATAAATAAAAAATAAAATGTACACCAGAAGAGAGAGCAAGACCAAAGGAAAGATGTATGGATAGTGTGAGGAATGATATGAAGGAAAAAGGAGTAAATGACAGCGTTACGTTGTCAGGGAAGAAAAAAACGTAATGCACCGACCCTGAATAACATGGAACAAGGCCAAGAAGATGATAATGAGGAAGAAAACTACACACCCAATATCAAAAACCAATACTAAAAGACCAATTTAAATAAATTATCACTTCAAAATATTAATCACCAGCCACCAAGAATGCGGTGTCAAAACCCATAATAATCGTGCATTAATACCAGCGATGTGCGCGTGCGCAGAGCACCTGTTCGGCATGTAACGGGACGCCATATTGCTGACGGTACCTCCAGTAATTAAACGCGCAAAAAGAACAGAATGAAAACATTTCTGTTAAATTAATCAAGAACAAAGTGATACGACTTTACGGGTATTCAAGATAAAAAGCTGAGCTCGACTCTTGATAAGAGAACGATAAGGACGTATTAGTTTCATTAGGGAGGCTGCGGTGTAAGGCTTCGTCTCCACTAGAGATGATACGGCAAGGCCTCTCGGCCCAAGGCTAGGCGTAGACATTGCTTCAACAAGAGGCAGACTGTAATGTGAACGAAAAATGGCCTAAGCTGAATATTGATAGCTTTGAAGAAAAGGGCAGATCTCTTAATAGATTGATGGATTATATACAAAATGATATAGCTAGGATAAAATTTAACGGTCAGAAGAAATGGAAGGAGATCAAATGCTGCGCCGACGTCGAATATGTGTGTTAGGGGGTGGCAGTGAGAATGATGATGGAGACGTTTTTTTTTTGATTTTGACAGTTTTAGATTCAAGCTTAATACCGGATATCCAGCTAGATTCGTGCGTTTGTAACCTTAGTATCCAATAAAGGCAGACTTACTTTGTCTCAAGTCCAGACGATATTTCCTAAGGCTGCGCAAGTGCAAACACAGCTTTAAGTTCTGAAGTAGTTCTGGTTATGTTCCAATTTATTCAACTTTGCATGAGTGCGTTATAAAACCATGAAGGCTTATCCTATTTTTTATCATAATATTCGATCGGGACCAGGTTCAACACGTTGTGCTGTGTGATCTTGACTCCATTAAGAAATACTTTTCAGGGGCTAATGCAAAATGCCTTGACCATAGTCGATTTGGAGTTATCCAAAATAGAGAATACCCGTTCGTATTCTCTGGATAACTATGATGTAACTGTGGAGATAGCAAAATACCGCTAAGAAATTATTGTTTTATTTTTATCATTGGTTTATTAGTACGCTCAAATACTAACGGATCAGTGGTTTTAATTTTGACATTGACAGTGCTTTTATATCGTAGTAGCAAGGCCCATTTTTGTAGTGCAAGTGTTTCGTCTGTTGTGCTGTGCGTACATGGTAGCATGGTAGGTGATATGGTGTTCCAAATTTTTCGCTTTCATGGTCCTTACTTATTGTGCCATGCATAAAGCTCTTAGGATGACATCAATGAAAGGGCAATGCTCAATATAGGATTATGAGTTTAAATGAGGTTGAACTGAGTAATTTTTTGCTACATTTTATACCGGAAAGCTAATAATTTTCCACGTGGGCAGAGCTGGGAATTATTTTGATAATATAACATTTTCCAAAAATAGTACGCACTTACCAAACCACACATTTTTATATCTGCGATCTTGAGCTAAATTAAAATTACACTTATCGACACATCTTAGTACTAAAATAGTACTCAAAAGGCAATAATCCATTGGTAAGGATGAAATATAGGCCATCTAATATTTAACTGTAAAATTATAAAGATCATTGATAGCTGTAGTAAGGAGTAAGGACGTTTGAAATAAATAAGCGACCATAACTTTTATGGTATGCTGTTCTATTTTTATATGTGGCTATTATTTATTGAGATGCTAATGTTTAGCTTACGATACACTATAACGTAGGGCTTAGGGCTGTTTCGAAACATTTTGGTGATTAATTAATTTATGTAAGGATTTGGTTCAATTCAATTTTCGTTTAAACGACAACGTCGTCGTTTTAACGAAAATTTCACCAAAACGACTAAAACGCCGTTTATATCTAATGTAGACTGTTCTAAAGATTTTTCTTAAATTGCTTACATGATGCCATTTTTTTTAAAGACATCTTCGTCCTCTTTCTTTATCGTTTGGTTTGTGCCTAACCTGGTTTCGGAGTTTTGATGCCATCCATGGTACTCTGACTTGGCTTTACATGCCGTCTAGAAATATCTCTCGGGCTTTTTGGTTTCCCCACGATGTTTTCCTTTACCGATCCAAGTGATATAAGCAATATGCACATGAATCCGAAAAATCAGAGGTGCGTATTGGGTTCGAATTTGAGACCTATGACTTGACAATCCGCCGGTCACACTACTAGATTATCACTTCTTACTGACATTGACGTGACTTTAACGTTTAGCTTCGTTCAGATACTTCTTTGTCAAGCGTAAGCTAAATATGCTTCGCTAGAGCATCAAAATGTACGACATTTTATTATATGACTAAACTTTTGTCTCCTGTTCAATTCTCGTGAAAATTTAATTATTTATTCTAGTCCTGTGTTAGTCTCAATTTACGATATTAAACTAGACTTTTAAGGCCTTATTAGGACGATAAAATATTTTCTTTGGACATCGCTCGTTACAGCTGCATTGTCGTATTGCATAAGTGTAAATATATGATAAAATAAAAATATACAAGAATGGATGATCATTCTGATGTAAGATATCAGACTTATATTTAGTTTAATACATTTTTTTTTTATTCCTGATCTTTGGTCGCACCTAAAACCGACCGTCACCAAATTTAACTAGAAAATTGGTGCTAATTGATCAAATATCGGTTCAAATCGCAGTATGTTGTATATTATCATCAAAACATCCATCTTTTTGTATTAACTATATACATTGATAATTAAAAACTATTAAACTAAAATAGATAAACTAACAACAAACTATAAAAGGGCATCGAAAAACTCCTCCTCAACGCTGTCAGATGGTAATGTGCCCAAGAGACTGGCGGCGTTGCCACGTTGTATGGCAACACTTAGCCTCTGGCCAAAGTAAAAGCCAGCCCTTGGGTCACGGGAAGCGTCAACTAGGCGTTTCGAAATTTCCTTAAATAGGCTATGAGCACTCGGACCCCACGGCCCTAGAGTTTCAACCCCAAACGGCTCGAAAATATAGTTACCACACAGGTTTCTATATTTACGCCGCTTGAGGTTCTCTGCAGCCGCAGCGGCAGCACCAGCACAGCACGATGAGCTTGGAAGATGGGATGGCGCAAGAGTATCGACGCATGTTGCGTCCCACACTAAAGGCCTACCCATCTTCCAAGGAAACAAAGACATGCCGTCCGGTCTCTTGCCATCGTCGCGTGCCAAGCCATTGGGTTCTAAAACAGCTGGGACGCCGACGGTGACAAGAGCTCGTCGGATAATGTCGTTTATATTTGCGTGCCGTGCAAAACGGCCCGCACTTCGGCTGCATGACAGGCCGTGGTGACCGAGGTTGTTGACAGCTTCACCGCAGTGACAGCGATGAGGAGAACAGCAATCGGCACCAAGGCGTAAAGAAACAGCGAGGCGGAAGGTTGTGTCGTCGAACAATGTGCCTATGCTCGACGACGGTAGTGCGTGAAGCCAAAGACCCGACTCCCACTCACCCACAGCCCGCAGGCGCGCACGCTCAGCAGTAGTAGCAGATGTGTTCAGCAGATTGCTCTGAACTACTCTGCAGAGCGGCTCGTCCCACCGTCTCTGGGAAAATGGATGGTCGGGTTCTTCAGTATTCGGGCAAGCGAGTTTCCAAGCATCGATAGCCTCGGGCATGCACGGCACATCAAAATCAATCAGTGTGGAAGACAGGATATTCCTGATTAATTTCTTAGTGCCGTGGACCGAGGATATAAAAGCCGGTAAACTAATACTGGAAATTTTGCGGACGCCGAGTCCTCCCATGCGAATAGGAAGAGTAGCTTGTGCCCAAGCTCGGTCGTCCAAAGCCACATTTAAAATTGACGTTAGAGTATGTCTGATAATTTCATCCATTTTGTCCAAAAGGGGAGTGTGCTTCCATAAAGGGGAAGCACGAAGGAAATACGTCAATTTTGGACTGAAACAGCAGTAACGAATTATTGTGATGGCCGAATGTATGTTAATTTCGAGCAATCTTTCCGAAACATCATTGAAATTTTGAATTTTTTCCTCGATAAAATCGGGAAAAGAATTTTCAAAGATGGGAGACCCAAGGAGACGAAGAGAGCTTTTTTCTGTAATTTTGATGCCGGGGGCTATGGCGTTAAATTTTGATAGAGTCTGTTGTCTGTCGGTACTGTCCGCTACATAAATTTCACATTTTGAAAGGTTGAGGTCGAGGCCAATGGAATGAAGTTCATTTTTTAGGAAATTTAGATCTTTTAAAACAGAATCTACATCGCCCCCCAAGGTTCCATCATCTAGATACCAAACGTTAAATTTGGAATTTAGCTGTCGAACAATTGGGTGAATAGCTAAACTAAAAATCACTGGCCCGAGGGGGTCACCTTGTTGACAGCCAACAGCAGATTCCAAAAGGTTGTCCCGATACAGTAATTTAGATGGAAATCTTTTAATTATTCTTGTTAGTTGTTTAAATACTGCAATAAATTAATAGGTTTATAGACAAGTAGGAACGAAAGCGAGCTTAACTTGTAATAATTAGGTTTTCTGACGACCATACGAATTTTAATTCTTCTGATAGCTACCTTCAACTTCTTTAACTTTAACCGGGATGTCCACAGGAACCAAATAGAGCCCCATTCTTTGACAAAAGTCAAAATAATTATTGTAAACATGTTCGAATACATACAACTTTAACAGGTTATGCCAATGTCAAGTCCAACCGAACATCCCATTTAACCCTTAAATGGCGCGCCCCAATAAATAGGTCACTGTGCAAGCATACGAGCCGGCTTTCAACCTGTCAAACAAGCGGTCCAGCGCTAAACAATGCGTTATTGATATCTTTGGCTCTGAGCGACTCTTGCGCACCTTGTATGCTTTATGACTGTGGCATAATAGTCTTGTGGGGGTTGACATCTGCTGATCTTAATAAGGGTACGGAAAAGTCGACCGTGTTTAAAGTTAGGAGTTAAATTTTTAAGCTACATGCAGTTTTGTCAAGGAAAACGTGGTATTGTATTTGAGCTTCATCGATTATTTTTTTGTTTTTTATCTTTAGGTAAATACTTTACCTTACCTTACCTTATGTACAGCCAACAATCTGTTGGATAGTAAAGTGATTGGTGTGATGGTTCGCTGTAAAGTTGGCAGTGAAAAGTAAAAAAAAAACAACGGGTTGCACTCCAGGAGCGCCGGCAGAAGTGAAAACTTGAAACAACGCCATCTAGCTTAAACTACACGCACACACGCGCCAGCGCCCTGCGCCGCCAATCGATCTGACGGTCTGACGCGAGTTTAACAGTTTTTACCCATCCCAAAAAGTGCACAAGGGCGCTAAAGAAGTTTTCACTCCAAAAAATTATATGGTCCAATTGAAAGCCATATAGTATTGCATTTAAAGTACGGTCCGTTAATCCTGCGCCATCTAGGCTTTGTAAGAAAGTTTTGCCCGTTAAGAAAGTTATTGTAATGATCATGTTTAGTAATGAGCATAACCTCTACTTTGACGGAACGTTTGGCAGAGCGATTCACTGCTGGTTCTGCTGCTTGCATATCGTGGGTTCGATCCCCGCACGGAACAAATATTTAATTTTATTTATTTATTTTTTTATTTACAGATATGTAGTTGTTCCGGGTCTGACTGTTTATGTGAGTTTAATTATTTGTAAACGTTTCGTTTTGTCGTTAGTAATTCCTAGTGTGGTGCAAAATACAAAAAAAAACCGTGTACTTAGGCTCAGTTACTTATCAAATATCAACATAACAGGGGCACGACCAATTAATAAAAACGAATCTGTACCAAAAATCATAAAATATAACAATGTCATAAAAACAGGATTGAGCCACTTCAAAATATCGATCATGGCAACCCGTATTACATCAACATTGGTTGCATTGTTTACCAACACTACAAAGATATGGCCAATGTTGGTGGGTGGTCCGAAGCACGTGCGTGTGAGACACCCCTAGCTTCCGGGAGCTTGGTTGTGGTTACAAGGGTACTTAATAAATTATTTTGTGAGTCTAATCAGTTTATCAGGAAAGAAAGATCGATGGGAAGTGAAGATTTGATTAAGATAGAGATATTGTTTGATTTTAGATTAGCTTTTTGATTCAAATTTTGAGGATGCTTTAATGATAATGTGGTCACAGCTACCTTCCGTGGGCACGGAAATTAGGGGTCTGGAATTATATAATACTAGATTTATTTGCACGTAACATTAAGCTTTTTTCTAAAATAAGCACACTCCTTAAAACATCAGCTATCTGCCAGTAAAAATTCCGTCAAAATCAGTCCAGCCGTTCAGCCGTTTCAGAGATGAGCCGGAACAAACAGACAGACACACAAAAATAAATTAAAAGTTATATTCACCGTTTATGTAATGTACATTCAGTTATAAGCTGTTATTTTGAAATTACAGACAGACTCTTCAATTTTATTAATTTGTATAGATACTCAATCAGAAATTCGCCACTGATAATTATTCACTTGATAAATATCTCACTTGTAGATAACTTCGGCTTGCTTCATTGTATCACCAAAATCAGACTGACTTTGCAGTAGAATAAAAGACAGCCATTTTACAGAAAGAACATTTTTGTAGATAATTCTGAAGTAGGGATGCTAGTTCACTCTGAAAATGAAATAAAAAACAACTAATTTTGCCAATTACTACCATAGAAATTGAGATATTAACGTGATTGCGCTCACACCGCTATTGGAAATAGTAGTAGGTATATATACATATAATTATTCAAGTAGCCATGGGCTTTGACATTTTTTACTTTTATAAAATCACCACAAAATTCAAGCGATTCTCGTAAGACTTTACAAAAAAAAAAAACACTATCTTGATCTCATAACAGGCCTTGAACATAATCCTAGGGCTCAAACAGCTGCTCAAAACCGCTATCATCAAAAATATTCATTTCACGCGGTTATTCCAAGAAATCACGTGCGCCTACGCCGACTTTTTTCCCAAAAAGGTGTCGCATGTCTACTAGTGCGCGCATGCGATTTTTTTTCAATGCGGCACGTGCTAGTTTTTTGTTGGCTTCCATGTCGGTGCCATACATCTGTCGTTGCAAGCTGTGGTTTTGGGTAAAACCCGAAGAAACTCAGAGGCCTCCCAAAATCTTCCACATTGTATGAGATATTATGCTTCTTAATTTGGCAGGGTGTCGTAATTTGCAACATGATGCTGTTTCTTGTACCTGCTATGCATCTGGTGGTTTTTGGTGCATCAAAAATATAACGCTAATGTTAAAATTTAGCAGCCGGTGGAGTTTGGCTTTCTTACAGTTTTGGCACGTATTTCCGCCAACTGCCGTTTCCGTGGGCCCTGATTTGAGGCAGGATAATTTGGGTCGGGGGCAATATAACAACAACAGGATACAGAGTGCTATCGAGAGTTTATTTAGGCTTTATTTTGAACCCTGGAGTCCGAACGAAAGGAGTATTCCCTTGAGTAGAGAACTTAATTAAAAACAATTCACACATGGTAGAAGCGAAACCTTCAAAAATTTTGGCTTCAAGATAAACACTGTATAATGCTTCCTATCTCATTTTCTCCCACGTTAAATCTTATGAATTTATGTGTCTGTATCTTTTTATTGTCGCTTTTTCGTTTCACGGACTTTCAAATCACAACAATGCTAAAGAAGTTTTAACTTCGAAAAAAAAAAAAATACCATAATTTCTTTTTTTAAGATGTTTTATGTCGTATCTAGTATTCCACTACATTAATTCTACTAGACTTCCTCGTTGGTCTAGTGGTCGCAATCGCGACTGTTGAGCAAGTGGTCCTGGGTTGGATTCTCGAGTGAGGCAAAGTGTTATTGGGTTTTTCCATCACACATTTCTCAATAACAGCCAAGGAGTCTGAATCAATGCCCGGTTGATGGTAATAGGCTCTACTCCTATTACTTGGGACTTGAACATAAATGGCGAAATGTGGGTATAGTATTAGGTACACCTCTGCCAAACCCTTCGGGGATTACCTACAGGCGTGATGATATGTTATGTTATTTCTACTAGCAATTTGAATAATATTTCACAAGTTTGATAGGCACTGTGATACTGTCCTAATTGGACAGTATCACAGTGCCTATTTGAAATTATAGGCTACATTGTTGAGTAGAGTAGAGGAGCTCGTGGCTAAATAAGCAGCCGCTCGGGTCGATCTTTAGGTTAAGCCGTGCTTGCCTAAGTTGGTCTGTGGATGGGTGACCACCCATTACATACCGAGGTTCCTCCGTGCCTCGGCACAAGCACGTTAACCCGTTGGTCGCGGCTGTTGTAGACCTTTAGTCAGTCGTTAGGTAGTTAGTGGCCAAAAAAGTCTGACAACCAGTCTTGCCAAGGAGTATCGTATTCCCCAGTACTTACTAGGTTGCGGAGGTCAGATAGGCAGTCGCTCCATGTAAAATACTGGTATTCAGCTGCATCCGGTTAGACTGGAAGCTGACCCCATCATAGTTGGGAAAAGGCTAGGCAGATGATTGTTAAGTAGAGTTGAGACACTTTCGAGACGACATTATTATGATGGTACCTACATAATAAACTTGAGTACAATTCGCGTACCCCTGACAAAATGATAGATTTGCTGTAAAAAACGTTTACTAAAACTACCAATAGAATTGCCAGTTAACTTTCAACTTAAGTACTTACTGAACACCTGTAGAACGTTACCAAATTAGCTATAAAGGGTGTAAACAGACTCTTAACGAAGCCGAAGGCACTTGTTCTCCCCGTCATTGCGATCATTTTTTTGTTCTAGAGCATACCTGGGAAACTTCTAGTTACGGAGATATTGGGCGTCAAAGTTCCAACTTTTACACAAGTTTTTCTTTAAAGACATGTTTTTAATGTAAGATTTAAACACCTCCAGGACCCCCTTACTATCCAATCCATCCATCAGCACAATGTTTTGAGTGCGTTACTTTGAGTCCTACTGTAAAACGTGATTTTTCAGCCCAAAAAAAAAGTCGTTTCCCAGCACTAATTTTTGCAGAAAGTTACTTAGTTTGATGTACATAATGCTTGGTTGACGGCTTCGTGAAGAGTCTGTTTACACCCTGTATAACACCGTAACATGGTTCTATCGTAAACTACAAGAAATACAGCGGCGCGCAGCGCCTCAACTTCATTTTAACAAACAAAATTAAACGCAACAATCAGCAATAAAAATACTCATGCATAATATATACAAGAAGTCAATCAAAGTAATTACTTATATTGCCATCAATCGTTATTGATGTACATTTCACGTATCCGTTTATTTATTCTTCTTTTATGTGTTAAATCAAGAAAGAATGCCCATATTAAAGCCATAGAATCACAAAACTAATATGGTGGAGAAATTTTACCGTTTCTCGAATACAATCGTAATGGTCTACTGTCGATGAGTATTATCCACGTCAATCCATCAATCGGTGCTCGGATGCCACTTATGATGTGGCGTTTAGTTGCTTCTTCATACAAAATGTTTTGTCCATACCGGTTTCAACTATCGATTATAAAACTCATTTCCTACGTAATTTATTTTTGAATGAAGGAGAGAGGTGGGGTAGAAGAGTACCTGAAAGGATATGGTAGAGACCTTGCCCAGCAGTGGGACATACAAAGCTATAAAAAAAAACGAGTGTGCTTTAGACCACACGACTGAAGTAAAACTTCTTTAGCTCCATCTACATATATGTCCCGTTCGCCTCGCCCGAACGCGTCGTAACGCTTTCGTAACGCATTCACCAGCTTACTCGCCAAGTTAAGCGTGCGTAAAGAAGTTTTACTTCAAAACCGAGTGTGCGTTAGACCAGACGACTGAAGTAAAACTTCTCCTTTAACTTTTTTCCGTTCGCCTCGTAACGTAACTTATCGTAACGCGTTCACCAGATTACTCCCCAAATCAAGAGAAGTTTTACTTAAAAAACAAATCTATAATAACAACTGCCAAAATGTCAAATTAACGTAGGTCGCCAATGTGCTAAACAATTAATTTCCCTGAAGTAACCTATAGTTATGCCACCCACAAATATACACTGTCAATAAGTCAGCATCATCATCTGCCTAGCCTTTTCCCAACTAGGTTGGGGTCGGCTTCCAGTCTAACCGGATGCAGCTGAATACCAGTATTTTACATGGAGCGACTGCCCATCTGACCTCCACAACCCAGTTAGTACTGGGTAATATGATACCCCTTGGTAAGACTGGTTGTCAGACTTTTTGGGCCACTGACTACCTGTAACGACTGTCAAAGATCTACAAATGATAGCCGGGACCAACGGCTTAACGTGCTTTCCGAGGCACGGAGGAAATTCGGTATGTAGGGGTGGTCAACCATCCTCAGACCAACCTAGACAAGCACAGCTTAACCTAAAGATCGGCCCGAGCGGCTGTTATTATTTAGCCACGAGCTCCTCAGCTCCTTTAATACAACTATTATTTTGGTATGTTTATGCTGTCAATAAATCAGCATAAACATACCAAAATAATAGTTGTATTAAAAGTACAGTTTACATTACTTCCTTAATAGCTTGTCACATGTGAAATTCTTTGTAGAAAATGTATGATTGATTTCTTATTTCTCTTCGACAATTGAAATTAATTTTCTCTTCAACAGTAACTAATAGATGTAACTTGAGAAATATAATTTTGTATGAAGAAGCAACCAAATTCTCCCCTCAAGAAAACCCCTCACAAGACTTTAAACTACCATAACAATACACAAATAATAACCACTAACCGTTATGCATCCATACAAATTTTTTCAACGTATCCTGGGATGCACAATACCCCATAAAGATCACGTGAAAACGATATGATCTCTAACCAAGTCTTGTTGTGGTCGCCATTGTCCCATCGAGATATCTCTCGAGATCTCGGTGTTATATCGAGAAAAAAACTAAATCGATTCAGCGACATTTATCGAGTTCAAACTCATTGAGTATAGTGATTGTAATGCCTTATTAGATTAGTTTTTACCTTGTTAGGAATATAATGGTGGGATTGTTGGGTGGTGACTAGGATTGTAGAAATGGGGGATGAGTTGTTGCCGAAGTCTTCATCTGCTATACGAAGTCCGCTTCTTGTTTTACAGAGAGCAGCTGATAACTATAAGATTACTACTAGCACCAGCACTGCATCAGCACCACCAGCACACCACCACCACCACCAGCACCACCACCACCAGCCAGCACCTGTTTCACCAGCAATGTGATTTACTAGCTACTACACTTTGACCATTACTTCCTCTTTTTCTTTTATTACTGATGTTTGAACCTTACTTCCTCATTATTAGGGCCTGTTTTCTAAGAACAGGTCAGATGTTGGATATTTCAAAATACCCTAGCAAAAGGTACTGGCCGAAAGATTGGAAGAATTATCGTATTACCTAGTACTAACTGGTTTGTGGATGTCAGATAGGCAGTCGCTCTATGTAAAATACTGGTATTCAGCTGTATCCGGTTAGACTGGAAGCCGAACCCAACATAGTTGGAAACAGGCTAGGCAGATGATGATGACCTATCGAAAGATAATTTATCGTTAATGATCGTAATACATTTAATATCTCCGGTCAATCTCTTACAAACGCCTCTAAGTCGTCACGCCAGCGTTTTCTAGGTCCCCCTCGGCGACGATGTCTGTCTTCTGGCACCCACTGCGTGACGAATCTGGATATCAACCTATTTAATGTTCAGACTGCTGGAACACAATCCTAGTCTCTGCGAAAACGAATGGGCAATAATCCACCACCCAGGTCCTGAGTGGATTGATCACATTCCTTCGATTTTTTGGTTAACCGACAACGTTTTCGTTTACCGTAACGAGGGCATTCGAATTTTAGGAATGTTGCAGTAATACCACATCTATTTTTTTGTTTCTACGACCTATGTCGAAGCTATTGAAACTGTATACAGACCATTTACTGACGCTGAGAAAAGTGTTTTTAGAATTAACACTAGATACCAGTTAAGTTATTGATAGATAATAGTTATAGTTCTATAAATACTATTCTTGAGCGTACAAGTTTTTTTGTGTGAAATGGAGCTCGAGTTTAATTTAATTTACTTGTAAATACAGGAGACTTCTTTTTTGACAGTACAAAAAGCGCTTATGTTGATTTTGTTGAAGTGCTAAATTAGACCCTACACATCTAGGTAGGCCTAGGAAATCTTTCATATTTTTTGTTCTCTATTCACAACCTAGTAGTCTTATTGTAAGTCCTCAAGAAAAAGAGTCAGCTTCATACTATACTTACCCAACTTTCTGAAAAAATTATGCAGATATTATGACACGACCAATACAGACGCCAGCACATCAAGCTACCCAAAACTGTCAATTTTTCCCAATCAACCTTGAACCAAATGATTTAGCAATGAAGTTGAAAATCTATTAAAGAAATTCGACAGATTGTACAGACTGGGGTCTGTGATCGGTTAGAAAAAAATACTCCTTATTAAAGTAGGTATATCAAAATTCAAGTAGAATATACACCCTTGTAATACCCTTGTAAAACACGCTGTTTTAATATTTTATGCATATGAATAAATTATCAAAAGAAAACATACAATACGAAACTACAGCATTGTTTAAAATTGTCATACAAAAGATGATAAAATAATTCCGTTACACGAAATAAGGTTTAATACCACAAACTGGGGCTATTGAGTATGAGCACAATACCCTAAGTGTACACACAACTACTTTTGACAGCTGTCAATGATGACATCTGTCAAAATTCGACCTTAGCTTTAACAAAATAAGGAGCATTGGTTAAGTGAAGAGTAGTGTACATAAAGTGGTTTTTATATGTAATAGCATTTTAATAGAGTGAAGTAAACTCGTCCTTGCGTTGTCCTATTGTCTGCAATGATAGCCATACAAAAGATTGCATTCTACTTCTCAAAGATTTGCTCAGTTATTTTCTTGAAGTTTTTGATATATTGGTTGCCAGCTGGTCCCATTATGTTTTCTTTTAGTGTAGTTTGTCTGCTTTGGTACATAAATTAACGTTAATCGGGCTTCAGAGGTTTAGAAAGGTTTGGGATGGTAATTGACTTTAAATGGAACTGGACACCGGATCCAAAAAATATTAATGAGTTATTTTGGAATTGAAAATTGCAAGCTTAACACTTAAGCATCGTGGGCTACTTTGATGGAATCTCTGAGAGGTTTCTGATGGAAAAATCCATTAACACGACAACAACGGTACTGAACTAAACTGACCCAAATCCTTAAGAACTAGTACTACTATAACTATAACAGTTTTTATGTGGTTAATTTCAAAATGACATTATTATGCCGCCTCTAAATTGATGTCAGTCATAATTAAGTGGAAGTGTGATGTAAAGGTTTTTAATTGCAATAATTTTTATGTCAAAAGTTACATATTTTATAAGCAAAGAATTTGAAAAATGTGCCTTCAAAATAATTCAAAAATATAAGCCCTGGTATTCATGTCACGGTCCTAATAAGAAATGAGCAGTATTACACTTTCAATTACGATAAAATATATGACACGGTTGACAGTTTTATTAATATTAAAATGACATTTTGCATATTTCGAAGACACGCCATTAAAACTAAATGAAATGTAATTGGTACCTGATTATATGGTCAATATTAAATTATGTTCGTTCTTCATTTAATAGTGCTTGATGAATGAAGCTATTTAAGTAGTTAATTTTATGTATATTTCGTCACCTCAATCAATATTGTAATTTGGTTATTTATTTTTAAAGAGTTTCAAGAATTACAATGTGACTGAGATAAGAAAGCTAAGGTGGATATGAAGTGTAATGCGATTGGATAAAATAAGGTATGAGTACATAAGAGGAAGTAGTAGTGCCGGTGACTGACAAGTTGTGTGGTAATCGGTTGTCGTGGTATAGTATAAGACATATGATGCGGAGGAATGAGAAAATGTTGAGTATGAAAGTCTATAAGAGTAGAGGAAGACAAAGAAGTGATGGATGGACTGTCTGAAAGATGATATGGCTAAAAAGGAGGTGACTGCTGAAGTGTGGAAGAAGAAGACGTGTTGCACCGAACCCAAAAGAATTGGGATAAGGACAGGGAGTGATGATTTTAAAGAATTGTATTATGAAGCCACGAAACTACAAAGTTGAACTAACAAAAAGTAATCAGGGTGTGGATGTGAAGCTGTAGCAAACGATTCCACTTACTATCCTGGCCACTGTACCCAAAATATGCAATCATAGTGACTTGCGCTGCCACCTATGATGCCGTGGAAGTGGAAGTTTTGGGCAAGCAAAATTTGTATTACCTAGCTTGGTGGCGAAGGTTCCGTACAACTCGATTCCTACTGGCTTCCCTTTGAAAAATGGCTGAGTCAGTATTCTATAGACAAATAATATAAAAGATCTGTACTCCGGCTTACCTCTTACAAAAATGGAGCCTTCGCTACTGCTTGGTACTGTCATAACAGCAACACAATGATGAAGAAACAGGTATATTGATGTAATTTTCAGTTAGAAAAATATTCATTCTAAACTGTTTGATTCCATCATATTTTTCTGAAGTTAAAAGAAGGAAGAAGTATTTTAAAATTCCAACAAAAATGACAAATCCCGCACATTCTATCAACATTAACCTCATATATCACCCCCAACGACGTAGACATAAGGGTGATAATAGCTTAACAATCAGACCCGGAACATATCGTGACTGTGACCAGTTCTTCAGCGATTTAGCGTTAAAAGCTAACGCTAAACGCTATTTAACGATGTTACACACAACACCATGTCATTCATTATTAAGGCACGCGACTGAGTGCTCTTGTATTTAGGAATCCTTAGGAAAACTTGTGAACCCTTTTCTAACTATAAAGTACTTAACTGATTAATTGTTTAAAGTCTTGCCCAATGGATATGGCGGCCCTTTTTTATTTATTTTTCGGATTGGAAATCATCAATTTACTCCTCCCGCTTTGGGCAGAGCGGAAGGGAGTGTCACACTTGTACTGACTAAAACCCATCCATGTTCCTTCCTAGTTCTTTGTGTTCCAGGGCCGCGGTATCTCTTTCGAACAGTCCCGCAGCCTTGGCTGCGATAAAAGGTCTAAATTGGACAGACAAGTGCGCCTGACCGCGCTTGTATGAGCTTCTAGTACACACGGCCGCACATCAAACTTTATATTTCCAGTATAACGTGGCCTCGCTTTGTATATATTTTCTGTACAATGAGAGATCCGCATTAACTGGTTTTGTATAGCTTGATCAGCCGTCGTACGTACAATGAGAGATCAGATTTATTTAGCTTAGCTTGTTGATTGGTCGGCGTGCGTACAACAAGACATAAGAGTATTTTACTACTATAGGAGGTTTTTAGGGAAATAATTGTAAAGTGCTCCATGCAATATTTATACATGATGCAGATGAACCGCCTATTAAAGTACGGCTAAAATAGGTGCCGTTTCCCTTGTTTACAAACTAAACCAAATTTAAGTTCAGTGCATCTTTTTCTTTCTATTTCATTGAGAAAAGGACAGAAGATAAACTTTAGTTTAGTCCTGTCAAATTAACCAGCGCCTGACACAAGTTTAGACGTAATTAAAAAGTTGACTACTAAAATTACATCAAATAATGTCATGTGCTGACTAATTTGACAGGACTAAACTAATATTTATCTTCTGTCCTTTTCTCAATGAAATAGAAAGAAAAAGATGCACTCAACTTAAATTTAGTTTAGTTTGTGAACAAGGGAATCGGCACCATAGTACGTTTTTTTTTTTTTTTAATACATAAATAAATCATTTAATTAGGACCAAACATTTTGTACATTTTATGCACCCACCAAACTGCGTAACAGTTTGTCGGCGGGATTAGCGCTCGTCTTAATACATTTTTGGTTCAAATAGTAATAGCACAAAATAATTAGGTAGTAAAAAGTGGCAAATATTGTGGCAGCGCGAACCGCCGCCGCGCTCCGGTGATGTGAATAGCGTAAAGCTAAGAGTAGGTAGTAGCGTGAACACTGGCTACCAAGAAAACTCCAGAAAAAACCTTACATAACGAACGCAAGTTTGCAACCAATCGATCCAATTACAAGATAAACCATTTAATTTAATGAAGGCGCCTTTTATTTCTGAAAGTGTTACATTAAAAAAAACCTGCACAATCACTTCCCAAGCCTTTGTATTGCAAAAGATCTTTTTTCCCACAATTTGGAAGGATTATAGCCAGCAGGATATTGCCTAATCTCCGCTTACATAATTAAAACGTGGATATTTAAATTTGAGATACACAATGACACTTTAGTTTGGGTACCTTATCGGAGTTAATGTACCAAAGAGTTACAAAAAATCCTTGGGATTGTTTTTAATGGTTCTTCCTAAGGTGTTGTTGTGAATATCTAAACAAGTCAAATAATAAAATGCGCATCCAATACAATAACGCATTCCGAGTGCTGATGGGGTTGTCCCGATACTGCAGCGCATCAGGGATGTTTCCTGAAGCTCATGTGGACTATTTTTACACGGTGATGCGGAAAGGGTGCGCATCCTTGGACTGTACGGTGCGGAGCAGCGCCAACGGCAAGCAAGCTGGCTTGATTGTGCGTTATTGAACTACTGCTGCAAGGTTTCGGCTGGGCCTATCACCTTGCAGCAATGATGTCACAATCTGTTTCTGTTTTCGTAAGTGTACTAACATAGTTTGTAAGTACATTGTTACTAACATGAGTCTTGTTGCTCGAATTAAATGATTTAAATAAATTAAATAAATCTTATCTTCAAATATTCAAATAATATGTAATCCTCAGGATTGATCAGGTGAATTTATGCGATCCGGACATATTAGCCCATCAAAAAGCCCGACAAAATTTTATTGCAATCAACAAACCGTCAAACATAGTATTATAAGACATATAAATTACTATAGGCCGTACGTCTGTGATAACACTTTAGCCTTTAGCTGGCTGAGCGTAGTAATAAGTTCCAATAGAATTAGAGGCCAAATTACACCAGTTTTGTAACCACTGACGAGCGCCCTTCCTTTCGTAGTCTCCAGAATCGCTGCATTGTTATGTAAGATACCAGAAAGTCGAAATTTATTAGGAAAGCCTATACGTTTGATTACAGTAATGTACTGTCTGTCCGGAAGACACGAGGAGACCGCGAATCGGCAAGCATCAGATGCCTGTCAGCCTGAGGGCCAGGCTAGGTGGAGCAACGATCACCGCAGGGTCGCTGGGTGATAGTTGCCAAGTAACGAGTTGAGTGTGTCCAGCAATGGACTACAGTAGGCTGATGACGATGATGATGATGTCTGTCCAGGACACCCTCTGCAGTGCTATAGTACCTAGCTTAACCTTGTTACTGCACAAGCCATTCTGAGATCATAAAGGGTGTAAACAGACTCTTAACGAAGCCGAAAGTTCTTGTTCTCCCCATCATTACGATCATTTTTTTGTCCTAGACCATACCTACCTTCTAGTTACGGAGATATTGGGGGTCAAAGTTCCAACTTTTCCACAAGTTTTTTTTTTAATACATGTTTTTAATGTACGATTTTTACTTTAAACACCTCCAGGACCCCCTTACTATTCAATCCATCCATCAGCACAATGTTTTCAGTGCGTTACATTGAGTCCTACTGTAAAACGTGATTTTTCAGCCCAAAAAATGCATGTATGTATCAATACCTAAATTAGGGAAAACAGGAAAATTCACTCCTATCCTAAACAAAGTTAAGAATAGCAACTAGTGCATATTGCTACAATGTTTCTGCCTCAAACACCGTATCGCTTTATAAATCAATCAATATCTTATAATTGTATTTTATTACAATACTAATATGGGAATGTTATTAAAGAACTAATCATTAGTATTAGTCATAGTTTTTTTATTATTGCAGTATTCTCTCTGCTGAGAATGAGGTCCTGGGTTCGATTCCCGGGTCGGGCAAAGTGTTATTGGGTTTTGCTAAGTGATTTTTCAGCCCAAACAAAAAGTCGTTTCCCTGCACTAATTTTTGCGTAAAGTTAATTAGTTTGATGTACATAATGCTTGGTTGACGGCTTCGTGAAGAGTCTGTTTACACCCTGTATAGCAGAGATTCTGAAAAGACAGCATGAAAATAAATACCTACGGAACCAGACATTCTATTCGCAGTCTCCCATTTGCCGCCACATTGATACAGATTCGTCACACAAATTGTTACAGTTTTTATTATAAATTTTTTTAACGGTCGTTTAAGTAACGTTATTTCTAAATACTCTAGTATTTTTCTAATTTATTGCTTCAATAGTATGAGGTGTAATAAATCGATAAATTCCATACAACACGTTATACAATGTGTTATGGGTTCAGGTTGTGTCATACAGTCATGGTGTTGAGAAATGTTCATGGCATTCTTGGGTTCGTAAGAACAGAAAGAAAGAAAGAAAAAATAAAGTTTATTTGATTTCAGTTCATTGAGGACACAGAATAAAAAAGATATAAAATAAAAAATAAATGACGAATAAAAAAAAAAAAATGAGAAAATACATGGTATGTGCTGCGTGCCTCACAGCTGCGCCAAAAAGGTCCATTACAGAATTCATGCCAGACAAGTGAAGCTGTCTGACGCTGGTCTTCCAATGAACCTTAATAAACCTTGGGTGATGGGACCAACAGTTTCAAACATATTATACCTATATAAATAAATGGTTACAAATAAATAGAATGGTCAAGACTGATGGCACAGAACTGAAGCGAGAGGCTACAGAGCATACGGGACCAAGAACTGGTATAACAGAGCAATTTTAATTTCAACAAATGGACAGCTCGTGGCTAAATAATAGGAACGTCGATCTTCAAGGTTAAGCCGTGCTTGCCGAGGTTAGTTCATGGATGGGTGACCATCATTACATACCTAGTTTCTTCTGTTAAAAGTAAAGTAATTGTTTGCGCCTGAATGTAGTTTTTAGCTTTTGCTTTATCCCAAATGTTTAGCTTGTAGTTCGTATAATTTAATCGCGTTGTTTATTTTTTGATTTCTCTCTAATATGTTATAGTATTTTGTACCAACCCTTTTTTTGTTGTCTTTTTTGTTCCGAATGTTTCTAGTATTTATCTGTGGAAACTTGTATATGGCCTTCAACTTCATTTTATTTAAGAACATGGCCCCCCTCTTTGGGGGCAATGTTCCTGTCCATTGAACTTATCCGATTAAAATAAAATCAAATACCTATTGCCTAGTTACCATTATAAATCTAAGCCAGTCATTAAGATGGAGGGTATTTCCATATTCCTGATGAAGGCTAAGGAAGAATATGATGAATTCTGGATTCGTAAAATTCTTACTTATCTAGACAACATCACATACACACACATTAAATTTTACACCGTGTATAACATCAAGTTTTTACGCAATATTGGACAATTGCAGAAACACAGCTGATGCTCAATAGCCTAATGGCAAGGCCCTCTTATATGCAGCATCGACTTGCAAAGATCTTCAGGGTATTCAATTAATTCTTGCACGTGTGTGCAATCTTTTTAATTGTATGGCCGGTCATTGAAAACGCTCCAGTTGCAAGTAATTGTATGTGCCATTCAACTTTGTTCCTAATACTTGATATCAAAAACCTTTGTCACCGCTGGACGCCAATCAAAACTTGTATGGAACTGTCAAAAATAACAATTGTCACGACTGTTTCCTTCTCAACATCTAGTACCTATTCATCAAACCTTCAAAATGGTTTTCGAAAGTTTTTTGCGTAACCCAGGTAACGTTAGCACGTGTTACGAAGATCTCGCTCCCACGCTCCTTGCGCAAGCGCAGAAAAGATTTTTTTTTAGATAATCCTTAAGAAAAAATCGCAAATACAACCTTTACACGTGTGCGAAGCCTTGGGAATCAGCTGATTTGATCCGTTTGGCTGTGTAACCTGATATGAACCGTATTTGTTAAGTTTTTTGGTTGATATTTGAGTGATTTTAACTGGAAGGTAGGATCTATAAGTAATGCCGTAGAAAAATATGTCTTCAAGTTTCGATTTAAGTTCTGTGCAAGTTAAATGCACGTGCAAATATATATTATTACAATACGCGTACAGCTGATATTGCTTTACAAAAAAAATGGCAAGGATGTTCTAAAATCCCTGGGAATTCTCAGCTGATGAAACAAGCAAGATTTACACAAATCAGCTGACAATTCACACGGAGTTGCAAATAATAGAAGATGAATATGGTTCTGTATCAAACATATAAAAAATAGAAAAGAGCTGGTCTGTAAGCCAAAGACATTTTTTTATGTCAGCCTACTCTATGCCACTGTTGGGCAAAGGCCTCCCTCATGGCTTTCCAACTTTATTTAAAATTTAGCTGATTATTATTAGCTAAAAACATTACAAGTAAAAAATTAGTACAACTCAATTAATTTCATTTAGAATCCATTCATTCAAGAACTAATTAATTAAATTCCAATTTCCTCCTTACTAATTTACCAAAACAGCATTAAGTTCCCTGACATATGACTCCCGTAAGTCCAAACTTTATCCTACTTGAATAACTTGACTTCGCAGTCGCACAGAAGTTGGACTGAACTCTCGACTCCCAAAGCAACTGAAGTAAACTTGATAGTTAGCGTTCGTTAGCATTTCGTTCCATAACTTCCTCGTTAAGAACTTAAAAGTTGTACCAGACTGTGACATTAACTGTTCTTAGTTCTTGGCTAATTAAGGGAATAAGCTCCAAACTTAATGCCTAATAATGAAGTCAAAGTTAGGTTCCAGGTTGTTAGGCATCTTCACGAGACGCCATGGGAGTACTCCAAGGAAGCATGTTCTGAGAAAACCTACCACAACCGTGTAGATTTAGAATCTTTAGAAAAGGTCTACATTCAGCAGTGTATCGTTTATGACCATGATACTGAAAGAAAAACTGGTTATTAGTGACTGGTAGTTTAATTTTTGACATTCATCCACTTACTGTCTACCTTACTCCCATCATCATCTGCCTAGTCATTTCCAATCTAACCGGACTCGGCTGAATACCAGTAATTTACTTGGAGCGACTGCTTATCTGACCTCGACAACCCAATTAGTTCTGGGTAATACGACACCCCTAGGTAAGACTAGTTGTCAGACTTCCGGGCCAACTCACTCCCATGTGTCCTGATATTTCTAGGATCTTCGCCAGAGTACGCCGGTCCACCAACCTCATGTTAGCCTTGTGGCAGTTTTGAACCGTTTGTTTTCCCTAACTTCCTGCTACCTTCGGAACGTTGTCTATCCATCTATTCAGGACTGTCTTACGCTTTAATTTGTATGGAATCGTCCAGATTCCAAATTACTCCATGAAGCGAAACCTGGCTAAACAATCTCAGGCGAATCCTGCACCCGTAAATAACATACTTATTCGTCCATAAATCTACCTAGAACTGAATAAACACGAAACACAAAGACTCTTTCAACAGACCATCTCAGATCCTCACAACAATCAGCCGTTTCTTCAATTTTTTCTGTCACCTTATCTAGAAAGGGACAGAGAATATTTTCTTTGGGATTAGAAAGAGATGCAAGTATGATCGATTTAAGTGATGCAGCTGCTGCCAGTGCCAGGTAGCAAGTCTTTCTTGAAGATTCTAAGCCTATTTATTTTTTGAGGAACTTTTTAGATTAATGAAATTCGGAATACTTATGATAATATCGGGAAAGGGTAAAGGGATAAAGAATGGCAGTACTGTTGGCAGATGGCTGTCAATATTTCTTGAATTGGAAGAAATAGATTATAGTTAAAAGCCAGATGACGCCCTATCTGATCAAAGTGATCAATAAAGACCTAATGATGTCAAGACCTTCATAAATTAAGAATTGACCAACCAGCTCAGGGCCTGTGTGGTGGATTACGGCCACCTCTCTCTCTCTCACACACTGAGAAAGCATATGTCTCACTCCCAGCCGTGGGAACAGTAAAGGCACTGAACTGACCTTCCGAAAGTTAAATTTGTCAATGAAGTCCCTGTTGAAGACTGAGTTATTAGAATTGCAGTCAATAATATTTGCTTTTGAAATTATATTTCCCATAATCGCGATATCGCAATCAACAGAGTCATAAAACTTTAATCTAACTCCCAGAAAAGCAAATAAACATGATTGGGACACCAAAAGTCATGCTTGATCATGAAACTCGTATCAAAATATTTGAACACCACACGGAAATAAGTATTTCGGAGTTAATTTGTACTTCTTGGTAGCAAACTGCAAAATCTCAATCAAATCTTTCTTCCTTCTGTAATAAATCGATACAAGTCAACGCAAATTAAAATCATTAAACATTTAAACGATATCAATTATTGTTCGTAAATTGGACCATGGGAACACACACTTATAAAAGGAATAATTACAATAAATGATTGATATCGAGAAAGTAGAAATCATAAGAGATCAATCGAAGACACTTTCTATGTCAGACCATCAGTCAACTACAAAAGAAATTGCTTTAAACGGACCAATTGTTGTCATACATTCATCGCGACAATTGCAAATGACTACTTCGAGAAAATAAATCAAGCTATCCATCTTAGAACCGACATAAGTCATATTCCTTATCACGCTATTGTGCGGAAGTTCGAAATTCAAACACCATCGACCAATCACGTCGGACCATCTGCCGCGAACGGCGCGTGCGCCGATCTTTGATCGATCGTGTACTTTTGCGCGTGTGTGCCTGCTCCTTATACCATTTTTTTGTGTGTGAGCACGAATCTATTCCTTTGTGTGAACGTCTCTAAGATTTGGCAGATGGCACGTGCTGGTCTATGCTTCTTTCCGTACATCTGTCGTTTCTTCGACCTTTTTTTCTTTAATCTTTGGGATTTTTTGTGATTTTCGTAGTGGCATGTGTCGCTGATGCTGGGATGCAAATATGACGTTTTCGGGGAAAAAAAACTCTGGTTTTAATTCGTGTAAGGAGCACATGGTGTTTGAAAAAATAAATCGTTCGGCACAAGTGCTTTGTTATTCCGTTTGCCATCTGCTAGCACCTTCTTGTGGAGGTCTGTGATAAACATTGATTCCTTAGAAAGGTAGATCAAGTAATCGGACACAAATCTAAAGACAGGTAAAGAAATATAAGTAAGGTTCCAGTATTTCGTTGAAAAAAGTAAAAGGTGCATCGTACGTGCTTTTTTAATGTTATGTGACCTTTCAATGAGAGCTTTGCAAGTGAAGTAATGCACGACAAAGCTTTTTTAGCTTAAAATTTGTCTAAAGAATACCGACTTTATATTCTTCCAGCTTTCAAAAAATATATCGTCATATTCTGAATTAACTTTACGTAGGTATCTTTATCGTAACTGTAAGAGATCCAATAGCTATAAAGTTGACCCTCACAAGTTTAATTCAGATATAATTAACTTAATTTTAAGAAATGAAGTCGATGCAACAAATCAGAAGCAACAAAAATCAAGTAATCAAAATAATCACTAGCCAGCCAAACTCAAAACACAACACCGGAAGTACTCTCACGCACTTAGGACATTCAGCGGAAACCAGTCCCATCCCCATCCCTTCTGAAATACGAGCTCAAGGTCTTAATGCACCTTCCTCACTACCTGAACGAACAGGAAGTGGCACAAAGCATTGCGTTTGCGCAAAAACCCACCGAATCTCATCTGCTCGCTTCCGCAGGATACGGAACCGTCTGTGAGCGCCAGGAAGTGTGCAAAAACTTAGTTGCGCGGGCGCAGGTTGTACTGCGCTCGTTGTTTATGGTATGTAGGTACCCGTTGAGTGAAATTGCAGGTGATGCCGTAAGTACTTGTTTGTTGTGTGAAATTACTTGTAATTGTTTTTTTAGTCATTTAAATGATAACTTGAAAGGTTTTTCGTTTTGTATGCGGACTTTATTTTCAAAGATATGTTTTGTATCTTTGTGTTTTATACCATTTAGATAAAAAAAGTCTGAATTTATATATAAATTATAAAGAATAAAAAGCCACACAATGTGCTCATGTTTGTTTTGCGATGAATGTTGCTAAAAACATGTTAACTTACACTTAAATTAGACCTACTTATCGTTGCATTAAATGCCGGCCTCCTTTAAAATATCTACCTGGTTTTCTGACAGCGCGACCGTGTAATTAGGTCTATAAAACCCACAATTAATATCGATTAATTAAAAACAAATATCGCGACGAGCACATCACTACTAACAACAGTGCTACCAACTTGCAGAAACAAAATGTCAAAAACATTACCTAGATAAATAAATGGACGACAATATCGCCACAACTAAAAACAGCGGTCGTTTACATTAAGTTGCAATTTCATAAATGACTACGAAATGCGAGATGGGTGTGCGTTACTGTGGTTCTGTCTGTTATTTTTGTAACGTATACTTCTTTCTATCTAGAGATATTCTTATCGATATTTTTCTTCGTTCATTCAGCTTAGATTACATCCTTGCAGTTATTCGTCTCACTTATCTAGACCCATTTAAATGGTTTTTATGGTTTCTAATTGAAGATCACAGATCATAGAATAGTTGTTTCTAGGATCTGTGGTTAGCGTACTTAGTAATGGAACCAAACTGTTATTGTTCACTAGTTCTACATTGTTCAAACGTTTCAAATCCTTTCCATCATTAATTAAACAGACCTATTCCGTTACTTCTTCAGAAGACTACAGTTTGTCAGATAAGCTTTGAAACATCCATCTCTGAAGGATATTCTTATTTGGCTTAAAAATATTAAATCATACATAAGGTACTGGTAAGACACCAAAAACCGTAGTCTTGAATTGGCGTAAGGGCCAACAATACGGCAAGCCCATAAGACAGGCAGACTGTTCTAAAAGACTAACATCATGAAGAGAAGTAGAAGGGCAAGCTAAGCTTTTAGACTTGTATGAAAGTACAGGCACTATAAAGGGTGTAAAAAGACTCTTAACAAAGCCGAAAGGCACTTGTTTTCCCCGTCATTGCGATATATATTTTTTTCTAGACCATACCTAGGAACCTTCTAGTTACGGAGATATTGGGGGTCAAAGTTCCAAAAATTTTCACAAGTTTTTTTTTTTAATACATGTTTTTAATGTATTTTTTTACTTAAGCCACCTTCACGACCCTACTCCGGTAGCATTCAATCAATCCATCAGCACAATGTTTTGAATGTGTTGCATTGAGTCCTACCGTAAAACGTGATTTTTCACCCTAAAAAAGAAAGTCGTATCCCAGCAATAATTTTTGCGTAAAGTTACTTAGTTTGATGTACATAATGCTTGGTTAAAGGCTTCGTGAAGAGTCTGTTTACACCCTGTATTTACATGGAATGAAGTCTGCAAGACTTCCAGCCGGTGGGCATTTCTTGATGATAGGTACTCGTAAAGTCGTAATTGTATTTTCGTGAAGCACATCATCAAATAGTTGCATGACCTTGCTCCATTTTCAGATCACGCATGATTGACAGCGAACCATAACTAAAAGTTCATGGTTTTTCTATCCAACGACGGACCTCTTAAAAATGGAATGTGATCGTCTCGCGGTAATGATGGCGGGTGCACGCGCCGCCGCCATATATGGCCGAAGGTTTCCGAAGGTGGCCGAACGAGCCTTCGTAAATGATCGACACCTAATTTTTATGGGTTTACCGAATTAATATCAAGGCGAACGCGTTGTTTTAATATTGATTCGATTAATTGAAGAGCAATGGTGGTCCAATAATACCAGCCCCAATTACGACGCCAGCACATCAAGCTAACCGAAACTGTCCAATTTTCAACAACATTTTACAATCAAACGTGAACCTAATGCTTCAGCGATAAAGTTGAAAATCTATTAAAGAAATTTGACAGATTATAGTAGTTTGATGTGATGGCCTCTGTACATCGGTTCGAAATTAGACAGGCTCATTACTTTGTGAAATTTATTTCATCACCTCAGCTCTCAAAACGGGTGAAGGAAAGATCCTAGAACCAAAATTCGAACCCATATGACAACTACCAACCCGCACTGGGGCCTGCGTGGTGGATTATAGCCCACTCTGTCCCATAGAGAGGAGGCCTGTGTCCCAGCAGTGGAAACATTACAGGCTGATTATACTTATTCAACAGTGTTGCGATTCCCAATCGCTTTGATAAAAATTTAATAAGATAATTGTAATTTGCATGCTGCTTTAAAATTGAATGTTCAGCTGCCTGTCAGTAACAAGCTGGAATTTACGGAAATTGAGGATGTGTGTTAAACGTAGGTAATACTTTGTGGTACTACATAATTGGTGGTATTTAATTAGCACTAAGTAATAACAATCTTGGAAAGTCTATAATGTTTTCGTCGAACAGAATTAGAGTATTTAAATAATACAAGTTAAAGTTTTCAGAAAACGTTGTAATCGTAATGAAAGTAATTTACAGAACATTCCTATATCCTGATGACGTTATATCCGTGATAAATGTGGGAATATCCGTCATGTGTGTAATATTTATAACTTCCAACAAAGACGACATCTTTTATTTATCATAGATTTCGGCAGACATCACAGAAGAAAAAAATAAGCAAAACAATGCAGCATTTAAAACTATTTTTGACAAAACACGGTCGTGACATCCTTCACCATTGAAATATCGTTCCGAAATTAAATATTTAAATTGCTGTCATCGCCGCCGATTTGAAAAACGAATGGACGGAAGTACAGGTGATTGTTTTTTTTCTTAAATCAAGTTACACGTAGAACAAATTCATCGGTGGTCGGCCATTACTCGACTAAATCGAAAAGCGACAAAATCGACTATGATGACTACGAGTGACGGGAATATTCAAATAACAGGTCTGTGAACTGTTTTTTTTACATTGAACTCAATCGCGTAGTACGTGACAGCGTTATGCTTAATTTGACTAAATTACGTAGTGTGATTTTTTCGTATTTTTTCCTGGGTTTTCAAGTTTTTGTAGACATTATACGATTTTATGCACGCGGTAGGTTGTTTTTATATTCAAAAAAGTCTCTAGGCTACGATCTAAATTACACGTCGGATTTAATTCGAGAAATAAACGTAATAAGATTCTTTGTTGAGAAAAAAATGGGGCATCGCGTTATGATGTCTATAATGATCAATAACCCTTCATCGATCGTGATGCAACGGAGTGAGAAAAAAAACAAATTACCGCGTCGTGATTCTACCACTTAATATTCGTAGTATACACAGTATCTCACGACTACTTTAAAAATAAAAAATATGGGGTGAAATAACCAGTTACGGGCCATCATTAAATGTTAACATTATTACGTTATTGGGGGTCAGACTGAGCGCATCATTGAAACTTTAGATATTATTAAAGCTAACAAGAAAACCTTTTTAATTGATTTAGGGACAATTTGAGTATTAAGTTAAAAAATACATTTAGGTCATGCGTTTATGTAATTTGCTTTAGACACGATTATTTACGAATCATGCAACCATACAAAACAATAACCATTTTGTTTTTTCAGTACGAATTCCGAGGACAAGTATTTCACAAATTATTACCAACAGCGGCCAACTGGCAATGCCATTTGAGCGCCAAAAGAACCATAAACAGCAGTAAAACACGATTTACTAAAACATTTTTATGCATGTAACCAAAGTATCCAACCCATCAACGAACCAATCAGCCCTACTCATAAGAATATCGGCCGAGCGATAGGTTCATTCGAAAAAAGAACGCTGTGATTTTTTTATCGAAAGCTGCACGGCTAGCAGGTGTAATCCACAATGAGGATTTGAAAAAAAGAGTTTGGAACAGAAGGCCTTTTTCCCACGCCCCTATCGATATTTTTGAGTTTTGAATTCAGAACATTTTTACATTTAGAGTAACTTGTACGTTTTGGACTTGACAATGAGAAGAGTGAACAAAATGGCTAACGAAAACAATCCAAGGACTAAACATTTCTCAAAAATATTTACTTTTTCTAACTATTTAATGAACTATCCATTGTCTATCTATTAAAGTCAGGGAAGTTTTGTAGAATCTTTCGTTTAACAATACATTCGATTTTAAATCAATTTATATGAAGTAATAATTACATTGGTTTTGAAAAGAAGCAATCCTAAATGAGAACTTGACTTTGTATGTAGCTACACATTTAAGAAATAATTGGCCACTTACAAAAATATGTAAAATAGCCAATACATTGTTTCATAGTTTCTAATACAGTTTTTTTGCCAATAAGACTTAAAATACAGGATCTCTAGAGATCCTGTATTAAAAACGCGTTAAAGTTTACGCGTAATAAACCGAATTTTTTGTCCTTATTTCGTAACATTAATTTTAAAAATATGTTTGCAAACAAAGAACCCACATCTATAAAACAGCCATTTAATAAGTCGTCATAAAACTGAACCAAACTCTCAATGTTACCAACATCCCGTTATTTCATCATCGGTGTTGCCATATATATTGTCCGCTAAACAAATATTGTGAAATAAAAATGTCAATTGCACGGAAAACAGTAAAACAGTTGGTGTTTACATTCCGATGTGAATTCGTAGTGATCGGCAATATTGGAGCGTCTGTTACACCGTGGTGTAACGTCAATATTTTGATGATACACCAAGAAGCATGAATCAATAGAGTACCGGACCAAAAGAAACCCAGCTATTGCTAATAGCTTCATTTTGAAAATGGTTCTGTAAAAAAGATATTGGAATGTATTTTACTTCAAAACACCATTCCGTGATTTCATGATTTTGACACAAGATAAGCTAAGTGGAAACATCATTTCTTTTCAGAAAAGAAATTACGAATAAATTCGCGGTGTCAAGGACTCTGAAGTCTAGATATTAATTGTATCGTTTTTCTAAGTTTATTCTATTGTTCTAGTGCTCGAGATTATTAAAAATTACCTTTTTTGGAATACCAAATAAACACATTTTTGATACGTTGGTATCTCTTAAAGCCTTTGGCAAATATTAATATCATGTACGAAAAAAATCTTAAATTTTAAAACTCCGCGGCTTATCGAACAACACCTGCTTTACTTTCACCCATAATGCTACATTCCAGTGTAACAGCAGCCCGTTCGTCTCAAACGACATCTTGAACATGACAAGGCCCTGACATTTGGCCGGCGACGCAAAAACCGCAGGCGCTGCGAGCAGGCCGGTGCTCTATCGCATTTCACCGTTATGCTCGCTCATTGTTTCAATTATCGCTTTAACGGGTTAAAAGTAGGCTTTAAGTAGTCGCTTGAGGGTTTGTTTATCATGAAAAAGCGTTTAGGGTTTATCTAATGGCTATGCGGATAGTGTTGTATAATGTTATGGTACGAGGGAATTATTTATTATACAGGAAAGTTATGGAAAGAAAAAAATAATTATGGACACCTCAGACCCTTGACCGGTGTTGAAAGATGATCCGTGTTTATGACCTATACCAGGGATTCCCAAAGTGATCGATATCGACTCCTTGGGGTCCAAATCGGTTTGAAAGGGGTCGAGATAAACGAAATTTTGGCGATCGACCCCTATCCAAGCTGCGCCTTGTGCTCCGTTTTCAAAATATTTTTTTATTAATGAAGTATACGAGTTTGCAAGGGACACCGACGTGAAAAATTAAATTGGTAAGTATTTTGTATCAATACGAAAATAAAATAAATATAGGATTTTTAAAGTAATTTAGCTATGGGGGACTGAGGTATCAGTTCATTTTGGAAAAGGGGTCTCTTACCCAACATAGTTTGGGAATCCATGGTCTAAACCAAACAATAAGAATCTGGGACATCAACGGTCTACATGTCATTATAACATCCCGCCTGTAATCCCCGAAGGGTTAGGCAGAGGAGCACTTAAGAGTACCCCACATTTTGCCAGTTACTCATGCTCATTCTCAGCAGGCGCGACCACTCGACGACGAGGCAGTCAATCAATCAATGGTCTAAAATCGCCAGAAGAGATTGCACTGGCATTGACTACGATTGTGACAATGGATTGGGCGATTGTCTTTATAAGGTTCTGTACTTTTTTTGAAAAAACGGAACCCTTATAGGATCACTCGGCTGTCTGTCTTCGTCTGTCACAAGAATAATTGTTTACATAAGATAAATAGTTTTGAAGTTATTTAAGAAAATAGGCGAAAATTGACCATTCCCTCTCCCCTAGGCAAAGAACTATATATAATATGTTGTATTTTTTTTCAAAATTTTCAAACTCATTCCAATTTTCTTTTGGTTTTTTTTTATTTTTTATTTTCCTGTAATCTATACTATAAGAAATCTATGGTACTAAAAGTAACATAGGAAATTCAATATTTTTGCGTTAACTTATCGATGATTAACGTACTCTCCACGCGAGTCAAACTCGCACTTGTCCGATTTTTGAAGATCACGAAAGTTCAGCCTTTGGGGACATCAATGCTAGCGCAACGTAACATCATCTTTTTTAATAGATACGGACGTCAAAAATAACTTACAACTACAATGCTTAATAAAATTCATCAGTCAAATGATTGTCCAAACTAAATAGTAGTTCAGCGCGGTCAACAAGCAGAAAAACAAAACAAAACACACAAACTAAACATTTTAAAATTGTTTTTTTTTTTCTCGTTTCTATTACATGGGACTTAAAGATACCTGGTGAAATGTAAGCACGAATTTGATAGTGTCAAAGTTACTATATATCCATTGACGACAGACCAACGTGAAGTAAGTAACAGGTAATTACTCGACTTATGCCATAATAATTATGATTGTTATCTTGTCAAGAGAGCGATGGACGCAGAAATGTGAGCGACACATGAGCATTCATGTACCGTGCTCAGTTAAAGGGTCTACTAATGACATTTACTTGTATCTACAATACAAGTAAATTCTTTCTTTCTTGGATGTTGTTAATTAATCTTCTGGTAGGTAAGTTAATTGAGGTGCAAATTGTACTGGAACACGACTTTGTATGTGCTAATATATAAATTTTGAAATGAAAACTTCTTTAGCATCGTTGTGATTTGAAAGTCGATGAAACGAAAAAGCGACAGTAAAAAGAGAAAGACACATAAATTCATAAGATTTAACGTGGGAGAAAATGAGATAGGAAGCATTGCACAGTGTTTATCTTGAAGCCAACATTTTGAAGGTTTCACTTTTACCACGTGTGACACATGTTTTTTTTTCTAATATCAGAATTTGTTTAGTTGCTATTTAATTTTCATATGCATAACATCAGGCCTGTAATCTCCGCTAGGTTAGGCAGAGGTACACATGTATCTTAAAAGTACACCCACATTTCACTAGTTATGTTTTAAGTCCCATGTAATAGGCGGTGAGCTTATTGCCATCAACTGGGCACAAATCCAAACTCCGTAGCTGCTACTGAGAAATTCCTGATGGGAAAACTCAATAACACTTTGCCCGAGCCGGGAATCGAACCCAGGACTTCATGTTCAGCAGTGGGTGTTGCGACCACTAGACCAACGAGGCAGTCAAGACAGTATTTTCATAAACATTAAGCTATTTATAAAAAGTTACAAATTCTTAAAAGTAATGGGCATTAGGTACAGACTGCCTAGATAAGTGGCGACAGCTATCAAGGCGTTCAGTTTTCATCAATAGGGTAGCTTACCAAAAAAATCTAATTAGTCCGTCAGAAAGATTTCCAAAAAATATTGGGAATGTATTTTTCTTTTTTCACGTAAACAAAAAATTAAGACGATAGAGTGGCTTATTCCCAGGCGCTCCATCATTTTATTCCCGGCGGCTCCGAATAAAAAAAAAAATATATATAGTATTTTATTATTTAACTAATAAAATTATGGAGCTGTTGGGAATCAATGTATGGAGAGAAATTGTTTGGAGAACAATAGATTTGGAGCTCCTGGGAATAAACCGATAGAGCGTCGAAAACTCGTATGACGTCACAAACCTCATGATCTTTGATGCTTTTTATCTTTGTCAGTTTTTATTGATTTGATAAAACAAAAAATACAAATCCAATATTTTTCGATAATCTAACTGACGGAATAAATAAAATCAATTCATAATATCTTTTTTTTTAACGTTATCACTGACAATCCTCTTTGAGGAGGCAACCAGGTAAACTGGTAGTTGATCCCCCGTTAATGTGATGCAAAAGTGGATCAAAGATAATTCTTTGTGGTTTATGAAACTTTGACTGACACAAAAAGTTCGCTCCAAAAGCTCCTTACCAAGATAGACCGGTTAAAAATTGATATAAAAATAGGGGTAACTTTATATAAATTCCCAAGAAGCTGAAAATTTACATGACCATTAGGGGTATCATTATATTGAAATTCTGAAAAGTCCCCATAGATCCCATGTGTGATGTGTGCAAAAATTTTTATGCGATGTCACAGTTTGCAAAAATGGGTTTTGATTTTTTTGCGAAACGGTTAGTTTTATGGGCAAAACAGTTGAACAAAAATTGTAGACCATTTAATTATCTACAAAAATTGGCCTTACACTTTTTTCCCTAAGATTCACCATTTCTGAGAAAAGCGATTCTATTTACTAAAGTTGTATTACTATTGGTACACTCATTTACAAACTGAAAAATATCGATAAAGAACCGCCAGCTCTATATTTACAACACCGAACAATTTAATCAATAAGTTTCAGCACAAAATATGCATACTTATCAATACAACACATTATTACAACTAAATTATTCCCTACAGCGAGAAATTATTCCTCTCTCCAATGATAAGAGTGCCTGTTATTAAAACCTACATCGGAGCGTAGCATAGATAAACGCAGAAGTTTCGTTCTATACTGTACATGAAATTTGACAACCAGTCTTACCAAGGGTTACCGTATTACCCAGTACTAACTAGGTTGTGGAGGTCAAATAGGCAGTAGTTCCATGTTAAATACTGGTATTCAGCTGCATCTGGTAAGACTGGAAGCCGACCCCAACATAGTTGTGAAAGGGCTCACACTTTCGGGCCACTGACTGTAACGACTGTCAAAGATCTATAATTGACAGCACGGAGGAAACTCGGTATGTAATGGGCTGTTACCCATCCATTGACCAACCTTGGCAAGCGCGGCTTAACCTGAATATCGGGCCAGGAGGCTGTTATTATTTTGCCACGAGAATAAGAATTAAAAAACTTTTATTTGTAAACATAAGTAGTTACGCAGTGTGTTAGATATTACAATATACATAGTTCGATTCACGGCGTTTTGCCGTGAAGCGTACAAATATGAACAAATAAATGTATTAATTTAGAAACAATTTATCAGTAAGTAAGTGTTCCTTGCAATCATTATCTTATGAAGTTATTATATAAGGTCCCATTAAAATAGGTGGACAAATTTTAACACAGCGTTCAGTACGTCTAACCAAAGATATCCAAGCAAAAATAACACTGATTAAAGTGATTTTATTTTGACCTAAAATAATAAATTTTTAGTGTATTTTCGTTAGCTGATTTTATTTTCTTGTAAGTATCTAATGCGTTTTTTTAATTTATTTTTTTACCATTGTCCTTATTTTGGTCTGAATGATTTCTAAAAGTTTGTCCATCTATTTTAATGGGACCTTTTATAAGAAGTACTGGAACTTTAAATTACTATAACATATAAAATGACAGTTATTAAAAACAATAATAAAAATTAGAAACCTATAATAATCACGGTCCTCTAGCTGTCACTACTGCAACTAGGTATTATTATGGACTTTTGTAGTTTCTTACACAATGGCGAAAGGCCTACCATATTGGTCAAAAAATGAATGTACAACATCAATATAATATTGCGTTAATAATATAGCTGTTATAAACACGTTGTTTACAGTATTCCGTCGACGGCAGCGCCATCTGCCGACGTCCCGTTAACTCAGGGACATGCGCACGCGCAAACTTAAGTGAAAACAGATGATGGATACTTTTACTAGCGAAGTTCTTACTTTGTAGCACTTTGCGTGCTCAGTTATTTATTAATCTTGTAATTAAAGTCAAAAACGTTTTTTTTCGATATGTTGAGAAGGTTTTATACGTAACTGCGTGTTATTGTAGGAAAGGTAAAAATAGCATTTATTTATTAGGTCAAGGTCTATCAAAATTGTAGTTTTGTTGATTATTTTGAAACTCTATAATATAGTAAGTAAGACAGTAATAAACATTATTGTCTTTTGTTTAAGTAGCAGGTAAGCATGGGGACTGCATTGGAGATTGGAGACAGCCTCGTTGGTCTAGTGGTCGCAAGCGGGACTGCGAGCATGAGGTCCTAGGTTGGATTCGCGGGTCGGGTAAAGTATTATTTTTCCATCAGCAATTTCTGAGTAGCAGCCGGGGAGTCTGGATTTGCGCCCGGTTGATAGCCATAGGCTCGTCCAGTAATTACATGGGACTTAAACATAACTGGCGAAATGTGGGTGCACTATTAGGTAAACCTCTGCCTAAACATTCGGGGATTACAGGCGTGATGTAATGTTATGTTATATCTATGTCTAAGCCCCGAAGGGTTAGGCAGACCTAGCCCTTCGGGGATTAGTGTTGCCCAAAATCGGTCTTGGTCATGCGAAAATGCAAGAACAAGACCAAGACTGCAAGACCAAGACCGATTTTTCCTTTTAGCATTTCCCGCCAGTCTGTAATTACTTTCTTCTGTAAATATAAAAGCGCACACAAAGCACGTAATGTAAAGATTTAGCGAGTTTAAAGTCCAAAATCGGTCTTGGTCTTGCAGTCTTGGTCTTGTTCTTGCATTTTCGCAAGACCAAGACCAAGACCGATTTTGGGCAACACTTAGGGGCCATTCAAATATTACGTAAGCACTACAGGGGGGCGGGGGTGTTTTTGCATTGCTTATTTTTGATGACATGGGGTGTGAAGGGCTCACCAACCGGTGATTACGCCAGCACTATTTTTTTTACTTTTTCGGATTTTCTACAAAATTTAGCCGATTTTGGTTTGAACACATATAGGTATGGCAAACCTACTTCCAAGCCTATCCTTAATTCTAGACTTTGCTGCTCATGAATCAATCAAGAAACCAGAACACATAGGCTTCCTTACTTTTGCTGACGAGGAGAAGGAGGGCGGTTAATAATTGCAATAAATCTGCTTACGTAATACTTAAACAGTGGGTTATAGGCGTGATGTTATGTTACGTTAATCTAAACTATTATTTTTACCAAGTAACCATGTAGTAGAAACCGCTAAACCGTACTTTCCTCATCATCAGAAGTCATGGGAAGTGTCGAAACAGTCGCTCGCAGTCGAACACACAATCAATTCTTCATCAACGAATAAAATCAATATTACATCCTGTCCTTACATAAAAGACAGTAATGATGGCGCGAGTTTTGGCAATAATCGTAAAATTGCAGGAAATCGAACCTGATGAATGTTATTACTTCCTCTTAACAATTACTTATATGGTCAGTAATTACTTCTGACCACAATAAAAGTTACATTAAGTTATTGTATATTAATTTTTGTTGTGGAAATCTATTTGGAAATTGCAAACAAGCCTATGTGGGCTGCGGGCTGTTTGAAAGAGATACCGCGGCTCTAGAACACAAAGGGCAAGGAAGGAACATGGATGGGTTTTAGTCAGTACAAGTCTGACACTCCCTTCCGCTGTACCCAGAGCGGGAGCAGTCATTTGATGATTTCCCATCCGTAAAAAAAAAAAAAGCCTATGTGGTAGGTAAGTTTTAGAATTTAGAAAGACGAACAACATATTTAGGTTTTTTTAACAATACAGGGTGTAAACAGACTCTTCACGAAGCCGTTAACCAAGCATTATGTACATCAAACTAAGTAACTTTACTCAAAAATTAGTGCTGGGAAACGACTTTTTTTTTGGGCTGAAAACCACGTTTTACAATAGGACTCAATGTAACGCACTCAAAACATTGTACTGATGGATGGATTGAATAGTAAGGGGGTGTTTAAAGTAAAAATCTTACATTAAAAACATGTATTTAAAAAAAAACTTGTGAAAAAGTTGGAACTTTAACCCCCAATATCTCCGTAACTAGAAGTTACCCAGGTATTGTTTAGAACAAAAAAATGATCGCAATAACGGGAAGAATAAATGCCTTTCGGCTTCTTTAAGAGTCTGTTTACACCCTTTATATTGATGTCATCATCATCAGTCTGCAGCAGTCCACTGCTGGACATAGTCCTCTTCAATCGCATGCCACTTAACTATCATCCAGTTGCTACCAGCCTTCCTGTGAAGATCGTCGCTCCACCGTACGCTTACAGTATTTGAGGTACTTCTACTTAAAAAGTAAGTATAAAACAAAGAGCGAGAGGATCTCGTGGCTTCATAATAACAGCCGCACGGGGCGATTACCAAGCCTCTTTAAGCAGTGCTTGCTAGGAACAGTCTGTGGATGGGTGACCATGCATTACATACCGAGTTTCCTCCATGTCTCGAGAAGTACGCCGTTGCCGGCGGCGGTAATTTTTAGATCTTTGACAGCTGTTACAGGTAGTTAGTGGCCCGGTAGTCTGACAACCTGACTTACTTAGGAGTATCGGAAGTTCGTCATTATTGTGCTAACAATTTTTAAACTGATCAGGTTTATCTCGTTTGTGAACGGAAGCTTTACCGCTATATCTATTTCTGTTTCCAAAAATCTTTGTATATCACACATTATCTTCTTATTTTTAAAAAGAAACGTCTTTAAGAAACATGGAGATATAGTCATATAGTCATGGCCATATAGTCTCTCATACAGTCCATCCATCGTTTCTTTGGTCTTCCTACATCCAAACATTTTTTTTTTGGGTAAACGCCTCTCCCATATCCTTCCAGGTACTCTTCTCCTGCGCCACCTCGAACCAGCCAAACACACGGACACAAAAACTTTAACTCTTTATAATTTTAGCAAAGATAATACTGCAGTATTTGAGGACTAACAAGGAGAACGCAAATCAAGTATTTTCAGTTTATTATTTATTTATTTACGACACAGGTGTTGTCCTAAGCACCTGACATAATCCCCTAGTCGTCTAGGCCCGAGATAGGGTGTCCTTTGAGCTATTTTTAGCAACAGAAGTGAGAGACTAAGTATCGTAGTTATTACATCAAAACCAATAACATTTGCTTGACATAATATGGCAAGAAAGGAGGTGTCTGATGAGATGACGAGTAATAGAGCACTATGGAAGACGAAGACACGTGCCGACCAATAACAAATTAGGATAAAGGCAGGAGAATGATGATGATAATATTCTTCTGTCTTATCAATCTTATCTTATTTTTTGGCCAAAGAATCAGCATTGCCATCCAACGTGGCAATGCTGCCAGCCTTCTTATCACTTTTCCTGTTGGCGGCGATGTGGACGAATTTTTCGACGCTCTGTAACCTTTTTTTTTTCTTTTTGTCTCATACATATATATTTTTTTTTGTTACTAATATAGATTAACTGTAGTTTGTAAATAACTTATCGATTTGAACTGTGATCAGAGCTACGTCATTAGGCATCCAGGAGGGTGGTATTAGCGTTACTGGTACAATACACAGGATTTCCCGAACTTATATTTAAAGATGGCCACTTGCGGATATGTTCATGTCCTCTAAATAGCTACCCCATAGATGTGATATTCATAGAGTAACACTACCCAATATTAAGTCTTATTCCTAAAAGCTGTGTTCAGAACACCGGTTTACCGTTGATATCGACTAAGCCACGTGGTGGTCTGAACACGTGGTTTTCCAAAGGTGTGTTAAAACATTACAACTGCGCAGTCACTTCTGTCATTTTTGGTATATAGTTTTACTAAAATAAGTTAAAAACGATTCTGTAGTAGTAGACATTTTCATGAAGTAGTCATTCATAGAATTAAATGGACTTAGATGGTTGTATTGATGATTTTAATGATAATAATTCTGTAGATACACACGGTTACGGCCGCGTATCCAATTTTGTTCAATATACAGCCTGACACTGGCCAGCCATAAATTAAACGCATCCACCTTCAAATCCAATATTTTAGACAGGTCCTTCAATAGATTAAAAGTCAGGAGCCAATCTAACATTTTGTGAATTATCCAAAATAATCTGTCCTCGTAAAGTTATTCTACCCAAATTGCTCCCGACTTTTTAAACAAAGGTGATGTAAGACTGCAGTCAAGTTCTTCCTAAGAAAGTTAAGGATTCAAGAAAGACAACAAAAACATCATGGATGAATGAAGGAACAGCACCTGCAACACCTGAACAGTAAGTAGACAGAACACTTGTAGGGCAAACCATACCATATGAGCACACGGGACTAAAGACACACAGAACATCATAACTTGGATTAGCTTGACTAGTATCTGCTCAATATCATACACATCTCTTGAAGCATGATGTCTGCCTAGTAAACAATAGCCTCTTGTAAGGCCACCGCAAGATTTTGGCGGGAACGTACAAGGCTGTGCGCCTAGTATGGCGTTCACCTGCGCTCGCGCCACCTGCCGCACATCTGACACAGATGCAGAGTAGTGATGGGACAGTGATGATGTCGATAGAAATTTTGTTAGATTTCTTTTTGGAACTTAAAAAGGAAAAATGCATGAAAGTGACGGATAATGAGGATTGACCTTGTTATATAGAAAGTATAATTATGTACAGAAGATGTCGTCTTATACAGACAATGCTAACTGCCTCAACATCCACGTAGAATTGTCAATATCATAATAAAACCATGAATAAATACAAGGAATATAAAAATAAGTACCCACATAAATAACTATTAATACAAAACACGTTAAAAACACGATAATACATAAAACCAAGCAAACAAGGGAAGTACTTGTGTATGTAAGCGGAGTAGTATTTTACGTGATGTTACTATAAATTGTAGATTCGACGAAAAATTTTGTTTCTTTCTGATTAACATCTCCGATTTGCATAGATATCACACAATTCTAGGCAATTCTAAAGGACACACAATAAATAAGTCGAGCAATTTGCATTTCGTTCTCAGAAAATTGTAGGGCTTATTTTTTATTGTTTTTGCAGTAATCGAGATAAGTAGAGAGACCATAGTTACTACTAGTACTTGGTAATTAGTTACATAACATAACATCACGCCTGTAATACCCAAAGGGTTAGGCAGAGGTGTACCTAATAGTAGACCCACATTTCGCCAGTTATGTTTAACACCACTCACTCCCACTCCCATGTAATAGGGGGCGAGCGTATTGCCATCAACCGGGCGCAAATCCAGACTCCGTAGCTGCTACTAAGAAATTCCTGATGGAAAAACCTAATAACACTTTGCCCGACCTGGGAATCGAACCCAGGACCTCTTGCTCAGCAGTCGCGCTTACGACCACTAGACCAACGAGGCAGTCAGGGTAATTAGTTACTTAATTAAAAATAGTACTCTGACGACATTTTAACATTACTTATGTATGGACGGAGTTAAGTAGACAACAATACATACCTTGCTATGTAACTCATTATCCTCGCATCATCTCCATGCTATGCATCTCCCTACTCAATAATGGCCTGATATGTAACTTTCTTTCTCCTAGACCGTGCGCCATTTACTTGAGGTTGGCATTCCTTGTCCATATCTTTCAATGAAAATTTCAACCTTGCACTGCTCAAAACACAAAATCATCTATACAATTTCTATCGACACCTCCCCCATCACTATAAACGTCTCTCCGCGCATCTCAACACTTGACGAATGCGCTTTACGCTGCACAACTAGCCTAATTATTATTACGTCTTATATCAAGAAAGCGATGCAGCCGCTTTATTGTGTTACACAACGATTGATTAATTGCGTTCAGAGTAGTGAATGTAAGTAGTAATTGTTTTAAAAAGATGTCTGGTCAGGGACAGTTACGAATGTGTTTCCTATTTATATTTTTATTGATCGTTGTTTTCGATGCTCTGTGTTTCAGAGTTACGTGAGGCGGTGGTAGAATCTTCTCGAACATTTAGGTGCTCACATAGCTTGTCTACTAATTCACCCTCTACTCCGTTAGCGGGACTTTTTGTATTATCATTAGACGCTTCTCATCATCATTCTCTTGCCCCTTACCCCAATTCATTTGAGGTCAGTGCAGCATGTCTTCTTCTTCCATACTTCTCTATTACTCGTCATCTCATCGGGCACCTCCTTTCTTACCATATCATCCTTTGCACATTCCATCCATCGTTTCTTTGGTAGTTCTTTATACGTTTCTCAATAATACATAATAATTAATCCTCCTAAACGTTTTCGGCCATTTTAAGCTCAATTGACACTGGAAATATTTTAAGGCAAGCTTTTACCTTTTTTTTTTGGGATGGGAAGTCATCGACGGCGAGCTAGCCCATTACTCACCGTCCACAGGTCCAGCTAATCTGTAACCGTAACTTACTTTTCGAGTACTAAGCTCCGAGCTGCCACTAAGAAACCTTAAAAGACTTTGCCCAACCTAGAAGTCAAAACCAGGACCTGACTATCAGCAGACACGTTTGTGACCATGAAACGTAGGTATCAAAGACATTCAAATTGAATTCGTGTCAATACTTGTTACTACTTAGTAAAAAATCGTTCTGTCTAGTGTCATACGCCCGCTTGGCATCAGTGTGTCAAAATCGAAAATGTTCGGGATCAAAATTTTTGAATGAAAATATTAGCAATGTCCACTCTATAAGTCTTTTCAATCTTTTTGGTAGGTAATAACTGGAGCAAAGCAGTGCCCTTTCAAGCAGCCGAAAGCCTCCTTCATTAATCTGTGAAAAAAAGAACAAAGCAGCAGATGAAAAGCTCGCATCCATGTCATAACATCACAACTCACACTTGACCATTCCGAAATACAACCTACCCGTACCACCCGATATAATTTTTTCATTGAATGCGTTGCATATTTTAATTTACTTAGTACACGAGTATTTTAGTTCGTCGTTAATATGGGAATCGTGCGATGCGCAGACGCAAGCCGCATCCAAATGACTTTACAAAGTTGTGTTGCCACGCCTAATACGGTGTTTTATATTAAATTATTATCTGCTACATTTATTACTCTGGTAAGGTAATTTAATACATGGTGTGTTTTATTTTAAAAAGTTAGAAATACTCGTAAAGATAATGGTGGTATTAATCTATAATTACTTTATGTTATTACTTTGTTTCTTTGTCTAGAAAAGCAGCTTAAACAAAAAAGCGGTTTTTAGTTTGAATTACAGGGTATTACAAAAATAATATGGCCTTATACCAATTTATTTGGGGTTGTCCATACTTCTCTATTAGTTGTCATCTACTATATCTGTATTCATAACTTGGCAACACCACTCCCATTTACCTACAGGGTTATAATGGCCCGCATGTATAGGGTGTATAAAAACACAAACAGGGTAATTTTGCCTAGATCTAGTGGCTGTTACGAATCGAGTCGGATGCCATTCGTGTCAAATCGGGATATGAATACATAGCACCTATAAATAGGTCCGTTAGAGGGGCGGGAGGGGGTTTACACTAGACACGATAACTACGGAGACTAGGCACTTTTTGAAGCTGTGTTAACCTGTTAACTTAATTATGAAGTAACACGGGATTTGTAGATTGAAAATCTAAAACATTGTACTAAAACTGCGGAGAAGCCCAAAAGGAGGGTTCTCCTTTTGGGCTTCTCCGCAGTCGGATAATTATGCATGTTAGAGATACTTAAAAGTTTTCAGAAACTTTAATCAGATTCACTGATCGATTTGGGAATTTATAATACATAATTTAGTGCGTTTTTGGCAGAGTGTGAATTTACGACTTACGCAAAAACGTAGTACTATGGGAACAAAAACCCCATTAGTTTTAAGTAGAATTCTGTTACAGAACCGGTAAAAAAAATTAGAATTTTTGGTCCCACTAGTACTACGATATGGTAGCACCTGAAATCGTAGGACTAGTGAGAAAAATATTCCCATTAGTTCTACCGTAGAACCATAATAATAAACCACATTTTCTCGCCCTGTAGGTCGTGTAAAATATTTTTGAAAGGATGTCAAAATCTTTTTTTTTAACCGACTTATTAAAAATAAGAGGTTATGTATTCCACCAGCATTTTGTTCTCATGTATTTGGCCGATTTACGTAATTCCTTTCATTTCCTAGAGGAAGCCTGTGCGGTGGTCCCATATAAATTTTCTATAAGCCCCTTTAATTAGTATTTTTCTTCTTGGCTTATAAAATAACAATAATTTCTATTTTTTTATGTTTTAATAGCCTACATTGTGTCCAAAGCTGGGCAAAGGTCTCCCCTCTCTCCCTCCAAACTTCTCTGTTCTGGGCGATTTCTGGTTACAATGTAAAATTGTTTCATGACAAGAGTTTTTATTCTATTACGAAAAAGTAGGTTACAAAAACCGACTTTCAATACAACACAAAAATGCTCATTAAGACACTGGGCTGTGAAGACGATGGATGAAAAAATTTGCATGTAGCGCAGATGAGAATGTCGAGGTAAAAGTGTGGTGTGACAAGAATGGATAAGGTGAGGAACGAGTATTTAGAGGAAGTTTAAAAGTTGCGCCAGTTACAGAAAAGTTGAAAGGGAATCTGTCTTGGTATGGACATGTGATGAGGAGGGATGAAACGCATGTGACTAAAAGAGCGATGAATATAAATTTTGATGGCCGGAGAGAGAGGAAGACCAAGTAACCAATGGATGGTTCTTCCGTAAGTAAAGTTATTGTAGACTTTTTTTGTGTTTTTTCAGAAGTTGGGTTTTTATTATATTCATTGTCCACATATAAACACAATATTGAATTCACCTATTTCTTCAGTAAAACAAACATGCAGCATGGCCCATTGCAGATTTTCTCAAATAAAACATAACTTTACGCCTGTATTTTCCGAAGAGGTAAGGCAGAGCTAAACTCACATTTCAAGTCGCATGTTATATGAGGCGTGCCTATTACCTCAGACCGGAAACGGATCCAGACGGCCACAGAAAAATTTACCACCATACCTCCACAAATCCGTGGGAAACGATACTTAAACATATAAATAAAACAACTCAAGTTAAAACGCATAATCCTGAAACCAGTTTGATTCAATAAATTGACGAGAATATGAGACATCGTTAACATTTAGCGTGCCGCTCAGCTGCTCTGCATTCCGTGTATGTAAACGTCCAGTTTTTCTCTTCCTGACTCTGTAATAGCTGTGGACGACTTTTGCGGAATAACTGCCTAATAAGACACTTTGAATTCGAAGATATCTACGACATCCATCAGATGTGGGCCCGCGTGATTGATTACAGTGGACACTCTCACATTGAGGTCTGTTGTTCAGCAGAGGGAACGTACAGGCTGATTTTGAAGACACATTGGGCATTGGCACTTTTGCGCATCGATTATTTAATAGTTTCTTCAATATATGAGATTATGTTACGTTTCGTCATGGCTTTTTTTTTTTTTATACTGACCTTCATCGTGTCCTACTGTGGGGTAAAAGCCTTCCTTTTCTTATTCTATACCTCTCTATCCAGTGTGATCTCTGACCAAGTTAGCCCAGCAAACATGATCAGATCCTCACACCACCTTTTTTTTTCGGATGGGAAGTCATCAAATGACTTCTCCCGCTCTGGGCAGAGCGGAAGGTCGAGTGTGAGACTTGTACTGACTAAAACCCATCCATGTTCCTTCCTTGCCCTTTGTGTTCCAGGGCCGCGATATCTCTTTCGAACAGTCCCGCAGCCATCCTCACACCACCTTCGCCGTTACCCACAATACAGGCCCATTTCTTGTTTGTAGATGATTTGTTGATGATTTTACCCATTGGTAGATGCACGCCGGTATTTTTACGATGTTTTCCTTCACCATCTTTCCAGCAGTGGTGACTAATTTGCCTAAAGTAAAGCCACGATGCGATGAGATACAGAGAGAGACTGTTTGCCGTGCCTCCATGTCGTACTGTTGCACGAGCTAAGTCGCCAATTCCTCGCACTCTGGTGATCTCTTGGATTTTAATCCAACACATGATCTGTTTGCGGATGGATGGACGAAGATTTTATTGGTATGTCAGAAGTACTGTGAGAGGAATTTATGAAAGTGTCAAATTTTGCTTTACTTTGATATTTTATATGTTTTAATGTGTTATAATATAATTATCTCTTTTATTTTTATAATTTTAGTTACTTTAATTGGTTATTAATACAACCGTTGTAATTAAATAAATAAAAAACACACACACACACAATGTCTACCATGGGAACATAAACAAATAAACCAATTAATCATTGAACAAGAACGACTATTGTTTGATCAAACGACCTACTCGTAGCGAATGCCGGAAGCGCGGGCGCAATCATACGCACCTGACCAAATATGGGTGACATCTCAATGTGTAGAGCAGGTTGATAAGGCGGTATTTTAACTACCTACAAACGTACAATTTACCATGTTATGTAACACATAAATGTCAAATTTCATGATTCTAGGCCAGCGGGAAGTACCTTAAAGGCTATTGATTCCCTTGCAAAATCGCAAAATATGCGACAACGGTAATTATCTTTTGATCTTGACGTTGTCTTACAAGTTTGATTTCACAGCTGTAAGAGACCGTAGACCCGCATTCTTGAGAAAAAGGGTCTTGACAGACAGATAGACGAACAACGAAGTGATCCTATAAGGGTTCCTTTTTAGGGTTCCGTATACAAAGAGTAAAAACGGGACCCTATTACTAAGACTCCACTGTCCGTCTGTCTATCTGTCTGTCTAGCTGTCTGTCACCAGGCTGTATCTCATGAACCATGATAGCTAAACAGTTGAAATTTTCACAGATAAAGATATATTTCTGTGGCCGCTATAACAACAAATAATAAAATTATAAATTATTTAATAATTAAAGGGGGCTCCGATACAAGAAACGTGTTTTTTTCGGTTTATGATACGGAACCCTTCGTCCGCAAGTCTGACTCGCACTTGGCCAGTATTTTTTAACTTCATCTAATCATAGAAAACCCTAGACCAGTAGCTACGCTAATGTTATTTTTATTAAAACTTCCACAAACCGACAGGAACACACCACTTATCTACTACTATGTAATTCACATATTTTTCTAAGAAACCCACCGAAATACATCAACAACGTGGATGTACTCACGTTCATAATTTATGACTTAAAGTTATTTAAAGTTCGATAAGGTTGGGCGCCAATCTTTGACGCAAACTCTTGGGGTGTTGGCCCAACTATAATTATGGTACTGCAAATATTGTTATTTTACGTACATCGGAAGTGACGTCTACGATAGTGTTAGTACAGGTATTCAGTCGTACGTTCATATCTTTATTACCTTCAAATAATTCTAAGTGCGTATCTTTCAAATTTTACAAGGTCTTATGAAATATGTATCATTTTATGATATGATAAAAACTGTAATATTATTATGATAACCAAGTTTTAGCTTGTTTTACCACCTCTCCTCCTCCTCTTGTAAGTTCAAGTTAAATTCTATGTTGCATATTTCGGCACTTTTGTTTCGATTTTGCTGCATATTTCAAGCACATATTTATGATTATTTCAACCATTTTAAGTTGCATATTATAATCCGGTATCCAGTGATTAGATTTTGTATCACGTTACTTAGAATATATATTATGTTGACAGAACTATAGGCCTCATGTCACAGTGAATAAAAAGCGACAAAATAAAAAAATAAACATGTGTGCAATTCACACGTGGTAGAAATGAAACCTTCAAAAATGTTGGCTTCAAGATAAACACTGTATAATGCTTCCTATCTCATTTTCTGCCACGTTAAATCTTATGAATTTATGTGCTTGTCTCTTTTTACTGTCGCTTTTTCGTTTCATCGACTTTCAAATCGTAACGATGCTAAAGAAGTTTTCACTTCAAAAGAAACGGCCAGACTTATTATGGAATTTATTGTGCGAACCTCCACGCCAGTCTGTAGAGTTACTGCCGGCTTCTCTGTTCCCTGAATCCTACTCATTATATTAAGGATCTATTCAAAGTTCGAGTGAATTGGTTTCTTCTCGGTCAGGGCGCATCATCGCTAAACATCAGGCCGGGCTGTTGCGGCCAAACGCAAGTCTATTTAGTACAAAAAAACTTGATAAAAAAATATGAAATTATAATCCTACCTAATTGTTATGTACTGCGAAACATAAGTGTAAATCTGTCACGTAAAACCTTGAGGCAAACTCCATTGAAACATAATTGCAATATCTGAAGTAAGTGAATATATGTAAATGGTAAACTCGTGCATACAAAGTAAAGGAATTTAACAACTTTTATTATATCTAGGTAATCTTAATATAACCCCAGGCAATAATTTTAACTGAACAGAGGATATAATGGATAATATAAATGAAAAATCGGCTTCGTATAGGTACAGGTATAATTAATCAGTCTTTAATTATCTCGCTGCAAAGGAAGTACATAATATGCTCATACAAAGAAGTAATGACCACTGATCACCATGTTATGTCACTACCTTTTTACCCGACTGCAGAAGAACCCTAAAAGAGGGTAATGTTTTTTTTTAACGGCGTTCAAAATTCAAATACGAACTTTGCCAGTTCTAGTACACACCCATGATCTATCTGCGTGGTTATATGGAACACGATTACAAAGGCAAAATCTTTAATTTTTACAAATTGACAGCATTCATATGGCCTTTGCCCAGGAGCGGGGGCAATGCGGACTAGCTAAAAAAACAAAATTCATTGCGAATTTTTCACTCACAAATCAATGGTTAAGAATATCCTTCAAAATGTGTGGGAATAAGATATAACGTTTGAACTAACGGAATATGGGTGACAGTTCTTCATAAGCAGAAACTTGTGTTTTAGCCTTAGATGTCCCACTCCTAAGGCTAACAAAAAAAAAACCAGCCCAGAGCGGGACAATTTGATGATTTACTATCCGAAAAAAAGAAAAGAAAACTCTCCCCCCGTTCCTTACACTTTTCTCAATGCAGTGCCTCTTCCCTCCAATTAACAAGAAATCCATTCAAGGCGTCCCATCATCTTCTCCTCGGCCTGCCGCGACCCCGTCTAGCTACCTCAGGGCTCCAGATTTGTTATATGCGGGTCCACAGCTATGCCGGCAGTTTGGCAGCTTTATGAGCTACGTCAGCAATTTGAGTTCACTAACTCCGCCAAAACTCACACGGAAACATTCCAACAAAAACTCCATCGAAATCTACCAATCAGTATTCAAGATTACACTCACGTCAACAGCTTAATTTGATATGTAAAGATACCCGATAACGTCCATAAAAGTAATTTTGCATACAAAAAGGAAGAGCCTAATTAAATAAGTATGCACATTGCATATTCAAGGCTCGTTTAATACTTAGCAGACTGCGACCAAGGTTGCCAGATTATCCTGAACTGATAGATGGACATGCGGAGTCCGAGGGTTTTTATTATTGGCAACATTAGTTCCGGTAGGGCTGGAAAAAAAAAATTGCAGTATCTTCAAATCCCTAATTGCTGCTTGCAAGCTGATCTTGTCAGTTCTAAAAAGTTTTGGGCCCCTGTGAAGAAATTCTTTCAGCATATGTTGCTAAGCACTCTGTCTGGCTTCGCTTTGAAAAATGAGGGTACCTGAGCTATATGCACGTGTCAACTATGTTGTAAATTAAATCAACGAATCAGTAATATCCTTGTTGCAAGTAATATCCTTGTGGCAGTCCACTTGATGGGAAGCAGTTTATATTGCCGTGTAGGCTACACGGCAATATAAACTGCTTCCCATCAAGTGGACTGCCAATCCAAAAAATAAAAATCTGTTAACCAAGATGATTCAGGAAAAAAATATTTCTATAATCTTAGATAGCTGTAGAACGTCAAGCGTGGCGTGAGACGTGCCTCAGCTAAATGGACCTTGGAAAAATTGCAGGATTAGAGTGGATGCAGAAGGTTGAGGAGAGGGTGTTGTGGGGCAGATTGGGAGAGGCTACGTCCTTGTTCGGTAGTGGACCGCTATAGGTCGAGTCAATTGATTGAAGCTATAGCACGGTGCAAAAAGGTTCAGGTTTCAAGGTTTACAAATGGAAACAGCTCGTCACTATTTAACTATAGTTGACTTATCATTTACTAGCTTTTGCCCGCGGTTTCGCTCGCGTTAATTTAGAATTTGACAATCAATTCGAGTTGTAATCAGCTTGTAATACAATCATGATTCGAAAGACACGTGGCGCCATCTATGAGAATAAGAACGTTATTGTTGTTTTCCTCGGGAGCAGTACTTTTTTTCGGGATGAAAGGTACTGTGTACTATGTCTGCTTCTGTACACCTCACAACGTATATGCTCTTTCAGGATGATCGGTTCTGTGGTTTAGGCATGAAAAGGTATTACTATCGTATTTATAATATTATAGTAAGGATACTGAAAGTAAGAGCGTGGAATCCAGTGGTTAAACTGTGTAAAAAGCGCCGGAAAAAGTTCGACAGTGAGTTTCGTGTGTCGGTAACAAAATCTAGTTGTGAGTGACCGTGACAACTTAGTGTTTGCAACAGCGCCAAAGTATCAGGAACTCAAAACAAATAGTAAACAGGTAAATATCTCGTTGTCAGTTTAAAAGTTTATATAGTTAACTTCAAACAACATACAATTACAAATCACTAAACCACTAAATCCATCCACACAGACTAATTGTCCCGCTACGTGTAGATCATGCCGCTATGCGCGCGCGCACGCGATGCTTGGCGTGGCGATTATCGCGACATCTGCTGGGAACATCGCGTTTCACACAACGCTTGTTATAATTACGCTGCTGCATACAGTGACGGGCAGCACGCGAAGACTTTGAAAGATTGTTGGTGCAAGAATGTTGGGTTTGCTATTAAACTCGGAATTTAGAAAATTTACTAAGGAAACAGGAAGAGAGCAGTGGTGGCCCAGTGGTAGCGACCCCGACTTACGAACAGTAAGTCGAGGGTTCGAACCCAGACAGGCGTATTACTTTGTGTAATTTATTTCATCACCAAAGCTCTCAAAAACGGTGAAGGAAAACATCGTGAGGAAACCGGCATGTCCTAGAACCAAAAATTCGAAGACATGTGACATCTACCAATCCGCACTGGGCGCGCGTGGTGGAACCATTCCCTCTCATAAGAGAGGAGGCCTGAGTCCCAGCAGTGGGAACATTATAAGGCTGATGATGATGACTAAGGAAACATGTCTATTATGGTCACTTTGAATACCTACTTCTTGTGTTCCTTGGTTACTTGTATTGTACGTTTCGTTTTCTGAAGAAAATTGGTATATATATTTCTACTGTCTTACATATAACTTGGAAATGACTAGAAAGAAGATAATAATGACAGAGATGGTGACTAATATAGACAAGTAAGGAAGAAAATACATAATTCACTGACCCCAAACCAATTGAAGGAAGGCCAGGAGAATGACGATAATGATGATATTGATGGACTTCAACTAAAAATAAATGAAGAACTGGAGCAACAGTTACCAACCACAACGGAAGGACCAGTATGATGTTCCAACAGACCTTAAGACCTTGGTTTATAGAAAGTTTTACTCCTTGAAATTTTCAATATTATATCATTCATGAATTTATAGTAAATTTTAATTAAAGTGAATTATCTCGTAAATAAATTTATAATCGTAATTTGTTGTTATTGGCAGACATGACAACCGTAACCAATCAGCATAAAGACATGTTAAAAGATTCGAAGACTCTTACGACAAGAGATCTTAAATCAGAAGATAATTCAAGAAGTAATCATTAGATACCAAAAAGCTTATCTCTCCTCCTTTATTTAATTAACTTTACGGAAGCACATAATGACCAACATTTCCATATTAGTGTGTAATTAATTATTGTAAACACATCATACAATTACCTTTTACTCAGCTCTTACGAGTTTAACGAAGAAAGAGGTTTCTTCGTGTGCTTAATTATAATTCTCCTTGTTACATTCCCAGGGCCTTAGGTCATTGTGAAAGTGTAAAAATTAAATTAACTTAGTCACGGTCTTATTATGGCACAATAATCGGGAAGTTGGAAGGTGATGGCAAGGTCGTGAGTTCAAATTCCTATTAGATAGCGAGTTTCCTCCGTGCCTCGGAAAGCACGGGGAGCCGTTGATCCCGGCTGTCATTTTCAGATCTTTGACAATCGTTATAGGTAGTCAGTGGCCCGAAAGTCTGACAGCCAATCTAACCAAAGGGCATCTTATTACCCAGGACTAACTGTGGAGGTTGTGGATATCAAGATAAACAGTACGCCACTGACTACCTGTAACGACTGTCAATGACAGCCGGGACCAACTGTTTAACGGGCTTTACGAAGCATGGAGGAAACTCGGTATGTAATAGGTGGTCACCCATCCACGAACCAACCTGGGCAAGCACTGCTTAACCTAAACATCGACCCGAATGGCTGTTATTATTTAGCCACGAACTCCTCAAAGCTTCTCTGAAGTCTCCAAACTATCAACCGCAAAATAGGCTAGTGGTGTGAACCCAACACCTCTGACTATTCGGATTCATGTGTGTATTGTATTATCACTTGCTTCGGCGAAGGAAAATATCGTGAGGAAACCAGCATGCCTGAGAGATATTTCTCGACGGCGGCGTCATGTAAAGCCAAGTCAGAGACCCACGGGCGGCATTTAAACTCTGACACCAAGTTAGGGACTAAGCATACATAAACAAACCAACGGGCATCGTATTACCCAGTACTAACTGGGTTGTGGTGGTCAGATTGGCAGTCGCTCCAAGTAAAATACTGGCATTTGGCTGCATCCGGTGAGACTGGAAGCCGACCCTAACGTAGTTGGGAAAAGGCTAAGCAGGTCATGATGAAACTATCAACCGCCAAATATATCGCAAAATATTATCCACATAAAAATAAAGTTCAGCTAAATTATAACTAAATTCACGCAGGTTGCCGGTGACCCGGTATATTCATACAAACTATCTATTATAGATAAACATATCAGAAAGCAAACACAACTACATATTTTCCGACTTGCTACTTATGCGTGTTTTGACAATTATTATTTATTCGGGAATTTGGAGATATTATTATAAATGTACGAAGAAATGTATGGTATCACCTGGTGAAGATTATTTAGGCTTAGTTTTGACAGGTTGCTGACCGATCGTTTGTAACTTGAAGTAGCTAAAAACATCGTTCTTAATGTAAACCTCTTGGCACCGCACTATACAGGTTTCTAAAAAAAACCTATAATATCATGGTCATACAAAAACAGAGTGGAACGACGCACAAACGATTACCACGTATACGGTACAACATTCTGAACATCAACCGGGCATAAATCCAGACTGCTACTGAGAAATTCCTGATGGAAAAACCTAATAACACTTTGCCCGACCTGGGAATCAAACCCAGGACCTCACGCTCAGTAGTCGCGCGTGTGACTACTAGACCAACCAAGCTATCATGTAACATCTGTTATGTTATGCTAAGGTACCTGTCCGAGTCGGGTAGCTCCAAGTCCCGAGCTCGCTTCGCTCACTCTTGCATCAAATATAATACTTACCTATAATTATTTCAGATAAGATTAGTCTTGTAAAATACTTATACTACTAGATAGTGCTCGTATTATACTATCTTCTGGGATAACACCACCGGCTATAACTATCATCATCAACTGCCTAGCCTTTTCTCAACTATGTTGGGGTCGGCTTCCAATCTAACCGGATGCAGCTGAATACGAGTATTTAACATGGAGCGACTGCCTATCTGACCTCCACAACCCAGTTAACACTGGGTAATACGATACCTCTTGGTAATACTGGTTGCCAGACTTTTTGGGCCACTGAATACCTGTAACGACTGTCAAAGATGTACAAATGTCAGCCGGGACTAACGGCTTAACATGCTTTCCGAGGCACGGATGAAACTCGGTATGTAATGGGTGGTCACCCTTCGACAGACCAACCTAGGCAAGCACGGCTTAACCTAAAGATCGACCCGAGTGGCTATAACTATCATGCGACATAATAAATCCACACGAACGAATGAAGTCGCATTTGTAAGACACTTAATAGAGAAAATAATTTAATAAGTTAGACTGAAAATTATGTCATTATTCAAGTGAATTAACAAACCATTACAAGTTCAGAAATTGTGGGCAAGCTCAACATGAATCTCTTCATCTCAACGATCAATCAAGATGGCTGACCTTTGCGAAACCGCGTCAGTTTACGTTATTATGCCTTTATTTATAGATTAAACACCACTTATGTTGGATTTTGCGTTTTTTGTCAAAGGCCTGTGTTTTAAAATAACTTAATAACATTTTGAAAGGGTGCTTCTTTTTTTGGTTGGTTAGGTTAGTTTCATCATCATCACCATCATCATTTCAGCCGAAAGACGTCCACTGCTGGACATAGGCCTCCCCCAAGTATCGCCACATTGACCGGTCCCGTGCGACTTGCATCCAGCGGATCTCCGCAACCTTCACCAGGTCATCGGTCCAACTAGTGGTAGGCCTTCCAACGCAACGTCTTCCGGTTCGCGTTTGCCACTCCAGAACTGTTAGGCCCCATCGGCGATCTGTACTGCGAGCAATGTGCCCTGCTCACTGCCACTTAAGTTTGGCAATTCTTCGGGCTACGGCTGTCCGTCGTCGATCGGTAGGTTAGGTTTGTCAAGTATAATTATAAATAATTTCCAATTATATATTATCCCACTAAAGGGTTAAGACCTCTTCTAATACATAGAAGGAGACCACTGAACACCACACTTGCTCATGACGGAATGGCGATTTCAAACTTCGAATTCAACGGTCAAGTACAACTTATTTTATTATATTTTACTTTGTCTCATTCACTAATAAGAAACGTTCTGTTTATAGTATCGGTGTGTCTATAACATTATAATTTTGCTCAGTAGGTGGCCTATCTGCGTTGTCGGTATCCTTGTGTGGTACTGCTGCAGATGTAACGTGACATTTAGGGCACAAGACCAACTGGGGACTTGCTGTTGATGAGTTATTAATGTACATACTTAATTGTTTGCGCTTTTGTTTCGAATGCCAAATGTTTAGTATCATGAAGATCTATCTGTTTTGCGCTCGAACGGCTGCAGGTGCTGAAAACCTCAAACGGCGCGAATACAAACAATAACTTGATTGGTAGTTATATGTTTGAGCCGTTTGGGGTTGAGTGACCCCATGGGGCCCGAGTATCCATCAGTATTTCCGGAAATCGCAAAGCGGTCGGTCGACTCTTCACATGACCAGAAGGCGCCATCGAACGTGGCAATGCTGCCAGCCTTCGAGGCACTTTTCCTATTGACAGCGACGTGGACGAATTTTTTGACGCCCTGTAATTCTTTGCTCTTTTTGATACTTGTACATATTTTTATTGTGTTTCGTTTTCGTTTTGTTGTTTTGTTTGTTGTTTTTGTGTGCATATTTTTGTTATTATCTATAAATTGTAGTTTGTAAATCTGTATTATTTTTCTTTAGTATCCTAGTATATTTTCAAGTGCTATGGTACTAAGTCGAGAATTGTTCTTACTAAAATGATACTTTCTATAGAAATAATAAAGCTAGTATTTCATATTTGTAACAGTCTTCAATTATTCAGACTGTATGCTGTCTGTCAGTCACTCACGAAATTGGTGTGAATGACCTTTCCCATTGATTAATATGACCTAGATTTGTGTCTAAACTTTCAAACATAGGGCAATAGCGCTGCATTTTAAAGTATATAGTCCTTGTTGCCATACCCGTGTTTATTACTTATTCAAGAGTTATTAAAGTGGCAACCTAGCCTTCAGTGATTTATGTCATTTATGAAACCTTAGCCCTTTCAATTTCAAGATCTGGCTTACACGAGGCATTCTAAAATTGGTTGGAAAGTGTTTGTTTACCCTTTGTATCGACCAACCCAATGACTGAAAATGCTTGCAAGACAAAAGGTTTGTAGCAGTAGCGAAGTATCAATTTTATAAGACGTAAGCCGTAGTATATGCCTGCCAGGGCTGCGGGACTGTTCGAAAGAGATACCGCGGCCCTGGAACACAAAGGGCAAGGAAGGAACATGGATGGGTTTTAGTCAGTACAAGTCTGACACTCCCTCCCGCTCTGCCCAGAGCGGGAGAAGTCATTTGATGATTTCCCATCCGTAAAAAAAAAGCCGTAGTATATATCTTTAGTGTGATTGTATTATTTGTCTATAGAATACTGACTGTGCCATTTGTCAAAGGGAAGCCGGTAGGAATCGAGTTCTATGGAACTTTCGCCACTGGTTTGTAGTCACGAGTACCAATATGTAAACACTTAACAACTTATAAATGTGGTTGCAAGCGTCATGATCGTATGATTACTGGAGAATGCGGGTCGATGGAAAAAAAATTGTTAGGTGTCTACCCTCTTTCTGTCTTTTGCTTTGGCGCTTGCAACAGCATCAAAATATCTGGAGCTCAAAATAATGAACCATCACATCATCATAGCACAGAAATAATAAAAAACAAACATTAAAACCAAAATCATGCCCTTCCAACAAACAACTTTTGAAAACTCAATTAACTGTCATAAAAATTGTGCACTCTCTAATTAGAGGTTGTATATCGATACCGATCTCCTTTCTCAAAAAAATAAAAACTCCTTGGCACCCCAAGTTTGTTTCGTCTGCGGCTAGGGGGCGTGCCGACATCCGGCCTGTTATCACTTCCTTGGTAGCAGTGTTTAATTACGAACAACTTGTACCGATGATAAGGTTTTTTTTTTATTACGTTATCTGTTGATTTAAAGAAAGAAAGTTTGGGTGGACGTGATATGATTTTGTGGTGATGCTTATGTTGAAAGAATCTATAGTATGACAGTAAGTAATATTACAAATACGAAAGTAACGTATGTTTGTCTGTGTGTTGCTTAATCACAGAAGCTCGTGGCTAAATAATAACAGCCCCTCGGGTCGATGTACAGGTCAAACCGCGCTTGCCTGGGTTGGTCTGTGAATGGGTGACCATCCATTACTTACCGAGCTTTCTCGTTGGTCACAGCTGTCAATTGTATAGATCTTTGGCAGTCGTTACACGTAGTCAGTGGCCCGAAAGTCTGACAACCAGTCTTACTAAGGGGTACTTACAAGTAGCGAGGGGTCAATTTTTGTATGAGGTAAGCCGGAGTACATATCTTTAATGTGATTATATAATTTGTATAAAGAATACTGACTGAGCCATTTTTCAAAGGGAATCCGGTAGGAATCGAGTTGTTTGGAACCTTCGCCACTGGTACTAACCCCAGTCTGAACCAAGTTAGTACTGGGTAGTAATTACTTGGTTCAAACTTCATAAAATGCAGTAGTGTTTAGTTATAAATCGACCTTGGCTTTATTAGGACATGTAATAGTAACATTAAGTCCAAACAGTAACGTCCGATCAATGATAAGAAACAACAGGAAGATAAAACGTATCAAACTTGATAGATAAGAATAAGTTCCTGGGCAATAAATACCAGTCACTTCTTATATTTATATTACTTAGAGCCGATTTTTTAATCCTCAGTTTGACGGCATTTCATACAAATTTTCAAATCGTTTTTTTTTCCGAAATTATTGAACCGATTTTAATGAAATTTTATACGCATAAATAGCTCTACCAGTGGTATATGCTAGTCAACTTCACACTTCACAAGCGAGATGGACAGGTACAGTATTTAACTTGTTAGACAAGAATAGCAATAAAACGTGTATTTCACATTAATTGTCGTTGCTTGCTATACAGTTCATAGTATCCACATCTTGTTATTTATTGTTAAAAATATTGGATTTGTGTTCTTTTGTGGCTTAAAAAATTGATCAGGGCTTCAAACTTCAGTAGTTGGGAAGAACGATTATTGATTGAATTGATGACCAAATATCAGTAAGCGAAAATAAAAAAAACGACGCTGAGACCACCAAAAATTTTGATTAACTAACATTAGACAGGCAGGCCCAAGAAACGCTGGCGCTGCTTAAGAATGAGTCAATATCGTCATCTGGACTCATTCTTAACGGATTGGTCGGAGAGGGCTAAATGTAAACAGGGTTGGAAAGCCATGGGGAGGCCTTTGTCCAGCAGTGGGACAGAGTAGGCTTATTAAAAAAAATATATATATTAGACAAAGCTGATACGGCGCATACTTGTCTGTAATATTATATTATTATAAAAAGCATTCAATTTGTTTTATATAAAACACCACATAGAAAGAATTGTTACGCACATTTAATTATGTAAAGATGTCTACATCTTTACAATAATGAAATGTCAATGACAAAAATACAAGGTATAACCTTAAATAAAATAAAATTAAGTAAGCTTGTAGTTAAGGTTTTTTTTTCAAGCGAAATCTTCTCCAAAATTCATTGAGCTCCCATGTGTTAAAATTATCAGGGCTTTTTTTTTCGGATGGGAAATCATCAAATGACTTCTCCCGCTCCGGGCAGAGCGGAAGGGAGTGTCAGACTAACTAAAACCCATCCATGTTTCTTCCTTGCCCTTTGTGTTCTAGGACCGCGGTATCTCTTTCGAACAGTCCCGCAGCCCAAATTATCAGGCCTCTCTTGTAGACGTCGGTTTTTTCATTCGGGCGGTTAAATAATTATAAATTTCACGTTCTTAGAGCCTTTTGTCTACCATAAATCAATACGGATATAAATCCTCACAAGCTTCATTAAATATTATATAATACAGATTAAGATGGACGATAAGATATAAATTACAAAAAATATGTGGTTCCTTTAGTACCCACTTAGTACATTGTAACTGAAGCCTTGACCTTTATTAGCATAAGCCGAATATTTTTTATTAACTTACCAGTAGGTAAGCTACCATAAAGGCTTATTAGTTTTAATAAACAATAAGTATATCTATACTAATATAACGGTGAAGGAAAACATCGTGAGGAAACCGGCATATCATGTGACATCTACCAATCCGCACTGGGCCCGCGTGGTGGATTATAGCCCATTCCCTCTCATAGAGAGGAGGCCAGTGTCCCAGCAGTGGGAACATTAAAAGGCTGATGATGATGATGATGATACTAATAAAGAGGTATTTTTTTTTCCTAAGTTTTTTATGTGGGTGTAATCTCGGGAACTAATGATCCAATCCTAAAAATATTTTCAATGGCAGAAAGCTACATTATTTGTGGCTGCTGTAGGCTATCCTTACTATACAGGGTTCTTTGTAAAACACCAACAACCTCGCAAGAGTAGATTACTAACATCATAAACAACAAAATTTGTTCTACGACTTTAACGAAAACAGACAAAAAAAAATTCAACTCCATCAACTGTTCGGACTAATGTATCGACATTAGTCCGAACAGCTGATCGAGTTTTGTATGAAAAGTCGTTTTTTTTACCTGTTTTCGAAAAAGTCGTAGAAAAAATGTTGTTGTTTATGATTTTAGTAAACTCCTGCGAGGTTTTTGGTGTTTTTCAAATAACCCTGTATATATATTTTATGCCTATATAAATGCGAAAGTCAGTTTGTGTGTTTGTTTGTTTGTTACCTTTTCACGCCTAAACCACTGAACCGATCATCCTGAAATGCATATACGTTGTCAGGTGTACAGAAACGGATATAGAATACTTTTCATCCCGAAAAAAAGTAGTGTTACCGAGGAAAACAACAATAACGTTCTTATGAAAATAGATGGCGCCCCGTGTCTTTCGAATCATTATTGAATTATATTATTACTAGCAGAGTACAACCCGAATTGACTGTCATTTTTTTTATTAACGCGAGCGAAGCTGCGCGTAAATTATATTTATATCATGCATATTAGTCGAGCTATCACAATTTTTCCGGATAAAGTCGCGGGCGTAGTGCTAGTTGTTTATTAAAATAAATAAATTATGCTGGAGAACTTAAAGAAATAACAAAGTCTCTTGGATACATCTGGATACCTATGTTTTTTTAATAGACATATTATAACAGTGTTGCTTCAATTAAATTAAAATTAATTAATTAAGACTAAAATTTCTCCCCACAGACATATGGTGCACACAGCCTTTGGTGCCATCACAGTAAAACCTAGATGAGGCTGGCTCAGAAGCGTGGATATTGGCCAAGCACTGGATGGAGTCAGACTGCGGATTATGAGGAAGAAGAAAATCCCCCAGCCATGCAACTACCTATAATAATCAATCTAAAAGTACCAAATCATCATCATCATCACCATCATCATTTAAGCCGAACGACGTCCACTGCTGGACATAGGCCTCCCCCAAGTGTCGCCACATTGACCGGTCCCGTGCGATTCACATCCAGAGGATCCCCGCAACCTTCGCCAAGTCATCGGTCCACCTAGTGGGAGGCCTTCCAACGTAACGTCTTCCGGTTCGCGGTCGCCACTACAGAACTTTACGGCCCCATCGGCCATCCGTTCTGCGAGCAATGTGCCTTGCTCACTACCACTTAAGTTTGGCACATTGACCGGTCCCGTGCGACCAAAAAATAACAAAAAGTTCCAAATCATTACAAAAAAAAAACAAGTGTGCTCTAGACCACACGACTGAAGTAAAACTTAAACAAAATGCCGAACAATCGTCTGTCAAATTCAAAAACTTAACTGTCTCTCTTTGAACTTCCGTTTGCCTCGTAACGTAACGCATTCACGAGCTTACTCCCCAAGTCAAGCATGCGTAAAGAAGTTTTACTTCAAAATTCCAGTCAAACCAGATGCAGCTGAATACCAGTATTTTACATGGAGCGACTGCCTATCTGACCTCCACTACCAAGTTTGTACTGGGTAATACGATACCCAGTTAGACTGGTTGTCAGACTTTTGGGCAACTGACTAAGCTGTAACCACTGTCAAAGATCTACAAATGGCAGCCGGGACCAACGGCTTAGCGTGTTTTCCGAGGCACGGAGGAAACTCGGTATGAAATGGGCGGTCACCCACACATAAACACACAGGTCTACACAGTGTTTCATTTTAAAAATAGAAACAATTAAGAATTTGGTTACGTTTTTCGGTTGGATTATATTACTTTTTATTCAGAACTATAATAGAAACGAAATAAATGCGCCACAAGTTACCAAGTTACACATGGTTTTTCATACTAGTAACTACGCTATGACTTCCAAAAACATTCATTTCTATTACAGTATACAATAGAGTCTCCATTTGGACAAACCTGTATGTGACATAGTTTTATTATAATAATAAATATTACAAGAAACTTCACACAGTTGACAGGTACTTAGTAATCTCACGATAGTTTAAATCATTTGGTAGCATGTGCTGCCATCTAGCGACGAGTAGCCGAACTTTCAAAATAATTCCGTGATACATTTTCTTTAGAATATAAATGGTTGTATTTATTGATTAGGGCTCTGTTTTTATAGATTTAAATTAATTGCAAACAGTTAAAAAAAACATGTTATTGAGATTACAATAAACTTTATTCAACATAAGTATAACAGGTAGGTTTGCATGAAAAATTCTCCGTACCTAAATTTGTTGATGAAGTAATTAAAGGCATTTCTAAATAACATTTATAGACAATTACCGTTTGTTAATAGATTGATAAACACCGTTTACGTAGGATGTTGTTGAATAAGCAATGCATTTTGTCTAACCAATATATTAATAGGATGTCTATTTTAGTTTATGACATAAACTTATTTACATGTATTGCGTAATTAGGTAGTTATTATGACCTAACTGTTATGGCCAGGTGAGCTGTGCCTATGGTGAACACCCACTGGTCATAGATGACGACATCAGGGGTAAGATAATCGATTCTGTCAAACACGAATAACATAATATTTAGTAAGCATACTGCCCGCTTTAGTGCCAAAATCTGTCAAGGTAGAATAAGCTTTAAAGAATTTACAAATAATGTCACCTTATATACATACTACCAAAATTTAATTTATATTTAAACTAGCACTTCGGCCGCGACTTAGTTCGCAAAAATTGTGATAGCTCGACTATTTTGCATGATATAAATATATTTTGTAGCCTATGTTAACTAATAATTTAACTTTCTACTACTGTTACTTTCTGATAATTTAACTTTCTATTGGTGAAAAAATGGTTAAAATCGGTCCAGTAGTTTCGGAGTTAATTCGGTAGAAACAAAAACATCTTTTCTCTTTATATTAAGTATAGATAAATAATTTTATTTGAGATTCATTTTTTTTCATTTGAGGTTCATTTTTTTCAGAAAATACATTGCTATTAAAAAAAATATACCCGCCCCTGCTTTCTGCAAATAGGTGGCGGTGCATTATTGCAGATTTTTTTCTATCACAGGTAACTATAAGGTTTAAATTAATTCGTGGCAACTTAAGAGAGAGATGGGCTCCATGTAAAAAAGAAGTTTTCAAAAATACTTGTACCTAAATGTTATTGAAGTACTACATAAACTAAACGATTACTGCACTTACTCAACAATTACCTACTAACATAATTCCTTAAAAAACAATACCAACACCTAAACTAGAACAAATACCCATAAAGCCTGTAATAAACTGTCCGTTTGTAAATATTTACGTGCTCATTTCTATTACATCAAGTCTGTTTTATTACAGGAATACCACCTTTATTGCGTTACAATCGCATGCGTACGATAAGTGAATTGCATGCAGTGACGCACCTGCACGCAATCTGGCCAGGTGAACGTTATGGACGTTGAGTAGATAGGAACAGAAAGCCAGGTTCACACAATGAGTCAAAACGCACGCACACATAGACACGTACGTAAGGTTCGGTGGTCTCAAATTATATTAATAACTATTAAAGTATTGTTATTTTCGAACCCGTGCCTACCTTCTTGCTAGCAAGCCCCCTCAAGTGTGAGTGTCACCACAGGTCTGCATGAATTAAATCTAAAATAAATGTGCGGCGCTAGTTGTAATGGAAGTTATCTAAATACTAACATAACATGGTACTTACTAGGACTTTTGACAGCCATCTTGTTTTTTTTTTTTGTATAATTTAATCGATGTCACACAAAACTTAAGTATGTTTACGAGCAACGCCCGCCGGTGTCATGATTACGCCAAAAGTTCCTTTTGCATACTATTTGACAAAGATGAATTATTTCGTTTTTTAGATCGAAAGAATGCTTGTCGCAACTGCACACTGCGTCAAAACGCCTTAAGATCCTTGTAGGAACTCTAAAATAAAATGAGCTTTATTTGGCATACTATTTGACTGAGATCATTTAGTTTTTAGTTTGAAACAATGCCAGTCGCAACCGCACATTGCGCTTGTAGTCGCTGTACGCAAAAATGCGTGAGTTTTCACTCGCTGTTCTTCTGGGCCTATCTATTCTGTGGTTGAGCGGTAAACGCACGCTTTGGGACGTAGCGTAGGTAAATGCACGCATATTTTATTGGCTAGCTGTGGTCGCATCAAAGGGTTATGTCAGTATAATTCGTAGAATATAACTCTTGTACAGTGGGTGCTATATTTATTGGGGAAGTTTGCCTGGGGTGTGATTTGTGTCAACTGTTTTGCTTTTAATAGATTTGCAGATGTTTTTTAGGACTTCAATATTACCATGAAAATTCAGACTAACTAATTTTCTACCGTACTTACTATGATTTTTTTGTACTATTTTTTGGCATTAAATACATAATTAAATACATAAGGCATTCAATTGTATTCCAAAATACAGGGAAATCGACGCCTAATAGTTAAAATTTTCGGCGGTTAGATATTAAAATAAAACAGCTGTTTCGTACATATTGACCGTGAACGTATTGCGCTTTTATTCCAGTTATACGTTGTATAATAAAATAATTTACAATATCAAAAATAACTTAGGTACCAATATAAAACAAATCGATCATAAAACTGCCCCTTCAATTCCAAATACACAAACAACCCATCTTTTGATAATACCTTAGCTTTACCTCGCCCCTTCAAGACATCAAAAAGCTAAAAAAAAAAAACAAAATCATAAAGTTATCTGACCATTACCAACGGCCTTTTTTACGACAAATTGTTTATTTCGTCGTTTTGTTGTAAAAGACGGCTGCATCGGAAGGGGTAGTAGCCAAATTACCCTTCACCCTTTACGAGGGAATTTGGTGACTTGATTGGACTGAATTATGCGCAAAGGTGCAAGCCAGAAAATGTGCGAAGTTCTGTAATTTTTTTAATTTTATGGTACCGTACTAAATTTAACTTACGATTTTTAACGAGTTTTTAGTGCTGTTTTTATTGCCACTTAAACGCCAGCGGGTACTACGGTACCCAGCAATAAAAAACGCTTAACCGCCAAATTGACATTATTGATAATGACATTTAAAGTGACACTTGTGACACTTGACAGTTCAAACAAGGTTTAACTGGCGCGCCACTGGTTATCTATTTACTTTGATATTTCAACCATTATTGACAGCTGCAAAAAAGCCCTTCTCTTGACCTCGATCACGCCTGATGGAATGCGATGGATGAGGTCTATGATCAAACGAGCGTGCCCAGAAGATGCCTGTTCACTCTTGCTTTGAAGGCAGACGGGTCAAAAGTGGGAAGGAACACGGATAGCAAAGAGATCCACACTTTGGCTTTGCGCATAATAAACGTCGGGATATCAACCAAGTGAAGATGGTACGCCGTAGTAAGTCTGCTAGTCCAGTAGCAAAAGGGTGATGGTGGAATCAGGTCGTAGAGCTCCTGCGCGCACTCTCCGAAGTACTATATGTAGAAGACCGACTGGCAGGCAACATTACGCCGATGAACTGACCGTGAAGCGGAGCCAATAACGTAACCATTTTCTTTAATTTACGACGTACCTCTGTTTTTGTATGTTTCGTCTTGTGGTTTGCTCTGAATTGTTAAATCGTTTAACTGTAAAGCAATTATTAAATGGTACAACATTCAAAACCTTTATTCATGTTCTTAAAGTTGTAGTACATTATCTGACCAGCTGGGTTACGTCCAGTATTTTAAGTTGGCCACTAATTATAGTGTTTTCAGGGAACGTTCTTATACTTCCTACATCTTATCCAGTCCTAAAATGTGAAAACATGTGGTTAAAATTACTTACAATGTTTCATATTGCTAATCGGCTTTGCAAGGGTAGCTACTAAATATTAATAAAAAGTGGCGAGCTGTATGTACCTACAGCCAGCACATTTCAATGATTTTAAACCATGAAATGTTGATGGGTAACTTTAAAATGCGCTGGCGAATGTACAGACGTCAGCACATCAAGCTACTACAATCTGTCAAATATCTTTAATAGATTTTCAACTTTATCTCTAAAGTATTAGGGTTAAAGTTGGTTGGGAAAATCTGACAGTTTCGGGTAGCTTGACCTGATGGCGTCTGTACCATAAATACTATCCACTATAATATTTTCAAACTATGTTATTAAGATATTTGTTATCTTAAATTGTATTTGCTGGGCATTTAATGCCCTACTTTTTTCCCAGCTTCTGTCTTATGTCATTTTACTTATTTTTTTAACGTTCAAACAGAGTAGTTTTACAGCCCAATGATTCCGTACGGCGTGGTTTCTTACTGAATAACCCCTGTCACATCCAACAGGTTGATGGAAATCTTTTCTTTTTGTCACTCGTAACGGACATGTCCAGTAGCATGTTATTTTGACACGCCTCTCTTTTTTATCAAACATATGGCGATTTTGATCGCCTTGATATTCGGATTATGAGAAGGGTTCTAATATCTTCAGAATATTGTAACGTTCTTGAAACTCTGATGATATAGCTTTACTTAGATTGTACGTAAGGGAATGTTGTGATAATATTGTAACACCAAATGATTTGAAAAGAGTAACCATTTCTTGCCGGTTCTTCTCCATAGGAAACAACCAACCGAACCGTGCACCTTTTTGTCGACGTTTTATAAGTGCCCATCTGGGCCTATCTGAAATAAAATATTTTGATTTTGATTTTGTGTAAATCTACAGGTTTTTATTGGTACCTACGTAAGTAAGAACACTAACCTGTATACTTTTATTGTTAAGGTGGTTGCGTCAGGGTAACCAGCAAATTCTAATTTTCTTACGTTTTTTTGTAATTTGCAGGTCAGTTTCAGTAACACAAACACATATGTAGTTACAGAATTACAATCATGAAAATCATCAATACAACCCTCTTAGTTCATGTAACCCTATTCAATGAAATATTTTATGAAAAGTCATTACAAACAACTGGTTTCTACATTAAAAACAACTGGTGTTTTATACAAAACTGCAATACCTATACGGTTAAAATGTATGGAACAGCTGACGTTTACGCTGACGTTACTGACGAAAAATTTCCATGACAGTTCAGAATGATGTACGGCATATTAGCAACCATTTTAGTGTCAGTGCAAGAAAACCATATTAAAACTCAGTTAAAAAATTACACACCACTGTATACAAAAATAAGATACAGACAAGCAAGGCAATTAATTCTTAGTCCGAAAATTGATGTGGATCCAACAAATTTTTCAACAACTTCCTACATTCTGGTATTACCACACTAACAAAGTAACAACCACCTACTCTACCATTCCATACCATTTCTCGCAACTGCTAAGGTGTTCCAGCAGCGCCATCAATACGCAACATCGTAGGCACGTGCGCACGCGGCTGCGCGGTTGTGTATTACCATGCGCCGGTGCCTGCGCCTGCGTCGCCGTGACGCGTGGATAGTAAAATAATAACGTATGCGCTTGTGCGGCGCGCTACGGTCGTCGGGACAGGGAGGGAGTTGAGGACATACATTGTAAAATTAACCAATTTTACAATGTATGTCTTTAATAGTAACGTTATAGGGGAGACGTTTTGCAGCTAAATCAGACGTGAACTCTCAATTTTTTTCTAAAAATTCTGAAAGCTTAGGCTCTTTTACATTTTAGGTAGGTATGTCATTAAAATACTACCCTTTGTTGAAGAAGAACTTAATTTAGCCAGAGGAGCCTAAAAAAAAACGGATATTTATTCTTGAAAAAACATTGTTGCTACATCTGTATATATGAATTTATTTTACCAACTGACAGAGGTACCTCAGTAGTTGTTAAAAATGGCGGCCAATATTCACATTTATCGTTCTTATTTCAAAAAAATATTAACTAAGTCCGTCCCCTCCTCACAGACCAACGGGCTAACAGCGGGCGGCATTATTTTTTCCACAAATTGTAGCATACAATAGGACGGAACCCGAAGGTGTTAAAGATACAACCCTTTATCTAGCCGATGGGCGATAGGCACACATGCCGCCGTTTCCGACTGCGACTACAAAACGACACATGTGATCGGAAGTGATAATTACTAGGGAATTATTTGTCGTTTGTAGGGAAACTTTGTAATTAAGGTGAATTCATAGAATTTTTTATTGAAGCTACAAAGATAGAGTAGTTATAAAGGTAGACAAAGACATATCTTAAGCCTAACTAAAACTTAAACTCTAACAAAAAAAAACAATAATTCTTAATTTGTAATAATACTTAAAGTGAGAGAATGCCTATCGTAATATTTCCACCATTTTAATTTTTTTTTGTGCAAAAAAGAAGTATGAAATAAATCTAACAAAAAAAAACATTTGTTTAAATTCTCGCCATTATGACGATTCTTCTAAATTGGCTCACCAATGATCATTTAGAAAACCCATATCACAAAATAACTACTACCAACCTATTTAATAACCACATTCGCCATTTAAACCTACCAAAACTTTAAAGTAACACTCACTAAACAAATGACATTCAAACTGTCCTATCCTTACTTACTTTTGTGCAACGGTGCATGACATTCTCTTTTCAAAAGGTGCTTGTCAAATGTGCAACTGACGCATAACGCGTGCGTAACAAATCTGCGCAAAACGCACATTTTGGCGCAATTATTTGTATTGTATGACCGAATTTTGGTGTTTGGGATAGTCCAGGAAATTGTGGTTGTAAAGGATTGATTGATGGTTTGAAGCCATGTGTTTCTTTTGCGGTAGTGTGTTTATCTTTAATTTGTAAGCAATGTGACGTTGAATGCACAATGTGCACGGCTATTACATAATCTGTGGATGCAAGATGCAAAATATGTTGAGAATACCATCTGTTTCCGTAGATTATTTGCGGTTATTTGGTCAGAGTGCGGTTGTTTGGTCAGGTCCAATCCACGCATTTTTGGTTTGATAGTAGATCAGACAGATCATATTTTGGAGAGAAACCTTGATAACACTCATCATTACATTTTAAAGACATAACTTCAATAATTACAAAATCAACTCAAACCCCACCAAATAACTCTAAAACTAAAATTGACAAAATCAAAAACTCACAATTTCTCTGGTTCCCATATAGTTCATGGTGAACGCGCCATAAAGCCTATTACACACGTCAAGCATTGAACATTAGGGCAGTAACACAACATCTAATGGACTGGCTCGTTACTGAGCCTTAATTATAAAGTGATGAGATATGCTTTATATTCCGGGTTGATGATATTAAGAAAATATGATGACATATCTGTGTGGCTGGATGACATCAAAACGTATGAATGACACCAATAAAATCGTTTGAAGCTTTTCTCAATTTGAATTTTAAAAAAATGACCTCGAAAAAGCGATAAATAAATGATGACAGTCGAGTAACACTAACGGAGTGGCGTCCAAGGACTAAAGAGATAAGTGTAAGTCGTCCGGCGCGCGGCGAGATGGGCAGACGACATGGTTGCCTTTGCCGGAATATCTTTGTTTATTTAACACTTCAAGCACAAAGTATAGAGGCAGACTTAATGCCTTAGGCATTTTCAGTCAACCTTTGGATGATGGAGAGACAAACAGTGGTAGGTGTATATATCAGCAAATATTTTTTTAATTTAATACTAAGATTAACTACAAGGATATATAAAATACTACAAATATATATATCAAAATATGTAAATAGACATTTACACAGATATACTAAAATAAAAAGACAAACAATGGAGAAAACATTAACGTTGTGACGAAACTGCCAGCTTCCTATCCTGGATGAGGCAGGCACAAGAACATGGAGCTTGTCACAAGCAAAGACAAGCCTATACCCAGCAGTAGGTGCTGTTGGGTTGTGGATGATGATGATAAATCAAACTAACGACGGTCCTCATTAGCTCTGGATCGTAAGTACTGAAAGACATGGCCCTTTGCTCAGCAGTGAGACGTATCAGTCTCTAGTATCCAGTAACCTACACAATTTCTTAGAAGCAAAACATTCTAGAAGAATTGCCAAACTTAAGTGGCAGTGAGCACGGATGGCCGATGGGGCCGTAAAGTTCTGGAGTGGCGACCGCGAACCGGAAGTCGTTGCGTTGGAAGGCCTTCCACTAGGTGGACCGATGACCTGGTGAAGGTTTCGGGGATCCGCTGGATGCGAGTCGCACGGAACCGGTCAATGTGGCGACACTTGGGGAGGCCTATGTCCAGCAGTGGACGTCTTTCAGCTGAAATGATGACGATGAAAAAAGTCTAAAGGTAACTTGAAAACTGACGAGCAAAATTATCATGATTTGCGCTCTATTGCTATTTGAAATTTCTTGTAGACATATTCATAAACATCATTTAGCTCAACATATTTTTCTCTTCTTAACTTAACACCCCTATAGCTTTTAGGTCAAGGACTTCAAATTACTCGAAAACTTTCTCCATTTCTTCACAAACTTCACAATATATCAAAGTAAAAACTCCATGAATAAATATGAGTAGTTTTAAATACATATTAATGGCGATCGTAATAAATGTCAGAGTTACGTTAAATCGTTGTTTAACAAACTATTGACGCATCTTTCTATGGTAATTTACGACTGTAATGATGGGAATAAAATCGTAATGTGTAGTTAGTTTTGTAATCATTTTGATTTGGAATATAGAGGGACATAATCTACTCTTGAAACCTTATGGTTTAAGGTAAGCAACATCTCGCAAAAGCTTTTTTAACTACAGGAAAGATGACCACATTATGAAAAGTACCAGCTTTTGCTAGCTGCTTACCCCACTTCGTCAACAGCCTACAATAGTCCACTGCTGGACATAGGCCTCTTCAATAGACCGCCATCATTATTGTTATGGTAGCACATCATATTTTAATCAACGTACAACCTGACACTGACCTGCAAATTGCAAAAAAACGTAAGTCCGAATTTCGCAGGCTACCCTCATGCTTTCACCTTAAGTCCTCACCAAGACATGTGATTACCTTAAATCTCTTTGGTCATAGCCAAACCACACCTAATTTCCATTCTTAACTATATCACTTCAAAAAACCATGAATAAACATAACATGCGCAAGAGCATCTTTGATTACATTTCGTAACCTCTTATTTAAGAACGAAAAATCACAACATATTACTACAATTATAATTATTTTAAACAAGTCAATCAGGGGTGATCTGGTGATTAACAAAGTAGGTGATTACGATGCTAGTGTGGTTCGTAGGCTCGTGCGCCGGCCACATGTGGGCGACGCGTGCGCAGGTTATATGGAAACGTGGCGTTATGCATTTTTTATGAAGAAAGTGTTATTATTTTGTTATGTTAATTATAGTCTACAGGACAGAACCAGTTTTCTGTAAAATAAACTCGGGTATTTAGGATTTGGTTTTCTTCAATTCTGTTTATGTCAAGATACAAAAAAGCTAGAGTATCTTTTTCTACTTTTAGACCTAGGATGTGAGAAATTGATCTGGTTTTGATGGCTGTCGTAGTACTCCAAGGTGTAACTAAACAAAGAAGACTCATCCATGGATTTTGAAGCCCAGTATTTTTTTTTTTTAATAATTCATTCTTCATCATCAGAAAGCACATAAAATCTAGTAAAAAAGGATTATATAGATAATCCTTTATTACTAGATTTTATTTGCTTTTTTATTTGATTTCCGGGTTAGGCCAATTGTTATTGGGTTTTTTCATCAGGAATTTCTCAGTAGCAGCCACGGAATCAGGATTTGTGCCCGGTTGATGGCAATAGGCTTGATACATAAGTATGTAAAAAAAACCAACCTGACTCCGGGAGTGCCGACGGAAGTGAAAACTTGTTTTTTTCAAGATTCTGGATTATTACTAGAAAATATTTTTTGCACAAGTCTTTTACTTATACATTTGACTATACACAGCATTTTTTTTGGGCTTGTAACGAAAAAGGGGTCGTATACCGGTGTCGCGAGTTCACTTGTTTCATCCCATCTCAAAAATGCCCAACGCGCCTGAAAAAGTTTTCATTTCAAAATATTATAAATGATTATTTTCAAAATTTTATTCTTTTGACAGCTGTCAAACCTCAAAATCTTCCTCCATATAAACCAACCACGACCACCAAAAACCAATACATTTTTTATTTAAATGAAACACAAGACTACTTATTTACATTTTGATAAGTCGCGCTTCGTCCAAAGCTCGCTTAAGTCACGGCGTGCATAAGGCACGCGACGTACGCACGGCATCACGGCACGACACAGTGTGCGCGTGCCCTTATGTCGTGCCGTTCGTGATTTGACAAACTATTTATATTGTATTGTTTCGTATTATTTTATTGCGTGTTATATTGATTAGAAGGAAAAAATGGAGTGTGGTGGTTGAACTCGGCTTTTCAATGTCGCCGACAGGAACCTTTACTAGAGAAGTATAACTAACTAGCACTTCGCCCGCGACTTCACCAAAGCTGTGATAATTCAGCTAATATGCATTATATAAATATAACATAAACATAACATAACATCACGCCTGTAATCCTGTAAGGGTTAGGCAGAGGTGTACCTAATAGTACACCCCGTTGCGCCAGTTATGTCCCATGTAATAGGGCGTACCTACGTATAGCGACCCTATTGTCATCAATCGGGCACAAATCTCAACTTCGTGGCTGCTACTGAGAAATTCCTGATGGAAATATGCAAAAACACTTTGCCCAACCTGGCAATCGAACCTGTACCTCATACTCAGCAGTCGCGCTTGCGAACATTAGACCAACGAGGCAGTCAACTCAGTTTCGACACGGTTGACATAAGTTTTTCTGTAGCTCATAATATGAAGCAAGAATCCTATGTGTACCAAAAACTGTCTCAATACGTGGATCTATGAGGATACGCGGAATGCCTTTGTCTTAATTTCAATTTAAATCATTTTCACTAAAGATCAGTAGTATGTGAACTGAATTTTCTCAATTCGACATTAACACAAAGCGTATGGTTATAATATGGTAAGTTGTTATTAACAATCTTAATCGAATATGCAACAGGAGCATTTGTAGAATTGAACACAACCTAAAAGCCTTTAATGTCACGTGGGTCCCAGGAATGCAAGTTAACATTGTAATCCATGAATGGTTTCTGAATAATAGCTACTCAAGGTAGCCAAGCGCGGATCCACCGTTGTGGGCACGATGGGTATGCCCACAACCCTAATTGAGGTTGATAGTCTGATGTTCTACACAAATAGTGCTACAAATTGGAAGAGACCTGCTAAAATTTTCGAGCTGACTGCGCCCGCTCCTGAATTCTACTTTAGAATTTTGATTATTCTGAAAATCTAACATATCAGAGGCGGGTGCAAAAAAAATCCGGCATATTATTATTTTCTTCTTGTAAACGGAAATATTTTCCTTTTTTTTTGTTTCGACGGATTTTTGCCGATTTTCGGGCGACCGTGACCACAACATATTTTGAGGGCTGGATCCGCACCTGAAGGTAGCTAGAAGACAGAGAGACACAGAGGTTGGCGCAGCTCAACTTCTGTGTCTCTGGGACTGTTCGAAAGAGCGCGGCGCAGGAACACAAAGGGTTAAGAAGGAACATGGGTGGGTTTTAGTCAGTATAAATCTGACACCCGAAAAAAAAAGGTCTTCTGGTTAACTTTTTTTTCGGATGGGAAATCATCAAATGACTCCTCCCGCTCTGGGTGGAGCGGAAGGGAGTGTCAGACTTGTACTAACTAAAACCCATCCATGTTCCTTGCCTTTTGTGTTCCAGGGCCGCGGTATCTCTTTCGAACAGTCCCGCAGACCTTAGCTAGAAAACCTCCATCAATATTTTTATTATCTAATGATCTTAGGGCCCGTATGTTCTCATCATCTGCCTAGCCTTTTCCCAACAATGTTGGGGTCAGCTTCCAGTCTATTCGGATGCAGCTGAATACCAGTATTTTACAGGGAGCGACTGCCTATCTGGCCTCCACAACCCAGTTAGTACTGAATAATACGATACCCTTTGGTGAGACTGGTTGTCAGATTTCAGGCCACTGACTACCTGTAATGACTGTCAAACACCAAAATGTTCTGCGGATAGAATATTTTGAAAACCTTATAAATGTTCTATGTATGGGCTTAAGTATAAAAACTTACGCCTTCTTCCCAAAAGGTTAAGCAGAAACTACAGACAGAAAGTCACCCACTTCGATCCTTACATAGGTACGCCACTTGTGTCGCCAACGCTCATACACCTGGTCATTCCCGCACGCCAGTTGGGAGTACTAGACACCTTTCGGAAGAACAGAGTGTAAACGGACTCTTCACGAAGCCATCAACCAAGCATTATGTACATCAAACTAAGTAACTTTACGCAGAAATGATTGCTGGGAAAATACCTTTTTTTTGGGGTGAAAAATCACGTTTTAGGGTAGGACTCAATCTAACGCTTTTAAAACATTGTGATGATGGATGGATTGAATAGTACGGGGGTCGTAAAGGTGTCTAAAGCAAAAAAAATACATTAAAAAAAAAACTTGTGAAAAAATTGAAACTTTGACCCCAATACCTCTGTAACTAGAAGGTTCCCAGTTATGGTCTGCCGCTTTTTTTCTTTATTTACTTTCTTCTTACTGAAGTGTAGCACTATTTGATGGCAGAAAAACGAATAGCACTAATTCCGCAGAGGAACTCCTTCACCAAGAATCTTAACATACACACAAGACAGTGATGGCTCTTAACTTATCAGACCCAATGATGTCACCTTTTTATAACAAGACAGGTCTAAGTTCAACTGTAACCCCTAAATTCCAGGTACGACCTATTTCCACGCACACGGAAGACATCATAAATCTCTTCATCCCTTAAGAGACGATGAAATACCAACATAACTTTTACAACTCCCAACAATAAGTCCCCATTTTGAATTTCAACTCTAGAAAGGTAAAAATTGAGTTAGTTTTTCAATGAATGGTTACCACATTGATAAGTTTGCAGGAATGGATGTAAAATTTCAAAGATAATTAGGTGTGGCATCAATCAGAGAGGCTCAACATGTGTTAGACGTCATCGCCGCTGGTGTGGAGTAATTCAAGGGTGAGGGGAAGTTTGTAAGGAGTGCGAACATGACATGATTGTAATAAGTATATTTGGGAATATGTTGGGTCCAGTCGTGGAATATTTAGGTGAATTGAGTTGATAGGTACAGGTTTTCGGCGGAAATCAACTCTTTAACTGGTGTAAAATGTTAGGACCGAATTCAAAATAAAATTCGAATTTGGAACAAGAATATTTATAAAATAAATTAAACCATAAAGCAAATGCTCATCTTATTTTAGTCTCTGGATGTAATCAATTAGAGGCAATGTTGTCATTCAGTCGAAAATAAATTCTAAAATTAAAACTAATGAATTTATACCGACCTAATTGCGTCTATGTCAATAAATCTCGCCACAAACAACATTACACACTAAACAACTCCTAAATCTTGTAACATTCACCAACTTTTGACAATATTTACGGGTTTACAACCAATAAACAGTTCACACGTCGTATTTATTGTGTCAGGAAGCAATTATGTAAGAAACGAGCAAAAATATGGGATGCAGTCGATGTAGTCGATGCAGTCTGTGGCAAATCGCTTTCACATTGTGAGTCTGTGACACAGTTATGGAGGCAAAAGTTCAAATTGAACAATGGTTGTCTATGCTTCAAGATGACGTGCCTGAAGATGCGCTCAAGACTTTCGTTGATTAATATTTATGGTTCTATCCCGTTGTTGGATTTTGAGCTAGTCTGCAGAAGTTAACCTGCTTATTTACACAGCATGAAAACCCGGACATTTGCCAGATAGATTTGCTTGAATATTAGACAAACTAACATAACAAAAAATACATTATATGCGCTCTACCAAAAGAAACATGGGGTCCCAAAAGTAGCTTGCATAATCCACACCTAATTTGTAAAAACACAATTCGTTCAAGAAACATAAAACAAACAAACAAAACTAAATAAAATCACGTGTGGCAACACCACAGCTGCATATTAGCCCAGAGACGGGAAATTACTCACGCGTAATGCCAAAACATTCATATTACTTAAAAACCGACCACAAACCGTCGAAAAACGCGATTTTTCACACTCCAAAAACAAATATGTGGGGCGTATAGAAACTGTTATTTTTTGACGGCGACTGTGAACAACTATTAATTCATATTAGTGTTCTATTCGTAGTATTTTGGTAACGTATCCGAACTTGAAAGGTGATCGGCTGACAAGGCGTGCCTTTTGAAATTCGAACGTGTTTTACTAATTGCCAGGATTGGACTACTTAAAAAAGGAATGTGTTCATATTTTTGTGATTAATTTTAGAAATATTTAAATAAGTTTACGTGTTTAAGTAAAAAAACAACACACGCTGTTCTATTCTAATTATAAATCAAACTGATTTTCGATCGTTTTAATTAAGTTATTCTTTCTTTACAGGATTCTGCTATTAGCTGACTGACCAATGCAATTCGTCATCTGCCTAGCTTACCCAACTATGGTAGACCCGTCCTCCAGTCTTATCGGATGCAGCTGAATACCAGTAGGTACGGTCGAACAAGCTATTTAGTATACACGCATAAATATTCACAATCCTAGTACACTGACAATATTGATTGCAAATTTATTTTATAAATCTTTTGTCGTAGTCTCTTAACGATTTATAAAATAAAATTAAAAGAAAAGTATACGCTTCGGCATTGGATTGTGAATATTTCCGCGTGAATACGAAATAGCTTATTCGACCGTACCTACTTTACATAAAGCGGTTGCCTACCTTACCTCCAGAACCCAGTATTAGTAGAAATCATGTCTTTTCCTACTCCGCCGCTATTCTTTTCTGATTAATTTCGTTGCGTGGTCCAAGACCGTTAAATTGATTCTCTGGGACTTCGTAGGGCTTCATTGTCTCGGCACTTTTCTGGTGGTCGCCACTGCTGGTGATACTGGCTTTTAAGAGTTGCAGTGGTTTGGAAATAGTGTGGCGGGCTTGTCACAAATAAAGGCTCTAGTAACTGGGCAACACGATACCTTAGTTGGTTGTCAGACTTTTTGATCGCCTGTAACGACTGTAGAAAAATTTTATGTATTAAAGACACTGGAAATTCAAACACAAGCATTATTAAAAACATAGATCATCATCATCTGCCCAGCCTTTTCCCAACTATGTTGAGGTCGACTTCCAGTCTAACCGGATGCAGCTGAATATACCGGTATTTTATATGGAGCGACTTCTTATCTGACCTCCACAAACCAGTTAGTATTGGGTAATACGATATCTCTTGGTAAAAGTAGTTGTCAGAATTTGGGCTACTGTGACTACCTGTAACAATTGCTAAAGATCTACAAATGACAGCCAGCACCAACGGCTTAACGTGCCTTCCGAGGCACGGAGGAAATTCGGTATGTAATGGGTGGCACAAACCATCCACAGATCAACCTAGGCAAGCGCAGCTTAACCTGAAGATTGATCGCCTGTTATTATTTAGCCACGAGCTCCTCCCATATTCACGCTCAATTAAGTATTAATCTCAGCATTTCTCACCTCTCGAAACAAAAGCTTACAATCAAATTAAAGCCAATATTTCTACTGTATTGTTAGTTTTAACAGACATTCTAATCACTCTGTTATGCATGTAGTATTATGCAGATTCTCCACTAGGAAGAGAGCGCGCGTGACTACTCCTGGGAGCCGTACAGCTAGGGCTACCATTAGTAATATAACATCACGCCTGTAATCCCCGAAGGGTTAGGCAGAGGTGTACCTAATAGTACACTCACGTTTTGCCAGTTCTGTTCAAGTCCCATGTAATAGTGGGCGAGTCTATTGCCTTCAACCGGACGCAAATTCAGACTGGTTGCTACTGAGAAATTCCTGATGGAAAAACGGAATAACAATTTGCCCGACCCGGAAATTAAACCCGGGACGACGTAGATCAACGATGTAATCAACCACCAGTACGATCAGTAATAATTTGAAAGATCGGGTAGAACCGGGCTAACTCGGTTCTTTTAAGGTATTTGAGGCGCAGGCGCACGCTCTAGTTACCATCCATGATCCATCCATATTTATTCGTATTCTTTATTGCACACAAAACAAACAGACAAATTGCAATAGTATAGCTTATGTATAATGGCGAGCTTAACCCAGAATTGGGTTTTCTTACAGCAAACCTAATTTTGAATATTTATCAGACTTTTAACCCTTAGTCTGGACTTAATACTGTCTCGTTGTTTATCTGGACTTTTCAACTTGAGAAGATTTTCTTTGTGAAATAATAAAATAAGGTTCACCGAAAAAAATGATTTTTCAAATTTTGGCATGGTAACCCTATTCATGGGAGCGGAGCGGTAAGGCAAGTATCGACCACTATTGTTGGTCTGGAATAATGTAAGCGATGCGCTATAATGCTGAACGCTGAACGCGAGCCCTATAAACAATTTCGTGAAATAAATCCTGTGGTCGCCAGGGAAATGTGGGAGGGTTGCTGTGGAGTGGCGGTTGAATTTTATTGTAATTAATTGTGAGATGTTTTAATGCTCTTTAGGTTAAGCCATGCTTGCCTAGGTTGGTCTGTGGATGGGTGGCCGCCCATTACATACCAAGTTTCCTCCGTGCCACGGAAAGCACTTTAAACCGTTGGTCCCGGCTGTCATTTGAAGATCTTTGACAGTAGTTAGGTAGTCAATGGCCCAAAGAAGTCAGACAACCAGTCTTACCAAGGGGTATCGTTTTACAACTGGGTTGTGAACGTCAGATAGGCAGTCGCTCTATGTAAAATACTCATATTGAACTGCATCCGGTTAGGCTGGAAGCCGACCCCAACATAGTTGGGAAAAGGCGAGGCAGATGATGATGATTGCGTGATGTTTTTTTAATTCGAACTTATCCTTGACAAAAACCTTGCACAAATTTCTCACTCTCTTAAATCTCGCTCACTGATGCTATTTCGAGTCGAGTCGATTTCTGACAATGATTTTAAACCTTATCGATATAACTTGGTACTCTATCCAGCCAAGACAATGACAATAATTTTTCTAAGACTTCAAATTTCACTCTGTACGTCTTAAGTTAATTATAAAATATCGACATTTAGTCTGAAATAAATCGTTTTTTTTTTTTGTTTTTAAATTACAAATAAATCATATATTTGTGATATTGTGGCCAATCCTCAATAACCCTACTTGAGTGTAATCCCTAGCAGTACAGATAGCATCGACAGCGGCGTCTCGATGCGACACGAGCTCTCTTTACAGTGTACACCGTACTTGTCTATGGCACAGTCTACAGTCTATGGTACCACTGTACCACAGAGTAATTGCTATACCGAACGTTTTTGCCGCCAATTCTTATTTATGGTAAAGATTTTAGGTTTGGAACGGTTTATTTGCAGTTAGGTTTGCACGAATTTTATAGTTAAGAAAAAACATAATATTACATCACGACTGTGATCCCCGAAGGGTATGGCAGAGGTGTACCTAGTAGAACAAGAACACCTACATTACGCCAGATACATAAGTCACATATAACAAGTCCCGCGGCTGCTACTGAGAAATTCCTGATGGAAAATCCAAAATCACTTCGCCTAACCTGGAATCGGGCCTGGACCTCAGGCTTAAGGTGGAAGCGTCAGGGTAGCCTGCGAAATTAAAATTTTCTCACATTTTTTGCAATTTGCAGGTCATTGTCCTGATAACGACCTGCAAATTGCAAAAAACCACAACCAATCAACAATCAACATACAACCTGTTCTATTTTGATGAAAAATGAGTCGCGCCAGTAACACGTATGTAGTTACAGAATCACAATCATCAAAATATAGTAGTCGGTAGCTGTACAGTCAACAAAATAGATAAGTATCCATGGTATAGTTGCAATTTTTTTAGAAACTGTTGCACATCTTCAAATGAAATTGAATGAATTTAACCAATTGTTTATTTTTCTTCATTTAATTTTAATTTCATTCGAAAACATCGATCGGTTTTTAAGAAAAAAAACAACTATATCTTTCGACCCTGGATACTTATCTATTTTGTTGACTGTACATGACTGTGACTAGAAGGTCCCGACTATGTCCTGGCCTATGGCCCTGACTGTGGCTATGGGGAATTGGGGACCCGCTGTGCAGCGCCTGACACTGGGATCATACCTAATCAATACTCAAATTATGTTTCGTTAAATCGATTGTTGAAAACATGAATTCGCGAAGTTCCCTTTTCGTTTTAATTCAAAATTGGAACGAAAGAAGCAACATTATCATGTAAAATAATGGATAAGGTGAAGAATTTCTAATGCAGTGATAAGTTGAAATTGAAACACAGTCACCTGCTTTATTGGTGAATTAATCCAAAGTTTTTCTAAAACAGAAATTATGACTATAATATTTATTCATTCATCACAATATCATCAAGAAATAATTATTAAAAAAACATCACATTCGGTATCGCAGCATGCATCACAGCTACGCAACAAAACATCAATTAATAATTGTCTATGCACGATAAATAAATACCAAAGACACACAGTATTAGAGTGCCGGTGTTGCCAGCATTATTTATGGTTCGCTGGCCAGCATTTGTGTAATGCTTAATAAATAAACATTTAATAAATAAAGAGGAGTAAGTCGTGTTATTGAAAACGCCTGTGTCTGCAGTTCTGCACCGATGACAAATGAATTAATAAACTATCATCCAGTTGGGTTCCGTATTTGTAAGTGGATTGCATAATGAGTAAAGTCCTTTCACAAATTATTTTACCAGTGACGTAAACCTTATGTCAATAAGTATATAGGTTACTATACTGCAAAATTCAGGGGTAAAATAAAAATGAAAAGACAGTCGAGACGACTAGTACTGGGAGAAACCTCCATGACTAATTTCAGGCACAAATGCATTATACAGCCTCATCATTTCTCTAAGTTTATTTAAACGGACGTATTCATTTTAGGCGGCAATAGTCTCTGAGTCAAATACCACTACACCATTATATAACAGTATTATTAATATATTTAAGTAACAAAACATTCTTACACATTTTGGTTGATATTCATAGTTATAACTAATACCTTGTAAGTACCGATTGACACAAAAAAACTGAAACTGACACAAAAAAAAACCAACTACTCCAGGACTGCCGACAGAAGTTAAAACTTTTTTTTTTCAAGATTGTGGATTATTCATAATTCATTTACTTATACATTTGACTATACAGTGTATTTATTTAGGCTTGTAATAATATATGTAGCAATACGGCTAACTCTGCAACGACAAAGAAATCGTTCAACGGTGTCGCGAGTTCAATAGGTAATAACTACTTTCCCCGTCTAAAAAATGCCAAAGCCGCCTAAAGAAGTTTTCACTTCAAAAAACATGCATCCTTCTAAATAAATAAATAAATGTAATTTATTAATCCGCCCATATTAGACACTCTAAGAAAACATCTTTGCATGTTTAAAAATAAAATTAAAAAGATAGATGTTACCAACCGCCATATGGCGAAGTAACCTATGTATGTAAATTGAAATAATAATTATAATATTTATCATTTTGAGAGTTAATTAAAAATCTTTACCCCACCTTAATAGAAAAACTTATTACTTGACTTAATAACTTAATATTATTCATGTGTTATGATAAATATGGTATTTACGTGATTTCGGAACACGCTGCAATTGAAATTAAACATGCAATCAATGTCATAATCAGATAATTTTTGTGGGAGGTAAAGTTAACCAAGGCTGTTTAAAATGCTTTGCATATCATGCCTCATTAAGATTCAGTTGGTTTAGGTAATAACAGCTGTAATTTGAAATATTATATTCAATTGCTCAATTGCTTAAAAAGTAAAAAAAACAGCATTGCCATACATTTTGACGAGTATAGGAATTGGACTTTTGTAAGAAACAGCAGATTTATTTTATAAATTACCGATGAAAAATTTCGATATGGCCCGTTCAGAATGACGTACTGAGTTTATGTGGTAACAGTTTGAGCCTTGGTGGCCCTTTTACCCTGAATAGACATGGAAACTAATGAACGTAGATGAGATGAGATGTCGAGGCTCTGTAAGCAAAATAGAAGAGAAGAATAATATCCATTACAGTTTCTGAATTAAGAATTTGAAGCTGAGACCTTGTCAAATTCTAATTTAGCATTTAAGGAAAAAGCCGGGTATCGTTCTTCACTGAAAGTATGTTTGACGTGTTAAGTAACGCTAGATTTTGCCTTTAGTTCTTTATGCTGTGCTATCTAAATAGTTTAATAAATTTCTTTCACGCAATAGCCTAGTAGCAGGAATCTATTAAACTAAATAGTTAATAGAAATCTATAAAATCCAAAGCATAGTCGTTAACAAATAATTGAAAACATTTAACGAGTACTTTAAGGTCTCTAAGCTAGTTTAAGCGAAAAATTCCATTATAAGCACCTATACAAAATCCGACGTAAAAATGTGACATAAAATTAATTTTACTATCAATAAAGTTAACGCGAGAGGGAGCCACGGTCGTGACGGATGCGCGTACGCAAGGATTAACGCTTTAGTGTGCAATATAGCACGCGCAAAGCGCTGACAGATCCGAATTTAGATATTATATTGTTGTAAACACAAAAGAAAACTATGAATGGACATCAATTTACGAAGATTTATTTTTATATTTGTTTGAAAGAATTATTTTATTGCATGGTAATCTCTTGATGTGACATTTATAAGAGTAGTAGGTATCGTAAATATCCGTCAAAGATGTTTTTGGTTGAAAAAGACTAGGGGATCTCTTGAATATATTTTTATTTGAATTATGTTACTGGTCATTTCAAATGGAAAATGCCGTAGAAAAAGACAGGTGAAAAGTCGGGAGGATGATCTGCCAAAAGGTTGGCGTCGTTGGCGAAGAACTGCCCTGAACAGGAATTATGTCGCCAGACAGCCTGACCTGACAGCTGATTAATGGCAATAAAGGGTTAACAGTCATGAAAATGTTATTAGTTTACGTTAATGTTACTACTTGTTTATGTATTGAGAAGGTCAAAGTAAATAAAGGCTATTTTTATTTATTTATTTTATTTTACTGGTCATTTAGAACTATTTGTAGTTACTAGGTATGTACTAAATAATTAGTTTTGACTGAGTCTCACTAAAAGGCTCATTGAGGAGTCATTTGATAACCGTAACATACTCGTGCATAATGATACCAATCCTATTTAGTTGTCTGACTCACTTTATCGTTACTGAAGATTGCTTAACTTGAAAACAATTAACTTAGCAAATAAACTTAACTACACCCACCGCTGACAAGCGTACTTACTACTTATGCAACACAGATCCTTAATTTTCAACACCGGTTAACTTATGTCTGTTGAAGTCAAAACTGCTTTTATTTAAGCATTAATTGAGGTGCTGCTTAATGTTGGTGAAAATGGGTATTAAACCAAAATCATTGCAAAACAAATGCCTTAATATATACCACTAAACAATCCCCAACACTTCACACATTTGAGTTCTCTTGTCATTTCGCTAATAGAGAGCTGAAACGTGCCCAACAATAGTAATCTTTGCCTTAACTATTTGCACAATAGTTCTAACGTTACAGAATTTGATGGCTTCCCCTTAAAATTGCGCGATTATCATGCAACTGACTGGGGATACCATGCGTCAGGTTTTGCCTTGGTTTGGACCTTATCCGGCCTTGTCATTTGTGCGATTTTTTCAAATATCTTTTTAAAAACTTAGGAGGATTTTTAGTAGTTGTTCCGTTTTTTGCTATTTTGCTACGGAACCCTGAAATGGAAATGATTACTGAAAAATTAATGATTCATCTACCTAGCCTTTCCCAAAATTATTGGGGTCGGCTTTCAGTAATTTACATGGAGCCACTGCCTATCTGACCTCCACCAGCCAGTTAGAGTGGCAAATACGGTAACGGGGTACCTACCTAGCCTTTCCCAAAATTATTGGGGTCGGCTTGTAGCCGTACCAGATGAAACTATATACCAGTAATTTACATGGAGCCACTGCCTATCTGACCTCCACCACCCAGTTAGACTGGCAAATACTTCAGGCCACTGACTACCTGTAATGATCTGGCTTAACGTGTTTTCCGAGGCACAGAGGAAACTCGGTATGTAATGCTGGTCATCCATCCACAGGTCGACCTTGGCAACCGCAGCTTAACCTTGAAGATCAACCCGTGCGGCTGTTATTATTTATTATTTATATAGATAATAATTGATATTATTATAAAAAATCTTGTATTTTAGTCAGGACTTTTAAAATTGTGAAATGGTAACCCTACATGCAACCATAGATTTAAGCCATAACCATAAATGACAGATGTTTTTAAAATGGCGCTAATATGCACATTTGTATTCTGGATAGACAAAGCTAAAGTATGTGGGACACAGATGATTTGTTTGTGTGTTGAAAGATATGGAAGATGTCTCTTTGGGTAAAGAGAAACTTTAAACATCATAACATGGAGTAATGCTTGAAGTCATGTGTAGCATTCTTAATTCCATAGATTTCTTATTTCATGTGATCTTGTGCAATTTCTACCTTCCGTGGGAAAATAGGGTATTTCCAAAAAAATCTAATTAGTCCGTCAGATAGATTTCCAAAAAATATTGGACACGTATTTTTTCTACTTTCACGTAAACAAAAAATGAAGGCGATACAGTGCTACGAAAACTCGTGTGACGTCACTATGTCAGTACACTTTTACCGCCGAAGTGACGTCACAAGCATTCATGATCTTTGATGCTTTTGATCGTCGTCAGTTTTATTGATTTGATAAAAGAAATAATACGTATCCAATATTTTTCGATATTCTAAGTGGCGGACTAAATAGGATCATATTTTGTTTACTCAAGAAACATCCCTATTATCTTGTAATCCTGTCCAAGGAGCAACCTGCTAATTAGAGGATGTAAAGAACGCTGCTGAAGCCGCGATCAATATGGTCACCAACTGGGCCAAAATTATCTAGACTAGACGAATGTACACCGATTGGAAAAAGAAATTGCTTCATTGGTCAATTAATGCTTCATTGGAGAAACAAGTTGCAAAAACCATAGCTTATACGTTAAACATACTCGTAATCTGTAATGAGTCCTACAATGAATGCAGCTCATATCTACTAAAATCTTTTAGATTGTAGTTGGTAAAAAGCCAAATAAAGCAAGTTTTTAAATACTAAAGACTGAAATCCGAATATATATACCTGACACTTTGGCAACAGATTACGGATTAATTTTGCTATTTATCCCTACTTGAATTTAAATACAAAAATAACGATAAAATTAACGCCTAAGTATTCATTAAAAAGCAGCAATCATTACCCGAGCCTTCTAAACTCACAAAGGGCAAGGAAAGAACATGGATGGGTTTTAGTCAGTACAAGTCTGACACTCCCTCGCGCTCTGCCCAGAGAGGGGAGAAGTCATTTGATGATTTCGCATCCGAAAAAAAAAAAGAAAATGGTGTACAATAATGCTGCAGGACTGTTCGAAAAAGATACCGCTGTCCTAGAACACAAAGGGCAAGGAAGGCTTCTAAACTGATTAAATACACGAATATAACCAATTTCATTAATCCAATTTACTCAAGAATTCCATGTCAAATCTATACGGTCCAAGTGATTCACGTATACTTCTTTGGTTTTATGAATATCGTCCACACTCACGCCAGCCTACCATAACCATTTTATTAGAGGCATGATAAAAAACTTGTTCTAATTCTATACATTGATATTCATACTACAAAATTGATTTAGGACCCCGGAATATGGGGCAGGGTAGCTCAAAATGGGGGTGTATTTTACTGCCTATTATTTTGTTCTTATCTGCAAGATCTATTATGTAAGAAGGATTCTATAAACTATGATAAATGCAAAGTTTATTATTGATAGTTTGGTTCATGATTTATAGTAACGAATGACAATCCTGCTATCCTTGTTTATTGTTTTGTATAATTTAGAAGTTATTCCGGCTACTGAGCCGTATACATTATGGAGATAACATAACATCAAGCTTGTTATCCCGAAGGGTTAGGCAGAGGTGTACCTAATAGTACCCATTTCGCCAGTTATGTTTAAGTCCCTTGTAACAGGGGGCGAGCGTACTATAGCCGATCATAAATCCAGACTTCGTGGCTGCTACTGAGAAATTTCTGATGGAAAAACCAAATAACACTTTGTCCGACCTGGGAATCGCACCCAGCACCTCATGCTTAGGCAGTCGCGCTTGCAACCACTAGACGAACGAGGCAGTCAGATTATGGAAATCATTTGGAATATCGATCTAATACCTACAGAAGAAAAAAGCATTCACTATGGTATGAAACCAACAGAGTGATTTTATTTCCTTACTGTTTTTGTTAATATGTAGGATTACTACTTTACACGAACTCATTAGCTTAAGTACCAATACATAGTTCGAATTTTTTTGTTTGGAAAAGGCTTGGCAGATAATGACCTGTAGGATTTTTTAAGGCTACCCCACGTGACCCGTGAAACAAAACATATTTATTTGTAATAAGGTCGCTACTCGCTATACTACTTTGTTATAGCAGCCTAACAAACTACAACATAATTTGAAGCTCAATCCCCAAAACAGCACAAGTTCAAAACACCATACATTAAAAAGAACATGTAAATTCACTCCAAAAAGCGTTCATTAATTAGCATTTTCAACCATAAGTCAAAAGTAGCCGGCACACCACACATGTTCCAAAGCAGGGATGTTATGGAGCTCTGTAACCGTAACTGAAACTATCGGATATCCGAAATAAAAATATATCCGTAACCGTAACCGTATCCGTTTCACAAATTTCGGATAGTTTCGGATACTTTCGTATAAAGGCGGAGTCTAAATAAAAAGACATGTTTTTATTTTACCGCTCGCGCGCCACGTGAATCTTGCAGTTTGTTTGTTTTTTCTAGTCATAACATAACCTCTTTCATAACTAGTTAGTTTTTTATTATAGGTATCCGTAACCGAAACTATCCGAAACTAACGGATAATCCGAAGTAATTACATATCCGTAACCGTATCCGAAACCGATATAATTTTATTCCTATATCCATATCCGTATCCAGATTCGAAATATCATATACATAACATCTCTGTTCCAAAGTTTGCGTGACAAAAACACATTGCTATGCGCCATATTACCCGCCATGGATGGTCGATGACCCCCGCCTGAAATAGGCAACCTTGACCGGCTGCTGCCCTGCTTACCTCCTGGTGGTTACAGACTAGCAATATAGCTGATTGAAGTATTGAACGGACGTTTTCTTTGGTAGTTAGTTTTATGATTGCTGGTTTCAAGATTGATGAATGATAGATGGTGATACTGAACTTGTGGTGTTATTTTAATTGAAAGGTCTTTGACAGAACCACATATTGTATACAGGGTGTAAAGAGACTCTTCACGAAGCCGTCAACCAAGCACTATATACATCAAACTAAGTAACTTTACACAAAAATTCGTTTTGCGGAACGACTTTTTTTTTGGGCTGAAAAATCACGTTTTAGGGTAGGACTCAATGTAACGCATTAACATTGTGCTGATGGATAGATTGAATAGTAAGGGGGTCGTGAAGATGTTTAAAGTAAAAATCCTCCATTAAAAACATGTATTTAAAAAAAAATGAAAAAGTTGAACTTTGACCCCTAATATCTCCGTAATTAGAAGTTTCCCGGGTATGGTCTAGAACAAAAAAATGATCGCAATGACGGGAAGAACAAGTGCCTTTCGGCTTCGTTAAGAGTCTTTTTACACCCTTTAGATATGATTTGTCATCGGATACTTTACTTTTGTTTTTTACTTTTTTGGGTGTGAGAGTAGTGATATTATATGGTGATTATAAACTCCGCCCCGGGGGTGCAAATGTGGTGCGATAGTGCACCTAATATCGTGTCCTGCAAGTCATATTCTTTGTTCATTACAGGAACTGATGAACGCTACTGAAGGCGCCAAACTAGTCGCTCAGTTCATGGCCGACACAATTTAGATTGCCATCGACACGCCAAGAAGATATGCTGATTTACCAAAGCTTATCAATAAATCTATCCTATTTTTACTTCTTTACGTTATAACTTACAGATAGAAGTGATGAAGGACTGACGTTTTGGGCGTCGTTCTTACGTGTAAAGACTTTTAGTAATTACTGATTCTCAGTTTAATTTTAATTGAAATGGCCTTTGATCTTCATTTATCTGTTCTCATATTATCGTTCTTAAATTACTGACTGAAACAGATTCATAGTTCAAAATGCGACAATCGTGACTGAAACTTATATTCAAGACATACCCTTCTATAGTCAATAATTAAGTTAAGTTAGTCGTAATTACTTAAGTTTAAGTAATAACTTATGCAACCATTTCCAATAGACAAGGATTTGAACGTCAAAGAAAGCTAAGCAAAAAATTCTAACTTTTGGACAGTTCTAACTTCAAGCAATTACTAAACTACAGAAAATCGCATTTTAAGTTATTTTTTACTTTGTTTGTAGATACGGGTGATATTCGTTTCGGTATTCGCCAGAGAATTACGCAGTCTAATATATTGTTGAGTTCATGTTCCGTAGTGGTAAATATTTGTCTGTAGAGTGTAGACCTAATTAGATTACATTGTGTCGATGGTTCACGCCCAAGTCTAGCATAAATAGTTCCGACGGGAATAATAAACTAATTTCATTAAACTTTTTATATTAAAATAGTTTTGTTATTTTTCCTGTATTTTGCATAGAAAAGTTTAGTTAGTGAGCACGAATACTATTGAGGTCAAAACTAAAATTGGTTGGTAATATTAGTTCCTACCTGAAACTGCTTAGAAAAACTAAAAAAAAAGCAAATTAATTTACTACAAACAACAACTAGCAAACTTATTTACTTTATTTGAAGTAAATCCCTAAACTGTTAAACTAATAGAAGCGATTGGCACAAGCACCAATATACACTTTCCTAAATTTAAAAGCAATTTTCGCGAGAAATAACTATTGTAACTTAGAGATTGGATCTTTTTCATAAAAATACGAGTTCCAGAATACTATATTCGAACCAACATAACATTTTAATCAGAACAGACAAACCTTTTTTTTAAATTTGTTAAGTTTTTACATATTGGTGCTCGTCACTGTATACCTTTTTTTAATAAATAAAACCGTAGAAAAACCATTAATTTCATCGTGAATTCTATTTCTCTCATCATATCTAAAACAAAGACCCCTGAGAGTCTGTCTACCCACTTCAAACGCAGCTTAACGATCCTAAAATAACAACATAGGTGCATCAGACTCCTGTAGTCGTAATTTCAGTGGGATGTTACGCTTATAATTCAGTACGACGCGCGTCTTGTTGGCGCCACACAACGGTGCTCCACTTTATGTTCAAGTATATATGTGCTTATGTATAGTGCATGCTTTTCCCCATATGTGCTGGAATGACAGAGCAATGAGACAGGTCCTAATTATAAGCTGTGTCGGAAATAAGTAGAGGCCTTTGAGTAATCAGTTTTTTTTCTGTATTGCTATTTCTTTACACAAAATGCTTTCTATGATCGCAGTGCTGGTGGATTGCCGTAGTATTGTATCGTGGGTGCGTTTACAAACATTTAAACTCACATACACAACCAGCCAGACCCGGAAAAACTATCTGTAGGCCGTACAAATATTTGTTCCGTGCGGGGATCTAACCTGCGACACGTAGCGAAGCAGCCAATTGATCAGTCACTCCGTCAACCGTGCTGTCAAAATGATTATAGTATATTGTCGACTGTCTCGGTGGCTTTTTTTTAGGGCAAAGTGTTGTTGCACATGTTGTTGGGTTTTTCCATCAATGTTTTAGCAGCTCTAAGGAATGTGAAATTGTGTCCGGTTGATGGTAATAGGCCCTTCCCTGATCCCAGTAATAATACTGGGATCGGGGACGCTAAATGTGGGGGTACTTACATATGTGCCTCTACCTTATGGTGAAATAGGCGAAATAGCTAATCTAGAAAGAATAGACATAAAGACTGCCTCGTTGGTCTAGTGGTCGCAAGCGCAACTGCTGAGCAGGAAGTCCTGGATTCGATTCCCAGGCAAAGTGTTATTGGGTTTTCCATCAGAAATTTCTCCATAGCAGCCGCGGAGTCTGGATTTGGCCCGGTTGATTGCAATTGACTCGCCCCATGCTACGTGTGGCTTAAAGCAAAACTGGCGAAATGTTGGTGTACATCAGGTATACCTCTGCCTTACCTTTCGGGGATTACAGGCGTGATCTTATATAGACATAATCAGTACCTAAATAACTTTAAGTCTGCTTACCAACAATGGAAAATGACTGAAATAAAGTTAACTTTTAAACCTGAAATACCCATGCAAACGTCCCTCTCCTCAACGTCAACGAAGACCTTACAAACATCTTAGTCTATTAGTTATCAACAATATCAGGTCAATCACTCCGAATAAAACAAAAACATGTTATTCCTAATCGGGACGCGAAGAATCTATAATAGGGCTGGTATTGCGAACTGATGGACTGTTGTTTAATGTGGCAAAACTTATTATTATTGAACGTTTAGATTTGAAGGATTTGCTGTTTCTTATGGACTGAAAGAAAGATAACGTGGAATTAAAATCATTTCCTACCTTATTACTTTATTATGGTTTTCATTAAATCACTTTTTGCCAAGTATTTTTGAAGTGAAAACTTCTTTAGGCGTTGGGCATTTTTGAGATGGGGATAAACAATTGAACTCGCGACACCGTTCAAGGACCTCATTTTCGTGGCAGAGTTAGCCGTATTGCTTCAAATTACAAGCCCAAAGAAAAATACAGTGTATAGTCAAATGTATAAGTAAAAGACTTATGCAAAAATATTTTCTAAAAATAATCCAGAATCTTGAAAAAATGTTTTCACTTCTGTCGGCACTCCCAGAGTGGACGGGTTTCTTCAATTTTTTTTTTATTGCTCTGTTGGACTCCGCTTTACTTTCACTCTACAGCGTCTGTAACAATACACGTTAGTATTACATCATTTGTTATTTGGGTGTTGAAATCCTCCTGGATGTACACTGGGCTGGGGCAGGATCTAAGAGTGTCAAATAGTATCTATTACATCATTGGATTTCCCAATAAGATTATTTTACGTCAATTTTCTAAATCTTAGAAAATACACCAATTAAAATCCGTATTACTTAATAACCTAAAACAACTTAATTAGTCTATAAATACCTCCACTTCCTCCCAGCCCTGAGCCCTACAATGTGGAGCAGATAGTCGGACGTGTCGCTACTCGCTGCGCGGGCGCAGCCGCGGTGGTCGGCACGTGGTCGCGCTCCCACGGTCCGTGGGGGTCCGCGGGGGACGCCGACCAATCACGGGGCACCGCCATTTTTTTACAGATACCCACAGATACTGTAAAGACCTCCACTGATTTTTTGGGAAAATAAACATGTTTGGTTTTGTGGATGGTTGATTTTATTAGTGTTAGAGGTGTGATGGTGCATTAAGCATTGTCGCTTTCACTGTAAAATTCATCAGACAAAGTGACCAAATCTCTTAAAAATACAATCCGCTAAAACAAAATTATCTGTCGGCTGACAGGCCGCAAATCCTTTTATCAAAACCCTTTAAAAAAAAATACTAGAACTATTGCAAGAGACTGAGCTCGATCCTCGGCCATTCTTGTTCATCAATGTCCTTCTAGGAGCAGTGTTTAAGTCAGTGCACTTTATAAGCTACTGTACGGGTTCAGAATCACCCCACCTCATTTTTACGGTGTGCATTTCAGAATGGAGTGCCATAGATGAGGCCTTGCTGATCCCGAGCTGTGCTTATAACTGTGCATTAATCTTTAACCAGCTATTCCATAACCATAAACCACACGCTACCTTTCCAAGACATTACACATTCACAAACAAAATAAGATGTCCGCAACTGGTATTACCAAACTCAACTCAAACAACTTAGTTTCCTTTCAACAACCACTAGAGTTCACTGATTTTTGCTTAAGTATAATAATAGTTTTCTTCGAGTATAGTTAAAGGGTTCAATAAATTCTCTACTAAAGCGACATTATCGGCAGTCAAATCGAAAACTTTTATGCGGTCGCTGAACTTTTCTTTAGTAAGCAACTAAGCAGATATTTTGCTTTACCCGCCAGGCCAGAACTCAAACTGTTCGGTTTTCATGGACAAAAGTTAGTGCTGGCTAGGACAGCTTCCTGCTCTTTTCCCATGATACTTGGGGTTGGTGTAGCATATTCATCCCTGTCAACCGTCACCCTATAATCTATTCTTTTCTTTCACATTCTCCCACTGCCAGTCCATCCATGTTTTCTTTGGTCATCCTCTCTCTATCCCCCCATCAATCAACATTCATATCTCTCACACTTTTAATCAGATGCGGTTCATCCCTACCCATCACTTGTACTAAGCCAGACGACACCAAAAATGGAATCCTATTCATGCCATATAAATAAAGCTTGACCTTTTTGGCAAATTGAACAAAATTAGACTTTTTTCCACTTACTGAAAGAGCACTTATTCTGAGCCAGTCTTTGTAAATTCTTAGGTTGTTGAACAAATAATCCAGCCTAGAATTTACAGGACATAAAGAACATTCAAGATTTCAAGACCGATATCCATTCAGTTCAATTCTGTGGGATCATTTCTAGTAATGCAGGAAACGATTACATGCAAATAGTTCACTAATAGCTGCAAATCCGATCATTCAGCTTTAAAACCACCAACCAGCTCAATGAAATAATACTCAGTATTCTGAAAGACTAAGACATAAGGAAGAGATTATCAAAGATATCTGAGGCCTAGAATATCGGAAATAGGATTCTACTAGGAAACTTCTATATTCAAATATCTCCGTTTATCCAAGCGAAGCCTAGTCATAATATTTTGCAATGCTAAGATCTCTCGACAGATGAATTATTCTTGAAATAATAATTCATGAATAACAGCATTCAGCATTCGGTAATCCGCCAAATAAGAACGTTGAAACAATAGTGTTGGTAGCGCCATCTCGTATCGAATAGTAGAACTAATGGTTTTAAAGTTAGCAGCTACCAAATATTTTTATAGCATCCATGTTTGAAAATCGAACGTAAATAATTACCACTGGCTGATTAAATTGATTGGCTGACTGGTTAAAAATATGTATTTGAGAATAGACTACATAATATAATAGAAGAATGTCAAAAGTTTTAATAACATATTTTTGAAAAGAGTTTCAGACAATCGGAAGTTAACAATAAATCGGAAGTACCTTGTAGAAGTATTAATTTGGCTTCATTTCAGTGTCTATTTAATATTTAATTCATTTTATATTGTTACTCCGCTAAATAACTAGAACAATTCAATATGAATCATATCAACCAGTTATATAACAAACGCAATCAGAAACATTTGTGCGATCACTTAAGCTATTTATAAGCTAAGAGTCATCTTTGCAGCTAAAATAGCTCAGCAATAGAAACATGCCGCGTTTGTCTGTAAAATAGCTCCGCGCAATGTGTCCGATATAACTTGACACATTAGGGTAGCGCTGCAATCACTGGTCTGTTTGACAGCTGTCAAAATCAGTACAGAAGTTTTAGTTCCTGATTTCACCACGGGTCAAATTAAACTGGACGTAATGTAACTTTACAGCTATGGCGCCAAGTCTTGTTTTGTACACAATCGTTTTTTATTTGATTTGCTAAGTATAAATAGTAGCGAGAATCGCTTCATTTGTGCTAGAATAATTAAGAGGGGTTTATAATGTAAATTAAGAAGGATAGGTATATACCTATCCTAAAAACCCTTTATTTAGGAAACCTTTATAAACCTTTTTTGAGACTCTAAGCAAAGTAAGTAGTAACTCTAAGCAAGTAGGTGTTCGTGTTAATTCATAATTATCTTGTTCTAGGTATGTACGTGTTAAAATAAGAAGCTACCATCAGTCGAATTTTCAATATAATGTTTTATTCGCCGTTTATTCTCGTTTATTTCGTTTATTTCGTTTCAACGTATTTCAGTCAGAGACAGAAAGCGTTTTAAAGTAAAAACTCACTCGAATTCTGCAAGGGAGAAAAATACAATTTCAACGCTACCCTATCGCATCTCCTGGTCTCTCTATAATAGAGATACAGGATGTAAACAGACTCTTCACGAAGCCGTCAACCAAGCGTTATGTACGACAAACTAAGTAACTTTACGCAAAAATAATTGCTAGGAAAAGACTTTTTTTTGTTGGGCTGAAAAATCACGTTTTACAGTAGGACTCAATGTAACGCACTCAAAACATTGTAATGATGGTTGGATTGAAAAGAAAGGGGGTCCTGGAGGTGAATAAAGTAAAAATCTTACATTAAAACCATGTATTTAAAAAAAATATATATGAAAAAGTTGGAACTTTGACCCCCAATATCTCCGTAACTAGAAGGTTCCCAGGTATGGTCTAGAACAAAAAAATTATCGCAATGACGCATGACGGGGAGAATAAGTGCCTTTCGGCTTCGTTAAGAGTCTGTTTACACCCTTTATAGGGTGGAAGAGACATCGACGCATTAACGATTATCATGTATTGAGTACATCATTACGACCCTGCCAGGGCTGCGGGCTGTTCGAAAGAGATACCGCGGCCCTGGAAAACAAAGGGCAAGGAAGGAACATGGATGGGTTTTAGTCAGTACAAGTCTGACACTCCCTTCCGCTCTGCCCAGAGCGGGAGAAATCATTCGATGATTACCGATCCGTAAAAAAAAAAAAGTACATCATTACGACCCCAGTCAACCACCAACCAGCAGTTTCCTACAAAACTGCAATACCTACACGGGCAAAATGTATGGAACATTACAGCAGCACGCGCAGCATGACCAACGTAGAAACGGGGTTTGTCGACGGAAGAATCGGCAAAACGACAGATTTCTTTTGTTTATCTATTTATAAAAATTTACTGAATACGTGGTAATCGCTTGTGCAACAACATCCCTTCCACAATGTAAAGAAGCTTTTTTTCCACCTTCATGCCTTAAAAACAAGACAACCCAGCATTTTTAATGAAACTAAAATAGATATAAACACTATCCGCAAATAAATAAATGAAAACCACCTGAATGTCACATGACGCAACAACGCGGTGCACACAAGTTGCATGCTCAAGCGCATCGGTATAGTATTGGCGCCAAAACGTACAGAAGGGACAGAAGGTTTATTGAGAAAATCTTCTAATTATATCTTTGGTGAGAATTTTATCTTTGGAAATCTTCAAGTCATAATGTTAGTTTTATTTTCAACTTATCACTAATAATAACATTTATTTGGTTAAACTATATATTCTTTATTTTTTAAAGTTATACTTCTTTTGGCGCGTTAGGGAAAAATCATGAGAGTAAATTTTTACTATGCCAAGAAAAATCGTCATCCTGAAGTTAGCTAGTCAACATTTTAGTTTTATACGCCAAAGAAGAATAACTTCTTACGTGCGTAATAAGTACACACACACTTCTTTTTCTATAGATTTTTTCCCCCCATCAAACTTATCACAGCGGACTGATCTCCAAAGTTGCGCCACATCTGGTTCTTCCCTTTCTGCATCTAGTCTAGTCTATTCATCTAGTCTTTAACAGCTACTTTTATTGTATTAGAATTTTCGTCTTCATTAATTTTAATTTATTAGTTTCTATGGTACTTCTCCCTGCCTCTCTTCAATCGGTCCCTCATTACTGAGGACCGTGGTCACTGGACCCCTTTAAACGGACAATCTGTTTCTAACGACTCCGGTCCAAAGTTGCCATCACCACCTGCTGAAATTTGCTCGAGGACATAGCTTCTCTTACTTGGTCAGACTATCGTGTTGGCGACCGGCCTCGTACTCTCTTGCCTTCGTTACTGCCAACAATGACCAGCTCTTCAAGGCTGCTGTCTCCGGCTGTATGTGGCCGAAAGAGGTCAGAATATGCTGAAGGCAAACTGTAGACAATCGAGTCTTGATATCGAGCTGAGAAAGGTAAAGACGCCAGCACATCAAGCAACTACAATCTGTCAGATTTCTATAATAGATTTTCGACTTTATTGGAAAAGGATTAGGTTCAAGGTTGATTGGGAAAATCTGACAGTTTCGGGTAGCTTGACCTGCTGGTGTCTGTACTTCTTACGTATTGTAAAAAGTTAACCTTCTCTGTCTTGCAATACTGATGGATCACAGTTACCGAGCAACGCTTGTGAAGGCCGGTTGCATCACAAACATACCTATTTGACATAAGGTAAACTATTATACCAAAGTAATATAAACGACGTTTTGATTGCCGTCCTGTAATCATGAAAAACTGAATGCAAATCTTTTTGTCTCTTTGACGTAAACGAAGCACTTTGTGAGATATTGTGGATGGCATTGTTTAGAGACAAACGGCCATCGCATGCGACCTAGCACGCAATAGCGTCTCTTTTCCCCGAAGGGTTAGACAGCTATTCAAGACTATAATCTATCTTTAAGCCGAATTTCATCCAAATCCGTTATTCCGGCTCTGGCGTAATTGAGTAATACACATCCATCCATCCAAACTTTCGCGTTTCTAATAGTAGTCAGTACGTACGAGTATAGGAAAGCCTAAATTGAGAAACTCTTAGATGTTATTTGGATCTATTTTGCCGTATTCCATTCACAAAAAGGTTTCGCTTGACTTGGCTATTCAAAACTGTTACCAACTGAATTATTCGTGAAGGCTACTTATATTAGCATATAAATACATACTTTAATAACACAACAACCACAGACAAAGTCTACCAAGAAAAAAAAAGTCACACGCCTCTAGAAAACATTATGCATAACTTCAAGAAAAAAAACATAAAAACTCTATGAATCACCGCATACATTAAGCTCAGGACTCTTGTACAAAAATTGCAGCCTCTCAACTAAATCATGTAGGCTGTATGCTCGTAGTTATGGCAGTTTTGCAACTCCACGGAATTTTATAAGGTTTCCACAATCATTTTTATTAATATACAAACTCGTATGTCTCAACTTTGTCTAGATGATTGTGTGTTTTCATTGTTTGTCAAGTACCTTATTTGAACTATTCACATTTTTATAAATCGTATTAATCTCACAGTCTTATTTCCGTAAGTCTTCAATAAATGTTTTCGAGAGTTATATTAATGTTCCAAAAATTTAAAAATTACCAATTTTTATTATCCAGATAGAGGAATAGACGTTAGGCTATAAGCAGCATAATTTTGTCTACTGCATGTTTTAATTATGTGTAGCGAGTTATCAGTAATTTAATAATAACTAGTCTATCTCAGTGTATGACTAAAAGCTAGTTTGCTCGTAATGATTAACATATATTTTGTCACAAAGTGGTCTAGTGTTAAAAAAGTTTCGAATATAAGCCTTTTACGGGTGTGTAATATATGCCATAATAACAGATAATATATTATCACTTGAAATAACGTTCACATGATATAATTTTCATATGCTATAAAAACAAATAACCTTATTCCATGTGATCTAATATTACATTTCATATAAACTTCTTTTGCTCCAATAACATTTAGTATAACGTTCATCTCATATAATTTCAATTAGTATATTGCTCTTTTTATATAACGTTCAGTTGACCTTTTTTTTCGTACCTAGTTATTTATTCATACAACAATGTTATAAGTAGCAGTAGTGTAGTGTAGTAGTAGTATCAAAATTATATTAAACGTTACTATAGAATTTGCATATTATACTAACTAAATATTTTACTAACTGAATATTAGTTGAAATGTGCATTATAGACAATGTTTATTAAAACAAATAAAATAAGGTAAACTGAAATTATATAAATAATTCATTATATATTTCATCATTATATTATTTCATCGTTATACTAAAAAAATAATTTATTAAATGAAATTAGGTCATGTGATCGTTAGAACTTTTGTTATTATGTCAACTGGTACGCACCCGCCTTTTACAGTATACACCGTAAGATTTACCAAGGGGTATTGTATTACCCAGTACTAACTGGCTTGTGGAGGTCAGATGCCTATCTGACCAACCCAACCACCATCCGATTTTTTTGAAGTTAAAACTTCTTTAGGCGCCTTGGATATTTTTGAGATGGGGAAAAACAATGGAACTCGCGACACCGTTAAACAACCTCTGTTTCGTTTTCACTTCTGTCGGCACTCCCGGAGTGGTTGGGTTTTTAAAGAAACCCCTAATCCAGAGCTTGTTGTGTCTCGCCTGCCGTACTCAACTCTAATTTGATTGTACTGTCAAAATGCATAGACCACATACACAGAGACGTCACCGGTCTTCATCACAAAATCAACAATTCTCGTACCGTCAAAAACATTGCAAACTCACACAAAATCTGCATTAGTATGCTAGAGGCGGCGCAGGCGCAGGCACACGACCGAGATTTACTGTTACGACGCCGTCCATCTCAGGCCCGGACGAGGAGACGCGTCTCAACGTCACCACTTACTTATCCTAACTTTAGGACAAGGTAGAAGAGCAGGAAGGTAGGTTATCAGCTCGCAAAGGGCTTTATCATCATTCTACTGGCATTCTGTTGGCATAAGAATGCCAACATCTTCGTCTTCTTGTCGATGGACTCAAATAAAACGCGACCAGTAAATAGCCACCTGCACAACTCTTTCGTTGGCTTCGTTTAAATCCTGGAAGGTACAGGTGGCTGTACTGGATGGGCAGTAAAGGAGGTGGGGCATATCCTGCAGAGGGTCTCGAAACTGTCATTGTTTTTGGGACCTGTCGATGATCCCCATTTAGCCAGATTATTTCTATAGCGGCCAACCTGGGCCCACGAGCGGTTAATAGAAGACTCAAACTTATCCAAAACTATCTTCATTTGTCGTCATCCCAGCAGTCACCCCCTTTCTACCCATATCATCTTTCTCAGTCGACATAGAGTCGATGTCATCTATGTTTTTCATTGCGGTAGAAATGTCTTGAAGATTTCTAATACAGGTCAATTTCTAGACACAATGTTTTCATTATTTACCTAACTATAATACTTCTCAGTTTTATTGCCCTCATTATTGATGCAACCATGAGAGAAATTACCAAAATCGGGGCCGAATTGGTTTTTTTGACGATAGCTGTGCTGGAAAACTGAATGTAAAACGGCATAGTTTACAAATAAATGGGTAATAGAATTGGCATGTGAGAAATAGACATCACGTTTCGAGAAACCTAAAACTGTGATAATGACAATATCATCAAGATAAATCGACAAAGCTGTTAACAAGACAAACACTTATGTTTAACAGGCGGTTAGGAAATACAACAATTTCATTTCGATACATGTAACACTTTTCCTCATACAATGCACGTAAGATGCCACATTAGACCAAACCATTGTCTGCCTCCAGCAAAATTGTGAAGAAAATTAGACATAATAAGACCTTATACGCGCAAATACACCAATTTACATACGAAACACACAATATACAAGTATATTTTCCACCTTTGTTAGAAAACAACAAAGTAATTTGGTGTCGCCAAAATTTTCACCGCAATAATAGTGTCGGGTGAATTGAGCGAGTGGTTCATGAAGCAGATTCAATTGAACCATTTGTGATAGACAGCCTGACAGACTGCGGGCCCGCCTATGAGTTGTGGAGGGACCAAATCGACGGGGAAAATTGTAGGATACGAGCAACGTGTCTTTGTCCTAAAAAACATTGCACAAAAAAATCAAATTCATTATGCTCTGAAAAACTACAATTCAAATAAAATAAAAGCTGTTTTGGTTACATTACCTGCTTGTTATGATTTGGGTTATTCTGATTTTATTTACTTGTAGAAGGTTACTACAGGAATGATGAAATTAAAGAGGGAAGCTTCTTCTTTCTTTTTCGCGTGGTTAATGCCGTAGTAGTAGTTTTATACCGCCCCTGGGCGTCTGACTTAGCTTTACAAGCCGTCGAGAAATATCTCGCAGTGCATGTTTGGTTTCTTCACGATGTTTTCCTTTACAGAGGTTAGTGATAATTATACACTGCTCAGATGAATCTGAAAAATCAGAGGTGCCTCTTGACTTGGCAGTCCGGTGGTCACACGACTAATTTGAAGTACTTCAGTAGTCTCATTGAGCATCTAACTACTGCGAAATGCTTCACTATCTAAAAATCCTTACAATATGAACGTAGATTCATCTCACAAGCTTTCGGCTTATTGTGCTATAGTGGCGTTCAAGATCACGTTCCAATGAACCATAGATTCTAACACAGAACTGTCCTAATCTAGTGTGGTCACCTTTTGGGAACCACCGTAGCCCAGTTCACACGGTGACTCATTAATAATAATATGTCACATAGTACCATTGTACACTGGGCAGTGGGCAATGTCTGGGAACTAAGCAGCCACAGCCCTATTGTAGTCTACATTATTACTTCAAAAGTAACGTCAAAACGCCAGCACATCAAGCTACTAAATACAATCTGTCAAAGGAGATCGCCAGAAATCCATACATCGTTGGGCCAAATGCGAACAGTAATCATTTATGTATTATTTAATAGATGAAACACATACATATTCATATCAGAAAGATTTTTTCAAAATTCTATGGGAATTAGGAAGAAAATAAGTTTTTGGGTCACTAGGTTAGGTTATGCGGCAGATGGTAAAAATTGTACCTATATAACTCACGCAATTCACCATTATCCAGTCTATAAGCAAAATCGGTGTCCAAGTACGTAAAATTAATCCAAAGTCGTCAGAAAAATAGCAGAAATCGAATAAGCACATCCGTAAGCGCACGAGTACGAAAACGAATGACGGGACTTGACGGGACTTGACGGGAGTGACGTGACATTGACATTTTGCCAAACATCCGATATTTTTTCGTTTTGAAACAGTCGCAGTCGCCCGATACACGATTTTGAACGATGTTATTGTTAAATAAATGAATTACTATTACTAAAACAACAATAATTTAATCAAATGTCCTTTTTTATTTTATAAATGATTATAATGTTCATGACAAATGCTAAAACAAAATAGATATCGTTTTTTTTATAACTTCTTTAGAACTACTAGTTTTAGGGCGAACTTAAAATGACCTGACAGCTTGTTTACGAAGCTAGTTTTAGAACTAAATTCAATTAAAAACCATATTTCAAATTATAATTTTTATCTCATTCCGGTAGAAAGTTATTATTGTTACATGTTATTTTTAATCAGTAAAAAATCTAGTATTTTTTTATATACATACCGTTTCTGTACATACTTTAGCCCAATACTGGCTATCTCCTTTATTTAATAGATTTTCAACTTTATCTCTGATGAGGCACAAGGTTGATTGGGAAAATTAGACAGTTTCGGGTAGCTTGATGTGCTGGCTTTGTACGTAAGTAGTTCGCGAATTAAAAAATATGGCTGTTTTTCGAAAGACAATCAACAGCCTATGATTTTCCCATGGCTGGGTGGCTGTGAGAATGAGTGGACCGAAATCCACCAGTGCAGGTTGGTGAATTTCACCTGTCTTCGAATTTTGGTTCTAGGACATAGGCCGCTTTAATTAGGCCGAAATAATTTACACAAAGTACATCTTCGTAATGAGTCGTGTCGCCGTTTCGGCTGGGCCACCATCTACAAAAGACCAAGTATAATACCATTTTGAGAGACATTCCCAGTTACAAGTGATTTAAATGGCTAGTTACACTGATGGACGAAGTGAATGAACACTTGAAGGCTGGGAAAGGATTGCAATGAAGAGAATGTGCATGCAAATTAATCAAATGCACAATTTTGTTTGGCAATTATCAAAACTGCAAAGAATTTCGTCACAGTGCACATGTTAACATTCAAGTAATTCAAAGATTAACTTTTGACGTTTTTGTGGCGTAATTAATAACAATCTATTTTAAAGTCAAAATTATTTAAAGTTCAGTTATTTCTAAACTGAACGTTCAAAATTTCGTATTGAGGAATAAATATACCGGACAGCGACATTTGGAAACCCGTTCATCTCTGACGGATCCTAATCACCCATTTCCTTTATTAACACATTCTATTGAAGTTTCAACGGAAGGTAGCTACTTGATCGATTTGTTTATCATCATGCAAATTAATCTCATTTAAATAAATTACATTTAACTCGTTCAACAATATAGAAAAGCTTTTCGCACGGTGTGCAACTTAGCGCAAAATGTGGACAAAAGTAAATACACATGATTGTACGAATTGTGCCAGTGTTGACGAATTAAGCCATTTGTGGGCAATGCGGGCATTGTGATTTTATTTATTTGTCAGTGACCAGTGATCTGATAAATAAGTCTGGTTACCAGTTTTGTATGGTCTCAATTTATAATGTAATTCGGTTTTTAATAGGAAGTGCATGAGAACCGCTGGTTAATGTCTGTCACGGTGTATGTAACGTTTTACTTTTGCTGCATAAATAAGAAGGTATTGAAAATAAGAGCAAAGGCTATGTTTTATTAATAAGTTAAACAATTTTTTTAGATTTACGACGTCGTTGCGATTACTACTTGAATGATTGGCAATAAATTTTATATTTGTTTTTAAAGTCAAAGGTTTGTTTTTTCAAATGTTTCTTTTGACGAGTGCTAAAGCCTTGTATTAAGGTCTAATAAAACGAAATCCGTTATGAGTAGGTCAATAACATCTAACTAAAGCATATTTTCAGTAGAATAAAACTTCATTAAATCAGAAAAAACATCTTTTACGAGCACAAACGATTAAGGCTTTATTTTGATGTGTATTTAATGCGATACAAATGTTTTAGCAGGCAAAGACCATTAAAATTAGTTGAAATACGTACTAATTGGAATTAGAATAAATTAACTATGAAGGTTAGACTTCACAGCATGCGTAACTTGTAGAGGTTGTAGGTTACCGGTTATAAAATCTTATACGACAAAAACGGTACAGAATAATTATTCGCTTGTGTCATATTATGTCATAGGTTTATTTAAATTAGGTACAATATCTTTTGACGTAATAGTGACCAGATTGTAACAACCCCAATTAACAAGTCCTCCAGCTCCAACTCCAAAGTCCCATGATTGAAACGAAGTAGGCGCTTTTCTTTGTGTAATTTATACAGGGTGTAACGTAAAATACGCACTAAAACGTGGAGTTGCGGACACCAGCCCGTTATACAATACAATACAATACAGGGTGTAACGTAATATTTATAAAACTTCTCGTGTGGTGACTCAGACTATGAAACTGAAACACTTTTGTTTTATTAGTTTTGGAAATTCATAATTTTTAGGGTTCCGTACCTCAAAAGGTAAAAAAAAGGAACCCTTATAAGATCACTCTCTTGTCCGTCTGTCTGCCCGTGTACTACCACCGATTTTCTCAGGAACGGGTGGCCCTAGCAAGTTGAAATTTATACCAGATACTGAGGTCTTTAGTCCCTATTTAGGTACATAAAAATCAAGGTCCTGAGTGAACTCGGTAAAAAGATATGGGCAAATTTAGATTTTCGCGAAAACTTGTAAGTATGTATTTACCAAAATTTACCTTAATTTTCAACTTTTTTATTTTTTAGAATTTCCCCTTTATTTGTGCTTTAAGACCTTGCTTTTAACCAAAATTGACAATTCTAGGTCAACCAGAAGTACCCTATAGGTTTTAGGTCGAAAACCTATATGGTATTTCCCGTTGACCTAGAATAACGAAATTTGGCAAGAATCAATGTCTTACAGCACATGTAAAGGAAAAAATCGGAAAACCGCAAATATGTAGTTTAATAACAAAATACCTACAAGTTTATACGGAACCCTCGGTGCGCGAGTCCAACTCGCACATGGCCGGTTTTTTTTAGTTTATTTGTATAGACACGACACGAGCACCAAAATGTAAACACAACAACTTTCAAAAGTGTTTTACTCCTACTGTTCTGACTAAAATTTCATGTTTTTACGAACATACTATTCTGTTACTTACATTTTTATGAAAAAGATCCTATCTCCAAGTTACAATCGTTATTTCTCGCGAAAATTGCTTTATAATTTAGGAAAGTGTATACGTATTGGTGCTCGTCACTGTACATGTTGATCAGCAGATTGCGTCAAATCTGTATCTTTATCCTTCTCTCGGTGAAGGAAAAACATCGTGAGGAAACCTGGACTTATAATTAAGTTTAAGACGTTTTTTCAGACTTAAGTATTTTAATATATAAGTCTAAAAAAACGTCTTGAGCAAGGGTGGTGATCAATGCTCGTGCCTCCTCTATATGAGAAGAGGCCTTTGCCCAGCAGTGGGACAGTAATAGGCTAGTATTATTATTCTCTTGTGTGTACACACAGTACAAATAAATAAACCATTCGATTTTACAGTAGATTTTAAAACAAAGTAAAGTTAAGCAATTACTTAAGAACTATTTGCTCAAACAGTCTTTCTCGAACCAATTACAATCAGAATCGTAGAAGAGCTAATTGTGTCTGTTTATTTAGTTTAGGTACTACGAGTAACTGCACAGTGGGCGGGACAGCCATATCGTTCGCGTAATCGACCGTGAAACTACTTTCTCACGCCGTCCTAACTACTCTGTACTTTGTCCACACAAATAAAACGAATGGAACACCGTGCAATATGAGTTTACATGTTTTTCTTTAAAATGCATTGATGCAATGATTTTGGCTTTTTAGGTATCTAGCAAGTAAGGTAGACAAGCAAAGTATTGTTTTTTTTTAATAAAATCTTTGTTTATTCTTAGAAGAGAATCAAATACGAAAAAGTAACCTTCGCTATAAATTGTAGTACGCGCGGATGCGCTTTGTTTTTTGTGTTTTTTTTTGGTTTTAAGCATTATTATTTTTGTGAACGTTTCGTAAAAAGAAATAAACATTTTTTTTTTTTTCTTGTTAGTAAGAACAAAATTCTTAAGGAGCTCGGAGGAGCTCGTGGCTAAACAATAACAGCCGCTCGGGTCAATCTTTCGGTTAAGCCGTGCTTGCCTAGGTTGGTCTGTGGATGGGTGACCACCCATTACATACCGAGTTTCCTCCGTGCCTCGGAAAGCACGTTAAGCCGTTGGTCCCGGCTGTCATTTGAAGATCTTTGACAGTCGTTAAAGTAGTCAGTGGCGCAAAAAGTCTGACAACCAGTCTTACCAAGAGGTATCGTATTTCCCAGTAGTAACTGGGTTGTGGAGGTCAGATAGGCAGTCGCTCCATGTAAAATACTGGTATTCAGCTGCATCCGGTTAGACTGGAAGCCGACCCAACGTAGTAATGATTCCTTATCTGTCAGGAGGTGATTATTTTCTGTACCAGTAATTAAACAAGAAAAACAGGGGCGCAGTTACGGGTTCGAACTTACCAGAGAACAATCAATTGTGGACAGTATGTTGTCACTAAAAGGAACAAGTGTTGTTCTTTAGCAATTTTATAGTTCAGTTCTGCGATGTCAATCCAGCCTTGCCTTGCCATGCCTAGCCTTTTCCCAACTATGTTGGGAAAAGGCTAGGCAGATGATGAAGAACAAAATTCTTAACAATTAATTACGATCTAGCCTACATAAAAGACTAATAAGCAATTTTACTCTAACTTAATATGCTACATGATAGATTATGTTAAAACTAAGAATAGTGTCCATTTGCACTTTTACAAAAAAAACAACATGCGGAAATAGAATCCTAGATCAGGTAAATGTGAATCAAAGCATACATTGGTTATATTGCTATGCGCGTGTTATAAAGAAAACACTAGATATTATTTAGAGGTCGACATAGCATACAAGGTGGAAATGACACCGACGAACAAACGTTTACCACGTATTCAGGACATCATTCCGAACCCACATATATCATCATTTCAGACGACCGACGTCCACTGCTGGACATAGGCCTCCCCCAAAAGGGGGGTTTTGCCATAATCGCCACACTTGGCAAGCGGGTTGGCGATCGCAGTACGGTTGTTACAAAAGCACAGAGAACGCTGCTGCCCATTTTCTGGTAAGACCCTTAGGCTCTTACGACACCCCCGGGAAGATATGGGATGGTCCTATTCTTTACGTCCGACACCATACAGTGCCCACATAATCATCGGTAATTAAAAAAACAGTTGTTCCATACAAAAGTGCAATACCTACACGGTCAAAATGTATGGAACGGATGTTTTTTTTTTAATTACTTATAAAAATTCTATGTCGGAGGGATTCAGAATGCTGTACTGACGACGTGGTAATCGTTTTTGCACCGGTGTTTTTGCGGGCTTGTATGTTATGTCGGCCTCCATAATATCTAGACTTTTCTTTCTAGGGGTACAGGCCTCCCCTTTTTTCTGCCACACTTCCCGGTTCTGAGCGTACCTTATCCAGGTGTTTCGAGTATGGAACAGCTTTTGTTAAATTACCGATGAAGAAATTCTACAGGGTGTAAACGGACTCTTCACGAAGCCGTCAATCAAGCATTATGTATGTACATCAAACTAAGTAACTTTACGCAAAAATATTGCTGGGAAACGACTTTTTCTGTTGGGGGTGAAAAATCACGTTTTACGGTAGAACTCATTGTAAACGCATTCATAACATTGTGCTGATGGATGGATTGAATAGTACGAGGTCGTGAAGGTGTCTTAATTTAAAAAAAAAAACATTAAAAACATGCATTTAAAAAAAAAAGTTGGATCTTTGACCCCCAATATCTCCGTAACTAGAAGGTTCCCAGATATGGTCTAATTAAAACAAAACAATGATCGCAATGATGGGGAGAACAAGTGCCTTTCGGTTTCGTTAAGAGTCTTTTTAAACCCTTATACGGGGAGGATTCAAAATGATGTACTGAATATGTGGTGACCGTATGTCCGTCAATATGTGTAGTAATAAAACTAAATAATATTAATAACATACTAATGGTTACTTTATTACAAACATTTCTTTTCGTTTTGTAACTGTTTAATAAATACTTCGGTTATATCAAGGTGAATGATAAATTATGCTTTTGTAAACGCAAATGACTTAAAATCCGACAGATATTATACTAAATCTACTAATTTGTTTAATTAACTATATACATTGATAATTAAAAACTATTAAACTAAAATAGATAAACTAACAACAAACTATAAAAGGGCATCGAAAAACTCCTCCTCAACGCTGTCAGATGGTAAATCTACTTAATAAATCTAGATAAAAAGATAAATTGTAAATCAAATCAGTTTAAATATTCCTAAGAGTTTTACTTTTACCTACTTAACCTAACATCACGTTTGTATTCACTGAAGGGGTAAGCCCCGGGACTGCGGGCTATTCGAAAGAGATACCGCGGCCCTGGAACACAGAGGGCAAGGAAGGAACATGGATGGGTTTTAGTCAGTACAAGTCTGACACTCCCTTCCGCTCTGCCCAGAGTGGGAGAAATCATTTGATGATATCCCATCCGAAAAAAAAAAAAGTGGTAAGCAAAAATGTACGTACACACATTTCGCCAGTCATGCTTAATATCCCATATAAGTACTTAATGTACTTTAAGGCCGAGGCAAGCCACCACGGGGCTAAAACTCTAGATTTCGGACTGAATAAAATCCTTTTAGGAAAAGGATTTTAAAGGTCTTTCCAAAAGGATTAGGCAGATTTGGCTCTCTGCTTAGCCTTTTTCCAGGTCGGCTTCTAGTCCATTCGGGTGCAGCTCAATGCCTAATACGATATCCCTTGGTTAGACTGTTTGTCAGACTTTCGAACCACTGACTATTTGTAACAACTGTCCAAGATCTAGTTACAAGTGACAGCCAGGACCAACGGATTAACGTGCTTTCCGAAGCATGGAAAAAACTTGGTATGTAATGGGTGGTCCCAACCCATCCACAGACTAACTTAGACAATCGAGGCTTTACCTTAAGATTAGCCACCTTTCCGTTCCTTTTCCCTCGTCAAATTGTTCCTTTTGGAAAACCCTAACAACACTTTTCTCCAAATTGCGCTTTTAACGAAGACCAACGCGGCTGTAACTTCATTCGGTAATAAAACAAAATTTAAACAATTACCTAAATCTTTGCCCGTATCTTAAAACCCTACCTTTCAAAAACTTCCATACTTTAAAAGTTTAAAACGTATATTCCACTGTCAATTCAAATTCCACCCTGCAACTACTGCATCACCCGAAACTGTAAACGTCATCCCACACTAACCCTGCCTACCTAACTTACAAACATAACGCCACATACGTAAACAAACTGGTTTCCCTGCAACAGGCTCACTGATTGCGATCGTCTATTACCTAACACACCTTTAGTGCACTAATAACTTTATGCACACTTGAAGTGGCGAAACAAGTGTACTTACCCTGTAATAATATAGCGTGAAGGTACGGAAGAGAGGTGTCCAAGGCTTAGTGACCTTGCGATAATTTACAAAACTATGCAAACCGCTCGAATACCTTGGGCGCAATTTAACCCTGCAGTATGGTCACGCATCTAAATAAGACAGAAGTAGTCGCATGGACTACATACGTAGTCCATTTTTAGGGTTCCGTACCCAAAGGGTAAAACGGGACCCTATTACTAAGACTCCGCTGTCCGTCCGTCTGTCACCAGGCTGTATCTCATGAACCGTGATAGCTAGACAGTTGTAATTTTCACAGATTATGCATTTCTATTGCCGCTATAACAACAAATACTAAAAATAAAATAAATATTTAAGGGGGGCTCCCATACAACAAACGTGATTTTTTGCCGTTTTTTAAGCGTGTACCTGTCGCCGTTATTAATATCGAGCAAATATTAATAACGGCGACAGGTAGACGCTTGAAATATACACAGAATATTTAGTTGTATATTCACAAACGGCGATTAAAAAAAAGAATTAGAATAAAATAAATATTTTAGGGGGCCTAATACCTAGGTGCAAATCAGGGAAGTTGCAGATATTCGCATCCGCATCCGCAAATGCGGAGAATCTGCATCGTTTTGGACATCCGCTTCCGCATCCGCAATAATCGATGCTGATGGTCATGCGGATACAGATGTAGAGCAGGTTTATCTATCAAAATAGAACGCACTACAAAGTTTCGTGTCTGTGCCATTAACCGTTCAGGAGTTCTCTCGTGAGGAGACGATCCTGGCTGCAGGATGTCAGGAATTCATGTCTATCATAAAAATGTATTGTCCACAGTGTGTTCAAAATTTCAGTTCAATCGGTTGGGGGAACTGGTTTGAAATTCAGTTGCTAGACCAATATATACTACTTATAAAAAAGGCCAAATTACCATACAAAGTAAGAAATGAGTTGTGTTCAATATGTCACGTTTTAATAACCCAATTGAACTTCAATCCTAAGATAACAATATAACAACCTACCTAAGATCAAAAACATTCCGTAATAATTACCTTATTATTATTTGTTCAGTCTGACGCACAGAAGATTTTATATTGAAATAAAACCTACTTAATAATACAAAAAAGAGGTACCTGCTTATACTTATTGTCCCGGAAAAAACCTAACTTTAACTTTATCCATGTTAAGTTTTTATCTTATGACCGTTCAAAAGGCTTTTGTATTTAGTAAACTAGCTGTGAGCGTGTCTCCGTCTGTCTGAAAGGTTTTCTTGGCATATGAACCACCCGGGTCCAATAAAGGGGCTATCAAGGGTAACGTTCTATTTACTTCTATCCACAGCCTATCTTCTTCTTAGCCTGTCGATGGCAATTATTTTACAAACTATATGTTGGCCCAAAATTCAGCTACGCGAACCCCGCTCGCTGATGTAGTCAAGAGATCGTCCAGTGCGCAAGTGTCAGGGCATGCAGTGCAAGATGGAAGATGGGCCATTGTCTGTGGAGACACACCGCATACACATTTGAGATCTGAGCCGTCTATGAACCCCCATCTGAAGAGATTGTCTTTGCTACGGCCTAGCTATAGTACTTTATAGCCTATAAGTACTGTTCTTTCGTTTATTTTCTTAGTTACTAATATTGTACACCCTAAGCGAATGTTAAAGATACTTTAAAAAAAATTACTACCTTTATTTGTGACTAAAACAACAATAATTCATTATTCTATTCTAAAATAATAATAATAAGAATTCATTTATTTCAGATAATTTCAATCCATAATCTTAATTAATTCACGTGTTAGTAACAATATACTTACAAACTATGTTAGTAATACACTGACAAAGACAAAAACAAAACAAATAAAAAACAAAAAAAAAAAAAAAAAAAGCGCCACTCAATCAAAGATTTTGAATATTCGCTCATTTCTATCACTACCTAACTGATGAATTGCATTGCAAGCCGTTGAAGAGTTCTTTCAAAAACCTTTGAAAACGATTGCCACTAATCTAGATGCTGTGTTTAATTAATTAACTCATCTTCCTATTCCGGAATTTTCACCATGGCGTCGTCGGCGTACCTACTCAAGCTGTTTGTGTATGTTTTCCAAAGGTTTCTCCAGTAGAGAGATGCGTAGTCCTACCCCTATTCCTTCTGTATCAAAGATGAGAAGAAAATCTAAGGTTATAATGCAATCCACATACCTGTAGATCTCTGCAAGGACCTAAATACACCATGGAGAAGAATGCAAACAAAAATTCAGAATGAAATATCCAAAGTAATAAGGTATACACAAAGTTAAGATACCTTTATTAATTAAAAAAACCGGTCTCAATTAAATTTAAGAGATTTTGTACCCAAGATTAATTTATATAGCCCAATGCACAAATAAACATGATGTAAGCGGGCCCTTCAAAAAGCCGTCAACCAAGCATTATATATTTACATCAAACTAGGTCACTACACAAAAAAATTTGCTGGGCAACGACTTTTTTTTTTGGGGTGGAAATCAAGTTTTAGAGTTGGAGTCAATGTAACGCACTCAAAACATCTTCTTCTTCGTTTCTAAAATAAAAGTAGCTTATATAAAAGTTAGACCTTACAACATCACCTACCTGCCCGTAAAGGTCCCGTCAAAATCGGTCCAGCCGTTTCGGAGATTAGCCGGAACAAACAGCCAGTAAAAACCTGTTATTCTGATATTACAAACAGACACTTTAATTTTATTTATTTGTATAGATTAGGTCTTTATTATTCTTTTTCGTAAACGTGTATGAAAAACTAAAAAAAAATGACGGTTTGTCATAAGATATACAATAACAAGACTTATAGTTTACTATTTATTATTGCTATAGGTTTTGCTTGATTTTTGAACTACTAGGAATTGGGTATTTACCAGTTATTAATGTATTAAAGAACATGTTTCTTAAGAAATACATTAGCTGTAGGAAAAACGAAATAAAATAAGAACTTCAAATAAGTGTTATTTACTTACTTTTACCAATAAAGGTACCGTTCTTGTAGATCCAGATTTAAATAAATAATAATCACTTCTAAAAGTCCAAATGTTAATGAATTTATCCAAAAAGATGATTCGTTTTCTATTTATCTTCATCGACGAATAGGAAGTGACTAAAAGAGTGATGAATATAAATGTTGATGAATGGAGAGGGAGAAGAAAACCAAAGAAAAGATGGATGGATTGTGTGAGGAATGATATGAAAGAAAAAGGAGTAAATGATAGCGTGGCGATTGACAGGGGAGAACGGAAGAAAAAAACAAAACGTGTTGCGCCGACCCCAAATATGTAGCATGGGACCACGGCAGGAAGATATGATAATAATCAAGAATAACTTAAAACATCATCATCATCAGCCTATAATGTTCCCATTGCTGGGACACAAGCCTCTTCTCTATGAGAGGGAATCCACCACGCGGGCCCAGTGCGGAATGGTAGATGTCACATGTCTTCGAATTTTTGGTTCTAGGACATGCCGGTTTCCTCACGATGTTTTCCTTCACCGTTACTTAAACTTAAAACAACCTATAATTTTTTAATCTTTTCATTGTATTTAAAATATAAAAATCTTGATTACAATTTATTTGAGATGGGAAAACAAACAATACATAGGTAAATTAAAACCCCTTACCAGTGGAAATAAACCATCAAACCATGTTATTACCTAATTATACACTTTTTGTTACATCCAAGTGTGTGACTGTGTGACTGTACGGTTTTTCCACAGACAATCGGACTTATATTGCAGCTCGTCCGATAATCTACTAGTCACATCAGAGCTAGAAGTATGTACCTCTATGAGTTACTTAACCACACTTATGCCATAATCCATAGATGACGAACTAAAGGTCGGTCGCAAACAGTTTAAATCACGGTTTACTTGGTCTCTCCGTTTTTAATGCGTAATTTAAAGTCGTAGTTAAGTTAATGGCGCTCTCAAACTAGACCTCTGCGCGAAGTTGTAAAAATATCGATGTATGGACACGATATAATGGACTATAAAGTCACATTGTGAGTTAATAGATTTTATCGAGTATCTAAGATTTAATGGTCTTTGTTTATTGAAACGGTAATCGATAACCTGCACATTATTAGAAGTCCATAATCAAACGATTTGCATAATTATGTCGCAACACAATTGCGACACGTAACGCCGTGCGTGTAGTAACAAACAAACGCGCGATCGTCGTCGCTGCGGCCTTCTTTGAGTCAGTCGTCCCAATGAAATAGCACCTTAAATCCTTGAAGTATTGTTTAATCACTACGAAATTAAAGATCATTTACACAAGCGGCCAGCGAACATTCGTGGTACAGCCCTCGTATGCAACAGAAGTGTGTTTTGCGAAAAGACAGGAAAATAAAGTGATTTAAGAAAATGTCGAAGTATGGACATTACGTGTTTGTGGTGTTGAGTGTTTGTGTCTATGGCAGTTTGCAGCTGATTCCTTTGCGTAAGTTCTATTATTTCCGCGACTATATAAAAAAAGATTATTAAATTAAATAGTGTTCGAATTTCCGAACGTAGCCTAGCGGTAACTGTCATTGTTTGAATTTTGTTTTGAAAACTACCGTCTGTTTCGGATGTATGTTGACTTCACTTGCTACAATTGTTATCAAGTTTGTTGAAAAGTTAGTAATCTTTTACGACAACTAACAAATACTGAGTCTTATAAATGCTAGTTAAAAAAATTGTTGGGGAAACTTACTGACCTCTTGACATAGTAGTGGGTTCGGATTCCATCGTGCGTTATCGTGACATTACATCACACGAAATTTAAAAGCATGCAGTCTGATAGTATTAATATTTCCTCAGAAATTAGCGAGAAGAAGCACAACACCGAGAGAAGTGAAAAGAATGGGAAAGGCCTTTACAAAGGACTGGACAAAAATTTTTTTTTTTCAAAATCTTTTAACATTGTCAAACTTCGTTCACAGCCGACTACATCCATCCATGCTCAGAGCTCAGCGATGAATGCTTCACAAAAGCCACATTGGATGCCATCCCGGGAATTGTGAAGGGAATCCCGGAGGCCGGGATCCCGTCCCTGGACCCGCTGTACTTGGACAAGAACATCAGTATGACGCTGCCCGGGAACCTGCAAATGACCTTCCATAATGCTAAATTAGTGGGATTAAGTACTTGTATCCCGGATAAGGTGTCGTAAGTAGATCCATAATCTTATTTATCCCCACCATTTCATATTGCTTCTTAGGGTAGAGTGCGGATGGTTGAAAATTGGATGTTGTGGTTATGGTGATAATTATCCGAAACCTAACAACGTCGGGCAGCCGCACTTGGTGATGGGGCCCAGGAATGGCGGGCTGGTACCATTCAGAGGTGCGCGCGAATATACAGACGCCAGCACATCAAGCTACTACAATCTGTCAAATTTCTTTAATAGATTTTCAACTTTATCTCTGAAGTATTAGTTTCAAGGTTGGTTGGAAAAATCTGACAGTTTCGGGTGGGTTGACCTGCTGGCGTCTGTACTTGTATCTCCTAAGCCCCCGACACATGGTTATAGTTGGAACAATGAGGTTTTAGTCGTTTAGAGTCCGACATAAGCCTCCGCTTGCCCTAGACGGAGGGTATCACTGAGGATATGCACGCTCAAAAAAAATAGGAGCCCACCTGACACAACACCCGACTGGTCGGAGGATCCTCTATTTCCTATGACGGATGATGAACTTTACATCTTGTTTCTCATACCTCTAAATTGTGAATTAGGAAGAGGCCTATGCCCAGCTATGAACAGCAATAGGCTAGACTCGATTGATTCATCTTCAGGATGAATAGAAAATATTCAATCGCTCATAAAATTTGAATTGAATGATGATATTTTAAATGGAGTTCGATAATGGATCATAATACCTTCGTGTCGGTTAGTAATGTTCTATTAAGTGTACTATAAATCAGTAGCGAAGGATCAATTTTTGTAAGAGGTAAGCCGAAGTATATAAGGTCCCATTAAAATAGATGGACAAATTTTAACACAGCGTTCAGCACGTCTAACCGAAAGTCACTTTAATCAGTGTTTTTTTTGCTTTGATATCCAAAGCAAAAAAAACACTGATTAAAGTGACTTTATTTTGACCTTAAATAATAAATTGCCGGCATTTTTAGTGTATTTTCATTAACTGTTTTTTTTCTTGTAAGTTATTTAATGCGTTTTTCTTATTTATTTTATTACCATTGACCTTATTTTGGTGGTCTGAATGATTTCTAAAAGTTAATCCATCTATTTTAATGGGACCTTATATATTTATCTTTAATGTGATTATATTATTTGTCAAAAGAATACTGACTGGGCCATTTTTCAAAGGGAAGCCGGTAGGAATCGAGTTCTATGGAACCTTCGCCACTGGTATAAATAATTATCTTTTCAATCTACTGCTCTAAACAAAAGAATGCTAGCCTAGAACTTGATCTCGTCGTGATAAAGTATCATCATTATCTGCCTGACTTTTCCCAACTATGTTGGGGTCGGCTTCCAGTCTAATCGAATGCAGCTGAATACCAGTACAGAAGAATCTCACTAATCCGGCACTTCAATAGACCGATACGTCCAATAACCCTCAGCCCGCGCCTTTATCGCCCCTCTCTACGCCGTGCACTGCGTATGCGATCCGTCATTAAGGCTTTTTTAAAACTACATAATTAGTTCATTGTGAGATATGTTACAGTTATAAAAAAATGGGTCGAACATCAACACAATAAATACATTTTATTCTCTTTTTGGATTTTTTCTATACAATCCAGTAATCCGGACATTCCAATAATCCGGCACCCTCTGGTTTTAATATTGCCGGATTAGTGAGATTCTACTGTATTTTACATGGAGCGACTGCCTATCTGACCTCCATAACCCAGTTAGTACTAGGTAATACGATACTCTTTGTTGAGGCTGTCGTTATAAAGTGTATGTGAGATCAAACAATAATTTCCGTTACATTTTGTAAACTGCCTGACTGCCACTTTGGTCTAGTGGTTGCAAGCGCGACTGATGAGCATGAAGTCCTGAGTTCGATTACCGGTTCGGGCAAAATGTCATTGGGTTCTCCATTAGAAATAGCTCAGTAGCAGTCACGGAGTCTGGATTTGTGCCCGGTTGCTGGCAATAGGCTCGCCCCCTATTACATGGTACTTGAAACATAATTGGCGAAATGTGAGTGTACTATTAGATACACCTCTGCCTAACCCTTCGGGGATTTCAGGCGTGATGTTATGATGTCATGTTATATTTTCTGATTCACCGGAAGCAGGAACTTCTATTATTCCATGTTAAATCTAATATGGACTTTGACAAGTTCTTCGCATTTACTTGGAAACATTCCGCAACTACGGAAATCAGTAATTAATAATTACTAAGTTTGCAAAACAAAGAAAACTAGTAATCTAAAGATAGTACGGTCATAGTCAAGAGATGCATTTGAAATTCGAATTTTTGTTTGACTTCTAACCTCGTAAATTAAGATTTATTTTTAATTGCATAAACGGAAACTTCAAAATTTAGAAGATTTTGTCTCGTATTGTCTATGTCACAATTCATGTTGTAAAGATGCGTGCTTTTAATTAATACAGGTTTTATGCGTGCCTTCTATGTTGAAAATAAAATTAATGCCTATCAGATCAGTTCTCAAACCAGAATCCCAATTTCAAACGAATCTACAATCCTAATCAAACCAGTCATCACAATATTCCATCATTATCATCTTCCTACCCTGATCTCTAACCGCACACATACTAAAAAAGCGGCTAAAATTATTTCTAGTTAGAAAAGCATACCACAGTATTTCAGAATGTTTAAATGACTACGCGTAATATTTACGGAGTATTCCCATTTGAGCACCGATTTCAAGAGCACCAATGCTTAGAGCCAAAGATATTCCCTTTGCTCGAAAGGGAAAATCTTTGGTGCTCTTGAAATCGGTGCTCAAATGGGAATACTCCATATTTACTGGCGTTTTATAATTTAGACAAATTATTATTAGATTATAGGACAATTTAATTCAAATTTGTATTAACGCAACTAAATTATTCCTCGAAGCGCAACCATCAGTTGCGCTCACAAATTCAAATTGTTCAAATGTTTGCGCTTCGAGGAATAATTAAGTTACGCTTAGTTGGTTGCGCTCAAAAATAGTTGCGCTTTGAGGAATACCTCCTTTTTTGTTTATGAACACCCTGCATGCCCTGTATGTATACTCATGTTTTCACAAATAAATGTCTTATCTTATCTCATGTTTTATCTACTTCTTTTTCATCTAAATCATTCCTCACAGTATCCATCCATCTATTCTTTTCACCACATTTCATCCTTCAACCATCCATATTTACATTGTTACTACTACCAAACATTTCGACAACACACGCACAGAGTTTCTTCACCTCTTGCAAAACTTACTAACTCGAGGTCGCAGCTCAACTAACTGCCTCTTAATCAAGCAAAAACTCACATATTTAAAATAGTATAGACTAGTTGCCTAACTCATACATTATGCTGCTTATTTTTGGAGACTAGAACCGTAATGACAGGTTTAAGAGTATGTGCTTATAGGATAGTAAATAGACAGGTAATGGCCGAATTCCTAAACGCCTAACTTGGTTTTAAGCATGGAGTTAGTAAGTACAGTAAAGTAGGTTTGCGTCTTATTAATTCCATGGTTTCCGTGTAGTCTACTAATATAACTGTCACTATCGGGGTGGAAGCACCATGTATTCAGTACATTATTCTGAGCCCCCACACAGAAAATTTTCAACGGTTATTAAATAAAAATATGCTGTTTCCTACAAAAGTGCAATACCTACACGGTCAAAATGTATGGAACAGTTGATTAATCGTTTTCACATCGGTGTCCCTTTCACTTAGTACTTTATCGATACGAAATCTCCAAGAGCAAATGTCAAATGAACACCAGTAAAGTAAGTCTCATTTTATCAGGAGTAAGGGACTGTTTCCACACGTGGCAGACTCAAGGCCTTCCGGATTCCAGGACCTTGGGACTAAGTGTTAGTCAGGGATGGAAAGAATGATTGCTTACTTACTCCGAAGATGGACTTATCCACAAATATTTAAGCCATCAGTGCTCCGGAACATGCATTGACACCAACACCAATAATAAAATCCGTCAATAAAATAAGCATGCACGACATCTTGCGTGACATTCATCTAGTTTTACACAGACACTGCATCCGGAAGACCGTGACCCGTGCCAGGGCTGCGGGACTGTTCGAAAGAGATACCGCGGCCCTGGAACACAAAGGGCAAAGAAGGAACATGGATGGGTTTTAGTCAATACAAGTCTAACACTGTCACTGGACACTAGGAGAAGTCATTTCATCGAAAAAAAAAAACTCGGGCCAGTGTGGGCATTGCTAAACTTAGCATAATGTTGCAAGTCTTGAAAGTTGTCTAAACAAATAGCCCTGAATTAATATCCTATCTCCAATTTTAATTCAAGGTCATGAAACCGGTATTTATATGTGAAATACTGATAATCAGCTGTATCTAGTTAGACTGAAAGCTGACCCCAAAATAGCTGAGGAGCCGAGGTAAGATGTTGCAAGTACTCACGACGGCCAATCAAGCTTTGTAAACCAAATTAAGCTGATCTCTTATTATACGGGAACCTTATACAAAGCGAGGTCAGGTTATACTGCATGTGCCGCCATATGAACATGGTTGCAAGATCCCAATCCTTCGATAAATATCTTTGGAACATGGTCTTTCACAGGTTATTGCGAGAAACAATGCTGGGAAGACGCTGGCATAATCATTTTCATTCACATAGGCAACATGGCAACACAGAGTGAATGTGTGATATAAAGGGTGTAAAAATAAGACTGTTAACGAAGCCGAAAGGCACTTGTTCTCCCCGTCATTGCGATCATTTTCTAGACCATACCTAGGAAATTTCTAGTTACAGAGATATTTTTTTTTAAATACATGTTTTTAATGTATTTTTTTTACTAAAGACACCGTCACGACCCCCGTACTATTCAATCCATCCATCAGCACAATGTTTTGAATGCGTTACATTAAGTCCTATCGTAAAACGCGACTTTTCACCCCAAAAAAAAAAGTCGTTTCCCAGAAATATTTTTTTCGTGAAGTTACTTAGTTTGATGTAAAGACGCCAGCACATTAAGCTACTACAATCTGTTAGATTTCTTTAATAGATTTTCAACTTTATCGCTAAAGTATTAGGTTCAAGATTGATTGGGAAAATCTGACAGTTTCGGGAGGTTGACCTGCTAGCGTCTGTATACAATGCTTGATTGACGGCTTCGTGAAGAGTCTGCATAGTGCACCTATGTGTTGGTCATATCGTTCTTATAGAATCTGCATTTCTTAAATGACTAAACACCAAACGATGAAAGACAATTTATACAACACAGAGGAACAAGTAGAGACGATACAGTGACAATTAGCAGAATCTAAGACTCAGCGAAAGTCTAGATTTTATGAAGAGAATTGGCGTGTACTGGTTGGGACATCAATTCAAGTACTAACATTAAAATCCCAAATCTCGCTATCAAAATTATCCGTGACAAGGGCCGATTTTTCAATCGCCAGTTAACTTTTATTCGATGAATAAGTTTGTTATTTTGACAGTTTTTGTATAGATCATTCAATCTGTCAATTACAAACTTATTCGTTGGATAAAAGTTAACTGGCGATTGAAAAACCGGCCCTAAGACCTTATAGAAAATACTGATGAAGAACCGGGACTTCACTTCAAAATGAAAAATTTATTTGTTTTCTTATGATGACGAACCGAGACTTCTTGTATGGAATAAATAAATGGTGACGAACCGGGACAGTGACGAAACGGGCATAAGTCATCCAATACCCAACAGACACACTCGTCTAATCCGTTAAAAACTTTACACCCCATTCTTCATACATATATGTAAATAGAATAGAAGACTTTAAAAGACCTTACTTATTTTCAAACCTAAACAATTATCGTAGGTGCACTTTGCAATCGCGCAACCACACACAAATCTCTGCTATTATGCACTTGCCGTGTACCTTCATCTTGCAATAAGATATTTGTTGCAGCGTGCAGCACACATACTGCGTAATATCGTGCGATTTATGTGCGTAAACGTGTGGTCAGAAATATGAGCGGTTACGGTCGCAAGGTTGAGCCTAAATTGTGACAGAAATGCGTTCTTTTTCGTATATTTGAATGTCTGAAGAAACGATGGATGGAATGTGCAAAATATGATACGACTGGGAAAGAAGTATCTCGTAATATGCGAATAATAGAGAAGTAACATACACATAACATCACGCCTGTAATCCCCGAAGGGTTAGGCAGAAGTGTACCTAATAGTACAGCCATATTTCGCCAGTTATGTTTTTATAATAGGGGGCGAGCCTATTGCCATCAACCGGGCACAAATCCAGACTCCGTAGCTGCTATTGAGAAATTCCTGATGGATAAACCCAATAGCACTTTGCCCGACCCGGGAATCGAACCCAGGACCTCATGCTCAGCAGTCGCGCTTACGACAACAAGACCAACGAGGTAGGCAATAGAGAAGTATGAATGACGAAGACATTTGCGCCGACCCAAAATAAATTGGCAGGCAAATTTGGAGGGGCTGCGAGACTGTTCGAAAGAGATACCGCGGCCCTGGAACACCAAGGGCACGGAAGGAACATGGATGGGATTTAGTCAGTACAAGTCTGACACTCCCTTCCGCTCTGCCCAGAGCGGAAGAAGTCATTGGTTGATTTCCCATCTAAAAAAAAAGGGCCAATTATGAGTATCTCGGAGATCATAGAGCTGTCTAATTAGTTTATAACGTAGGTACTGCATCGGAATCATTAGTAATTGACGTCATATTCAGGAATGAAACATCATTAACCGTTAACTACACATATCAAGATGGCGTCTAATTATGTTTAAGATTATACTAGAAGCAGGCCGTAAAGTTACATAAGTCTACGCTTGTGATTATTAAGTCACCGATTTAAAGACATGTGGCATCTACCAACCATCTTAACTTTCGAAATAAACAGATCGTTGCGTATTTGACTATGTCAACGCAATCACACAGACAGACACGGAAAGACATTTTAGATGAACGTAAAATAACGTTAGTATTCACCAAACTGACAGTTTAATATCAAACTAGCTGATGCTCGCGGCTTCACCTGCGTGGATGTCGGTTATCGCGACCAAAAGTAATGATGAAATTTTGATCCCGTTGACAACTTGACAAACTATATACTAAAACCTTTCTCGAGAACCACTCTATCCATTGGGGTAAACAGCATAAAAATCAGTGCAGTAGTTTTTGAGTTTATCGCGAACAGAAAGACAGACAGACGCGGCGCAGGACTTTGTTTTATAATATGTAGTGAAACAGCATCTTTGGTATATTCTTCTAATTGCATTGTAATTGTTTCCTGCAGATCTCGTCGTAAGAAGCGTACCTTCGTGTTCGACATGCACTGCAACTTCACCGTCAGCGGTTTGTACAGCTTGCTTGGAAGGCTGCTACTCTTCAACCTGAACACCGACGGACAGGCCAAGATCAAGATTTGTAAGTCCACCAATATCTTACTTGACTTCTACAAAAGATTATTTTGCTGTTCAGTTTATTGATGCTTTATTAAGGTGTTGAAGGTGATAAAAAGCCGTTAGTCCCGGCTGTCATTTATAGATCTTTGACAGTAGTTGCAGGTAGTCAGTGGCCAGAAAGTCTCACAACCAACCAACTTTTTTATTACGCAGTACTAACTGGGAAGTGCAGGTCAGATAGGCAGTCACACACACATCACATCATCAGCCTATAATGTTCCCACTGCTGGGACACAGGCCTCCTCTCTAGGAGAGAGACGGGCTATAATCTACCACGCGGGCCCAGTGCGGATTGGTAGATGTCACATGTCTTCGAATTTTTGGTTCTAGGACATGCCGGTTTCCTCACGATGTTTTCCTTCACCGTTTTAGAGAGCAGTGGTGATGAAATAAATTACACAAAGTAATGCGCCCAAAGTTATGTGATAGGCAGTCGCTCCATGTAAAATACTGGTATTCAGCTGCATCCGGTTAGACTGGAAGCCGACCCCAACATAGTTGGGAAAAGGCTAGGCAGATGATGACATTATCTTTATTACATAGTATTAAACAAAGTCGCTCCCGCTGTTTGTACACTTAGATCTTTTAAACTACGCAAGCGATTTTAATGCAGTTTTCAGCAATAGGTAGAGCGATTCAAGGGGAAGATTTATGTATAACATTGCAGCCGTGCGAAGCCGGGGTGGGTCGCTAGTAATAAATAAATGAGGGCTCTATAATTCAATGATGACTGGCAAGAATCTGAACTTGGCCTCTTTACGCAAGGGGTCAGTGTCTCCGATGCCTGCCAGGGCTGCGGGACTGTTCGAAAGAGATACCGCGGCCCTGGAATACAAAGGGCAAGGATGGAACATGGATGGGTTTTGGTCAGTGCAAGTCTGACACTCCCTTCCGCTCTGCCCGGAGCGGGAGCAGTCATTTGATGAATTCCCATCAAAAATAAAAAAGGGGGTCAGTGTCTCGATTATTTACCATACTTTACTGAAACTGCTGTTAATACAAATTGACCCAAATGTGGTTGCAATAAAAACCAGTTTACAGCCTTCGTTGTCCGAGTACTCTTGACCTTGACCAACGAATTTTTGCTATCGAAGTTTCCTTAATATCTTGATCAATGTGATTTTGTGTCATCATCATCTGCCTAGCTTTTTCCCCAACTATGTTGGGGTCGGCTTCCAGTCGAACCGGATGCAGCTGAATACCAGTACAGAAGAATCTCACTAATACATGGAGCGACTGCCTATCTGACCTCCACAACCCAGTTACTACTGGGAAATACGATACCCCTTGGTAAGACTGGTTGTCAGACTTTTTGGGCCACTGACTACTTTAACGACTGTCAAAGATCTTCAAATGACAGCCGGGACCAACGGCTTAACGTGCTTTCCGAGGCACGGAGGAAACTCAGTATGTAATGGGTGGTCACCCATCCACAGACCAACCTAGGCAAGCACGGCTTAACCTAAAGATCGACCCGAGCGGCTGTTATTGTTTAGCCACGAGCTCCTCAACGTGATTTTGTGTATGGACGCGAATTTGCCGCAAAAAATAACTTGTATTTTTCTGAACTTTTATCATGGTCGTCAATTTGCTTTTCTAAATGGAGGCTTGTACCATTCCTACCAAGAATAAACTTAGAGTGTACATTCTAAAAGCTTACAACATCACGAATAACAGTCAAATAATTATTTAATTAACCATCATCAACTGCGTAGCCTTTTTCCAACTATGTTGGGGTCGGCTTCCAGTCTATCCGGATGCAGCTGAATACCAGTATTTTACATGGAGCGACTGCCTATCTGACCTCCACAACCCAGTTAATTAACCAATTTCGTTAATTGGCGAGAAGAGTCGTAACATCGAGAAAAGTGAAAAAAAGAGGGTAGGCCTTTGTTCACTAGTGAAAAAGTTCAGGCTAACAAAAAAAAAAGTAATATTGATAACAGGCAGGCATTTCTCTTTTTAATTATATTTCACCATCATTGCTCTCAAAACGGTGAAGCAAAACATTGTGAGGAAACCGGCATGTCCTAGAAACAAAAATTCGAAGATATGTGACATCCACCACCAACCCGCACTGGACCCGACTGATGGATTTTAACCATACGGCCCACTGCACCTCACAGACAGAAGTCCTAGCTGTGTCCCGAGCAATGGGGACGCTAGCTTTAGGCCAAATATGCTCCTCTTCTTAATGGGAGCTTGTGCCATTCCCAACAAACCTGGTTTAAGTTTTATTACTCTAAACACACATCCTAATCTCTCTCCACCCAGACAACCAGCGCATCCGTCTGGAGGTGATAGAACGCGTAATCCTGAATGCCAAGGGCGAGGGACACTACAAGATCAACTCCTACAAGTACAAGGCGGACTATGGAACAGACTTGAAGCTGAACCTCACTAATCTCATCAGAGGAAACCCGCAGATCAGTAAGTATCAGAAAGTCATAGTATCAACAAGTGGCTGGAAGATAGTATTTATTCTTCAAGGAAAAAAAAGTCCTATCTCTTTCAGGCACACTTTTAATCAGATGTCTTTATAAATAAAACAATTGGACATTTTGTTTGGTTGGTTGGTTTCTTTATTAAGAAAAAAATATTTTACGAAAATACCACAAAAGGCTTTTGAGGAATAAGGGGGTTCATTTACTAACCACTATGGTGGTTTTCGCAACACACGGTCAACAGTGACTTTAAAAAGCATATAAGTCCAGCGCATTGTCGATAAATGACGTGGAATAATTTTAAACAATCTAGAATAAGTGGTTAGAAAACTAATGCACCAAACCCGAAAGAGTTATATCGGAATAGGGAGAATTGATAATCATAATGTAAGGTATAGTTTGGGGGAAGATAGCGATGATAGGAATTTCATAGGTAAGTAACAGACATAAGGAAAATAGGAAGTCATCATTATATATATTATGCCCGGCCTTAGGCCGTAGAAAGTCTTTATGACAAAAATTTGGAATACCTAGAAGAGGGGTGGCGAGCCTTTATGGATCAACGTGCCATGTTTTATAAAGAAATGTTTAATGAGACCATAGACGTGCCATCAAATAATTTCAACTAGTGATTATTAGGCAAATAATTAAACGAAATAGGTACAATCAACTAAACACTCTTAATTTACTAACAAATATACATTTTGCACTGAATTTTGATTAATATTTATGTGATTCAAATTAAAGTAGGTAACTTATTGTTATTAGTGTGAGTTCTGTTGTTGCAGATTAGATGACAAATAACTTATTAGGATTGAACCTTCTTATAAGAGGTTACTTTTAGTAGATTAAATGGTGATCCTAGTTATTTTAAACTAAAATGCAAAGGATTCTGATCGGTGGCGTGCCCAAAATATGGCGTGTTATTGGTTCGCCATCCCATGACCTAGAAGATCTTACACAAAAAAATACCAAAATGGACACAAGCGGGAAATAAATATAATGTAGGAAGGATAAAAGAAAGGATTAAACTAGTTAGGTAGAAAATAGCACAATTTTGAAACTCCTCCAAGATCTAGCTGTAATCAGAGTAGTCAGACAAGCTATTGAGGTTAAATAAATATAAGAAGTAACAATATTATAAAAATTTATAAATTTAAATAAACCTAATTAACAACATAAACAAGCCAATCAAACGCTCGCAAAACAAACGTAATTTTAATTACTTCCACTGAACTTGAACTGCCAAAGATGATGTGAAATCGAATAAATCATGAACAATACTTAACAAGTAACGTTTTCCATAAGATCTTCAACAATGTTATTGAAGCTGCAAAATCGATAACATATCGTCGATTAAATGGAAAAATGACATTTTTCAAAATTTTTGGAAAATAAGATTATTACATAAAACGAGTCTATTATCAAGATTATTTTATATGTAAAAACGACACTTTAAAAAGTTGATGATATATGTAAATATAACACTTATAAATGAAAGAAAAATGAATTTTAATGAAATAAAAAACTTCAAATGCTTGTACTTTAATTTTTTTTTTCTGAATAACGTCATTTTTCTATTTAACCGACGATATTTGTAAATTATCTACAATAATTACGGAATGAGTGCTTAAAATATTAATAACACACCTTAATATTTGTTGTGTTCATACAAGTTTAACACTATTGTGCGAAAACGGCAAAAAGACAATTAATTAAAATTTCACACATAATAATTGTCAAACATCCTTTGTAGTGTTCAAAGAGTATGTGTACAAAGAGATACCAACCACTGCGAGTTTGTCATATTCTGACGTCATATAAAACTACCAGGGTAAAAGGTGCTTTTCCGAATATGAAGGCAATTGCAACTGCAGTGACAAGCGCAATGAGAGACGGGTTGGTTGACGGGTTCTCTGTAAGTGTGGAAACTCTTTCGGAGATGGTGACAGTCGGCCTGATCATGACTTTCAAGTTTAAAGTTACGAAGAAACCAATCTTAGATAGATAGGTTTCTTCGTAACTTTAAGCGTCTGTAATCAGGCGATGTCGACATCAAAAATTCTTCGGCCTCTTGAAACTTAAAGCGATTCTCGGAACCTAGTTACATATTCTTCTTAACGTACTTTCTTTAAAGCACAAGCATAAAGATTTAGGTTCTTGCGAAAATAAGGTTGAGTTCTTGTAAATTTTCCATAGTATTGTGCCGCGGTTACGCTACTTGCAAAAATAATGTCCAATTTAGCGTCCTGTCCTTGCGTGGTACGCCACATGCGTTCAATATTACCACAAACTGCCGCCCTTGACCGGCCGTATTCATCGAACTACTAACGACCAAATATTGACCAACGTTCAATGCCAATGATATAACTAAAGTCAATGCTATGGAAGGCTCTGGGTATTCTAATGGATTGAGGAAATAGCGAACTTTAAAAGCAATAAAATTTGAACTAGTTTGTGGTTAGCAATATTGTTAACGAACTATCTAGTTATGTATTCGTTGGATTTTTTTTTTCATATATGATTTGCTATTTAGATACCAATCCTTGGATATGTGATTCTTTTTGTGGAAGTTTTCATATTGTGTGTTGTTGACTATGCGGTGCCACAAGTCTACCAGACATGCAGCATTTTGTCGAGTATTTCCAGAAAACTAAAAACTTTTACGTTCCTAAACATTGTCCTTTGGCCAAAATCTCTCAAGGTAAAAGCGCTAGCGTAGCCAGTGAAATTAAAATTTTCTTACGTTTTTCGCAATTTGCAGGTCAGTGTCGGGTTGTATGCTGATTAAAATATGATTCGCCACCGTAAAAAATATGGCTTAACGGAGTTATAATCATTATAATCTCCAATACAACCCTCAAAGTTCATTTATTCCTATTGAATGACTTTTTCATGAAATAGTCATTAAATGGCATTAAATTAAACCAAAAACATGGTTTTTTTTTTCGGATGGGAAATCATAAAATGACTCCTCCCGCTCGCTCTGGGTGGAGTGGAAGGGAGTGTCAGACTTGTACTGACTAAAACCCATCCATGTTGTTCCTTCCTTGCCTTTGTATTCCAGGGCCGCGGTATCTCTTTCGAACAGTCTCGCTGCCCTTCCCAAACATAGATTCGTAAAGTTCAGATTTTTTTAATTCTCTTCGTCTCTTCCAGGTGCACAAGTGCTCCAGGTTCTAAACACAGACTCTCAAGCCCTAGCCAAGGACTTCGGAGGCCCTATCCTGGACTACGCCATAGATTAAGCCATGAATGTGACGCAGAAGTTCTTCGACGCGTACACCTATGACCAGATCTCCCACGTGCCTCTGACTGACGAGTTCTTTGAAAAGGAAAAGAAGTAGAAGATGGTGCACTGAGAAGAAGTGAGAGAGGAGAAATTAAGTGATAGTGTGAAGAAATTAACGTTACCTATAATAAATGTAGAATTTTACCACAGATAATAAATGCGATCACATGTCTAAACTGTGTTTGACAGCTGTCAATGTCATCATTGTTTCGGAATATTGACACTAACAGCTCTTGAACCGGGTTTAGTCAGCTTATCGCGTTCGTTTTCATTGGTGAAATTGTCCCTAATTATGTACTTAAGTATTAAAAATTTTCGAAAAATAAATTTGACAGGGAAATTGAAGAAAAGTTTTCTATATTGTAAAAAAATATCGAAAAATCACCAAAGGTAACATTGCTCACAGTTTTTTTTTACTATTTTCGACTTTAAGACATGGTTTAAACATGTTTAATGGAATAGGTACATGTTTTGTGATAATATTTAGTTTAGTAAGTAAAAATTAGGTTAATACATACCCGTTTTCGTTACCTTTATGAACGCTTAAAAATTATTTCACTGAGAGCCTTCAAAAAATTATCTGATCGCTTTTATTTATGCATTCATTTGGGTGTCACCAAATGGTAGTGAAAAAGAGCAATTGATTTACAATACAAATAATTAGGTATGTAATGTTAATCGACAGAAGATAGAGAGAGTGACAAATTATGTTTAACTTGATACCTATCGTTATAAACAGACAAAACTCTTCCTGATACGTTTCTGCGCTGTGCAGTGGTACCGCTCGCTACCACTGTCGCTAACGACTCGATTCTGTATCAAATATCTTTATTAAATACCAGAACTCCAAAAATAATAAACATGGTAAATATCCCGTTTCAATTGATAATGATATTGAAATCGTAATGTATACTACGTAACATAACTATGTAATATAAGGAGTTAAATAGCATTAGTAAATTTTTAAATATATAGGAAGCAATTTTCAGCAGTATTCGATATGGAAGATCTTAGCTGTAAATTATAAAAACCTAAATAGTTATTAACTAAGTAAATAAATCATTTTTTACATAAGTAACTTTATTATTTTGTGTCTCGGTGGCAGTGGTCCCAGAAATTAATATGAATAATTTCTGGGATCACTGCCACCGATAATACGATATCACCATAATATTAATACGAATTCGATCTTCATCAATTGCCACATTGATCGGTCCCGTGCTACTCGCATCCAGCGGAGCCCCGCAACCTTCACCAGATCATCGGTCTACCATCATTAATTTAATTAGCGAGTCATATGTTCTTTGATCTATCTTGTTCAGCGTAGTGGTGAGTGTTGAGCCTAGTGCTGTGACCTCTCTTAATTTTGAATAAAAATTGTGAGATTACGGGAAGGGAGCCAAAACTCACGACATCTCATCAGGAGAGGGGACCGACAAATCACCAAAATTGCCTCAAGTATTTAATCTAACTATTGTTTAGTTTAGTTTAATTGTATTGCATGGACATAAAGTTGATCATTCTGATCGACTCAAGCCTATTCTACGTCGGTAAGTAGTCGCTCTTATATTTATGCTATAATTTTCAAACATTTCTCAAAGCCTGCCTCCATAGCCCCGCGAGTAAATCGCTCTCTTGCGCAAACGCAGCGCTTCACCCGCCTGTGTTGTTACGTCACAGATATGCAGATTGCATCTCACGATACGGATGACTCACATTCGTTTGCATATTTGTTCTAGAAATTGGGCAAGGGAGTTAATCATTTGTGATTATTTAAATAAATGTGTGAATGATAATTTTTATGGCGTGATCTTGACTTCGTTCTCGTTTGATCAAAGCGATGGATGATTTCTGCGATGGGATGAGTAGGCCCAGAAGATGCCTGTTCACTCTTGCTTTGGGTTATAAGGGGTAAGGAACACAACTGCTGGCAAACAGTTCCACACTAAGGATTTGCGGCTTTTTGGTATTCTGGCTGCTACGGTTTTAATTACCGAAAAGTAAATAAGCGGAAACACATAATCAAAACTGTAGAGCTCACACTAGTTCTGTTGAATCCAACATAAGTAATGGCAAATTTCAAAAGAAACGATGCAACGAGGATCTGATCTATTAGTTGAAGATCTCATCTTATCTGTGAGGATCTAATACAACAAATAAATCAATCCATAAACATTGAAAAATAATTGATCAAGTAACATTCCAAACACAAATTTCACCTATTTAAAGCCCACTTTATAACATTTGACACTCCTGACCCAATTACAATTTCCCACAATCAGCTCACTACAACTCGCTCATCAGACACCGCTGTTCATATCTGAGTCCACCCACGGCGCACTTTCTCCGCGCATCGACTATTGCGCATGAGGCACCTGTCCCGCCGCCGACGAGGAAGCGACCATATTCGTCGATTTTCACCGGCGAGAAGTCTGCTAAACAAAACACTCGTTTTAAATTGCTATTCACCCTTTGCGCTAACTATATAGCTAAGGCTATAGCTTTACTTACCGACAACCTTTCATAACTTACTTTTCTTTTAATTCATAATTTAGATATGCGACCGTCCATCCTTTCCTCTTTTAAGTATTTTTTTTTAATCCGTGGACAATAGTGTGGGTTATACGTTCATTAAATGAACATAATAATTAGCTCTGATATACAAATTGTAACGTGTAATTGTTTTTTGTCCCTAAATAAATAAAATAAAATAAAAACTCAAACTGCCTCGTTGGTCTCGTAGTCGCTAGCGAAACTGCTGAGCGTGAGGTCCTGGGAGTCCCGGAAATTGGAAGTTGGGGGTATGATACCCTCGTGCCTCCGAAAGCACGTTAAGCCATTGGTCTGATCTCGGGTGGTGTCGGATTGCCGTCCCATCAAACTATGAGAGTGAAGGAAGAGGGAGTGCACCTGTGCTTGCGCACACACTTGTGCTCGATAATATCTCCCGCTCCAATGGCTAATCTCTGCCGTAATTTTAAATCGGTCAGGAGTACTGCTCGCTAATCGCCAGCGGTGAACCCTAGATCGCGTGCCTTATGAAAGCTATGAACCGCCCGCGCCCGCGCAATTGAGATCAATTTGCCTGTAGCTATTGTGAATTATTTGAATCTGTTATGGTGGATTTACAAGCTTACTAAACGGCTCATTGGGATAGGTCCTAACATGGTGGATTGGCGGCGGATGTTGTAATCTATGGCTTAGATTCTGCAGGTACAGGTTCATCGAAATCAGTTTTCTACTTGTAATTATTTTAGGTGCAGCCGACGCAACGCAGAGGCATCAGTGAGTTTAACTAGGAAACGGAAAAAAATATTTTTGATCAGTCTGGGGCGATAGTCAGTCAAATCAAAGGGGACGCTACTGCGAGAATATTTTACGAAGCGGATTTTCCACCGTATTTCAGAACGCCGTAAATCTGTCACCACCTAGATCTTAAACGGTCTCCGAAAGCCGACACGACTGACAGTTTTGCAGAAGAGGACATGGTTTTGACGAAGACCAATGTTCTCAGGCTTTATTTGTTCTAAAGACTGTGAGGGGGGACGCCTATACGCGCTATGCTACAGTCTAGATAACCCCACATGGACCGTGGAATGGCAGGCATGGGTATACACATTCTACGCATACGGCATACGAGGGTGGCAAGCTTTGTCACTTTGTCATATGTAGAGATGTCCCTGTCCTAGAATAACCATTTGAACTTTATACCTTGAGCCCCTTTCGCGCATCAGTTTTAAATCAATTAATACGTCTATCCTTCACTAAAAAAGTTCAATAGAATACTTTGTACCTAATATCTACTCAAACTACAATCAAAACCATCCTTATTCGCCGCACAAATCTAATTTCCCTTTAAACTGTCATCAAAGCTAGTTTATTTGTTGTGGCAACATTGAAAAAGCAATTTGTTTATGTCAACTATTTACTATTGCGGAGTCACGCAAGTCGGGACATCGTCTGAAAACTTTTGAACTTTTTACATTTAATTTTGTTTTAGTTGGCTAAGTTTATGCTGTGGGTTCATGGTGGTCGATTGAGTTTACATCAGGAATTTTCTTCGATAGATTTTTTGGTGGATTTTGACTATTTGACGTTTTCTAAAACTGGTGATCGATGAAGTAATGGCATAACACATTTTAACTTGGGATTTTTTTTTTGTTTAACAGAAATTATAAATTGTGATATTCATTCCTTTAAAAAGTTTCAGACAGAAAAAAATACGCAATTAGCGTGCTGATTCTATTCTGGACCAACTTTATACGCTCCTCATTACACTATGGCATTTTATTTATTCACTGAATACTTTTGTTACCCTAAAAACCCTGACATAAAATTATTTTGATAAAGCTACATATTTGTAGATAGTGCTGATTAATGAAACTAAAAAATACTAAATATCATTATTTAAAAAAATAAAACTAGCCAGCTTGTACAGCTGTTCTACTACAGGTCACAGGCCTTTTGTTTCTCTACACTTTTGCTATTACTGAAAACTCCATAAACTAACAAACAAACTCAAAAAGATCCATTATTCCATCGAAACGATGGCATTTTATTTTAAAAAGTAAATAAAAAAGACATAATTCAAAGCAAACGGAGGCTGAATGCCATATAACTTGGATTCACGAAGTTATTGCTGAACGAGCGCATAAATCGAGCATTGAACTCTGTGTCACGAATGTTATCAAAATAATGTTCAATGACATTATATAGGATATAATTTGTCACTGAAATACTGAATTAAAAAGTAAAATATGATTTATTTATTTAATTATTTGCAAACATGTAAAACACTGGTTAGTAGGCTTGCATTAAAATTTCAAGACACAGTGTTAAAACGTGCAGCCTGTAAGGGCACTGCAAATATATATCATATTATGAAATTACATAATTATATAGACTCTAATTATTACAATTTATGACATTAATTATATATACTAAACATCATAAAATTAATCATTATTATTAATTCGTTCATTCATTTTAGTCGGTTATAGTTTTCATTAAGTTCGATATTAGATTTGAAGAGGTGTCTATTTTACTAACGAATATATAACTTTGCAGTATATATATTGCTGGTAGTGTCAGTTTTTTTTTTGTTGTTTAATAAAGCTCTCCCGTAGCTCTCCCGTTGATCTATGTTCATTAGTATTCTGATACATTTCCTTTGCTGAATAAAAAGGTCCATAAAATCAGTACTTCCTTAGCCAAGAGTAGGCTTACGCATAATAGGCAGATATTTGATTGGCCTGTTGGTCTAGTGGTTAGTGACCCTGACTGCTAGGACGGAGGTCGTGGGTTCGATTCCCACACAGGACAAATCTTTGTGCGATGAGTACGATTATTTGTTCTGTATCTGGGTGTAAATTTATCTATAATATGTATGTATTTTGAAATATATAAGTATGTTTATCAGTTGTCTGGTTGCCATAGTACAGGCTCTGCCTAGTTTGGGATCAGATGGCGGTGTGTTGGTTGTCTCAAGATATTATTATTATTATTTTGTTGTTTTTTATGTTTCTTCTCATTTAAGAGAGCCTAAGAAACCTTACACGCGGGTCGGAACCAAGGATGTAAGGTGAAATTTAGATAGAGACAGTGGATGATAATGTAGAAGAAGTCAGAAACTTTCGGGTGATTCGACAGGTGTTGAGAATGGTAGCTTTTTGCAGCATGTAAAGTGTGTGATTAGGCATCTGTAGAGTATTGAGGCTTTGTGTGAGAGATTTTGGTATAATACCAGTAGATGAGAGAACAATGGGGACTATATGAACAGTTCGTACTTTCCATTGGGTTTTAATTTCAATGGCAAGATCCTGGTATTTACTGAGCTTTTCGGATATTGTGGTTTGAATATTATGAGAGTTAGGTATTGCTATGTCTATCAGATAAACTGTTTTATTGGTTTTGTCGTGAACAGTAATGTCGGGTCTATTGTAATGAATTGTTTTATCAGTTATTATGGTTCGGTCCCAGTAAATTTTTTTATCGTTATTCTCTAATGCTACTTCTGGTTTATATTTATAATACGGTTTCATTTCAGAAATTAGTTTATATTTAAATGCCAACTGTTGATGTATGATTGCAGCTACTTGGTCATGGCGGTGTTTGTAATCGGTTTGTGCAAGTGATTTACATGCTCCTGTTATATGTTGAATAGTTTCGGAGGCATTATTGCAATGTCGGCACAAGTCAGTCGGCTGGTTTGGGTCTTTTATGATGTATTTTCTGTAATTACGAGTAGCTATTATTTGATCTTGTATTGCCAGCATAAAACCCTCGGTCTCGGGAAACAATTCGCCTCGTTTGAGCCATTCGTTCGACTTTATTTTATCGACGTGTGGCTGACTCAGGCAGGCTCGATGTCTTCCGTGTAGGGCTTTTTCAGACCATGCTACAATTTTTTGTTGTGTACTTACGATGTGTTCATTTAGTTGTGTGTTTCGGTTTTGTAGATTTAGTGGTGTTAGTTTATTATCTGTCTCCGTTACTTTCTTGTGTAGTGATGAGGTTTCTGCTTTGTTATGGAAGTATGCTCTGAGTGAAAGTATCTGTTTGTTGTGTAAATTGTGTATATCTATTAATCCTCTCCCTCCTTCTTGGCGTGGTAGTGTAAGTCGTTGTATGCATGATTTTGGATGGTGTTTTCTATGTTTGGTTAGGAGTGTATGGATAGTGCGCTGTAGTTTTTTAATATCAGTCTTTGACCATCGTATAATTCCAAAGGAGTATGTGAGAATGGGTATTGCAAAGGTGTTGATGGCTTTAATTGTATTTCTTGAATTAAGGTTGCTTTTTAAGATAAGATTGAGGCGGTGTGAGAATTTTTTGAGCAGCTCTTGTTTTGACATCTTTTGTTGTATTTGTCTGGACTGTTTGAAACCTAGGTATTTGTATGTACTCTGTTCATCCATTGGCTCAATCGTTGCTCCTGATAGAAGTGTATAACTATTATTTTGTATTTTTCCTTTTACAATGGATAAAATTTTACATTTATCAACTCCGAATGACATAGAAATATCCTCAGAAAATTGTTGTGTGGCATCAGCTAGTTGATAAAGCGCTTCTTTGTCAGCTGCATATAACTTTATGTCATCCATGTACATTAGGTGTGTTAACGTATATTGTGTATTATTGTTTTCCAGCGTGAAACCCGCGCCTGTTTGGTCCAACAAGTGTGAGAGTGGATTGAGTGCCATGCAAAACCACAGAGGACTTAGAGAATCTCCTTGAAAAATTCCACGTCTTATACAGATTGGTTCAGTAGCTACAGTTGATGAGGAGGAATTGATTTTAAGAACAGTTTGCCAATTCTGCATGGCAGTTCCTAAAAATTGTTTAAGTTTAGGGTGAATTTTATAAAGATTTAATACGTGTAGCAACCAGCTGTGCGGAACTGAATCAAAGGCCTTTTGATAGTCTATAAACATTGTGTGAATATCCTTTCTGCTTTTTACAGCGCTGTTTATAGTAATTGCGTCAATGGTTAGTTGCTCTTTACACCCTTGGCTATTCTTACGACAACCCTTTTGCTGTTCTGCTAGAATGTTGTTTTTAGTTAAATGCTCATATACTATTTCGCTTACGCAGGCTGTTAGAATTTTGTACAAAGTTTGTAGGCAAGTGATTGGCCGGTATTTCGCTGGGTTTTTGGTGTCATTCGTGTCTTTAGGTATCATGTAAGTTACTCCGTGTGTTATGTATTGAGGAAGTAAATGTGGTGATTGGATGAATGTATTTAAATGGTTATATAGGAAAGGGTGTATACTCGAAAAATTTTTATACCAGTAGTTGTGGATGTTATCAGTGCCAGGAGATTTCCAGTTGTGTGTGCGTTTGATGACGTCTATAAATGTATCTATTGGTATAAACTCAAATTCCATTTCTGGAATTTCTGTTGCAGCTTCTTTAACCCAGTCTGCGTGGTTATTATGGTGTACTGGATTTTCCCAAATGTTAGCCCAAAATTCTCGTAGTGTTTCGGATGTAGGTGTCTCTAGACTTTGGTTAGTGGTGTCTTTGTTTTCAGATGTAAGATTCCTATAAAATAATTTTTCGTTGTTGATAAATTTTGTGTTTTGGGCTTTGCGATTCGTGCATGTTATGTACCTTTTTAGTCTACTCGATGCAGCGCTTAATTTTTGTTTTAAAGTGTCCAAAAAGTGTGGTATTTCTGTATTCGGGTTTTCGTGTTGTGCGTGTAGCTGGTATTTTAACTTTATTTCTTCTACTGCAGCTATTAATTTTAGACTTCTACAACCATTAATGTAATGTGTCAGCCTACCTATGTTTGCTCTTAGATTTTCAATCCTCTTTTCTAATCTGATGCGCCATTTTGGTTTTCTCTGTATATATGGGCGGCGCTCATTTTGGGTAGGGTCTGATATTTTAGCCCCGTTGCATGTAGCTGCCGTCCATGCTGCACAGTAAATTATGGTCTGCAATTTGGTGAATTCAGTGTCAGCATTTACATACTTAGGAAGAATGACAGTATTTATGTAAGAAACAATGGCAGAAAACTTTCGAGAAGTCTTCTGCTTGGGAATGTATGGTCTATTAGTGGGATGTGTGCAATTAAAATTTGTTTGAGCTTGGTGAAATATGGAATCAATTTCTGGGTTGGTTTCTGGAGAAGTATCAACATTAGTTTGCGTAGGTCCAAATTGATCAACATCTATATTGTATAAGAAATTTTCTTCTTCTATATTTACGACGGTCTGAGATGCGATGTTAGTGTCTGTGCTATTGTTTAGGTTAATATTTGTCGTAAGAGCATTAATAGGTGTATCATAGAAATTAGTATTAGTAGCAGGTTGTTCTGAGTCGTCTTGGGTTTGTGTGTTCCAGTGATCATGATTTATGTCTTCAATATTTTGTGTGTTAGTGATACTATTCCTTAGTTCTGAAGCTACCTGGTTTTTAATTTCATTTAATCTGTTATCATGTATATATTTGTTATTTATAATAGCTCTTACTTGATCAGATAATCGTTGCTCTGTTATATGCGCTAATTCTGGATATTTATTTATAAATTCTTCATGTAACTTTTTTCTATATGCTGTTCTATTTGTTTCTAACTGTGTGGCAGTAAAGTATATTTTAATTATTGTTTCATTGTATTCGTTCGTCCATCTCATGCGTTGGCCGGATCGTGTACTAGGTTGTGTAGAGTGTTGCTGTATTTGAGTGTGTATCATTTGTAGTTCGGCTTTGACTTCCTCATATATCTGATCTATTGTATCTTGTGGTAATAATTTTTTCTGTACTATGGCTCTACGCTGGTCACCTATTCTTTGTCGACTGACTTCCATAGCCGGGTATTTTTCCAAGAACTTAGTGTGAAGCGATGGTAAGTATGCATTTTTGTCTGTTTCCATACTAGTAAGGTGAAGATAGGTGCGTAGGATGAATTTATTCATTTCAATGCTCCATTTCCTACGACTTGTTGCAGCTTTAGGGGAGGGTACACTATCGTCGACAAAATTTGTCTCCTGTACAACACCCGCTGATTGTATACCTATTGATGGAGAAGAAGGCGTCGGTGTGACGCGAAAAGATTGGGATGACGAAGGAATTGATGGAAAAAGAGATGAAGGCGATGACGAAGATGGTTGTGAAGTTTCGTCATCTATCTGAGGCAGCTTTGCCTGAAGTTGTTTTTTTGTTTTAGATCTAGTATTCATGTTAATCCCACGAGTAGCTAGGGACTTAAAAAGTCGACCACAGCAGAGCCCTGCGTTCACTGCGGCAAGGGTAAATAAAACTGGAGGTCCCCTATTATCCAGAGTTGGCACACTAGCGACTAGCCTCTCCCCTAGCCATGCAGCCCTCGGCGTGTGCGACCTTGGCTTGGATTGTATCTCTCTTAGTCTGGCCCCTCACCCTAGCCCTATCTCGGCAGAGTAAACCCTACCGGCATAGACCTAGGGCTCATCGGAGCACGCAAGCCCCACCACGACGTCAACGTAGAGATACAGCGGTGGGGTTATTATTATTATTATTATTATTTGCCACGCAGAAGCAATGGAGAAGGGAACAATGAAACTATTGGTACTAACATGGTTGGTTTCCAACATCCTTATTGGTTGAAAATCTGTTATTGTCAATTTATATTTGAAAATAGTGTGACCTCATTGGTCAGATTGGGACCTAGCTATAGACACGCCATCTACACTGAGCTTTGATTGACCGTCCCCATTGAACAAAAACACGTAGAAAAAAAAAGATTACGTAAATTAATTGGAAATGATAACTTTGTTACAAAAACGACGAACTTTGCTACAAAAAATTGTAGACATTTTGAAGGGTATGTCCGAAGCTACTGCTAACGCTGACGATTATTTGATTGTGTCGAAGTTCTGGTGTAAGCTCATGTAATTTTCGGTTACATGAGCTTACACCAGAACTTCGACAAGAATCATCGATAGGACGCGACATTGAAGAAGATAGTTATAGAAATGAAAATATAGAAGAAGGCTGGAAAGGAATAACATCGACACACTCAAGAAAAACGCAAACGTTAAGAAATATTAGCAGCTAAAATAATTATCATTAGACAGAGTAGGATGTATGGATGGTACTAAAAGATATTGGAAAAAAGTGAAAAGAGGACTTGCATATTTTTCCTAGGATTAGGAAAAGTCTTCATTTTTCGAACTGGTTCAACCATGAGTAAGAGTTTGCTAAAATGCGAACTCAAATTGATTCAGTTTTGACCCAGTTCTAAAAAGTTATGTTTTGTTGGCAGTATCGAGCTTCCAGCTTTGAATTTTATGCAAGTAGCTGCATGGCTTTTGAGAACAAAATGTCTTGTCCATGACATGTTCCTTGACATAATATTTTTATGTAGTTTATCGTATCTACTACATTAGCTCAGTATCACAAAGAGAACTGTAAATTACAGTGTATATCTTGGTATTCTTTTAAATATCAAAATAAAAAATCGTAATATTTTATTTTACATGCGCTGGTCATTTCCTATGGAGAAGAACCGGCAAGTTACTCCATGGTTAGGTACTCGTTTAAAAATTATTTGGTAATTATTATTATGCATTAGGAGCAGAATAGCCATGTCAATAAGTGGTTGCTTGCAAATCGTAAAACAAGATGAAAAGTTAACAAGCGTGTAGGAATCTCCAAGGATATATAGCTGCTGCGGGACTGTTCGAATGAGATACCGCGACCCTGGATCACAAAGGGCAAGGAAGGAACATGGATGGGTTTTAGTCAATACAAATCTGACAGTCCCTTCCGCTCCGCCCAGAGTGGGAGAAGTCATTTGATGATTTCCCATCCGAAAAAAAAAGAAAAAGAAAAAAAAATGATGACCTTAAATAATTATAGCTTAAGACACTCGCAGATGATGTGGCTTGTGAAATATTTTTTTTAATTGGATCAGTAGCTCCGAAGATTACCAACTATATCAAAACTTACAAACCTAACCTTTTCATAATATTTGTATAGATTTTTAGGGGTTCACTGAGCATTTCCACAGATGACTGGTGGTTTAAGGTGAAAGCGTCAGGGTAGCCCACGAAATACATTTTTTTTGCAATTTGTTGGTTAGTAACAGGCTGTATGTTAAACAAAATCTTATTCACGACCGTAACACATATTTAGTTTATTTCATCAGAATTATAATCATTAAAGTCATCAATACAACCCTCTAAGTTCATTTATTCCCATTTAATATGTAATTTAATTCATTCCTTAATACGAAAGATAGCGATCCCGTTCTTAGAGTGAAAGTTACAAATGAAACGGTACACCGTACACGAACATTTTGCGAATTGGACATTCTGCGAATTGGACATTTTCCATCGCTGGACATTTTGCGAATTAGACATTCTGCGCTTAACGCACGATCAGCCCACCTAAATCGAGTCTTCACAAGCTGTCAATGTCAACCTGATCTTCGTATTATGACCATGCTTCGATACATGTGCACAGTAGTAAATAAAGTTATTATTTGAGCTAATCAAACAGACAGCAGCAAACTCTGATATTAAATTTATTTCTGCTAAGTGACCAGTTTTTTTTACCTGTATTTTTAAAAAGCCAAATTCTCCGCATGCCATAGATCAATTTGGACCATCACGACAGACACATCCGACGATTATATTTTTAACCACTTCAATGGGGTGCGAAATTTTGGTGAAGATAAATTGTTGAATGACGATGGATACTTTTTTTGTGGGATAAAATTAATGATCTTTAGACTTTTTAACGGAAACGTTTTAAATATCGAGGAAGTATCTTCGGTGATTGTCGTCTAACATAAATAGAGGGTCCAAGTAGGTGAAAAAATAAATATGTATTAATAATTACGAGTAAACTAGCTTTTACCCGTGGCTTTGCTCGCGTTAATTTAGAATTTAACAACCAATTCGGGTTATACTCTGCTTGTAATATTTAACCATGATTCGAAAGACATGTGGCGACATCTACTATCAAAAGAACTTTTTTGTTGTTTTCCTCGGGAACAGTACTTTTTTTCGGGATGAAAAGTAACCCATGTCCGTTTCTGTTGACAACGTATATGCAAAATTTCAGGTTGATCGGTTCAGTGGTTTAGGCGTGAAAAGGTAATAAACAAACTTACTTTCGCATTTATAATATTAATAATTAAAGCATTAGTATGGATACTGTTGAAGTTTGTATTTTGCTATGTTCTTAACCAAAACCTTAAATTCACTGACACAGCCTACACTGCTTAAATACGGGATGAAAGTTGGTATGGAACTTCTTCATTTTTGCAGATAGGAGAGCCCATCTGGCACACGGCTGGACTGCTAATAGATGTTTAACAAAGCAGTTTGAAACAGTAGGGGTAGTTCACAAATTCTCGATTTGAAGTACTTATTTTCAGGGCTGCGGGACTGTTCGCAAGAGATACCACGGCCCTGGAACACAAAGAGCAAGGAAGGAACATGGATGGGTTTTAGTCAGTACAAGTCTGACACTCCCTTCCGCTGCGCCCAGAGCGGGACGAGTCATTTGATGATTTCCCATCCGAAAAAAAATGTTCTTATTGACCTGTCCGGTAAAGAGAAAATAATCTAATTAATAGCGTAGACAAGAAACATCTATTTCATAATACGTATCTATTAAAAGGTTTGGTTTCCGCACTAAGTCCCTAAAGGTGGACCATTGAACGTGTAAAATAATACGTATTGATAAGTACTACAGCCATTTAGTGAATGTTTCTCAATTTAAACGGGACTAATTACGAAAATGCCATGGGTATGAACGAAAGCGACTACAGTTTAAATTTAAGGTTTATCTATGGTCATCATAACATTAGTGGTCACAGTCCCTGCCAAAGTATGATCATAATGAGGACCATTACAGAACAGCTGGTTATGACAGGCTATGGTGTAGAATGTAGACTATCCCATAGCCGCTATAAGTAGACATGTTATGGAAGTTGACAATGTTGCAATATTATGACTTTGTCGAGCCATATCAATTAGATTGGCACATTCAGTTTAATTTACTGTGTCTTGCCTATTAGTTGTTCATTATGTGCTATTTACTACTTATTTGAAGTGACACTGCTATAATTAAGGCGGGTTAGATTTAGCTTTAGCATAATTACTAGTTCAATGAGATACTTATTTTCCAACGACACAATTCCAAAAAAATATACCGTTAGAATGAATGATTTGGTAAAAGAGTACATTAAAAGGAGTTAAAACTGGAGCTGAGCAACGCACTCGCGTTTTTTTAAAAATATTTTTGCATAAGTCTTTTACTTATACATTTGACTATACACTGTATATTTTTCGGCGTGTTATATGTAGCAATACGGCTAACTCTGCAACGAAAGAAAAAACTTTTGTTTCTATCAAGATTCTGGATTATTTAAAGAAAATAGTTTTGCATAAGCCTTTTACTTAAACATTTGACTACTCACTGTATTTATTTTGAACTTGTAATATGTAGCAATACGGCTAACTCTGCAACTAAAGAGAGTCGCGAGTTCAATTGTTTTTCCCCATCTCAAAAATGCCCAACGCGCCTAAAGAAGTTTTCACTTAAAAAAATATGAGATAAGCTTAACTACGTTAAGAGGCCTAGTGGAAATCCAGGTTAAATGTTAGGCAATAGTAACTAGTCCAATTTCATCAAAGTTTATAAACTAAAATACACAACGACATCATCATTCTCCGCCCTTATCCGAATTTATTTAGGATCGGTGCAGCATGTCTTCTTCTTCCATACTTCTCTATTACTTGTCATCTTACCAGTCCCCTCCTTTCTAGCCATATCATCCTTCACACAGTCAATCAATTGCTTCTTTGGTCTTCCTCTAATCTTATAGCCATCTACATTCATACTCAATATTTTACTCATTCTCAACGACATTGAGTGATAATAATAATAACTAACTGCACATACGTGCCAAAAACCCACCGCCATTTTGTATGGTAGTACACATCCGACCAATAAATCATAACCATCTCACCACGTCGTCCACAGCATTCCTATAACGGACGCAAATTGCTCAATAATCCAGGCAGGCAGTGTAAATTTAGCCAGATCAATAGCTCGGAGTCTGGTTGGCTAATGGCTGTGTAACATCGAGTACAGTGCAGACAAATTGAATTAAAATATGCATGGAACCTTTTAGCGACTAGATTTTCAGGACTTTTTTTAATGCGGAAAAGCTTTTAGGCTGTCAGGGAAACTAACTGTGCAGGAGACAGGTTCGTTAATATGAAATATTTATTTAACACTCCAAGCACAAAGTACAGAGGCAGACTTAATGCCACAGGCATTTTCTACCAGTCAACCAATATGGTACACCTATTAGTATATGTACCTTCTGAGTGAGCTAGTGTCGAGATTAAAAACACATGGGGTATTTCGAATTTGTCTCCATATATCTTGTTCCCACGATCTATGATATTATACAATTTTATATATACTAGCTGTTGCCGCGAAATTTGTCCGCTTGAAATTAATATAAAAATATTACTTCCCCATGTAAATCGGATTGTGTAGACAATTTCAAGATTTTTATTTTTTTGCACAGGACCCTGTTTTTTTCGAAACTAAAAGTAGCCTAGGATGTTGTGTTAGGTTTCCCCGAAAAAAGAAAACCGTCAAAAAAAAAAGAAAGACCCGTTAAAATCGGTCCAGCCGTGTCGGAGATCGGAACTAACGGATAGACAGACAATAAATTAACTTTATTTTTTTGTTATAAGTACAGCATTTACTGTCATATGCGTTCAGTAAAATCCTTTTATTTTGAAATTACAAATAGACACTTCAATTTTATTTATTTGTTTAGATTCAAACTATTATAAGAATAGCCGAAACCGCTGCTTACGGTCACATAGATTTGAGTTGAAATCTTTCAATGAAACATTTGATCATTTCTTCTCAAATTAACTCTTGTAAGAATAATAACATTTTAGAGCTTTCCTAAAAAAATAAAATCATTTCGCGTAAAAATAAGCCAGGTTAAAACCACATAAATTATTGATTGCCCATTCCTCTCAAACGCCAGCGGGTACTACGGTACCCAGTAATAAAAAATGCGTACATAACAATATTGGCAATGACATAAGTGACACTTTTGACACTGACAGTTGAAACAAGGTTTAACTGTGGCGCGCCACTGCTCATTATAAGTGAGTTTTCTCTCTCACAGTACCGATTCAAAACAATATTTCAGGTACATCCAATTGTCTGGCGCGTACTTTAATTAATAACGCCATTCAAACTAATTACCTGACAGTTCGGATAATACCCGTGAGTTATGGCCCTTTACCCGCAATCCGGTTATAACCCGGTTATTACCCCGGCCCCGGGTGAAGTGGACCATGGACTTCGGAAGCGGGAGATTTTATGGCACTTGTGTGTATTGAAATATGATGGGGTAATAAATAAAAAGTGGTTTCCACTAACTGGATATTCAATAATCCAAAAATGATAACCGACTAGCTTTTGCCCTTCGCTTCGCCTGCGATGAGATCAGTAATTATACTCTCGGTATCAAAAATATCCTAAACTAGCTGATGCCCGCGGCTTCGCCTTGTAGGACATCGCGATCAAAATTAATCATGAAATTTTGATCTCGTTCCCGCAACCCATGGGAAATATCATTACGTTTTAGCCAACAAAAACTTGACAAATTAAATACAAAAACCTTCCTCGAGAACCAGTCTATCTATTGGTGAAAACAGTAAGGAAATCGGTGCAGTAGTTTTTGATTTTATCGCGTACAGACAGACAGACGCGGCGGAAGACTGTGTTTTATAATATGTAGTGCAGCTAGTCTACCTGTGTGCCCGTTTAACCGATTAGGCGTGGAATGATAACCGATGGACCTACTTTCGCAATTGTAATATTAGTAAGTATACAAGGTGGCAGCCTTGCATTAGTATGAAGTGTATGAACGAATGAATGTTGATTCAACTTCTCAAGATTTAAAAAATGCATGTATAGCACATTCGATATAAGTTCCAACATACGTATTTTAGAATACATAGTTACAATGAAACTGGGTTAGCAGGACAACTTGAAAGACTTCTGAATCAAATTGCTGAAGCCACATCAATTACAGATTAAAGAACCTTGTCTCCACAGCGGAATGAAACGGAAAAAGTTAAGTCAGAAATCTTTCATTATTAAATACTTCAACAGTATCGTATTTAGATGCAGAGAATATCCTAAAAGCTGTCTGATGATCGTAACTCATAGGAAATCAGTTACATTAAGTTCACAGAGCCTGAGGGCGTCCCACCTTGAGTGGCGATCTTCGCAGGGTGGCTGGTAGCAACTGAATAAGAGTTGCTGAGAATCGAGTTGAGTGGCGTGTGATTGAGGAGGCCTATGTCCAGCTGATGATGATGATGATAAAGTTCACAGTCACTGTTTCTCCAAAAAAAAGTGAAAATGCGTTGCGAGCACTTTATTTACTTAATAATAATATTATTAAATTGCTACTTAGCCCTCTTCCTCTCTCCTAATGTTGCTGTGCCCGACAGGGTCCATATTGATATTTTACCTTGTTACACCATCTATGCAATACATATGGAATGCAATAAACATTTGAGTATTGAGTATTTAGCACGAGCGGTCCGTCCCGGCTTCGCACGGGTGCCTATGTTACTCAGGGATGTAACATTCTAATCTTTCCTCTCTATAATATTAGTATATATAGATTGAGCTGGATACTTGTATTTTTTATAAGTTACGTATAAAAAATACGGATATTCGTGACTAAACCAAACAACACGAAACTCAAAAAAACTCCCTTCAAAATATAAAAACGGCTCAAAATCTTTTCTCTTCATCATAACAAAATCATCACGTAAATGCAACACACGTTTTGCGTTATTTTAGTGTCACGGCACGTGGTACGGACATTTGACACGGCACTTTTTGTACCACGGCACTTCTGGTGCCACCCCTACAGTTTTGATTTCACCGTAAAAAATAGGATGAGGATACACTTATCTTTCGCGCGTACGATATGTTATCGGTTATGAAGATGTGTTGCTCAAAGTTGACAACAAAAACGAAAAAAAATAAAAAAAAATTGGAACCATAAACAAATCATCCATTCCCGATATTTTTTTTACAGATAGTGTCAATTTTTCTTCTAATTAATTAATATTAACTATTTAAAACAATGATTTGGATGTGCCTGCAGGTTCAATAGTGTGGAGATTCTTAAAAATCCCACAGGAATGTACTACCGGGATAAAAAGTATCCTACATAACATAACATCACGCCTTGTAATCCCCGAAGGGTTAGGCAGAAGTGTACCTAACAAGTACACCCACATTTCACCAGTTATGTTTAAGTCTCATGTAATACGGGGCGAGCCTATTGTCATCAACCGGGTACAAATCCAGAGTCCGTGACTGCTACTGAGAAATTCCTGATAGAAAAACTCAATAACAATTTGCTTGACCCGGGAATCGAACCCAAGACCTCATGCTCAGCAGTCGCGCTTGCTACCTCTGGACCAACGAGGCAGACCCTTGAGAAAAAGTATGTATATTTTTTCATGGTCTATCCATATACCAAATTGTATAAAAAACAAATTGCCAAATTGTATTATAAAATCCATTTGTCGCAATATAGTAAAAGACAGACGGACAGAATTTCTCTCGCATTTATAATTTCGGTATGGATTATAAACCTAATGGAATTTCTGGTTTACGCAAATTCTAAATCACATGCTAATCTGATTCAGATGCATCATTAATAAATTAAGTTAATCAATAAACTAGAATTTATTTAATCCGTTGATTGTTGTAACGGTAGTTTAATAATAAATAATGAACCTCTATCAATCTAAGATTCCTTTCAAAATATTTTTATGAGCATGCTAAATGATCATATCATCAAAGGCCTTTGGTCACATTCTTGCAGGCAGTTCAATGTTCGCAATCAGTCATTGTGCAATGTCAAATCCAAAAAACTGATTTAAATTGTTGGTGTGAAATTGTAACTTAGGAATCATCATCATCATCATTTCAGCCGAAAGACGTCCACTGCTGGACATAGGCCTCCCCCAAGTGTCGCCACATTGACCGGTCCCGTGCGACTCGCATCCATCGGATCCCCGCAACCTTCAGGTCATCGGTCCACCTAGTGAGAGGCCTTCCAAAGCAACGTCTTCGGGAAAATTAACTTAGGAATAGTTCTGTTCAAAATTTATGGAAGCTGTGAAGTTAACTGCGGGTGATGACGGTCTGCTTTGAACCGTTATACCACCGACACTCATCAACATCTGCATCAGCATAGTGTTTTGGGTGCGTTACATCGAGTCCTACCGTAAACCGATTGCTTACTTATTGCTTACTTTCTCTTGCCTGCCTACTGTTTCTTGTGCTACCCTAATATTGTCAGTGAAAACTTTTAATTGGCCATCTTTCACTAACTGTCAACTATCTGTATCCTAGCTGTAAGTTTTCTTAAGGAATAAAATAAAATAAAATAAAACCTAGATTTTTCAGCCCAAAAATAAAAGTTGTTTGCCAGCAATAATTTTTGCGTGGAGTTGCTTAGTTTGATGTGCAGAATACTTAGTTCACGACTTTGTGAAGGTTCTGTTTACACCTTGTATCATTCTATAGCGATAACCAACACCTCATTTGCTAAAAGTATCTTCATCATACCTCTTATAGTTAGTTAAAGATTAAAGTTTGGGAGCCTCAGTCCTTCAATCCCTACTGACAAGTCGTCTAGCTTGTAAAGACATCCGTCATTCCACACCGCGGGACTATTTATCCGCCCTCGTGTTTTAACATCGCTACTTATAGCACTACCAAATTTACTAGACCCTAGCCTTCTCTATGCATTGTTCCGGAACTGTGTAACTAAAGGAGGTCTGCCAAAATTGGATGATTTAGCATAGGGGTGTAATGTGCCATTTCCGATAAAGATTTCGGTATTTTTGTGTGATTTTTATGGATTTTAAAATGCTTTAGGCACGTGAGGGTGGACACCCTCGTCTTGTACGATTTTACAAAGATTATGAATAACTTCAAAATTTCCTTTTTGTTGCATTCAAATATTATGTAACTGGCGACGCTGCTTCGCATGGTTTTTCGACATAAAAAAAAACAAGATTTTTTCATTTTACTTAAATTTAATATTAATTCATTTATACATATTCTCAGAGAGAAGCTTAGCTCGACTGACAGAGAAGAGTGGAGAGGAGAGGCATATGTCGAAGGCTAACCTAACCAACAAAATGCTAAAGATTGTATTAAATGAATGTATCAAATCAATTCTTTATTCGTAAATGTAGGTTTACAATAGGAAGTTATGAATATGGATGATGTTATGAAAATAATTACTTACCTAATAGAATTAAGTTATTTTCTTAAATATTTCTTTATTAACTAGATTAAAAATAACAATTACATAAGATTGAAATGTACATACTTTGCTCAGCGAATAAAAGTTTTTTCTTAATCATTTTATATGTAAACTTTCCAGAATAAATTCTCTTTAAGGTGTAAACTGCATTAAATTCACAGTGCATTATAGAAACTAAGCGTTCACACAAGCAGAGTCGAATAGCAAATTTGTTTTATACTAAATACCTTTTTATAGATGAAAAAATCTTCAATAAAATCTGCCTCGTGTGTTTAGCAATTCAATCAATGACGATGTTTAGCCAATCAGTTGAATATTGGATGAATGTGGCATCATTAGGTAATAATCATAATTTAAGTTACACTAAAAATATTACCTACCGTAAAGTCCTAGATTAGCGACGGTATATTTTGATTAATTTAATCTGATTAAAATTCCAATAAAATAATTCATTTGATTACATTGACCAAAGTCACACCTGTTCAAATAATTACCAAATGTTTTCTGAATTAAAAATATATAAATTCAGGTGGAATGTTTATGAATTTTTCTAAGTTTTTATCCATAACATAACATCACACCTTGTAATCCCCGAAGGGCTAGGCAGAGGTGTACCTAATAGTACACCCGCATTTGGCCAGTCAACCGGGAACAGATACAGACTCCGCGACTGCAACTGAGAAATTCCTGATGGAAAAACCTAATAACACTTTGCCCGACCCTGGAATCGAACCCAGGACCTCATGCTCAGCAGTTGCGCTTGCGACCACTAGACCAAACTAGGAAGTTCAATTAAATTAGTAACAACTAGCTGATACCCGCGGCTTCGCCCGCTATCGCGGATATCGGTTATCGCGACCAAAAGTAATCATGAAATTTGTACCCGTTCCCGCCCCCCAACAAATATTATTATATTTTAGCCAATGTATACAGAAACTAGATAAATTATATACTAAAACTTTCCTCGAGAACCACTCTATCCATTGGTGGAAACAGCATGAGAATCGGTGTACTTAGTAGTTTTTGAGTTTATCGCGAACAGACAGACAGACGCGGCGGAGGACTTTGTTTTATAATAAGTAGTTATAGTGATAACAAAACCAAGGTCAGCAAGTCGACCAGTCACCTCAAGCACGGTGGTCTTTCCTTTCAAAAACCCTTAAAGTTTTATTACATATCAACATATTACTACTCTCCCAAAAATGTGCGAACCAGTTTCACGACTCACATGAAAGCTACTAATTGCTTACACGCCTAAGGAATTTCAGTAATGTCACAAATACTTGCAAAAACGCCCGGAAATACCGGGCTCATATCCCGGGGCGTTCTGTGATGATGAATGATCACAAAAACTGACACATCACCCGTTTGTTGCTGTCATCGGGTGATGAATGACGGAGAGAGGAGAGGTGGAACATCAGAACATTTGATTTATCTTAATGGGTAAATATAGAATTGACAACCTTTTGAATGTGATTTAGGATGACGTGTTAAGGAGCTGATTCTTATCTAATTACATGGATAATATCACGCCTGTTATCGCCAATGAGATGGGTAGAAGTGTACCTATACTACCCACATGCATATTGCTCTATCAACCAGGCACAACACAAATCTAGTCACTGTGGCTGCTACTTAAAAAATCTTGATGAAAAAACCATATAACACTTTGCCCAACCTTGGCATCGAACTCAGGACCTCCTGCTCGGCAGTAGCACTGGCGAACACTATCCCAACGAGAGAACGAGGCAGTCCAAAAAAGATGGTAAAGTAAATAAAAAATATCTGATAACTACACAATATACTGCTTTCATTCCTATTTTGTGTAAATACAGACATTTGTAAACGCTCATTGCGAATGCCCCTCACTGGTTTTGCAATCGTAATAACAAAACAAAGAGTGTCTTGACCACTGACCCATAAAAACGACATGTGATCCCGCGTCTCATGGTAAGAGGAGCGGGCGAATAAGCGGAGCGGTTAGCGAGAAAGCAAAGTAACGTGCGCCAGCGAATGCTGATGTGCATTTAAAGCTTAATGGTGGCTGATCTCTTAGTGCTCTAACTGTTCTAAGTCCGTCGCATCACCATCTCAGGTCCAGTTGAAAACTAGCGTCGGGCACTAGCTGGTCGGCAGTCTGTGTCAGTGCTGAACTGGGCCTATTTGGCGTAGCCGGGAGACACACAACACAATATTATCTCTTTTTTCAGTAAATATTTAAGTTTTTTATTGTGTAGATTTAAGTTTCTTATTTTATTCTTTTTGCTGTGTGCTCTTGTGGCATGTGTAAAATAAATATGTTTTCCTACTGCTCTCCAGAAACATCCCACCAAAAACCAACTACGATAAAAACGGCCACTAAAAATGTGTAAGTAAGACATTGATGTCAGTTTTTTCGGCTTTCGTATAAAATAAATAAAATTTGATTTCAGACTATAGGCCATATTTTTGTCAGTATTTTAGTATTAGCAACAATGGTGCTTAAGTAATTAGGTTAGTATTATTAGTGTTTAAATTTTTATTATTTATCTAGAACTATGACTGTCCCCACCCAGTGTCTCTGGAAGGGACAGTTCAGCCTGGCTGTAATCATCTTCAAAATGCTGTTTATTTATTTTATTTTATTTATTTATTGCCCTATCTACAATTGTTACACTGTTTATCCTAATAATACAAGCAATATGATACAAGCACAGTGTATAATATGATGCGATAGACACAGCATGCAAAAAAAAATACTAAATTAAAAACCTAAAAAAAAATTACAATAATAGTGCAGAGATAACACTTTCAACAGCAGCGGGTGCGAAATACAGCAAATACAAAGATGACAGAAAAGAAAAGAAAAAAAAATCAATAAGGTGGTTAGTTTTGGTGGACTTGGCGCTTGAATTTTTGAAGTGTTGCGGAAAAAATATCAATTGATTCGTCACAATTATTGAGAAGCCTGCAAATTCTGTTGTCACTACCATGCTGGCGCTGTAGTAAAGTCTCCGCGTTCAATCAAATGATGACGTGGAAGCCGTCCATGCGAGCCTCCGCGAACCTTACCGACGCGCTACAGCGCCATGGCAGTCCCAACCCAACAGCATCCTGAGGCGAAGGGAGTCACATGTCATCACTAAATCCGTCATACTTTATAGATTTTTGCGACTCATCACTAGTTGCATCGTCTGAGGTCTTGAACGGGGCGTAGTTCCCCGTTCTAGAAGCGGAATAAAACCTTTATGAGTATAAAAGTTTTATTCTGCTTCTCCGCCTTCTATGGGACTTCGCCCTAAACCTTTTTTTTTCAGTATCCGTAAGTAGGACTGTCGGTAAAAAGCGAGTAATTGTAGAAAAGGAACGGTGCTAATTTCTATGGGCGAAGGGTGCATGGGTGACCTGACTTTGAACACCATTCGAAATAGACTATGATTAGAAAGGGAACCACGTATGAAGAACCAATTCAATTTTCTTGTAAACTTTTAAATTCAAAAGTTGTGGTGGTGGTCTTTTTAATGGTATAGGAGTACCTTATTGAAATAAATGCTTTGACTTCCAGTCTCTTGCTTTAGTACTTACTAAGATATTTTTTTTCTTTTTTAAATCAGAAAACAGTGTAGGTACCTGTCGCTAAAATGAACCCTGTTTATACATATATCAAATAAGACCATCATCCCATAAGTAGGCCCCTACAATCACATGGACGGTGTCGCGTAATAGGCTCCATCTCTATCGAGGTCAGCCCAGCACATTAGCTCATTCATTCGTGTACCCTCAGCTTCAGTTCACTGAAATCACTCACATGCCGACGGCGCTAATGATGTGAAACTGCCCGTATGTGGATTTCGCTCAATATTAGATGTAAGATAGATAGTTAGATATTGGTGCCGATTCCCTTGTTCACAAACTAAACTAAATTTAAGTTGAGTGCATCTTTTTCTTTCTATTTCATTAAGAAAAGGACAGAAAATAAATATTAGTTTAGTCCTGTCAAATTAGTCAGCACTTGACGTAATTTTAGTAGTCAACTTTTTAATCACGTCTAAACTTGTGTCAGGCGCTGGTTAATTTGACAGGAATAAAATAATATTTATCTTCTGTCCTTTTCCTAATAAAATAGAAAGAAAAAGATGCACTCAACTTAAATTTAGTTTAGTTTGTGAACAAGGGAATCGGCACCACAGTCCACCAAAATTGTTATACAGATCATTATCAGTCTCTTGCCCTTATCCCAATTCATTTAAAGTCGGCGCAGCATGTCTTTTTCTTCTATACATCTCTATTACTCGTCATATCATCAGACACCTCCTTTCTAGCCATATCATTCTATATAAAGTCCATCCATTGTTTCTTTGGATTTCCACTACAAATTAAAATTGTTATACAGATATTTTACAATATTCTTAGTCTGTGGGCTCAACCAAAGACAGGAGATTTAGGTGTTTAAGAAGGTTAATTAGGAAAAGGGTCAGCCTTGATCCATGGTATAGGCAGTTTTTAGATTAGTGAAAACATAAAATCATGCCTGTAATCCCCGAAGGGTAAGGCAGAGGTAAAAAAGACGTACATTTTGCTAGTTAAAACTTTTGTACCTATAGCAGACAGTAAGGGCGAGCTTATACAACGTGTAACGTTAAATGCGCAAAACCTCAGACACCCCAAATGATTTTTAATTCAATTGACCTAATTCGGAGAGAAAAAAATTAAAGGTTTTATATGTTGTTTTAGCTTTACTGGCAATTCTGATAGTTTTTTGCGTCTGCGACGACGCTCTGTCGAGGGAAGAGTCGGTAGGTAGGTATATTATTGGGCCGCTGCGGCCTATTAATAATTAGACAGGGCAATATTTTTAATGAAGATTTTTTGAAAAATGTGACCTATTTTAAAAAGTGGTTCAATTGATTCTGCTTGTTATTCTGATCAAGCTATTTTCAGGTTTTGCGCATTTAACGTTACACGTTATATATAACCAGCATAAATCGGGCTCAAACCTAGGCTCCTACTTACCAGGTACCTATATCTCTGTGTGAACCTGCCGGGATAACAGGCTTGGTTTTATGATGTAATCTAATCTGCCACATATGGTTATTATAGCATATGTTTCTGCTAAGTGTCGCGGCGTTGGCAAAGACCCTGATAAAGAGACACTGATAAAGAAAAGTTAAACAAACAAATAGTAAACAAAACCATAATCTCGGTACAGTGTACGGAAACGATCGCTAACTTAGTTTCGTGGTAGCGCCCGCGCGAGCCGCATCACAACCATGCGCCCGCGCCATACCGGCCTACAAATGTCTGAGTGATAGACGGTAGCGATCGTGACAATCTTTCAATATTACCTGCCTAGCCTTTTCTTAACTATGTTGGGGTCCGCCCAATACTGAGTTGTTGAGGTCAGATAGGCAGTCGCTCCATGTAAAATACTGGTATTCGGCTGTATCCGGTTAGACTGGAAGCGGTCCCAACGTAGTTGGGAAAGGTACGGCAGATGAAACATGCGTCTAGGTAACTGGATAATTTAGTTTGGCCCAGAGAATCGCTGTGTTGATCTTAGCTTCAGTAGTATTCTTTACGTCTTCAGATGTGCAGGAGTAGAGACACTATGGACACCCAAACAACCTCTTTACATTACATAATATCACGCCTGTAATCCCTGAAGGGTTAGGCACAGGTGTTCCTAATAGTACACTCACATAACGTCAGTTATGTTTAAGTCCCATCTAAAAGGGGGCGAGCCTATTGGCACAAATCTAGACTGCGTGGCTGCTACTGAGAAATTCCTGATAGAAAAACCCAATATCACCTTGCCCGACCCGGGAATCGAACCCAGGACCTCATGCTCTGGTCACGTGGTGGCTTCCGGCCACCGTAGACGCGGACCTGTGGACGGTGAGTAATGGGCTAGCTCGCTGTCCGTCCGTCTTTTGACGACAGGCCGTGTTGACGGCGCGTTCGTGTTTCGTGTCACGCGCACCTAATAGACGTGTCAGCAAACAGCGAGAGGCCCGCAATTGCCGATGCCTGCCAGGGCTGCGGGACTGTTCGAAAGAGATACCGCGGCCCTGGAACACAAAGGGCAAGAAAGGAACATGGATGGGTTTTAGTCAGTACAAGTCTGACACTCCCTTCCGCTCCGCCCAGAGCGGGAGAAGTCATTTGATGATTTCCCATCCGGAAAAAAAAAGAAGGACGTCATGCTCAGCAGTCGGGATTGCCAACGAGTCTGGCCCAACAACCTCTTCTTCAATTATTTATAATTGAAGAAGAGGTTTTAACCTCATTACCTTCCACCTTGTCCCACAGATACTGAGACGACTGGCAAATTGCTCCACGTCGTGTTTTGAGGAAAAGTTACCATTCACACGATGACTCACTTGTATGATGAGAACTATCCGTGTGTGTGTGTGGGTGTGTGAGTGAAATTCTAATCGGTAATGTTCGTGACAACCGATTTATTTCGACTCATTCCGATTCTGGGGCGGTTTACCGTATAACTGCGCTTGCGGTTGCGTATCTGGATCGTTGTGCTGGCTGTTTAGTTAAATATAGAGGATGAAACAACGTTTTGAGGTAAAGGAAATGAGTCATGGCTAAAAATGTGGGTATTAAAAACCACAAATCTCTGGGTTTTGTTCGGGATTTTTGTCTTGGTGCTTAATATTCTGAGCGGTCTACGCTGACTCTATGGGATACAGGAAATCGTCTTGGCGTTAAACCAAAAATCCGTGGTGAATCGTGAATTCATAGTGATTAACTATTTATGTGATTGTCTTGCCTATAACACCATATCAATAAGGTAGACTGGTAGAAACTGGGCAGCGGGACTGTTCGAAAGAGATACCGCGGCCCTGGAACACAAAGGGTAAGGAAGGAACATGGATGGGTTTTAGTCAGTACAACTCTGACACTCCCTTCCGCTCTGCCCAGAGCGAGAGAAGTCATTTGATGATTACCCATCCGAAAAAAAAAGACTGGTACAAACTACCAAAGCCATTAAGTTCACCTTTCTATGGTTACTTTAACTAAAGTTCTAATTAAAAAAACACCATTCAAAATTTAAAAATCTAAATCATTTATTTCAGGTAGGCCAGTTACAGGCACTTTTGAACTGTCGAAACAAAGAAACAATAAAATGAAGCTACAGTCCCAGTCACAAGGCATAATAACAGTGAAAGTACTGAGTGCAGTTGCATTTCATTTCATATCCTCAAATAATTGGATCATTCTCACTAGTTCCACCAGCAATTAGTTCCATGGAACTAGATTTGCCGGAAATTTCCACGAAACGCTTATTCATGCCCGTATAAATATTTAATCATATCAAAGACGATATTTTAAGAACTAATAAAGCTATAAACAAATGGCATTACTCCCAATATCTTCACAAGCCTATACAAATAATTACATATGTAATATCAACAGCGCATTGACAAAGCTGGGCGCGCGCATGACAAGCGCACCGCGTCGCTCGTCACTAATTAGATTGTTTAGCGCTCAGCTGTAACGGACCTCCCTGAGTGTCGGAGGAATATGACTCGGAGGTGCCGTTAAGTTATTTCCTTTTCTTTATAATAAGCAGTTTATATTGTTGAGAATCTTGAGTAGTAGTAAGTTAAGCTGCTGCATTTAGACCAGTGGTTCCAAACCTGGGGATAATTACCCCCACGGGAGTAAATCAGCTTTTTTGTGGGGATAACGAAGAACCTAATAATTAAGACCTAATATCTAATAAAATAATAGATTGCCACGAAGTAAGTACCACACCGAATATCCTATTCTAGCTAACGGAGCTTTAAAAATGTTAATACCCTTTGCTACCAACTATAGATGTGAGAGTGGTTTTTCAACGTTGGTTACGCTGAAAACAAAGGCCAGAAACCGTCTCAATGTAGGACATGATTAAGGATGCGCTATAAGCGAAACTAAACCGAACGTAAGAAAACTTGCGAATGCAAAGAATAACAACCATCACACTATTTTTGCTTTATTAATTGCTTAAATTTATAAAATACTTTAGAATTGTAAGACTGATGTCCAATTTGTGATTAATAAAGATATTTGTATTTGCTTGAATTGTTTGTTGATGACATTTTAAGGTCTGAGTAAAATGGGTTTTCCTAATAGGTCATAGGGGTAACAATATTGAAAAGGTTAGGAACCACTGGTTTAGACGTTAACAGTTGGGTCATTCTTTCTATGTGAGAGTGGATACACATAACTTGTTTTCGGTTGATCCGTCTTAGTCCCTGTCTCGTAATAGTAACGTAACATAACATAACATCACGCCTGTAATCCCTGAGGGATTAGGTGGACCTAAAAGTACGCCCACATTTCGCCAGTTATTTTTAAGTCCATTTAAAAGGGGGCGAGGCTATTGCCATCAACCGGGTGCAAATGCAGACTTCTTGGCTGCTACTCAGAAATTTCTGATGGAAAAGCCCAATAACACTTTGCCCGACCTGGGAATCGAACCCAGGACCTCATGCTCAGCGGTCGCGCTTGCGACCACTAGACTAGAGGTAAATCAGGTGCAATTTAGTTCAAACACGACTAAGCGATATAAATGTTTGGTAGAATTTCTCGAAACATCTGAAATCCTCGAATGACTTACAGAAAGATCTTTCTTTTTATTTTTAATATTGAAATTCATCAGACTAAAAGCAGATCCTAATCAATTCATACATTTGTAAGTTACAAATTGTCTTGCGATTTATCAATGACAAAAGCACAATTAAATTAACTACCGAATTTCGTTTTGTAATTGATTAGCTTTTCTATGCTTACAAGAAAGGAACTCCCTACTTAGCTAATTACAAATCGCGTGACCCGCTCCTTCGGCTATCCATAACCTAGCGTTTTTATTTTACAAGGAAAACGGGAACGACTGCAGAATTAACGCTGCACCCTGATTTTCTAGGTATTTTTACGATACGGTTTTTAACCTTTTGCTAAAATAAACTGGATAACATGATTTATTAGACTTTATCCTCTGCTTAGATTGTTACCAACCAAGTAAAGGTCAGCTTCCAGTCTAACCAGAATTAAAAAGTTGCAGCTGTATAATTTCGGGGCGAAATAGCTAGTCGCATCGAGAAGGGAAAACAGGAACGAGACAACCGCCACCCCCTGTACGGGCATCAACTACCACCTTCACGCTTAAAAAGCCGTAAAAGCCGTCTCTTGAGGAAATCGTGTGTCTCACAAAAGACACACGATTTCCTCAAGAGGCAGTGCGTCAGATGAAAGATGCTAATTGTGAAGGAACAAACATCCCACCCGTCCTCACTTCATCAATCCAGCAGAACATCTTCCTGGACAGGAACTGCAGTGGCCAATCTGGAAATCTCTTAACCGTTATCGCTGGCCCAGGTCGGTCGCTGCAGAAATAATCTGGTCAAATGGGGTATCATCGACCAGTCCCAAAGACAATGTCAGTGTAGAGCCCCTATGCAAGATATGCCCCACCTCCTTTCTTGCCCATCCTGCACAGCCACCTGCACCTTCCAGGATTTAAATGAAGCCAATGACAGAGATGTGCAGGTGGCAATATACTGGTCGGGTATTATTTGAGTCTATCGACACGCAAAGGAGAAGAAGCTGAATGATACCAAATATTTTACATGGAGTGACTAAGTATGATGTGTTAGTCTCCAGAAAATACTTTTTCTTTAAAGAACGAAAGTTGAGAACCAGATGAGTACTAACATAACGTGAAATAAAACCTACACTTCCGACACAATAATTTCACCATGTCCACAAAAAATTAACCTGTCATCATCATCTGCCTAGCCTTAACTCAACTATGTTGGGGTCGGCTTCCAGTCTAACCTTATGCAGCTAAATACCAGTATTTTACATGGAGCGACTGCCTATCTGACCTATACAACCCAGATAGTACTGGGTAATACGATACCCCTTGGTAAGACTGGTTGTCAGACTTTTTTGGGCCACTGACTACCTAACGACTGTCAAAGATCTTCAAATGACAGCCGGGACCAACAGCTTAACGTGCTTTCCGAGGCACGGAGGAAACTCGGTATGTAATGGGTGGTCACCCATCCACAGACCAACCTAGGTAAGCACGGCTTAACCTAAAGATCGACCCGAGCGGCTGTTATTATTTAGCCACGAGCTCCTAAAAAATTAACCTGTATTGTTAGCAAAGATTCTCCATTATAATAATATCTAAAGAATATCGAGAAAGTTGCATTGTACGTTGTAACATACATAATATAATGGATAATGTCGTGGGAAAAAGAGAAAATATATAACACCGCATTTTATGTAAGGCACGTAGGTATTACCGGTGCGTCGAGTCGTCGAGCGAGCCAACTATTCAAAGATGAAAACTTGATTAAATATTTCTGCTTATCCCCGTGGACAGTGTGCGTTATAATAATAATATGTATTATTATTCAAATCATGCGTGTCAACTTTGATAAACTATTGAATTATGCAGTGTGTTTTGTTTCTTGTGAAGGTTCCTGAGGAAAGGTATGGAAAGCAAAAACAATTGATAAAACCTTTAATATAAAATTATTTATCCCAGCTTTTAAATTATCTAAAACAAACAGTCGGCAGACATTCTCTGAATATTTTCTTCCTAGAAAACCAAATCCCCTTGAGGGTATGACAAGCACATGTGGCAAAGATTGAAAGAGGCCTGGAGAGGCCTACGGGGTGTAAACAGACTCTTCACGAAGCCGTTAACCAAGCATTATGTACAATGAGAATTAAACCTGTATAGTCATTGATTATGCATCAAACTAAGTAACTTTACGCAAAAATTAGTGCTGGGAAGCGACTTTTTTTTTGGGCTGAAAAATCACGTTTTACAGTAGAACTCAATGTAACGCACTCAAAACACTGTGCTGATGGATGGATTGAATAGTAAAGAGGTATGGAGGTATTTAAAGTAAAAATCTTATATTAAAAACAAGTATTTAAAAAAAAACATGTAAAAAAGTTGGAACTTTGACCCCCAATATCTCCAAAAAATTATCGCAATGACGTGACGGGGAGAACAAGTGCCTTTGAGCTTCGTTAACAGTCTGTTTACACCCTTTATTTGTCCAGTAGTACCTAGACATCTTTTGACTGAAATTATGATGCTGAAGATAACGCTGGCTAATCAGATGCTGCTCCCAAAGCTACCGACATTACGATGCCATCTAGCGTCTGTTGCAAAGAATTTCAATAAGATTTAGCGCACCTGAAGGTGTTTAAAAACAATCCAATCCAATCAATCTCCTTGCAGAATGACCTGAGATTCCAGTAAACGTAAAAATGGTAAATAGTCCAAAAACAAATAAATCTTTGTCACATAAAATTAAGAGACCGACTACTCATGCCTGCACAAAAGTCGACATTTACTTGGTACATATTAGTATAAAGTGGTCGTTTTGTCAATAAATCCGTAATGCAGAGCTGCGGTGAGACACTGGAATATTAACTTATTCTTGGTTTTCTGCGTATTGACGATATTGGCATAAGTATTTACTTACTTAGGATTCTTTATTGGGACAGCATTACTTACCTACAAGATATGTTATGTTACTTCTTTTTGACGTTTCACTCCTCCCATTGGTTCAGGGGCTGTTCAGAAAAAAGACTGGGTTCCGATTGGGTCACAGGTTTTAGGAAGAGGATATGCAAATGTATCGTACGTTCATCCTAGCGAGGTATAGTTAGAGCAAAACTTTTGCGCATTCTGAATTTCAAGGCATTTAATTGTGTTTAGAGCACCAATTTCAAAAGCATGGTTGCCGTGGAATAAGTTGCTGAAGAACAATGTGAAATACTAGCGGTATGGGTAATATTTACATGGGTGCTCTTCAAATTGGCGATGAATTCAAACACGGTCTTCAAGTAAGTCAATTTACGAGAAGTTTTAAGATTCAACTTCATCAACACATTCTGGAAGAAACAATAGCAAAATTTCAATATAAAGCACATCATTAACACCACACCTACGATTTCACACGTCTATTTTTAGCCAAACCTCATAAAAATGCGCAGAAATGGCGCAAAACAAACATTTTCCGTCGCAAGCGCAGCTGAGGCGTGCGCATCACGATGGCATTCGTATGCGCAACGCGCGTCGTAATTGATACGGTCTTACTTTGCATTATGTGGTCCTCATAAGACAGTTTATGGGAGTACAGAAATATAAAGGTCGAGGCCGATTGTTGACTAGGATGAAATCACAAAAAGTACTTTGAGTTGTATTAGGGATCCCTGTAGGTAAGTACCTATTGTTGACGAAGAACAGTGCTTCAGTGTATGGTGTTAATAACCCTTAGGTAATATGGTAATTTTTTTTTTTTCCGGATGGGATATCATCAAATGACTTCTCCCGCTCTGGGCAGAACGAACGGGAGTGTCAGACTTGTACTGACTAAAACCCATCCATGTTCCTTCCTTGCCCTTTGTGTTCTAGGGCCGCGGTATCTCTTTCGAACAGTCCCGCAGGACAGCCCCGCACGCAGCCCTAGAGCGGTGGGTGCCCATAAACCACGAGAAAGGTAAGCGGTAGACCATGATAGAGATGGCAGACAACTTGAATGTGTTCCTTAGGAATTGGCTAGAAGAAGCACAGAAGGGAGACCGATGGAAAGGGTGGATCCCGGGAGGCTCTGACAGCCTTGGATCAGTTCAGGCTATATGTATTAACTGTATATGGTACTTACATTCTCAAATTCACATCATTTAGTAGATTTTCTTTAGACGATAATGGTGCCGATTCCCTTGTTCACAAACCAAACTAAATTTAAGTTCAGTGCATCTTTTTCTTTCTATTTCATTAAGAAAAGGACAGAAGATAAATTTTAGTTTAGTCCTGTCAAATTAGTCAGCACCTGACGCAATTTGATGTAATTTTAGTAGTCAACTTTTTAATCACGTCTAAACTTGTGTCAGGCGCTGGTTAATTTGACAGGACTAAACTAAAATTTATCTTCTGTCCTTTTCTTAATGAAATAGAAAGAAAAATATTCACTGAACTTAAATTTGGTTTAGTTTGTAAACAAGCGAATCGGCACCAATGGAGAAGTGTGGTAGAAGAAGACATGTTTCGCCGACCCATTGTCCAGTATCACGCATCGTTTATTAATTTACTTTTTTCTACATATGGTATGAATATAGCATGAATTCAAGTCTATTTTGATCATCCTTAATTTTCTCGTAAACCTATTTTGCCAGCTGCTATACAGAATTAGCATTGCGACCTGCGCCCGGCTGCCAGCATTTATGAAGAACAACAAAATAAACTGGCTACTTTACGAGTATATTATTGAACAATTACCAAGATGTCACCGTAACACCATATACGGTGCTTTATTAGGGCCATAATGCTTACTTTATTACATTAAAACTTCGAATTAAACTAAAGTTGAAATTACTGGGAAACACTTGTAACTACAGGGTTAAGGTTAAGGGTTAACCTGGATAAGTGAGAGCTCAAGGGACCGCGATCTGTTTTTATCAGTTACAGGAGGAATCTGTCTCACTTATAGAGGGTCTATAAAAATGCGGTAAATATGCACGTAATTAAAAACAAAATACATACATGTATTTATGGGTATTATATATTTATTGAAATAATAATAGCTGAACATAAATGTATAATCTACATAATCTTATAACAACATTTACTTGAATAAACCTGTTAATTTCTTTTGCGATTCTGTGTTCATATTTTGTGTATGTTTTTCAAGTTCGTAAATTTTATCAAATATGGTTTGATCAACCACCGCATATTCAAAAAACTTGTGAAGCGTCTCCAATGCCTTTAAAGCTTCTCTTTTTTTTGAATATTCTCCATCTCTCTATCCATATGTGATTGGCGGTTATCATCTTCACTTTCATCTCCGTCAGTACACGTGCTCACACAGTTTTGAACGATATCGTCGTCGGCGTATTCTCCGGCGGTAGTCACGTCGTCGTCAATCTGTACGAAGTCTTCAAAGGTTGGCGTTGACACATTTCCGGTGGTATCGTGGTACACGAGCTTGGCCCATTCATCATTACTAGGTCCAACTTCAAGCTCTTTTTCAAGTTCAACCTCATTTTGCTCGGCCAGAAAGTCTTGTTCAGCTGGACCTATAGTGAACCCAGCTTTCTTGAAGCAGTTTTTGACAGTTACGTCACTTACTGTATACCATGCTTTTCTAGCGAATTTCATGGCCAAAAGTACATTAATTTCAGGGTTAATGTTTTCTTCCAAGCAGGTAAGCGTATGCTTTACGACTTCTCTGCGATAAATCCGTTTGAATGTGTGAATGATACCTTGATCTAAAGGTTGAAGCTTACTGGTGATATTGGCAGGCAAAAATATAACTTTGATATTTGCAAGTGTGGGTAAGTCCGTATGGGCAGTACAGTTGTCAATAAAAAGCACAATTTGTTTTCGCTTGTTCTTCATTTGCTTGTCAACTTTTTTTAACCAATTTTTGAACAATTCCTTAGTCATCCAAGCGTTTGTATTACTTGCATAATCAACTGGTAGAGTCTTGACACCTTTAAAGCATCTAGGTCGCTTAGACTTCCCGATGATTAGAAGTGGGAGTTTGTCTGTACCGGTCATATTAACACATTGAAGAATAGTAAGGCGTTCCTTGCTTTCTTCTCCTCCGTGGCATTTTTCGCCTTTGAAAATGAATGTTTCATCTGGCAGACACTTGAAGAACAAAGCAGTTTCATCGGCGTTATAAATATCGTTTGGATCATATCCTCTTAAAAGACTCGGCAAATCTTCAATCCACTGGTTACGTACTCCTTGATCCACAGATTTTCTTTCTCCAGCTGCTTTTTTGAAAGTTATATCATGGCGTTTTTTAAAACCCTCTAACCAGCCGTTACTAGCTGAAAAGTTCTGGATTCCTAATTTTGTAGCGAAGTCTTTAAATTTTTGTTTCAGCAGCGGTCCATCTATAGGTATGTTCTTATCGAGGGTTTGTTTAATCCATTGTAACAGGCACTTTTCAACATCGGGAAACTCAGAAAGCCGGCTTCCGTATCCCTGAGAGCACTGAGACTTAATTAATTCTTTTGATTTTATAATTTTATAGTAGGTGGATTCTGCTACGCCAAACTCACTCTGTATTTGATTTCGTAATTTCCCAGATTCAAAAGCAATCACAATTTTTAGTTTATCACTTAAAGACAACGCATTGAGTTTTCGTTTAGACATTATGAGGAAGTACAGGACCTTTCTTCGCAACTGCTTTTAGGAACTGACTGTAATAAGCTTGACAAACAAGTCGGTACGCACATTTGGGTTTCTGAATAGAATACGAGTTCCACGAACAATAATAAAATAAAAGACTTACTCGGTCATTCGTTTACAACGTAAGTTCCTAGAACTATAGAAAACAATAACAGACGCACATTTGGTCATTCGAATGAAATAAGAGTCCCTTGAAATTTAAGAATGAGTCATAACATAAAATAGCAAAGTAAACTATCGCTTACAGAGGTATAGGCAGGTAGCAATCTTACTTAAGGAGGTTCACGCATTAAAAATGACTGTCACTTAAGCAGGTTTTATGTTTCTCATAAAGAGGCTTTAGAAGGGCAAAGTGACGGGACTTGGCAAATACTCTCATTAGTAGAGTTTTCTCGCTTACCCAGTTCTCACTTACGCAGGTTTGACTGTATGATACAAAAATAAAAGGCTGTCACCTCAAATGGCTACCAGCAATAAATTTAAAAAAATACGCTATTGGAAAATTAAACAAACGATTCACTTCGCCTCAAAAATCTCGTTGAACCACCTCCTTTACGAACAACATTGGTACATACGTAGCATAACATCATCACGCCTGTAATCGTGTGTGACAGACGTGGTGCACATCAAGGTACCTGAAGGTGACGGAAAGTGTCAAACTTTTCCAATCAAATTTGAACCTAGAAGGTTAATGAAGATAGATAGCTTGTAGTAGCTCGATGTGCTGGCGTCTGTACAACCAAGTCTCGCAAGTCACCTATGTGCTGTGAAACTTATTCTTAGATAGGAATGAACTAGAACATCATTAGGTTATTACATGTCCCCAATATTAAAGCGCGACGTGAATCAGGCGCTACGTTGCAGTTGATTGCTTAGCCGGTCACTTGCTCGACAAATTATTTGTTGATTTCGGTCGGTTATATCGTTTATTTCGCGAATGTATTGCTTGCTTGGTACACGTATGACCTACAAGATACGCCAATCATAGAGATACATAGTTTTCAAAAACGGGTACGTATAAAGCAAATATGTAGGTGGGTAGTTAGAAAATAATATTAATTTCATGGAATATTTAACAGATTCATAAATAATCTTTATAATGGAATTCATATTTAACAAACGTAATAGAACGCAGATAAATTTAATAAGAAAAATAATTATTAAAACGTGAAATTATTGAGTGCCGACCGCACCGAAGCCGAAGGTTTAATAACCCTAAGAAATTCTGAAATGAGAAAGGAGCGAAAAGTAATCGGTTAATTTTGAGTTTTTTTTTTATTCGCCTCTCGCAGGTCATCCTGAGGCTAGTTTCTGCTTAACCGGACTATCCTGTGGGTGCCTTCAGTGTTAGGCCTCCAGCTAGGGCCAAAAACTTATTAACTAAGCGACAGCGCGCTAAGGGCACCCCCTTTGAGGTACGAGCCTCGGCTTAGGGCGTCGCTGGGAGAGCAGCAAGGGGACAGGCTGCATCTGAGTGATATCATTATTTAGGGGTTGATTTAAAACTGCTGGCTCAGTATAGCAGGCTGATTCGAGCAAGGGTCGGGGGGTGAGCAAGATAGAAATTCAACTGTCTCTCGCTTCAGCTTAGAATGGATTATAGACGCATGGTAACAACAATAAAATAAAAACAAAAAATGAATTAATTTAACTCATTTATTTAGTTATCTTTCGTCAAGTTACAGTCTAATTGTTAGAAGGCCAGTCTATTTCATTGAACACTATTGATTTGTTCTTTAGGAATCCAATATTATACATTAATCACTTATTCGGGTCAGCATAATCCGAAGGTAAGGCGCCAAAATATATGAAAATGTACAGACGCCAGCACATCAAGCTACGACAATCTGTCAAATTACTTTAATTGATTTTCAACTTTATCGCTAAAGCTTTAGGTGCAAGGTTGATTGGGAATTTGACAGTTTCGGATAGCTTGATTTGCTGCCGTCTGTACAGTCACGAGCACACAACTGAGCAAAATTTAAAAGCGATTTTCTCGTAAAATAACTGCTTCTACTTAGAGGTACGACCTATTTCATAATAGTATGTCTTCCAAAAAACTATCTTCGTTGAAACGTAAACGTTAATCAGTACAGTAGGAGAAAATCTCTTGTAAAAGTTCCTGCGTGTTCACATTTCACTGTACTACCCGTGCGTTGTAAGTTGGGACCTTCTAGGAATCAGACTCTCCGTCACCTTCCCCCGCACTTCCCCAATGGCACCCGTATTGTACCGTTCACACCACTATTTTTTTAATACGCCACTGTGACGTCACCGCGCTCAGGTCCCAACTTATCGCGCACGGCTAGTAGTACTATCACCAAAAAATGAATCAGTTCATTTTTAAAACAAAATCCCGAGCACACGATGACCACATCTGTTTACCGTGCCGATCAATAGTAGCAAAAGAAAAAACTTTTCTCTAAAAAGTACCATTTAAAATACGAATATAATGGTCTACTACTTTTGGTGCGGACCAAAAGTAGTAGACCATTATATTCGTATTTGTTTAAAAAAATCTAAGGCTCTGTTAATGATCACAGATGTTTAACCACCCTTTGTCGACCAATAGTAGTAGTAGTAATTCACACGTGGTAGAAGTGAAACCTTCAAAAATTTTGCCTTCAAAATAAACACTGTACGTAAAATATTATGAATTTAGGTGTCTATCTCTTTTTGCTATCGTTTTTTCGTTTCATCGACTTTCAAATCACAACGATGCTAAAGAAGGTTTCACTTCAAAAGGACCACGGAAGTAAACATTTTTAAGTGTTTATAGCTGCCTGGCGCTGCAAGCAGGAATAGTAGCTACGGTGGTCAGGATCATTTTTTGGTGATAGTATGTTTGGAAAAAGCCGCTCTGCATAAATATCTTCAACTATGCCAAGCCAACCCAAACATGATTCAGCGATGATAAACGCAGATTGAAGTTTGCTGATCGGCACGAACTGAGCCGAATACATTTAGCGATTGCTTACGGTCGGCATCGACCGTTCCGAACAAGCGTATAGCACCAGATTTGAAGTATGGTGTTGGCAGTAAATCCTTACACATATAATTTAACTATTCAAATTACTTGTATGTATATCGTTCAGGAGTGTGTTACAACACAAAGCTATGTAAATATGGATGGTACTTAAAGGCTCAATATTTCTGATAGATTTTTGTAAGCAAACCCTTCACAAAAGATGAGGCAGTACCAATGCACAACCATAATTCATTGTATCCATTGCGAAAAAAGTTCAATGTGACAAAATTTTCTGTGTTTTCAATTCATAAATCTATAATATTTCTTAACCTCTTAAAAGGTAGTAGTTACTGGAGTGAAATATACAGGTATATTAGTTATCTAAGTTAGTTAATATGATTGATATTACACTTGCCCCGATTTTGTAACAACTACCGAACTAATTTACACAACATTACAACAGGACCATTCAAACATGAAGTGTTTTTGTCTATCTTATTTGGTACAAGACTTTTTGAAACAATGAGTTAGTACTTAGCAATATTTGGAAAATATAGGTAAGGTATAAATCACGTCAAAAAACATTCTTGAAACATTTAAAATCACAGTACCCAATATTCGTTTAACAAATCAAACGAGTAAATAAAAACAAAATTTACATAGGTCATTTCACTTACAAGATTTTAATGTTAAATACTATCTAATAGTTATTAGTTAAAATAATTCTAACTATATACAGTGTTACTAAATAACTTAAGGGTTCAAAGTTAAACTTTGCCATAATACTTGTATCTAAAAGCGTTATTTGTACATTATCTGTTAACTAGTTTGGCGATGACCGGCTGGCTAGTACTTCTTGACACTAGGGGGCGCTGATTGAGAAGGAAAAACGTAGACAGAAAATAGCAATTCAAAAGTCATTAAATAAGACAATGAGACAAGCAGGACACATTTAATAGACTCAGGGCTTCTTAAACCATCCTCAAGTAAAGTAGGCTACTCGCCAGTTAAAGTCTCACGTAACTACATGTACGAATTTCACGACGTTGGAGTAACACTACTCATACGATAAACCGGCCCGTAACTTACTTGCCAGGACTTCCGCCGATTAGTGTGTTTACTTGACGGTTAAATATTTAAAAGTGGTCCGTTGTGATTTCGTGCGTAGTTTTATTTGATATTAATACTTGAATGGGTTTAATTGATCATCAATTGGATGAATTAGAACTGTCTACGACGCAACGTTTAAATTCTATGTTGTGTATTTTATGGACCTCGATGAAACTTTTTTTTTTTTTGCTATCGAAGTGCAAAACTCCAAAAAACATAATAAAAATATCGCTTAAAACGCAAAGGTGCGTGGTATTTTTTAAAATCCTTCTATCTATTTTCATTACTTTTCTTAAAGCTAATCATAACACCACGCAACAAAACAACAACAGACGAACACACAAAAAATGACAACTGCAATAAATAGAACGGTGTTCTTTGTTTTATCTTCTACCTAGAACCCCATATGCAGTTTGACGAGGGTTGTTGACGTCACATTGAACGAATGCAACGTACGATTTTATACTTCATTCACTTAACTTATTCACTGCCCAGTACTTCGCGAAAACTTCGTGAATTTCGTTCGCATGGCCACAACCCGAATCCGAGTCGTCGTTATAATTAACTATAGATGACTTGCATTCATGCCCAGAACCCGACTAGCGAGTCCATAGCTACGGGTACGGGTTGTGCGAACAAACAAATTATTGTTCGACTCATATGCTGGGTTCTGGGCACTGAATGGGTTAACCAACAAATTGTTACTCGAAGCTTCATTTTGGCTTGTGAAATTGACAGAAGATACTCGGCACGTTTACTTGACAATTAACGCTAATCAGCGAGTAACACTTTACTTGGAGATGGTGAAAGAGGCCCTCAGTAGTAAGATTTACTGTAGTACTTTGCAAGACAGAAATATACAAGGTGGATCGGACACCGATGCAGAAACGGTTACCAGTACGTAGGTACATAGGTACCATAGCTACATGGTCAAAATGTATGGAACAACAGATTTTTAATGTGAAACATCTAAAGCCGCGGGTAAAATCGATTGTTGACGTGGCGACGCGTCGCCATGGTGTATATATACACTGAACTGTTACTGTGTACTGTTCTTTTATGCATATTACTTGTACAAAATAATTTCAATATTTCACATCTGCGCCAAGCGTCCCGTGACGGCTCACAATTTTATTTATTAAAGACAAGACGTGCGGATCGAAGAGGTGATTTAACCATAAATAGTATTTTGTTATCTACACTTCTCGTCTCCGATTAGCTTTAGTGGAAACGGTTGAGCAGAGAGGAGATATGTCTCATATTTGTTAAGGCCAAGCAGGGAACAGCGCACAGCGAATACGAGGAGATGTGAGCGGCGTGAGTAGCCTGTAGACCAGTAGCGAAGGGTTAATTTTTGTAAGAGGTAAGCCGGAGTACATGTCTTTCATGTGAATATATTATTTGTCTATAGAATACTGACTGTGCCATTTTTTAAAGGGAAGCCGGTAGGAATCGAGTTGTATGGAACCTTCGCCACTGCTGTAGACACACCTCTGCTCCGGTATAGCTATTAAGCATTTCCGCACAGCTTAGCTGGATACACACTAGCTCCTATGGATCTCCTCTCCGCTTAGCACATTTCTGGACTTAGGTGAAGTCTGGGCCTTTTAATGATATTAAAATATAGTTCACTGTTTCGGTATGTGTCAAGATGTATTAGCCACTCGGTAGTATTATTAATTGCACTAGAGGTGGGTAGGTTGTGAGCTGTGAGCGCTGCACCGCTATTATATGGTTTCTGAAACAATGTAAAAGGATGAAAATTTAATTGAAGTGAATCTGTGTAGCTATATATACAGGGTGTTTGGCAGAACGTTGAACATACGAAAATGGTGGGTAGGTGGGGTCATCTGCTACTTACTCAGCCCTAATTTATTTGGCCCTGGCCGACTGGGTATTTTTTAAAAAAAAAAAAAGTTTTTTTCTTGTTTCACCACTTTCTTAACTTTAAAGTGTATTTTTTTTTATTAAAAATGGGCAATAAAACAGGCAATTTTTTTTTTTTTAACTTTGATGTTGGCAGATTCTTATAAAATTATTGCTTTGTTCAGATGTTAGCTAGAAAAAAAGTTATGAGTCCTCAAACTTACAGAAAGATGTAAAAAATACTTGAATGTTAATTTCAACTTGCATTTAAAAAAAAAACAAAAAATGATTGAGGAGTTCCAATTCTAGCAAAACATCCCTAGTGTGTGAGCTTTCTAATGGTATGTAATTTGCTTTTATAAAAAAAAAACTTTAAGAGTTATTTCATAATTTTATCAAGCAGGAAATTTTTGACGAAACTCTACCTTTACGGAAAGTTAAATGTTTTGCGAAATTTAATACTGCAAAGTTGGTAAAAATTATGGATCGACGGCTCACAGTGGAACGAATGTATGGGAGCGGTTGGACGTAGACATGTCCGAAAAAAAAGAGTAAAATTATGCCAAACTAATGATGCCATCTTATTCGATTACTTAATGCCTTCATAACTTGTGGTGATGAATTTCTTCATAACTCCCATATTTCGGGAGTAATTTGAGAAAATGTGAAATTTTACTATGAAAATGAGTGTATCGAGCTCTCTCCCTCCTGATTCCGGGCTTGTTTCAAGTAGCGGTCTCTAATATCATAATGCTAATACTAAGAGCTATATTTAATACTAAGACACATAGTGCGCCAAATGTGCACTTTCTGGGATAAAGAGTGATGTTTATTTTATAACACAATTTTTTTATTTTTTGTTTATTTTGTTGATTAAAACCGTTTTTCTAAAGGTTTACCTTATTACAATAACATTTCTGAGCAGCCAATTAGAGAAGATATAAGCTAATTAGGATATATAATTAGGGACTTAAGGTTTACATATAAAACTGATGCACTAATGATTACTGATAAGAACATTGCTATTATTTAATTACTAAATGGCTCTTAATACACTAATTTAGCATGCATCATTTACTAATTATCACAATAACTAATTACCTTGCAATATTTAACAAAGGATACCTGGGATACCTGGATTTTATATAAATAGGTCACTATTAGTAACTTTAAAATCAGTGTTGATTTACACCTCGTTGTATCCAAGCTAATCTCGCAATGTATTTTCCAAATTTTAATACAAATCTTGATATTCACGTTGCTTTATGCTTTATCTTTATGTGCGCACGCGCACATAAAGATTTACGCGACTTTAACTATTTGTTCAGTGTTTTAAAAGATAACAGTTGTGTTCAGTTATGTGAAAGTGCTGAAACAAGTTTAAAAGACTGGTGTCGTCGATTTTGCTACCGCATTTATGCAAAATGGACACAGTCTGGAAGAAGCACAGATAAGTTTCGGAAGAAACATGAGATTTGGCTACAGGCTGCAATTCAATGGCCGGAATTACAGAATGAAAATATGGAACCTTCTACAGAAAATATAAGTGACGTCATCGAGCCCATAATTTCTCCTGCTAAATCTGATGCTTCAACTTGTACACATCCTAGTCCTCGTAAATCTTTTGAGGACCTTAGTAACCGGCAAAAAAGAAGACGCACTGAAGATAGTCTTTCATGCAGCAGTAGCAGCGCTGAAATTATGTTTTCGGCCGAAAGGGCGCTTCAAAAGGCAGGACAAAGCGATACAGCTTATGTTATGAAATACTTGACGGAGAATCCAGAAGAGGCCTCAAAAATCAAAGCCTTCATTGAAGGTAAATCAATTCAGGTACGGGAAATATCCCCTTTGAAGGCATTGGCTCTTTATGTATCGATGAACTTATCGAAATGGCGCTATAACACTCTTCGGGATTTCAACACTCAAGAAGGAGCTCTTCAATACCCGAGTTACTACATGTTGGTTAAAGAAAAAATTAAGTGCTATCCGGCCAAAGAAGATCTCACAGTTACAGAGAGCTCTGCAAAAATCAAATTACAAGCCTTGATGGATTTAACCTCAAGAAGACTTATTAGGTCGTTAGAAACCCCTGTTGATCCCAATCAACAGCTCGTATTGACCAGCAAATGGGGTTTTGACGGATCATCTAGCCAAAGCATTTATCATCAAAGGACGAGTGAAGATGAGCAAATCGATCTTGCTAGTAATTTTATGATTAGTCTTGTACCACTGCGGCTCGTCTCAAAAGGTGTAACAATTTGGGAAAACGAGCGACCATCTTCCACTTCATTTTGCCGGCCAATATTGTTTAAGTTTATAAAGGAAACCAAAGAAAATGTGCAGAGAGAGATGGCTGAAATCGAAGCAGAGATTGAAGCCTTAACTCCATCCACCATCACTGATGGAATTAGTGTCAAACACCAACTGCTGTTGACAATGATTGATGGTAAAATTCATTCCATTATATCCGATACAGCAGCTTCAGTGTGTGACATATGCAAGGCTTGTCCTAAAGAAATGAATAATTTAGAGTTAATCAAAGATAAACACGCAAACGAGGACATGTATAAATATAGCTTAAGCACCCTTCACGCTTGGATTCGCTCAATGGAATGCTTATTACACATTTCCTACAAATTAGACATAAAATCATGGCAAGTAAGGGGTGATATAGCAAAAAGGCAAGTTGATGACAGGAAGAAAAGAGTTCAAGAGGCTGTAAGAAGAGAAACGGGCTTACTTCTCGATGTTGTGAAACAAGGCAGTGGATCCACCAACAATGGCAACTCGGCAAGGAGATTTTTTGAAAACTACACTAAATCTGCTGAACTGACCGGAATAGATGCTATGCTTTTAAGAAAAATCTGTGTGATCTTGCAGTGTATTTCATCAGGAGAGAAGATCAACGTAACTAAATTCCGAGAGTTCTGCTTTGATACTGCTAAGCTTTACGTGGAGTTATACCCATGGTATTATATGCCTTCTTCACTTCATAAAATTTTAATGCATGGGCCAGACATAGTTCAGAACATGTCAATTGTGCCCATTGGTTTTCTATCCGAAGAGGCATCTGAGGCTAGAAATAAAGATTTTAGAAAATATAGAGAGGGGCATTCTCGAAAGCATAGCAGTATCTCATGCAATGAAGATATTATGCACAATCTTTTACTGTCTTCTGATCCACTTGTTACAAGTATCCGTCCAAAAGGAAATAAGTTTGTAAAAAAATCTTCTTTTAAGGAATTTTATGAGCTTACGGATTCTGAGAAAAGTGATATCGAATTTGTTAACATAAATGATTTAGCGGACATCGATTCTGAATTTGAATTAATTGATGATGATGATGATGACGAAGATAATTAAATGATGTTATTGTTTTAAAATGTGTAACTTAGTAAATTAGAGCTTACATCTTAATTATTTATTGTACTTTTAATGAAACTAGGTAATTTATTATCAACTTACTTAAAAGTCATACTCTCATCAGTTCTTGTGAATATTTTTGTTAATATATATTTCTGTATATATATATAATATATTTATAGACCTCTTAATAAGTCTGTCTGCGGTTTAAAGTAAATACAAATGGGGAAAAAACGTTTTTTTTTTTAAATTTTCATTTCCTTTTATCCCAGAAAGTGCACATTTGGCGCACTATGTGTCTTAGTATTAAATATAGCTCTTAGTAATAGCATTACGATATTAGAGACCGGTACTTGAAACAAGCCCGGAATCAGGAGGGAGAGAGCTCGATACACTCATTTTCATAGTAAAATTTCACATTTTCTCAAATTACTCCCGAAATATGGGAGTTATGAAGAAATTCATCACCACAATTTATGAAGGCATTAAGTAATCGAATAAGATGGCATCATTAGTTTGTCATAATTTTACTCTTATTTTTCGGACATGTCTACGTCCAACCGCTCCCATACATTCGTTCCACTGTGCGGCTTGCCAGTAGCAGTGGTGCAAATTGACATTCACTATTCCCTTGAGATGGTTACACAAAGCAGGTAGAAATTTTGTTTCACTCTTGCGCAGTCATAGCGTATTTTTGCTCTCTTTCGCTCTCGTGGCACCGTGACGCCTCAGAATGAATTCTTTTCTTTTATTCAGTCGAGACTTAACTGCCTCTGCGATCTCACGTGCCCGTTACGCTTACGTTTGTTTTTGTTCACTTCGTTTTCTTTTATTGTTATCACTAGTTAAGTTTAAGTTTAAGTTTGTTAAGTTTTTTGTTATTACTGTTACCTGTTGTTATTGGTAAAGAAATGGCTGCTTTTACCAGTGAGGAATACGCGGACATGTTGTTAGCGTATGGAAGCGCTAATACAAATTCGCGTGAAGCGCGAAGAATTTATCAAGAGCGTTATCCCAACCGCCGAGTACCCAGTCATCAGACGTTTGCGAGTACTTACCGACGTTTACGACAAACCGGTAACCTGAACTTACAAGAACCACGAGTGAACGCAGCACGACCCGATGCTACCATTGACGAACAAGTTCTTGCCGAGTTTGACGCGGATCCTACCAAAAGCATTAGACAGATAGCTTCAATACTTGGCTTAAGCATATGGAAAGTGTGGTCTGTTCTCCGGCAAGATGGTAGACATGCTTTTCACTACACTCCAGTGCAAGGTAAGATTAAGCCGTTTATGCACTGCATCTGATACGATTTTGTGGAATGTAGTAAATTATGAGACAGTTCAATTGATCGTTCCATTTAACCTTGATTTCGTCACTTTCTTTATTAGTTGTTTTGCCTCATGTTGTTTTTAGCGCATTCAATTCTAATTTCAAATTAAATTCAATAAACTATTCCTATTCGGCCGCATTCACGTAACAATCAGGCGGCCAGCGCTTACAGGATTCGGATTTCGGATTCGGTTTGCGCAGGTGGTCAGCGTAGGTAAACTTGCCAGCACTTATGGGTCCTTTTTAGAACAAAATTGGAAAGTCGCACGCCCTTTTGTGAATTTGGTCTTACGTCTTTATGGCTAAGCCATAAAGCCAATTAGTGTACTTAAAAATTGAAGATGAAAAATTTGGATAATTGTAGAGTTTGAACTCGGAGGAAGAAAAGATTCAGTATTGAAATCAATTCTTAGACATGTTTTGTTTGTTCTAGGTCTCGATGACAGTGATTTTGGGAGACGTGTGCAATTTTGTCGCCATTTGCTGCATACCGATGTGGACGACGTTAACTTTTTAAAAAGTATTTTGTGGACAGACGAGTCCAAATTTGACAAAGAAGGGATTGTCAATTATCACAATCTTCACCATTGGGCACTTACAAATCAAAACCCACACGTGAAGAGACAAAGAGGCTTCCAGAGGAGATTCAGTGTGAATGTCTGGGCAGGAGTGATTGGCGATAAGCTAATAGGGCCTCATTATTTGCCCGACAACATCAACGCGAACAACTACTTGGATTTTTTGATAAATGATTTACCACCATTAGTGGAAGAAGTGTTCCAAGTAGACATAAACAGGCCTATTGTCTTTCAACACGATGGTTGCCCAGCTCACTTTAGTCTAGTTGTACGTGAGCATTTGGATAATTGTTTCCCAAATTCGTGGATTGGCAGGGGAGGACCAATTCCCTGGCCTCCGCGATCGCCCGACCTCACTCCGCTCGATTTTCACGTGTGGGGAAGGGCAAAGGAACTAGTTTACACTACAGAAGTAGAAAGTCGGGAAGATTTGATAAATCGAATTAATGCTGCTTTCGAAGTTATGCGACAGGAGATGCTGCTGCGCACAACAACTGTAGAAATCAGACGTAGATGCCGCACCTGTATTGCGAATGAAGGGCGTCAATTTGAACATCTAATATGATTTATTATTTAAATAAATTATTTAAAATTATTTAATTGTTTCATTAACGCACCTAACTGGTACAGCATAATTTCAATCGATCATTTAATTTTTACCAACTTTGCAGTATTAAATTTCGCAAAACATTTAACTTTCCGTAAAGGTAGAGTTTAGTCAAAAATTTCCTACTTGATAAAATTATGAAATAACTCTTAAAGTTTTTTTTTTATAAAAGCAAATTACGTACCATTAGAAAGCTCACACACTAGGGATGTTTTGCTAGAATTGGAACTCCTCAATCATTTTTTGTTTTTTTTTAAATGCAAGTTGAAATTAACATTCAAGTATTTTTTACATCTTTCTGTAAGTTTGAGGACTCATAACTTTTTTTCTAGCTAACATCTGAACAAAGCAATAATTTTATAAGAATCTGCCAACATCAAAGATTAAAAAAAAAAAAATTGCCTGTTTTATTGCCCATTTTTAATAAAAAAAATACACTTTAAAGTTAGGAAAGTGGTGAAACAAGAAAAAAACTTTTTTTTTTTTTAAAAAAATACCCAGTCGGCCAGGGCCAAATAAATTAGGGCTGAGTAAGTAGCAGATGACCCCACCTACCCACCATTTTCGTATGTTCAACGTTCTGCCAAACACCCTGTATAAGTTTTTTTTAATTAGCTTTTTCTATGTATTTAATGGCAAATATAAATACTTGTTATTGATTTGCTTATCTTAGAGCCAAAAAATCGTATACATACAGGGTGTAAACAGACTCTTCACGAAGCCGACAACCAAGCATTATGTACATCAAACTAAGTAACTTTACGCAAGAATTATTGCTGGGGAACGACTTTTCTTTTTGGGCTGAAAAATCATCGTTTTACGGTAGGACTCAATGTAAAACACTTAAAACATTGTGCTGATGGATGGATTTAATAGTAGGGGCGTCGTGGAAGTGATTAAAGTCAAAGATAAGAAGAGAAGTGTAAGATCTTACATTCGAAAAAGTCGGAACTTTGACCCCCAATATCTCCGTAACTAAAAGGTTCCCAGGTATGGTCAAGAACAAAAAAATGATCGCCTTGGCGGGGAGAACAAGTGCCTTTCGGCTTCGTTAAGAGTTTTTTTACACCCTTTAGGTATTCACCAAGCCCGTAGTAGGCCTGCATGGTGGTCAGTGGCCCAAACCTTCGTTAAGAGAGTTCTGTATCAAGCAATGCGAATGTATAATGGACTGATTGTGCTTTAGTTTATGAATAGTTGTTCTTACAGAGGCAAGGCAGAGCTTTAATTGAAATTGCCGACTCAACTAACGTAATTATTTTTACACGACTGACCTGGTAACAGCAGTACAATAACGCGTCGTGTTTAATCAGGCTCGGTGTGACCGCGCCCGCTGCTCAGCTATGGCGGCGGTGCCAGCGGCACCAGCAGGGGCTCGCGCGCGCGTCGGGGGCGGCGGCAGGAGGCGCGCGGGGGGGCCGCCGCGCGCAGGCGGGGCCGCCCCGGCCCGCGCCGCGTCCGCCCCGCCCCGTCCCCGGCGCCCGGGGCGCCCGGCGGGGAGATGGTTTCCAGGGGGGCGTCGGATTCTAGCAGGGCGGCACCTGGGGAACATTGTAATTTTTTTTCTTAACATCTTAAACTTATTCAGTGATAGACAAGACAAGTCTAGAAGCCAGCCATTAAAAAAAAACATATTTAATTAACGAGGGGCACAGTGAGAAACATTTTGCTGCATATTTTGGGGATTTATGATGCATTATATTATGATTGCATGTATTTGGACTATTTTATATTGCATATAATCCGGTCTCTAGTAATCATACTAATCACTTTCTACTAAACAATTAATTTACAAGTACCATGATAATAACATGTGGCTCTAAAAACAGGTGTACTCACTATATACTGCACGAAAAAACTTGATCTACAAAAACCGCTCTTGTAGTTGAGAGTTTTGAAAACAAAAGAAGTATAACTTCAAAAAACGTTGCCCTACACTAGGAATTCCTCTTGTATCATGGGTACGTTTATAAACATTTAAACTCACATACATAAACAGCCAGACCCGGAACAAGTATCTGTAGTCCATAAAAATATTTCTTCTGTGCGGGGATCGAACCCGCGATACGCAACGTAGCAGCCAATCGCTCAGCCACTGCGCCGACCGTGCTGTCAACCGACTTAATTCGTTTGCTCACTGTCACAGCCAAGCATCATAATATGGCCGACTGAACTTATCGACGATCTCACCCCATTTATTTCTACTTTGGACTGCGTTTGGAATCTATCTACGCATACAAAAGATAAACTGTAATGTTACCAGCAGCAACAGCAATAGCGTTGTCAGCAGGCTGCGGGTCCGGCCGGCGCGACATGGCGTGGCGCGAGCCGCGCGGCCGACCGCGCCGGGCGCCCCGCCCCGCGCGCGACACGCCCCACGCGCCCGCGCGGACCGCGCCCGAATACGAAGCTGTGGGACAGAAAGAACAACTTAATATTGTTTTTGTAAATCTATGCCAATATTATAATGATTTTTTTGTTTGTTTGTTTGTACCGAATAGGCTCCGAAACTACTGGACGGATTTGGATGAAATTTGGAACACAGATAGTTTATAACCTTAACACATAGGATATATTTTTATCCCGATAGTATGTTCCTGTGGGATATTTATCGACCTCCAGGCGGGCGACGCCGCGAGCATAGAGCAAGTGCCCTATAAAAGAGAACCTTAATCCTTGACATCATCATTTCCGCCGAAAGACGTTCACTGCTTGATGGCCTCCCCCAAGTGTTGACATTGACCGGTCCCGTGCGACTCGCATGCGGCGGATCCCCGCAACCTTCACCAGGTCATCGGTCCAGGTGGACCGAGTGGGATACTTGACATGTCCAACTTAGTTTTATTTTAAAATCATTTTATTATCAGGTAACTAAGGCCCATAGATCGAATACACAAAATAATCCAATAATAAACTGTTGTTGGCGTCGTGTTTCGCTGCGTGGTGTCGTATAACCGTCCTCGGAAACGTCGGTACACGACACCTTTCGGCCAAAAGAGAAAATTTCCTGTCAACGTGAAAATAGTATGTATATAGTATTTTATATGTATGTTTATCTATATATATTGTACGTATTACGTATATTATATTGTATATATAAGTTTAAGTTTGTTTATAAAATAAATTAATCTAAGTTTATAAATGTACTCTTTATGCACATAAGGTTACCCTCTTCTGCAAATTTCGCAATCGAATTTAGGTTTGCTGTAAGAAAACCCAATTCTGGGTTAAGCTCGCCTTTGTACATGAGCTATTTATCATAATTTTGTGTGTATTTCTCTTTTTTGTGTGCAATAAAGAATAAGAAATATGAAGTTCTCAGTTCATCAACTTTTCCCAATGATTGTACTTACGTAAAGGCGCAGGAGAAACCGGTATATCCACCACGAGTTTGTCTCCGTCATCATCCACCTGTAAGGGACTGCCCGGCTCTGACGCTGAGTCGCGAGGACGCTTAGCTTCTACTGTCACTGGGGCTGGCTGCTGTTACATACAATATTTATTGGTTAAAAGCATATTCGTTTTTGATGGTTATAAAAAAAAAAGTGTGTGTGTCAGCTACGACGCACGATTGGAGTTTACTCCTTACGAACGATAATTATGATATATATTGAATAGAAAAAAAGGGTAAATGAACTCATCTGCTAAAATGATAAGAGAAACAAACATATATCTGTAATTATTCGGATTATTTATATTACTTCAATAAAGCGTATTACATAAAGTATGTTACAAAATAATAATAATAATTGTGTTCAATTTATACAAATCCAATTTTAGGATGATTGATTTCTTTCACTTTGAATTATAATATCATTCTTAAATACTGTAGCTGACTAATGTCTTCCATCTCATTCTTTTACACGTTCAATCCTACAGATATATATGTTTGTCTTTCTACGTAACGCCACAACTTTTCGTGTTACACTTGATTTTACTCCTCATAAAAATTCCGTACCGGGCCACAGTGGAACGAATGTATGGGAGCGGTTGGACGTAGACATGTCCGAAAAATAAGAGTAAAATTATGACAAACTAATGATGCCATCTTATTCGATTACTTAATGCCTTCATAAATTGTGGTGATGAATTTCTTCATAACTCCCATATTTCGGGAGTAATTTGAGAAAATGTGAAATTTTACTATGAAAATGAGTGTATCGAGCTCTCTCCCTCCTGATTCCGGGCTTGTTTCAAGTACCGGTCTCTAATATCGTAATGCTATTACTAAGAGCTATATTTAATACTAAGACACATAGTGCGCCAAATGTGCACTTTCTGGGATAAAAGGAAATGAAAATTTTAAAAAAAAAAACGTTTTTTCCCCATTTGTATTTACTTTAAACCGCAGACAGACTTATTAAGAGGTCTATAAATATATTATATATATACAGAAATATATATTAACAAAAATATTCACAAGAACTGATGAGAGTATGACTTTTAAGTAAGTTGATAATAAATTACCTAGTTTCATTAAAAGTACAATAAATAATTAAGATGTAAGCTCTAATTTACTAAGTTACACATTTTAAAACAATAACATCATTTAATTATCTTCGTCATCATCATCATCATCAATTAATTCAAATTCAGAATCGATGTCCGCTAAATCATTTATGTTAACAAATTCGATATCACTTTTCTCAGAATCCGTAAGCTCATAAAATTCCTTAAAAGAAGATTTTTTTACAAACTTATTTCCTTTTGGACGGATACTTGTAACAAGTGGATCAGAAGACAGTAAAAGATTGTGCATAATATCTTCATTGCATGAGATACTGCTATGCTTTCGAGAATGCCCCTCTCTATATTTTCTAAAATCTTTATTTCTAGCCTCAGATGCCTCTTCGGATAGAAAACCAATGGGCACAATTGACATGTTCTGAACTATGTCTGGCCCATGCATTAAAATTTTATGAAGTGAAGAAGGCATATAATACCATGGGTATAACTCCACGTAAAGCTTAGCAGTATCAAAGCAGAACTCTCGGAATTTAGTTACGTTGATCTTCTCTCCTGATGAAATACACTGCAAGATCACACAGATTTTTCTTAAAAGCATAGCATCTATTCCGGTCAGTTCAGCAGATTTAGTGTAGTTTTCAAAAAATCTCCTTGCCGAGTTGCCATTGTTGGTGGATCCACTGCCTTGTTTCACAACATCGAGAAGTAAGCCCGTTTCTCTTCTTACAGCCTCTTGAACTCTTTTCTTCCTGTCATCAACTTGCCTTTTTGCTATATCACCCCTTACTTGCCATGATTTTATGTCTAATTTGTAGGAAATGTGTAATAAGCATTCCATTGAGCGAATCCAAGCGTGAAGGGTGCTTAAGCTATATTTATACATGTCCTCGTTTGCGTGTTTATCTTTGATTAACTCTAAATTATTCATTTCTTTAGGACAAGCCTTGCATATGTCACACACTGAAGCTGCTGTATCGGATATAATGGAATGAATTTTACCATCAATCATTGTCAACAGCAGTTGGTGTTTGACACTAATTCCATCAGTGATGGTGGATGGAGTTAAGGCTTCAATCTCTGCTTCGATTTCAGCCATCTCTCTCTGCACATTTTCTTTGGTTTCCTTTATAAACTTAAACAATATTGGCCGGCAAAATGAAGTGGAAGATGGTCGCTCGTTTTCCCAAATTGTTACACCTTTTGAGACGAGCCGCAGTGGTACAAGACTAATCATAAAATTACTAGCAAGATCGATTTGCTCATCTTCACTCGTCCTTTGATGATAAATGCTTTGGCTAGATGATCCGTCAAAACCCCATTTGCTGGTCAATACGAGCTGTTGATTGGGATCAACAGGGGTTTCTAACGACCTAATAAGTCTTCTTGAGGTTAAATCCATCAAGGCTTGTAATTTGATTTTTGCAGAGCTCTCTGTAACTGTGAGATCTTCTTTGGCCGGATAGCACTTAATTTTTTCTTTAACCAACATGTAGTAACTCGGGTATTGAAGAGCTCCTTCTTGAGTGTTGAAATCCCGAAGAGTGTTATAGCGCCATTTCGATAAGTTCATCGATACATAAAGAGCCAATGCCTTCAAAGGGGATATTTCCCGTACCTGAATTGATTTACCTTCAATGAAGGCTTTGATTTTTGAGGCCTCTTCTGGATTCTCCGTCAAGTATTTCATAACATAAGCTGTATCGCTTTGTCCTGCCTTTTGAAGCGCCCTTTCGGCCGAAAACATAATTTCAGCGCTGCTACTGCTGCATGAAAGACTATCTTCAGTGCGTCTTCTTTTTTGCCGGTTACTAAGGTCCTCAAAAGATTTACGAGGACTAGGATGTGTACAAGTTGAAGCATCAGATTTAGCAGGAGAAATTATGGGCTCGATGACGTCACTTATATTTTCTATAGAAGGTTCCATATTTTCATTCTGTAATTCCGGCCATTGAATTGCAGCCTGTAGCCAAATCTCATGTTTCTTCCGAAACTTATCTGTGCTTCTTCCAGACTGTGTCCATTTTGCATAAATGCGGTAGCAAAATCGACGACACCAGTCTTTTAAACTTGTTTCAGCACTTTCACATAACTGAACACAACTGTTATCTTTTAAAACACTGAACAAATAGTTAAAGTCGCGTAAATCTTTATGTGCGCGTGCGCATAAAGCAACGTGAATATCAAGATTTGTATTAAAATTTGGAAAATACATTGCGAGATTAGCTTGGATACAACGAGGTGTAAATCAACACTGATTTTAAAGTTACTAATAGTGACCTATTTATATAAAATCCAGGTATCCCAGGTATCCTTTGTTAAATATTGCAAGGTAATTAGTTATTGTGATAATTAGTAAATGATGCATGCTAAATTAGTGTATTAAGAGCCATTTAGTAATTAAATAATAGCAATGTTCTTATCAGTAATCATTAGTGCATCAGTTTTATATGTAAACCTTAAGTCCCTAATTATATATCCTAATTAGCTTATATCTTCTCTAATTGGCTGCTCAGAAATGTTATTGTAATAAGGTAAACCTTTAGAAAAACGGTTTTAATCAACAAAATAAACAAAAAATAAAAAAATTGTGTTATAAAATAAACATCACTCTTTATCCCAGAAAGTGCACATTTGGCGCACTATGTGTCTTAGTATTAAATATAGCTCTTAGTATTAGCATTATGATATTAGAGACCGCTACTTGAAACAAGCCCGGAATCAGGAGGGAGAGAGCTCGATACACTCATTTTCATAGTAAAATTTCACATTTTCTCAAATTACTCCCGAAATATGGGAGTTATGAAGAAATTCATCACCACAAGTTATGAAGGCATTAAGTAATCGAATAAGATGGCATCATTAGTTTGGCATAATTTTACTCTTTTTTTTCGGACATGTCTACGTCCAACCGCTCCCATACATTCGTTCCACTGTGCGGGCCTTATAACTCAAATCGTTTCTTAAGGAGTAAACTCCAAAAACACATTTTCATAATGTTTATTAACTTATACATGCCAAAACATTGTCGCCAGCAACACAAGAAAAAACAATGTGGCGTAACTTGGTATCCTAGTGTAATTACAGGTTATCACCGCACTTATAATGGGATTGTCAAATGGCCCTTGGTCTGACAAACGGTCTCACCGGACGATCTAGTCTAGTTATTGTATTTGGTAATACTTACAACTTGTGGCAAAATCCCTAATTTCCTTTTCCGTTCTCTTTCTTCCATTAATTTCTTTTCTTCAGATTTTTGACGGTCTGTAACAAGAAAACAGTTGTTATAAGATTGTGTGTAGTTATTTTTTTTTTTTGTACAAGTCCGCCGCACTATTTCCAGACCACTGAAACTCCTGTAAGCCAGGATCAATAGTGGCAAGTAAAACGCCGAAGCAATGTCGCTCGACGAAGTCCCGGAGAAACAATTCAACTGCCTTGCAGCCCGCAACGAAATTAAGAAATGAATAGCGGAGATGTAGGAAAAAAAATTGTAAGCCGTCACGGGACGCCTGGCAGATGTGAAACATCGAAATTATTTTGTACAAGTAATATGCATAAAAGACAGTACACAGTAACAAACCGTACAGTATATACCATCGCATAGCGTGGCGACGCGTCGCCACGCCAACAATCGGTTTTACCCGCGGTTATAGATGATTCACATCAAAAACATAATCCCACATCCACTTTATTTTTAATTGTGCGTAGTTGTGACGTATGTTATTCAAATATTGTAATTTATGATATTTAACTTACATTTTAATTCAATTTCTTCGTCATCTAATAGCAAAGACACGACTTCTTTAGGCTTCAATGTGTCTGGTTTGAAGTTGCCTCCGCTAATCACCATCCTTTGGATCTGTAGCACAAAAAATAATTAGGTTAATTTCATTGCGTTTAGAAAGAACGACCCTGTATTTACTTGTAAATTAATTGCACAAGATGAGATTGAATTAGTTGGTGATACTGCACAAACGTAACGCGCGAGTATCGTCATTAAATCAGAATATCAATATGAACCACCTGAATGGTTATGGTGGTGACCAGCACACGATTACACGATGCTCTGTCTCTCCCCACTCACCTCGGACTTCTCCCTCGCGCGCTGCATGATCCTCTCCTCGATGGTCCCCTTGCAGATGAGGCGGTACACAGTGACCTGCTTGGTCTGTCCCAGTCGGTGGGCGCGGTCCATGGCTTGCTGGTCCACTGTGGGGTTCCAGTCTGAGTCGTAGAAGATCACTGTGTCAGCTGCTGTGAGGTTTATGCCGAGGCCGCCGGCTCGGGTTGATAGGAGGAAGACGAAGATGTCTGAGCGGGCCTGCGGAGGGAAACAGAAAGCTATATAATATTGCTTGTTTCGGAAAGTTTATCGATATAGGGATTTACTATATACTTTAAAACGCGGAATCGTCGTTAATAGCCTCGTTTCGGTTTGAAAGGTGCGACTTTACCCAACTCAACACCGTGCTGTCACTGGAGAGCGGTCTAAGGACTCAGGCTGTGGCGAGACAGCGTATCCCTACCTAGCCCATTCGGGCCGCCTGCTGAATATCTCCGACCTGGACATGAGTTGCCATGGCTGTCTTAGAACTCTTTAAATAGCCTCCAAACCCAGGTTGGCCGCAGCAAGGAAAACCAACTCAAACTTAGACTCATTGATGACTTTGCCCTGAAGTGTTAATGTGGTTCTGTACCGCAAACGATGGACTTGATATTGTGTCCTGCGAGTCCTGTTGTTTGTTCATTACAGAAAATTATGGACGCTTATGAAGACGCCAAATTAGTGGCACAGTTCTGGGCCAAAACAATTTAGATTGCCATCGACACGCTATAAAGAAGATACCACCGTGCGATTGAGGAGGCCTATGTCCGACAGTGGACTGCTATAGGCTGACGATGATGAAACGGCTCAAGCCGATTCGGTATCGATAAGTGCGGTCGCTTCCCTCGTCTGAAAATCTGTATGTCATCTGAACGGATAAAAGATCGAGCTTTCGGATGAGGATGCCAGCGAAACGCAATGTCAATTTGTCAAATGATAATGACGGTAAAAGAATAACTGTTACATACCTGAAAATCTGCCACCATATCTCGTCGAGCAGAAATCTTACTGGACCCATCTAACCGCATGTATTTATGCTTTCTATGCCACATATACTCCTGTGTAAAAAAAAAGAAAAAATTTGGTGATTATTTTAAGGACGATTCTCGATTATCAGACTGTATTAATTCGAAGGTACCCGAACGTAACTATAATAAATCGAATTTTAGAAAGAGACCGCCACATTAATAATTGAAAGAGAAGACGCTCTATAAAGTCGCTTAGCTACTTAAAGCTGGATTTGACATAATGACTGTTATTTACAATTCATATAAACCTTACCAAGGGGTATCGTAATAATCAGTACTAACTGGGTTGTGGATGTCAGATAGGCAGTCGCTCCATGTCAAATACTGGTATTCAGCTGCATCCGGTTAGATTGGAAGCCGACCCCAACAAGTTGGGATAGGCTAGGCAGATGATTAACAAATCATATAAAATGTTTACTCACTTCTAACAAATCGATCATCTTGGTCATCTGGCTGTATATAAGCACTCTGTGACCGCGTTCTTTCAGTCTTCTCAGCAACGAATCCAAAGCGGTTAGCTTGCCAGCGTCGCTTACGAGTTGGTTTTTATCTAAAAAAAAGTAAATTGATTTATTTGAGGTGCCAAGTCCATAATGCTAATCAGGCAGCGGCTGTTGTAGAGCATATAATTAGATAATATTAATTGTCAGATAGGCACTCCATATAGAATACTATCAGCTGCATCCGGTTAGACTAAAGTTGTGCGAACCGCCTGTCTGTTGAATTCACTGCCGCTTCTTTGTTCCCTAACCATTATAATCTGGATTTATTCAAAGTTCAAGTGAATCGGTTTCTTTTAGGCAAGCGTGCTCCACTCTAGGCCGAGTCCCATAGCTTCACATCAGGTGAATTACGACCAAACGCAAGCCTATTGAGTATTAATCTTTTAAACGCCAGAGCGGAAAAGGAACGGCGTCCCCTCCCACGGCAAGCCACAAATTACAAAAACAAATTCTAAGATCTAATCGATAACCAATTAATCATTGCTTTTCGTCCCATATTTTTGGAATAAAATATCACTCGTAATATCATTTTGCAATAAAAAAAATACAGCAAATTATTAAATATGAAAAGTTACTAAAAAATTTGAGCTATTTCGATTGTGTTACGGCCACATTAGCATTATTTAGAAATGTACTACCTGGCACCTGTAGCTCTGCCCAGCCCCAGGGCGGCCTGGCGGCGGCTGCAAGCCTAGTGACACAGCGCCACCCCTCACCCGACTCCGCTTGCTGGTGTCGCGTCACGTGGTACGCGAAGCTGCGCGACGCCGCGAATGGGGCGCGGCTGCATGTACACACCTACATGAAAACCATATTATAATAACTAGATACCTGAAACAAGTTGTAAACGACCCTTCACAAAGGCGTCAACCAAGCATTCTGTACATCAAACTAAGTAACTTTATGCAAAATGTATTTCTAGGAAACGACTTTTTTTTTGGGGTGAAAAATCACGGTTCATGGTAGTACTCAATGTATTGCACTCAAGCATTGCAAAAGGAGAGCAGCGGTGGCCCAGTGGTAGCGACCCCGACTTAGGAACAGTAAGTTGTGGGTTCGAACCCAGGCAGGCGCATTACTTTGTGTAATTTATTTCATCACCACTGCTCTCAAAAACGGTGAAGGAAAACATCGTGAGGAAACCGGCATGTCCTAGAACCAAAAATTCGAAGACATGTGACATCTACCAATCCGCACTGGGCACGCGTGGTGGATTATAGACCATTCCCTCTCATAGAGAGGAGGCCTGTTTCCCAGCAGTGGGATAGGATGATGATGATGATTGCAAAAGGACATCTTTTCATCAGAAAAAAAATTATGGGAAAGCTTTCGATCGTGAAAGTTGTTTAATTTGATGATCTGAATCACACACTGAAATATAATCACACCATTTTAGTACACGCTGAATAAGCGTGTTAAAAGATATAAGCCTACCTTTTGTTGAGCAAAGTACAGGAAGGTGGGCAGAGGTGTGGGCATGCCGGGGTAAGAAATAGGTTGTCGTTCCACAAACGGCACGTCCGTCGGTTCCAGCTTAGGCACCGCGATCACACCGCCCTCTTCAGTCTTGATTTCACTTAACATTTCCGTCTGAAAACATTGCCATATTTAGCCAAATTCGCGGTTTCTGGCATAGAAAAGCTTAGGACGCACGATACGCCCATACAGTTACTCTTCTATGTATTATACATTGATTCGCGCACAGACAAATCGGCGGGTGGTGTACCTCCAAGCCTGGATCTTTTTCGGGGAATTAACTATAAATATTTTTCATAACATTATATGTCATAGATTTCCGCAAAGGAACGCCTCATTCCATAACTTATCACAGAATGGGGGCTATCGCGCATGAATTCACCGCTAGAGGCGTTGGTGTAGAGTAAGGTCTTTCGAAATGTCAGATATCATAGTGCTTTCGCGCGTTGCGTGTTTTTATATCACGTATTTTAACTAATATTCATGATTCTGGTCTAGATTGAACCATTCCTGATTAATTATGACTTGATGATTTTAAGTAGCAACTTAGGATCTTATTTGTTAGTACTTGGAGGTAGAATGATTTTTAAATGTTTCATGCTTGTTAATGTTAGGGAGAATATTTGTAAATATGTATCTGAAGTTTACATACACTATGTTGATATACGAAATGAAATAAACTTTTTATGAAGTTATTTGTACTTTAAAATACAAAATGGGAATTAATGACAGGACCTTACTCGACAGTGGCGCCATCTGGTGAACTTAAAAACGATAGCCCCAATTGTGACAACTTCTAGTAAAATTATGTAATAAAATGAAGCTCATAATCACCTGTCCTTCTCTCTCCCTCATATTCCGTACTCTCAGCGCTTTGTGCTCGATAGTTTCCGGCGTATAATGAATTGTGTGCTCCGTGTGAGTGTAGAATGGACCACCTGAAAAATGTACTTACTGTGAATTCTTTATTTTATTAACTAAGAAATTAAATTAATTAGCAATTAAAGTCTATGGCTAACTAATGCCTGGCTGGAAAACTGGAGTTGCTAGGGCCTTTTCACTCTTAGTACAAAACCGATGGAACGATCTCAGTGAATTTCGGTCGTAAATAAAATAAAGTCTGTGACAAGCAATGTCAACCAACCTTGTATCCACAACGCATCAGTGAACAGCATCTCTCTCCACAACAAGCTATCCTCTTTTCTCTTCGCCAGCACATCACCATCGGGACACACTAACAGCATATCTTTTTTATTCACTGTATCATAGTAATCTGTGCATATGTCTGTCTCTGTCTCCTCTTGTTTGACGTCACAGATAGGCTTTGAGTTCCACCAATAGTGTCGGTGACGAAGTTTCTCGTATTTTTCGAGGCATTGTTCAATGTGCTGAATACTAAAATTTTAAAATACTGCTTAGAAGATGGTAAAAATGTCTAGAAATATTAGGTTAGGTTTATTGTATTTGTCGTGTTAAATTGAACGGATCTCTAAGTATCAAGGAGTTCCAGGATTTATATGGTCCTGAACTTATAGGCAGCATTAATATTATTAATTTGAAAAATAACACAATCCTTTAAGACAGTAGAATCTGCATTAATGGGTATTATCGTATTCATTGTACCGAAAACACTTCGCCAAAAGATAAACTACAGTAAATCAGAACTTAAGTTAATCAAAACGTATAGTCGCCAGCGCATCTAGTTACCAAACTTGATGCGCTGGCGACTATACGTTATGATAAAGAAAAAAAAAAAATATGATGGGAAAATTTTAGTTTGTGGTCAAACTGTAAAATTTTCCCATTCGATTTTGAACTTAACCATCAACATTTTATGGTTTAAAATCATTTGGAGAAATCTGACAGTTTATGGAAACTTGATGTGCCTGGCGACTGTACTAAAAACCACAAAAAATACTCACGCAAAAAGCCACCCACACAGCATAATCCTGTACAATTCAATCGGCGACAGATCAATGAACCTCGTGAACGCGAAGCACCCATTATCACTAAACACCCCCGTTTCATCCCTTTCTTCCCCATTCACACTCCTCTGTACGTACTCCGGGGTGAGGATAGATAACTTGTTGTACAGAAGATGTCGGTTTGAAGGAATTGAACGGATGAGGACGCATTCTTCGGCGACTAGCTTTGGTATGTGGTAGTCATCAACTTGCATTGAGAAAGGGGAGCGAACGTCTCGACGTTCGAATAGCTCGGGGTGGTTGCATACCTGTGGAAGGTTATTTTATGATACGGTTCTTTATTGACGCGATAACGTCTTATAAATCGATGAACGCCGGCTGAATACACTAAAAAGTGTCACGTTCTGCCTGAGCCGAGTGTGCAAGCGAGAGCGCGGAACAAGCGATAGAGGCACGGCCGGCCTAAGCGTTCGGCTTGTGACGCATCTATGTATTATACCAAATAATTCTGTGATAATAATTCAATTCAATTCATAAAAGTATGCAATTTTACATCAATGTTTTCTTATGACGTTATCACGTAAAATTATCATCCGTAAACCATCTTTACAGCCACCCATTTTTTTCTTACATTGGGGAATACCTTGTCGCTTCGACATTTGGGCAAAGATCTACCTCTGATTGTGCTCTTAAGTCGGGACGCAACATGCAATGCAACATTCTCTAGTGTTGCATCCCGGCTTAAGGTGTTGCATTGCAGGTTGCTTTGCGAATAAGAACCTGTGACTCGATTTTATATGTATGACTTATTAATTATCTTTGCTAAGAATTTAGACAAAGTGATCATGTAGTAAGCTTTTGCATGTAGACTTTTTTTTAATTGGAATACCTAAAAAAGGAGCGTTTCAGGTATTGGGTCAAAACGACGAAAATACATAATTTTAGTTTTCTCAAGAATGGTTAGGGAATAGTCCCTCAAATTTGGAAAAATAGAAACCGTTTGTTTTTGAAACATGTTGTTAAAGAAAATGGGTTTGGACTCACCTTTCTAAATTGCATAACTAAGTTCATAAGATTAGACGTAAAGTTCTTATCTACATTGTGACCTGACTCCGCCCCCACTGAGTAATGGAGTAGCTCTTCTATTTTTATTTTCTTTTTTAAAGCTGAAACAATTAGAACCAACCTTTTAAATAACCAACAGACTCGTTATGTCAGAAATACCTTAAAATGTCAGAAGTTTCGCAACATTGAAAAGTTAATTGCTAAATAATATGGGATAGTGGCAACACCAACAAAATGTTGCCAGACACCAAAAAAAATAAATTAACAATAACTTACCTATATACAATAATTTCTGCCTTATAGTAAGTGGACAATGCACCATTATTTCAATTTTATCCGACAGTTCATTTTCTACGTCTTTCTTGATCCTTCTCAACATGAACGGCTTCAGAATCATGTGCAGGCGTGATAAATGCTCTGAAAATATAAAAATTGTTGATACAAAGTTTGCATATATTTCAAGAGTAATTTTCTTTTTGGCGTGAGTAATGTTTATGAATGTTGAGTTTGGACGACGCGATTCGTCACCGCGTCAGACTATTCTCTTTTATTTCATGTACATAAAACTTTTTCTGATCGGCACAAACCGAGTCTACGTCGATAAGAATTGTCACTTTCTAAAGGCAATCTCTAACTAATTTATTGGTTGAACAAACTTTGTCCACAGTTAAAACTAGGGAGTGCTTTCATCTGAAATAATAATGAAATCAAACAGATATTAGCTACATAAAATCCAAAGATCCAAATATAATGATTTTCTTATCGTCAGTAACTTACTCTCATCAATGGTGCTTTTATTTTCAGCATGACTTTCAATATCCTTAGAGAACCACTCGTTGAACTCTTCGTGCGAGTCAAACAGCGTCGGCATTATGAAGTGGAGTAGAGCCCATAGTTCCGCCATACTGTTTTGTATTGGAGTACCTATAGAAGAGAATATAAACGATAATTTAATTGATCAAAATCACCATATGTATTGGCATCTATGATCAACGGTATGATTTACATCAATAATAGAACCGTTTAGGAAATTATCAGTGTTCACTGTTGCATAATATCAATATTTGCTTATCAAATAATATTGAAACAATTTAAATCCCAAATCACTCACCAGACAATAGTAATCGATTCCTACAGCTGAAACCAAGCAGCAGCTTCCACCTCATGCTGGCCGAGCTCTTGATAGCCTGCGCCTCGTCCAGGATCATGTACTGCCACGACACTCGGTTCAGGTACTTCAGATCCGACACCACGATCTGGTATGACGTCACTACCACGTGGAAGGCCGCTTGACGAGTGTGCAAGTCTTTGCGTTCCCAGAATTGACGAAGGATTTTGCGTTCGCTTGGACTGCCCCAGTATGGTACCTAAAAGACAATTTTTCAGTTCCATCCACTTTCTGGATAATGTTGCTTCCAAAGAGGCCAAATGTTTATTTAGAGTCACTTTATAAGGTTTAAATTATTTTTATTGCAATTGCAACTTTGAGTTGGCTTAAAAACAAATTAAAAGTAATTAAGTGAGGGTTTCAAATGCAACAAGCAAACCCAAATATATACAACATTATTTTTAGTATATGCGAAACCTGAATATAGTTTGCTCAGAATAACTGAATCGATTCCAATAATTTTTAAACCATGTTATATTTTTGGGAAAAAATAGTTGGTCACCGCGCGGACAATGAGCGCAAGACGACGCTGGAGGCGCCGCGTGGTGGGTGAGCATGTTTTTGTATGGACAACCAGATAACAGAACGAGCTTATAACTTTGTGATTTTTCATGATACAGTTTAAAAATTTATTACATAGTTTCTGTCATTCGAATATCATTTTGCTGCATAAAAAGGGAGACAAATCAGACATCAATAATTATAGACCCATTAGTCTGATCTCCCATGTCTATAAAATTTTCATAAAAGTAATAGAAAATCGCAGCGCTGGAGAACTAGACAAGCAACAACCTCCCGATCAAGCAGGCTTCTCCGTCCTGGACTTTCTACCACCGACCACTTGCACACAATCAATCAGATTTTAGAAAAATATCTTGAATTTAACATCCCGCTTTAACTTGCATTTGTGGACTACTCGAAAGCATTCGATAGTATCACACACTCTGCCATCTTTAACGCTCTTAGGAAACAAAATGTAGAATCAAGTTATATAAGCCTTATACAGAATATTTATAGCAGCAGTACAGCAGCTATAAAATTAGAACGGGTAGGTCCGAAATTCAAAATTCTCAAGGGAGTCAAACAGGGCGACCCGCTATCTCCAAAGCTATTTACCAGTACCCTAGAAGAAGTCTTTAGAACGTTGGCGACCGCCTGGGAAGAGAGAGGTATTTGTCTCGGCGAGGCGAGCTTAACAAATCTGCGCTTTGCTGATGACATTGTCCTCTTCTACTCGTCAGCTGCGGAACTGGAAGCGATGCTTCAAGAGCAATGCAAGCCTTGAGGTTGGACTAAAGATGAACATGTCAAAGACTAAGCTCATGACCAACAGCTCACCGATCAACGTGCACATAGACGGGGAGAAAATACACTATGCCCAAGAATACATCTACCTAGGCCAAATAGTCTCTTTCCAGGCGAGACAAGATAAAGAAGTTGCAAGACGCACGGAAAACGCCTGGAAGAGCTACTGGTCAATGAAAGAGCTATTCAAGGGCGATTTACCCATCACCTTAAAACGTAAGCTAATGGACATGTGTATTCTCTCCATACCGACATATGGTGCACAGACTTGGTCTTTGACGAACATACAGAAGTCCAAACTCAAGGTTTGCCAACGCGCAATGGAGCGCAGCATGCTTAACGTTAAACTTACTGATCGAATAAGGAACACCATACTGCGCTCCAGAACTCAAATTGCTGACGTAACTCATAAAGCTGCCAAAGTCAAGTGGGACTGGGCAGGCCATGTCTGCCGGATGCCGGCAAATCTGTGGGCCCGCATATCACAAAACTGGAGCCCTGAGACAGTTAGACGGATGGCGGGACGCCTTGGATGGCTTTCTCGGTAATTGGCAAAAACAGGCACAACATAGGGAAAAGTGGAAGGAATGGGGGGAGGCCTTTGCCCAGGAGTGGGACAGTTCAGGCAAACAAAAAAAAATGTTTCTTTACATAAAAATACTAGACACGTGTTTCGGGTTTCGCATATACTAAAAATAATGTTGTATAGTTTCTTTCAATAAAAGGCTTTACCATAAGTTGGCTTGAGTAGTCTCTTTAAAAAAAATCACTCCTGTATTATTGCACTAAACGCATCTAAGAATCAAATTCTTGAAAGGGAAATTCTTCAAATAATTAACTCACCACTTTAAAATCCGGCACGAATCTCTGCATCTCCTGTTGCCAGTTATGCAGTGTAGACGCAGGGGATACCACAAGGAACGGTCCCCACACACCAAGACGTTCTGCCACGTGGCACAGAAACGCTATGCATTGCACTGTCTTACCTAGACCCATCTCGTCGGCTAAGATGCCGCTGATACCCTGGGGACGAAAATAAAGATTATGATGTTGATGTCACATGAGCAACCATTTGAATGATGACTGAAATGGCGGTTTGGACTGACTGATTAAGACTTCGGAGAGCTAGCAGTGGATAACGATAATTTGTTTTGCTAAAGGCCCTTCGCACATTTCACATACTCAACACCGACTCCAGTCCGACTCGACTCACACTAAAGCATTGACTATGAGCTATATTTACTTTAAAAAAATACCATGTGCATGTACCAATTTTTTTTGAAAATATTTTAGTCATGCTCACAAAAAAGAAATGTTTAAAAGGCTAGGTCAGACTGGATATGAAAGGTGCAGAAAGTTAGGGCGCAACTTGGGAGGTGCCGATGGCCAGCAGAAGATAGGAATAGGCTGAGTTGATTGATAGTATACTGTTTACTTTGTAAAACCAGATTTTAACAAAAACTCACCTGATCATACAAATTAGCCAACCAATTCATGCCCTTCAGTTGATATCCTTTCAAAGTCCCCCTAAAGATATCCGGCTGGTCATGATCTCCATTCCTCCTGTCATGGCCGTCAGTAACGTCGGGGCCACCTTCGGTGTCGGTCGCGTCGCCTGCGTCTCCTGCGCCGGCGTTGGAGTCAAATAGCTGCGTGCGAGCACGTTCGGCGCGGAAAGCTTCGCGAGCGTTTCTGGACGCGCGAGCTTTCATAGCTTCGCTGTCAGAAGAGGATTGGGTTAGAAATATATTATATGGACTGGACAGACCTATACAATAACAAAATCTGTTCTTGAATGTGAAGCTGAAAGTGCAAAGAGGCGTGTAGCGTTCCTCTGAGAAATGAAAGCGTTTAAAAACCAGTATACTCTTTTTTTCTAGTCCGACCTACTCGGTTTAGTATTATCCAAGGGCTTATGACTGGCAACAATTTAATGCCTTTAACTACCAATTAACATATTCAAGAGGAACTATTGTCACAAAACCTAGCTATCAGAAACCTATAATTTCAGTAAAGGTCTGGTTCAAGCCCAGGGCTGCGGGACTCCAGAGCTGCGGGACTGTTCCAGGGCTGCGGGACTGTTCGAAAGAGATACCGCGGCCTTGGAACACAAAGGGCAAGGAAGGAACATGGATGGGTTTTAGTCAGTACAAGTCTGACACTCCCTTCCGTTCTGCCCAGAGCGGGAGGTCATTTGATGATTTCCCATCCGAAAAAAAAGGTCTGGTTCAAGTCATCAACATTCTGTTGCAAAAAAGGGATGTTGCAATGCCTCGCACGGCCGGTCCCTGAACTGTAATAGTCTAAATATTAAACTACTTACCTATCATAATGATCAATAGCAGCCAGCCTGGGATCTCTATCCTCATCCAGCTGCCTCAGAATCCTGTCAGCTCCGCCATCACCATCGTCAACGGAATTTAGTTTCTTTTGCATAAAATGCGCGTACAACTCCGTTTGAGTGATCAAGAAGTTAAGTTTGCGACGTTGCCGCTTCGCCTCCATGAGTTCTACATCCATCTGGGGTAAAAGTTCTGTTAATCAATTAATCACTGATGCAGGGTAGGGAGGGAAAAGAAGAGTAAGTTTAGAAGTACAGTGGACAGTCATAAATATGGATTTAAGGTGCTGTTGCGTTAACGCCAGCGAAATTTAAATTTTCTAACGTTTTTTGCAATTTGCAGGTTATTGTCAGGTTGTATGTTGATGAAAAATGAGTCGCGCCAGTAACACGTATAACACACAGTAACCTTCCAAGTTTCTTGTAACCCTACTCAATGAATATTTCATGAAAAAGTCATTCAATAGGGTTAAATGAGTTAATGGACTTACAGGTTATATTGATGATTTTCATGATTGTAATTCTGTAACTACATACGTGTTACTGGTGCGACTCATTTTTCATCAACGTAATAATAAACTCTTCGTAAGATGTTATTGATACACTTCACAATATTATATTCTAGTTTATTTTTATTTATTACCAAGAAGGGTATTAATAAGTTACCTTTCTCTGCTCCTCCGCCTCCCTCTCCATTCGTCGTCTCGTCTCCCTCTCAGCGCGGTCGTATCGCCTCCAATACGCTTGCATTTCTCGACTTAGTCGCTTACACCTCCATACTGTTTCCTTCATGTTCTTCTGAGACTGTGGGCGGAGATGTCTAGTCATTGTCAAATAATGTCATGAAAAGTTAAAACGAGTTATCATCATCTGCCTAGCCTTTTCCCAACTATGTTGGGGTCGGCTTCCAGTCTAACCGGATGCAGCTGAAGTACCAGTATTTTACATGGAGCGACTGCTTATCTGACCTGTATATTTACAAGAATACAATCTTGTGATTCCATTGATGTTTTTTTAAAGTTCAACAAGTATTTATCAACATACTTTTGCTCTTGCATCTTATTGACGTGTCCACTAAATTGATGACTGCTTATTTTAGGGAACCAATCAGTTTGCCGAAATTTTTTTGGTCGAATTTCATTTTACCGAAAACTATTGACCGACATCTTTTTTGCTATATACATTATTTGACATATTTTTAGATCATCGAAGTATCATTTGTCATACATATTATTTTACCGAACTATATTTCGCCGATTTACAAAATAACTTTTTGCTATTGGCCGAAGCCTCTTTTGAACTTTTTTCATTTGCCAAACATACTTACTTGCATGCTGCATGACTGCTGCATGCCTGCTTGCATGCTGCTTGTATGCAAATAAGCATCCTTGTTCGCATGTTTCTAACTGGGACCACTTAGAACCACTTTTTTCATAATCAACTGTTTTATTAAGTGCCATTACAGTTGAAAGATTTTTTTTTTTTAAGGATATGCGTATATAGCGTTGAGACCTAGATCATGAACTGCATGTATTTGCTTATCAGATTAATTTATTCCCCCCCCGGAAATGTACTTCGAGTTCTTTTAGTACTTAAAACAAAGATGTACTATCAGGTTTTAGTTTAAATCAACAGTAAGTCAGTATCATCATCATCATCATTTACCTGCAAGTCAGTATACTAGTACATTGTTTTGTAGAGGATGTTAGGAATATGCTACGACTTCACGTTCCCATGTAATGTTCCCTAATAATGCCAAAAGAAAACGTGAGCGAAGTCGCGGGCACAGCTAGTGGTAATTAAAACAGTGGTATAATGAATGTTCGGAAACATAATACTTCGAACAAATGTTATTTCGGCTAAGTGTAACTTCGGTGAAATTTTTTCGTCCAAATAAAACGTCGGAGTAATGAAAATAATCGAATTGATAATAGGTCAACTGATACAGTGGCAGAAGTGACTTCGATGAAGTAAAAAAAAAACGAAACGATAATAGTTGAAAAGTTTTAGGTGAAATGAAAATCGGTCAAATATTTTTCGAACTTATGATAGAACTTTTGAACTTATGAGAGTATGGTTATAAAAAAACACTTATTGTAATATTTTTGATGAAATAGCCTAAAAAAGTTATTGTTACCTGCATAGCAATATGTCTCCAATGCTTGCAGCATAAGGTCGCAAGTCGCTTCCTCTGCAGCATCACCTCTCTATGGGTGGCAGTGCGTGCTCTTTGAACTTTACCAAGCTCTTTCTTGACTAATAACAACCAGTGACGTCTTCTGCGAGCCGTTAAGGCTTCTGGACTCTTTAGAGTTGAGAGCTTCTTGCGGCCTCTGGTGGAAACAAGGTAGAAGATAAACTTTAATGTTGACGGAATTGAAAATTGGCAATTTTGAAATTGGAATTGAAGCAAATTCTGACACATAAATGATAACTCTGTCTGCATCTTCTTCCAATTCCCAACAACGCATTTTTCTGAATTTTAGACACCAGCCAAGAACTGTACAGGACTATCGTTTCACTGAGACAGTGACGGACGGGTGCTCAAACCTGTCTGTGGACGAATGATAAAAGCCCTTTCGACTCCTCATCATAGTCCTCCCATACCACACAGTTACCTCAGCTATGAGAAAACGTCTCAGTTAAGCGGTAGGCCTGTAGCACTCATTATAAAATCAATGGTTTTTAATGTGATTTCAATTTCAACTAACCTGACGCCTGGCTTTTCAGCAGACATACTGTATTCATCATTGTCAGGTTCTTCCTTCAGATTACGTAATTGCTCTTCCCAGTCAACTCCATCAGGCTTAAAAGATAAATAATTATATTATTTGAACTTTGTTTTATTTCTTGGGATTGTTTGTTTGAGGAGTTTATGTTAGCAAGGTACGTCATATGTGCTTGTGATCAAAATACCATATCTGAGAAAAGCCATCAAATCAAAACTGAAAAGTCATTTTTTGAGCACACCTATTATATTTAACATAACATCACAAGTGTAATTCCAAGGATAAGGGTGAGGTGTACCTAATAGTACACCCAGATTTCGCCAGTTATGTTTAAGTTTAATGTAATAGGGGGCGAGCCTTTTGCCGTTAACCGGGCACAAATACAAACTCCGTGGCTGCTACTGAGAAATTCCTGATGGAAACACCTAATAACACTGCCTGACTTCCAATTGTAATAAAAAAAAAGTAATATTTTAGCTCTACTCACCAAATCCCCACCCTCATTCCTGGAATCTCTGACCCTCCCTCGTCTAGCTTTATGTAGACCTCTAGTTGAAGAGCCCCTTTCCGCAGGCCTACCCCTTCGCCCCCTAGTGGAGGGTGGTGGAGGTACAGGTCGGCTGATACGACGCTCGGGGTAACGGTCCACGGTGGACAGGAGACCAGCGCCATAGTACATGTAGCGGGAATTCTGAGGAGATTTGAGAAATAATTTATGACGTGTAAAGTTGAGATGGAGGTGAATGACCTCTATGGCTGGTGAACTCAGGCAGGTTTATAGTGCTAATAAGAAATGACGCTCTAAAACCTGATTGATCTTATATGTTTTAGATAATTATAATAAAATGCTGTGTGAGAAATTTTTGATAAGTTTTCAAAATCAAAAGTTTTTTTTTTTTTTTTCAATCGTCCCTATGGGCATTTATAAAACGTCGAGAAACGGTGCACGGTTCTGGTTTGGTCGCTTCTTATGGAGAAGAACCAGAAAGAAAGTCCATCGTTTTAGATTTGTTTACCTTTATTTTTGTTTAAACTTTTATTCCACAGAATATCTGTCCGCACACACTTATACCACAAGTATAATTATCTATATTTTGTTAATTTCTCTAGTCTATGGGTGAATAATGCGAGCGATACAAAGGCGAGTTTTCAAATTGATTACAGTTCATGAAACCAATTTGCAAATGTTTTGCAAGTCAATGCTAAGCCATTGGCAACACATCCTTGAACATTATAATACTCTATGAATTTTCTTGTCCAATTCCAAGTTTATGTCAAATGGAACCATTTACTAGGCAATTATGAATCACATTGGCACTTAACCAGATGCTCGAAAAAGAAACTGCTAGAAAATCTGTGGTGTAGTAGATCTAATTTTTAAGTGTTATTTGTACATGCAAAAAAAATAATGCAGAGTCCATTTTGTTTTTTCAATAAATCTGAGTATCTGTTTGTTGCCCATAAGAAAAGAAAACCCAATCAAGGTAATGGTTGACATAAAAGTAAGCAAGAGTTAGGTAGAGATCTTCAGATATTTACGGTACTCACTGACAGCCAACTACTTTTCACCTTTATGCATTGCGTAATAAGGTTGAAAAGTGAGTAGACCATCAGTGCGTGCAGTAGAACAGTATCCAACTGTAGCAAAAACCTTGCAATAATCAACCTAATGTTACCACTGCTGGGATATAAGCCTCCTCTCCATGAGAGCAAGTGGGCTGTATTTCACTAAATATGCAAAGTTAACACATTAACTAAGTTCTGCCTTGGAGTGAAAATGTGGTGTTGTTCCACAAATAATGGGACACTTGATAATGTGTCTTGCCTGTCCTGCTATTTGAACATGACAGAAGCTGTTAAACCCTACTGAAAATGCTAAACTTGTCATAAATTTTTAGCTTGAATCAATTTAGATAGCCAATGGTGCCCCGATTTCCTTGTTCACAAACTAAACTAAATTTAAGTTGAGTGCATCTTTTTCTTTCTATTTCATTATGAAAAGGACAGAAGATAAATATTTGTTTAGTCCTGTCAAATTAGTCAGCACCTGACGTAATTTGATGTAATTTTAGTAGTCAACTTTTTAATCACGTCTAAACTTGTGTCAGGCGCTGGTTAATTTGACAGAACTAAACTAAAATTTATCTTCTGTCCTTTTCTTAATGAAATGGAAAGAAAAAGATGCACTGAACTTAAATTTGGTTTAGTTTGTAAACAAGGGCATCGGCACCATTGACATACTAAGAAGAAATTAAAAACAATGTTAACAAATAAATACTTCAATAACCTTGTACTCACCCCTTGATCTTTATAATATCTCTTGGCATGTCTATTATGATATTTTCTCTCCTTCAATAATCTCCGTATTCTCATCTCCTTATAACTTGGAGAGTCATCATCACTACTGGTTTCTGATCCAGATGATAATAGAACATCTCGGAGCCATTCCCTCTCTTCACCTACTGAACTGAAGTTGTATAGTCTGAGACGGTCACTTTGGCGTTCTGAAATGGAAAAGAGAAATAGAAAAAACTAAAACCAATAAGTACACTCTGAAAAAGTTATGGTTGAATTAGGGAATATGTTTTGAATTCCTTGGGATTATTAATGTTGGTTCAGAATTTTATTCAACTTTAAGAACATGACTACCACAAACTTAATTTCATAATATTCGGAATATTAAAAGACAGAAATAGAGAGTAATGGGAGTATGGAACTTTTTCACATTTATCATCAAAAGAAAAGTTTATTATATCCAATTACTATTCATTGTTATTCCTTTATTCATTTTTATCCTTATTATTTACATTTTTAAATATTTTACTAACAAAAATTACAATATACAAAAACATTTAAAAATATAAAAAATAGTAGCCCACCGGTATCGGGAATAGGGTCCAAGCTACCGGCGGTCAGGGCTCCAGAGAGAGGAACCTCCTAACAATACGAGCCGTGTCCAGGAGTACCGCTTTCTGAATCAAGCCCTTGATCCAGCTGCCTAACGAGAGCCTCCTCAGGTGTTGGTCGAGGCTCTTGGCAATTAAGCCATGGGCTGATACGACTACCGGCACAATGATCGCTGAGTCCACATCCCACATTTCGACAACCTCACGAGCTAAGTCAAGATACTTGATTTGTTTATCTTTCTCGGCTTTCACGAGGTTCTCGTCATGCGGGACCGTAATGTCAACAATCATTGCGCGCCGCTCTGATCGATCCACCACCACTATATCAGGCTTATTGGCTACAATAGTCCTGTCAGTGATGATGGATCGATCCCAGTACAGTGTGATATTGCCATTATCGAGAACTGGATCGGGCACATACCTATAGTACGGCACTTCCGATTCCACAAGGCTGTATTTTAGAGCAAGTTGCTGATGGATAATCCTGGCTACAAGGTTGTGTCTATGCAAGTACTCTCCGTTAGCCAGACGAGAACACCCGGAGATAATGTGACGGATTGATTCACCTGGACGGTGGCATGCTATTCATTTATTATTATCATAATAAAGATATTTGAATGGAGTTATGACCATACCACGAAGGATACAGTACAATACTATAGAATTGCTAAACTGCTTTATTTATAAGCGTTGATGTTGTTGCATGCGAAATATGTGCTTTGGACAAGGTGTTACAGACACCAGCCCATTATACAATACAATACAAGAGTTGATAGAAATTAAGTATTTTTCGGTTGGAGGTTCAACTAAGGTCTGCATCAATTTTTTTTTCAAAATATTTGGCTTTGGATCACAAATCTTTGCCATTGTTTTATTGATAAAGTTTGAACTATAATTTGAGTTGACAGAACTTATTAACGCAAAAGGAAGAGTCCAAACACAGCTGTTGGTGAAACCAGGATGTTGCTTAGGATGATCAGATTCAAAAGGCATGTAGGTTTGTGTTTTGTATGAGTAAATAAAACCTTATGTAATTTCTGTGGTGCTAAGTATGTATTCCCTAGCTTGTCAGTAAGAACAAACAATTCTAACTGAAGCACATAATACCAAACAATACATTTGTAGAGATAGTACTGTTATCTGTTATGATTTTTTTACTGAGATACTGTTGTTGATTTGTAGGTATCAGCCTTACCTTGCTTAGTAGTCACCACCCCATGGATCATCCGGTCCCCCTTTGACATCTCATTTCCAAAAGACTTGGCATCAGAGTCGTCTTCACTGTCAGACGCCACATCAGAGTTGAGGATCCTCTCCACTTGACTCACGAACGGGCGCACGTCTAAGGAGGCCTCCAGCCTCTGGATATGAACGGGCCTGGCAACCTCATGTCTTTTAAGCACCGTTTTCCCCACTAACTTCTCAGACATTGTAACGAAACCTGAAAATAAACCCTGATTCTATGTATCGAGTGGAGTGATGAGTAAGCGCTCATAAATAAGGACAAATCGCATTTTTTCGCTCGCTAAAAGAAACAAAACAGAAACGAATCAACGATAACCGTGACCGCACTGCAGCTATCACACACGAATAGCGAATATATCGAATATCATTTCATACGTGAAGGGAACTTGGCGCAAAGTTGGACTTACACGAATTTTAATTTCCTCGCGTTGATTACTTAACACAAAATTCCATAGCATCCACAAAATGGCGCACGAGAATATTCGACAAATCGCTGTCAATGTCGCCGCCCGAGCGGCGCAAATAACTACTCATTTCGTATTTGAGCTTGAAAAAACACGAACCCGCCATAATTCAGGAAACTAAACAACTTGCTGAACCACATTTCTAAACCGCTATTGGTCCAGGAAAAGTTTAGTTAATCACTCACCAATGGCGAAAGATATACACACACAAGTAGCCAATAGAAGTCGTTTAATTCTTTAGGTGATTCAAATAGCATAGAGGTAGTTCAATTAGTAACTGAGAACAAAAGCAACCAGAACCAGTTGTCAAAAATTAGTCGCGTTCATGAATTCAAGAAGAAAATAAACCCAAAAGTAACTTATTTTACCCAGCAATAACAAAATTATTATTTAATAAAACAAGATACTGGCTGAAAACATAATCTCCTTCTTTTTTATGAGTCTGTTAAATTAAACTTGGCATTTATGAGAGTAAGATTAAGTAACAAAAATCACCTGGCCATACATTCACTGCGTCCTACCCTCGTCTACCATGGTGCACCGTTCATTTTTAGGGTTCCGTACCTGGAGGGTAACTAGCGGGACCCTATCACCAAGCCTTCGGCGTCCGTCCGTCTGCCCGACTGTCTGTCAGCAGGTGTATCTCATGATCCGTAATAGATAAACAGTTGAAATTTTCACAGAATGTATATTACTGTAATAACAAATCATCATCTTCTTGCCTTTGTTCCATGTTGCTTAGGGTCGGCGCAATACGTTTTTTTCTTGCATTTTCCCCAGTCAACCGTCACGCAATCATTTACGCCTTTTTCCTTCATATATGAAGGAAAAAGGCGTACCTCACACAATCCATCCATCGTTTCCTTGGTATTCATCTCCCTCTCCATCCATCACCATTCATGTATGTACATACATACATACATCACTCTTTTGGTCACATGCGATTCGTCTCTCCTCATCACATGTCCATACCAAGATAGTCGATTCCTTTCAACTTTTCTGTAACTGGCGCCACTTTCAAACTTCCTTTAATATACTCATTCCTTATTTTTTCCATTCTTGTCACACCACACATCCACCTCAACATTCTCATATCCGCTACATGCAATATTTTTTTATCCTTCTTCTCACAGCCAGCTATAACAACAAAAAATAAATTAACAATTAAACGGGGCTCCCCTACTACGATGGTACGAAACCCGTCATGCGCGAGTCCGATACGCACTTGGCCGGTTTTTTTCCGATTCTTCTTACCTCCTATTTGAAATCTGGACATATCATAGAGGACAAGCTAAACAGACGGCATAGCTGAGCTCGCCACTTTGCCAAAGTACAGACGCCAGTACATCAAGCTACTACAATCTATCAAAGTTTACTTTAATAGATTGTCAATTTCATCGCTAAAGCAAACTGGGTAGCTTCATGTGCATTGGCCATTTGACCATACACGTTACGTGCAACTAGATAATTCGCCGATTGCCACCATTGTATGTCGCTTTTGTGTTACAAGCTTGTTATGAAATAACAATAGCGAATTACCAAATGTTGGCTTTATTCAATTTATAATTTGTACAGACATTATTAGATAATATAGCATGACAACTTCAAACACTAAAAAGCATAAGACTCTTAAGGAGTCTTTATGTGGCGACTAAGAAGTTCACCACATTCTCCCCCGCTGCATTCTAGTGTGAGGTGTCGTAGTCTTGCAGATAGGCAGATGGTCTTCTATTTCTTGTAGTTGGCCGAATCGAAGGAGTATCTGGTGCAGTACTCTCTGTAGAGACAAAGGAGGTGTCACTTTCTGTTTCTACAGTTCGGTCGGTTCGTCTTCTTCCCCGCTTTCTATTCCTGTTGGGGCTAAATGTCTGTTAGACACAGTCGTTTCTCGCCCGTCGCCTAGTCTCACAAAGGAATAGTCCGGGTTGGACTCCAACAGCTCGACTTCCTCGACTATGGGAGAGTATTTGTTGGTTCTGTTGTGCTTTTTGAGTAGGACAGGACCGGGTGTTAAAAGCCAAGTAGGTACCGAATGTCCGTTATTAGATTTTCTATTATGTACAAACATCATTTCATGAGGAGTTTGGTTCTTTGCTGTACATAGCAGAGATCTCATTGAGTGCAGTGCTTGATTAAGTACCATTTCCCATTGCTCGATTTTTAGTCCTTGTGATTTCAGAGCTAATTGTATTGTCCTCCAAATTGTTCCATTTGTGCGCTCTATTTGACCATTACCCTGTGGGTTATATGCTGTCGTTCGACTTGTAGATATACCTCTACTATGTAAGTAATCCTTTACTTCTTTTGACATAAAAGCGGAGCCACGATCGGAATGAACATAATCTGGAAATCCAAATATGCACAAAAGAGTTGATAAATGTTTCATTACAGTCGCAGCGGACACGTCTTGGCACGGGAATGCGAATGGAAATCGAGAATATTCGTCTACAATGGTCAGTAAGTACTTGTTAGATGAAGATGACGGTACTGGTTCTTTAAAATCGATATTCAGTCTTTCGAACGGTGAAGTCGCTTTTATCAATTTGCTGTTATTTTTGAAAAAACGAGGTTTCACAATTGCACAGACCGAACATGCATTTGTCATCTTTCTAACGTCATCTACCGAAAATGGTAGATTCTTACTTCGTACCCAGTGAAACATCCGTGTAATGCCCGGATGACATAGTTCATTATGCAAGTCCTTCAACTTAGATTTTGAGTGAATAGCGCAGATACGTGACAGTGCGTCAGCAGCGTGATTTTCATTTCCTGGTCTGTAGACAATATCATATTTGTAGCAAGATAATTCTAATCGCCATCTCTCTATCTTCTCGTTTTTTATCTTGCTTGTATGTGTGCGATTCAACATAAAAGAAACTGATCGTTGGTCTGTGATCAGTCGAAAAGATCTTCCAATCAAGTAGTGCCACCACTTACGGAGAGCTTCGACAATGGCATAAACTGTTGAAGGAGGTTTTTCTCTCAATCTTTGCTTTTTATAATATTTTGTTTTTAACCTGTCATTCCTGTTATGTCAATATGAATGTTTCCAACATGTAATACGTTTTATCATTTCGATCCATAAAAATACCTCTCAACATGGTAGCAGAGCGTTTAATTATATAGGAAACGATCGATTAACGAATCAAGTAAGGGTTTTTAACATAATTTGCAAAAATAATTCTAACAAATAATTCTAACGAAGGCCTGTCAAAATGTCGACTTCGTCTACAAGTTGCAAAATTGATATCGGTCGTTTAGAAGGTGAAGAAAATTGGTCAACATGGCGCTGTAAGGTATTGTTGCTTTTAAGGGGTACTCCTGGCGGGTTGGATGCTATAAATGGAAAACTTATAGAACCTATAAAACCAGATACTACAGCCACTGCAGATGTTAAAGTAAGTTATGAAAATACTTTAGAAGCATATCATAAGATAGATAGTACGGCGATGCTTATTTTGATGGCTAATATGTCGGATGCCACTTTACAAAAGGTCATGAGATTCTCAACAGCCAAACAGGTTTGGGATGAATTGCACACTTTGTTCAATGGAACATCTGAAGACAAAAGCTATTCATTATGCTACAGTTTCTTTGGCTATAAAAAAGATCCCGCACATGACATGTCAATGCATATATCCAAATTGAAAAATATATGGCATGAATTGAAAATGGAACTTCAAAAAGGCGAAACCAAATATGATCTTCCAGAGTTATTACTAATCTGCAAGATCTTGGAAACTTTACCCGACGAGAAGTACTTCTCTTTCAAGTCTAGTTGGATGCTGATGTCAAGAAAAGATCGAAATATAGACAATCTGACAGCACAAGTATGTGCTTACGAACGCTCACTTTTGACCAAAGAAGGTATTACTGAAGCACAAGCTCTAGTTGTACAAAACAAGATTATACATAAGAAAAAGTGTGGATATTGCGGACTATATGGACACAAAGTTAAAAAATGTCGCAAGTGGATATTGGACGGGAAACCGCCTAAAACACCTGGCCCATTAACAAGTCAAGCTTACAATACCAATCTGACCCTCTCATTAATGGAAGTTGCTACAAATGAAGTGGTAAATATTATTGAAGAAGATCTTGACAGTTGGTTTGTTGACAATGGTGCTACAAGTCATGTCACCTGTCGAAACGACATATTTTCCAGCTTTCAAAATTTCAGCAATAAACAAACGGTAACAACTGCAAATGGCTCCACAATTCAAGCTATTGGCAAAGGTACAGTTGATTTGATAGCAGACGTTCGTGGTCAGACACAAAACATTAGACTGTGTGATGTATGGTATGTTCCAGCAATAAACAAAAACTTATTTTCTGTACTTGCTGCGCAAGACAAACTTAAGAAGAGTGTCTTCACATCTGAAAGAGAATTTTGTCAATTGATAGTAGATGGAAAAATTAATTTAATTGGCACAAGAGTCAAGAATGGAGGACTGTATAAACTAAATGTAAAGACAATTATAAATTCAAATCCTGAATTGAACTCACTGTCAACAAAAAACATTTTACAACTATATCATGAAAGATTTGCTCACCAGAATAAAATACATGTGAAGCAATTGATTGAAAAGGAACTTGGTATAAAAGTCAAACTCGATTCTGAATTATGTACAGGATGTGTTTATGGTAAAACACATAGACATAAATTTGGAACAAGAGCTCGAGCTAAAGCACCAGGAGAGATTATTCACACAGATGTATGTGGTCCGTTCCCCAATTCATTCAAAAAGTTTTGTTATTTTGTTTTATTTAAAGACGATTACAGTAAGTTTCGTCATGTTTATTTTATCAAGCACAAGTCTGAAGTGAAGGATAAACTAGTGGAAATGATAAACGAAACAAAGACTACTGGTCATATTATAAAGACAATTCTCAGCGATAATGGAGGAGAATTCCAAAATGAAGCTGTGAAGAAGATCTTACATAATCATGGCATACAACACCGTTTGACAATGCCGTATACGCCGGAGCAGAACGGGTGTAGTGAGAGAGACAACAGAACTTTAGTAGAAGCTGCTCGTACTTTAATGCACGCTCACGAAGAACTTCCACTCTCCTGTTGGTCTGAGCTTGTCAACACGGCTGCTTATGTTCTGAATAGAACTGGACCGACTTCTATAGAAGGAAAATCACCGTTTGAGTTATGGTTTACAAAGAAACCCTCAATCAAACATTTGAGAATCATTGGCACTGAATGTTATGCTCATGTTCCAAAAGTGAAGAGAACGAAAATGTCCAGAAAAGCTCAAAAATGTATTCTCATTGGTTATGATGGTGATAACGGTTATCGGTTACTAAGCATAAACAATAAATCGAATCCAACACTGATACGGTCAAGAGACGTAATATTCAACGAGTCAGTCATCAGATCTATTGGATTGGAGTCAGATATTTCTGAAACAGAAAAACAAAGTCCAATTGTTGAGATGGAGGTTAATTTTCCTCAAACTAGAGAAAATCATCCAATGTTAAATGCAAGGGAGGAAATTTTACAAGATGCAACTATTTCAGATGTGCCTCAAACATTGAATGATGGTGCGAGTTTTGAAGAAATAATTCCCAATTTGCCTACAATATCGGATGAACCTAGTAGAAATGAAGAAGATTCTAATGAGTCCTATATTACGCCTGAATCATCAGAAGTTGATTCAGATGATGAACAAGGAAATTCTACGATAAGGAATCTAAGAGATAGATCGACATTGCGACCACCACAACGATTTGAAGATTTTATTATGTCTACTATTGTTAGTGATTTTGATGAACCCAAATCATACAAAGAAGCAATAAAAAGTCCTCAGAAAGCGGAATGGTTAAAAGCAATGGAAAGTGAACTAAAATCTCTACAAGAGAATAAAACTTGGATTTTGGTAGATAAACCAAAAGACAGAAAACTGATTTCTTGTAAGTGGGTGTTTAAAGTTAAAACCCATTGTGATGGAAGTCTTGACAAACATAAGGCGAGATTAGTAGCAAGAGGCTATACACAAAAGAAAGGAGTTGATTATAGTGATACATTTAGTCCTGTTGCTAGAATGGCCACAATAAGATCGATTCTTAGCATCGCTGCAAATGAAGGGTTATCCCTCAGACAGTTTGATGTAGCAACTGCATTTTTGAATGGTTCATTAGATGAAGATATTTACATGAATCAGCCAGAAGGATACAGTGATGGTACGACTAAAGTATGTAAGTTGAAGAGAAGTTTATATGGTCTCAAACAAGCTCCAAGATGTTGGAACAAATGTATTGTTGATTATTTGAAAGTTTTAGGATTTAAACAATGTGACACAGATCCATGTTTGTTCATTAGAAACCGACTTAACAACAAGATAATTATTGGGCTCTATGTTGATGACGGTCTAATAGCTTCAACGCACCCAAAGGAATCTGACAAGTTTTTGGCAGAATTGAAACGGAAGTTCAAGATAACCACAAAACCAGCTTCTTACTTTCTGGGTTTGGAAATCTTCAACAACAACGATGGTTTCATCAAAGTCTCTCAAAAACATTATGCTCAAAGGCTACTGGAACGCTTTGGTATGAGTGATAGTAAAGCCGTTAGTACTCCAATCATCAAAGAAGCACAACCGGCACAACCATGCTCAGTAAAAGAGGATGAAGTTAAATTTCCCTATCGTGAAGCTGTTGGTGCGCTAGCTTATCTAATGACAGGTACTAGACCGGACATATCATACGCTATTAGCGTCGTATCCAGGAAACTTACAAATCCCTCTTTAGAAGATGTTAACAAGGTTAAACGCATACTTCGTTACATTCAGGGAACCCTAGATACAGCAATTGTATACAAAAAAGGATACAAAACTGGAATCTTGGAATGTTTTAGTGATTCTGATCATGGTGGAGATTTCGATACAGGACGCTCTACTTCTGGAATCTTATGCGTGTATGCAGGAGGAGTAATCTCTTGGGCAAGTCGTAAACAGACTTCTGTAGCTATTTCAAGCACCGAAGCAGAACTTGTTGCAGCTAGTGAAGCGGCTCGTGAGATAGTTTGGCTAAAGAGACTTTTCAATGAAATAACTACTTTGATAGAAGTCCCTACTTTACAAGTTGATAATGATGCTGCTATAAAGCTTGCACAAAACCCAGAGTTACATCGTCGCACAAAGCACATTTCTATTAGACATTTTTATGTAAGGGAATTAGTTACTGAAAAAGAACTTCAAGTAAAGTATGTTCCCACAGAATACCAGTGTGCTGATATTTTGACTAAGCCTGTGCATAAACCCAGACTGGATCTAATTTCAGGAATGGTGGGACTTATAAGATAAAGATTATCGAAAAAAGGGAGGATGTTGAAGGAGGTTTTTCTCTCAATCTTTGCTTTTTATAATATTTTGTTTTTACCCTGTCATTCCTGTTATGTCAATATGAATGTTTCCAACATGTAATACGTTTTATCATTTCGATCCATAAAAATACCTCTCAACATAAACTTCCTTTTCTATGGCTGAATGTCGCTTTGCAGCTATGGATATTGTGCGCGAAAAGAATGCTACTGGGCGTCCTTCCTGGGTCAATGTAGTCACAATAGCATTATCGGAGGCATCTGTTTCGACTGTAAACATTTTGTTTTCATCGATAGCAAATATTGTAGACTTTGCAATGCAGTTCTTTAAATCTTCAAAAGCAGATTTAGCTTCATCATTTAATGGGAATTCTGGATTCACGAGGCTATGTATTCTTTCCGAAAATGTTGGTATCCACTTGGAGTAATGCGAAAACATACCGAGAGCTCGTTTAAGTGAAGTGTTGTCAGTCGGTATGGGCATGCTAATTAGTGGCTGGAGTCGGTCTGGATCAGGTTTAATGGACTTTTTCGAAATGGTGTATCCGAGTAGGTTAATTGTGTTCATTGAAAACGCCGATTTCTCTTTGTTAACAGTTAAACTGTACTTCTCAACTGCATCCATGAATCTTTTTGAATTCTTATCATGTTCGTCCTTGCCGTTTCCGCATACAGTGAGGTCATCTAAATAGGCATATATGTATCTGCCAAATGTTCTTCTTTTATTAACCAGTCCATGACTCTTTGAAATCCACTGACTCCATTTGTCACGCCAAACGGGATACGACAAAATTGATACAGTTTCCCGCACGCCTCAAATGCTGTGTATTGTTTTTCTGCTTCCATTATAGATACCTGATGGTAAGCACTTATTAAATCAATTTTAGAAAAGAAGTTGTATTTTGAAATGTCATTCACCATTTTTTCTATGTTTGGTAAAGGGTAGGCATCCAAATCTGTGTATTTGTTAATAGTCTGAGAATAGTCTATTACCAATCGTTTGCGGTGATTTTCATTTTTGGTTATTAGAATTTATGCTCGCCAAGGTGATCTGCTCTCTTCGATAACTCCATCTGCTAATAGCTGATTAATTTCTGTATCTATGAATTTCAGATCATCGTTACTGTATTTTCTAGACTTTACCGTAATCGGTAAGCAGTTGGAATGTAAATTCGAAAATAAAGGAACCGGTGGAACAGATTAAGCCAGCACACTACATATTTGTAATGGTTTTCTAGATCCACCGAAATTAATTTCAAGTTTCGAGTGTTCTTTCAGTATATTATGTCCTATGATGACATCAGCGCAAAGATATTTAACGATAAGAAGTGAAGCTTTTTCGTAAACATTGCCATATAGAACAATCTTTGCTTGAAGTAGCCCTTCGCAATTGATTGTGTGAGTTGTTTGGGCCATTGTTACAGATTCGGTACATTTTGTTTTCTTAAAAGAAGAATTCGAAAAGAAATCATGACTGATAAAGCTTTTTGAGCTTCCAGAGTCAATTAAGGCATTTGATTTTTTGCCGTTAACTTCAATGGTGACGACTGATTTCTTTAAACTAGCCGGAGCAGCAACAGCCGTAACTTCGTTGACTTCTTTTTCAGAAGATCCATTAGTAGCAGTAGCAGCGTTCAGATTTGTATTCAGGCTCCTACAAACGTTAGCAAAATGTCCCTTTTTTTGTCAATTTTGGCAATTGGCATTATAAGCCGGGCAGTTCTGACGCCGGTGAATTTTATCTCCATACAAAAAGCATTGTCTCGAATGCTATCCTGGTGTTAGTAGTTGCTTCTTGTCTTCGATTGCCGGCTTTGGCAACGCCATGACAAGAGATTCATCAATGGTAGTATTGTTAAATGTTTGCGCATTATTTTAAGCAGTTTCAATTGCTTGTGCCTGGCTAGCAGCTTCATCCAACGTCAGGTTAAAATTTTCTAGTAAGCGCTCGCGAATTTTATGCGAAGATTTCTTCGGCCAGAAGTAAATGCGTCTCTTATACAATCATTCCTATTACTTTCTGCATTAACATTTTTAAATTGACATTCCTTGCTTAAAATTTTTAGTTGCTGAAAATATTGTTGAAAGTTTTCATGGCTTTGCTGTTTTCTTGTGGCCAGAATATGTCTCGCGAAAATTTCATTTTTTGGTTTAACAAATATGGTGTTGAGTGTACTTACTGCAGTTTCGAATGATTCGTACACTTTGGGTGATACGTGATTAATAAAAAGTTGCATTTTCATCGCATCTTTAATTTTCTTTTCGGCTTCATTCGCAATCAGAAAAATTTTAAAAATGGATACCCAATGTGTCCATTCTTGAGCCGCTGTAGACGATGACGGATCAAGGTCGAGAATATTTGGTCGAAGATATTTCTCCATCGTTGATCGTTGTACTTATTATTGAAGAGTATTTCGCATAATATAAATTGAATAAATTGTTATGAAATAACAATAGTGAAATACCCAATGTTGGCTTTATTCAATTTATAATTTGTAAGACGATTATATAAGACGACATCGATTTATAAGACGTTATCACGTCAGAAAAGTCAAAGAAAACGGTCAACATGACTTTGACTTTTGATTAACTTTGGCGTGGTTTTTTTGGATTCGGTTCAGTTGGAAGGCGCCACTCCAAAGCTTGTTGACTAGTTTGCATATCAAACTCGTAAACCGACGTCTCGTCACCAGTAACAATGCGTTTCATGAATGTTGAGTCGGAATTTCCTTCACTTTTTCCTTAACTTCAGTTGAAGACGTTGATGGCCTATCAGAGCGAGGCAAATGTTCCATCACATCTCGACCGCTTTTGAACGCTTTCTACCACTCATAAGCACGTATTTTAGTTAAGTCGATTCACTGAAAGCTTTCTGTAACATTTTCATGGACTCGGAACACGAAATTCCTTACTATGATCTAACCAAAAAAAAGCACTGTATTTAATCTAAATAACAAATGCAACTCAAATCCTGCGCCAAAATGGAAAACAGTTTTGTATTTGGAACTATTAACAAATCATCCATTCCCGATACTTTTTTGACTGAATGTACACATCATCAGCACTTTTTGTTTGTTAACCATAACATCACGCCTGTAATCCCCGTAGGGTTAGGCAGAGGTGTACCTAATAGTACACCTACATTTCGCCAGTTATGTTTAAGTCCCATGTAATAGGGGGCGAGCCTATTGCCATCAATCGGGCACTAATCCAGACTCCGTGGCTGCTACTGAGAAATTCCTGATGGAAAAACCCAATAGTACTTTTCCCGACCTGGGAATCGAACCCAGGACCTCATGCTCAGCAGTTGCACGTGCGACCACTCGACCAACGAGGCAGTCACGTCGTCAAATAAACACGCTAATTAGTCAGTGTGTGAGTTTATAGCAATAGGTTACATGGCTAGGTGTATTATTGCCAAACTCTCGTTGTGTGCTGTACATATAATATATGTTTACCTCACCTCCTGCATAAAGTGTTAAAAAATTTTGTTCGGCGATTCGCTCCTGGCTTCTTCCATAGCTTATTCCTCTATGGGACACACACATTTTTTGCGACATGACATGTATGTACAAATAGATATGCGCTTTTAGCGCTTACTTTCAAAACTAACAGTTATCAATTGGAAAAAGTACACAAGTGCACTATAAAGATAATTGTCTAAACAGACTAAATAGTCTACGAATAAAGGCAAGAAGGGTGGTCGCCAGGGGCTGGTGAAGCTGGTGGTCAGTGGAAAAATGTCCATAACCTGGAGACCTAATCTGGAGAAACAGCATGTAGCTATACTGTGGCAGATATAGCTTAAAGGGAACCATAAGCTATCATTCTTATAGTTCCATCCGTGAATTAGTAATATTGACGGTGTAAAATGCTCGATCGATGAAAAGTATTTCACATGTCCTTCAACAAAATTGATCCAGATTAAAATAATGCCAGATGAGTCGTCTAAGGTCTCCTTTTGATACTGTAGCTCCTTATGCTTAAACAATGTTTTGTCGATATCGCCAAAAATACTTTTTAATGGTGTGTTTTTGATTTCCAATGATTTTTTGATAAAAATCAGGGTCCCTAACGTGGCTGCTTTAGCAAAATCATAATAGGATATATATGAATTACGTTACAATTCATATTTTTACTGGGTCTGTGACCATTTTGTGAATTTTAATGTGATTCATATTATTATCCTATGATGATTCAAAATCATCAAGCGGCCATTTTTGGGCCCCTTTTGTCCATGCGTGTATGAATTGATGAAGCATGAAAAATAATAAAATAGCAAAACCAATGATATATAAACTATAGATACGTTACTCGCGCTCTGTAGTGGCAACATAAATACCGGACAATTGTCCTGAGTCCCATTAGTCGCGTACCAACCAGTGCCGCAGCTGCACGTAATACTAAATTAACTTGTGTGAATAACTTCCTCAAAACCAAAAACAAAATGCCATCCTGTGTTTTTAGGAAATGTAAAATTATTCTGCAATAAATAAAGATAAAAAAGTATCATTTCATTTGTAAGTATCAAGAAAAATGTATTTTATTTTATTTTTTTCGATGCATTTTAATTGCGACCGGGGCCTGAGATAAGTGACGTGCCGTACGTACAAGATAACAACGTAACTAAAAAAATATATTTATCTCTCTCTAACAACAGGAATTCCGTAGATGACATTTAATGTTCTTTCTCTTTCTCTCGCTACCGATAAGTTTTGCTGTTTTCGAGTGCCGTGATGTTTATGCACGACGCGTCTATTTATCGTCATTGAGCAAAACCCTATAAACTGGGACAGATTGCGAGTTGGCAATGTCAGAAGAGTTCTCAGAAGAAAAATCAATACAAATATGGAACTGTTTCCTCTCAAATAAACATGTATTTAATATTGTTTTTTATAGTATTAAACAAAAGAAAGCCCCGATCAGCCATCTTTTACATTTAAATAAAGAAAACGTTACATTTGTGAAAGAAATGCCAAATTGGAAGACGGGATCAAAGAATAATAAACAAAAAAAATTTAACACTTTCACATCACTAAAGTTAGCGTCACCTAGTACCAACAATACCACACGAATTTGAAAATGGTTTTATGTCTTATATAATTTTTTATCGCTTTATAGAATCAAGCATATAATTATCACATTTAAAATAAATGAATTTTTATTACCACATCTTTCATAAATAAATTTAGGAATTCATCATATTTAATATTTAATAAGATTATTTTGACAGCTAATGCATTTCCGCAACAATTTGGCAGGGGCAAGTTGATTCCAAAATGGTGGCCGTTTGTTGTGCTTTTAAGTGATTTGTGAACATTTTTTTTAACTAAGTAAGTCTTATGATTAGTTTATGTTGAATTATTGATGTTTGTAAGCGATTAAACATTGTGTACGTGTCCGTTCGATGGATGTTTAGATAAATCAGCACCTGCATGACCTTTCGTTTTTCACTGCTTACAAAGGAATTTACCTGACAGCCTTGTTGTAGTAATATCAGTTAATTCTACATATTTAAATACTGTAATCGAAATGTCCCCAACGCCTTTGTAAATGCCGCAGTGTAAATGCTTTATTTCTTCACATATTATCAGTTTATAGTGTTCTGTATTCAAAGTGGAAATAAGCGCGGGATGTGTGGCTTGGCTAATGATTGGCGTCATAAACCATGAATTACAGTTTCTGTCACAAGCATTAAACCCTTTTCATAGTTTGTTTTTATGGCGGTACATTATGTGTCTAATATTGGCTTAGAATTAATTTATATGTTTATTTAGTGTCAAACAGAGCTTGTCTAGTATCATAACCTAGAAACTATTCCGCCGGGCGCGCCGAATATTATGAGAGAGAATTCTTGTTTCGCGTCCTCATATTGTAATCGATGATTTCAGATGTTAATTGCCTGTTGAATTGACAAAATATTTCCAATTGGATTGGAATTATGGATGAAAAAGAGAGTTTACCTGAGAAACCAAGTGAAGATGTAAGTCAAGGATCTGGCGACGTTACGCCAGCTGAGAAACTAAATGTAGCCGGAAAGGAGAAGACCGAGGCTTCAGCAGCTGCCGAAGTTAGTGCAGAAGCCTCAGACTCCAGTAGTGATGTATTTAAAAGTGCAACAAAACCAGGAGAAGAAGATAGTAATTTACAGAATCATGTAGACAATGATGTGATCACTGAGGACAGCAGTAGTGTTAAAAGTGATGTTGGTGACAGTAAGAGAGATGTAGCAGATACGACTGATGGGGACAGCCAGGAGGATCCTAAGGATGAAGGTATGCTTGTTTTTTTAAATGATTAGCAAAAAAGGATGTCGTGTATATCTTTTTTTTCTGTATGTACACCAATTTCCATTAAATTTTATCAACTTTGCTTGGGTAGTTTATGTATTTTTTTCTTCTTCATCAATTTTGATGATCTGCTAATAACTTCTATTTACAATATAAAATTAATACTTGACAAGAATTTGTGTGAGATACCACAATTGAAAAGCATACAAATTACATGTTTCTGAGACAGTGCTCAGTCTGAGCTATCAAAGATAAAGTTCATTCACTGATGGTATCTTTTATTCATTAATGACTCTGCCTGGAGTGTAATTGTGGTGCTGTTCCACAAACAATGGGGGATTTAATATAGTGTCCTGCCTATCCGGTTGTTTGCTCACTACAGGAACTGATGGACGCCACTGAGAGCACCAAACTAGTAGCTCATTCTGGGCTGACACTATTTAGATTGCCATCGACATGCTAAGAAGAAAAAATGGTATCTTCAGCTTAGATTTGATCAGCCAGGCATAAAACCTGTATCAATTTATAGCTGGCATCAATACAAACAAGTTTTGAGGCAAAATGTTAGAACATTTTGCCTCAAAACTTGTTTGTGTTGTAGTGTCACGTTTCCAAGATTCATATCTCTACCTCGCTATCAAAGTTAAAATCCATTTACCGATGGCATCTTCAGCACAACTTTGAAAGCTTATATTTCAGAAACTTGACACTTTACAACATCTTGTCTCATACAAAACTAGTTTGTATTGACATCAGCTATTGATAAATATAGGTGCTTACCGCAATTTTGAAATAAAATTAAAATGGCAGAAGTTAGGCCAGCCAGACTTCATACAAAAATCATCCAAGCCCTTTCGAAAGATGGTGGCAAAAAAGTCAATAAAAGTCACCAACTTCCAAAAGTAAAGTTAAGTGAGTTTCTACCTTTGGATTTTTTGGAAGAATCTTTTTGTATATTTTGCAAAAAAGTTAAATGGGACCAATTATTCAATTTTCATGATTTGCTTTTTTCTTAAAGAAAATTCCGCCTTACATTTTCTAACTTTCTTGTAGATAACAACATTTTCTTTCTAGTAAAACACAGCCTTTTCATTTCAGTTGACACACTAGACAAAGCAATTGAGGAATCACAAGACAGTGAAGCAAATACACAGGAAGATAAAGCAAAAGATGATGTGCCCAGTCAAGATATCAGTGATGCTGCTAGCCAAGATGTTATCCAAGCAACAGCTGAAACTAGCCAAGAAATGTTAGACGAAAGTCAAACCTTCACTCAACTTAGCCAAGATCAAGAAGAAAGCGAAGAAGCTCTTGACGAAAGCCAAACATTCACCCAGCTTAGCCAAGAAAACACTGAAGATGCAGCTAATGATGATAGTATCATAAAAGATGAGGATGTTGTAAAAAATGAAGTTATAGAAAGTAAGGATGATGACATTGTAAAAATTAGTGATGTTGTAAATATTGATAATGCTAGTGAAACGGTAGAAGCTAAAGATAAGATGAAGGAAAAAGTGAAGAGGAATGATGATGATGATAAGGTAGAAATTGTAGACCATGATGAAAAAAAGGAACTTGATGAAGATGGCCAGCCTCAGTTTGAGACAGCACCTAATATTTCTGTGGAGGATCATCATCAAGAGGATCATACACAGGTAAGCTATTTTAATCATCCTGTACCTTTCCATGAGTTCAGTTGAAAGATATTAGAAACTGTTTGACTCTCTGTGGAAATAAAATTTTAAAAACATTAGACTGTTTCTAGGAATATCGTTTTTAAACGTCAGAAAGGTCTTGATGCCTGAGCTTGTGGTTCTTGCCTTCTTTGAATTTTTATTTAAAGCGCGCTCAACATTCGCGCCGCGAACACCTGTGAAAGCCGCGAACCGCGAATGTGGACGGGATTCGCGCCTGTTCACAGGCTTCGCGCGTGTTCACGCCTTGTTCCCCGTTTAGTGTTGGTATCACACAGGAGTCTTTGCGTAAACGGGCCACCGGTGGCTGCGCGCGCCACGTCCTTTGGTTGCGCGCAAACGAAGGTGGTCAGTGGCTGCCAGGAGTGGTCGGTATTTATTTAAAATTCGCCACCAGTGGCGTGTCGCGGACACTGAGTCGCTAGTGGCCGCCACCGGTGGTAGCGTGTTACGACCATTGACTCGCGAGTGGTCGCTACACATGTGCCGCGGTTCCATACAAAACGTTTTAAAAATCATTTAAATAGTCGCAAGCTACCGGTGGCGGCCACCGTTGGCCCGTTTGCGCGGAGCCTAAGTTATTGCATTCCTAGAACTTATTTTTTAAAAAACTGTCCAATCCATGACGGTATTAGGTATCAAGATTAGATTCCGTTTATGTAATGGCATTGTGTGTTTTAAAAATAAATAAGTTTTAAATTTTTAAATTCATTAATATGTTTACTGACAGTGAATATTTTATGTTTCTTATCTTATTTGGTAATTTCATATTATATCTGCCCTTTGCGGATTGGATGTTTTTTTTTAACATAATGTTTATAAGGTTTCAATTATACTAGTAGGGACAAAGAAAACCAGATCAGAACACAACAACTCAGATTTATTTGCAAAAAAATTATGAAATCATTATTACAGGCGTTGGACCCCTTTGATGCCCTCCTGAAAGATTCAACTGATTCTAGTCAAGCAAATGAACCAAGGGAGAAGTCTGACATAGGTGTTACAGTGAACATTGATGATGATGATGATGATCACCAAGCTGATGGGGATGGACATGATGAAGATGAAGAGCATAATACAGGTAGAGTGAAATATTTGTATTGTACCTTCACTTATATACTAATACTAGCTGTCCCGCGCAACTTCGTCTGTGTCAAACCTAGATAACGACTGCAGCGCCATCTGTCGGGCTGATTTGTGAATCTAAACCATCCAGGGTGCCACCCAAACGCATACAAAAAAATTCATTCAAATCGGTCCAGCCGTTTAGAAGGAGTTCAGTGACATACACACTCACAGAAGAATTATATATATAAAGATTATAAAAAGGACAGATTTGTATTTTTGTATGTAGCAAATAAACTTAAAAAGTACTGGACCAATTTGAAAAATTCTTTCAGCAATGGATAGCTACATTATCAGTGAGTAACATAGGCTATATTTTATCCCCGTACTCCCACGGGAACGGAACTACGCGGGTGAAACCGCGTGACGTCCGCTAGTTACGTATATTACGTGATTAACGTGGTCACATACTGGGCCAAAGAAATTTAGTATTTTGTGCCATCAATACAAAAGAAATAGAAGAATTCTTTTTTAGAGAAAATTAATGAAATTGGTTTTCAGATTTGACCAGAAACTAACTGGTAACCTTTACACACGGCTTAAATTCTGTGATAGTTACACAAATAAAAAACAACTACAGAATTTTCGACAGCGCTTTTGACGCAGTGGCTTAGCTATTGCCTGCTGTGCTGTGTGTCGCGGGTTCGATTCCCTAACAGAACATGTATTATTATGGCCTAAAGGTACTTGTTCTGGGTCTGGCTTTTTGTGTATATGAGTTTAAATGTTTGTAAACGTACAACCACAAGCAATCGCGCAACAGGAGTAATTCCAAGTGCGGGCAACATTAAAAAAAAATATATATTGTAGTGAATCTACACACTATCTGGTAAATGAATTCTGAAAACTAGAATATCCCAAAGGTTTATGGTTGTTTAAGTAGGATCTTCAAGGCTTCCTGTTATCAGAGTAACACCTGTCACCTGCTGCAACACTAACAACCTGTTAGGGGTTATCAATAGGGCGACCTGTTGTTGCAATCAATTGTCGACTCTTTATGATTCATTCAAGACAACGTTACGCCTGTAATCCCCGAAGGGTTAGGCAGAGGCGTACTCAATAGTACAGCCACATGCTATTAACCTTTGTAATATGAGAGCCTATTGTCATCAACTGGGTACAAATTCAGACACCATGGTTGCTACTGAGAAATTCCTGATGCCAAAACTCAATAACACTTCCAACTAAAAATCAAACCGAGGACTTCAAGCTAAGCAGTCATACTTGCGACCACTAGCACAAGCCAGTCTGTCGACAACCAATCACTCAAATATATTTGATTATAAATTCATTGGTTATAAGCCTTTTAACACCTTTATCTTCCTTTTAAGATAATCCCATCGACGAAGGCGGAGTGTCTGAGCTGGTAGATGAACCCGGAGCTGATGAAGAAGTGTGCCTTCTGCCAGACATTGAGAGAGAAATATCGGAAGCTGACAAGGCTGAGGCAGAGAAGGTTTTAGCTGAGAAGAGGAAGCAGGCTGAAGGTAATGCATCCTCTTTTGTTTTATGCTTTTGGGTAAATCTAAGTAGTCTATTGGATCATTCACGAGCGCGGAATCGGCAATCGGCCGCCTGTGATCGTAGAGCGTTTACAATTTATTTGTGGAAAAGTATTTTTTTTTTTTTTAAATATTGAGTCGAGCAATTCTTTATTGTTTACTACTTTATTTACTGTGTGTTGTTAAGACTTTTGAGACATTAAACTATATTAATGACTAGCTGTTGCCCGCGGCTTTCGTCCGCGTGAAATTACTTTAAAAAATATTACTTCCCTATTTAAATCGGATTTTGTTAACAATTTCATGGGTTTTAATTTTTTGCAAGGAATCCTAAACCTTTTTCTAAAATCAGCTATTTGCCAGTGAAAGTCCCGTCAAATTCGGTCCAACCGTTTCGGAGATTAGCCGGAACAAACAGACAGACTAACAAAATTAAAAAAAAAAGTATTTTTGTTATTAATACCGCTTGTACTTTCATCTGCCGTTAATGCGTGAAAAGTAATAGACAGTCAGTTACTCTCTTTCGCCTGTAATAGTATACAATATGGATTGTAGCTACTATCACGTCTTATAGTTTAAATTGTGACATTTGGGACTTATCTTTTACAGAAGCAGCAGCGGAAGTGGAGGCTAAAGTGCCTGTAGATAAGACGGAAGCTGATGCTGCAGAATCCAGCAAGGATGAGCAGACGAACAGTGAGGTGGCCGAGGAACATGCGGAAGCAGACGTGGCTAATGAAGAGACATCACAAGAAAATGGTGGAGGTTTGTTTAATAATCTTTTTTTTTTGGGTATTTCTGGATTCGAGAGTCTTTATTCTTGACATTGTTTTGCTGAGAGAATCGCAATTTTAATAAAGTTGAAAGCTAAACACTTTGAAAGCCAAGGCCGACCCAAAAAGAGGTGACAAGATAACCTGGATCTGGTTCGAAGTGGTTCACGAACATATTACTGGGAAGGTTATGCGAGAGTCCCACCTATGCCCAGTTGTGGAAGTAAAAAATAACGAAAAAGACGAATTTATTTCATCCATGAGTCAAATTAACAAAGTGTTCTTATTCTCTCTAAAAGAATTTACGTATTGTAATTTTCAGACAAAGAAGTCGAAAATGAACACGACGAGTCAGCAGAAGCCGACGAAAATGTGACCCCTCACATTATTCATGAGATCAGTTCCTTCGACACTATCTGCGCACAATGTCAGACAGAACAAGCATGCACCTACAGATTCTCAACCAAGGATAACGAGACAAACTACTTGTGTAGCGAGAGGTGCGTCAAAGACTTCCAAATTGAAAACTCAGGACAGTACACAGTCACACACAAGAAATATCTCATAGAGGAAATAACACCCAAACCCTTGACTTGCTCAGAATGCGAAGAAAAAAAAACTTGCTACTTCTATTACAACTACGACGGCGAGGATACCAACTACTGCTCAATGACCTGCCTCAACAGCATGATGGCCGACGAAGCCGACAAATATGTCTTCAAGAGACGAAGGATAGTCGTTGAAGAGATCACGCCTAAAGATGCAGAGTGTTACTTTTGTAACGAAAAGAAAAAATGCATGTACACATTCAACAGGTACGGAGAAACCCTTGTTGTCTGCACCAACGTTTGTATAAAGAACTTAAACGGCAAAGAAAACGGTAGATATATGGTCAAAAAGAAGAGAGTATCCAGGAAACAGCCGCCGCCACAGCCACAGAACCCTCCATTACTGAAATTAAAAGTTATTAGCAATGCAACTGATAAATATTTAGACGAAGCTTATAAAATACAGGCGAAGACACCCGCGATGGTGCAAGCGGCGAGGGAAGAGAGAGAACGGACTTTTGTAAGAAAGTGTAACCAATGCTCACTCATACTTACCGTTGACGAAAAAATATTGACTTGGGAAACTATGGACTTCTGCGACGAAGTGTGTTTAGGAAGGTATCAGAACAAAATCGGAGCAAGATGCGCGAATTGTAAGAATGCAGTCCAACACACAAGTTTAGGCAAATACTGCGTCAGATTCGGTTTCGATATCCGACAGTTTTGTAACTGGGCGTGTTTGGAGGAGTTCAAGAAAGGTTTAAAGATATGTTGTTATTGTCAAAGGGATATATCTGTGGGGCATCAGGGATTCCTAGCTCCTGTGGGTGATAAAGGACAGTTTAAAGACTTTTGTTCACAAGCTTGTATGGAGAAGTTTGATCAGATGAGTAAAAACCCTATACCTCAGCCTGTGTGGGCGAAATGCGCGGTGTGTTCCTTAGAAAAAGCGACAGCCATAGAAGTTGAAGTCGGTGAGGAACTGTCCCAGAGATTGTGTTCCGATCCGTGTTTTGCAGCTTTTAAATTCGTCAATAATATCTTCCCTGGTGAGTTACTTTCCAATTTTGTTTTATCATCATTTTATATTGGCCGCCTTGAAAGCGAGCCCACTGACATATTCTTTAATATTTGCCGAGATACAGGGCCCGTTCTAGTTCGGCATCAGAGCATTCTAGATTAAAAACTTGTATACTAAGCCTATTACGTCATCTGATATGTCATCTAATTACCCAATAAAAAACAACGGGTTGCACTCCGGGAGTGCCGGCAGAAGTGAAAACTTGGAACAACGCCATCTAGCTTAAACTACACGCACACTCGCGCAAGCGCCTTGCGCTGCCGATTCAATCTGACGATCTGACGCGAGTTTAACAGTTTTTACCCATCCCAAAAACTACACAACGCCGCTAAAGAAGTTTTCACTTCAAATACAAATATTTCGTCGCAAATGTATCTCAATTGTCCCTTATTAATTGCAGTATGGATTTTATTTAAAAACCAATTAACTCCATATTCGTGCAAGGTGCAACAGTTCGCTGGTTCCCATCTTTAAATATAATGGTGATTTGCTGGAGTGCAATAACTATAGAGGAATAAAGCTAATGGCGCATAGTATGAAAGTTTGGGAGAAAGTTATTGAAAGACGACTGAGAGAAGAGAGTGAAATTTCACAAAATCAATTCGGTTTTATGCCTGGTCGGGGAACGACAGATGCCATTTTTGCCATTCGCCAGCTGTGCGAGAAATACAGAAGTGCGCACAAAAACTTGCACATGGTGTTCATCGACCTCGAAAAGGCATACGACCGGGTACCTCGTGAGGTTTTGTGGTGGGCCCTGAAAGAGAAAGGTATGCCTGGGAAGTATGTGCAGTTGATCCGAGCGATGTACAGTCGATGTAGTACTCAAGTCCGGTCTACAGCGGGCACTACCGGTAGCTTAAATGTGGCTGTCGGCTTGCACCAAGGGTCGGCTCTAAACCCTTACCTCTTCCTGGTGATAATGGACGCACTTACGTCGGACATCCAGGAAGAGCCGTTGGTTGCCGAAAGCGGCTTAGAGGTCCAGAGCAGATTGGAGGTGTGGTGGCAAAGACTGGAGAACGTTGGCCTGAAAATAAGTAGAACCAAAACCGAATACTTCTTCTGCGATTTCGGCGGTGTCTCCAGTTCAGTGCCCATAACTCTTGCCGGAACGCCCATACCGATCTGTTCCGATTTTCGGTACCTCGGGTCGCTTGTGCAAGGGGATGAAGAAGTAGACCGGGACGTAACGCACCGGATTAACTCAGGATGGATAAAATGGCGACAGGTCACTGGAACAACTTGCGACCCACGGATCAATCCTCAAGCTCTTTAGCTTGAGGGGCATCCGTGGGTCGCAAGTTATACAAATCCGAGATTAGACCTGTCGTACTGTATGGGTCAGAATGCTGGGCTGCGAAGAAGGATGAAAAACGATTGCATGTAGCGGAGATGAGAATGTTGAGATGGATGTGTGGAGTGACAAGAATGGATAAAGTAAGAAATGAGTATATTAGAGGAAGTTTGAAAGTGGCGCCTGTTACAGAAAAATTGAAAGGAAGTCGTTTGTCTTGGTATGGACATGTAGTGAGGAGGGATGAAACGCATGTGACTAAAAGAGTGATGGACATGAATGTTGATGGATGGAGAGGGAGAGGCAGGCCAAAGAAAAGATGGATGGATTGTGTGAAGACTGATATGAAAGAGAAAGGAGTCAACGATGCCGTGATGTCTGACAGGGGAGAATGGAAGAAGAAAACATGTTGCGCCGACCCCAAATAGAATGGGATAAGGGCAGGAAGATGATGATTATGAATTAACTCCATATTCGAATAATACGTAATTAATAAAAATAAAAATAATAAAATAAATCTTTATTCAGAAACTCAGAAGGTAAATAAAATACAATATGAATCTAAAACTAGCAATGTAGGTATAAAAATGTATGATGCCTGTACTAGGATAATCCTGTATCACAGGCTGGAGGACCTCTAAGAATATTCTATATATAGGACAGTATATATTTTTTAATATTAAACAATTAAAACAATTTCAAACTTATTTTGATTAACTTAAACTCTATTAACTTAGAACTAAACACATAATTATTACACGAAAATATTTGCGTCAGCAGAATTATAAACTAGGTTGCAAAACACATTCGAGGCGCACTTGTTTATATTCGATATTTGCGCCTAGCGACTTAGACAATAAATAAAATCGATGGTAAGTATGTCAGCGCAGTGGTCTGTTATTGCTATGTTGTGTCAGCAACATGCGTCAAACGCGGAAGTCTAACCTAGAGTATGACGCTCTACGTACCCTCGTAGTCGATGGAGTTGATATACCTATATTCTGCTAATTTCTTAGCTGGGCATTCAACATCTCCCGTTTTGTGGTTGTTGGGCTTTTTAAACCGCGAGCAGGTTGCACATTTAGGGGTATCCGCTTTCTTTGTGCACTCAGACATGGAGTGTCCTACTTCTCCACAATGACCACACGTAGAGTTTACCTCTCTGCATGATTTTGCTGCATGACCAAATTGTTGGCATTTGTAACATCTGGTAACCAAGGTGAAGTCTCTAACAGGGCAGGAAGTCCAATTTATAAAAAGCCTTGCCTGAGATATTAATGCTCTACGTATCTTGGCTGGAACTTCTATAACAAAGTTACAGGTTACATTCTCATACCGCCGCTAGAATTATACAATAAAACGCTTACTGCACTAAAAACTACTCCTCATTCCTCCCGCAGACCAATGCCGCTGGTGCAAAAAATACTTCGAGCGCAAACAAAGTAAATGCTTCACTATCTACGAAGGTGCAAGTCCGCACTGTTTCTGCTCCAAATCTTGTATGAATGTGTATATAAGCAACTCCAGGCATATAGTGCCGTGTAACTGGTGTAAAGTCAAGAAGTACAACTTTGATATGATCAGGCGAGTGCAACCGAATGGTCAGGCGATCATGATGTGCTCACTGAATTGCTTGAATCTCTACCAGGTTTCAGTTAATGCTGTGTCTTCCAGAAGGTTAGTAATAAGATTTTTGTCACTACAACTTTATAACTATTAATAATATTTTGCGAATGTTTTCTTTATGTCTTGAAAACAATACATGACATAACTCCCGCGCGTGCGCTGTGAGATCTTGGGGTCCGACGTGGTGTCAAGATGATGTCAAAACGAGACTTATTACGTGATTGCCTCGTTGGTCTAGTGGTCGAGAGCGCGACTGCTGAGCATGAAGTCCTGGGTTCGATTCCCAGGTCGGGCAAAGTGTTATTGGGTTTTTCCATCAGGAATTTCTTAGTAGCAGCCACAGGCTCGCCCCCTATTACATGGACTTAGAACATAACTGGCGAATTGTGGGTGTACTATAGGTACACCACTGCCCAATCCTTCGGGGATTACAGGCGTGATGTTATGTTTTATGTTATAATAAATATCATTCAAAGTCAAGAAAAATATTGAATGACTTCACAATTGAGTTTTTAGCCTCTCTGTTCTTTGTAGAATTATGAACTTATTTGTGTCTGTACTGAAAAAGTAATTGTTTTCAGAACAAAATGTGATATGTGTAAGCGGACTTTGCTTGCGCAGTACCATTTAACGATGTCCGACGCGACAGTAAGGAATTTCTGTTCCTATCAGTGCGTGATGACATTCCAGGTTAGTCAGCTTATAGACTGATTTATTGGTCCTGATTCTAGTCTGAATTTAAACTAGGAAGAGAAGAGGCTAGGAGTGCAGTTTAGACTATTTAATTTTTATACCAAAAGATCGGACCGAATATTATAAAAAACATCGTATGAAGCAATCATTAAAAGCAACTACAAATCACTGCCTCGTTGGTCTAGTGGTCGCAAGCACAACTACTGAGCATGAGGTCCTGGGTACAATTCCCAGGCCGGGTTTTTTTTTTTGGTTTTTCTATCAGGCATTCTCAGTAGGAGCCACGGAGTCTGGATTTGTGCCCAGTTTATGGAAATAGGCTCGCCCCTATAACAACTTCTAGATAACTGGCGAATGTAGGTGTACTATTAAGTACACTTCGAGGGTTGCAGGTGTAAAGTAACTTCAAATCACTTAACTTGGCCTTGAAAATTAAGTAAAAATTGAGATTAAGAGCCATATTACCATTTGTTTATCAATCATTTTTATTTTATTTTCTATTTTTTTCGGATGGGAAATTATCAAATGACTTCTCCCGCCCTGGGCAGAGCGGAAGGGAGTGTCAGACTTGTACTGACTAAAACCCATCCATGTTCCTTCCTAGCCCTTTGTGTTCAAGGGCCGCGGTATCTCTTTCGAAAATTCCCGCAGCCCTGGCAGGCTTTATCAACCATCACATCAGAATACTAAACTGTTATAAAATGTGCAGGGACAATACTCAAAACATCCACTAATGCCGGGCGAGAGTCTCGACCAGCAAAAAGCGGTACCCACTGGAGCGCCCCGGCGGACATACCCCAGTGCTGCCAAAAACAATGGTAAGACATTTTTAGAGAATCTCTTATAGCTGCTGCTGAAAGATCAGGATCTTTTAACGTTTGGCCAAGATCAAAACATGAGTTTCGATTGTAAAACATGTTGGTATTAAAATTATACAGGTTGTAAACGGACTCTTCACAAAGGTTTCGTCCAAAAAAATTAAAACCCTCGAAATTGTTTACACAATCTGATTTAAATAGGGAATGGTAATATTTTCATTATAATTTTACGCGGAGAAAAATATTTGTTTCTTTTGGCGCGTTTGGAAAAAAATATGAGAGTAAAATTTTTGATTTTAAATTATATGAATTTGGTGGTGAATGATTGGCCATTGTAAAAATCACTATCACTACATATTATAAAACAAAGTCCCTCCGCCGCGTCTGTCTGTCTGTTCGTTATAAACTCAAAAACGCCTGCACCGGTTTTAACCAATGGATAGAGTGGATCTCGAGGAATGTTTTAGTATATAATTTGTCAACATTGTTGACAAATTATACAAGTTTTTTTGAAAAGTTTTTGTCTAATTGGCTAAAATATAATTATATTTGTTGGAGGTGTCGGAAAAAATAAGCCGTCTGGGAGCTTTCAACGAAAACGCTGCCCCTTCGAGATATAATAAAATGATGTATGGTGGAATTGTGTATCTTATACCTATAAGTCTACAGAAAAGTCCGCGATGCGATACTTTTGGTCACGGTTAGTTAAAGATTTGAGGTTAATTGTCGGTATAAATTCTTTTTATGTGTTATTACATTACAAATTATTATAATTCCATTATTATTTGAAAAACGATTTATTCTACTTTTACTAGGTATCTTACTTAATTTCGTATACAGATCTAAAAACAATAATTATTCTTTTGATGTTTTTTTACTGTTAGACAAGTTTTTTGTTATAAGTAACTATACTACTAGTATATTTTCTGTATTCAGTAAAAAGCTGTTATGTTAAAATCACAAACAGATGGTTTAATTTTCTTTATTTGTGTGAAATGTAAATCTTAATATATAAGTCGGCGGTCGGGCAAAGTGCTATTGGGTTTTCCATCAGGAATTTCTCAGTAGTAGCCACGGAGTCTGGATTTGTGCCCGTTTGATGGCAATAGGCTCGCCCCCTATTACATGGGACTTAAAACATAACTGGCGAAATGTGGGTGTACTATTAGGTACACCTCTGCCTAACCCTACGGGGATTACAGGCGTGATGTTATGTTATGTGTTAATATATAAATTACGCGTCACGTTGTTTGTCCGCGATGGACTCCAAAACTACTTAACCGATTTTAGTCAAATTTTCACACCGTGTGAAGTTTGATCCAACTTGAAAGATAGGATAGCTTACATCTCAATTTATAGTCGCAATATTATTTAATTGTATTATGTGACGCAGACGAAGTTGCGCGGGTCAGCTAGTATTGTATAGATATCGATGTGGTTGCACTACAAGATGCATGCAGAATTGTAGATTTAATATACAATGCCCGTCATCCAAATTGGCATGAGAATTCCTGAGATGATAGGCTCCTAGAATCAAGGGCTATTTGCTATAGTTAACATTCAAGTCTAATTTGTATGACTTTCCTCTCACAGCATCGAAAGCGCAGCAAAGAGCCGGCAGCATGCCGGTGATCTCAAGCGTACAGTCCCTCGCCACACCACCACCCCTCATGCCGTCCATGACACGGCAGAAGTCCAAGCGCCTCCAAGTACAACAACAACCCCCACCCGAGCCAGAACCCCCCGCAGCTCCCAAAACTCCCCCTCCACCCCCTAAACCGCCTACACCCCCTCCACCACCTCCCCCTAAAATATACAACCATGTTATAGTTAAAACCTTACCTCCACAAGAAGTAGCAAACAAAGCTACTATGTCCAAACCCATGATGGTTTCAAAAGGCGTGTCCTGCCGACCACATCCCTGCACGAAGGAGTGTCAGACAGATCCTAGCTTAGAGCGACGAGTACTTATACCTGTCCCCGTCCCTATTTATGTTCCTGTTCCATGCGCCATGTGGTCAATACCCTTCCCTGTACCAGTACCCATTCCAATACCCATCCCGACCCCAATCTTCATCCCAACCACTAGGAATAGTGCTAAAGGCATCATGAAGGAGATTAATAAGATCCATGATAAAATGCCGACGGATCCGTTTGAAGCCGAGCTGTTGATGATGGCGGAGATGGTGGCTGGAGACAAGAAGAAGGATCAGAGTGATTCGGATACGGATGACGACAATGGTATGTTGAAATGTTTTCATAGTTTTAATGTAAAAACTGTTTACGACGTCGCATCGTGGCACGTGTATACAATACAGCATACACATAGCGTCGTGTCGTGAAAATTTACGTCGTGCATCGTAAAAAATCGCGACAGGACTTCCACGTCGTGTCGTCATGACGATGCAATTCTGCCTCAATGATGGATAGAAATGGATGGACCTATTTTCTGTAATGTGCCGTGCATCCTACGTGTTTTAGCCCAAATACTTTGTACGAAGTTTGCGTGAAAGCCTGGTATCGTACTGCGTGATAAGGAGCGATGCGAAGCTGTCAGAGAGGTGTAAACACGCAATGTTGAAGTGTCTCACGAATACTTTTGTTTCAAGCACACAAAAGAGGGTTGATAATGTTGGTTTAAAATTTTATTGAGGTTGAATATGGCACCCAATTTTTGCCGAGGACTATATTAAACATATGACTTATTCGCGGCATTAGCATTATTTGGTAGCTGTTTGATTATTTTCTTTGTACCCCATTTAGACAAGTTAAAACAGTAATTACTGAAAAGCATCCCATTTTCATTCATCAATTAAAATATGTTTTGTATTTGCAGAAGAGAGCTTCAGTCCCGTCGCCGCTATGGATGGCAACAACGCGTTCGGTGAGGACATGCTGCAGATGGCGCTCAAGATGGCAACGGAGTATGAAGATCAGCCTGTGGACCTGGAGTCTGCTATGACTGCGAATACCATCACGCCAAGCTCACATCCTGGTATGCCTGGTAAGTTTAGTACACTAAAGTTTATTTTTTTTATGTTGTTTACGTTTAAATAATGTTGGTTTATGATTGGCTAGGCACAAACATAATTTACCTATGCTACTTGATGAATTTGACCGATTTCCGAGTTGTGGTTTTTTTTACAAGGCAGCAGAGTTTGATTTATGTTAGAAAGTTAGGTAAGTGTGTTTATATTGTTAATTATGGGAGTATTCATAAGAAGAAAGAAGGTACTTTCGCTGTTAGGGATTTTGATAAGATATTCATTTGTTTATCATCTGTAAGGTCTAGCACACATGGATGTGTTTTTTACTGGAGATTGTATTTTAACCATACTGCATAACTTTGAGAGTTAAAAATCTATCAATTTTTTTTGGGTCGTTCGGAAGTGCTCGCTTGGACTCGAATGCTTGTCTCAATACCGAAAACTCAGTTCGCGATAAAATGGTCTGTTCGTAATGCTAAAGAACACGTGTCGTGTGTCAGGTCTGGAAGGCGACAGCATGCACCACCACCACATGATGGTGCTGGAGCAGCAGCGCGCCGTGGCCGCCCTGCGCGCCTCCGCCGCGCCGCGCAAGCGGGCCCCCGCGCCGCCCCCCGCCGCCCGCCCCGCGCGCGCCTCCAAGCGCCGCCGCGCCGACCCGCCGCCCGCGCCGCTACCCGACCCGCCGCGTGAGCCCGCCGAGAAACCCGACGCCAACATGTGCCTCAAAGTATGGAACTATACTAAAACGAATATTATACTACCTTCAATTTGTGAATACGATTGCTCTTTACTTTACAAGAACTCGCATAGAAAATGAAGGATGACGATAAGACAATGACATCATCTGCTTAACACATTCAGTGCCGGGAACCCACCTGGTGGGTTCACTCAAGTCGCACTTGAGATACCGGGAACTAGTGGGTTCACTCAAGTTGCACTTGCGATGCCGGGAACCCACCTGGTGGGTTCACTTTTGCGCAAACATAATGCTTGTGACCCACCTGGAGGGTCCACTTGCAATATGTATGGTGGGATGGCGCATGAGTTCTATGAAACGGGGTGGACTCGAATGGGTTAACCTTTCTCCTAACTATGTTGTGGTCGGCTTCCAGTCTAAGACGATGACAAATGCTGGAAAAAGCACACATGAGAAAGACGCACATTTAATCTTACTCTAAAGTTAAATGTATTATCAATACTGAACCTACAATCATCAATTCAGTCTATCACAGTCCACTGCTAGAGCAGAGTCCTCAATACAGAGTAATAGCTGTAAAATTCCAGTTTGGCTGTGCACTTTTGCAAAAGTTGCAGTAGTGGGCCATAACGGTACAAGTATTAAAACACCAAAATCATCTTTTTCGCAAATTAGTTGATAGACTGCCTAGTTGGTCTAGGTTCGAATCCCGAGTCAGGCAAATTGATATTGGGTTTTCCATCAGAAATTTCTCAGTAGCAGCCACAATGTCTGGCTTTGTGCCCGTTTGATGGCAAATAGACTCCCTATTACATGGAACTTAAACATAACTGTTAAAATGTGGGTGTACTATTAAGTAGACCTCTACCTTACCCTTGGATGATTACAGGTGTGATGTTATATTAGATGATAAAACTCCTATTCATAAAATAGCTTGTCCTACAATTTACGTCTACTTATTAAGTTATTGTATTTGTAAAAAGTAACTTTTCCCAAACCATCACTTACTATATTACAATTTTTTGTCTAGTAAGCAGCGACTTATTGTCGGGCCTACGCTTTTCCCCCATACTTAAGTACTAATGCTGTTACATGATAATATTATAATACCAAATGATTTGAAAAGCGTAACCATGGAGTTTCGTGCCGGTTCTTCTCCATAGAAAACGACCAACCCGAATCGTGCACCTTTTTGTCTACGTTTTATATGTGCCCGTTTAGGCCTATGTGAAATAAAATATTTTCATTTTGATTCCCAACCACTTCCAGTACACATTCGGCGTCAACGCCTGGAAACAATGGGTGATGACGAAGAACGCCGAAATAGAGAAGAGTACAATACGACGGAAGCCGTTCAAGTCGGAGATCCTTCAGTTAACTGCCGACGAGCTCAACTACTCACTGTGTCTATTCGTGAAAGAAGTACGGAAGCCGAACGGGAGTGAATATGCGCCGGATACTATTTACTATTTAGTTTTAGGTGAGTTTAATTCATTTTAAGCGTTTCGTACCCGAAGGGTAACTAACCCGTCCGTTCGTCTGTCTGTCAGTGGGCTCTATGTCATAATGCGTAATAGGTAGACAGTTTACATTTTTCACAGAATGTGTATATCAGTTGTCGCTATAACTACAAAAATAAAAAAATAAAGTGAGCTGCCCTACTACGATGGTACGGAACCCTTCATGCGCGAGTTCGACTCGCACTTGGCCGGTTTTTATTATTACAAGATTCTTCTTAACATTTTGGCCCAACATGGCAATTGACCTCTTGATTTTATTGTAAGACTGACATGAGATAAGTTACGTAATCCGGCGTTTATTTGCGGAAATCCATGACAGCTAACTTAATAGTTTTTTTTTTTTTCGCATATACTAGATCCAGGCTTAGATGCAAAGTGCAAAAGGCGCCATAATTAGAATGAAACTTATCGAGTCGTACACAATATCGAGTGTCGATATGTGTGTTTCGCCCCGGCATAATAGATATTGAGTCAACTACCGATCGGGCACATATGACTTACAACGTACTGAACGTTCTTGCGACACGAATAAATGGACTTTGCTGAGGAGTTTGTTCCGTCTCTTTCCCAGCTTCAACTTAAGGAAGTAGCAAAGGTCACTTTCCCAGCTTAAACTTAAGAAAGTAGCGGGCGTTTTTGGGGTCTTTTGTAACCTTAGACGTACCAAAAGTGCTAATTATCAGCCTTATATGAATAAATGACTTCTGATTTTAATTTAATTATCTCTCAAACGTACATTATTTGATTTTCAGGTATACAACAATATCTATTCGAAAACGGTAGGATAGACAATATATTTACGGACCCATACTACGAGAAATTCACGGACTGCTTAGACGAGGTCGCGAGGAAGTTCTCAGTTTTATACAATGACTCACGTAAGTATTGTTTACGATGTTAGTTCAGTTTATTGCCTCTCGCAAGCGCGACTACTGAGCATGAGGTCCCGGGTCGGCATTGTGCTATTGTGTTTTTCCATCAGGAATTTCTCAATAGCAGCTACGGAGTCTGGATTTGTGCCCGGTTGATGACAATAGGCTCGCCCCCTATTACATGGGGATTAAAAACATAACTGGCGAAATGTGGGTGTACTATTGGTATAGGTACACTTCTGCCTAGCCCTTAGGGGATTACAGGCGTTATGTTATGTTTTATGTGTTGTAATATTATTGAAAAAATAAGAACCATTGTAATTATGTTACATCTTTCGAAGAAATATGGAGAAATCATTCCATGTGGTAATGTATAATTTGCCGTAAAAAGCGATTGAAGATTGTTTCGTAACAAAATTTAACAATAGAATTGGCAATATTGTCGCATGTAGAAGGAGACGAGCCTATTGCCATCAGCTGAGCACATATTCGACTCTGGGCTGCTACTGAGAAACTAAAGGATAAAACCCAATAACACGAGTTTTCCCGACGTCCTTTATTATGAATTAACTTAGGCGACACTTTTTCTGTTATCTCTTGCTCGTTATGCTAGATACTGCTTGTTGTACCGACGACTTTTACACAGCATGTTTATGAAGTCTACTAATCTTTGTCCTCAATTTCCAGAATACATAGTAACTAGAGTGGAAGAAGAACACTTGTGGGAAAGCAAGCAGCTCGGCGCGCATTCGCCGCACGTCCTTTTATCTACACTCATGTTCTTCAATACGAAACATTTTAATTTAGTGGTGAGTTGTAGAGATGTGTAATTTGTGTGCTACCTTGTCATAGTCGTCATGTACAGACGCCAGCAGGTCAAGCTACCCAAATCTGTCAGATTTTCCCAATCAACCTTGAACCTAATGCTGTAGCAATAAGGTCGAAAATCTATTAAGGGAAACTGACAGATTGTAGTAGCTTGACGTGCGTGTGTACCACTGCGCTATAAAGGTACAGTGTACGGTGAACATCGTGAGAAACGCGGCGTGTCCTAGAACGGAAAATTCGAGGACAACTAACACCTTGGTCGATTATATCCCTCTTCCTCTGAAGAGGCCTGTGTCTTAACAGTTAAGAAGTTAGCATAATTTGATGATTATCCCTTTTTTTTTAGAATGGGTAATAAAATGACCCCTCCCGCTCTGGGCGGAGCGGAAGGGAGTGTCAGTCTTGTACTGACTAAAACCCATCCATGTTCCTTCCTTGCCCTCAGTGTTCCAGAGCCGCGGTATCTCTTTCAAACAGTCCCGCAGCACCGGCAGTCATCGGCCCTTGAGGGGCCGTTCCTGAAGATGATTATCCTTATGATCACTTTGGGCCGTAAAAGCAAGCCAAAAGTTTCTATTTTCAGGTTTTGTCACCTTGTTTCAAATAAAACGAATTTCATGGTAAACTTGTGTTTCAGACAGTGGAGGAGCATATGCAGCTATCGTTCTCTCACATAATGAAGCATTGGAAGAGGAACCCCAACCAGCCCGGCCAGGCGAAGATACCCGGATCAAGGAATGTTTTGTTAAGGTTTTATCCCCCACAATCCGCGTTAGGTTAGTACTGCACTTATTGTTTTCTACTACATCATAAAAATATGAAGAATAATTAAGAATGATGCATGCAGGAGAGGAAGGACAAAGAAAAGATGGATGGATTGTGTGAGGAATGATATGAAAAAAAAACCCAACCACTCCGGGAGTGCCGACAGAAGTGAAAACTTTTTATTTTTCAAGATTCTGGATTATTTTTAGAAAATATTTTTTCATATACCTTTTACTTATATATTTGACTATACACTGTATTTTTTGGGCTTGTAATATGTAGCAATACGGCTAACTCTACAACGAAAAAGAGGTCGTTTTTCCCCATCTCAAAAATGCCCAACGCGCCTAAAGAAGTTTTCACTTCAAAAAGGAGTAAATGATGGCGTGCACTCACTCTGCCACCTGCAGTAGAATACTAATTTTGTATTAATTCTTAATCTTATGTCCTTTTAATAACCTCCATAATGCTGCGGAAAAAGAGACCATTTACCACTCGCAAACTCCAAAGTTCTGCCAAGAAGTTCATCACCTCACACAAATAAGACAGTTAAGTCTCGCCTTGTAATGACTCGACTCATATCTCATTGCAGAAGCAAATTCAAGAAAGAAGAAGGTGTATGAACAGCAAGAAAACGAAGAGAATCCACTACGGTGTCCTGTCAAACTATATGAATTTTATATTTCGAAATGGTATGTTATTTTCTTACACATACCCGGTTACTGAAAGACTGGATAACCCTTTGATTTGTAAATCTGCTGTCGAATCTCATGTTAGCTGTCGTGATTGGTGGACCATAGTAGTCAATTATATTGAAATAGCCTTTCAGAAACCGGGACTGCATGGCTTGCCAAAGCCGGTGTTTTAACATTACAGTTGAATATCATAAAAAGGAGACGGCTACGTCCACTTAAGGATTGCATTCAACCAAACGAGTTGGGATTGGTTTCATGTAAATTGCTGTGTGTTTTTGTTGGTAAAACTCGTCTGCAGAGTGCTCCAAGTTACTCATACTTTCGCAACTCTATGAGCAGCCCAGACATTTAGTTAATGGCAATGGACAATGGTCCCCAAATCCGTTTATTAAAGAGGTGTATTAGGATGCTTATATTAGGGCTGCGGGACTGTTCGAAAGAGATACCGCGGCCCTGGAACACAAAGGGCAAGAAAGGAACATGGATGGGTTTTAGTCGGTACAAGTCTGACACTCCCTTCCGCTCTGCACAGAGCGGGAGAAGTCATCTGATGACTTCCCATCCGAAAAAAAAAAAAAGGAATCTTATATTCGGCAGTGGACATTCATAATGCTTGTTAGTTCACCAGAAAGCGCCGGGGTAGTACAGTTAGTGACTGCAGAGTTGATCTACAATGTGTAACAGAAAAGGTATTATACTTAAGAGGCAGCTGGTTATTTTCTCGCGATTAGACGTTGGTCCCATGGAGAAAGTCAGTTTGATGGTCTGTAGTAACCTCTTAAGTACTATACCCTTTCTGTTAGTTGCTGTATACTTAGATTTAAGGAAGAAATCCCATAAACCCGGCGCAGGGTGAAGTGCACCCACAAAATATAAAGTAAATACGAACAAAAGTAAAGTTGAAGTTAATTTTGTCTTAGCTGTATTCCTTCTCAAGTCCCGCACTCTGTAAATGACAGCAAGGGTCAGAGAGTAAGACTTCTTTTTCTTCTCCGAATTTGACTGTGTTTAAGAGTAATTAAAGTATCCGTAAATACAGCAAGTAGTCAGCTAAGTTCCTTCTCTGCTGCTACTAACATCTGTTCTGACCCATACTTTCAGTCCTAAAATTTGTAAAAGGGCAGAGCTAACACAAAATAACAGTAAATAGTAGACACATAGTTTAAAGCTTTAAACATATACTCCGTGGGTGCACCACCCTCTCCCAGTAGGGCCTACCCAGCCCACCACTCCACTACCAATGATATTATAGTCTATTTTCCAACAGTCCCGAGTCGGTGCGAACTCGCAACGACGTGTTCTACTTACAACCGGAGCGCTCGTGTGTGCCGGACTCGCCAGTGTGGTACTCCACGCAGGCGCTCAGCAGGCAGGCGCTGGCGAAGATGCTGCATCGCGTTAAGATGGTCAAGGAGATCAATATCGCGCTGTTGACCAGCTAAGGTGAGCGGGTACTGTACCGGAAAAAAGGAGGAAACTCTCAACAAGATGAAGAAGCGATGGCCGTTTTTGCGTGGATGTGACGTAACTTGTTCTTTTTGTGTTTTGTTTTAAATTTCTTTTCATTCTAATTAGCTTACGAAGATGTCAACGCCACTTGTGAAAGAAAACATCAAACCAAGGACCATGAATAAAGGGTGTAAACAGACTCTTAACGAAGCCGAAAGGCACTTGTTGTCCCCGTCATTGTGATCACTTTTTTGTTCTAGACCATACCTGGGAACCTTCTAGTTACGTAGATATTGGTGGTCAAAGTTCCAACTTTTTCACAACTTTTTTTAATGTGTTTTTGATATAAGATTTTTACTTTAAACACCTCCCCGACCCCCTTACTATTCAATCCATCAATCAGAACAATGTTTTGAGTGCGTAACAATGAGCCCTGCCGTAAAACGTGATTTGTCAGCCCAAAAAAAAAAGTCGTTTCCCAGCACTAATTCTTGCGTAAAGTTACTTAGTTTGACGTACATAATGCTTGGTTGACGGCTTCGTGAAGAGTCTGTTTACACTCCGTATTTAAGGCTGGATTCAGCAGCTCAATCTCCTGCGCGAATGTATTCTGCCCATCAAACGTTCGTTTACTTCATTTACCCTTTCAGTGCCCAGAACCCAGCATATGAGTCGAACAATAATTCGTGCGTTCGCATAACCCGTACCCGTAGCTATGGACTCGCTAGTCAGGTTCTGCGCATGAATACAAGTCATCTATAGTTCATTATAACCACGACTCGGATACGGGTTGTGGGCGCGCGAACGAAGTACGCGAAGTGTTCGCGAAGTACTGGGCAGTGAATGGGTTTACGGTAATATTACTGTGCAATAAGATGCAAATGAAGGCAGAACTTAAAGATTACACAGAACAGAAGTTTCTCTTAGTAACGTTCGCGTCAACCAGATTCAGTGTTACAATAAAGTTATTTAATTTTGTTTCAGAGTACACCTCCCGTCTGCAAACGGCTTTGAAACTAATGCAGCAATGCGACGCGAATTACTGGCACGGTCCTACAGCCTTTGTTTACTGGACATTTGCGAGCGTTGGCGCCGGGTAGCGAAGACGAACGCACCCGGCCCAGCGTCAGTAATCACTTATCAAATCTGTTGTTGTGGTGACATGTATATTTTTTCTACTTTGTATATCAGTCTGCGTTACGGACGGCGAACATTACTTTAAAATAAATAGTTTATATTAGATTACTTTTTATAATGTTGCAATGTTTTAGTCGGTAAGTTTCTGTGCGGGACTGTTTATGTATGTACAGAGGTACTAGTTGTATTGTTCAATTCACAATTATTGTTTTATTTATCACAATTTCATAATGAACGTTGATCTAATTTAAGGTCTAATTGTTTTATTCGAATCATAAAAAAATTGTAAATACGCCAAGCGAAACGAAATCACATTGTATTGTTTCGAAATGTGTGATACGTTCTCTCATAGTAATAATTGGCGACTTGGGCTTTACTTTCCTCAGTGCCAGGAACTAAGAATTTTATAATTGCCCTTGTGTAATATTTGAATATTAATATTAGATAGATATAAGTTATGAAATTCCAGTTTTTAGTGGCAAATGCACTCATTTGTTATAGTAGTATTCATTTTATAAATTGGGGAAATGATATAATATCTCTCAGATAGAAATTTTTATGGAAAATATTATAGCTTTAGCAAAAGAGTCAGATTCGTATTATATTTTAAGTATAATGGCGTCAGTTGTAAGGTTTAGGTTTAATGCTGTGTAAAAAAGAATACTGATTCTCTAAAACTGAGTCTTTTATTTTAGAACAACCTGAAAGATACGGTCAGCAACGAAAGTTGATTAATACGTAAATTAACACAAAATTATTCAATACGCCTTTTCAACATTGCGTGTTCGATGTGGCAGAGCGGGAATGCAGGGAATGCTATAGCACGAGGCAGCATCAACGATGCGCGCTCTGATTCGCAACTGACGGTTCTGAGCGTCGAAACAACGATAAGAATGTTCTCGTAAGTAAACCAACCGATGCAACAATAGCAACAGCTCTCTGCTCGCCCCCAAATACATGGACCTAAAAATATGACTGGTGAAATGTGAGTGATAGGTCACCTCTGCTTAACCCTTCGATTTAAACGGGAATGATGTACTGTAGGTGTCCGTGTCAATAGTCTCCAGTCGGATAAGTATTTGAGGAGCTCATGGTAAATAATAACAGCCGACCGGGTCATCTTTACGTTACGCCGTTCTTGCTTAGTTGTTCCGTGGATGGGTGACCAGCCTCGGAGAGCACGTTAAGCCGGTCCTGGCTTTAATTTGTAGATCTGACAGTCGTTACAGGTATTGTAGTCTGTGGCTCAAACCGAAAGTCTGACAAACTAGCGTATTACCCAGTATTATCTGGTTTGTGGAGGTCAGATAGGCAGTCGCTTCATATGAAGTATTCAGTTGCATCCGGTTACTATGTTGGGGTCAGCTTCCAGTCTAACCGCCGATTGGGAAGAGGCTAGACAGATAATGACGTAAGTATAAGTATGTTTATTCCGTAGTACTAGAGAACTACGGTAGCACATGTTGGATTTACTGAATTTCAAAATCGATACCTCCTTGTTTTGAAGTTGGAATCATTCAAAATTCATATGCATGAGCAAGAAGATAGTGAAACTATTATTTTAATGGACATAATGTACAAAACCCTGGTGTGGTTCTGCTGTAGTTTCGTCGTAGAATAGTGGATTTATAAATCATTATGAAAAATTATTATCAAGACCAAACTACTGTTTCTGTCATGGCCGTAGGGTGACCATCATAGTTTTAGGACATCATAAAGAAGTTGCTGGATCATCCCAACGATGGCATAATAGCTAAATTCTCTACATAATCCTATCATGTACGGCCATAGTTTCACAGCAATCGTACAATTACATGGAAGTTTCTATTTTCTTTGTATTGTGTCGAGAATCGAGAAGATATTCTCGACGAGCTATCACTTACAACTCTATTCTGTGCCTGGGAATGACGTGATCGTGAATCTTTGATGTATTGTTTGTAAACTGCTCTCATTCAAGGTCTGAATACTATTGAAATCTTCTTTTTACAGAAAAAGCTTGTATACAAGACAATCTTTTTAGAGTATATCTATTTAAATATTAAAGACTTTTTTAAAGTGTTTAGTTATTATTTTGACGCCGATTGTTATCGGCCTGTTCAAAGTCAAATAAATATCGTAAGCATGCGCCTCCATCCACCAAAATCTTCAATGAAACTCGTATTTACCAACCAAACAAATTCAAAAATACTTGCGGCAGCACAGGAAACTAATGGTGTCTCTCTTTCACACACATAGAAAAAGCTTTAGGCTAGAAAGTGACAGCACAAATCCCCAAGCAACGATATTTACTAGCCAAGCTATAATTATGTGTGGTGTAGAGAAAGAAATAAATTATCAAGTGTTTTAGAAAAATCTTTTCAATATCCCTTTCTAGAGATCAATATTATATGCGACGCCGTTTCGCAATATTCAAACCCGCAGTAAATCAATATTATAGTTACGTCCGACTAAATCACAAAACGTTTGTTGTTTATTGAAATAGGTAAACAACAACTGAAAAAATACTAGAGGATTTGAGTGTATCATGATCGCCATTACTATGGGCATTATTAAATTAACGGTGCAAAGTGTGTGACGGAGTCAAGACGTAATTCATGTAGGAGTATCCTATCTTGAAGGTTTGCTAATTTATTTATAAAAAGAACGTAATTTTCTTTCAATTTTGGCGGGAGTCCTGGCACGTTGTATTGCGGTTGTCGAATGGCGATCTGTCACCTGTCGCCTCCTGGCCTCGTCAACGCCGATATAAGTTCATGTTTCAGTGGTTCTCAGTAAAATTAGCAGTGTAATAGTGAAATTCCTGGTGCGCAATCCATGTGTACATTCGACGATGCGTCGCGATTAGGCGGGTTAGATATGGATAGTGGTCGAGCGTGCCCAAGCTACGAAGCCGGGTTCGACGTGTGCGATCCCTTGGGGTCAGTGCTAGATTGGTCTGGTCGGGAGCCAGCGCGTATACTGCGGCGTCGCTGCCGCAGCGAAGGCGTCGAACGCTCTCCGTACGAGGATGTGAGTCGCGAGGCGAACCGCTACGCGGACGGTAATTGTCGCTATCACCGAGCCCTGCCCAACAAGAGCCATTTCACGCTGAACAACAGCGAACCGCACTACACGTCACCGAGGTTTCGTCAAGAGTGCTCGCTGCCGGCCGCCGAGAACGGCGACTACGTTATGGCCCATGAGCAGGACAGGTACCATTGGTGAGCACCACAACATAACCTATATGCTTGTAGTGCTTGGACACTGCTCGATTATCTAACCTAATGTCAACAACAGTTGGTGAAGTAAAGGAATGCATGCTATTTATATCTTGTTCTATTTGTCCATACAGGTGTTGTTCTCTGACCTAATGACAAAATTGCAATGACAGCAGATTAATGCAAATTCAAAACATTCCAAAGATAACAATAACATTACAACAAATTGCTTAATTTATCCGCAGCTACCAGCCAGGAAGATCAAAATTATACCCAAAAAACCCAGGCCGACCTTTACTAGTTACAACACTCTCCAATACTAAAGTAGATGACCGTTTGCCCAAAGTTGAGGAACTACTAGAAAAAGTTGACCAGGACATGATGGAGCTACAGGCAACGAAACAGCCCTTGAAATCAATACTCAATAACCCATTACCAAATTCACCACTTCATGGTATACTCAAAAAACCTAAGAACAAACATGATTTAAAAACTAATCAAGAAGGTCGTAGAAGGCAGAGAGCTGCCAGTGAATCTGACAACTTGTACTGCAATTTTAATATAACATCTCCAATACCAGGATATGATAAGTAAGTGGTTATTCTTATCAGTTAACATTGTGGGAACCATGTAATCAGCTATGAAAACAGCGATTTGATTTATTTAATAACTTTATTTTGCATGCAACGGAATACTTGACAATACAAATTGAATAAATTGATTTGTCTTACACATTTATTAGAGGTATTGTGCATGTTAGAATGCTATTTATTTTGTGATTAATGTGTTAAGCTTGTTTGTACCTAGAAGGAATAATTTGTAATATTTCATCTTTGTAGTCAATGGTTAAAATTTGACTGGAATTTTAAGATGAGGAAGTGTCTATTTATTTGATAGACTAAATTGTTTTTTTTAGGTTATACACATGCTCACATAGTCATAATGATATTATTTTATGTACTAACCCTAAAGTATTTATATAATGCTTGTCATCATGCAGAGTATCTTATCAATGGCTCATTTGTTTTAATTACATCTTGGATTTGCAGATTAATACAGTTGGTTTTCATGAGACTTATTAGAGAGAGAGATGGCTAAATTAAATATTTTATAAACAAAGATTTTAGGATGGGGCATATTGTTTTTTTGTTAAAATTGTAAACTGGAGCATGTAAATGTCAAAGTATCTGTCCTTAATATGAAAGGTCAAATTATTGTAAGCATTTTTTTTCTATCTAGAAAGAATAACAGATTATTACATCACACTATAATAATATTATAAAGGTGAAAGTTTGTATGTGTGTATGTATGTTTGTTAGTCTTTCACGCTCAAAGGCTAAACAGATTTAGATGAAAATTGGTATCAAGATTGCTATGCTTTAATACTTTTGATCCTGCAAAAATGCGATGTTCCTGTGGTATGATCAAATAACTACAATATTTTTTTCCTGATTTTTTACTAAAATCCGTCATATTGGTGACCAAAGTACTAGTACTAGGTAGGTCAGGTCGGTAGGTAGGAAGTTAGGTAGGGTAGGGTAGAGTAGTAAATATTATAAAGAGGTAGTGGGTAGGAATAATGCATTGGAAAGGTAACACAACACTTGCAACATTTACTTTTACCAGCTTTTAGCATCAAAGCATCAAGAATTTAAAAAAAAGTTCTTAAATACTGATGTCATTCTTTCTTCGATGTTTCAGTTCATGTACATTTTTTTTCTCCGCGGGCGCAGCCAGTTCATCTAAATAAGAAGTACATAAATAAGTATGTGTACATAAATATTTGTAAGATCTTGCAAATTTATGTTATCAAAGTATGACCTTTAGGTTATTGAAAATAGATGATAATATTTTAATGTTTAGGAACAGCAGTGGTGGCCCAGTGGTAACGAACCCGACTTACGAACAGTAAGTCGTGGGTTCGAACCCAGGCAGGCGCATTACTTTGTGTAATTTATTTCATCACCACTGCTCTCAAAAACGGTGAAGGAAAACATTGTGAGGAAACCGGCATGTCCTAGAACCAAAAATTCGAAGACATGTGAAATATACCAATCCGCACTGGGCCCGCGTGGTGGATTATAGCCCAATCCCTCTCACAGAGAGGAGGCCTGTGTCCCAGCAGTGGGAACATTATAGGCTGATGATGATGTAGGGAAAGGTGATGATTTATTTTGAGACAGTTACACCCACAGCCCACACAGGGCTCTGTCTATTATTAGCTGTTATGTAGGGCAGTATGTTAAAAGGATTATGTTAGGTGCTTGTTCGCTGAATCGACTCAGCGGATTGGAAACAATGTAGTCTTCACTTTATTGCTATCTTTACTTGATCCATCCATATTATATATAGGGATATATATCGCTCACCTAGTAATATATTGGCACATCTACGTTTTTTATATTTTACAGAAACGAAGATCAAAGATTTTATAAATGTTTAAAATTTATTTATGGGTTCATTTTACGTTTTTTTTACAGATTTTAAAAGTTTATTAAAAAATAATTATAATTAAGTAATTACTTGTAACTAATTAATTTTAAACATTAATAAAATCTTTGATCTTCGTTTCTGTAAAATATGAAAAATGTAGATGTGCCAATATATTACTACGTGAGCGATATATTTTTTTAATTTATACGAAAGTAACACTGTCAATTGTATGTTTGTTAACTTTTCATGTTGTAATGGCTGAATGGATTCTGCTGAGGTTTGGTATACCAGTAGACCGTCACTAGGGTTACAACATAGGATACTTTTTATCCCAGTAGTGTGTTCCTGTGGGATAGTTTTGACTTCCATGCAAGCGAATAGCTAGTTATAATACATATATGACTAAATTACATTTTCCTGAAATGGAATGGGTCTTTTTTACAAAACTTGATTAACGAAAGGTCAGGTGCGTAGTACTCGCAACCGGCGTCCGTGTATGACCAGATGTATGAACGTGGACGAGGCAAAAAGAGTATGTAACGATTGTAGCAGGTGGCGTTCTGTGATTTCTGCCTACCGCGAGGGCATGGGTGAGTTTGTGTTGAGTAATGAAAAAAAAAATGTTATATTTATTTCTGTTTATTCGAATAAGTAATGTAATTTCATTTAACAATGAAAAAGTTTTTTTTTCTAGTTTTATTACAATAAATATATTATTGTGTACGTATGATGGAATCAAAGGAGGTATCATACTTATGATTTGTGGCCACAAAACATCATCATGAAACCACAGAATGACGAATGTTTGGCGATGACGCGCGTAATCTGAAAATAATATTGACGCATGCGATATAACACGCTAATTTGAGCTCTATTTATACGGGGAGTAGGTTAAAAGTCAATCTACTTTTTTCTGTGGAATTTTAGAACTAACCAATAACAGGGCTATAATGATTTTAAACCTATTTTAATTTAGCTTCCTACTTCTGAATCAGAGGGGTTACCATGACGTCTTAAAGCAGAAGTAATTCCAGTGTGGGAAAGAGACAGAGCTTTACAGGTCGTCTAGCGCCATCTTTTTCTTATACTGGAATTACCCTTGATTTAAGACGTCATTTATGGTAGGCCACCGTGGTTTTATTCCTCAGGTCCAATAATAATGTTCTTGAGAAGAACCTAGTTTGTAATCTGTGTGCCTCATGAAAATTTAGTGAGTTATTTTAAGATTAATGAATGTTTGCTATCAGCTAATCAATCGTATATTTTCCAAAATAAAATAAACTACCTACGTCATTATGAAAATTATCAAATTTCCTATGCAAACGACCAAGTATACGCCAGCGAACTTGTGTCGGCCGCGGACATACAATGCGAAAACGAGATGACACGAGACAGTCTAGGCATAGAGTTTTAGAAATCCCGTACTAATCACTTTTCTACACGCACGTATAATACAAATGTCTGCAACTAGCACTAGTCTGGCCTTTAAGTAGACAAGGCCGAATTTAATTAGCTAGCGAATTTGGAGTATTCCCATTTGAGCACTGATTTTAAGAGCACCAAAGATTTTCCCTTTTGAGCAAAGGGAATCTTTGGCTCTAAGCATTGGGGCTCTTGAAATCGGTGCTCAAATGGGAATACTCCGCGAATTTTAAATCGTCACGGGTAAAATAATAAACAGTAGTGACTAGTGACACAAAAAAAAAGTAGATTTGTTTTTGGTCAATGACCGCCGTTAGTAATCTATACTACTTTCGATCATGTCTACGCACTTTCGCTAGCAAATAAAATTTGACCCTGTAAATTTTTTTTTACATAGGAAATAACACACTTTTTTCTCCCACTAGCACTTTGCCCGCGACTTCGTTCACAAAAATTGTGATAGCTCGGCTATGCATTATAATAATATAATTATAATTTATAGTCTATAGCATTCAGGAATATTGTAGCTTTCAACCAGTGAAAGAATATTTAGAAGTGAGTCATTAGTTCCGGAGATTATCCCTACTTACAAACTTATAAACAAATTTTACCTCTGTATTATATATGTATAATAGTATAGTTTTAATTCACAATTTTCTCTTTTGTTGTAGCCGCTTACCCTTCCAATCGACGAACACGAAACGCGCGAAAGACAACTCTGGATATGGTTACTCTTACGGTTCCGCCGTCGCAAGCCTTGGCCACGTACACCCAGTCACACACAACAAGAGCGCCCACAGGGGCTCCGCCAGTGCTGGGCTCAAAGCCGTCCGTCCTAGGAAAGAGTTGCTGATGAAGGATCATGAACATGATATGCATTTGTTGAGGACTACGGCTATCAATGACACGGCCATTCTTATTGAACCTATGGTGGATGTGGTGAGTAGATTACATTATTTTGTATACGGTTTAAGCCAGTGCCAGAAGAACTCCTGGCAAAATAATAACAGTCGCTCGGATCGGTTGGTCTTTGGATGGTTGGCCACCCTTACATACCGAGTTTACTCCGTGCCTCGGAAAGCACGTTAAGCCGTTGGTCCCGGCTGTCATATGTAGATCTTTGACAGTCGTTACAGCTAGTCAGTGGCCCGAAAGTCTAATGGAGTCTTACCAAAAGGTATACTATTACCCAGTACTAACTGGGTTGTGGAGGTTAGATAGGCAGTCGCCGCCCGTAGTTCAGTCGCCCCATGTAAAATATTGATATTCAGCTGCTTCCGGTTAGACTGGAAGCCGACCCCAACATAGTTAGGAAAAGGCTAGGCAGATTATGAATTATGACGTCGAACAAAACCACTTTATTGCGTAGCTTTCTACGTCACATCGACGTGTTGTGTAAAAGAACCGATAGTCGAACAAACAACTTCCATTCATCTGCCACATTGATATCACTAAAAATACGAAAGCATGACGTAAACATGATGATCCATCATCATAAAATGAATAGAGCACATCAAATGTACTCTATTCATTTTATGATGATGGATGACGGCCTCGTTGGTCCAGTGGTCGCAACGTCAACCAGAGTTTTTCATCTGGAATATCTCAGTAGCTGCCCAGTCTGAATTTGTGACCGGTGGATGGCAATAAGCACGACCCTTATTAAATGGAACTTTAATCATTACTGGCGTAATGTAGGTGAACTATCGAACGATTGTAGATATATTTCACTGCAGCCTGATGAAGTTCACAGGAGTAGCACTGGGGCCATTGAAAATGTTTAGATGACATGTGTTTTAATTATAGGTATTTCACAAGCTTTTATATTTTAAATAGAATTTTAACTTTTTTATTTTAAATGTAATTTGATTGTGTTTTTACTTGGAGGGTATTTTTAAGAGGTATCTGTATATGTAGTAGCATCGCATTGGCGTTAGAGCTGTTAAGATGCTATTTATGAAATTTTTAAATAAATAAAATAAATGATATTCCTCTGCTTTACTCTTCGCGGAAAGAAGCGTGATGTTATATATTATTCACCGGTATCAGTGGCGCCGGCGTCGTCATGTGATTCTGTATTAGCGTCGGCGTTAGCGAAGCGTGAGCGCAGTGCAGTCATATGTGCATTTAGGGCAGGGGTTCCCAACCAGTGGGGCGCGCCCCACTTCGGGGCGTAGAATGATACAAAGGGGGCGCGACGAGCGGTTTAGGTATTTATTAAAATTCATAATTTCGCCGCGGACTGCGAGTTACTGACTGCAACAGCGACAAGTCAATTGGTTAATAAAGTGCAAGCACAATGTTCTCACTAATCATTTATAGTATGTTGTACTTCAGTTATTTGATTACTTATATACCCACTTATCACTATCACTACATTTTATAAAACAAAGTCATCCGCCGCGTCTGTCTGTCTGTTTGCGATAAACTTACAAACTACTGCACCGATTTGTATGCTTTTTTCACCAATGGGTAGAGTGGTTCTTGAGGAAGGTTTAAGTATATAATTTGTCAAGTTTTTGTTGCGGAAACGGGATCAAAATTTCATGATTACTTTTGGCCGCGATAACCGACATCCACGCGGGTGAAGTCGCGGGCATCAGCTAGTGATTAATAAATTGCATTAAAGTTTTCATCGTTTATTTTATTTCCATCGTAGTTGGGTTGGGACAAGGGGGGCGTAGTTTTTTGGCATACACTTGAGGGAGGCGCATAGGGTAATAGGTTGGGAACCCCTGATTTCGGGAGTACCGACGTATGTATTTTAAATACGAGGAATCGGCTTGAGCTGGTTAAAAAAACCTTTTATGTTCGTGTAATGAAACATCTAGAATAGTAGTCATAGAACCGAAGTGAGGCGAATGACGTCTTTTTCTTAGTTTACGAAACGTGCGCTATGTAGGCGTTGTCGTGCAAGACCGTTCACTGAGTGATGGCTCTCGCGAAACCATGATAGTCACCTGCCAAGTTTACTCTTGGCAGGTGACTTTCATGGTTAAGTAAGTCGTTATCTTGGTGGCTATATCATAGAATAAAAAGCTTCGTGAAATTCCTAAATTCATAGTCTCATTGACAGACATCGCACCAGAATCGAATCGCATTTTTCTATGCTTCTGTCCTTTTACTTTGGTCAGAAACTCAGAAGCGAACCGTCATTTGCTAGAGCGGGACACAGCGGGATTGTTGCACCGTTGGGTCTAGAAGATCATCATTATCATCATTTTCGCCCATTGATGTCCACTGCTGAACATAGGCCTCCCCAATTGATTTCCAACGTGCCCGGTCCAACAGGTATGAACCCGACCTATTCATAGTAAACAAGTTTTTGCTCTAGTGGCGCTACTCGCTATAATTAGAGAGAGGGACCATTAAACTAATCTCTCATTGTACATAAAACTTATACAAAGCGAGGTTAGGTTATACTGGTTCGGGGTGCAAGGGACACCGCGACAACAGTTACCACGTATTCAGCACATCGTTCTGAGCCCCCCACATCGAAATTTTACATCGGTTATTAAAAAAAAAGACGTGTGGCACTCGGAGACTGCCGCGGTAAAGCTATTCTATAAGGGTTTGGTTTTCGCACTTAGTCCCTAAAGGTGGACCATTGTGCGTGCGCGGTAAAGCTATTGCATAGCATTTTTTTTTTTTTTATAATTACATAAGTTGATAAAAAAGAAAAAAAAAACGCGGTAAAGCTATTGCATAGCATTTTTTATCAACTTATGTAATAATAATTATTTATTCACTTTCGTAGTGTCAGATATTGACAAGCGTGGTTATTATTTTTATATCTGACACTACGTGTTAGGCACTAGGTGTTATGTTATTTTCGTTAAGGAATTTCTGGATTCGGTCTCCACGCTCAAGGCCCGCGATAGAAGCTATGCAATACTTAGCTTAAAAATCAGCTGTTCCTTAAAACAGCGCAGTTCTTACACAGTCAAAATGTATGGAACAGCTGATGTTTTTCGTCGGCGCCAGTGTCCCTTTCACCCCGTATAATTAAAATGATCATTTGGTCACCAACTAAGGATTTTCTAAAATTCGTCTTCTTCAGGGGTTAGAAAAGAGACAAAACTGTCTATGGCAGTTCGTTAATTTTGTCGACGGGAGATCCGATATCACCTCTTACCCTTATCCCAATTCATTTGGGGTCGGCGCGGCATGTCTACTTATTCTATACTTTACTCGTCCTGTCGTCATCTCATCAGAAACCTTTGCCATATCATTCTTCGCACAGTCCATCCATCGTTTCTTTGGTCTTCCTCTACTCTGATCACTCATCCACATTCATACAAACTTTTCTCACGACATTTTCCTCGGGAGATCCGATATATTTGACAAAACAAAATGTTCAAAAGCTCAACAATCATAATATTCTTCTTTCTTCATCAAACGCTTTTGACATTGTATAAACCACACGCAACTATCAAAACAGGTACAGGTTATAACGATTAGTCAACTTTATTTTCAGCAAAACTAGTAAAATACTGCTTAGTAATACTTGAAAGCGAATACAGACATCGTTTTCGTTTCATGTAAATTAATTGCGTGCGATTATCGCATGTTATCGTTTTGTTATTTTAGTGGCAAACGCGTCTTTAATTTAAGCATTAAAGCGCTGACTTAAACGAGCTAACATTAACCTGACTGAAATATGTTACGAGTTATTTTCTACATTTGACTGCCTCGTTGGTCTAGTGGTCGCAAGCGTGACTGCTGAGAGTGCTGAGCATGAGGTCCGATTTCCAGGTCGGGCAAAGCGTTATTGGGTTTTTCCATCAGGAATTTCTCAGTAGCAGCCACGGAGTTTGGATTTGCGCCCGGTGATAGCAGTAGGCTCACCCCCTATTATAGGCTGGTAATTAGCGACTGATACTTACACACGTGATTGTACTCATGATAACAAACGCGCGCGCGCGGGCGCCTGTGACCTATCAGCTGTTACGGTAGCCATACACGCATGCATCCCAGTTATAAATGTAAATGCAAAACCTTCATGGCAAACAGAGTTCCATTCCAAGGATTACTGTACATTTTTCTCCTACGTTCGTTCACGATGAAAAATAGTTTCATAAACAGCTGAATTTCATGGTTCATTCGATCATCATCAGTGGACTGTTATAGCAGTTTCGGCGTATATCTTTTTAGCAGCATTATTTGCCACTGGCGAGATGTTACTCGTTATGCAGGATAAGCAGCATCTAACCATCATCAGCTTCTATCAGTCCACTGCTGGATATAGTTCTTATCTTTTTGCCTCGATCGTCGGCTTCTCACATCCAGCTGCTACCAGCCAGCCTGCCAAGATCGTTGCTCGAATTAACCCGAGGGCATCCTACCTTTCGCTTGCCAATGTCATGGTTCACTTATGCCGTACAATTTGGATGAAGCAACCAAATTGATTGGTCTCAACTCAACTCTAAATAAAAGTGAATAATTTTATGGAAGCTCTTATCTCAATTTCTTCGCCTTTCAATCAAAGTGAATCTAGTTGAAGGTCCAACATGGCTTCGCTACGGGACTGTTCGAAAGAGATACTGCGGCCCTGGAACACAAAGGGCAAGGAAGGAACATGGATGGGTTTTAGTCAGTACAAGTCTGACACTCCCAGAGCGGGATTTGATGAATTCCCATCCGAAAGTAAAAAAAAAGGGTACAACATGGCATGGGGATATTCCGATGAAACAAAGTGAGACTGCGGTACTCCATCACAAACGATGGCCGAACTCATCTTAACTACAGCAGCACTTTGAGGGACCTTGTCGCAGCCATTGCTAACACGGTTGAGCTCTGGTCGAAGTTCATTAAACCTCTTTATGTATAAGAATCATCAAAAAAAGAAGATTTTGGTTTAACCATGTATGCAAATTGCTTTGTGCTACAATGAAAGCGACTTGCCTCAACGACACGGAACCCTAGTGTGGAGACCAGAGATCTTTTTAGGGTTCCGTACCCAAAGGGTAAAAACGGGACCCTATTACTAAGACTCCATTGTCCGTCTGTCTGTTTGTCTGGCTGCCTGTCACCAGGCTGTATCTCATGAACCGTGATAGCTAGACTGCTGAAATTTTCACAGATAATGTAATTCTGTTGCCGCTATCATCTTCCTGCCCTTATCCCATTCTATTTGGGGTCGGCGCAACATGTTTTCTTCTTCCATTCTCCCCTGTCAGACGTCACGGCAACATTTACTCCTTTCTCTTTCATATCAGTCTTCACACAATCCATCCTTTTTTTTTGTTTTGGCCTGCCTCTCCCTCTCCATCCATCAACATTCATGTCCATCACTCTTTTAGTAACATGCGTTTCATCCCTCCTCATTACATATCCATACCAAGACAAACGACTTCCTTTCAATTTTTCTGTAACAGCACTTTCAAACTTCCTCTAATATACTCATTTCTTACTTTATCCATTCTTGTCACTCCACAAATCCATCTTAACATTCTCATCTCCGCTACATGCAATCGTTTTTTATCCATCTTCTTCACAGCTCAGCATTCTGACCCATACAGTACGAATAACAAATAATAAAAATATAAATTATTAAATAATGAAAGGGGCATCCCATACAAGAAACGTGTTTTTTTTTCGGTTTATGGTACGGAACCCTTCGTGCGCGAGTCCGACTCGCCCTTGGCCAGTTTTTTTGATGTAATGTACTTCTGAAACAATAAAGTTATTTATCTTTGCTATTAGCCCAGTAGTTGTTAGCTTTCCGTGTTCTCTACAACACATTGTTTCCGTCGAATATCTATCATCGCCCATACAAAATCTATTCATAATTTGTCTGAAGATTCAAGTTTCGCGAGATTGTTTATTTCACCTCTATGAGTCATGTTCAAATTCCTCCGAGGTATATGTATAGGAGTTCGTTCTAACTGAACCACGTGCTTTGAATCCTATGCGTTAAATCTGAATTTATCTTGGAATTGTGTCAAAGGAGTGCTTTTCGAAGATAATTTCGCGAGTATGACATTTTTGTTAAGTCTAGTCGCACGCGAGGTGATTATCTGTGAATTTAATCGAAAGCTTTTGAAATCTTCGGAGAATAGTTTGAGAAAGATTTTTTTTCTAAACACAGCTTGTCAGTAGCATGTTTGCTTGCGTGTCATACGGGTCTGAAACTTCATTTAAAGTACCATAAAAATCAAAGCAATCAAAACATCCTTGTGAAATAAATCAAACTTTCCACAGTATACGCGTTCATAAAACACCACAAAACCCATAACTGTCCCCCTTTATCATTTCAATCATGTAAAACACAATAAAATCGAATATCATAATTATAAAGGAGGCTATAAAAAAAAGTTTACAACCAGCCAGCTTACATCACTCGAATAAAAAACGATTGTTTACATTTCACAGTCTTCACGGAAGTAGTGGAATTCTTTAACAGAACAGAAGATATTTTCGGTTAAATGACGAAGTTTTTCTTTTTATTAATGTGACGTAGTTACTAGGGGTATAGGTTATGCAAGAAGTGGCCAAGCTATAGTGAGTCTTTCAACGAGGTTATGACGGGATCGCAGTGGCTAGTCAGTGACGTGGGTCCGTTCGAGACGCGCGTAAATCTTGGAGATTAGGCATGGGTTTCCTTGGAAAAGTTTGGAAGAAGTTTTCTCACGTAAGTCGTGAAAATGTTGTTGTTATTACTTTAAAAAATACTATTTACTTTGTTAGTTTCTATGAATAGTGAAACATCACTCTAACCGGTATAAATAATTTAGTAGTTGGCTACATTATTATAAAACAAAGTCCTCCGCCCATCTGTCTGTCTGTTCGCGATAAACTCCAAAAACTACTTCACCGATTTTTTAAGCTGTTCTCACCAATGGATAGTGGTTCTCGAGGAAGGTTTTAGTATAATTAGTCAAGTTTTTTTTGCGGGAACGGGATCAAAATTTCGTGATTACTTTTGATCGCGATAACCAACATCCACGCGGGCGAAACCACGGGCATCAGCTAGTTAAGTATAATGAAAGAAAATCAATATGGTTGTCGTCACATAATGTCACCAAACAACACGCACACTGAAACTTTTACATTCACGAAATATGAAACTAATATTGAAAAGTTTACAATTAGTTATTGATCTCCTAGACTTGTCGGTGGCGCCCGTTTGTCTGTTCCTTTTGGCGCGGTTTTCAGCATTACTTGGCGAATGGTCGAAGAAAGATATTGATCACTGGTTTACATGTAAGAACAGATAAAAACTTTGACATAAGTGTAGTAAATGATTCGATTACTATATAAGGAAACGGTTTATGGACGTGTCAAAATTATAAAGGTGATATAATTTGTTTAAATGTTAACAGGTTAAATCCTAGTTGCGTTGCCGCGTAGGTATGAAACGTTTAATGATTACTGGTTACATCTCGACTAGCCCTGTTTTATTGTCTGTTTAATTCTGTACACTTTAGATTTTATTGTGGCATCGGTTCATGCGACCTGGCTGCATGCCAAAAGTGTACAAAATGTCAATACGATGCATTATCACTGTTACTACCGTGCCGTTTCCATCTCCTGTCAATTTGTACATATTAATTAGACAATTAGTCGATCATTGTAATAGAAAGTGTAAAAGAAAATCGCAGTTTCGAGTACGTAATTTAATCAGGTGTTTCAGTTCAAAAGTTGACCTTTGTGTTGACAGCCTTGACATGTTTTGTGCGGTTATATTTGAAAGCGATCTGTTTCGTTTGAACGAAGAAGAAATTACAATAAGTGTGGGTTTGTTGAGACACCAGTGATGCTTGCCAAAACAATTTGCGAAAGTACTGGAGATCGTCGGTGCTGGTAAATCTCTGAATTCCTCTACTTATTTCCGTCGACCTATTTCTATGACTTGATTATCCTAATTTATGTTGCTGATATTTACTTAACATACATAAACACGCCCTTTCCCATGGGAGTAGTTTTTAATGCTTCAGGAACTCGATGCGCTCTGTGATACGGGACATATAGTCTCGAGGACTGATATCAGTCCCCGCAAATACCCGCCTCACAAAGCGCATCTCTCGAGGGCGTGTTGCTCTCCTTTACTTAACAACTATATCATAAGATCCTTTCATAATATATATCTGACATGCAATTTACAATTAAACTTCGCATCATTAGCCTTTCGGCTTCGTATAACGCACTACACGAAATACGAAAACGTGCTTTCTGTTAATCAAAACTTTATCTATTAAAGCCTAGTAAATTAGGTCGTTTCTATGTAATTTCCTGAAGTGTTGTTTCAAAAACACTCTAAAATCTCACGCCATTAACGAAGTGGAGATTCTTATCCAAAAGCCAAGAAAACTTTCGTGTTTCTCATCTATCTTATAACGTTGGTCAATAGTCTTACCTTTAATATCTACATGGCACTTGAAAAAACGATTGAAACATGGGCGTACCTATACACCACTACCTATCTGATAAAAAAATACAGCCGTGATGTTATTTTTACTTTCTTCTTTTTAGCGTGTCGATGGCAATCTATATTGTGCCGGCCCAGAACTGAGCTACTAGTTTGGTGTTGTCGGTAGCATCCATCAGTTCCTGTAGTGAACACACTACAGGACATGCAGGACACGATATTAAGTGCCCCATTGTTTGTAGAACAGCACCACATTTTTACTTTAATAAACGTTGATAAAATATAATCAAATCTAATAATCAAAAATTCAAGACTGTTTCCGCGTATTTTCTATGCAGCTTTAATTTTTCCGACCTTTTTTTCGCGGCCTCTATACAAGGCTTTCGAAACTCTCTAAGCTAACATACTAGTGAGGGAAGACTTAGTTATTCTTAAATCCACTTACATAGGCTGCCTACATGTGTTCTAAATCTAAAATATTTCTAAGAGCCTTGACCCACTGGCTGCTTTGTTATTCTTTAGCCGGAGCAAAGGCCTGATTTCACCAGCCAGATGCGAAACTTAAATATTTAACACATTTCTGTGTTCTTCCTTGTTAAAAATGTAATAATATTGCTCAATTACACGGATAAAATACTGTCTGTACATTGCTACGCAAAATATTTGAAAATACAGGCGTTTGCAATGCTTGGAAGTTGTTATATGTTTGTTATGTTCAGAGTATTTGGCTCATTTTCATGTACAATTATTTCGAGAATTGAAGCAGTCGTGTTACAATTAAATTGTTGAGTGAGGTATACAATCGAGGACACTCCCGCCTGATTACCACTAAGCTCATTTTTGCTTGCACTCACGCGCGTGAAGCGCTCTCTAGCCGGGCGGGGCGCCTCCGCATGATTCAAGTGAAAATTTTTATAACTGATCAGGCGGAAAAGGCCGCGACTGTACATTGGATTTTGTCGTTTCGTAGCTTCTCTAAGATCTATGATTTAATTAATTGTGTCAAAGTTGTCTAATTTCTACTATTCCGCAAAAGCTTAATAATTTACGATCATCAACCCCGACATTACGAGACGCAACTGACCTTCGCACCGGTTAACATTTCTAATGCATGCCGTGTTCCCGATCCGAAATTCTATCTGCAGAAATGAAGACATTTCTACAGGGTGAACACCGACGCACATAAGGTTACTACGTATTGAGTACCTATATCATTTTGGACCTACATAAAAATATTTCATCGGTAATTAAAAAAAAATTGCTGTTTCCTACAAATGTGCAATACCTTGCTCAGTAATAATGTATGGAACAGCTGCTTTTTTGTGCATCGGTGTCTCTTCCGCCCTGTACTTTTTAAAGCTTTCATCCTTTATTTAGGAAACGTTCAAAAATGTTGTAAGTATGATCTATCCACCTTCGTCTTAAAAATAACTCTTGTGTAAAAATTCACGCTGCCAACCCCGACAGTTTAGACTGCGTGCTTCCAAAACTGGATCACGCTACTCAAAACCTATTAACACTTCAACAACTTCCAAAATGTTTAAAACACCTGTTTATTTCCGTATAGCCACGCCAAGATTCACCCACGCCTACCTGCCCAGCGGTGAGCCCGGCCCTCCCGGTGAGCTCGGGGACCGCCGTACCTCCAGCCAAGAAAGTCAAGACCAAGAAGAAAATCAAGAAGCAAAGCATCGTCAAGATGAAGACTGGAAGCAAAACTGATAGTATCGCACTTGAGCTGGATACTGAAGAGTGAGTTTAATTATGATATTTTTGTTTGGAGGGACGCTCTAGAAGGACATACACTGACCTTATTGGACACTATTGGTGAAGTTCTTCAGAAAGGTCAGGTGTGTTACACTCGCAACCGGCGTGCGTGTATATCCAGATATATGAACGTGGTCGAGGCGAAAGGATTATGTAAGGATCTCGCAGCAGGTGGTGTTTTGTGGTTTCTGCCTACGCTCATGGAAAAAGGCTTGAGTTTATGTATGGATTATTTTTGTCGTTTTTTTGTTTTGCGTGGGCGTGACATATCGGCTGTCTGTCTATTTAAAAGTACGTTCAAATAATAATAATTGTGTGCGTTTCGTTGGTAATTGACAGATGTTGATGCTATAGTCAATATAATGACACAAATATAAACTCACGCTCTTTTAAAGAAAAGAAAATGCAATAGAAAATCTCTTGGAAGAAAAGTGTTGCATTGCGAAACTTCATTGTATCCCAAGCTTTCAATACAAAATAATCTATAACTACAGTAATGTCAAATTATTGATTAATTGACTTAAAAACTAAGCTCATTTATCCATCGCGATTTATTGCAATCGGCATCTTCTCAGTTCGTTGGCGCATCCTACTTGCGCTATTTTCTCCTTTTGGTCGCACAAAAATACATAATAATGTAGTTTAAATAATGTTTTAGCCAAGTGACCCGTTTCCTGTTTTTACTGAAATTTAGATTTGCGAAAAATTTCATCGCAAAAAATAAAAACAGTTATGGAGCGATACGGCCATGTTTGACAGGGTTTCAGCAGGATAAAAATATAAAAAAAATTATTATGGTATTCAGTATCTAAAATAGTTGAAACATAAAAATGACACGAGTGTTACTGAAAACGTTTATCTTTCTGTGGACCTCGTTTTTCTTCTTGAATATACAACAGTTTTTAAAGAGGTAAACGTAAACGCTCATTAAAGTTTTAAAATTTATTTTTGAAGTGAAAACTTCTTTAGCATCGTTGTGGTTTGAAAGTCGATGAAACGAAAACGCGACAGTAAAAAGAGACAGACACATAAATTCATAAGATTTCACGTGGGAGAAAATGAGATAGGAAGCATTATACAGTGTTTATCTTGAAGCCAACATTTTTGAAGGTTTCACTTCTACCACGTGTGAATTGCACACATGTTTTTTTTTATGATGTTTAAATCTGCAATAGAATCGAGGAGGTTTGTGTGTACAATATAAAAAAAATCGCATTGTTTTGTCAAGTTGTAAAATCCGTCCGAAAAAGAGGGATGGGAACTGGTTCCATTAATTAATAAATCAAGACGGATTCTCTGTTACTTCGGTGCGAATCAAAGGCAGTATAATTACTGCTCAAACCTCGTTAAACATTAAAGTCCTGTCTCGCCATTTTGTACCGTATTTCACCTAGTACCCCGCAATGCGGACTGCGACATCCCTCCAGCGGTTAATAGCCTACTTTCAGGATATTTTCCTTTTCAAAGCCTATTCGCTCGCTACCTTAACGACTGCCCATTTTCCGGGTTTCGCTAGACTGGTCGTTATGAATTATTTCTTATATCATTTTGAAGAACATTTAGATTGCCAATCATCGTTATGGTTTCAGCTGTAAGACATCCTGAACCTATGCCTCTCCCAAGCGTCGGCACATCGTCAGCTTCTGTGCCTCTTTTTTTTTCGGATGGGAAATCATCAAATGACTTCTCCCGCTCTGGGCAGAGCGGAAGGGAGTGTCAGACTTGTACTGACTAAAACCCATCCATGTTCCTTCCTTGCCCTTTGGGTTCCAGGGCCGCGGTATCTCTTCCGAACAGTCCCGCACCCCATCAGCTTCTGTGCCTCTCACGAGGTAACGTTATGACTGCGAATAGTTGAAATAAAAATCTTTATCATCTTGACTGCCTCATTAATCGAAAAAAAAAAACATTTTGCGGGTCCTACGCGGTCCCCAAGTCGCGCAAAATATATTTTTTTATTTAGGAATTCTCGGGGACAGTCTAAAATTGAATTTTGTGTCTGGTTGATAACAATGATCTCGCCCTTATTACATGGGACTTAAACATAATTTGCGAAATGTGGGTGTGGGTGGACAAACCTCTGCTTAATCTTACGGTGACAACAGGTGTTATGTTATAAACTTCACCATAGTCTTATCGATTCCTCAGTGCGAACAGCAGATCTCCCTCACCAGACGCACTGGAATACTGGCAAATGGAGACAGACGCAGCTATAGCGGAGATGGAGAAACTGGAGAAGCCGGCTCTTCCTTCCACGGATAAGGAGAAGGAGAAGAAGAAAGAGGAGGAGAATCTCATGCTGGTTACCAAACTGTCCACTAAATTAAACGGGACGGTTGTTACACCTAAGAAAGCTGGTTCGAAGGGTAAGTTGTCAAAATAGTTGGTAGTTGGTTGTTGTATTTCACGAAAGTCTTCGAGGATCAGATCAGAGTTGCCATCCATCGGCGTTTCTCAAGATTCGCCCAAGTTATAAGACCTCTTGAAAATTAAGGATTATAGTTCCCCTTTTAAAAGAAGATACGCAGTTTTTCCCCTTAGCGCAAATTAGACATGAATTATCGAGCAAAAGCAAACGTCCGGCACGGGATAACGAACAAGCTTACTTTAAAGATGGAAGCGTTCGTCAATCTCTTCAATTTTTTAGTCTTCAAAAAGTTAAATTCAAGTAATTTACCAACATAAGGTTCCATTAAAATGTATCTTCGTGCAACAACTTAGTTATTAAGCTGTAGATACTAAGAATATTATTACGATTCAGCACTAATTGTAAGTTAAACACTCACAGACAAAGTCGTTTAAAATGAATTTGAATATGCACCAGCAAAACTACTTAAGAATATCACATTTTCATTATATGAAATCAATACAATTGTACACTTAATAGCATTCTTGAGTATTATCGACGAAGATCGATGCACTTGATGTAAAAGATCACTGTATATTATGGTTTCATAGCACGCACAAAAGTGGCACTATGTCCTCAGACCGCGAAAAGTATTGCGTGTAGTTTGGAGTGACGCAAACAAAAAAAAAAACTCAGAAAATTTGAATTTCGCGCGCGTGTCAGAGATTTGAGTAAGCATTCCTGAACGTTTAAGCATGTTTACATCAAGTTCGACTGTTCCATAAAAACAAACGTCAATTCAAAACCATGTTCTATTTGTAGTACAATGCCAACCCAACCACAATTCACCCTCCAATACATTTTAACGTTGTTTGCAGACAAAATGAACAAGGACCAATTGTTTCTGACAAGTTTGCACACGACAAATCCGTTCAAATACATACCGGCACGCAAAGGCAAGCCAACCCCACTTGTTCAGATTTTACGTCGTGTTACCAAGTCGATAGATTTTGTATGAAAAGACACGCTATACCGTAATAACTTCAATTAAGGGAACGTAACTTTGAATAACTTCTATTAGAGTTACGTGACGTTAATAGGAGTTTTAGAAAGTTTTGCTAATGTGTCTTTTGCGTTTTTTTCCTTATATTTTTCGTATTGTTTCCCGTTTTCACTAACACCAAGCCCTAAATGAAAGTATTAAATAATGGGTGTAGATATTACCCTTACGAAGCCGAAAGTTACTGGTTCTCCCCGTCATTGCGATATTTTTTTCTTCTGGGCCAAAGGGAAGAATTTATCTTTTAGTTACTAGGAGATATAAGAGGTCAAAAGTCCAACGTTTTCACAATGGTTTTTTTAATCCGTTTTTTAATGTTATACCTTTACTTTAAATACCTCCATGGCCATGTCATACATTAGCACAATGTTTTAATTGTGTTCTACCGTAAAACGTGATTTTTCACCCCAAAAGATAAAGTCGTTTCCCAGCAATAATTTTTACGTAGAGTTACTTAGTTTGATGTACAGAATGCTTGGTTAAGAGCCCCCGCACACGACGACTAGTGGCCGCCACAAGTTGCGGACGCGTTTCTCCATACATTTAGTATAGCATCGGCGCACACCGAGCGTTTGAGTGGCCGCGTGACTAGTGGCCGCCACAAATTGCGGACGCGTTTCTCCATACATTTTGTATAGCATCGGCGCACACCGAGCGTTTGAGTAGCCGCGTCTGAGCCACAAGCTGCGGGAGTCGACCGCGCTCGCTACTTGTGGCCGCGTTTTGTCGTTCGACTCGCGCGCACACACGGCTACAGTCGTCGTCCGCCTGTCGAGTACCACTTGAACAACTGTCGCAAGTGGCAGCAGCTGAAGTCCGCATCCAGCCACCAGTGGCCGCCGCTGGTGGCGGCGTGTAGTGGTATGACTGAACCACTGGTGGTAGAGTTCAGTAGCGGTGACTAGTGGCTCAATGTGCGGAGGCTCTTACGGCTTCGTGGAGGGTCGGTTTACACCTTGTATTAATGCACTGTTGCAATTTCAACTCTTAAAATCCATCAGTGTGTAACTAAATAAAGCGTACTTTTAATTAGGCATTAAGTGTCCCTTATTCTTAGTGAAAACGGTGAAGTATGTCGTTGTTGTTTCGGTGTCCCGTAGATGTAGATGTAAACATTATGCGTAGTATGCGGATATTTTTTTAAATTCAATCTTTGGCACTAGTTCAGTATTTCGTCATTTTGTGTGTTCACCTGTTTTCTTTCACTTCTACACCGTAAGCCAATTTGAATGACACCTATTTTCTCTCGTTTCTGTGTCGTGTTTTATTTCGGCACTGGAAAAACTTGCACGTTCGATGTACAACCTTCTTACAATAATGAAAAAAAATAAACGATAATTCTCTGTTTTATTTTGATTGTTTCGTTCAGTAAAACTAAGCTTCTTAAACATCGTTACTATTATAAGGTTTTATTGACTAGTTTTACAGTTTTTCCATTTCATATTTTGATAATCATGTCTGCATTTTCACTAGTGTTTGGTCAATTTTACTGTAAATTACTTTTATATTAAACCCACATTAGTATTATAGTATACGGAATACAAAAATGGTAACTTAGTTTTTTTTAACATTTTAGAAGAATATTTGTCTCATTTCAACTAATTAATTTCATGATAAATCGAAGTAAACGGTTCTTGTTTATCTATTTCTAAAACTTAGTTTTTCATTTTCAGAATCGCCACTCCAACTACCCGAATCAGTGTCAAGTTGCCTCCGAGCCTCCCTCTTCCCCCGCGTACCGCCCTACCTCAAGTTCATAGGCCACGAAGAGAGTCCCTGCCTTAAAATACCCATGCCCATACAGAAGCATCTCAAATGGAAACTGACTACCATTACGCCTATAGTTGTTAAGAAAACGTTGACAAACTCTGGCTTTAGACTGGTGAAGAGCGAATGTGATACTGCGGAATGTCCTCAGGAAGGTATGATCTTTTTTTGTCTTTTGTAGATAGGGTGATTCTTTTTTGTTTTCTAGGATTAGGTCTTGTGTAATATTGGAGCTGCATATGAAGTGTTTGTAAGAATAAATGCATTATTTTGATAGTAGATCAGTTTTAAACAGGGATGTTATGGAGCTCCATAACAGTAACCGAAACTATCGGATATCCGAAATAAAAATTAACCGTCACCGTAACCGTTTCAAAAGTTTCGGATAGTTTCGTATAAGGGCGGAGTCTAAATAAAACGACATGCTTCAACAGGTTTTTGTTTCACCGCTCGCGCGCCACGTGAATCTTCCAGTTTGTTTATTTCTAGTCATAACTCTTTCATAACTAGTTATTTTTTTATTATATCCGTAACCGAAACTATCCGAAACTAACGGATAATCCGAAATAATTACATAAACGTAACCGTATCTGAAACCGATATAATTTTATTCCTATATCCATATCCAGATCCGAAATATCATATCCATAACATCTCTGTTTTTAAGGTAAGAACGAGATAGTTTTATGTAAACGGGTTTTAAAAAGTTTTGCGATCAGCTCTCGAAACGCCATTGTTTCGGTTTTGTCGCTTGATTTGTTGTTTTATAACTTTGTATCTATTTGTTAATAAGTATAGTGTAGCTAAATTAAAGCAGCTCAGAAAAGTTTTAAAATTACTAATCGTTTAGTTCCTCATGCATATTATGAATGTATGACAATACTTTTTTTGTTACCACACATTGAAATGAAACTAGTACATTTATTTCCATTAAATGTTACAATAATTAAATATGGCGGACGGTCCTACTAAAACCTCTAAACCAGATCCTTACTATTTGATTTCAGAAACAATAGAATGGGTTGGCATATGGGGCAAACACATGAAATCAATAATGTTCAGAGCGATCAAAGACGGACAAAAAATGAACCATTTCCCAGGCACGTTTCAAATCGGTAGGAAGGACCGATTATGGAGGAATTTACAGAAACTGGTCAATAAATACGGTATCTGTGAGTTTGGTATCATGCCCAAGACTTATGTGTTGCCTCATGATATTAAACTGCTGAAACACGACTGGGAAAAGTATGCAGCAAATAATGAAAGGTGGATTATTAAACCGGTATGTATTTGGTGTTGGTTTTTATTATAATTACTGCTTAGAACCATTTTTGTATGTTCTGGCTAAACCAGCAGTGAAAAGAGGAGAGGGGTCTGCACAGTTTGATAATCATTGTCATATGATGCAAATGCAAAAAAATATGATACTAAATATTGTTGTTCCAACGCTTAGAGCTGCAGTTACCAAGGAGGGATTTTATTGGGTAAATTGAGTAGTCCAAACAACAAGAATAGACAACTAGTTGTACTATGAGGTGTTGTTTGGCTTAGTAACTGAGTTTTGAAGGTCAGATGCCCAGTAACTGAGTTTGGAAGGCCACATGCCCAGTAACTGAGTTTTGAAGGTCACATGCCCAGTAACTAAGTTTTGAAGGTCACGTGCCCAGTAACTGAGTTTTGAAGGTCACGTGCCCAGTAACTGAGTTTTGAAGGTCACGTGCCAAAGTAACTGAGTTTTGAAAGTCACATGCTTAGTAACTGAGTTTTGAAGGTCACATGCCTAGTTGCTCCATGTAAAATACTAGTACTCGGCTGCATCTGGTTAGATTGGATGTCGACGCTCACATAAAAGCAAGACTGACTCGAGTCAGGTGTGATTTAATTTAGTAGTATTTTTTTTATTTAGACGTGTTTTATTCCAGCAAAGTTCAAGCAACCCTAAAAATAGTTGAACTCGACATTGGCATTGCATCTAAAGTTCCATACTGACGAGAATGTCGATATTTACGATAGATTTACGACGATATTCGAAAGTCAATGCCGCGTTTTTATTTACGTATGTCTAGACTACATAAAAGAGGGGTGCATAAATATACATCGATTTGAATGACGTACCCTTTTTTTTTTTTTTTTTTTTTTTACGGATGGGAAATCATCAAATGACTTCTCTCGCTCTGGGCAGAGCGGAAGGGAGTGTCAGACTTGTACTGACTAAAACCCATCCATGTTCCTTCCTTGCCCTTTGTGTTCCAGGGCCGCGGTATCTCTTTCGAACAGCCCGCAGCCCTGGCAGGCATCGGCCCTTGCGGGCCCCTCCCTATTTGCTGACATCTCTTTGAGGCGCGCGTGGAACACGAACGCGCCGTCAACACGGCCTGTCGTCAAAAGACGGACGGACGGCGAGCTAGCCCATTACTCTCCGTCCACAGGTCCGCGTCTACGGTGGCCGGAAGCCACCACGTGACCCCCGACGCCCGAGGCGTCTCCCGCGGCGGCTGGGACGAGAGGTTCTCTCCCTCTCACGCTCCGCCACCTCCTTCGCTAGCATGACTGCTTCGCAGAAGGAGGTGACGGCGTCCCATTCCCTTTCGCTCCGGACCATGGACCGGACCAGGGCCGGACGCGATAGGTCGCCGCCGCCGATCGCCGCTACGAGGACACGGCGGTGCTCCGCCCAAGCGGGGCAGACCTCTACCGTGTGCTCCACCGTATCCTCTGGGCGGCCCTCACAGTGGTAACACCCGGGCGTTTCCTCCCGCCCGATTCGGTGCAGGAACCTCCCGAAACAACCGTGTCCGGTGAGGACCTGCGTCAGGCGGAAGGTGAGGGTGCCGTGGCCCCTCTCCAGCCACTCCTCAAAGAGGGGACTTATCGCCACTATTGTGGCGTGCCCTGCACGGGGTTGCGATAGTCGCTCTCTCCATGTCGCCATGAGATCGCGCCGGAAGTCTGTCCGCAGTGCGACAATTTGCCGCGGCAGCGGAGTTTCCCCCCGGCGTAGTGCCTCTACGCGCCACTCATGTAGGCGCGCGAGGACTATCGCCTCCAGATCCCATGGCGGCAATCCAGCAAGGAGGCTCGCCGCCTCGCCGGAGATCGTGCGGTACCCCCGGACTAGCCTTACGGCTACCACCTTCTGGGGCGCGTTCAGGTAGTGGGCGGCTCGCCGCCTCAAGGAACGCGCCCACACCGGGGCCCCGTAAAGACCCTGACGACCCTGATGACGTACCCTTCATTTATGAATATCAAGGACAACATCATGTTGAGTGCATGACGATAGTACTTCGCCGTAAGCAAAAGGGGCGCACGGGGAAATAATGTAAGGTAACTTAGACCTTACTTAGTAAACAAAAAAGGCGCATTTGCTTTACTCAAATCCGTCGCTTCTACTTACAGCGGTGGCAACATTTTTGTAGTACTGTCTTGTTACCGCGGTTACTGATAGACGGTAATTTATTGATTATTTTTAATAGTAAACAAGAGATAATAAGGTTTTCTTTAGGCAGTATGTTCAGGGCTATAAGGCATTATCTATCAGGCCAGCTTTTGGGATAAACGAAATGATAAATTAGGAAAAACGTCTATGTTTATAATGTTATAGTAGGCCATAAAAGTTTCGTTGTGAAAAGAGGATACATGCTGTATGGCTCATTTTCTCTCTCAGACTGCCTTTATAAGTTGGTAAACATGTCATACAGCCTTTTTTTCTTTTGGGTGGGAAATCATCGAATGACTCCTCCCGCTCTGGGCAGAGCGGAAGGGAGTGTCAGACTTGTACTGACTAAAACCCATCCTTTCTTGCCCTTTGTGTTCCAGGGCCGCGGTATCTCTTTCGAACAGTCCCGCAGCCCTGGCATGATGTCATACAGCCTCATAAAACATCACTCCTTCGCCAATATTAATTTAACCTTTCACAAATTCCAGCCAGCATCAGCTCGCGGTACGGGCATCAAAGTCGTCTCCAAATGGACTCAGATCCCCAAGAAGCGGCCCGTAGTGGTCCAGCGCTACGTGTCCAAACCTTACCTCATCAACGGCAACAAGTTCGATCTCAGACTGTATGTGTTGGTGACGTCAGTGCACCCGCTCAGGATATATCTCTATAAGGACGGGTTAGCGAGGTTTGCTTCAGGTAATTTTATATTAATCAACGTATACAGGGTGTAAACAGACTCTTCACGAAGCCGTTAACCAAGCATTATGTACATCTAACTAAGTAATTTGACGTAAAAATTAGTGCTTTGAAACGGACTTTTTTTTTTAGGCTGAAAAATCATGTTTTATAGTAGGACTCAATGTAACGCACTCAAAACATTGTGCTGATGGATGGATTGAATAGTAAGGGGTTCCTGGAGGTGTCCAAAAGTAAAAATCTTACATTAAAAATATGTATTAAAAAAAACTTGTGAAAAAATCGGAACTTTGACCCCCAATATCTCCGTAACTAGAAGTTTCCCAGGTATAGTCTAGAACAAAAAAATGATCGCAATGACGGGGAGAACAAGTGCCTTTTGGCTTAGTTAAGAGTCTATTTACACCCTTTATCATAATCTCCCTGCCTTTGTCCCATTCTACCTGGGGTCGGCGCAACATAATAATCTTTATTACACAAGAAAGTGGTTACAAAATTGTGTGAAGTCCCTGACGTCTGTGCTAGGTGATTTACCTGTGTTACAGAAGAACACGTTTTCTTCTTCCATTCTCCCCTGTCAGACGTCACGGCATCATTTAATCCTTTCTCTTTCATATCATTCGTCACGCAATCCAGCCATCTTTTCTTTGGCCTTCCTCTCCTTCTCCATCCATCAACATTTATGTCCATCACTCTTTTAGTTAAATGCGTGTCATCCCTCCTCATTACATGTCCATACCAAGACAAACGACTTCCTTTCAATTTTTCTGTGACAGGCGCCACTTTCAAGCTTAACTTATTTATCAACGTAAATACACGGGTTGTTCGAAAGTTATGCAATTTTTGCCGAGGTCAGTCTGTAGATGGGTGACCATCCATGTCATATCGAGCCTGCTTTGTGCTTCGTAAAGCATGTTAATGTTAAGTCGTTGGTCCCGGCTGTCATGTGTAGATCTTTGGCAGTCGTTACTAGTTACTGAGTTCTCGATTACAGTTTAAAATAAATATTCGGTGCCTCAGCATAAAAGACCCTAAAATTGTCCTCCTCTACTCTTATACCCATCCACATTACAACTTTCCTCTCGACATTTTCCTCATTCCTCCGCATCACATGCCATATCAAGCCAACCGATTACCACACAACTTTTCGGTCACCGGCGCTATTTTTAAACTTTCTCCTAATACTAATTTAATATCTTATTTTATCCATTCGCGTAACATAACACATCTCTAATGAAACTATTCTCATTATATAAATTTCTTTGATTCCAGTTAAGTACAATGACGAACTAGCATTTTTGAATGATAGGTATATGCACTTGACAAACTACTCTATCAATAGACTATCTAAGAACTACACTCCAAATGAAGACTTCGCAGCATGCGAAGGACATAAATGGTAAGTTACAGAATAGCTTACGCATGTCCTATTTAAATTAATGGCCCAGTTGTATTGACGTTGAAGTTAGATAGAATTCTTGTCAGTTTGATTGAAGAAAGCTTTTTTGTTTTAATTATTTTTGAGGGTTCTGTACCCAAAGGGTAAGAACGGGACCCTATTACTAAGACTCCACTGTCCGTCTGTCTGTCTGTCACTAGGCTGTATCTCAAGAACCGTGATAGCTAGACAGATAAAGAGAGACTTTCACAGATGATGTATTTCTGTAGCTGTTATAACAACAAATAATAAAAATAAAAATTATTTAATAATTAAAGGGGCTCCCATACAAGAAACGTGTTTTTTTCGGTTTATGATACGGAACCCTTCGTGCGCGAGACCGACTGGCACTTGGCGAGTTTTTATGTTATTACATTGTTGCAAAGATAAGACAAAATCAAAAAGTAAGAAATTTGTTGCATACAGCATACATGCTCGAGATTACTAAGTTAACGCATGTCGCAGATTTCTATCATTGATACATTGATGAGATATGCTGTAATTTTAAATATGATTTTTTTTATCGAAAAAAGAAAATCTTTTCTCTCGAATGTCGCTAATCAGTTTTATAATATCGTTTCAGGACACTCCAAACCCTATTGCAATACCTGAAAACCGAGAAACTCGTAGACACGGATGCTCTATGGGAAGCCATGAAGGACCTGGTCATCAAGACTATCATATCAGGAGAAGCGAGCATCAGTTCGCTGACCAAAGCCAACATTACGTCTAGATACAACTGTTATGAGTTGTTTGGTATTGATGTGTTGTTGGATGAAGATCTCAAGCCTTGGTTGTTGGAGGTAAGGCTATTTGTGTATAGTTTGACAGAATAGAGTATGGAAAAATGAGAGCGTTGTTAGCGACTTTCTGGCAACCCTGAGGAGTGACAAGCCAATGACATTGCCGAGCTTGACAGATAACGTGGTATTGCCAGGTAGGAAATATGTAGATCCGCGGTTCCACCATCTAAACTCTTATGTTGAGCTGTAGATAGAAATTACTGACAAGAAACTGTGGTTATATTACAAAAAGTTCCTGTGTGAATGGGAGATCTTGCGCCCCTAATCCGTTTTACTACATTTTTATTACATCTTATTTCTAGTGACTAAATAATAACAGCCACTCTGATCAACCTTTAGGTTAAACCGAACTGGGCTAGGTTGATCCGTGCATGGGTTTTCATTACATGATTCTGTTTCTTACAAAAGTACAATACCTACACCGTCAAAATGTATGGAACATGTATGAAAATACTAGCTTTTGCCTGCGGCTTTGCTCGCGTTAATTTAGAATTTGACAATAATTTCGGGATTTACTCGGCTTGCAATTCAGTAATGATTCGAAAGACACGTGGCACCATCTATTAGCATAAGAACGTTATTTTTGTTTTCCTCGGGGACAGGACTTTTTTTCGGGACGAAAGGTACCCTATGTACGTTTCTGTACACCTGACAACGTATATGCAAAATTTCAGGATGAACGATTCAGTGGTTTAGGCGTGAAAAGGTAATAAACAAACAAACTTACTTTCGCATTTATAATATTAAATATAAAGTAAGGATTTTTTTCAGAATGATGTACTGAATATATGGTAACTGTGATGTCCCTTCACCTTGTATATCCTGTGACACTTCGTAATAGTACAGCTTTTTATCAGCGAAAGAATTTTTGAATCGGACCTTTGAAAACTTAAAAACTCTACCTTTTTGTAATAAATTTTTGGTATGGATTGATTCCGAAACAATTTGTTTCTGTCTGCTTCCTATTAAAAATTTTACTCATATTTTCCAGGTGAACATATCCCCAAGCTTGCACAGCGCGTCTCCCCTGGACATCCACGTGAAGGGTCCCCTGGTCACGACAGTGCTCAACTTGGCACAGTTCCAGGTGCCTGTCAAGACCAACCTCGAGATGCTGTCCAAGGATAAACCGCAGAAAATGGTAATTTTTGTACTCTTTGTCATATGCTTAGAAGCATGTGACGCCACATACAGTTGGTACGGCTTTATGCTAAATTAACAAGTGATTTGTGGTAAGTCACTGTTCTCGATTTTGCAGTCGTTTGGGTGTATCAAATAAAATATCCAGAGACTAGTCTCTGGATATTATCCTCCCAGTTAGAGGGGGATGTCATATACCGGTCTATCTTTAACAAGCCAAGCGTGAACTGGCGAGTTACTTAAACAGGGTGTAAACAGACTTTTCACGAAGTCAACCAAGCATTATGTACATCAAACTAAGTAACTTTACGCAAAAATTAGTACTGGGAAACGACTTTGATGGATGGATTGAATAGTAAAGGGTCCTGGAGGTGTTTAAAGTAAAAATCTTACATTAAAAACCTGTATTAAAAAAAAAACTTGTGAAAAAGTTGGAACTTTGACTCCCAATATCTCCATAACAAGAAGGTTCCTACTTCCCAGGTACGGTCTAGAACAAAAAAAAAATCGCATGACGGGGAGCACAAGTGCCTTTCGGCTTCGTTAAGAGTCTGTTTACACCCTTATAACCCTATAATAAACGTGTTTTGACTTAGATGAGTTTTTGTCTTTAATTGCACTTCAAGTTGCATACAGTTGTGCGATAGTGTCAAGAATAAGGCTTAGCCAAATCTTCCCTAAATACATCCATTTCGGCCCATGTCTGTTGTCTACGTTAAACTATCTACTATTTAAGTTAACTCTGCTGTCTAGCTTAAATAGTAGATAGTTTACCGTAGGACCACTAGTGGTATTCAACAGCACTCACAGTTCCAGGTGCCTGGCCACACCGAAATCGACACGGCACCAAAGCAGAGTCCTAGGAAACTGGTGATTTTACTCGCATTATTATAGTAGTGTTGTGAAGAAAGTATTGTTTTTTTTTTTTCGGATCAGAAATCATCAAATAACTTCTCCCGTTCTGGGCGGAGCGTAAGGGAGTGTCAGACTTGTACTGACTAAAACCCATCCATGTTCCTTTCTTGCCCTTTGTGTTCCAGGGCCCCGGTATCTCTTTCGAACAGTCCCGCAGCCCTGGCAGGCAAAGTAGTGTGTTTCCCTAGATACGTGTAACATAATAAGTGTCGTGCGTTCTGTGCACTTTTGGGTGAGCTTTAGAGAAGGTAACACGAAGCGGTGCTACCATGCACAAAGCTGTTGGAAAATTAGTTAATTTACCTCGTAATTAACAAAGAGATTTAAAATATGGACACTTACGCCACACACGACTTATCTATCGTTGAGATTTTGAATAACTTTGCGACATTGAATGCGGTGTTACAAACCGAAGCTATCTTGATTTATATCATTTTAGCCCGGAATCACCCACTGCTGGGTATAGGCCTCCCCTTTTTTCGGCCACACTTCCCAGTTCTGTGCGTCCATTATCCAGGTATTTCCCGCGACTTTGAAGATATCGTCTGCCCAACGAGGTTTAAGACTGCCTTGGTTTCTTAATCTTGCTTACCTGGAAAAAAATTGACTAATATAAGTACTATTTAACTTGATTCAAATATTAAATATTGATTTTAGTAGATAAAATTGCCTGGCATCGTGTATCGACGGAAACAGTACTTAGTAGTTTTTATTTGTCCCAAAGTACGACCTGTCTTGATTATTAACGTTGACATTGTATGATTCCAGGCTGGGTTGCCATACGATAGCCGGTTATATACAGTGTACCTGTCAAAAGAAGAAAGAGATAAACACATAATTTATACCAATATGGATGATCGGGATATGGTAAGTAACCCTTATTTTTACACGGTATTAAATAACGTTTAATAAACGTTCATGAAGTTGTTATCTTTCTTAAAACTTTATCGATTTCATTCCGATGTCAAATGCCATGGAAACGCGTATGATTGTTTTCTCCTACTTTTGCTAGTAATTTTACAGTAAGAGCCGAAAGTAAATAATATTTTAGTTATAGACTTCCCGCAGAAAAAGACACTGATTTATTTTCAGACGAAGGGCGCGTTTTTGGGGACCATGTTGTATTATTTTGATTTTCAAAAAGTGCCGATTCGCAGCCTAACTCGATTTTATTTTCGACTCACTGTTTTAAAATCAACCTTGTCGTCCACAGTACCTCCGCGACATCTTATCAACACTGACATCAGACGACGTCCGCCACCTACTACAGTCAGAGGACGAGCTGACACAAACAGGAGACATGGAGCGAATATTCCCCACCTACGAAACACACAAGTACCTCGGCTTCCTCGCGGGGCCACGGTACTACAACCGACTATTCGACGCCTGGGAGGCAAGATATGGACGGAATAGAGATCCCGGTGAGTTTAGTCTTGTCCTTTTTTGGAGGAAATACGGAACAGTTTTTGCTATCGCTGCGCAGTCCTGGATCTACGATTTTTCCAAACCGCGGCAGAAGCTTGATAGTTGCGTCCTTTCCAGGGTTTAGGATAAATTACTTAAAAAACTCACAGTGACGTCAATTTCAGTAAAAAAAAAGACTTCAATTGTTGACACAGCAAATAGATTCTGAAATCGGCGTCTCGAATCCACAAGTTCACTTTTGGTGTTAGTCTGTGTGGCACCTTTTTCTTACAAGTCGACAGTGAGCTAACCAGGCTTCCGTACGCTAGGCGCTTTATAGAGGATTTATTCTTTATTTTTAATGATACTATATTATGATTTTGGCACCCCCTGAAAGTGCCGCCCGGGGCGGGCGCCCCGGTTTGCCCCCCCCCCCCCCCTAGATCCGGGGCTGATCGCTGGCAACATAAGCATTATCAGCGTGCAACGTTCCCACTTAACTACTGGGTCAAAGGCCTCGTCTCTTGAGATAAAGTGGGCCGTTATCCATCACGTGGGCCCAGTGCAGTTTGGGTCTCACACGTCTTGAAATCTTTGTTTCTAAGACTACTTATATCCAGTGCTGCGGGACTGTTCGAAAGAGATACCGCGACCCTGGAACACAAAGAGCAAGGAAGGAACATGGATGGGTTTTAGTCAGTACAAGTCTGACACTCCCTTCCCCTCCGCGCAGAGCGGGAGCAGTCATTTGATGATTTCCCGTACGAAAATAAAAAGACTACTTATATGAACTGATTAAAAGTATAGATCTATAGAGTTAAAAGTTTAAAAGTGTATAATTTGGTAGTGTAGACTCCGTACATATACAAGTGGTTTCATTGTGATGGTTCCTTCACCATAAAATGTCATGTTTTTCATAATGAAATAGGTGTGATTTTTTCGCAGAGGTAATAACGTAACCGTTAATCCGAGGGGCGATTTTTGCTAGATATAAACTTTTCGTACTACGCCAAATACGCGCTTTGGACGTGCAGTTGCGGAAACCAGCTCTATATACAATACTACTGTGATGTGAAGGTGTCATTCCTTGCAGGGCATTCAACAATCCTTACATTTTTTTGCATATTTAACATAGCACCATATAACATCACGCCTGTAATCCCCGAAGGGTAAGGCAGAGGTGTACCCTATAGTACACCCACATTTTGCTAGTTATGTTTAAGTCCCATGTAATAGCATTACCGAGTTTTGTTGCAAAATTCGCGTTCGCACGAAATTACATCTTACGAAGTTCTAGTTGTTATTCAAATTATACCCCAGAGAGACTCACACTAAGTCACATTTTCCCGTGTTCTAGGTATAGAGCTCCTACGCAACCTGTGCGACATAGGTTACCACCTGGAAGTGCCTCCGGTGCCGCTCAAGGTAACTACCCGCCGCGTCGCACTCAGGCGCATCCTACACTACATACTCGCTTTCACTTCGCTCATACTCACGCTCTTTACGTTTTGGTGACTGTGATGTTCACATGTTTTTGTTGAATTTAGAATGTTGACTTACGAAGTTATGACACATAAGGCCCGTTACAGTCCTTCACCGACCGTGAGTGCGTAGCGTAGCTCTAGGCGAGACGCAGTAACCGAGTATCCGTTTGTAGCATTGTGTGCTCTTCTGAACGGCAAACAGCGCGGAAAGGGAATTTAATTCGAGAGACTCAAGTTGGATTCCGAGAGCAGCGAAGGATTCTAGAGTAGAATCCTGAGCGGAGCACGATTACTTTTTTTTCACTTGTTGTATAATCTACTATTGCACAATGGACGCTCGATTCTCCGGTCGGTGCACCTCTGCACGAGCTTATCATTTTCATAGCGCGTCGATCGACCATGTACGATATGACGCGTATGTACTACTATTCTAGCACTGTAACGTTTTGTGATAGTCCATAGTAGCCCAATCAACGGGGCTTTTGTAACCCGAGAAATTCCTCCGCCTGCGAAATTTGGCATGTGTTGAAATTAGGTAATACAGATTACACATGTACAATCATTGTTTTTTTTTGCTTAATTACGTTATGTGAAAAATGTTTCCGTCCATTTTCAGACCTTTATCATATGATTTTATATTAAAACAGATTTATCAATTATCCAAAAAAAAATCGAACTTTCATTATATTTGTGAGGATATAGTTCGCTGATTTATTATTACTTGACCGCTCGAAGCTTGTTGGATGCATTTACATACTTATACTAACTACATACGTATGTATACAGAAAGTATTTCAATCTGTGGATATATTCAGAGTTAAAAAAAAACAACTTCTCGTAACAAAATTTGTTGGATTATTGTACATCTGTAATCTGTATTACCTAATTTCATCACATGCCAAATTTCACAGGCGGCAGAATTTTTCGGAAGTCTATACAACAAATACACTCGATGATTGGACTATAGAAATGATGAATGCGGACGACGTCGCGCTGATTGTTGGTGAAGCACTGTAACCATCCTTGAACTAGATTTCTAGTACAAATCGTATTGCTACAAAAAATTTGTTTGGCTCATTTTATTACACGAACAATAATTATGTACAATGACATGTGGATACACACGCATTTTCTCACACAACTATCATATAATTTTGGGACTACATACGGATGTCATTCATTTCTTTTATATGTAATTGTGTATGTATATGTATATATATTTTTTTGTCTTCCATATTTTTTGAAACATACCTATTTGTCTTATACCATATTAATAAAATAATGAATTAATTTATATCTAGCTTTAAGTTAAATTTTAATATAATAAGTCGGATTTTCACAGCCATAGTGTGCTTAGGTTTATTAGGTTGTTAGTCAACAAATGTTGTAATTGCAGGCAAGGCCTGGGATAAGCGTGGTGAGAATATTTTGTGTTAAGCATGACTTTTCTTCTCTAGTCACTAAGAATACTCATTTTCAGTCTAATTGGTAATCATTATACGATTGTTCTCATACAAAAAATATCTCATAATCTTTTTTATAATATACTCTTGAGCTTCTGTAATTTTCTTACTGATTTCCGTAATTTGAAATGCTCTGCTGATCAAACTTCTGATTTAATTCTTATTCGCAATCTCAAACTTACTTCTTGAGTGGCTGACTTTTATTGTGCTGTCCAATTTTCTCTTTATAAGAAAGAAATTAATTGCATTTTATATTTTAGTTCAAAGGAAGTTATTCTCAAGCATTTATTTTTGTCAAAGTCGGTTTTATCTATTATTAAACTGTCGGATTGTGACTGATTGTCAGGGCAAAGTGACAAGTGCGCTCAGGAGAGCATACTTGGGTTGTAAGAACGTCGCTCACAGTAAGTGTGTAGAAAAAAGAGAGAGAATAGTGTGGCTACGACCGACTGTCCCGATATAGTGTACAAACCTCGTTGGTCATAGTGTTCGAACCTCCAGGATGCTATAGACAATATAGATGAAACAATAGCGGTTTTTAAAATAAGTTGACGAGCTAGAAGGTTTTATATGTGCTACCTGTATGTAATGTGCAATGAAATAGCGCTAGATTTTTGTATTGTGAGGAGGATTATGGTTATAGCTATTATATTGTATGTGTTTATTCCACGGTATTTACTCTTAGTGTAGAGTTGTAAGGAAAGTAAGACCCGTCATTCGAATGTAAATAAGGAAAAAAATCGCATGAAACCGATGTTTATACTAGATTTTTATATGAAAAATATTTTATACTCAAATCTTGGTATTTTTGGATCCTCATATTTATACGAATAGGTATAAATGTTTCATTGTTATTAAAATAATATTAAGTAGGTAGATTTTTATATTCGATGGCGTATTGTATCGTGAAAAATAGTAAAACTCAACACTTTAATATCAAATTAAATTTTATTATCTAGGTTTCGTCTTCGAACCACAGGTATTTGTAAGTTTATATGTACGTAAATTTTAATTAATATGTACTTAGTATATTATTGTTATGTAGAAGTATTATTATAGCCCCGTATATAACGTTTTCTTAGTTAAAATTATAAATTATGAGCTATTGAGTTATAATCATTGTAAAAACCATGTACTATTTATTAGAGATGTAGTGACTACCAACTTTATAAGTATCGATGTTCTCCTTAGGTAAATTTTATCGATATTTTAGATTGGTGTGTATTAAGTTTCGTTTTCTTTAAAAATAATATGTTTAAAAATCAAGTAGGTTCGTATATTTATTTATTTACATATTTTTATCACAGTCGATACATCTCTACCACAAATCATCGCTAGATACTTATAATCTTGCCATATTATATTTAAATTCGTTGTTTTAGACCATAGGTTCCCAACCTTTTATGGACTATCGCCCCCTTTACAAGAAAAAAATATCCGAAAAAGAAACGCGGGGTACGTTGGATTTTTTTTTTTCTTGATAGTTACATCTTAGTTATTTATACTTTACATAATAGTTATTAATACGAATTTAATATGACTGTTTAGTGTCTATTAATAGTCACAATAAAAATCTATCTCTATTTGTAACCGTGCTACTCGTAGGCATGGCTGAGGGTCGTGATTATTAATTACATATTTTAAAATACAAAAACATGTTAAAATAAAACATTAAATTCAGACAAAGACCATACAAAGTATTTTATCATAATTATAACTCAACCAACAAATTTTAATGCGAGATAATACACGAACTGGGGCACAGCACAAAGGCAAAACGTAGACGATTATTAAAAATTAGAAAAAAATATAATAAAAAGAAACTAAATTCAATGATAAATATAAATATCAATGAGATGGTGAGGCTGGTGGAGTTTTAACAATTTGTTGTGAAAATAGATGTATTTTCAAGTATTTTATTACATATATTAAATTTCTAATTAGGTAGGTACGCCGCGACCGTCCCCTTGACTGACATAACGCCCCTTTTGCCTTTGGACCCGCTACCGCCCCCACAAAAAGCCCCAGCACCCACTAGGGGGCGGTACCGCCCGCGTTGGGAACCTATGTTTTAGACGTAAACCCCATCTATAATTTAATTATTATGCAATTAAGTAATATTAGTATTTTTTTGTACTTAGATTAATATATTTCTTATTTATGATTTCTGTCTCGCTATACGCTATAACATCTATCATTACACTGCATGACTAACCTACTTATCTATCTTCATATTATGCTTTCAGCTTTCTTTAACCCACACAAAATTCTTGATTAACAAGGTAACACAATCATTAGTTTATAAGATAAAGAACCGGTTTCTGAAAGGCTAAAAGAACTTGGGCAAACAACAAAAAGGTAGGTAACGGAATTGCAATACGGGCTGCGGGCTGATCGAAAGAGATACCGCGGCCCTGTAACATAAAGGGCAAGGAAGGAACATGGATGGGTTTTAGTCAGTACAAGTCTGACACTCCCTCCCAGAGCGGGAGAAGTTATTTGATGATTTCCCATCCGTAAAAAAAGGGAATTGCAATACCGCAGCGACAAAACCGCAACCACAACGACACTGGTTTCTATGCGACTCGGCGGGAACTTGTTCATAGAATAAAGGCGCTCCCTCACCAGGAACATGCGCCTGTGATAATATAAGATTTTAGATTCACTTGTTTCTGTACAAAATCGAATCTTGGATTGTTACATTACTAACGAATCCTCCCAGAGTGGGAACGCCTTTACGTAGAAATCAGTTGTCTGCGATCTGTTATAGGAGCCGTTCAAGTATTAAAAAGTTTGTTTTGTAAATTTTAACCAAGGGGGGCTGAGCTGTCAATAAAAGTAAGCGAAGCTCTTACCTCCCCTCTCCGATGCTTACGTAGAGGTATATTCATTTTTTTTTTATAATTTGTTCAGGTTTCCTTATTGTTATGCATGAGTTAACGCCTGAACATACTTTACACTTTCGAGCATAAACGGCAACTTTAATTTGTTCAAATCAAAATATATATTAAATATTACAGAAAAATCTGAAAATGTCATTGAATAAATATTGCTGACGTAATCACCATCTAGAGCCTCCGTCCCCCATATCATCAAAAATAAGCAAAGCAAATACCCCCTTCCCTTTGGTGCTTACGTACTACATACTTGAATGGCCCCGTAGCGATTAAGCAGATTTACGGTTGCTATCTATTGCCTTAGGCTCCGCGTAAATGGGCCACCGACCATAGCCACCGGTGAGTGTCGCGCACCGCTTCCTTTGGTATCGCGCAAAAGAAGGTGGTCAGTGGCTGCCACGAGTGGTCGGTGGCCGCCACTAGTAGTCGGTGGTCGCTACAACCTGTAACACTCTCCTGCTTTACAGTCTTATGGGATTCCAAGACGGGAGGTTTGATCGCGCTTCTAATAAATCGCCACCGGTGGCGTGTCGCAGACACTCAGTCGCGAGTGGACGCCACTCGCTACAAGTGTGCGGCGATTCCATACAAAACGTTTTAAAAATCATGTAAACAGCTTGTCGCCAGCCATCGATGGCTGTGGAAAGAGGCCCGTTTGCGCGGAGCCTTAGAAGTCATCCTACTGCGCTCACTGAGGGTCGACCAGTTTCCAACCTTATTTGTATTATTATACTCAGAAAATAAGAGCGAAAAGTCGTGAAAAGTCATCGACCGCTAGTGAAACCGGTAGGACCTTAATTCAACACAAAATCTACTGCCCAATCCATGCCTGAAATAACCAACAGTCAATTAATATTTCAGCCAACCGACCACCACATTTTCCCTGCATCTTTTATTGCTATGCCTTTCAGAATCCGGCTATAAATTAGACTTAAAACTTAGCCTAGTCAATCATTGGGTTAAAATCAAAGTCGTGTTGTTTCAAAATATTTCCTTGTACGTATGATTTTTGAATATGATCCATAAAAAAGTCATGACGTTCTATAAACTGCTGTAAGGACTTCTTGGCTTGTATCCTCTTTGGCATGCTTTGTCATCTGTCTCTACGGTGGGAATCACTTATACGCAATCGCTCGCTAAATGTGCTGTCTCTTTCTATCTGTACATGTATTTTAAATCCATCCTTTTCTGTGTAGAATTGTACACGAAAAAATATACGAAAAAATATTTTCATGTCGCATTTTGTCTTGAGAAAAAATTTAAACATGAAAGCTGCATTGAACAATGATTTACGCAAAAATTTCAAAGTTTTTTTTTTTATGGATTTAGAATATTATAGATCACCTAACGTCATTAAACAAGGGCTTAAAATATGCTGCTTCAATATCCATTCGATCAGATCTATAGAAGATCCGATTTAGAATCAGTTTGACAAATATTAACAAAAAAATATCACATCACTAGCTTTCGCAACTAAAACGATCAAATACTATAAGAATTAGAAAGTAAATCTAGTCCACAATGTAAAGCAGTTTATTCCAAATATATTTGTTGACACGACTTTTTGTTTCCATGGTAAAGTTTAGTTCATCAGTACCATCAGCCAGCACAGTATTTTAGTGAACGCGTGATGCTTCTCAGATGTCTGTCGACTGTCTCAAGTAATGGCCGCGCAGAAGTAAGCAAATGGAGAAATAATAACTATCGTTAAACCTCATAATTTCTGAGTTTAATGACACAAAAAAACACCCATTCTTGCTGATTTGATTCTAACTACATTTGCTCACTTCAACGGGGTCTACGATGATGAGAAAACAGCCAAAGACAGTAGACCGTCGTCTGCGAGCGTCACGGTATGCGAGTGAGTAACGGTGCCCCCCGTCCCCCCTCCCCCGTGCCCCCCTCCCGCCCCGTCCCCCCCGCGGCCCCGGTGTGTTGTAGCCGGCGCCACAGCTGAGCGCGTTGGATCGTTGCAGAATGATGTGGACGCGCCGTCACCGGCCCCGTCGGAGCGGCGCTCTATGCCGTCCGTCACGTCGCTGGAGCACGGAGGCAGCGACGGCTCGGACGCCAGCGTGGGCCGCGCCGGGGGCCCCGCCGGGGGCTCGGGCCCCAGCCTGGCCGGGGCGCCGCTCGCGTGCGTGGGCCCGGCCGCGCTGTCGCCGCGCGCCTAGCCCCCGCCGCAAGGCCGCCACGGACCTCAACGAGAACTGCTGCGCCGCCTCTGCCGCCTCGCCCGGCCCGGCGCAGTGCTGATCGTGCTGCACGCCCGGCCCGGCCCAGCGCTACCGTGCGGCGTGGCTCCCCGGAGCGTCGAAGGACTCGAGTGAAAGCTGTCCGAGCTTATCTTCTGAAGGATTCTCGTCGTAATAGTTGCCGTTTTAGCGTGTATCCGATGTGTTTCGACAACTTTGATGCTGTCGTTCGTGTGTATGGTGTTGGAGCTCGACCGTTCGTCGCAGTGAAGATATATGTGTGTTCCACGAACGTACGATGACCATCACGTGGAGCTTGCGCGCCAGCCGACGACGGTCTGCTCAGAGTTGTCGACTGATATGTGTTAGTTCTCCAGTCTTTGTCGTCGTATTCTTGACTCAATATTACTCAAATCACATTCCTGCTCTCGACCTTTTCACTTTTTTAGAGGTAAATCCTAATGTAAAAAAAAGTAAGCTAATAAATCGGAAAAAATAGAGCAAATTATAATGTAAATCTTTAGAGAGGAGTGATATCGATATTGGTGTTCAAAATTACTAGCCCGTGAAGTGTAGACATTTATAGTTAGCTACTATTTACGTAATTATTTTAGGTTTAAGAATATTGAAGCCTGTGTGACGCGGGCTCAAGTAGAATGTCTACATTAGTGGCTAAAATATAGAAAGTGGAGAAAATTTAAAGTATTTATAAGGAGATGTAGCTTTATCTACCTATTTGTTTTAGGATGACTGAAATAAGATTTCTGATATGCTTAATCAGTACAAATTGTTATATTTCACGCAAAAAGGGCGGTAAATATCCTGAATAACATTTATTCACACCGCCAAATTTAATTCTAAATATTGGGGTTTTTCATGTACACCAAAGCATTCAGAAACTATATTTTGGTCAGTATTCCGAGACTGATAGAAATCTTAGCGTTAATTAATATTTTAATTTTTTCTTTAATAAACTATTCAATATGTACGTTCTATCAGTCTTAAACTGTGTACGCCAAGGTAAACTTATTTAAATAAAAAAAATTGTTTAAAATTTAAATATTTTGAAAATAATGTTAAATTGGCTAAAGCTTCAATGGTTTGCTTAATCAGTTTAAACTGCGTGTATGTATATACTCGATTATCAGGAATGTTTCCCTTCTGTTCAAACTGATGCGAATCCTGCACGGGATGCTGGACGGAATTAGGTCATCCCTTTTTTGTAAATCAACTTGTAATGTTGTACTTACATTGACCTTAAGAGGTCTTGAGCGTTACAAGCTTGCTTGTTTATATCATGTGTTTAACTAAAAGTACTAACTAAAGTAGTAACTAGTCACACTACCGATGAATTAGATCAACGCATTGTTATAAGCACTATGTACGAAACTCCAGCCGTTGTTTATGTATTGTAACGTCATGATCTCGGCCAGTGCTAAAAATAATAAATATATAAAATCATTTTATTTTGGACAACTTTAACACTATTGTTAATAACTTAACTAAAGACGAATTAATGAGAGGACCACTCATAGTAAATAGCCATAATAAATAGGACAACTTATAAGTGGACCTATAACCGTTAGTGTCTGGCATCCCGCGCACTACGCGTCAGTTTGACCACAGCTTTACATTTAATGAAAAAAAAAAAAAAGTAAAAAGGAGATTCTAAACGTAATTATTGTAGGTAATTCCCAAATTACAATGTGTTCATTGTATACCTAGAGTTTGCTAGTTTAGCGCGTATAAGCTCGTGATGTCTTCGAGTCGTGTTCAAAAGTAAAGAATTGAGAAAATTCGATGTATATAATCTTAAATGTAATCGATTTGCGAGTAGTATCGATGAAGTTTCCATTCCTTTTAAGAAATGTTAATATTAATTAATCTCAGACAATTATGAAACATAATTTTAGCATTGTATTTTTTGAAATTCTAAAATTGGTCGTTTCTAATGAATTGCGAATACAATTTTATTGTATTACTTATTAAATTATTTTCAGTGTAACAATAAATCGGTTGACACGTCACATTATTTGATTACAAATATCCCTTGACTTCGGCTACAGGATTTTATAATCATTTTTTATGAACGATGAAGGCGTTTTTTAGCTGTATTTAATTTTGTTACTTTATTGTACTACTCAGACAAATACAACAGAATGTGACACTGTTTTTATTTGGTTTTCTTATTTTTAAATCAAATAGATCTGTATTTCGAAGCATTCTCCACATGGTCTAACCAAAGACACCAAAACAATCTTCAGGCGCAGGCTCATACAGGACAAACAAGTAATTCTATTATTACACGATCAGTCAGTGAGGAAAATACAACACTTTACCCTAAGCAAATAATAAATTGAAATTTTTTATTAGTAGACAATTTCATAAAATAGTATTTGTACAAAAAATAATATATTTTCTTTTATTACGAAAGGTTTGATAAATTGACTTTGGGAAAAAGAAAAAAAAAATCACGAATTTTTGTATTATTTTTCTACATAATCTCCTTTTAGCTCTTTATACTTCGCCCAACAATATTAGAGCTTCTTCAATCTATCAAAATATTTTTTTCTGTCGAACCCTGAAAAACAGGCGTCTGTTTCAGCTATCATTTCCGCAATTGATTAAAATCTTTGCTCGCCAAATTTCTTCAAGTTTGGGAATATGAAAAGTCACTGGAGGCCAAATCTGGTGAATCCGGGGGTGCGCCAATAGTTCGTATCGTAGCTAAGCATTGCTCAGAAGTTGTAACGCGATTTCGTTTTTGGGTCTGTGAGTAACCGCGGCACCCATTTTGCAGAAAGGTTTTTCATGCCCAGAATATCGTGCAACATAAGCTTAGTAGGGTCTAAATTAAGAAACAAAAAAAATGTGAAAAAAATATTTTATTTAACCTTAAAAGTCACGGACCTATCAAACCGCCCCGTATATTAGTAATGTTTAATGTAAATATGTACTAAAAAACGTTAAAAAGTGGATTTGGAGATGCCGGGGATCGAACCCGGGGCCTTTCACATGCAAAGCGAACGCTCTACCACTGAGCTACATCCCCGTGTATCTAACTTGGCCGAATACGGTAAGATGTTTGAAGTTATGTCGGTAACAAATTTAATTTGGTATAGTTGCGATAAAAAACACTTGTGTATAGTTGCTTAACGCAATGTAAAATGGTGTTGTAATAGTATAGTAACCATTCTGTTACTAAAATTCTATACACCTGCCTTCTAAGCAATTAGTTACTCGCTATTGGTGCCGATTCCCTTGTTCACAAACTAAACAAAATTTAAGTTGAGTGCATCTTTTTCTTTCTATTTCATTATGAAAAGGACAGAAGATAAATATTAGTTTACTCCTGTCAAATTTGTCAGCACCTGACGTAATTTGATGTAATTTTAGTAGTCAACTTTTTAATCACGTCTGAACTTGTGTCAGGCGCTGGTTAATTTGACAGGACTAAACTAAAATTTATCTTCTGTCCTTTTCTTAATGAAATAGAAAGAAAAATATGCACTGAACTTGGGTTTAGTTTGTAAACAAGGGAATCGGCACCTATATCTAACTTCGTTCTGTGGGGTTCTCTTGAGTTAATCATCTACAATATTCCTAGCTCTATAATATTGATGATTCGGACGACTTCATTGTGAAAGAGATAGCGCTAAACAGTTCATACAGCTAATCGGTTACTCCAAGTTATAGCAGTGAATAGACAAAACAATTCATTCTACCCTTATCAGGAGAGACAGGCATAACTGTCATGATAAGCCATCGCCCCTCGTGATTTTTTTTCATTTATCGCAACTTGTGCGGAAATAAAAACTTCCACAGATCTGTGAAAATTTTCCGCACTCACAATTTGGTTAAATTCCTATAGTCGTCGGTGATTGTTTTTTTTTATCTCGGCAAAGAGATAAGCTTCTTTACGGCGTAAATATTTTTTGAATATTTATATTGTGTTTATAAATAGAACATCATAAATAAACATGATCATTAAAAAAAAACTTTTATGGACAAAGTAACATTTAATTGTAGTGTAACCTGTATCATTCGGATTTTTTTTCTTTATACTTGCGATTGTTTCCGGTTATTTAAACAAGATCGAAAATAAGATTTCCCATAAAGGCGCAAACCCACCGCGGTGCATGCTGTGCACGGGCACGCGGCGCAGCTAAAATAACTGCGCGGATTCATTTGTTTGGACAACGTGGGCCTACGCTTCCACTTCACTGTACACGCTATACACCTACAACTATGTACGCGCTGCGACGCACGGAGAGGCTACGAACGTTGTTTTAAAAACTGTGCTGCGGTACATGTAGTGGTGGGTTAATATTCGTGTATAGCGTGTACAAATTGCGTTGACAGCGTTGAGCTATGTGAGCACCTTATTCGAGCAAGCCAGGCATGTACTAATGACGTCAATTGATGCATAGCGTGTCCGTGGTTTGCAGTGGACACAATCACATACATTTCTTTCAAAGTGCAGTGTACATGTGCGTAGCCTATCCGTGCGCTGCGGTGGGTATGCGCCTTTACTACTTTAATCCTAGCGAATTCTCCGTAGGTGGTTGTCATTGATCTTAGTTGGTTTTTTTTTGCAGTAGATAGAAAGCATTAAATCTATTACTGCCAACGTTGGACGGCAACAACCATAAAAATACATATTTCATGTATTCTTGTCTTTAAATACGTCTTAAGTTTTTGTAATGCGAGAACCATTAGGAAATATGTGACCGGTATGTAAAATGTACGAAGAAAAAAAGTAGCAATTCCTTGGAATCTTAAGTGAGGAGATGTTATAAGGAAAGTTATAATCAGACTTGCAGATGACATAACCATTTACTAGCAAATGACTAGTGTCGTAAATTCCGACATCGTCTATTTACGCGAGGAATTGAATTACAAAACACATTTATACGATAACTTTGTAGAATTAGCTTCGACTGTTCGTAGAGAGGGGCATTGTTGAATAGGAAAAACAATGAGCCATGTTTGCTGGTTTCGGTATACAGGAACTGTGGTATCTCTTGATGGTTACAACTGAGTTAGGAAAAGCATACTACCGGTTCTCTTTTTATTTGCACTTTCGAATTTTGATCGCTTGGCGAGCTTGATTTACTTTAATTAGGCTAGATTAGAAGAT